>JBBGZY010000573.1:2127500-3415000 GCA_037952925.1 Lithobates clamitans | reverse complement strand
TTGAGCTTCAACTTAGCCAGTTCCAGTCCAGTGTCAACCACCCTGCACGGATCTCCTCTCTACCTGAGTACCTTCCTGCTACTCTTCTATCTGACCAATGCTTCTTCGTGCCCAATACCCGCTGTGCCACTTCCAGAGGGTATCGTGCACCCAACTGCAAGGGGAGCCTCTCTCAGCAACTCGGCCTTGGTGAGTACCTGACAGTACAAACCAGCCATGAGCGAGGCCGACAGAGCTGGTTCTCCCCTTGAGGCGCTTTGCCAGCAAGTTTCAGCCCTTACCCAGGCTGTTCAGAGACTTCAAGTTGGCTATCTTCAGATTGAAGGCCGCCTTCAGCACCTGACTACAGCCCCCTGTCTCTTGGATACCACATCGCCATCTGCAAGTGGAACATCTTCCCAGCAAGGTCAACCTAACCTTGCTCCCGCAGTAGTAATGACATTTCCTGAACCCAAGGTTCCCACTCCGGAACGGTTTTCCGGGAACCGGAAGAAGTTCAGGGCGTTTAAAAATTCTTGCCAGTTATACCTAGCACTCCATCCCAGGACTTTTCACTCCGATTCTGTGAAAGTGGGATTTGTCATCTCCTTGCTGTCTGATAAACCACAATCTTGGGCCCACAATCTCCTTGAAGAAAAGAGTCCCCTTCTCAACTCAGTGGATACTTTCTTTGATGCAATGGGACAGTTGAATGATGACCCGCAACGCACTGCCGCTAAATCCTTTTTGCATACCCTGACCCAGGGGAAGAGACCCGTGGAAGATTATACTGTGGAATTCCGAAAATGGGCAGGGGACACCAACTGGAATGAGGCCACTCTCAAATACCAGTATCGCCAGGGTCTCTCGGAAACTCTAAAAAACGAATTGGCTCGGGTGGATACTCCTGCCTCCCTGGAAGATCTGATCCAACTTGCCACCAAACTTGACAGACGCTTCCGGGAACGACGCTCCGAGCGTTTCCAGTCATCTAAACCAACCTGGATGTTACCTCGGGTTCCTCCTGTTCCAGCTCCCTCCATGGTCCCCTCTGCCTCTTCTGACAGCGAGCCCATGCAATTGGGTTTACTTTGGTCTCCACTCACTCCCGATGAAAAACTTTGCTGACGTCAGGCCAACCTTTGCTTGTACTGCGGAGAAGCGGGCTACTTCTTACGCAACTGCCCTATGAGACCCAGTAAGTCCCGTTCACAGTTTGCCATGAGCTTTCAGGTTGTTGGTTCAAGCCAGTCTCACCTTGTCCTCCTAGTCTCTTCTCAGGTGGCAGAAGAGGAGGTTCAGCTACTGCCCATCATTGACTCAGGAGCTTGCAGTTGTTTCCTAGATGCATCCCTCGCTCAAAGTCTGCATGTTCCTCTCCAAATCAAGAAACAATACCTGCAAATACATCTGGCAGATGGATCCCTACCCTGCTCTGGGCCGGTCATCCAAGAAACCAAGCCCATCCTTATCTCCACTGACTCTGGCCACAGAGAATTTCTTCGCTTTGACATTATTAGCTCACCCATGTTTCCAATTATCCTAGGATTCCCATGGTTGCAGGCCCATGATTCTCAGATCAAATGGAGAAAAAAAGAAATTCTCTTCTCTTCCGAGTATTGCTCTCAGCATTGCCTTTTGCCAAGCTACGACAGAACTGCCACCTGATCAACCATACAGCTCAAGCCAGAAGTTCTCCAGCATGTCCCTTCAGCCTATCATGAATTTCTGGACATCTTTGACAAGAAAAAGGCTGACAGTTTGCCACCCCATCGGCCTTATGATTGTCCTATTGATCTCTTACCTGGTTCTGAAATCCCCTTCGGCCGCATTTTCCCTCTGTCGGAAACCGAATTAGTAGCTCTTTGTTCCTATATCGACGAGAACCTTGAAAAGGGATTCATCCATCCCTCTTCATCCCCAGCTGGGGCAGGAATCTTTTCTGTGGAAAAAAAAAGACGGATCACTGAGACCTTGTGTGAACTATAGAGAGCCCAATAAAATTACTATCAAAAATAGATATCCACTCCTTCTCATTCCTGAACTTTTCCAATGTCTCCGAACCGCCCAAATGTTCACCACGCTAGATCTTCGGAGGCATATAATCTGGTTTGGATACGTGACGAAGATGAGTGGAAGACAGCTTTCAGGTCCAGATTTGGACATTTCGAGTATTTAGTGATGCCTTTCGGGCTTCGCAATGCCCTGGCGACTTTTCAACACCTGGTCAATGACATCTTCTGTGAGTATCTAGATAATTTTGTGATCGTGTATCTTGATGACATCTTGATTTTTTCCACTAGAGTAGAGCTACATCAAACTCATGTGAAGAAGCTGCTATCGATCCTAAGAAAACATGGCCTGTATCTAAAAGCAGAGAAATGTGAATTTGAGAAGGATACTATCCAGTTCCTTGGGTTCATCATTTCCATGGGAGGGGTCGCAATGGACCCACAAAAAGTTAAAGCCATCCAGGAGTGGCCAGCTCCTTCTGACAAAAAGGGGGTTCAGCGATTCGTTGGCTTTGCCAATTTTTATCGCAGGTTCATTAAAGGTTTCTCCTTAATCATCTCTCCCATCACGCAGCTTACCCGGCAGCAAGCTAAATTCCAATGGTCACCGGAAGCCCAGGAAGCTTTTGATGAATTTAAAGAGACTTTTCATATCAGCTCCTGTTCTCTAACATCCCAATCTGATTTTGTCTTATGTACTAGAAGTGGATGCCTCGGAGTCTGCGTTAGGAGCTATCCTCTCCCAAAGAAGTGGCCAAAAAGCACTGCTTCACCCAGTGGCCTTTGCCTCTCGTAAACTCAGCCCCCCCAGAGAAAAATTACGACGTTGGCGACCGAGAACTGCTAGCTATAAAATTCACCTTAGAGGAATGGAGATACTTGCTAGAGGGGGCTTCCCAACCCATCATGATTTTCATGGACCACTGTAACTTGGAGTACCTTCGAACTGCTAAGCGCCTTAGACCTCGACAAGCCCGCTGGGCCTTATTTTTCTCAAGGTTCAACTTCCACATTTCTTATCGACCGGGCTCCAAGAAAGGGAAGGCAGATGCACTTTCCCGTATGTTCCCTGAAGTATGTGAACCAACAGAACCTGGAACCATCCTATCCCCATACAACTTCCTTCGCCTCATTCAGCCCGATCTCAAGTCCACCATCAAAAAGGCCTCCAGTCAATGCAGCGGACCCGAAATATCCTCTCTAGAAAGGAGGGATGGATTGTTATGGGCCCAGGACAAGGTATTCGTTCCTCCCTCAGTGAGACTCCAAATTATGCAGACTTTTCACGACCACAAGCTAGCAGGGCACTTTGGAATACAAAAGACCTCCGAATTGATGAATTGTTCTTTTTGGTGGCCCGAGTTAGAGGCAAGACTGCAAGAATTATGTACAATCATGTAACACTTGTCAATGCAGTAAAGGGTCAAACACCAAGGCCTGGGGACTTTTAAGATCCTTACCTGTCCCTGAATGTCCCTGGAAAGAAGTTTCCATGGACTTCATCGTGGACCTACCCCCCTCTGAGAAATTTACCACCATTCTAGTAGTGGTCAACCGTCTCTGAAAGATGGCTCACTTTCTGCCCATGATGGGCACCCCCTCAGCTTCAGCTACCGCAAATATCTTCATAAAAGAGATCGTAAGACTTCATGGTGTCCCTCTCAACATCGTTTCCGACAGGGAAATCCAGTTCACTTCAAAGTTTTGGAAGGATCCGTGCAAGTCTCTGGAAATCAAAACCTCTCTCTCGTCTGCTTACCACCCACAAAGTAATGGTCAGATGTAAAGGACCAACCAATCTCTAGAACAATATCTTCGGTGCTTTTGCTCCTACTCCCAAGATGACTGGTTTACCCTTCTGCCCTATGCAGAATTTGCCTACAACAATTCCATACATTCTGCCGTCAAACACCGTTATGGATTCCATCCTTCTTTCCTACCAGACTCCATCCCTGAAGTACCAACTCCTGCAGTACAGGAGCGGATAAACTTTATCCAAACAAATTTTTTAGAGATTTAGAAAGCCATGAAATGAGCTCAAAATAACTATAAAGAATACTACAACAGAGGGAGAAGGAGTAACCCGAATTTCAAGGTTGGAGATAAAGTGTGGTTATCTGCTGTCAATCTCAAACGTCCCTATCCATCACGTAAACTAGGCCTGAAATTCATTGGCCCTTTTGAGATTAGGAGAGCAGTAAATCCTGTGGCTTTCGAACCAGCTCTACCTAGTTCATATAGGATACACCCAGTGTTCCACGCCTCTTTACTAAAACCAGTAACTCCAAATCCTTTTTCAGGAAGAGAAGAACTACCTCCCCTCCAATTGAGATTGAAGAGGAATTTGAAGTAGAAGCTATAATGGACTGCAGAAAAAGGTCCAATATCTAGTTAAATGGAAGGGGTATCCCCAGAAGACAATTCTTGGGAACCCTCTAATAACATTCATGCCCCTCGCCTAGTGCAAAACTTTCACAGAAGACACCCAGGAATACGAGCTCAGTTGGGCATCCGAAGGCTGCCCCTTGGGGGGGGCACTGTCAGAGAAATAGTAGAAATTTGACCTGCCAGCGTCGGCGCTTCCCTGTGAACCTGCGCAGAAGAGTTGCGCTACGGCGCTCATGGGTGCGCGATCCGGCGGGTTCACGCATTGAAGCACACGGTTCTGCGGGCCGGCGCATGCGGGTGCGCGATGCGCTGCAAGTGCGCGGGCACGTGCGCGCCATTGTGCGCACAGCGGAAGTCTCCCGGGCAGGCCTTTAAAAGTCAGCCTTGTGTATTGTATCATTGCTGGTTTGTCTTTTCAGTTCCTGAACCTGTGTACCTGTGCCTGCCTGTTGTGACCCGGATCGACCTTGACCTCACCTGCCCCATACCCGCTGTGTCACTTCCAGAGGGTATCGTGTGCCCAGCTGCAAGGGGAGCCTCTCTCAGCAACTCAGCCTTGGTGAGTACCTGACAGTACAAACCAGCCATGAGCGAGGCCGACAGAGCTGGTTCTCCCCTTGAGGCGCTTTGCCAGCAAGTTTCAGCCCTTACCCAGGCTGTTCAGAGACTTCAAGTTGGCTATTTTCAGATTGAAGGCCGCCTTCAGCACCTGACTACAGCCCCCGGTCTCTTGGATACCACATCGGCATCTGCCAGTGGAACATCTTCCCAGGAAGGTCAACATATATATATATATTTTTTTTTTTACGTTCTGCTCTATTGTATTTCTATGCTATTCTTTCCTATTGAAGATGGTTTTATATATATATATATATATATATATATATATATATGTGTGTGTATTATATATTTTTTTTTTTTTTTCTATTCTGTTCTATTGTTTTTCTATTATTTTCTATTCATTCTATATGAAATTCGAATTTTGGAAGATTTTTTATATGCTGTTCTATTTTCTAGTGTATTCTAATCTTTTCTATTAGAATGCAAATTCATTCTATCCGAAATTCGAATTCCGTATAGAGTAAAGAATAGAATCGAAAATAATAGAAAAGAATAGCATAGAAAAACAATAGAACAGAATTAAATAAAAAAACAATAGAATAGAATAAAATATAATATATATCATAATTTATTCTGTTCTGTTCTATTGTTTTTTTTTTAGTCTTATATATATATATATATATATATATATATATATATATATATATATATATATATATATATATATATATATATATATATATATCTATACAAATGTCATATGTCTACATGTCATATATATATATATATATATATATATATATATATATATATATATATATATATATATATATATATATATATATATATATATATAAATATTTTTTTCTGTTCTAAGCTATTGTTTTTTTTATGCAATTTTTTTTGTAGTATTTTCGATTCTATTCTAATCTTTTCTATTCAAATTCGATTTCATTCTATGCAAATTTCAGAAAATGGTTATGGTTATATAGTTTACTTTTTCAAATTCGGTCAAAATTTTTCGAATGCTATAGAATTATTTCGAATTCGATAGTTTTTTCGAATTCTGTAGATTTTTTTTCAAATGCGGTAGATTTTTTTTCTACGGCGGTGAAATTTTTTCGAATTTGTAACTAAACGAATCCCGAATCCCAAAAACGAATGTAACGAATGCAACTAACTAATTTAGTTAAATAACGAATTGAAACAAAACACATTTTTTCATCCTGCATATGTCTAAGACTGACTAGGCCACTCCATGACCTTAATGTGCTTCTTTTTGAGCCACTCCTTTGTTGCCTTGGCAGTATGTTTTGGGTTATTGTCATGCTGGAAGACCCATCCACGACCCATCTTCAGTATTCTGGCTGAGGGAAGAAGGCTCTCATCCAACATTTTACAGTACATGGCGCCGTCCATTGGCCCCCT
Source organism: Lithobates clamitans (assembly GCA_037952925.1). Taxonomy (NCBI): domain Eukaryota; kingdom Metazoa; phylum Chordata; class Amphibia; order Anura; family Ranidae; genus Lithobates; species Lithobates clamitans. The sequence continues at coordinate 3,408,632 of JBBGZY010000573.1, read as the reverse complement.
TAATGCGGCAAAGTCGGCCTGTACCTTTAGCAGAGAAACAGCCCCAAAAAGCATCATGTTTCCACATATGTGCCTGACTGTAAGGATGGTGTTCTTAAGGTCAGAGTCAGCATTTTTCATCCTCCTTCTTCCATTTTTTCTTTAATAAAGGATTTGTCAAAAACTGTTTCCTGTGTTTCTTACTTTTTGACACTTTTTTTGGTGAATGTGTATGTGTACGATGTACCCAATACCCATTCGCATAGGGGGGGTCGGGATCTGGGGGGCCCCTTATTAAAGAGGGCTTTCGGATTCCGATAAGTCCCCCGCCCACAGACCCCAAAAATCACAGTCCAGGGTTGTCGGGAAGAGGCCCTTTGGAGGAGACCCCCTTAAAATCCATACCAGACCCATAGGGCCTGGTATAGACAGGGGGGGGACCATTTTTTTTTAAACATTTTTTTATTACCGGGCAATTGCCGGCATTCTTTACTTTATGTTCCTCTGTCAGTGAGGAAGCCTGCTGACAGATGATGGCTCATGGTTGCTAAGAACGCGCCGGGGGGGGTGGGGGCGGCTTTTTTTACTTTTTTTTTTTTCGACTGATCCGAATTCTAATCTTTCTGAAAAGTTAGAATTCGTTATAAAATTAATAAATGAAACAAATTTTAACAAAAACAAAATGAAATTTAACGAAAACGAAATGGAACTAAATAAATTTGAAAACCAAACTTAACAAATTCCATAACAAAACAAAATTAGTAACATAACGAATCTATCCGAAACTAAAACATTTTTCTGTTCTGCACATGTCTAACGACGAGTATGTTAGTGCACTGTAAAATATTACATAAACAAACTATGTTTACAGCCTCTGCCTATTTAACTATGGCTAGTTTTCCAAAAGGACATCTCCCCGCCCCCCCCCCCCCTCCTTTTAAGTTGTATTTTCCAGATTGATGTCTTTGCTGTGTGCCTGATACTGCAGCTGTTCCATTTTACTTTGCATGCAACAAAAATGCCTAATGCTCACTACTTATAACTGATGAATATGTGACAATTATGTAAATTCAGTGGCTTATTTTGCATGAAATTTGTCAAATAAGTCTCCATTTACCTGATAATAATCACCATCATAATGCAGCACATACAGTATCTCAGTATCTGTAATCACCGCAATGTGTTTTTGCATTTCAGGCTTCAACAATACACAGAATTACCATAAGTGGTAAAAAAAACCTTGTCGTTTGTCATGCAAATTATATTAAAGAATGGTCATGTTTACCAGAGCATATAAAGGATGATTACCAAATTGCTTGAACAAGGTGTGAACCTTGAAAAAAGTGTAACATATCAGTATCTGGGTGTCATAAGGACATCTTTTTGTTTCTTGACTAGAGATTAGCAAGAAGGGCAGAAAACAGACAAATGAACTGACATGAAGAAGTAATTAGGGCTGATTTAGTTTTGACAAGCTGCCATTGGTTTATAAATTGTACTACACAAAAGCCCAGAGCATGGTTTTGCAAGTAATTATAGTATACATTGTTGATTAAAAAGTAAACATTACAGAAGATTCTGAGCTTTTATGGAGTAATATAAACTGATCCACTTCCCTAAGGAACATAAAAGTGCCCTATATAACTAGAGCAATGACAACTGACCTGTTTAAAGCGGAATTTCACCCAAAAGAGGATCCTCCCCCTCCTCTTTCACACTTACCACAATTTTTTTTTGAAGGAGTGGGTACCTAGTGTACCCGCTCCTCCATGTCTGGTCGGATCTCCGTGGCAATCCGAGCTAAAGTTTGGAAACTGCAGGACCAATTAGATCTTGCAGCGTGGTGAGCAGCCACCTGTGAAGCTGCAAGCAGTCACAGCCAGCTGCCCACAGTAAGTATGCCGGTGTTCTGCCGAGAAAGTTCCCCTCGGCGGATAAGGACCCCCCTCTACTGCGCAGGTGCAGCGATTGCGCAGCAGGAACAACAAGGGAGCTGCTGAACACCGGAGTCAACTGTACACGGCGCCTGCGTGCGAAGACTATTTTAATAAAAAAGAGTTTGTAACAGGTCCCTCGCGGGCTCGCTGCACTCATCACGCTTCGGGCACGGCCTCGCGCTCGGCATATTATTATTCTGACTCTATGTCCACTTGGATGGTGGGGCTTTAACGTGGACATAGGGTAGAATGTAGTGTGCAGGCGCCGTGTACAGCTGACTCAGGTGTTCAGCTTCGGCTCTTTTCGGCGGCTCCCTTGTTGTTCCTACTGCGCAAGCGCTGTGCCTGCGCATTAGAGGGGGGGTCCTTATCCGCCGGGGGAACTTTCTCGGCAAGACACCGGCATCAGCGACTGGAAGGCCCAGTGAAGAAAACGGCCAGGTGGTGACAGCACTGGATGCATGGACAGGTGATTGCCTGTTTATTGAAAGTCAGCAGCTACAGTTTTTGTAGCTGCTAACTTTTAATTTTCCAATATATGACTGAACGACCGCTTTAAGACTAACATAGACCAAACCTAATGCTATCACAGTAAAACAAAAAATGAGAAAAGGTGAGACCGTGTCCATATTTTAGATCTTGATTACCCACCAAAAGATATAAAATATGCTATTATAACATTCTCCTTTAATATATGCCCGCCCATGCCCTCACACAGAGCTAAGTATATACACATCTGTATGAAAACCCCACACACTATGGAAATAAGGCCACTAAGGAAATATTCAGATCAGAAGTAACAGAACCAAGCGACTCATTGAATTTTATGAGTTCTCACACATGGGTGTGTAGATGAACTTTGGTCCATGGTAGTCTTAAACAGGTTCCAGACCTTCTTGAAAGAGTTAGATATCTGTCAGGTCACCTAAGTCCAGGTGACAGATGCTCACTGTTGGAGTCAGGAGCGCACCGCTAAGGTAGTGAACCTTATTGCTGACTGCTGCGGATGGAACTCTGGATGGTTCAGAAAGGCAGGCCCACTGGAACACCAACACGGATCCCACTGGGAGCTAGAGCATAATATTCCCCAGGGCTTGGAGAACACAGTGTTAAATAATGGTTCCTGTTGAGGCTAGGGTGGAGTCACACTGAGGGAAGATTACTTAACCATGCAGGTGTGAGAGTGTAAGCCCTAAGGCAGATACACAGACCAGGTAAGAGACAGACAGGGCATGAAAGTATTACTGTAGAGTCATGACAATATCATTCTAGTTAGATGTAGTAGTTAGGGCTAACCTTTGTAGTTTCATGGAGAGTTCAAAAATGAAAAACTGACAGGAAAATTCCTAATACAAAAAACACTGGACTTTATCGGCACATCCATGAGACAACTGCACAGCCACCAACCTGAAACAAGAATGCAGATTTGAAAGCCAAAGAAAAGCCAGAACTCCTGATCTGAATACTTGATATGAATCAGTTGGACCACAATTCCAAAAAAGCTGAGACGCTGTGTAAAAATCTACTTATAAACAGAATGCAATGAGCTGCAAATCTCATAAACCCATAATTTATTCACGACAAAAAATAGAAAACATAAAAGTTAAACTGAGAAAATGTACCATTTTAACCGCTTCCAGATCGCGCACTGCACATTTACTGCGGCAGGTTAGTCCGGCTGCCCGAAACAATGTACCTGTATGTTGTTGTCTCTTCCTGAGTCTGGGGCGCACGCACGAGCCACAGATGACCCGCTCCCGCTGTGATTGGACACAGCGGGAGCCAATCAATGGGTCCGGCGGAAGTGATGTCCAACAATTGTTGACAGGAGAGGCAGAACTTCTGTCTGCCTATGTAAACAAGGATTGCCACAGAGATCCGACCAGACATGGGGGAGTGGGTACCAGTCAAAACTAGGTACCCGTTCCTTCAAACAAGTGTGAAGGAAGAGGAGGATCCTCTTTTGGGTGAAGTTCCGCTTTAAACAGGTCAGTTGTCATTGCTTTAATTATATAGGGCACTTTTATGTTCCTTAGGGAAGTGGATCAGTTTATATTACTCCATAAAAGCTCAGAATCTTCTGTAATGTTTACTTTTCAATCAACAATTTATACTATAATTACTTGCAAAACCATGCTCTGGGCTTTTTTTTTCAGAGAGGAAAATAGAGATCTTAAGTTTCTGCTAAGCAGGAACACAGATCTCTCTCTTCCACCAGTTAAGCTATCCCCTCACAGTTAGAAGCACTCCCTAGGAGCACACTTAACCCTTTGATCGCCCCTGATGTTACCCCCTTGCCTGCCAGTGTCACTTATACAGTGACAGTGCCACTAGTGTCACTAGTCCTCAAAAAGTGTCACTTAGTGTCTGATTTGTCGGCCGCAACGTCGCAGTCCTGCTAAAAATCACCTGCATCACCTCCATTACTAGTTAAAATCAAAATGCCATAAAAATATCCCATAGTTTGTAGACATGATAACTTTTGCACAAACTAATCAATATATGCTTATTGGGATTTTTTTTAACCAAAAATATGTAGCAGAAAACATATTGGCCTAAATTGATGAAGAAATTTGATTTTATACATTTTTTTACTGGATATGTTTTATAGCAGAAAGTAAAAAATATTGTTTTTTTTTTCAAAACTGTCAGTCTTTTGTTATTTATAGTACAAAGAATAAAAAACCACAGAGGTGATCAAATACAACCAAAAGAAAGCTCTATTTGTGGGGAAAAAAGGACACAAATTTTGTTTGGACACAGTGTCGCATGACCGCACAATTGTCAGTTAAATCAACGCAGTGCCGTATTGCAAAAAAATGGCCTGGTCATGAAGGGGTGAAACCTTCCGGGGCTGAAGGGGTTAGGAACAAACAAGGGAATTTGGAAATTCATAGCAGCAACACGTCTAAAAAAAATTAGGACAGGGCTATGTTTACCACAGTGTAGCACCCTCTTCTTCTTTTAACAACACTCATCTCAGGATCCGTATTACAGACCAAGAAATAGCAACATCTAAGAAAAAAAAAATGACAGTAGCAGCTTCCTAATTTCTGTTGTGAAAGGTTCACTTTAGAAATTATTACTGTTCTTTATCATACTTGTCGGATAGGAAGCTGTAAAACAGAAAATGGATTTTCAGATTTGTGTCAAGTGAAATGTCAGTGTTCTAATAAAGTTGTTGAAAGGTGCATTGAAGTCTTGTCTACGGGTTGAAATGATGGCTCACCTCTTCACAGATAAATCAAACAATGCAGGGATAATTATAAGGGAGAATGTCGCAGCAGTAATTCACGAGGGTGTATAATTACAGGAGAATTTTTGGAAAGCTCAGATGTGCTGCTATGCTGAATTTTGTTAGAACAATTATTTCTGATAATTATACATCACTGTAGTACAATTCCACATAGAAGTGCTGTACCATTTTATTATCTAGCATCAGGTGTGATTCTCTGTTTTATTGCCTGCTATATGCTGATTCAATATATGGAATTCAACCTAAGAATATTATTTTAAGTGAAAACTAAAGGCCAGAAGTTATAGGGATAAAAGGATACACTCGTTTGGTCACCCTTTTCTGCCCCTGGGACCACTATATTTCCTGTATCGTTGTACTCCTTAAGGACCAGAGACATTTTTATATTACAGCTATGGGCAATAATATTATCACTACATTTTCATAACAAAGCACTACATATGTGTTTTGTTTTTTGGCACAAAATAGACGTTCTTTTGGCTATATTGTGTTCCGAAAATTATTTTGCACTAAAGTGAGGACTTCCTGCAGAGGACAGTGTGGGATAGGTTTTGACAACAATTTGCACATTCATCCACCTACCTTGAACAGCTAACTCCTGCCCCAAATTTCATAGCAACATTGTATGCAACTTTAAACGGTATTTATGCTTTAAAAAGAACCATCTGACATGCAAATCTAATAATTTAGGCTTCCACTGTGCCACATTAAAAAATATATCCAGAAATGAAAAACTGACAGGAAAATTCCTAATACAAAAACACTGGATTTTATTGGCACATCCATGAGACAAATGCACATTTAATAAAAAACAAACATTTTATTACAAAAATCTCTAAAAAAAAAAGGCCAACGTGCAATGTTTAAAAATATAAGACAAGTTTCCCATATAGAGATGTTTGATTTACATTGTACCCCGTATGGAGCTAGCCTTTGTAGTTTCATGGAGAGTCCTACCCTTCAATGGCTTCCTGAAAAACAGCAGGAATCTCACCTTTGGAGTATGATGTGCCAGTCAGAAAACCGGTAGATAGAAACAAATACAGATTTGCCATTACTGTGCTCTTTTCTGAGTCACCAACCTGAAACAGAAATGCAGATTTGAAAGCCAAAGTAAAGTCAGAACTCCTGATCTTCATACATGTTATGAATCAGTTTGACCACAAAGGTACCACCCCATTTACAAAAAAATTGAGATACTTTGTAAAATCAATATAAAAACAGAATGCAATGATTTTCAAATCTCATAAATTCATATTTTATTCACAATAAAAAACATATCAATGTTTAACCATTTGTCGACCATCCGCCGCAGTTGTACTGCGGCAGAATGGCACGGCTGGGCAAAATGACGTTATGTAATGTCGCTTCGCCCTGTGGCCACTAGGGGGTGAGTGCGCGGGCACCCCGCTCGCCCCACGAGCCGATGCGAGTGCCCTGCAGTCAAGATCACCGCTGGGCTCCGGCGATCGCTCGGGGCACACGGAGAATCGGGATCTGTGTGTGTAAACACACAGTTTCTGGTTCTCTGAGGGGAGAACAGACACATCATCTGTTTATACAGAGTATATATTTGTCAGCTCCCCTGCACAGTCCCCTCCTCCTTCAGTTAGAACACAAAAAAGGGAACACATTAACTACTTGATTGCCCCCTAGTGTTAACCCCTTCACTGCCAGTGAAATTTTTACAGTAATCAATGCATTTTCTATAGCATTGATCGCTGTATTAATGCCAATGGTCCCAAAAATATGTCAAAATTGTCCGATGTGTCAGCCATAATGTCGCAGTCCCGATAAAAATAAAAATGCCATAAAACTATCCCCTAGTTTGTAGACGCTATAATTTTGTACAAATCAATCAATATACGCCTATTGTGATTTTTTTTTTTTTTTTTACCAAAAATATGTAGAAGAATACATATCGGCTTAAACTGAGGAAAAAGAATGTTTTCTTTACTAATGCGTTTTTTTCAAAATTGTCACTCTTTTTTTGTTTAAAGCGCAAAAAATAAAAACCGCAGAGGTGATCAAATACCACCAAAAGAAAGCTCTATTTGTGGGAAAAAAAAGGGACGTTAATTTTGTTTGGGTGTAACGTCGCATGAACGCGCAATTGTCAGTTAAAGCGACACAGTGCCGAATCGCAAAAAGTGCTCTGGTCAGGAAGGGGGTAAAATCTTCCGGGGCTGAAGTGGTTAAACTGAGAAAATATACAACTTGAAGAAAAAAATAAGGAAATTTTGGCATTAGCAGCAACACATCTAAAAAAAAGTTGGGACAGGACCATGTGTAGCATCCCCTCTTCTTTAACAACAAAATAAAATTAGTGCTGCGCTGTAGCGGTACCTCAGTAGGGGCTGCTGGTGATTGTGGTTCGTCTCCCGCCCTGCACAGCCAGGCACATGAATTTCCAGGCACACTTCAGTCAAGAAACAGTCCTTGTAATTTATTTTGTTTTGTTTTATTAAGGGAATAAAACTTGGTTGGGGATATGAGGCATATGGGATACCCACTTAATTGAAGATAGGAAATTTAGGGACTGAACTATATACACCACTGCTATATACAGTATCTCACAAAAGTGAGTACACCCTTACATTTTTGTAAATATTTTATTATATCTTTTCATGTGACAACACTTAAGAAATGACACTTTGCTACAATGTAAAGTAGTGGGTGTACAGCTTGTATAACAGTGTAAATTTGCTGCCCCCTGAAAATAACCCAATAAAAGGCCATTATTGTCTAAACCACTGGCAACAAAAGTGAGTACACCCCTAAGTGAAAATGTCCAAATTGGGCCCAATTAGCCATTTTCCCTCCCAGTGTTATGTGACTCGTTAGTGTTACAAGGTCTCAGGTGTGAATGGGGAGCAGGTGTGTTAAATTTGGTGTTATGGCTCTCACTCTCTCATACTGGTCACTGGAAGTTCAACATGGCACCTCATTGCAAAGAACTCTCTGAGGATCTGAAAAAAAGAATTGTTGCTTTACATAAAGATGGCCTAGGCTATAGGAAGATTTCCAGGACCCTGAAACTGAGCTGCAGCATGGTGGCCAAGACCATGCAGCGGTTTAACAGAACAGGTTCCACTCAGAACAGGCCTCGCCATGGTCGACCAAAGGAGTTGAGTGCCCGTGCTCGGCATCATATCCAGAGGTTGTCTTTTGGGAAATAGACGTATGAGTGCTGCCAGCATTGCTGCAGAGGTTGAAGGGGTGGGGGGGTCAACCTGTCAGTGCTCAGACCATACGCCGCACACTGCACCAAATTAGTTTGCATGGCATCGTCACAGAAGGAAGCCTCTTCTAAAGATGATGCACAAGAAAGCTCGCAAACAGTTTGCTGAAGACAAGCAGACTAAGGACATGGATTACTGAAAGCATGTCCTGTGGTCTGATGAGGCCAAGATAAACTTATTTGGTTCAGATGGTGTCAAACATGTGTGGCGGCAACCAGGTGAGGAGTACAAAGACAAGTGTTGCCAGCACTAGGGAGCTACAGTTCATTGAGGGAACCATGAATGCCAACATATCCTGTGACATACTGAAGCAGAGCATGTTACCCTTCCTTCGGAGACTGGGCCGCAGGACAGTAAATAACGACCCCAAACACACTTCCAAGATGACCACTGCCTTGCTAAAGAAGCTGAGGGTAAAGGTGAGGGCCTGGCCAAGTATGTCTTCAGATCTAAACCCTACTGAGCATCTGTGAGGCATCCTCTAATGGAAGGTGGAGGAGCGCAAGGTCTCTAACATCCAACAGCCCTGTCACATCATCATGGAACTTCAGTGGCAACCTCTGAAGCTCTGGTGAACTCCATGACCAAGAGGGTTAAGGCAGTGCTGGGAAATAATGGTGGCCACACAAAATATTGACACTTTGGGCCTAATTTGGACATTTTCACTTAGGGGTGTACTCACTTTTATTGCCAGTGGTTTAGACATTAATGGCTGTGTGTTGAGTTATTTTGAGGGGACAGCAAATTGACACTGTTATACAAACTGTACACTACTTTACATTGTAGCAAAGTGTCATTTCTTCAGCGTTGTCACATGAAAAGATATAATCAAATATTTACAAAAATGTGAGGAGTGTACTCACTTTTGTGAGATACTGTACAACCTCTTCTCGTCACATCCAGCACATGCACTTGCTTGCAGACTATCACTTCCGATACCAACTAGCACTGTGGTTGGCGCCTGACACTGGCTCAGGCAGGCCCAAAGCAAATGCCCTTTGCAGGCAGGGACTGCGGGCCCCTACAGTGTAGCAAAAATTGTTGTTGTAGTTCTTAGTGCTAGCTGTCCCATATGTGGCTACACTTAAACATCAAAAACCTATCTACAATTCTAGCACTAGAGGGTGCTACTCATGAACAATAGTAAAATATGCAAAAAATGACAAAACTTTAATATCAATAGAGAATGAAAAATTCCCACACATAGTATAGGATTCAAGACAAAGACACATTGTGCATATTTATACGTAGTATACCAACTGTTATTACAATGTAGGTGCACTTGTCTCAATCCACAAGGTCAATGCATTTTGCATACAGGGTAGCTTACACAGGACCATATGATATAGGGTTTCAATCAAGATGGCAGAACAGCATATGTTGTGCTGTACACATCTTGGGGGAAGACACAGGAGCCTCAGAAGCACCACAGGCCCCGATGTGGCATGGATACTTGTAGGGGTAGCCAAATGGTGCATATAACATCATCTATCCTATAAACGTTCCCATCATAGCTTATGTGTAAGCCAGTGCAAAAAGAGTGGACTTTCCGTGAATCCAAAAAATTCAAGATAGGATGGAGAAGTGTTCATGAACATTTTGGTATGTAATGCACAGACCAGCTTAGAGGGTCAAGGTTATGTAGTATAAAACATGTTGTTAGAGTGTAATTGCCAGGAGAATTTAACATACAACATAGAATATGTATAGGTTCTCAGAAGGAGTAGAAATCCCCCTAGTATTATTATCAATAGGAGGAAGGCAGTCCCTTACATTGTTGTTTGTATTAGCAGTTATGCATCTGTCGTGCATAAATATATAGGGTTCAGTTGGGCTTTAAAGCTGTTTAGTCATTAAAAAACATATTTATGGGTTTTTTTTTTTGGAGCTAACTTACCTGATGTCCCACTTTGAGCAGACAGCAGGGTCTTGGAGAAAGCTGCACTTTGGGGATGTCCTGTCCTCTTCCTGTCTCTGAATTTCTCGAACTGTGATAGTTAATAGCTTTGGATCTTCTGTAAAGATGCTATGAAATAGTTCTTGACAAGGTCCCGTCCCCATATGCAGCCTGACTGTATTATACTAACAAATACACAGAGTTTAATTGGGCTTTAAAGCTGAAGTTAGGCATTAAAAAACATTTTTATTGTTTTGGTGAGCTAACTTACCTGTAATTCAAGATGTCCCATATTGTTCAAATAGCTGGGTCCTGGAGAATTGCACACTGCAGGGATGCCCTGTGCTCCTCTTGTCTAAATTTCTAGCACTGTGCGGGTTGATAGTTTTGGGTCTCCTGTGAAGCTGCTGTGAAAAATCTCCCGACAGGGGCCCAGCACCTCTGCTCTCCTCCTCCATTTAGAAATATTCTTTCATTTCTTTTGCTGCCTGTAACACAATCTGTGAATAAGGAGAGAATCCTGTGACTCATGACTGCTGAGGTGCAATAAACCCAGGTCCATACCATGATCCATTCAAACTTAGACCTTACCCCTTCTTCCCATCCAATAAAGACCACTTACCACTATTCATGTTGGAAAGGGCAAGGCCACAGCTTTATTAAATTGAACTATTTAACAACTTGAACATAACAGTTAAACATTCCACAGTGCCAGTCACAGTAGCACTGTGAGCACTCAATTCCGACTGGTGAAAAGGGAGATAACTGAAGGGCCTGTCCTTACCATAAGTGCCGGACGGCCGTCTATCTCCCAATTAGCATGAAGGGCGTACCGCTTACCTCCGTGTTTTGCTGGCAAGGTCACCAAAAACCGCAGCAAGCTGTGATGTACCAACCATACATAGGGTGGGAGGGTGGGCAGCTCTTACCACTCTTCTTCACCAAAGGACCAGAATCCCCTGGGGCAATCACCTTAGTGAGCTAAGGCCCAACCCCATCCCGTCCCCCCACCAATCCACCGTGACCCCTAGTCACCTTACTCTGCCCTGGTTATGCCCCCATCAGTCAGGGCTCTCTTTCCCAATGAGTTCAAGAGGCCTGCATGACTGCTGAGGTGCAATAAACCCAGGTCCATACTATGATCCATCCAAACTTAGACCTTACCCCTTCTTCCCATCCAGTAAAGACCACTTACCACCATTCATGTTGGAAAGGGCAAGGCCACAGCTTTAATAAATTGAACTCTTTAACAACTTGAACATAACAGTTAAACATTCCACAGTGCCAGTCACAGTAGCACTGTGAGCACTCAATTCCGACTGGTGAAAAGGGAGATAACTGAGGAGCCTGTCCTTACCATAAGTGCCGGACGGCCGTCTATCTCCCAATTAGCATGAAGGGCGTACCTCTTACTGCCGTGTTTTGCTGGCAAGGTCACCAAAAACCTCCACCCGCCTGTCAGTAAGCTACTGACGGGCGCCCCACCGCAGCCAGCGCTTGTTCCACGCCCCTCTGGAGACCCAGATTAAAAATGTCCATCCCGATGTCATTCAGATGAACTCCATCTCTACGCAGCAACTCGCTATTATCACCCTCAAGGTCTCTATGGTGGACCACTACACCCCCTATCTGGCGCACAAACTTAGCCACTTGGGCATTGACCTTTCTACGAAAATGTTCCAGGAGGGGGCCAGGCACATCACGCGCCCATACCTAGCAAGGCATTATTTCCGACCAAACAACAGTCAAGTTAGTAAAGGAGGCATAACATTGGGCAATGTCACTTTTAACAGCTGATATGATGTCCTCAGATCGCACATAGCCAACGTCATTCCCACCCGCATGTATGACCAGGATGATGGGACCAGAAACGTGGGCACGAAGTTGCTGACATTCCGGGAGGACCTGAGGCCAGCGTAACCCACGGAACCTGATCCAGCGTATCCTAGCCACATCGTATGAGAATCCCAAATTCCTGCCATAAGTCCGGATCTCTGCCCGACGAGCGGCCCAGTATATGAAAGAATCTCCAAGAATCCAAATCTGTGCCGGGAAGGAACCTGGAAATCAACACAACAGATGTGGTCGGACATACAAAGAAAAACGAGATGACTCCCATCTACCTAAACGCTGAAGTTCCGTATCGGAGAATCCAAAACCAGAAGCGGCGGTCGCGGCGCCAATGCGAAAAGAGTGGGTGGAAAATTCCTTCGCAGGAAGGCCCAAAGTCTCCAAGCAACGACGAAAAACACGCAAAAATTTAAACCGACTGAGAGAAGTTGCATCAGCATGTACAAAAAATGTAGGGGACAGGGGGCACGCAGACACGAAAGGGAGGGCCAGGGACACCGGACAAAAGGGGCCGCCGCAATAATGAAGGACTACCCGGCTACCCCATGAAAACAATCAGTTTTGGATGAACGCAACAAAATAGTGACGCTGCGGTGCGATAACGACACGTCCTCCCATAGGATGCCCCCCGGGGACAATTTTGATTTTGACACCAATTCGCCAATGCGAAAGGCACCAAAGAAAGCCCATGAAAAGGCTACCCGGAAAAGGAGGGTCTCATATCCCGATGAACACACATTCGGAAGCAGAGACAAGATGCCCAAGAGAATCTGAATAGAAATAGGACGCCTGGTGTCCGGAAGATGTGTGACCCGCTTCCAACCCCGGACCACCCGCCAGGCAGGGAATAATTTTGTAACATCCTCCCACCCCAGAAGCTGAAACCAAAATGACAGGGACAACGCGGATGAATCCGTCGACCCAGAGACGCCTTTTTCCGACAGGAAGACTAGATAGGCAAATAGGGTTAAACGCCGATCATCCGGGGAATAAATGTTGAACTCACCGCCCGATGCCTGGACCCACTCGTGCCAAACCCGGCAGTACGACGCCCACGTCCGCGGAGAAAGCGACGACCAGAGGAGCTCTGTCAAACGCCGGAAACGAGGTTCCATAAGTGGGCCGGACAAGGGAGGCCCTCCAAAGAAGCCATCGGAGCCAGGGTTCGAAAACGGCAGAACTGTTGACGAGAAAGAGCATCGGCAATGTCATTAGAGGCACCCGGAACATGCCTGGCCCTAACGCAGATGTTGAAATGTAAACATTTTAAAACTAAACACTGTAGCAACGAAACGACTGGAGGAGAACTGGCTGACTGTTTGTTCACCACCTGCACCACACCCCAGATGAAGGCTATGTAGCCGAAACATGTTGGGTGGACCCCTTACGATTACCGCAACTGATTTTATATGAGCTGTTTTTGATCTCCTATCAAGTGAGTGTTCTGATTTATTATTTTAATAAATTGATGTTTTAAACGTTATTATGCCATGTGAGCCTTTCTTTCTCGCATGATATTTGTAACACCTATTGGGCCTGTTGGATTGTCCTGAGGACGTTTGAAGCTGTAGCGAGACCCCTCCCCCCAGTTTGGAAGCTGAGGATAACCTGACGATTCATCTCGCCAGACCTGGTGGTCTACAAGCTTTCTTTGACCTGGAAGACATAGGTCTTTCCAGGTCATTTGATTCCGGTAAGCCTCCTCTGAAACTTTGGTGATGGTCCTGCCACCTATTTAGATCTTCCACCCTTCTGTGATCTATTTATCCATTTGCCAGAAGTGAACAAATTTGCTCTTGAAGAAACCCCGGGATTTGTTTATTCAATTTTTTCCTATTTTATTTCATCAGTTCTTTTCTAGCACTTAACCCTTATAGACTTTTTGGTGGTGGTCTTTTTTCCATTAATCACTACCAATATTAGTATCAAATTGTTATGGACTATATTCTTTGATTTGTTACACATGTACGGTCCTCTAGACCCACTACTTATGTTTAAACCACAGATTTACATTATTCATACACTGTAGTCACTGTCAAAAATCTGTTTCACTTAGTGTTGTTGAAAATTTTTCCATTAAGGACACATTGATTCATTGTTTATATATGTCATAATTTGTATATACACATAGCGCTACACTATATTTCTTTGTTTTTCTACCTTTGCCTTTGTCTAGAGGTGTGTTAGCTGCTAGTTGTATATATTTTTTAATTTTCCTTTTTAATATTGTTTGGCGCAGCGCTGTACTTATTTCCATATTGTATCTACACTCATATTATCCGACCAGAAGACCACCTGGTGATTGCGCAACCTTTCACCCCAGAGCTCAACGGCAACAATAATTGGAAACAGCTCCAGCAGGGTGAGGTTGCGCAACAAATCCATGTGGGCCCATGAGGCCGGCCAGCATTCAGCAGCCCATTCACCTTGAAAGAAGGCGCCGAACCCACAGGAGCCTGCAGCATCAGTATATAACTCCAGCTGTGAGTTCGGCACTTCCTCCCGCAACCAGCACGACTGCCCATTGTAAGTCTGCAAGAATGATAGCCATATCTCCAAGTCATCCCTCATAGGCTTGGTGATCCTGACGTAGTGGTGAGGGGCAGTTATGCCCTTCGTGGCCCATGACAGTCGCCTACAGAAGGCCCTCCCCATCCGGATGACCCTACAGGCGAAAACCAGATGACCCAGCAACGACTGTAGCTGTTTCAGCTGTAATTTCTTCGCCCCTTTCGCCAAGCGAACCAACGAGAGAAGTCTGGACAACTTGTCACTAGGCAACCTAAAAACCATCACCATTGTGTCTATCTCAATACCTAAAAATGACAGGACTGTGACGGCGAGAAGCCGGCATGTATCCTGAAAAACAGTGAGCAGGCGTAGACACTGCCCACTGCCCGCTGAACCCACAAACAGAAAGTCATCGAGATAATGCAGAAGGGACTGAATACCCGCCTCCTGGGTGACCACCCAGTCAAGGAAGCTACTAAATAGTTCAAAGAAATAACACGAGATGGCACAACCCATAGGAAGGCACATGTCGAAAAAATAGCTACCTTGGAAATAGCAACCCAGGAGATGGAAACAGTCCGGATAGACTGGGAGGAGGCGGAACGCGGACTCAATGTCCGCTTTTGCCAGAAGGGCAGACTGCCCCGCTGCCCTAACCAGCTGAAGCGCCCTGTCAAAGGACGCATAGTGCACCCTGGATTCCTCCCTGTAGATGCCATCGTTCACCGAGGAGCCAGAAGGGTAGGATAGATGATGAATGAGGCGAAACTTTCCCTCCACCTTTTTTGGGACCACACCGAGGGGAGATACCCTCAGGTTGTGAAAAGGGAGGAGATCAAAGGGGCCTGCCATTCGCCCCAATTCCAATTCCTTCTGAAGCTTCTCGGCCACGATGGATTCGAATTCCACCGCTGATTTCAAATTTGAAGACATGGTCGGGGCGTCTGACGGGGAAAAGGGGATCCAGAAACCACGGTCCAAGCCGTCCCGCAGAATCAGGGCTTCTCTACGAAGGGGGTACCGGTCTAGCCAGGGAAGCATCTCTATGACGTTCACCGGCGTCCTCCGGCTTAGGAAGGTCAGTCTTGGCTCCGGATCTGGGAAGCGATTGTTTGCCTTTTCGAAAACACCTACTGGCGGGGTGAGCCCCCCCACAACTGGAGCACTCATGCCTGAAACGACAGGCAGAGTACCACTTACAGTGGCTTTCGTTGAAAAGCCAGCAGATACCCTTCTTTGGAGCGGCCGACGCTCATGACTGAGGGGCGCCGACCGCGGACTGAAAAGACGAAGGCCTGTGAGGGCACATAAGCAGCAACCACAGGCTACCATCCTGACAATCGAAATGAAATTCCCGACGTGCCGCCATTTTTTGCCGAAATTGAGTGTCATAATGGAACCAGCACTGACCCCCGTAAACCTTGTATGCACCCCAAATAAGGTCTAAATAGCAAAATAACGAAGTTGCCAACTCCGGGAACCGCTCTGAGCACTCCCGCGTAGGCACAAAACCCCTGCAGCCAGTTCCCGAACGTTCTAGGAAGCTGTTTGGGTTTGTCACCCTGCGCCGATACGTCAACCCGTCGAGATTTGTCAATAGTCTCCCTATCCAGCGGAACGAGGGTAAGAAAATCGACGAATTTGCGTCGCCATATCTTCTCTTTCGTCTCTTCTGTCAAATGGGTGCCCATCGGCGCCACTGCCCACAACGCACCCCCATAAGCAGAGGTGGGGCTGGGCGATCCCGAGACTCCCATACTGGAGAGAACTGACTTTACAACCGACGCTATGCGGTCCTCCTTGGCCCGATACGGAAGCGTCAGCTGATCTACCCCAAATTAACTCGCAGCCATACTCACTTGGTCGAGGAGGCATCACAGGTGATGGACGACCAGCCGCGGCGGATCCGATTCTGAAAGGACTCCAAAAGACTGTAAGCGTAGGCGGCCTGCACTCGGATGACCCGCGAGGCCATAATCTGCTGGGCTATCTCGACTCAAGGAAAGATCCAAGGGCGGGGGTCTAACCACAGACCTGTGCGAATCCGACTGACCACGGACAGAGGCTGAGCAACGGCAGGGACACCTGCCAGCTCCTCTTGTCTGACCCAGGGCGGATGAAGCCGAGATCTCCCGCCCTGATGGGCGCGGGGGGACGAGGATGGGCAACCGATGCGGGCATCCCATCAGGACCGCCAGCCCGGACAGGCACGTAGGGGAGCGTTTGCCCCACCGACGGGGTGGAGGTCAAACGCTCGCGACTGGCCTCCGCCCTGCGGGGGTTAACTGCACGTTGGAGGGGAGGGGTTAACTGCACGTTGCCCACCCTGCCGGGCGCAGAGGTGATGTTCAGTGCGCTGGCCCCAGCAACATGCAACGTTGAGGGGAGAGACCTGTCCCCTGCCCTGCCGGGCACAGAGGGAGCTCCACAGGATAGATCCTGCACTTGTGGCGTTCCTAAAGCAGACGGCATGCCCGCCCAGGCGGGCGCAGGGGGATACTGTTGTGAGCAGTTCTGTGTATCTCCACACACCACGCTGCTGCGCTGCCCAGCGTCCCTAGGATCCAGCAGTGGTATGTGAAGATTTAAGACTCATGCCCAGTCAGGCGCAGGGAGCGTCATGCCCACCAGGTGGAGCCAATCCGGCTCCAAGTCCCCGGCAGAGCCATCATCACAGGGGCCGGGACCGACAGCAGCAGAGGACGCAGCGGTGGCTGGTGAACCGACCTGCCTCCTCCCCTTCATTCCTGAGGATTTCCGGGCAGAGGAACGCACGGACTGGCCGTTCCGGATCCCCCCGCCACCCGCGGGGGGAGGCAAAGGTACCCTGGCGGCTGTCAGATGCGGTGGGGAGCCGGGGAGTGCTACGGCTCCAGCCTGGCCATAGTCTACTATAGCAGGGGAGAGAGGGGGGCGAGCACTGGAGCGGGGGCTGCGTGAGCAGGGACAGCGCGAGGCGGCCCGAGTAGAGGCCTTAGCCTGCGTGGGGGACCTCCGCCGCGCCGACAGACGGCGGGAGTTGGCAGGGGAAGGGCGCTTCCCCGCCGAGGAAGAACGGGAAGCATGGGCTAAAGGAGGGGGAGAGGGAGAAGAAGGATGTGGAGGGGAGCAATAAAAGGCCCTAGAGGGACTGGGACTGAGGCGGGAAGGCGGACGAGTCCGCCTTCTAACCCTGGGGGGGACATCCTGAGGGGGACCAGGTGTGGGAATAGGAGAAGAATCCCCAGGAGGGAGAAAAGCCACCCAGCCTGACCCTGAAGAGCCATCTCTCGGACCCTGGCCAGAAGGAGCTCGGTGTCCATGGTTGGAGGGACAGGGTGGGGTGCAGCTAGCTCTTACCACTCTTCTTCACCAAAGGCCCAGAATCCCCTGGGGTAATCACCTTAGTGAGCTCAGGCCCAACCCCATCCCGTCCCCCCACCAATCCACCATGACCCCTAGTCACCTTACTCCGCCCTGGTTATGCCCCCATCAGTCAGGGCTCTCTTTCCCAATGGGTTCAAGAGGCCTGCATTAGCTTCTCCCCCATTCACAGATGAAGTTACAGGCACTGAAAGTAATGGAAGGTTTTTTTCTCAATAAAGGAGGAGGGAGTAGGTGGTGGGACCTCTTCAGGAACTTTTTTACAGCAGCTTCAAAGCTTCACCGACTCTGGTCCAGCCGCATCTTGAGTATGATGGGCACCAGTCCTCGGGAGGGATGTGCTGGAGCTGGAGAGAGTCCAGAAAATGGCAACAAAGCTAATAATGGGACTGGAGGACCTCAGCCGGTGGCAGCTGGTGTTTTTTTTTGGGGGGGCAGCAAAAACCACCCATCCAACCCCCCCAGTGCCACCCACCCACCCCCCCAGCTGTTTGCTGGTCGGTCCGGCACTTACCCCATTAGCGGCGGCGGGTGGCAGGCAGCGTGGTGCAGCAAGCTCCAGTCCTCTCCTCCTCCTTATAGGATCGCCTGGAAGGTTCAGCCAATTGGGTGACCAGTGTCAAAACCTGCTTCCCGATTGGCCAGGAGGAGGATCAGTGTTACAATAGTGAATATTCATTTGCTGTTGTAACACACCTGGGTGTGATCGGAGCGCACTCTCTGCGACCCAAACCTACCCTATATTGAACCCTATTAGAGCCTCTGGCTCTAATTGGTGCTTCAAAAAAACAGCCCCTCTGCATTGGAATCCATGTGCCGGTGTCCTGAAAGGGGCCGGACGCATGGATAGGGGAGGCTGTGATAAATGGGGGAGAGGTGCCCATGTGCCCTTAATGGACGGGCCGCCCCTGACCTCTGCTATGGGGAAAGGCTGCAAGCATTGAACTTATCTCTCTCTGGAGAGAAGACGCTTGAGAGGGGATATGGTATCAATGTACAAATACCGTACTGGTGACCCTAGCATAGGGAAAAAACTGTTCCGTGAAAGGGAATTTAAAAAGACACGCTGCCATTCACTAAAACTAGAAGAGAAGCGGTTTAACCTTAAACTGCATACCACAAGCAGTGGTTTCAGTAGAGAGCTTCGATAATTAAAAAAAACGATTAGATGGGCACCTAAACAACCACAACATACAGGGATATACAATGTACTATTGACATAAACGCACACTCTTTCACACACACACACACACACACACACACACAAGTTGAACTGGATAGACTTGTGTCTTTTTTCAACCCCACCAACTATGTAACTATGTAACTATGTAAGATCTGAAGCTATTAAATATGGCAGTGTCAGCAGCAGGAAGAGGACAGGGCATCCCTGCAGTGAAGATTTCTACAGGTTCCAGCTGTTTACATGACAAGGAATATGACTAAAGCTGTAGAGAATATTTGTTTGTTTTTTCTTTATTTTCTAGCTAAACTTCAGGTTTGATCTGTCCTACATAGTTAAACCTATGCATTCTGCATTTTATTATTTTAGTTTCTAGTTTCTGCTGTTCACAAATCTCTGCTTTCTATTTTTTGTGAAAAATGACACTTATTTTCTTTACAAGCACTTACAAATGTAATCACAGAGACGGGTATGTGTGAAGGTGTTCGGAAACCAAGGAGTTGATTTGCACTGAGTAGACATTATTATTGTTAGTAGATGGATAGCCAGATAATCTGAAGGAATCAAAGAATCTATTTTTAATTGGCTGTGTAGGGAGGACAGGACCTCCAAGTTGGTTAATGTTGACAGTCTCAAGAATGTATTTAGCATAGCAATATGTATAGAAGATATTTATTCATCCTTGGGAAACCAGGCTTATGCTTGTTTAAAGGGGAGATTAAGTAGATTGGGAAAGTGTGTTTATGGATGAGTTAGGTTCACAGACACACTGTATAAACAGAAAATTACTGCCTGTGGTAGGTGGACATCAACATTTTGTAGTATGACTTTCTATGTTCATTGGTGCTTTTTAAAAACCCACACATATAATTATTCTGCATGGGTGCTTTTGGTACAGCTGTCAGTAACTAAATGGTATAAGGAAACTCCAGATGCTACGTGGACATTATTATTACAGGTACTTACACTCACCGGCCACTTGTTTAGGTACACCTATTCAATTGCTTGGTAACACAAATTGCTAATCAGTCAATTAAATGGCAGCAACTCAATGCATTTAGATATCTAAACGTGGTGAAGACGATTTGCTGAAGTTTATACCGAGCATCAGAATGGGGAAGAAAGGGGAATTAAGTGACTTTGAATGTGGCATGGTTGTTGGTGCCAGACGGGCTGATCTGAATATTTCTAAAACTACTGATCTACTGGTATTTTCACGCACAACCATCTCTAGAGTTTACAGAGAATGGTCGGAAAAAAAGGAAATATCCTGTATGCAGCAGCTGTGTGGACAAAAATGCCTTGTTGATGTCAGAGGTCAGAGGCAAATGGGCAAGATGGGTTCAAGATGATAGAAATGCAACAGTATCTCAAATAACCCCTTGTTACAACCAAGGTATGCAGAATGCCATCTCTGAAAGAACAACACATCAAACAGGAAACTGAGGCTACAATTCGCACAGGCTCGCCAAAATTGGACAATGAAAGATTGAAAAAATGTTGCCTGGTCTTATAAGTCTCGATTTTAGGTGCAACATTCACATGGTAGGGTCAGAATTTGGCGTAAAAAACATGAAAGCATTGGGGATATTTTCTTGACACACTTTGGACCCCTTAGAACCAACTGAGCATCGTTTAAATGCCAGGTCTACCTGAGTATTGTTGCTGACCATGTCCATCCCTTTATGACTCCAGTGTACCCATCTTCTGATGGCTACTTTCAGAAGGCTAATGCACCATGCCACAAACCTGAAATCATCTCAAACTGGTTTCTTGAACATGACAATGAGTTCACTGTACACCAATGGCCTCCACAGTCACCAGATCTCAATCCAATAAAGCACCTTTGGGATGTGGTCGAATGGGAGACTCGCATCATGGATGTGCAGCTGACAAATCTGCAGCAACTGCAAATATGTCAATATGGAGCAAAATCTCTGAGGAATGTTTCCAACATCTTGTTGAATCTATGCCACATAGAATTAAGGCAGTTCTCAAGGCAAAAGTGGGTCAAACCTGGTACTAGCAAGGTGTACCTAATAAAGTGGACAATGAGTGTATATTGAACCACCAATTTACACAGAGCTTTACATATTTATTATACGTTTACATCGGTCCCTGCCCTGAATGAGCTTACCATCTAAGGTCCCTAAATTATATTCTTACATACAGTACACTTACCGGGCTCAATTTAGAAAGGAGCCAATTAACCTACCAAAATAAAACAAACAAAAAAAAAAAAAAATACTGCGCTACCTATAGAAACTATCCCCCCAAAAAGCAGCAGTTAAACAGTGAGATGTGCACTAAAATAACTAATAAAAAAGAAATAACCGCGCTAAATATATGTGAAACACGTGAAGCAATCTCAAAGACTTCCGTGAGGAAGTACATATATAAATACAGAAATGTTGAAAAATATTAAAAATTAAATTATGAAAAGTACATGGGTCAACACATGTATGTATGAATCAAACATGAGTGTCCATATGTAATATTTGTGAATAATAAGTGTCCATATATAGTAACAGAAAATAAAAATGTGAAGTAATGATCTGAAATCTGTCCAAGAAAGACCCCTTGGGTGAATCCAACCAGAGTCAATGGTGTAAAAAATATGAGTGACAACCCATACAATATCCGCAAATACCCAATAATTGCGCTTACCGCAAGGCAAGCGAACACCAGCCTGTATCACGTCTTGGTGTGGAGAATCCAGATGGTGCTCTTAGACTGTATACATCGTAGCTGAAAGGATGTAATGAGGACACCAAACTTCCATCTCATAGACATGTAAATAAAAAGAAACTGACCATAGTGTAATACTGCCAAACTAATTAAAGTTTAGAAAAGGTAGGAAACTTACACTAGTGCAAAAAGATACAGCAGGAAGAAAAAAGGGAACTTAGAGTGAACACTAGCAAGCTCCGTAGTGAAGATGAGACCCCACACTCCGTGCAAATATTGGGCTTACCACAAGGCAAGCCAACAACAGCTTATGTTCAGTATCAGTTAACCACACCACACTACGTGATCCACCACCAGGCAAATAATGCGCTTACCGCAAGGCAAGCCAACCACAGCTTATGTTCAATAGCAGTATGAGAGATCCATTGGCGTTCTGGACTGCTTGCGGCAGGAACCGGGGGATACAGCAGAGACTCCAAAATGACATCTCACAAGCATGTAAATAAAAAGGAACTGGCCATAGTGTAATACCGATAAAAACGATTTAATAGATAAAGGTAGAAAACTCACATGAGTATGTAAAAATACAGCAAACAGCCGGCCGACATAGCGAGCACCCGTCCACACTGAAAATGGCGATGACGTCAGAGCGTCAACCTCCCGACGTACGTTTCACCACAAATGGCGTCGTCTGGGGAACGGGCGACTAGGGTTGCCACATCATCCCTTTAATACAGGACACACAGTAATTACACAGGTTCTGTGGTTGATTAAGATGGTAATTAAACTCACTTGGTGCCTTATCTGCATTAACTCAGCCTCAGAACCTGTGTAATTAATGTGTCCTTGATTAAAGGGATGATGTGGCAACCCTACCGGCGACGCTCTGAATCATCGCTCTAAATAGTGTACAGCTAAACCACGCCTCGTTCTGAGATCTCAGCAGCGGAAGGAAGACATGCGAGCCGCCTCTCTCTAATCACAGCTCATATTGCCATACGAGCCGCCTCTCTCTAATCACAGCTCATACTGCCATACGAGCCGCCTCTCTCTAATCACAGCTCATACTGCCATACGAGCCACCTCTCCCTAATCACAGCTCATACTGCCATACGAGCCACCTCTCCCTAATCACAGCTCATACTGCCATACGAGCCGCCTCTCCCTAATCACAGCTCGTACTGCCATACGAGCCGCCTCTCCCTAATCACAGCTCATACTGCCATACGAGCCGCCTCTCTCTAATCACAGCTCATACTGCCATACGAGCCGCCTCTCCCTAATCACAGCTCGTACTGCCATACGAGCCGCCTATCCCTAATCACAGCTCCTACTGCCATACGAGCCGCCTCTCCCTAATCACAGCTCATACTGCCATACGAGCCGTCTCTCCCTAATCACAGCTCATACTGCCATACGAGCCGCCTTTCCCTAATCACAGCTCATACTGCCATACGAGCCGCCTCTCTCTAATCACAGCTCGTACTGCCATACGAGCCGCCTCTCCCTAATCACAGCTCATACTGCCATACGAGCCGTCTCTCCCTAATCACAGCTCATACTGCCATACGAGCCGTCTCTCCCTAATCACAGCTCATACTGCCATACGAGCCGCCTTTCCCTAATCACAGCTTATACTGCCATACGAGCCGTCTCTCCCTAATCACAGCTCATACTGCCATACGAGCCGCCTTTCCCTAATCACAGCTTATACTGCCATACGAGCCGCCTCTCCCTAATCACAGCTCATACTGCCATACGAGCCGCCTTTCCCTAATCACAGCTTATACTGCCATACGAGCCGCCTCTCCCTAATCACAGCTCATACTGCCATACGAGCCGCCTTTCCCTAATCACAGCTCATACTGCCATACGAGCCGTCTCTCCCTAATCACAGCTCATACTGCCATACGAGCCGCCTCTCCCTACTCACAGCTCACATCGCCATACGAGCCGTCTTTCCCTAATAACAGCTCATACTGCCATACGAGCCCCATCTCTATAATCACAGCTCATAACAGCAAAAACAGGAACAAGATCAAGACTGAATCTTGTACTCATATTCTAAAACATCTATGGCGGAAATAAATGTTTATTGCAAAGGAATAAAATGATTATAAAAATAATCATAAAAAATGTCCAGTCAAAAAGCTAAACTTTAATGGAGGGTTAGACGGGCTAGGCATTCGAAAGGAGCACCAAGCGAATCTACTATCAAAACTCTGCCCTCTTGTGGCAACTGAAGAGAAGGCAGAACCTTGTGAAAAAAAGGAGAAATATAAGTCTCAAATGAGAAATAATAAAATTATCTCTATAAATTCAAAAGAATATATATTTGATCATGGATATATATTCCACATAAAAATAATATTACTTAATGTTGTTTGTGAGTAATAAAGGTGAATACTCCCCAAAAGCAATTTAGTTGTTGGTAAATATCATATGCCAATGGAGTAGGTATACAAATAAAAAACAAAAAACAAAATCTGCTAAAATTATAAGAAATATGGGCAGGTGTGGGAATGATTAAAAATATTAAAAGTAAATTTAGATACGAAAAAATCCTTCATGAATGCTGAGATA
The DNA here is from genome assembly GCA_037952925.1 of Lithobates clamitans. NCBI lineage: Eukaryota > Metazoa > Chordata > Amphibia > Anura > Ranidae > Lithobates > Lithobates clamitans. The sequence goes on along the minus strand of JBBGZY010000573.1, from coordinate 3,384,145 downwards.
TCACATCGAGTTAACATCAAATTAAACATTATGCATTATCAATAAAAGCATTTAGGTCTACTTCAACGTTCAACCCGAACGGTGTGTAACATTTAATTTTGAAAATCCATGCCATTTCTAAACGAGAAATTCCTCGCACCAAAGATCCCCCTCTCCAGAGGCGTGTGTATTTATCAATGCCCAGGAAGACAGTTTTATCTGGATTTCTTTAGTGAACTTCCGAGTAATGTCTGGACACCGGATGTTTGGGGAAACCGTTGAGGATATTAGTCACGTGCTCATTTAGTCTTACCCTGAGGGGGCGCTTAGTCCTGCCCACATACTGAAGCCCACAAGGGCATTGGAGCATGTATACAACCCCCTCAGTGGAGCAAGTGATAAAAGGTTTGATAGCAAACTCTACATGTGTGCTAGTTCTCCTATGTGTGCAGCCATTTAATGAACATATCCTGCATCTCCTGCATTGATAAAATCCAGAAAGATTATTGAAAAAACTGTTTTTGATATTAGGGGGGTCAATGATGTTATTAGCAATGGTGCCCCTTAAAGAGGGCACACCCCTGTAAACCACTTGGGGTCTGGCAGGGAGGAAAGTGTTAAGGGTCGTGTCATTGGTGAGGATATGCCAATGTCTATTGATTATATTCCTCACTGATCTATGTTGAATATAGTAGGCGGTAATTAATGGGATGGAAGGCATTCTACTGTTATTAGGTGGTTTCTCAATAAGGAGATCTTTCCTATCCATAGCTAACACCTCCTTTAAGGTATTAGCCAGAGGTGTGTGTGAATATCCCTTCTCTAAGAATCTTTTAGTCAGTATATCGGCCTGTGAAAGAAATTCACCAATGTCCGAACAATTACGCCTTAGGCGCACATACTGACTTTTGGGCACCGACTTAATCCAGGATTCATGATGGCAACTATTTGTGGGAATGTACGAGTTGCGATCGGTGCTCTTAAAATGAGTGGCTGTGGTAAACTAACCACCCTGTATTCTAATGGATAGATCCAGAAAGCTAATCTTTTGTTGGCTAGCCTCATAGTTGAGAAAGATGCCCCTCTCATTGATATTACGTTCCTCAAGGAATAAATCAAGATCGACCCTATTACCATCCCATAGAAGGAGGATGTTGTCTATATATCTAGCCCACAAGACTATCTGGGGTCTATTTTGGGCATAGACGACATCCTCCTCCCAAAGGGCCATGAAGAGGTTCGCCAGGCTGGGGGCATACTTAGCCCCCATGGCGACCCCTCTGTCCTGTTTGTAAAATTGCCCTCCAAACCAAAAATAACTGCGATAAGCAGCAAAATGAAGCAGTTCAAGAATGAAAGAAATTTGGTCGGTGTGGAGGTTGGAGTCACGCCTTAAAAAATGTTCGACTGCATGGAAGCCGAGATTATGTGGTATGACAGTATAAAGCGATGTGACATCGGCTGTCACCATCCATAGTCCAGGTCTTGGTGTGATTCCAGCAAGGGAATTGATTACATGTCGTGAATCTTTAATATAAGAAGGTGCCTTTACAACTAAGGGTTGCAAGAAAAAATCTATGTACCTGCCCACCCGGGACGTGATGAAATCTATACCACTCACGATTGGATGTCCCGGGGGGGCAGGTAGGGTGCTTATGAATCTTTGGAAGATAATATATCACTGGTGTCCTCGGCGCCCTAGGTATAAGGTAGGACTTCTCTTTTTTGTTAAGGACACCCAGTTCAAAGCCCCTCTGGACTAAAGCTTCCAATTCCTTCTTGTATTTGATTTTAGGATCGGAGAGAAGAGGTGTATATGTATCCTTGTCCCCTAATATCCTATGCATTTCTGCTAGGTAATCTTGTTTATCTAAAACTATGATACCACCCCCCTTATCAGCAGGCCTGATGACTAAATTTTTGTTTTTACATAATCCAGCCCTGCCACAAAATCTCTATCTGTCTTAACTTTATTGATAGGCATTTTATCCAAATCACTGAGTAACATACTTTTACATACTCATGTGAGTTTTCTACCTTTATCTATTAAATCGTTTTTATCAGTATATAGCTATGGCCAGTTCCTTTTTATTTACATGCTTGTGAGATGTCATTTTGGAGTCTCTGCTGTATCCCCCGGTTCCTGCCGCAAGCAGTCCAGAACGCCAATGGATCTCTCATACTGCTATTGAACATAAGCTGTGGTTGGCTAGCCTTGCAGTAAGCGCATTATTTGCCTGGTGGTGGATCACGTAGTGTGGTGTGGTTAACTGATACTGAACACAAGCTGTTGTTGGCTTGCCTTGTGGTAAGCGCAATATTTGCATGGAGTGTGGGGTCTCATCTTCACTATGGAGTTTGCTAGTGTTTACTCTAAGTTCCCTTTTTTTTCCTGCTTTATCTTTATGCACTAGTGTAAGTTTTCTACCTTTTCTAAACTTTAATTAGTTTGGCAGTATTACACTATGGCCAGTTTCTTTTTATTTACATGTCTATGAGATGGAAGTTTGGTGTCCTCATTACATCCTTTCAGCTACGATGTATACAGTCTAAGAGCACCATCTGGATTCTCCACACCAAGACGTGATACAGGCTGGTGTTCGCTTGCCTTGCGGTAAGCGCAATTATTGGGTATTTGCGGATACTGTATGGGTTGTCACTCATATTTTTTACACCATTGACTCTAGTTGGATTCACCCAAGGGGTCTTTCTTGGACTGATTTCAGATCATTACTTCAAATTTTTATTTTCTGTTACTATATATGGACACTTATTATTCACAAATATTACATATGGACACTCATGTTTGATTCATACATACATATGTTGACCCATGTACTTTTCATAATTGAATTTTTAATATTTTTCAACATTTCTGTATTTATATATGTACTTCCTCACGGAAGTCTTTGAGATTGCTTCACGTGTTTCACTTATATTTAGCGCGGTTATTTATTTTTTATTATATAACCTACCAAAATGTCTTTGGAGTGTGGGAGGAAACTCAAGCAGACACAGGGAGAACATGTAAACTCAAGCCAGGTAGTGCCATGGTCTGGATTCAAACCGGTGACCCTAGTGCTGCTGTGCTAAGCCACTGTGCTTACCTTCATCCTTCTTTACCCTGGGCTGCTATAACCAGCAGGTTTCAGCACTTTTTGCACTGTTAAGTGCTGCTTCCACCACCCCCACCATGTCCCTATTGCCAGCAAAGGCCATCCACAAAAGTGATGGGCCAGTAGATAAATGCAGAAGGTGGGAGCTAGCATTTGACCTGCAAACATATCTACTTTTTAGAATCTATACTCCAATACTACGCACTCCTGGAGGGAAAATTAAACACTAACCAATATTAGTATAGTAGGCAGCTGCCCTTTAATTCATATAATAACAAAATAAAAAGAGCAAATTACAACAAATACTCCAGCAGTGCTCTACCACACTTAGAAAGAATAGCTCTAAACTTCCACTTCTCAGTGACACAACTGTGCGAAATAATAGTCCATAAATACAGTATCATCAACTGTATGGTAAAGAGTCTATAAAAAAATGCTTGACATTCACTTGAATAGCTGAAATCATCACAGTGCATTAAGTGAGCCACGCTCCCCTCTTGACACCTCACTCACTGAAAATTTTTGCCTCTCATTTTACCGATTGGCTTAAGAAGTTCAATTCTCCAATCACAGTGCTGGTTTCAGCTCTGGTTAGCAATCCCCATTTGGATGGTCCTCAGCCCCGGCAACCCCACCCATACTCCACCCCGCTGATGTGCACATACACAGCACTGTGAAGGGGCTTTCTGTGTGTATGTGCAGGTGCCAAGTTAGAGTACACAGACACTGCTGTAGTGCACAGTGATAGATCCTGGCTGGATAATTGGTGAGTGCCGGTGTTCTGACGAGAAGTGTCCTCCTATCAGATAGTGTCTGCCCCGTACTGCGCAGGCGCAGCGCCTGCGCAGTACGGAGGAGAAGGAGATGCTGAAAGTGTCTGAAGTTGATCAGCTGACCATCAGCTGTACACGGCGCTTGGGCACTTATTAGTGATGGCTGTGTAAGAGCGCCCCTCGCGGGCTCGCTTTGCTCGCCACGCTTCAGGCATTGCCTCGCTGCACTCGGCAGCTATTTATTCTTACTCTATGTCCACTTGGATAGTAGGGAATGAACCTGGACACAGGGTAAGAATAAAAGCGCAGGCGCCGTGTACAGCTGATGATCAGCTGTTGAACTTCGGAGACTGTCGGCTGTCGTTTGTCCTCTGTACTGCGCCTGCGCAGTACAGGGCGGACACTATCGGATGGGGGACAGTATTCGACAAGACACCGGCATACTGAACACCCACCCTCCTTCCTCCTTGACATTTCCAGATGCCCCTCCCTCTGCTGCTCTGAGTCTCTGACTGAAAAAAACTGCCACTTCTCCAATCCTGCAATCGCACAGATTTCTTTTCAGAGGCCTTTAACAGGCTGTATGTCGCCTCCTCACCACCTGTTTCAACCCCCTAAATGCTGCATTACTCCACCACAAGCACATGCATTACACAAGGTTGTAGGGAAATTGCATTCGGTCAGTAGTAGTGCCCACCAAATACAACTGGGGGTTTAATTCTTGCTGTAGTCATGAAGCAAAGCAGGGCTGAAACTGGGGGGGGCACTGCATTGAAAGAGGTGCTAAAAGCATCTTCTCCTCCCACCTGCTGGGTATAATTTGCTGTAGGTAGAGCCACAAAAGATAGGTTCCATTAATTTCTCCCCACCCACTACACTCACCCTCTCCAGTCCACTATCGGATTCCACCCTCCACCCCCCTCCACACTGCTTAGGCCCCCCCCCCCCCCCGTGTAAAGCCCCTCTCCCTAGTCCTGCCAACTTCTCTCCTCTCCTTCATTTGCAGTGTAAGGCTGCAGAAAGCGACTGGAGAATGTGTTTTTTTTTTGTGTTAACTGATCTGCACAAGTGCAGCTCAGTGAACAGTCCCGGCATCTGCCAAGGTGAATGAACGTGCATATTTGTGAGTTACTATATCTAAATCAAGCTACAGATGCTGAACCTAGCTTAAGACAGGTAAAAAATGTTAGCAACAGTGAGGAACTTGTGGATTTTGCATCTCTGGAGATAAGGTGAGTATAGTTCAATTGAAATACATACAATCTTTGGGAAATATACCACAGATAAATATAATTAGTGGGTAAATTTAAGCATTCTATGGAATATCTACAATATTTACTGTACATGTCAGGCCAGGTGCCCCAATTTTTTTCTATAGTAGTCAATGAATGTTCTTTAAAGTCTACCTAAAACTAATTAGAGTTTGTTTTATACTTGCTGGCTGTCCTCCAGAATTTTTGAGACTGATCGTAAAATCTCCATTCCCCCCAACTGTTCCATATCCCACAGGATCATCCCAGTATTTGAAAAACCACTCTAGTCAAAGACATGTTTCGCCATAGATTTGAATGGGCTGCTGCTGGTAGGACAATTTATCCACTGTAGAAGAGGGTTGTTGGTCACCTAGCCAAGCTGTCTGCTGGTTCTTGCACTTCCAGGCCTTTCAGCTAACCCCTGATGCTGGGACATGTTTCCATCCACTGACCACAGATTCTGGGATATTTTTCCTCCCTCTGACTGCTGAGGCCGAAGCATTTTTCCATCCACTTCCCATGCTTATTTTTTTAATGCTTTTACGCCACATCTAATATTAAGTGTAAAGTAGCCACATCTACCTTACATCCAGACTAGCCTCAACCCCCTAACTATTCCCATGTCAGCTTACCCTTTTTCCTAACATAGCGCTTACCCCTGTAGCACCCCCTAGCTGTGTTGCTAGAGTGCTAGGATGTTTGTGTTAGTGTAGGTAAATTTCAGGTTTGGCTGTCAGCCAAGCCTGTGTGGTTTTTTTCTGGGTCAGGGTTTAAGTGACCCAGGTAGGCTGGATGACTCATCAGCAGCTTCTCTGGTGAACTCCTTCCTGCTAGCTGGAAACTTGGAGAATTCTGAGGGACCTGGCCAATCCCCAACAGAAGGGTTGGTAGTTGGCAGGCCCCCTCAAATACTCAGGGTCAGCCAAGCAGGGGCAGTGTGAAGTTCGGGTGGAAGCTGACAATGGATTGTTAGGCTGTTGTGGCCTCTGAGGGAGCTCCCTAGTCTGGGGGGTGACGTTGGGCCTGGGCTCGAGTGCTGACAGGACCCTCTTCAAGACACACAGAGGTGTCCTGGCCGGGAGGCATGGGCGCAAGGAGAGGACAGTGGGAGAACACTGCCAGGTAAGTCTGCAGGAGGAAAAGGAACAGCGAGGAGGGCTGGTGAGTGACACACAATCAGGAGACTGGGAGTCATGCCTGAGAGGACTGGGATAGCACAGTCTGGGATGGATGTAGAGCCAGTGACAGAAACCATGAACCAGACCGAGACAGAAGTACAGTTAAATCACACTTTTTTATTAATAAAAAGGTAAATAGAGTAAGCGTAGTCAAAGCATAGCCAGAGTCCAGTAACCGGATTGGGTAGTCAGCCAAGCCAGAGTTTAGTAACCAGATCGGGTAATCAGCCAGGCCAGAAGTCAGGGATCCAAGTGGAGGAACAGCAAGCAGGATAAGGAGCCAGAAGGGATGTCAGAAACAGAAACACAGGAGATGGTTTCTTGTGATGTGACCAAGGCGAAGGCAGGAAAGGAGTGAGTTGGACGTTTTTAAGAAGGCGGGACTGACAAGCAGATCCACAACAGCTGGTTAACTGTGGAGAGAGAAGAGAGCTGGCAATTAGCCGACAGCTGAGCGGCCAGCTCAGAGAAGGAAGGGCTGAGCCAGCCCTGACAGCCAGTCAGGAGGACTGTGGTGGCACGGGCAGGAAAAAGGGGCAGCTGCAGCCAGGAGTGCTGGGAGTGCCTGAGGAGGTGGTACTGGGAGCAGTAGCCACAGATAGGTCAGCTAGCACCAAAGACTTTTATTTTTGCTACACCATAGGGGCCCGCGGTCCCTGCCTGCAAAAGGCATTCATCCAGGATCAGCTGAGATTGTGCTGAACCTGAAACTTGTGCTAGTTGGTCCTGGGAGTATCAGTCTGCAAGCAAGTTGTACTGGAGGTAATAGAGGAAAAAAAGTGTATACTGCATGTATATAGTTCAATTCCCTAAAAAGTTCTGCTGATCAAATGGGCATCCCATATCTACCCTTCTCTATCCAAGCTCAATTCCCCTAATGAAAAACAAACAAACAAAGCTGCAACGACTGGTTCTTGTCTCTGAAGTGAATGGAAAATTTGTGTGCCTGGCTGTGTAGGGTGGGAGACCACCACATTCACTGAGTGGCCCCTACGGGGGCAGCGTTACATACCCCGAAAGAGCTGCTGAGAATAACCTCAGGTATTCATGCTAGTACAGACGCTACCTGCCAAGACACAGTCCGAAGCACACTGGAAATACAGGGGATATCTTTTGTGGATTTTATTTTCAGAAATTTGAACAGGAGGGGATTTAAGGGTTTAGGATACTCCAAAACAGTAGCATAAATCCACAGGAGGACAAATGTCCTACAAAATCCTTTGAAGGAGGTAGTAGGCAATTGCGCGTTAATCTAGAACTCTATAAAAGCAGCTGAAGTCCTCACACTTACCTCCCCAAGTACATGCACACCTGGGATCCCAAATATTTGTCTTTACTCACATAGTCCAAAGACAGCTTCCATGTGACACTCTCCAGTGTGGGAGGAAAAAAGGTTTCCTTCTTCAGTGTTCCCAGGTGCTGCCCTCCAGTAGTCTTCTTTAGTCAAACCACTTCTGGGCCCTCAGCCCAGCACATGCTGAAGTCCAAACAGCCACTCCAGTACACAAATTGCATCCCAGGGCAACAGCCCCAGGACAAAACTGCTCTGAGCAAGCCTCACAAACACTTATCTTCTCCCTCAGCCCCCTTCTAGGTGCCCCTCCCATGGTTTGACTGAGCACAGATAAATATTCATAATTTCAGTAGCTGACCCTCCTACTCTATTCTCTGGAAGCTTCTTCCAGAGGCAGACAGGATTAATCAACTATCAAGCTTAGGGAAACCTGGCCAGACCTAGAAAATAGATTACTACTCCACTGAGTACAGCAGAGCCAAAAACTAAATTTAACCTAGGTAGTTCAGGGTGTTACCGTAAACTCTAAATTTAGAAAGCATAGAGTTCACAGCCACACCCAACTTTCAGTGCCATTATGAGTGGAGATTTCCCAATTCTTATTGATTTTTTAGCTTTTTTTAACTGATAAAATGTATCTTTTTATTAAACTGATAAAATACTTTTTCATTTTAGTAGGATGAAGAAGATATGTTTACTTTAAATTTGCTATATTGGATATTACAGGTTCTAACATGATACAGCTCAACCTACTTTATGTACACAGTTGCTCTTTTAGCTCAAACGCTTGTAGTTATCTCAACAACCAAGTGATTCATTGTTATATCTATTTGCCTTTACCAAGAGATAAAATAGGTCAGGGGACAGTAGAACTCAGTAGCTTCAGCCAAACAAATAATATTAGTTTTGGGTAGATTGGGCCCTTTGAATTTGAATTATTTTTGAGTTTAATAAGAGTTTGCCATTTTCAGCCTTAACCAGAACCTTATTGTTGAAATACAAGTTCTTTTTGTCCTCTCTATGCCCTTTGGCCAGTGATGAGATATGGCCAGAGGGTGTCTACTAGAGCTTGACTTTATATTTTATACAATTACTACAGTCCTAAATAAATTGTGTTAAGAATGTAATTAGGTTTCATTATGAAGTCATGTGTAGCTGCAAGAGAACCTTTTTACCCCAGAGGAACCCTTGAAATAATTTTCAGGATTCAAGAAACGCCTGGTATGATTATTCATCAGGGCAGTCATTGGGAAAATGCCCCTTGCATTGGTGGTAAGTGGGAAAAATGTCCCTCACCTTATAGGGTAACCAGAATGACACCCTTACGGTCACGCCGCTGACTTAGCTAAATGGCACTGGACCAGGAACTATGAAGGAAACATCATTTGAGAGGTCAGAGCTCAAAGAACCCCTAGCCACCCCTTGAGGAACCCTTGGGTTCCACAGAACCCTGGTTGAGATTTAAAGATTTCAGTGATAAATAAATCACAACAGGGATATGAAGCAGAGTCTGGGTTCTTCCAACCAAAGCCAAACTCTGTAAACCATCAAAACCTCTCTGTAAAGTGTGGTTCCTAACTTCAGCCTAATGGAGCTCCCATATTGGGACATGCATAGGAATAAATAAATGTAGAGAAGGTATGCCTTATGTCGCGTACACACAATCGGATTTTCCAACAGCAAAACCGTGGATTTTATTCCGAAGGATGTTGGCTCAAACTTTGTCTTGCATACACACAATCACACAAATGTTGTCGGAAATTCCAAACGTCAATAACACGGTGACATACAACACGTACGACGGCACTATAAAAAGGAAGTTCAATAGCCAGTGTGCCACCCTTTGGGCTCCTTCTGCTAATCATGTTTATTTCATGTTAGTAGAAGTTTGGTGAGAGACAATTCGTGCTTTTTAGCCTTGTGCTTTTCAGTTCGTTACTGCTTGTCAGTTTGTGCTTGTGGGTTCGTATCTGTTCTTCAGTGAGTGTTGTCAGTTCGTTCCTGTCTTTCAGTGCGTTCTATTTAATAGTTCGTATCTTTTTTCCAGTGCGTTCTTGTCTGCTCGTTTCTGATTTTCAGCTCGCTCTTCTGAGGCCTTTCTGATTTTCAGTGCGTTCTGTTAGTTTGTTTTGACCAGCCGACCGTTTTGAAGCCATGTTTTGGGTATATACTCGTCGTAGAGTTCGTGCTGTGCTTGGGCTTGGTGTTGGAGTTCATACTTTGATCTAAGTCCAGTCCATGAACAGGGCGAGGAGGAGTTCATGGACGAAGAATTGGTTGCTCCAGCATGACCAATTCTAGCACATGCCTTTGCTGCGGGGGATCCAGGAGAATAATCCTGATGATTTCAGGAATTATCTCTGGATGACGGACCCCGTCTGTTGGCTTTGCTGTCCCCTTATATTACGAAGCAGGACACCTGCTTTCGGCAAGCCATCACTCCCTAGCAGAGGCTCGTCGCCACCTTGTGGTACTTGGCGATGGGGAGAAGTCTCCAGGACATCAAGTTCATGACTGGAATCTCTCCCCAGGCTCTGGGAATCATTATTCCAGAGACCTGTTCTGCCTTAATTCAGGTCCTGCAGAAGGACTATATTAAGGTACGTTTTCTCCTTTAACATCACATTCTATGTATTTAATGATTGCTAATGTATTGTATTTTTTTCATTATTCCCTATTTACCATGATTGTAATATGCTGTGAATGTCCTCTTTGTCCTCATGCATGCTGTAAGCTTTTAATGCTCCTTTTTTGTCCTTCATGCATATTTGCCTTCACTAACCTCCCCAGCATGCTACCCTGGGCCCATACACACCTAGCCTAGTCATTTAACAATGTATTTTGTCAGCTCCATTGTAGTGCTTACCCTAAACAACCCCTAAAATCTGTACAAATGTTATTGTTGTCCTTAAATTCAGGCAGAGTGTAAGAGGATTTTTTTTATGGATGAATTCACCAAAGCGTGTAGTGCAAGGGCCTGCCTGAATACTTTTCAATGGTATGGTTTAAAGTTTTGTTCTCTTATTATCTTGATAGGTAATTGCAGAATGTAAAAATGGACAGTGTGTATTCATATTTTTGTGACACACCAAAACAATAAAACATGTTAAAAAGCCGGCAAACAAAACAGTAACGAACACCCGTGTAAAAGATAGGGTTATCGGCGTGATGGCATATCGTGCGTAGCCACGCCCTACAGGTTTCGTCATAAATGACGTCTGTATTTTTGTATTATGACACTTCTAACCTGTCCAGTGGGCTGCCAATAGTGTAAGGAGGGGCTAGCCAAAGTAACACATTATTTATGCATTCAGCTCTCAATGAAGTGGAGAAGGTTACCTGTCCAAAACACCCCCCCTAAAAATTTTACAATGGGCCATCAGAGGGGGTGAAGAATCTAATAAGTGGACCTTATACTTTTGTCTTTAAATACTCCTTAAAAAAAAAATGTTATAGTTATGTTGGCCAAGAATGTTTGTGTCTAATCTGCTTGGAATGTTATGTGCAAAAGTAATATTTTTTTTTCTTGCTTGACACCACAGTTTCCTTCAAACCCACAGGAATGGCAGACTGCTGCTTCCCAGTTTGCCCAGCAGTGGGACTTCCCCAACTGCGGAGGGGCAATAGATGGGAAACATGTCCACATCGTCCCACCCCCCAACTCGGGGTCATATTATTATAATTATAAGGGGTATAAAAGTATAGTGTTGTTGGCGGTAGTGTCGGCGACGTACGAGTTTCTGTATGTGGACGTAGGGAAAAATGGCCGGATGTCGGATGGTGGAGTCAATTGTCATTGCCTTGGGCTTGCCACCTCCGGAAGCCAATGTGGCGGGACTCCCATTCGCCTTCGTCACGGATGAAGCTTTTGTGCTGGGGGACCATCTTCTGCGGCCATTACCGATGAGGACCCTCACCCCGGACCAGAGGGCCAGAGTGAGAAGAGTGATGGAAAATGCCTTTGGAATAATGGCCAGCCGGTTCCGCCTATTCCTCACAGCTATCAACATGGTGGAATATAAACTCAATCATATATTTCTTGCATACTGCATATTACATAACTTTTTGCACAAAAATGCATCAAACTATGTGGCCTCAGTTGGGACTGAGACTGGCTTATTCCCGGATCCAACAACTCTGACAGCTCTTGAACCTGGCCGTCCTGGCTTGCCCCCCCAAAGCGCTCGCAAAGTTCACCAAAAGTATCTAAAGTACTTTGCGGGTAGGGGGGCTCTTGATATGCCAGAGAATATATAAACATGTTTGAAATAATTTTTTTTATAAACTGAACTCATATTTCATTTGATTTACTGCTTGTGTTTCTTTTATCTGTCTCCTAGGTTCTCCAATGGCCTTTTATTTTTTGCCCATTTTATTCAATAGTGCAAACGTATTTGATACATGAGGTGACAATTTCTTTCATCAGCTAACTATTTTGTTGTGCTATGGGTCTGCTACACACACATCTTGTTTTTGTTGTTAATGTATGTAATGAATTAATAATAAAAATAATCATCCTTTTCAACTCCATAAATTAATTGCTTGCAGTCCCTAAAATGGCCTGATTGGGCCAAATTTAGAGCACTGTGGGGGTTATTTACTATAGGCAAATCCACTTTGCACTACAAGTGCACTGCAAGTGCACTGAAAGTGCACTTGTAGTGCAAAGTGGATTTGCCTTTAGTAAATATCCACCATTGTCACTGTAAACACCAAATTACTGCAAAAACTGGTATTGAGTTTTGAAAGAAGAAGCCACACTTTGTTGAGTAGAAACCATTATACTCAAAGCATATTCACATGTGCGTTAGAAAAGAGTTTTTGAACAAACCAACATATTTGTTGTATAATACCATTTTTACGTTTGACAGTACAAAAAGCCTTTTTTGGGTTAAACAGGCATGTTTAAAACCATAAACATACACAACTCAGGAACTTACAAAGTTCAACTTTGACAAAGTGAAGGCAATATCATACTGTACATTAGTATGTGTTGATATTGCCTTCATCAGATGGGGTGATGTCACCCCTGTGAAAGCCAAATTTTGAAGATTCACACAAATTGGGAGTCAAAATGTGGATTTCCCTCCTGATCCCATGCCTAATGTCAACATGTGCTATCTCCCATCATGGGGGATCAATGGACATGTTTCAGGGGTGCAACCCCTTCTTCCTCTCATCTACTTTAGTTGCGAGGAAGGGGTTGCACCCACAAAACATGTACCTTGATATCCCGTGATGGGAGATAGCACATGTTGATACACTGTGTGCATCTTCAAAATTTGGCTTTCTAAAAAATGTTTACAATTTGTTAAAATCAATGTTGTTTTTGAGTCTTCTTTCCACATCACTGATGTCTTCCTTGATCTTTTGTAAATTACGATTGCACACCATGATCTCCCCGATGAGGACGTGTGCACTTGCACTTGTGAAATGAGATTCTTCTTCCACAACATCCACATCACCTAAAATTAAAAAAAACACACCATGTATTAAAATATACAGGCATACATCTATTACCTGAAGATGTGGTCTCAGACACTCACCTGTTGTGGTCACTATTTCGCCCACTTTATAAACCTCTCCTTCCTCCACCACATCCTGAGGTTGTGGTGTCCTCTGATGTCCCGTGTCTTTTCTCCCCTATGTGAATTAAAAAAGGATATACTTAGCACACAGATATTTGAGGCCAGAAATAGGAATATGAAACATTGCTTGGAAGTGACGTACAATTGTCTGTTTTGGCAGAGTTCCAAGCTGAAAACCTGATTTTTTTTGCCTTTCTAAAGCTGGAATAATTACCTGTTTTGTGCAAGTTTCACACATGGAGACACCCCTAGTATCCACTGGAGCACCTGTGTGGGACACCCTAATAAAAAGTTTGTTCTGGTGTCCCACACTAGTGCTCCTGCGTCCAGATATGTAAACAGCTGCTGAGTGTCCTCCCCTTACACTGAATCAAGTTTGCATTTAATTCCAGTTACCAACCCATCTAGACAACAATGTTATGCGGATGTTGTCCCCGACTAGGGTGAATCCATCCAGGTATGAACTGAAAGTTGCTCTCCAGAAACAAAGAGCCCCAGGTGCTGGCTAATGCTAGTAGAAGCTGTGTGCAATTGGGAAAATCCGGACAGCCGCACTCCAGGAGATTATAATCCAAACTTCTTTATTTTAAAATCAGGAACATGTCATACAGTACATCATGGACAGAGTGTACAGGCAGTCATCTTACGCGTTTCGCACTATGTCAAGTGCTTACTCATGATGAGTAAGCACTTGACAGTGCGAAACGCGTAAGCTGACTGCCTGTACACTCTGTCCATGATGTACTGTATGACATGTTCCTGATTTTAAAATAAAGAAGTTTGGATTATAATCTCCTGGAGTGTGGCTGTCCGGATTTTCCCAATTGCACATAGACAACAATGTTGTTTGCGGCTCCAGGCTTTCGTCGTCCTCCTCATTGCTGCTCTTCTCTGCATGCACCTGCTCTTTCTTAGCAATATTCTCTTCCACTGCACCGAAAGAGTTTCACGCATGCGCGGTGTATATAAAGCGTAACACGCGTGCGTCGTACGTACAATCTGTGAGCGGAGGACGGAGTAGCGTAAGCGTCGATCGTGATAACGAAGGTACAATTTGAACTTGGGGCATCAGTGGTCTATACTGCTTATACATTGAGGCCTATATTGGGACAAGATTAGGAGAGTTTAGCCTGACATTAGGGTTTGTCTTGTGTTGTGTCTTCCAGATAAAATGGATCTTTTCAATGATCATGACTTCCTCCCCCAATTCATTGATATGTACAGAGAGCTGCCCTGTCACCCCTTTTATACTAATAAAAGGAAGAGGCAGGCAGCGCTGGATCAATTGCTGGAATTGGTGAAGACGCAAATCCCCACGGCAAACATCAACTATTTGAAGTGCAAAATTGGTGGCCTGAGGAGCACATATAACAGGGAGCGCAAGATGGTCCAGGATTCCATGAGATCAGGAGCAGCAGCAGATGACGTTTATGTCCCCAGGCTGTGGTACTATGACAGACTGAGATTTCTGTCAGACCAGACTGAAATCAGGCCATCACTCTCAACCCTTCCTTCCACACTTCCTTCCACTCTTCCTTCCACCCCAGCTGAGGCTTCCGACGTCCAACCTGGGCCTTCCACCCAGGAAGAAGATGTGGAGGAGCCAAGCTTGAATCAGGTATAGCATTGTTCAACATATTTCTCAAAATTGTGTTTGATTGATGAACAATAAACTAAAACTATGTCCCATTTTCATACACAGGAAAGCCTCAGCCAGGAGGAGACTGTGGAAAGTGGCAGCCAGAAGGTGGCGGGGGAAAGTGGCAGCCAGAAGGTGGCGGGGGAAAGTGGCAGCCAGGAGGTGGTCAGGCCCAGTAGCCTGACCGAGTCCCAGGTTCCTCCCCTCCGCCTTTCAACAAAAAGTACCAGGAAGGGAAGCAATGTGCAGGAGTCAGTGGTTTCTTTGATTCGGGAGGCTACTGCGGCCCTCAGAACCACCCCAATCTTCAAGAGGCCTATGCCTGCATGGTAGCCAGCAAAATGCAGGAAATGGAGACGGGCCAACGCCTCTTTTGTGAGGAAGTGATCTATCTGGCCATAAATAAGGGGTTGTGGGGTGAACTCACAAGCAAAATCCACCTGTGTGAGTTTGACCATCCTCCTCCTCCTAGAACTCCTTCCACAACTCCAACACCAGAGCCACGGCCCGGAAGCAAGCGTGGAAGGAAGTGTAGAAGGAAGACAAGAGAGTGATGGCCTGGGTTTAGACTGGTCTGACAAAAGACGCAGGTTGTTGTAAGACCACAGCCTCGGCACATATATGTCATCTGCTGCTGTTCCTGATCTAATGTAGTCCTGGACTGGATTGTGCTTCCTATTAAATGGACTCCTCAGGCTACCAATTTTGCATGTGTGCCCTGGGGTACAAAGGCTTCACCAATTTCACCAGTTTATCCAGCGTTGCCTTCCTCTTTATTTTGTTATGACCCCTAATAAATGCCTATTTTATTTTCACAAATACTTGGCTATGTGTTTTAGTTCAAAAAGGACAGTTTGTTTGTGAGTAGGCAGGTACATTTTAAAAAGACAA
Organism: Lithobates clamitans; assembly: GCA_037952925.1. NCBI lineage: Eukaryota > Metazoa > Chordata > Amphibia > Anura > Ranidae > Lithobates > Lithobates clamitans. Next base: position 3,368,434 of record JBBGZY010000573.1, on the reverse strand, counting down.
TGTCAAATTAACAAGGGACACCAACACCAACCAATCTCTTTGAGGTTAAAAAATACAAGATAATAATGGTGTATTGGTAACTTGACACACAAAATGAACAAAAATATTATGGATATTACTATAAAAAAAATAAAAAAAATAAAAAAATCAGGAGATCTTGATAAAAAAAAGTAGATCACTATAAAAAAAAAAAAAAACATTATTCTGGGGATCTGGCAAATAAAAAAAAAAGATTATTCATGAGATCACAAGAAATAGTAAAGAAATCAGTTTGTCAGAGCTCGTTGTGAATATCAGCAGCAAAACAACTTCATTATTCTAGCATTCTAAAGAAGAAGAGAATGCGCTGCATTAAAAGATTAAAAACTTTGAAGCGTGACGAATGTGCTATCTTCATTATGAACGCTAGTTTTACCAGAACGAGTGCTTCCATCTCGTACTTGATTCAGAGCATACGTGGAATTTTGTATGTCGGAATTGTCTACATATGCTCGGAATTTACGATAACGGATTTTGTTGTTGGAAAATTTGAGAACCAGCTCTCAAATTTTGTTTGTCGGTAATTCCGCCAAAAGATGTCCGATGGAGCCTACACACGGTCGGAATTTCCGACAACAAGCTCACATCCAACATTTGTTGTCAGAAATTTCGATCGTCTGTACGCAGCATTAGAGTTACAGGGACAGACCAGAAACCCAGCTCAGTTCAAATGGCAGCTAAATACCTCTAGTATCTATCTTCAGAATTACAAGCAAAACAAAAATGGCAACCACTCAGGTCAATTTACACTTATAATGACTAAAGTAAACTAAGGCAGGGCAACTCACAGAACAATAAAATACAGCAGCAGTCAGACAGCAGCAGCCTTCCAGAAGAGCAATAATTTAACTCATTACCCAGTCGGTCAGGTACAGTAAATATAAACCTTTTTATTTTACAGAGTGCTTTTGCTTTCAGGTCGTTCCTGTAGTGACAGGGTCACTTTTAGTTTGCTGTTTTGTAGAACTCAGATTCTAGCATCAAACAGTTGTACCTAGCTCTTTTGTGCACTCACTCAACGTCCTAAAACCCTAGCAATTATCTCAGCAACTAAGTGGTTTATTATCGCATGTATTTGTTCTTAGTTCTGTGGATCCAAAAGAGTCAGGAAAGGTTCACATAGCTCTGTTTCTACTGATGATCTTGCGATACGTGTTACGTCAAGGAACAAACTAATTACATTTGGTTCCAGAGCTCTAACAAAGGCTGAACACAAATAGCTGTACGCAATTATTATTTCTTAAGAGGAAATTGACAACTTGTTATCTTAATTACACAGTCCCAAAATTATTAAACTAGTTTGGCCTTTTTTTTAATTATGTTTATTAACCATAAGAACAATGCATCAAATGATCTAAAAGGGCAGTTTTCCAACTTGTGCTTGTTGAAAGTTCATTTTAGAAATAAGTGCAAATTGTATGATTATTTACAGTAGAGTAATACATTGACTTTCTCTGAGCTGCTTTTGTTTTTATTTACTGAACAAAACTCAAGTGTCTTCTGAATTAGCAATAAGCAGGGATAATTCTAGCTTTTTGCTTACATGAGGCTTTAATGTACAGGCACAGCCATGAGAGGGAGCCTTTCACCACTGGATATAAACAAGCAACGCAACAGAGGCCAATGCCATTAGATCTTAGTAAATATACATCTATGGAGGGGGATAGGGCAAATGGGGAAGAAAAAAGAGAAAAAAGTGCACTTTGTCTGAAAGTGAAGTTAATCTATAAAGTAGTTGTATAGGTTAACATCTATAAACATGGTAATGTGACTTGTGGCATTAGCTTTGCAGGTTAACATAATAATAAAAATCGCCAAACATACAGTAATTTATTTTTTAGTTTTTTATTTGCTGTTCTTGTGACCACAAATCAACATGCTTATCTAAATCTTTGCAGCGGGTGGGTATTAAACCAAGGTTCTGTTACATAACTGCTGGAAGTGATGTTTCCCATAGGTTACTCCAATTTCCAGGACAAAAGCTGCTAGGGGATAATCCTCTCCTTCCTTCCTGGCAGCAGCTGCAAAGGGCACACAGGGGGGTCATTTCAGGATGGAGAGCGGGGGAGAGGGCCGGTAAACATGTCATATTTTCTGACTGAACACAGTGAGTGATCGGTACAGATTACTCACTGTGTTCATTCACTACTGAAGCATGACAAACTGTGTTTACCATGCTTCAGTTTGTGAATGAACAGGAAGCCACTCAGATTGCTATTCATTGCTATGTCTCAAAAGTGAGACATCAGGGGTCTGTTTAGACCCCTCATATTTCACCAAAGCTCATCCAACAGTGCAATGAAAACATGTAAAATAAGAATTTAAACAATCAATTTGAAAAAAAGAAATACTTGTTCACATGTGCTTTGCTCTTTGAAGAGCAGTCAGCAATTGTATCACCTTTCAGGGAGCATTTGACAGGAAGTGAGGAGGTACAGTATCTCACAAAAGTGAGTACACCCCTCACATTTTTGTAAATATTTTATTATATCTTTTCATGTGACAACACTGAAGAAATGACACTTTGCTACAATGTAAAGTAGTGAGTGTACAGCTTGTATAACAGTGTAAATTTTCTGTCCACTCAAAATAACTCAACACACAGCCATTAATGTCTAAACCGCTGGCAACAAAAGTGGGTACACCCCTAAGTGAAAATGTCCAAATTAGGCCCAATTACCCATTTTCAGTGTCCTATTAAATCGTTAGTGTTACAAGGTCTCAGGTGTGAATTGGGAGCAGGTGTGTTAAATTTGGTGTTATTACTCTCACGCTATCATACTGGTCACTGGAAGTTCAACATGGCACCTCATGGCAAAGAACTCTCTGAGGATCTGAAAAAAAATTATTGCTCTACATAAAAATCGCCTAGGCTATGAGAAGATTTCCAAGACCCTGAAACTGAGCCGCAGCACGGTGGCCAAGACCATATAGTGGTTTAACAGGACAGGTTCCACTCAGAACAGGCCTCGCCATGGTCAACAAAAGAAGTTGAGTGCACATATGAGTCATATCCAGAGGTTGTCTTTGGGAAATAGACATATGGGTGCTGCCAGCATTACTGCAGAGGTTGAAGGGGTGGGGGGTCAGCCTATCAGTGCTCAGACAATACGCCGCACACTGCACCAAATTAGACTGCATGGCTTTCGTCCCAGAAGAAAGCCTCTTCTAAAGATGATGCACAAGAAAGCCCACAAACAGTTTTCTGAAGAAAAACAGACGAAGGACATAGATTACTGGAACCATGCCCTGTGGTCTGATGAGACAAAGATAAACGTATTTGGTTCAGATGGTGTCAATCGTGTGTGGCGGCAACCAGGTGAGGAGTACAAAGACAAGTGTGTCTTGCCTACATTCAAGCAAGGTTGGTGGGAGTGTCATGGTCTGGGGATGCATGAGTGCTGCCGACACTGGGGAGCTACAGCTCATTGAGGGATCCATGAATGCTAACATGTACTGTGACATACTGAAGCAGAGCATAATCCCCTCCCTTTGGAGACTGGGCCGCAGGGCAGTATTCCAACATGATAACGATCCTAAACACACCTCCAAGATGACCACTGCCTTGCTAAAGAAGCTGAGGTTAAAGGTGATGGACTGGTCAAGCATGTCTCCAGACCTAAACCCTATTGAGCATCTGTGGGGCATCCTCAAACGGAAGGTGGAGGAGCGCAAGGTCTCTAACATCCACCAGCTCAGTGATGTCATCATGGAGGAGTGTAAGAGGACTCCAGTGGCAACCTGTGAAGCTCTGGTGAACTTCATGCCCAAGAGGGTTAAGGCAGTGCTGGAAAATAATGGTGGCCATACAAAATATTGACACTTTGGGCCCAATTTGGACATTTTCACTTAGGGGTGTACTCACTTTTGTTGCCAGCAGTTTAGACATTAATGGCTGTGTGTTGAGTTATTTTGAGGGGACAGCAAATTTACACTGTTATACAAGCTGTACACTCACTACTTTACATTGTAGCTAAGTGCCATTTCTTCAGTGTTGTCAAATGAAAAGATATAATAAAATATATACAAAAATGTGAGGGGTGTACTCACTTTTGTAAGATACTGTATATTGCCTCCTCCCTGCCTGCTTTAACCCCACGCTGTATATTGCCTCCTCCCTGCCTGCTTTAACCCCACGCTGGTGCGCTGCAACGGCATGTTTCGCATGCCGTTGCGTAGCACTTGCTTAGCAGTGCTATTCACTTGTATGGGTTTACTTTGACAGGGGTATAATTTCTGCCATGCCTGCGAAACATAGCATCACAGCCATGGCATGTATACACCCCTATCCATTGCCTAGAGGGGAGTTTTACCCCCACCCCAACATTAGATGTGTAAACAAGCACTAAGGACTCATTTACACAGGTACTCTGACTGTGTGAATGAGTGGATAGTTCATGTGGCTGGCCACCTGTTACTATTAAGGGAAGTAGCAGCTGTACAAACACAGCCGCAGATCCTAATTTGACAGGGTGCAGGTGAGTGTCCCCAAATTAACACTGTGTTTAGGGTTGTATACCCACACACCTATCAAACTAGAACCTGTGGCTGTGTTCGTACAGATGCTGTGTCCACATAGTGTAACATAGGCTGCCTGCACACAGTTCCAAACCCACACAGAGCTTTATTTACTAACACAATAAAGTTTTATCTTTTAGATTTAGATAGAATTTTGCTGTGTTTGTGCTGTATTTTTCAGAAAAATGTTGTTTATGTTTTTGGGGGGCCCTGTCAGGTAGGTTGTATGGGGCCCTGTGGTTTCTAACAGCAGCCCTGCATGCAGTTCTTTGCTTCCTATTGTGTGACCCTTGGTTCCCAGCAGCTTGTACTGAGATAGGGAGTACTGTCTTGTAAAGAGGATGTAATCACAGAGATCTCTAGCAGTCGAATGTAACATTTCCTTATTCTGTAGGTAGGTGCAGTTTATCCTCCTCTCTGTAGGTGGAGAATGGCGGATTAGAGGAACTTTGTTTCTCTGAAGCCTCCGTAGGTGCCATCTGGGAAGCAGCAGTCTGACTGGACACTGCAACCCTTGATAACCTCAGTGGCCATCTTTAGTGAGGGCAGTGCTTCTAGATAGCACTGCAGTTGGCGTGCATTTGCAAAGTGGGTAGTGTAGGGACAGGATCTATGCTGGTTCGGGACAGTTCTGGCCCTAGCGAAAGATTCCTGACAAGGAGGGGCAGAATAAGGATGTTGCTGCTGGTTACACTACAGCTAGGACTCCAGAGCCGCAACATAGATCCAGTCTAGACATGTGCACTGCTGAAAAATGTGTTCGTTTTAGTTTCATTTGTATTTTTGTTTTTTTTTTCATTTTTGGGGTAATTCGTTAGGATCGCAATTCGTAAATTCGAAAATTCGTAAACTCAAAAATAAAAAATAAAATCTGAAAATTTGAAAGGACAAATATCCAAAAATTCTAAATAATAACTAACTAATAATAACTATCTATTAAATTATAGGTATTGGAATTTCTTTCAAATTTGCCTGTTAGTGAACGTAACGAATTTATTCGAAGTTACAAATTATCCGAAATAACGAATGCCGCATCTAAACAATTGGAATGGAACAAATAATAATAAATAATAATAATAAAAAGTTTTTATTATTATTATTGTTATTTATTATTATTAATTTGTTATGTTCCATTCATTTAAATACATGATTTTTTTATTTTGGATAATTTGTAACTTTGGATAAATTCATATTCATTACGTTCACTAATAGCCAAATTTGAAAGGATATTCCAATACCTATTATTTATTAGTTATTATTTCAGATTTTCAAATTTTCGTTTTTTCAAACTTCGAATTTACAAATTTTCGAATATTCAAATTTACGAATATCTCCGGGAAAAATTTGTCAAACGAATTTTCGTTAATTTGGATGTTTCCGAATGAACGAATTTGTCAAAATTCGTTAAAAAACGAATTTGAAACGAATGAATTGCACATATCTAATCCGGTCATCGGTCCTCTAAGTGCCACATATTCCACTGCCCTACCTAACAGCCACCTCCCTACGGGGATGCTGCTCCGGTAACATGAGCCCTGATCAGTGACAACGTTTAGTGCTGGAACTTCTCCAATGTGCGCCAACATTGGTTAGAGCCCTTGCACCTGTGATTTTGCAACTGTGGCATTGCATTACTTTAAGATTGTGAAGCTAGAACCTTATGGCTATTTTTCAAGTGCTATTTCCACAGAACCAAATAATAACTGTGCCATTTTCTGTGGTCTCCGTGTGCATTTTCTTCCATCTTGGGTACCAATCAACACGCTCTACCTATAAGTCTCTCACTGTCTCCTGCCTGAAAATGCTGCTCCCTTTAAAGTCCAAATACCTATTCCACCCCTCATATGCCCGCAGCATTTTTTTTTGTTTTTTTTAAACTTACCTTTTTTGGAAGCTTAGCACATGACATGAAGGATTATATATCTTTTCAACTCTTTTCCAGTGAACAGGTCCATGATGCCCTCCACTTTGTGCAGGGCATTATGGACGTGGGGTGAATGATGCTTAGCATCTGTTAACCATAACAGGCCTGGTGCTGGATCACTGAGCAGGTGAGTCTCCAGTGGACAGCAACAGAGAGGAGGTGAGTAGTGCAGTGAGAGCTGCATTTAAATTTTTTTAATTGCTGGGCTACTGATTTTTAAAAAAATAAACTACACTTCAGCTTTAATTTTGAACATGCAATAAACAGGTTGTGGTAAGTTTATACTAAATTAAAGTGACATTAAACCTTTTTTTATTTTTTTATTTAAATAATAAACATGTTATGTTTACCTGCTCTGTACAATGGGTTTGCACAAAGCAACCCTGATCCTCCCCTTTGTTGAGTGCCCCCATAGCAAGCCGCTTGCTATGGGGCACTCTTGTGCTCTCGTTTCCGAGCCACCCTGCCTGCGTCTATTGACACAGACTGGGTGGCTCTGCCTCACCCCCTGCTCCCTCGTCATAGCATAGCAGAGGAGGGAAACCGTGGCGAGAGCCACTGCTTTAGTGTACATCACTGGATCGGGCTTGGGTAAGATTAAGGGGGGGGGATCTTGTAGTACAAAAGGTTTTTTTTACCTTAATACATAGAATGCATTAAGGTTAAGAAAAATAAGGCTTTAGAACCACTTTAAGTGAACTGATATACTAAATTAAATGAAACTGCTATTACTCTCGCTGCCCATACAAATAACCTGAAAACATAGTTGCTTTAATTACACAGGCTGCTGCTGGAGACTTTGCATTTTTGTATCAGCCAGAACATGTGAAATCCTATATTTTTTTTCCTTTCCAAATAATGCAAAAAAAACCTGACACATGAAAGGACTTTGTTTCTTCTTCAACATACACGCATGTGTTTCCTCCTATTTATAAGACCTTGTTGAATTAACATACGGTACATATATTTATAAAATGCTACGCATTTGCTAATCCCTAATTGACATTTTCACAGTCATGCACCATGTTTAGACTGCTGGAGAGATAATACTAATTAGAGGAAATATTAATTACAATACAAGGAAATGACTTGGCTGTCCTGATCCCTTTTAAGAACTGGACAACGTAACAGGCTGTTATTATAAGCTGTGTTAATGGAAATATAGCAATGACCTAACTACTGAGCACAGCACTTCACATACAACATTGCTTTATATAAATTGTGCAACTAGCTTAATATATATTTTGATTCCGTTGCTGCTGTCTCTCAACATTCAAATCACACTTTCCATAAATTAAAATGAGAAAGCCTTTATTGTTATACAAGTTTGAAATGTAAATGCCAGTTCTAAAATACAATGACTTAAACCTTTTAGTATGACGGTCATAAAATCAGTAGTGAATTAATATATTTTACTTGAAGTTTTTTTTTTTTGCAATCGGCATGATATTCAGATTCAGAACAGCAGAGAAAGAACTGCAGTAAACCTAAGCAAAGAAATTCCATAAAACGTGAGTCATTAATATAGATTGAGCAAAAATACATTCTTGTGCACCTTCCTTATCAGAGCCCCCATTATAATCCCCCCTTACATTGCAGTCCACAACAAAGCCCCCCTATCATCAGGATCCCCATCAGAGTTCCCCCTTACATTAGACTCCACAACAGTGTCCACCAGCACATTAAAGTCATCCTTACATCATGGTCCCCATGAGAGTCCCCCCACATCAGTGTCCCCATGGGTGTCCGATCTTATAATAGTTTCAGTGTGGCTGTAGAAGCAGTGTGAGAGCGCAGCTTTTTCAGCAGGGTGATAGGAGATCGAGCAGGTCTGAACAGAAGAAGTTCTGTCTTTCTGTGAATGTGGGGCAAGCACATGATTGGTTGCTCGTGGATCTCTGCTCACCTGCAGTAAGACCTGTGTGTGAGCACAGTGGGTCCACATGGAGGATACTCTACTTAATCTAGCTGTAGGCCGATGTCAAGAGTCTGTAATAGTGAGCCCTAACTTGGGGTTCCTCAGGGTGCAGAGTCTAAGCCCCAGCCTGCTTCTTCACCAGAGCCCCTGGTGGTTGGGATGGACTTTCAGCAAGCTGAAACTAGGTCACTGCCCCCAGGTACGCCCAGCTGAGGATGCCGGGACCAACACATGTGCAGAGTACAAGCAGCAGGAAACAACCCGAAATCCAGGAGACAAGCTGAGGTCAGGGCAGGTAGCGAACAAGCATAGATGGTAAATGAAGCCGGGGTTTGTACACGGGTAGTCTGATACAGAATACACAAGAGACAAGCAAACAGGAGCTCAGAGAACTGTGATGTTGCTTAGGCAAGGAGCATTGCACTGAGCATGTGTAAATATAGGGAAGCAAACAAGGAGGTGACCCAGGGAGTAATAGAAGGGAAAGGGATATAAACCCATAGTGGAGCAGGCGATGCCCAATGGTGAACAGAAGAAGCCAAACACCACGTGAAATTGAGTCACAGATCTGCAGCAAGGAGGTAAGAATTTTACAACAGAAATCTGCAGGTTAGACTGTGACAACTGAATAACATCTTGTTGCAAGCCACATTTGACTCTTGGGCCATAGCTTGGAGACTCCTTGCCTTATAAAACACAACATAACCCACAAAATCACCAAGAACAACCACTAAAATAAATTCATAAATAATATAAAAAATATATTTAAAATATTATATAACACTTTATAATATAACACTAGGCTTTACCAGTATTAAAGCGGAACTATACTCACCTTCTCTCCAGTGCTGCAGTGTCCGGAAATTCCCTGCAGGCTGCTGACGTCTTCAGCTGGTCGGCTTATGGGTTCTGATCTTTGGCCATTTTCGTTGACGAGGCCGAGATGACATCACTCCCGTGCATGTGTGGGAGTTCATTCATCTCAGCATTGCCAATATTGTACACTGAGCTGTGTGTGCGCACTGGCAGGTAAGGAACTTCAATGCAGAAGAGACATAGTATGTCTAGGTTTGAAGGTATTTTGCATACAGATATGTAGGCGGGCAAGGCTTAATACTGCCCTGGTTGGGAAAGTATGGTTAATTATGTTCCTGGGATTTCTTCTTGGTGGGCTTTACTGGGTTCGACCCATTGATTCTGTGTGATATAAAAGGAACAGTCCGTTAGTACCCTAGTGTCCAGAGGCCTAGGCATTTCTGTCTCTTGGCCTAGGCCAACAAGGCCCAGCCCTAGGGCGGCACTTTGCGGGGGGCAGCAGCATAGCTGCCCCCCCACACGAAAAAGCCCCCCCACCCGTCGTCCCGAGTCTCGCACGGCCCCCTCCCGCACATACACAATCCCCGGCAGCCGGCGACTTGCTATACTGCGGCACTTATGTGCAGTACAAGTGAATGGAGCGTATTTGGCCAGGTAAGGGGGGAGGGACTAGTACCCCCATAGAGCGTCCGGTGACTGGCCATGCAACTGGCGGAGGCAGAGCTTAATGCTCTGCCCACTCTCCTTCACTGTCTTCCTTACATATTGCGGGGCGGGTCTGTGTCCAGGGGAGGAGAGCGAGGAGAACGTAGGGAACGTAGGGAACCCCCAGGCAGGGGGAGGCGGAACACACCCAATGACACCCTCCAGGAAGCGGGTGCTGTCAAGCCCCCCCCAGTTGTGAAGCGGTGACTGCGGCTAAAGGTACTGACACTAGGACAATGGGCAGGCTGTCAGAAAATCCCCCCCCCGCTCATCCCCCCCCTCTCATCCCCCTCCTCTCACCCCCCTCCTCTTTTTCTGTCAGCTGTGCAGGATAAGAGAGGAGGGGGCTCTTTTCAGATTTGCCACCCAGCTTCCTGCTCGTTTTTTCCCCTCCCCATTGGCCACAGCAGAGGCCAATCAAAAGCCTAGGGGAGCATCATGGGAAATGTAGTCCCAGAAGATTAAGCCATTTACTTTCCCTTTCATTACACCCCATCTCCTCTTGCATTAAAAACAGGATTGGTGTATATGCTTACCATTGAATAAACTATTCAAGAGAGAGTGCCACACTGGCCAGCGTCACCAGATAGAGCGCCACGCTGCCCAGCACCACCAGATAGAGCGCCACGCTGCCCAGCGTCACCAGATTGAGCGCCACGCTGCCCAGCGTCACCAGAGAGAGCACCACGCTGCCCAGCACCACCAGAGAGAGCGCCACGCTGCCCAGCACCACCAGAGAGAGCGCTACACAACACAGGGTGAGGGAACATCCAGCCAGAGGGATCGCTGCTGCTGTTTCGCTGGGTCTGGTAAGATGGCCTGTCGGCCATTATGCATTATTGATCCCAGGGACTGAAGAGGGGGCGGCACCATGTTTTACCGCACCAGTTAATATCCGATCTCCCGATAGAGGAGAGCGGAGCTCTGACAGGTCTGTCTCCGCACAGTGAGTGGAGACGGACCTGTCATCCGCCTGCTCAGCGGCGATCAATGGAGCGATCCCCCACTAAGTTAACGGTGTCCGTCAAAACAGATCGACCCCATGTGAAAGGGACTTTACAGTGTCGCCTCATGAGATAATTTATGAGAGTGTGTTTAGGGGCAGGGGAGGGGTTGGGTGGGAAAAGTGGTAGTAAGTAACTATTAGGCTGCTTTTACACTAGGGCGTCAGCGGTAAAGCGCAGTCGTTTTTGCAGAGGTTTTCGGCCACTAGCGGGGCGCTTTTAACCCCCACTAGCGGCCCAAAAAGGGTTAAAACGACCCGCAAAGTGCCACTACAGTGGCACTTTGCCAGCGATTCAGGAGCGCTGCCCATTCATTTCAATGGGCAGGGGCGCTTTAGGAGCAGTGTATACACTGCTCCAAAGATGCTGCTTGCAGGAGTTTTTTTAATGTCCTGCCAGCGCATCGCCATAGTGTGAAAGCCCTCCGGCTTTCACACTGAGACTGCAGGGGAGCCATTTTTCAGGCGCTGAAAAATGCCTTAGTGTGAAATGGGTCTTAAGGCCTGGCTAATGGCTCATGACTTGAAATTTTATGGTTGGAGAGGCCTTTTGTGATGGGATTTAGCTTCCTCCTCATTTGCAGGGTGAACTTGGAAAGATCTGGAAAGATCTGTATTGCCTCGTAGGGTCTGGGCAGGGGAGCTTTGGCTCTGGCTTCCGACATCATTTTTTCTTTTATGTGGAAAAAATGGATTCGCATGAGTACGTCTCTTGGTACTGATGCTGTTAGATGAGACGGTTTGGCAATCCTGTGAATTCTATCGATGACGATATCTCTGGGAGCCGCGTCAGGTAAAATAGTGTGTATGAGGTCTTTGGCATATTTGGGGAGATCATTCGGGGGTATGGACTCAGGGACCCCTCGCAGTTTGACGTTGTTACGTCGAGAGCGATCTTCCAAATCAGCCAGCTTGGCCCGGACCCAGTGTTGCTCATCTTTAATGTCATCCACCGCGTCTATAATGTCATTCACTGTGGCTGAGCATTCTGTCATTCCCCTTTCCATATTAGAGATTCTATTGTCCATAGAGTGCATCTCTGTGGAGATTTTACTGAATAGGAATGATAAATCTGTCATCGGAGAGGTTTGCAGGGACATCAGCATCTCTTTTAGGGTTGTGTCTAGTACTGGCTGGCCTGAGGTGGGGAAAGATGCCATGGAGTTATGCAGCGCCTGGTTAGACTGAAAGGGGTTGAAGGCTTGGGCCTGTACTGCAGCGCTGATGTGAGGAGAATGTGAGTGCGGTATATCCATCCGCATCCGAGCTTTAGCAGGGCTGGAAGTAAGGGGATCAGATCCAGGGTCCTGGGTAGGGGATATAGGCAGAGGAGCTGTGCCCATTTCACTGTGGATGGCATCAGGGAGGTCTGTGTAAGCCTCACTTGTGTCTGTCAGGCCGCCGGCGCCATCTTGGATAGTACTGACCTTGTCCTGAGGAAACAGGAACGTAGTAAGTTTTCTGATTTCCCTTTCTCCCATCCGTTTGCGGGACATTGTCGGTCGGCACTGCGGGAAGCTGTGTAGCGATTTTGGGGTGAATCGCTCCGGTCTGTCAGGCGTTTTTCGTTCTGGTGTTCTCCCTCGCTGTGGAGCTGTGAGATTAAGCAGCCATCTTCAGTGCCGGCTAGCCACGCCCCCATGACTTGAAATTTTGAGGCCTGCATTCTACATTCACATCGGTCCCTGCCCTCAAGTAGCTTACAAGTAGGCACTTGGTACCCACTTTTAATGTACAGAGAGGAAGAGGTGGATCCTAAAGAGGAAGGGGTGTGGTTTACAGATGACTGGGTGGGTCTTAAACAGAAAGGGGTGTGGCCTTGACAGGAAGGGGGGGGTATATTTAAATTAGGGGGTGCGCGAGTTTAGTCAGGCCTAGGGCAGCACAAAACCTAAATACACCACTGGGCCTAGGGCTTGGGGAGATGTACTGTTCGCCATCGGACTCTGGATCATCAGTGACATGCTGGGGTCAGCGTTCCCACTATTAGGGGAGATCGCTGGGACTTGCAGTTCTCCCTGAAGAAACCTCCTATGGACTTCACCAAGTATAGACTCTCATCCTATACAGGTACACTGGGGCAGCCACAAGCCTGAAGTTAGGGACTAGGGATGTTAGGAAAAGACTGCACTTTATGTTGGACTGTTACTGTGTACGTCATCATATTAAATTATTCTTAAGTAAAACTTTGCCTTTGCCGAGTCTGAAGTTACTTAAGGGGTGTAATGCAAGTAACCGGCATATACAGTCTACAGCTCGGGTCCACTAAACACTTTGGCATATGAAAATAACGGTACAAGAGTTAATACAGTGTGACGATACAAGTGCTTACCAGGGGTAACAAAGGTTCCTCTAGCAGCCTGTTATAAGCGTGTACATGTGACAGGTGGGATAGCTTCTTGAAGCAAGGGAGATGTTATCAACACTCCTTCTCAACGATTCGCCTCCCATAGAAACTGGAGCAGATCAGCACCGCAGAGGCCTCCAACCTGTACACAGGTACGGAAGAGGAAGAGTTAAAGCGGTTGTATGCCCTGAAAAAAAAACCCTGCAAGGCAAAGGCATAATGAGCTAGTATGCACCGCATACTAGCTCATTATGAAATACTTACCTTAGAACGAAGCGTCCGCACCACCTCCAGGTCACAGCTGACATGTTCCCTCTGCGTTTCTTCCAGGTTCACGGCTCCAGCGTTGTGAGTGAAGGGGGCCATGACGACATCACTCCCACGCATGTGCGCGGGAGTGCCCATTCCGCCAAGGTCTAGCAGCATCCGCCGGACCTTCAGAGCGCTTGTGACGCTGACGTCAGTGGCTGCATGGAAGGTGAATATCTCCTAAACCGTACAGGTTTAGGAGATATTCATTATACCTACAGATAAGCCTTATTATAGGCTTACCTGTAGGTAAAAATGTGCAAGCAGGGAATACAACCGCTTTAAGTGAAGTGCACTCATGGAGTCAGTGCTATGTACAGGTCGGGGGTCCATACTGTTACTGAGAGTGAGGTATTGGTATACGCTGGACAGGTGGAAAGTGCAAGGGCTCTGCATGTCACTCCTAAATGCACAAGTAATCGCGGCGATGTACATTACATTGAGAGTAATTATTAGAGGTAAGTCGGTTGTTCCAGCAAAGGTACCCCAGGTGTAAGGTAGTGACCCTGTACAAAGTGCCTAATGTAGCCCAGAAGAACCCACCCTGGGGTAGGTCAGTCATGTGACCCTTGCTTGGTACCCAGTGAGGAGGGAAACATGGAGTACGTGATGACCACCCCATTACCCTATCCTTACAGTTAGTTAATCTATAGGCTCCAGACAGCTGGCATTGATTAATGCTGGGTGGTAATGGTGGTGGTGTTGGGATCAAAGCCAGGGAAAGGACAGGATTTAGTGTAGGTTTGGTCAGAATTATTGGCCTTGTGTACAGTCTTGACTCTTGATGTGGATACAGAAGAAATTCAGCAGTTTTGCTGGCTTGTTTTTAGGACACAGAAACAGTATACTTTAAGCAAAAAAAACACAATTTTATCATACTTTTAAACCTCACTTTCTCATAAACCGCAATGACATTTTACTGTATCTATCCTACCAAAGTTAAAGAAGGAAAATTTTCTGAAGAGAAACGTGGAGGCTGCCTCTGCTGACTGCTAAATGCCTGGTTGTCATGCCACCGCTTGTCAATTAATATTCATTATTGCTGCATCTCTTCACAGTATTTAAAGGGATTGTAAACCTTCGTGTTTTTTCACCTAAATGCATCCTATGCATTAAGGTGAAAAAACACCTGGCAGTGACTGGCCCCCCAGCCCCCCCCCCCGGTTTTATTTACCTGAGCCCTGGAACTTAACCCAACGGGGACACGCTGTCTCTTTGCCCGGGGTTCTCGGATCTTGATTGGATAGATTGATAGCAGCGCAGCCATTGGCTCACGCTGCTTTCAATCAAATCCAATGACGCGAGCGCCGGGGGCGGGGCCAAGTCATACATTCAGCGGCTATGGACGCCGAATGCTGGACTCGGAGTGCGCCCACAAGGTTTATCTGATGTGGGGAGGAGCCACGAGAGCCGCCGGGGAACTCCAGAAGAAGATGTTCAGGGCCACTCTGTGCAAAACTAGCTGCACAGTGGAGGTAAGTATAATATGTTTGTTATTTATTTATTTTTTTAAAACAAACCCTTACAATCACTTTAACCTTTGAAGCCTCAAATTCAAATGTGCCTCATGTTATTATTATAGTATTAGTCCTTACAATGCACTTGTGTTCAATTACATACACAGTCATTTATGCGTACATACCCTCAAGGCACACAATTGGATAAGTATTGTGCATATTAAAAACAGAAAAATAAACTCAGTTTCATAAATAAATCTATAGTCAAAAAAGCGAGTTGAGATAATATGTGTACACTTGAACCCCATGGGTGAAAATAGAGATCCTCAAGCTGGCAATACATGGCTTGAGTTTCGGGCATGGGTGACCTTGTCAGTACCACCCACCTAAAGACATTTCAACTGAAAATTTGAAGGAACCAGATGGAAAATTGTTGGCCAAACTGTGACTGCATCCAATCAGATGCAGTTAGTGTTCGGGTATTTAGCTGCAGCATCAGCTGCTGCCTGTCTAAATACAATAGCTAGCAGTGCAGATTCCTCCAGCCATGTTTAGCAGGGATGAAGGAATCTGCACAATGGATGAATGAGTGACAACTATGCATGTATGGTCAGCTTTAGGCCTATGTTAATGTTTTGTGAGTTCAGCCTTATGTACCTATAGAAAAAATATTTTTTTGTCTATTTATGTAATTGAGCATAGAGGCTAGAGCACTAATGTGAACATAATACACTTTTGGACCTGATCCCAGAGTAACGTCACAACAGCCAGGCAAATATAATTTTCGGATCAGGTTCTGCAATGACAGCCCCATCTTTCTCTTAGTATTAGTCCACTGTATAATTCTTCCCACTACTCAATTTAAATTTGACACCCCCCCCCCCCAAAAAAAGAAACCCACAACCTAGCAATAAGCCTTACCCTTTACCTCCCTTAATCTTAGCTGGTTTTGTTTTTATTGGCATGGAGGGAGGGGGGCAGGTGTACAGCTTTAGAATCCTTTTTTCCAATTTACATACTGGTTGGAAAAAAACAGGGGTCATGAGGCAAGGTGTGGGGCATTCGTGCCTTCCCTAGACCAGAAAAAAGGGACATATTTCTTTTACATTTTAGTAAAAGAATGCCCAATTCATACATTTAACATGAATTCCCAAGACTCAACTCCAACCAGGAAGTAATCAGGTAGGTCTATGTGCTCCTTACTCCCCAAAAACGCTTTAAATACTGCTCCAATCCAAAATCTTCTCTGAAAATTTGGTGGTTCTAAAATTTGTCAGTAAGTTGTAGGTGTAAAATCAGTTGGCAACTGGTTAACGGTACCCAAGCTCACTTGATGTGGTTTACAGAGATTTATGAGACAATATTTGACACTTAATAAGTGAGCTAGAAGGGATGGTGATATGGATGTGTGACAGTCTCAAAAAGGCACCAACATCCCTGAAATTTAAATGGATTTAAGTTTTTGGGGGGATTTTTTGGGTGCCAGCAAATATTGAAGACAAAAATTTAAGTATAAAAATACAGTTAGTTTTTTTAGTACAAAAAACAAACAATTAAAAAGTTTGTTGTGATTTGAACAAACATGAACATTAAATACAGCTTATCTTGTAATTAGGGATGGGCCCGATGTTCAAGTCGAACATAAGTTTGGCTTGAACATCAGGTGTTTGACCGTTCTCCGAATAACGAACATTATGGGGCGTTTGCAGCAAATTCGAGTGCCACGGAGCACCCCATAATGCACTGCGAGATTGCAGTGCATTGAAGTCTGATGATTGGCCAAAGCATGCACCTGACCTGCTTGCTTTGGCCAATCACAGCATGCTCTGCTGTGAGAGCCATGATTGGCCAAAGGCAGGGTGCCTTTAGCCAATCATGGCTCAGGGGGCTAAATCCACGCCCCGCACTATATAAGGCTGCTTACACGGCCCTATATATAGTGTTATGATTGAGAGAACGTTAGCTAAAGACAGGTTAGTTAGTGGCGTGCAGGCAGTTTAATATTAAAATATATATATATATATATATATATATATATATAGACACAGTGTAGTGTAGACTATATATACAGTGCAGACAGTGTATTAATATATATATATATATATATATATATATATATATATATATATATACCGTGTAGACCAATGAAAAAAACACAGAAAAAAGTGCACTGTTGCAATAAAAACAAATTCTGAGTAAACAAACAGTGAATAAAAATCTGTGTCTAAACGGCTATATGAAAAACTCTTCATCAATAATAATAAAAATAATGACTGAGCCCAATGAAAAATAATAATCTCAAAAGAGTGATAAAGTCCAAAATCCTTCCACCTTCACCAACAAAGGAAAAAGAAGGGAGGAGACAAGGAGAGGGGGAGACAGATCCTCAAGTCGAAGAAACAAACCCCACTCGGTGTGTGGGGACCCTTACCAGAACCGGTGAACCCCCTAAAGAGCAACATCTTTTGCACAAGCAGATTTAGCCCTCTGCAGGGTCTAAAAAGAGCCTCTGTCTTCCTAGGGCACTCTGGACGCAGCAAGGAGTCCTTCACGGTATCCACAATATACTTACGTTCGATGCGAACATCGGGCTCATCCCTATTGGTGTCATGTAACTGACCCTTCCAAGTGGTGTGGGCCCTAGAGCTATGCAGGCATCATCAGAAGGGTGGTCAATTAGTTAGAGCTCAAGGAACCCCCAGAAAACTCTGCAGGAACCTTAGTTGAGGCTGACCTAACCCTACCTTGTGTGGTACTGGCATTTTTTAACTCATAACTGGATGCTGTACAACCTCTATTGCTTGGACTACAAGGGTCAGGTCAAGTTCACCTAGCCCCCATTTTTTTTCACTAGGCCAAGCAATGTCAAATAAAACTGGTGCAGTAAAGCTATAAAATCCCAGGCTTTGAGATTGTGCCCTACTGAATAAGATTTGCAACATCTCAGCTTAAGCGTCTCTGTGCGCTAAAACAGGAAACGTTTTAGCGCACAGAACCAAAGAACCAATCAATTTTCCTGCCAACTGTTTGCCCAGAAGAAACTCTAATGTCCATTCTGATACAAGTTAAGTCCAGTACAGATTCATTAGCTGATCATTCACAGAAAATAATGTGTTACAGTGAGTTGACAGACATCAGACTTGAAGAAACACATTCCTGAGCTGAGATTTGTCAATCATGTTAGTTATTGGTCAAAAAAAGATATTCACATCTACAGCCACTTTGTGGGGAGAGCTTATCTGCAGACACAATTATCAGACGGATCAGCATAAAATGAGACCCTTCACACGCTGCTGGAATCAATAACAAAGCTGTGAATCTCATCCATGTAGAAGATAACTTGGCACAGCAGTACATTGAAAGGCATGGAATGATTATAGGATGACACCTCTCAAGAAATGTGGAGATACCATGTGTTTCTACTTGATCTGAGTAACACATTTATATCTGTAGTTTCTCTGGATTGTTTTGCTTACAGCATGATTGACATCGTGTTTCAAGCAAGGGAAGGTAGGCTGTTCTTATACAACAAACCACATTCATACAGATCATAGGCATGTGTCAAGATGAGTGTTCGAAAGAGGACTAGTCACAACTAGGCGTATGCAAGAGTTTGCATATTAATCTCGATGTTGATATTATTGTGCAGGCTTGCGTAAGAGGGATTTATATTTATCTCCCTGTTTAGCTTTGCTTACTTTGTCTAAGGTCTATTCTGGAGTTTGGAGTCAGAATCAAGAGGACCTATTTGGTTTGTTAGATGATGCCCTGTCAACTGCTTGACCTCATCCTGGAAAGCATCCCAGCCCTTAGGTCTAAGTTCACATTTGTGTGATGGGGGAATGCTTGTAAAATCATGCACGTTTCCGTAACACATAAAAAATACTTATGGCAGCCCAATGCACTTTGCCGACCAAAATACCAAACGAATGATAACAAAATACCACGCATTATGGTGTGGTGCAATTATAAATAAAAAGTGCTTGCACTTCTTTGGTGTCAATTTTGTGTGTAGGGCAGCCCACTGAAATGAAACGTGCATAGGTGTGAATGGAGCCTTAAAGGGATACTCAAGTCTTGTTGTTGTTTTTTTTTTTAATTGTTTAAAAATAACAAACATGTTATACTTGCCTGCTCTGTGTAATGGTTTTGCAAGCAGCTTGCTATGGCGGCACCCAAGCCGAGCCGCTGCTTTGTGTGTCCATTCAGACATGGAGCCGTGGCTCGGCCCCGCCCCCTCTCTCTCATCATTAACTCACTGACTTTGACTGACAGCAGCGGGCGCCCACTGTGTGTTTCAGCCAAACAGGAGGCAGAGTCTCGGACACATCGCTGGATTGAGATGGGGCTCAAGTAAGTATGAGGGGTGGTGAGGGGGGCTGCTGCACACAGAAGGTTTTTTTATCTAAATGCATAGAATGCATTCAAATAAAAAGCCTTCTGCCTTTATTTTTTTTTTAGTAATCTTTATTTATTCAATATGTAAGAAACACAACATATAGACACATAGACACATAGACATGAAACCATAAAAAGGCAGAATAAAGTTATCCATTGGTCAACAGGCCCATCAAGAGCCCAACATGATACATGTAAAGGGGTCTGACTGACCATCCAACATAAGGAACATAAGGGAACATAATTTGCATGCGTAGTATTAGTACAGATAAATCTACACACTATGAATTGCCGTGTTCCTTTCAGCGAGTCCCAGTTTCAGTTAACACCCATCAATATATGTCTGTAACATAAAAGTTTGTGATATCAAAGATAACCAAAAATAAAAAATAAAAAAAATACAAGTGGGGGTGGCGAAAAAGGAAAAAGGGGAACAGAGTAAGGAGATAACAGAGAACAACACTTAAGTACAGAAACTTGTAAGTAAACAATATAATATTCTTTGGATCTGATCCAGTGACTCTTAAACACTCAAGCCACAACACAGGCCATCATCAAGAAGTTGTCGGTTGGGAGCCCCGGGGGGGACATACAAGTGTAGTGAATCCATGTAGCCCTGGTACTGTAAAACTTGTCATGTCTACCTCTGCATTCCTCCGCAGCCATGATATTATTTACTAAGCATATCCAATCCTCCCTGCTAGGAATTTGAGCTGATTTCCAGTGAACTGGAAATAATCATCTGGCTGCATTCAGAAGATGGGGTAGAACTGATTTACGGTAATGGCTAGGAGGGATGGTATCACGTACCTGATCGGAGGCTGAAGTGCTGGGAGAGCTTCCCTTGCGACTAAGTGCAGAGCGCCCCCTGGAGGTGGTACAGGGGGAGCTATACTCAAAGCGGCAGGGGTTGCTGGCTGTGGCAAGCTGAGATGAAGCAGAGAAGTCCACTGGTGGGCAGCTGACGAGCAGGGTAGACTGCTTGGCAGGGGTACCTCGGAAGTACCAGATGAGATCGTACAGCAGGAAGTACCAGGACCAGTGTCAGGAGCCAGGCCAGGGTTCATACACAGGACAGCAAACAGTAGCAAGGTCTATAGAACAAGCCAGGGGTCATACACGGTGCAGCGGATCAAACAGTAGCAAAGTCCATAAAACAAGCCAGGGGTCATACACAGTGCAGCAGATCAAACAGTAGCAAAGTCCATAAAACAAGCCAGGGATCATACACGGTGCAGCAGATCAGAGATGAGTAACAGGAACGAGCCAAGGGTCAAGCCGGGGTAAGTACAGATCAGATAGGTCAAGACAAGCCGGGTCGTTTAGCAGATAATCCAAGACAACAGGAACAGGAACTGAGGAATACACAGGAAGCTGAAGATCATGCAGCAGTTGGTGACTGCTGCAACATGCTTTAAATAGTATGCCTGGTGCCTGGAGTCTCTCACGTGGTGTGTGTGCTTTGGTGTGCAGGTGTTCGCATTAGTGCTGGAGATTTTGTGTTAATTGATACAGAATTCTGCTGGCCATAGATGTTAGTTCTCCTGCGGGTTAGTCCCTGACAGTGCCCCCCCCAAGGGGCAGCCTCCGGATGCCCAGGCGGGCTTGCTTCTCCGGATATCTTCTGAAGAATTCACGTAGCAGTCTAGGGGCATGAACATTACTTGCGGGTTCCCAAGAGCTCTCCTCTGATGGGTAACCCTTCCACTTCACTAAATATTGAATTTGTCTACCTCTCTTTCAACAATCCAGGATGATTTCCACCTCGAACTCCGTTTCTTCACCCACTGTGATTGGAGGTGGAGGAGGATCTTCTCTTCCAGAGAAGGGGCCAGTACTGATTGGCTTGAGCAGCGAGACGTGGAAGACTGGGTGAATCTTGTAAGAGCTTGGCAGAGACAATTCAAAAGCCACAGGATTAATCTCTCTCTTAATCGCAAAGGGACCGATGAATCTTGGGCCCAGCTTCCGGGAGGGGCAAGACAATTTAAGATTCAATGTGGAGAGCCAAACTTTGTCCCCTACTTTCAGAACTGGATTACCTTTCCTCTTCCTGTCATAATGCTTTTTATAGTCCTCCTGTGCTTTTTTCATGTTTTCTTGAAGAACCTGTAAATTTTCTTGAATGAAAGTTAATCTGTCCTGTACAGCAGGTACCGCTGCTTCTGGAGTGACATAAGGCAAGAAGGATGGGTGGAATCCATAGTTTGCCCAGAATGGAGACTGATTGGTGGAGGCGTGTACCGAATTATTATAGGCGAATTCGGCACATGGCAGCAAGGTTACCCAGTTATCTTGAGAGAAGTTAGAAAAACAGCGAAGGTACTGCTCTAGTGTCTGATTCGTCCTCTCCGTCTGGCCATTACTCTGTGGGTGATAGGCAGAAGACAAACAGATTTCAATGCTCAAAGCTTTACAGAGAGCCCTCCAGAACCTTGAAGTAAATTGTACTCCTCTGTCGGATACAATACTGTCTGGCAAGCCGTGCAATCTTACGATCTCTTTAATAAAGACATGTGCTGTATCAATGGCAGAAGGTGTGCCTAGTAGAGGCAGGAAGTGGGCCATCTTTGATAAACGGTCGACCACCACCAGGATAGTGGTAAAGCCTTCAGATGGGGGCAGCTCCACAATAAAATCCATGGACAACATTTTCCAGGGGCGGTCTGGGATAGGTAGTGGTCTCAGCAAACCCCAGGCTTGGGTGCAGCTTCCCTTACTTCTGGCACAGGTTGTGCAGGAGCCTATGAAATCCTTACAATCTTGCCTCAGGTTAGGCCACCAGTAGGATCGCTGAATCAGCTCAGTAGTCTTATGAATCCCGCAATGGCCGGCAAGTTGGTGTTCGTGAAAGGTCTTGAGGACCTGAAGCCTGGCCCCCATGGGAACGAAGATCTTGTCCCCGTGCCACAGGAGTCCTTCCTGCCTTCTGAATGCAGATCCTTTGGATTCGAGGCATTGAGCAGAGGTTTGTTCAAGGCTTGATCTTAGATCAGGTTGAACTAAAAGGAAATTCTGAGGGGACAAGATGGTACTAGGGGCCACAGTCTCTGGAGTTTCTGGAAACATGCGTGAGAGGGCATCTGCTTTCCCATTCTTGGACCCCGGACGGTAAGTAAGGTGAAAGTTAAACCTCGAAAAGAACAAGGCCCATCTGGCCTGCCGTGGTCCTAGTCGTTTGGCAGATCTGAGATATTCAAGGTTTTTATGGTCAGTGAATATCATGATGGGATGAGCTGCGCCTTCCAGTAGGTATCGCCATTCTTCGAGAGCAGCTTTTATTGCCAGTAATTCCCGATCCCCCACATCATAATTCCTTTCCGGTTGGCTTAGTTTTCGGGAAAAAAAGGCTACAGGGTATAGTAAAGCTTTAGGGCCTTGGCGTTGTGACAGGATAGCCCCTATGGCGACTTCTGATGCATCGACCTCCAAAACATAGGGCAGGGCTGGATCTGGATGTTGTAGAATGGGGGCCGAGGTGAATAGAGCCTTTAGTTTATCAAAAGCTTCTTGGGCTTCCTGGGACCACTGGAAACGGGTATGCTGGCGAGTGAGCTGGGTAATGGGGGCAATAATACCAGAAAAGTTTTTAACAAATCTCCGATAAAAATTAGCGAACCCCACAAATCTTTGGATACCTTTCTTGTTGGTAGGGGCTGACCACTCCAGAATAGCAGATACTTTCTGAGGGTCCATAGCTATACCCGATGTAGAAATAATTAAGCCCAGGAACTGTATGGATGCCTGTTCAAATTGACACTTTTCTGCTTTTGCATAGAGCTTGTGTTCTCTCAATGTAGATAGTACCTTCCGGACGTGGATTCTATGTAACTCCAGACTGTCAGAGAAGATGAGGATGTCATCCAAATATACGATCAGGAAATGATCCAGGAATTCTCTAAAGATGTTGTTTACAAAATGTTGAAAGGTCGCTGGGGCATTACATAGTCCAAAAGGCATAACCCGGTATTCAAAATGCCCAAAACGAGTTCTGAAGGCGGTCTTCCACTCATCCCCCTTTCTGATGCCCACAAGGTTGTAGGCGCCTCGTAAGTCCAACTTAGTAAAGACTTGGGCAGAACGGAATCTCTGAAAAAGCTCGGGAACCAGGGGGAGAGGATAACGATTTTTGACCGTGATTTTGTTAAGTTCCCTGTAGTCCACACAAGGCCTGAGGGAATGGTCTTTCTTCTCCACGAAGAATATTCCGGCACCAGCTGGGGATGATGATGGGCGGATGAATCCTTTTTCTAAGTTCTCGTCAATATATTGACGTAAAGTCTCAAGCTCAGTCTCTGAAAGTGGAAATATTCGACCAAAGGGGATCTCTGCACCAGGCAGCAACTCGATTGGACAATCGTAAGAACGATGAGGTGGCAAAGTGTCCGCTTTTTTCTTATCAAAGACATCTAAAAAGTCATGGTAGACTGGAGGGACGTCTTGGCTAGAATTGGAAACTGGCTGGCCGGTAAGGCAACTGGAAGGTGCTACAGGTTCAGGTATGATACAATGCTGGTGGCAATAAGTTGACTTGAAAGCGATATTCCCTGTGTTCCAGTCTATCTGAGGGTTGTGTGCCCGTAGCCAATGGAGTCCCAAAATTACAGGGAACATAGGAGAACAAAGAACATCAAAACAAAGAAATACTTGATGGCCAGGGTCAATCATGGTGAGAATAGGCAAAGTCTCTTGAGTAACAGGCCCAAACTGCGGTGTTGAACCATCAGCCAAGTGAATTTTAAGTTTATGTTCCTTCCTCCGAAGTGGAATCTGAAAGTCTTTAGCCAGGGAAATGTCCAAAAAGCAACTGCAAGCCCCGGAGTCGATTATTGCTGGAAGTCTGACCTCTCCTCTTGTCAACTGTAATGCGATATGGAGAACAAGATGAGTTGGAGAAGGTTTCGGGACTTGGAGGCTAGTCGAGTTGCGGAAAGGAGATCTACTGGGCCTTATTGGGCAGTTGAGACGGATATGTCTGGGTTCTCCGCAATAGAAACATAGTTTAGCTTGCCGGCGATGAAGTTTCTCGTTAGGGGTCAGAGCAGAGCGAACTGCACCAATTTGCATAGGCCCTTTGTTGGACGTGAACGGAGTGACGGGTGCAGGAACAGCTGGAACTGTGGGCGTCATCCAAGAAGGCCGGAAGGATCGTGCACATCGTTCAGACCGTCGCTCCCGCAGGCGCCTATCAATTTGGACGACTAGCTGGGTGAGTCCTTCTAAAGTGGTTGGGGACTCTTGACAAGTTCAGATAAGCCGAGCCGGAATTTGAATCTGAGAGCGGCCTCATTCCACCCCGTGTCGGCAGCCCAGTCCACGAAAGTCCACGATATAATCCTCTACAGGGCGCTGCCCTTGCCGCAAGGCATGAAGGGCGACCTCAGCAGTAGCCATACGTTGTGGATCATCATATAATCTGGACATAGCTTCAAAGAACAAGTTCACTGAATTAATAGCGGGATCCTTTTGCTCTAGTAACTGATGAGCCCAGGACTGGGGTTCATTGGACAGCAGGGAAATAACAAATCCCACTTTAACAGTTTCTATGGAAAAGGTTCTTGGTTGGAGGGCCAAGTAAAGTAAACAGGTGCCCTTGAATGCTCGGAACTTCCCTCGGTCACCAGAGAAGCGCTCTGGAGTAGGTACCCTTGGTTCAGGGGGTGGAATCATCATAGGAGACATTGCTTGGTTCTGAAGGTGAATCTCCAACTGGGAATAATGTCCTTGTAGATTTGTCACTGCTTGGGTCAGCGTAGCGACTTGCTGGCACAGAGTCTTGAGCAGGGAAGCACCTCCGTCAGCCTCTGACGTTACTGGCTGCATGATACTATCACGTACCTGATCGGAGGCTGAAGTGCTGGGAGAGCTTCCCTTGCGACTAAGTGCAGAGCGCCCCCTGGAGGTGGTACAGGGGGAGCTATACTCAAAGCGGCAGGGGTTGCTGGCTGTGGCAAGCTGAGATGAAGCAGAGAAGTCCACTGGTGGGCAGCTGATGAGCAGGGTAGACTGCTTGGCAAGGGGTACCTCGGAAGTACCAGATGAGATCGTACAGCAGGAAGTACCAGGACCAGTGTCAGGAGCCAGGCCAGGGTTCATACACAGGACAGCAAACAGTAGCAAGGTCTATAGAACAAGCCAGGGGTCATACACGGTGCAGCGGATCAAACAGTAGCAAAGTCCATAAAACAAGCCAGGGGTCATACACAGTGCAGCAGATCAAACAGTAGCAAAGTCCATAAAACAAGCCAGGGGTCATACACGGTGCAGCAGATCAGAGATGAGTAACAGGAACGAGCCAAGGGTCAAGCCGGGGTAAGTACAGATCAGATAGGTCAAGACAAGCCGGGTCGTTTAGCAGATAATCCAAGACAACAGGAACAGGAACTGAGGAATACACAGGAAGCTGAAGATCATGCAGCAGTTGGTGACTGCTGCAACATGCTTTAAATAGTATGCCTGGTGCCTGGAGTCTCTCACGTGGTGTGTGTGCTTTGGTGTGCAGGTGTTCGCATTAGTGCTGGAGATTTTGTGTTAATTGATACAGGATTCTGCTGGCCATAGATGTTAGTTCTCCTGCGGGTTAGTCCCTGACAGATGGTGGGGACATGCAATAAAAGCTCCAACAGGGAGTCAGGTAGTTCAAGATCTAAGAATACTCTGACCTGAGTTCTGTTATCTTGCCAATAAGGTCTAATCTTGGGGCATTCCCACCATACATGCAGGAGTGTGCAGCCTTCTGCCTTTAGAACCACTTTAACATGCAGAATCGAATATTAGACCCATAGGTAAATACGGTTCTGCCATTAGATACAGTTATGAACACAGTAACTAGCAGATAGCCCTCTGGCTCTATCCTACACTCTTTAACTCATATCTTCAACCTCTCCCTCTCTACTGGCATCTTCCCCAACCCTCTAAAACATGCGCTAGTCACTCCCATACCAAAAAAGTCCCCACTGGACCCCACCAATCTTAACAATCTAAGACCCATCTCTTTACTCCCTTTTGCCTCCAAACTCCTTAAATGTTTAGTCTACAACCGACTGAGCAACCACCTGATTGAGAATAACCTTCTTAATCCCCTTCAGTCTGGATTTCACCCACAGCACTGCACAGAATCTGCCTTCCTAAAACTCACAAACGACTTACTAACAGCCAAAACCAATGGTCATTATTCCGTACCCTTACTCTTGGACCTTTTCGCTGCCTTGGAAACAGTTGACCGCCCCCTCATTCTCAAAAAACACAATTTGCATGGTCTCCATGGCTGCGCTCTCCATTGGTTTGAAACTTACCTATCTGACCGCACCTTCAGTGTCACTTACAACTCCACTTCCTCCACTCCAACTCCTCTTACTGTTGTGGTCCCCCAAGGTTCTGTCCTTGGACCTCTACTATTCTCGATCTACACGTCCTCCCTGGGTCAGCTGATAACCTCCCTTGGCTTCCACTATCATTTAAATGCCGATAACACACAAATCTATCTCTCTGCCGCTCAGCTCACCCCATCAGTCTCCTCACACATCACTGATTTACTAAAAGACATATCAGCCTGGTTGTCAACCCACTTTCTCAAACTGAATCTAAAACCGAGCTCTTAATATTTTCCCCCACGTGCTCCTTCCCCTGACTCCTCTGTCAAGATCAATGGCACATCTATCAGTCCATCCCCACATGCCAGGGTGCTAGGGGTAACCTTAGACTCTCAATTGCCCTTTCAGGCCTACATCTAATCCCTGTCTAAATCATGCCGCCTTAACCTCCGTAACATTTCTAGAATATGCCCCTTTTTAACTAATGACACCACCAAGCTTCTAATTCACTCCCTGGTTATCTTTCGTCTCGACTACTGCAACTACCTCCTCATTGGATTAGCTTTACATAGACTATCCCCCTTTCATTCCATAATGAATGCTGCTGCAAGACTCATCCATGTTACCAATCATTCAGTGTCCTCCACCCCTGCCAATCCCTCCACTGACTTCCCCTCACCCAATGAATAAAATTAAAAGTACTAACAATAATTTACAAAGCCATCCATAACTCTGCCCCCAGCTACATCACTAACCTAGTCCCAAAATACCAAGCAAGTCGCTCACTTCGGTCCTCCCAAGACCTCCTGCTCTCTAGCTCCCTTGTCAGCTCCTCCCATGCTTGCCTCCAGGATTTCTCCAGAGCTTCTCCCATCCTTTGGAACGCCTTACCCCAATCTGTCCAACTGTCCCCTAATCTATCAATCTTTAGACGATCCCTGAAAACCCTTCTCTTTAAAGAAGCCTACCCTGCTTCCAACTAATACTTCCTCCATCAGCTCATCCCCCACAGCTATTATCTTTTGTATCAATTGACCCTCCCTTTTAGATTGTAAGCTCTAATGAGCAGGGCCCTCTGATTCCTCTTGTACCAAATTGTAATATAACTGTAATGTCTTATATATATCAAGAGTCCAGGTACACCTACCAAGACTCAAAAAAGTAGCTACCTGTGCAGCAGAAATCATAAATTAGTTGGTTTAGAAAATTACAAATTTATTAATCAACTATGATAAATTATCGTGTATAGACAATCGCAATACAACTCCATGTAAAGTAATTCACGGGTCTCATGCACCTGATGAGTTGCCCGGGTTAAAAATGTCAATCAGGCACCGGTAAACACATTGACAAATCACACTAATGCACTATCCTTGTAAGGATTAACAAGGAAGGACACTCCACTCCCACACACATGCACACACACAGCAATTGTCCAGACGTCAACTTGTAAACATTTACCCGCAAAGGAAAAAAGGACAGCAATTTAAATAAAAAATATCAGTTTGGAAAAGTCCATGAAA
Source organism: Lithobates clamitans (assembly GCA_037952925.1). Classification (NCBI taxonomy): domain Eukaryota; kingdom Metazoa; phylum Chordata; class Amphibia; order Anura; family Ranidae; genus Lithobates; species Lithobates clamitans. Next base: position 3,340,164 of record JBBGZY010000573.1, on the reverse strand, counting down.
AGGTGATTAGGCATTACCCTAGAAAAATTCACCATGCTATGCTGATTTCCTGCGGGTAAACCCCCCGGGGGAATATCAATACTCTATCTAGCAATCACATATGGCCAAAACTTGGTTGTACAATGTCCCTAGCTATGATAATCAGGAAACCTGAATGGTATACATAGGTGGGATTTGGGTCACTAGCTGGAATGTACTGATCATAGGAAGTCACTGGTATCTTTACCAAAACGGCATAGTTCCCAAGTCTATTTCAGATCAGTGGTATGGGCTTTTCCACAGTTAAAGGTGGTTTAATGAGGACAGCTAGATCGGCTGATTGTGAATCAATTCCTCGTGGTAGCTGTGCCAGTATGCTTACTGGTATGGAGATCTGCCCGGCTATGCGTTTCGCTTCCTTCAATGGGCGTAGCTTCGTCTTGACGTCCAGACGAAGCTACGCCCATTGAAGGAAGCGAAACGCGTTGACGTCACAGCTGTCATGTGACGCCAACTTATGCGGAATCCCCCGTGCACGGGAAGCATCAGGAACTGACATAGGATCAGCACAGCTGCGCTTCTCATCCATACACCCAGCGTGCATTTGAGCTACAAGCGGTATCGGCTTAGTGGATGAAGGCGATGATCAATTGAAGCCATATCCACGATTGGGGACAGAGATCAACAGATGGTGTGAGTGATCAGAAGGGCAAAATAGACGCCCAAGTCGGCCAACGGAGCGGTAAGACGTTTTCACACCACACAATATAGCCGGGCAGATCTCCATACCAGTAAGCATACTGGCACAGCTACCACGAGGAATTGATTCACAATCAGCCGATCTAGCTGTCCTCATTAAACCACCTTTAACTGTGGAAAAGCCCATACCACTGATCTGAAATAGACTTGGGAACTATGCCGTTTTGGTAAAGATACCAGTGACTTCCTATGATCAGTACATTCCAGCTAGTGACCCAAATCCCACCTATGTATACCATTCAGGTTTCCTGATTATCATAGCTAGGGACATTGTACAACCAAGTTTTGGCCATATGTGATTGCTAGATAGAGTATTGATATTCCCCCGGGGGGTTTACCCGCAGGAAATCAGCATAGCATGGTGAATTTTTCTAGGGTAATGCCTAATCACCTTTTCATGGACTTTTCCAAACTGATATTTTTTATTTAAATTGCTGTCCTTTTTTCCTTTGCGGGTAAATGTTTACAAGTTGACGTCTGGACAATTGCTGTGTGTGTGCATGTGTGTGGGAGTGGAGTGTCCTTCCTTGTTAATGTGTTTACCGGTGCCTGATTGACTTTTTTAACCCGGGCAACTCATCAGGTGCATGAGACCCGTGAATTACTTTACATGGAGCTGTATTGCGATTGTCTATACACGATAATTTATCATAGTTGATTAATAAATTTGTAATTTTCTAAACCAACTGATTTATGATTTCTGCTGCACAGGTAGCTACTTTTTTGAGTCTTGGTAGGTGTACCTGGACTCTTGATATATATATGCTAGTTGTCTTTGGCTACAGCAGCAGCACCAAAAAATTGGTATATTTCCTTGGTATTATTGTGAGACGATTAATATACATAATATTGCTTGCGGGATAGGCTTTTATTTCTCTTTTTTCTTCCCTTTACTGTTTTCTTTTTTTGGTCCTAACTGTAATGTCTGCCTTCATTTTGTTAAGCGCTGCGCAAACTGTTGCACATAAATCCTGTATAATAATAATAATAACCTTAGTTTGGGTTGTATAGGAGGCAAGAATGGTCAGGTCTTTTGGGGAGTGCATGTTGTGGTCTTAGCTTTGGTGCATACATTTTCAATTAAAATTTGTTGAGCTGGGTGGTGCTGACAGGGCCATCCACCTCTCGAATTTTGGCCAATTCAGAAGAAATCTTTTCAAAATATAAGCTCAAGTTTGCATGATTTTAAAAATGAAAGGCTGAGTATCCAGATTCTTGCATAGGCCCGATTCTGACTGGTTCACTTTAAGAGGACATTCATTTCAGACAGTTTCATTTTACACCCCTTGCAGTAATTGGTACAATAAATATTATTCAAGGGTGGTTACGGATTCCCTCTATTTATTGCATGTACAGTATTTCACAAAAGTGAGTACACCCCTCACATTTTTGTAAATATTTTATTCTATCTTTTCATGTGACAACACTGAAGAAATGACACTTTGCTACAATGTAAAGTAGTGAGTGTACATCTTGTATAACAGTGTAAATTTGTTGTCCCCTCAAAATAACTCAACACACAGCCATTAACGTCTAAACCACTGGCAACAAAAGTGAGTACACCCCTAAGTGAAAATGTCCAAATTGGGTCCAATTAGCCATTTTCCCTCCCCGGTGTCATGTGACTCGTTAGTGTTACAAAGTCTCAGGTATGAATGGGGAGCAGGTGTGTTAAATTTGGTGTTTTTGCTCTCACTCTCTCATACTGGTCACTGGAAGTTCAACATTGCATCTCATGGCAAAGAACTCTCTAAAGATCTGAAAAAAAAGAATTGTTGCTCTACATAAAGATGGATTAGGCTATAAGAAGATTGCCAAGATCCTGAAACTGAGCTGTAGCGTGGTGGCCAAGACTAGGGATGGGCCGAACACCTCCCTGTTCGGTTCGCATCCAGAACAGGCATGCGAACAGGCAAAAAAATTGTTCGAACACGCGAACACCGTTAAAGTCTATAGGACACGAACATGAAAAATCAAAAGTGCTAATTTCTTAGTTAAGTGCTAAGATCTACAGCTCTTATGTAGAGGGGGACGGGGTCACCTGTACATGTCACTGGGAAACCCTGGCGTTTCCCCTTGTCAGAGGGAGACGGGGTCACGTGACGGGTGGCCCCACCCTCAGCTACATAAGAGCTGTCAAGCTAGTGCCGCGTCATTGGCTGGGTGCCTCTGGTGGAGGCAGGATCCTGTGCGTGTTGGAGATCATCCATCGATGGAGATAGAGAATTGGATTACATCGCTGGAGTAGAAGCATGGATTTATTGGATTACATCGCTGGAATCTCTTTTTATTTTTTTTATTTTAAGTAAAGGACTTGTCCCAAGCTGCCTCCTGTGTTTTTTTAACATTTTGACACTTTCTTTTTGTGAAATGGTAGGGGTACAATGTACCCCTTACCAATTCCCATAGGGGGGCGGGATCTCATCTAAAGATGATGCATAAGAAAGCCTGCAAACAGTTTGCTGAAGACAAGCAGACTAAGGACATGGATTACTGGAACCATGTCCTGTGGCCTGATGAGACCAAGATATACTTATTTGGTTCAGATGGTGTCAAGCGTGTGTGGCGGCAACCAGGTGAGGAGTACAAAGACGTGTGTCTTGCCTACATTCAAGCAAGGTTGGTGGAAGCGTCATGGTCTGGGGTTGCATGAGTGCTGCCAACACTGGGGAGCTACAGCTCATTGAGGGATCCATGAATGCCACCATGAACTGTGACATACTGAAGCAGAGCATGATCCCCTCCCTTTGGAGACTTGGCCGTAGGGAAGTATTCCAACATAACAACCTCAAACACACCTCCAAGATGACCAGTGCCTTGCTAAAGAAGCTGAGGGTAAAGGTGATGGACTAGCCAAGCATCTCCAGACCTAAACCCTATTGAGCATCTGTGGGGTATCCTCAAACAGAAGGTGGAGGAGCGCAAAGTCTCTAACATCTACCAGCTCTGTGATGTTGTCATGGAGGAGTGGAAGAGGACTCCAGTGGCAACCTGTGAAGCTCTGGTGAACTCCATGCCCAAGAGGGTTAAGGCAGTGCTGGAAAATAATGGTGACCACACAAAGTATTGACACTTCAGGCCCAATTTGGACATTTTCACTTAGGGGTATACTCACTTTTGTTGCCAGTGGTTTAGACATTAATGGCTGTGTGTTGAGTTATTTTGAGGGGACAGCAAATTTACACTGTTATACAAGCTGTACACTCACTACTTTACATTGTAGCAAAGTGTAATTTCTTCAGTGTTGTCACATGAAAAGGTATACTAAAATATTTTCAAAAATGTGAGGGATGTACTCACTTTTGTGAGATACTGTATATATTAACTTGTCTATTCCCATAGTTAGCTAGTCTATTAAAACGCTGATAAGCACAATGATATAAGATTACCTATAGAAACAAATATACTGCTTAGTAAAATAATGTCTTATTTATTTCCCAAGAAAATAGGAAAATGCTAACCTGAAACACCAAAGGAAGATATTACAAAGCATATAACAGAACATATAATACAAAAACATCAAAGAAACTTATCGCACGGTCTCCTCGGCTGGGCTGAAAATGGTAGAGGGAGCCATGCGGCTCAGAGAGCCACCAGGCTTAAACCAAGAGCGAAAAGAATAGAGAGGAAGCTCTCTGACTTGTTCAGTCTTTTTATACTTCAATCATACACCATCCAGACCCAACCCCATTGCCATCAAATCTAGACTTGATGAATCACATTATATTACTGTCCGCCCTGCTGTATTGGCCTCTAGGGGCAGCATTGTCCATGTATCATCTCTAGGTGCCTGTTGATCCTTTGATCTTTGTCACCCACCATCATCAATAATCCTGGTAGCCATGGCTCTCTTTGAAGATTGCTTGCAGTGTATTATCACACCAGTTGGCCCTGAGCCAAGCTCTTGTTACAGCCTTGCTAGCTTTCAGATGCAGATTCTAATATGCTACAAAGCTTTGATGTGTAACTGGTTACATTCCAACTTGGGGCCATCTGCCTGTATCAACCAGGGAATGAAATACCAGAAATATGATATTTCATGCATTAAAAGGGGGATCAACTCCAGAGATAAAACAATAATTCTCCCACTCTACAAGACTCTGGTCCGGCCACACCTGGAGTATGCTGTCCAGTTCTGGGCACCAGTCCTCAGGTGGGATGTACTAGAAATGGAGCGAGTACAAAGAAGGGCAACGAAGCTAATAAAGGGTCTGGAGGATCTTAGTTATGAGGAAAGGTTGCGAGCACTGAACTTATTCTCTCTGGAGAAGAGACGCTTGAGAGGGGATATGATTTCAATTTACAAATACTGTACTGGTGACCCCACAATAGGGATAAAACTTTTTCGCAGAAGAGAGTTTAATAAGACTCGTGGCCACTCATTACAATTAGAAGAAAAGAGGTTTAACCTTAAACTACGTAGAGGGTTCTTTACTGTAAGAGCGGCAAGGATGTGGAATTCTCTTCCACAGGCGGTGGTCTCAGCGGGGAGCATTGATAGCTTCAAGAAACTATTAGATAATCACCTGAATGACCGCAACATACAGGGATATGTAATGAAATACTGACACATAATCACACACATAGGTTGGACTTGATAGACTTGTGTCTTTTTTCAACCTCACCTACTATGTAACTATGTAACTATGTAAACCATGTTGCCTTCCAACACCCCTCCCTTATACTTACCAGAGCCCCATCTCGTTCCAGTGATGTACATGAGAGCAGCGGTTCTCCTGGGTCTTTCGCCCCTCATTGGCTCACACAGCAGTGGAAGCCATTAGCTCCTGCTGATGTCAATCACAGCCAGTGATACAATGAGGAGAGATTGGGGCAGGGTTTAGTTGAGCTCTGTGTGTAAGGCTCGGTTCACACCTATGCAGTTTTGATTGTTTCTGTAGTGCTTTTTGCTGTGCGTTTTTTAAAATGCGATCTTTCCACAATTTTTCCATGATTTGCGGTTGGCATTTTTAATACTTTTTGTTTTTGGCAGTTTAATATTAAAAAACGCAAAACGATGCAAAAATGTGGTAAAATTGGCAGAAAAAACACACTACATGTTTTCTGCAGCTTCTCCATTAGAGTCTATTGAACCAAAAAAATAGCTCTATTTTGCGTTTAAAAAAGTCCCTGACCCTTTCCAAAAATGCAGTGGCTGAAAAAAGCATAGATGTGAACGTATCCCATAGGAAACCAGGTTAAATGAACTGTAGTGCGTTTCTGCAAAAAGCACCAAAAAACACATAGGTGTGAACCAGGCCTAAATGGACACACAGAGTGCGGCTCGGGAGTGAGCCTGCTCGAGTGCCCCCATGGCAAAAATCTTGCCATGGGGGCACTCGGCGGTGGAGGGTACCCAAATGGAAGGGAATCCTGGCTGCTCTGTGCAAAACCATTGCACAGAGCAGGTAAGTATAACATGTTTGTTATTTAAAAAAAAATCTTTTCCTTAGAATCACTTTAACAGTATTATGGGCCCCTGGGCAAAGTAATGCTCTGGGGCCCTCAACAGGGAGATGGTGACAATTCACTTTGTTAGAAGATCAATTGATTTCGCCCTAAATCTGGAATTACCGCACTTCTCTCTTCTGTCACTAGGTGGCCGGTATCTGGTGACATTAGATAAGACAAGGGCGTGCAAGGACAGATTAGGAATGAATGGGGTGTCTCAGCCAATGGGCAGGGATTTTCTTGCATCCCTTTGCCTGCTGGGAGAGCCTATTTACTTGGGTGGAGTCAGGTGATCAGGGTTCTGTGCCACCTGGACGGCTGTCTGGGTGGACGTGTGTTGTGCTGCCCCGGGCTGCTAGGCCAGAATTCTGAGCCCTATCCCGAGGACATCTGGCTGCTAGGCTGTCTGAGAGCCTATCCAGAAGCAGGAGAGCAGCGTAGGGTTGGGACTGCGGGCTTGCAGTCCAACCAGAAATAACGGTTCTGCTAGCCGGAGAGCCTGTTGTGCTCGGAGGTAGAGGGGAAGCTGTCTCCATTAAGGGACCATTCACCTTGTTACCGGAGACCACTGTGAGTAGCAGAAGCAAGTACCAGAGCAGTATTCTCACCAGCCAGGGTCGGTGAAGAAGTGGGAAAACTTCAGCAAGTGCCAAGTGTAGTAATATGAATGAAGTATCATGACTCCATTTGGTGTGCCCCTGCCATCTCATGTATAGTCTCTCATTGCTGTAGGTTTCTGTTTGTGTGGGAATGTTTGTACAGCAACAGACCCCCTATTGTGTGTAATTATGGTCAAGCCCTTCCAAGTATGTATATCCTGTTTATCCTTGGGCAATCAGCTTTTATTTATGACTAACTGACCAGGTTTCCATCTAACTGTTTATGGATACACATCAAAGTAAGAAACTGGTTTCTCTTCTTGTCACTATGCACTCCTTTAACCACCCCCCCCCCCTTTGATCTGTATCCCATATAAGCTGTATCCCTTCTCATTAAAGACAGACATCTTGTGAATTCACTTCCTGTTTCAGGTGTATTCACTGGCTCTCTCACGTTACCAAAGGTCCACAGGTGGCTTGCTGAATTTAACCAAAGGGTGGTCGTCCAGAATCAGAATTCCTTTCAAATGGAGGCTCGTTCCGGGATAAAGTAATCATCCTTGGTAAGTACTTTTTGTCTTATTTTGACGAATTGTTTTCTTGCCTAGGCTCTGATAAAACTTTAGTCCCTTAAATTTATTAGAAAGGAGACGGACCATGCCTTATAAGTGTCTTTGGTATACCTGTCCTCTAGAAGGACTTTGCAAATTTAAGAGATCTTTGGTAGACCTGTCCTCTGGAAGGACTTTGTAAATTAAAGAGGTCTTTGGTAGACCTGTCCTCGGGAAGGACTTTGAAAGTTTTAATAAGTAGTACTACACTCCTTTTGGGAAGGTGGAAAAAGTGTTGGTGTTAATAAGGCAACTACCGCCGGGGCTCACATCTGTGTTTTGCTTTTCTTATCTATCGCATAGAGGTATAACATAACTTGTTGTGTGAACTGAAACTGCAAGGTCGCAGGGAACAGATCTCCCACCTTCTCCAAACCCCAGGGAAAATTATAAAGATTATATAGCCACAGAATGTGGAACTGATTATGAGTTTATTAACCCCTGGGTATCTAACTTAGCTGGGTGGACAGAAAGTATGCACAGTAGTGACCTATTCCCTCGAGAAGGAGATAATAATGAATTTCACATAGATATGATGAAGGGCTTATGTCTGGGAGACAAGAAAGCCTTCCCATGGTATCCTGGTGACCCTCAGTGGGACATGGAATACATGAGAAAAGAGGGGGGGGGGGGGGACTGGTTATAGTATTCCCCTTATTGGGCATAAGAAATAAGAGAAATAGTAAGAAACAAAATAAGAAGCCCTCTAAAGATCTAAATAGAGAGGATACTGATAAGAAACATAAGGATGAGGCAGATAAGAAGAGACCATACCCAACTGCCCCTATCCTCCCATTCAACCCTCCACCATAGACAAAACAAAATGAGACCTATTTTGAAATAGATATGGTCTATGTATAGGTAGGCATGGAAAGTGCAGTTTTATTAGAGAAATGTGCTAATATTTTTGTCTACAGGTTGTAGTTGGCCAAGTGTGAGAGTTACGTTTATTGTATAGAGGTATGTGAGATCCATGGATTATGTCATGTCGTGTGAATATTGGTTGCATGATGATTTGTTTTGTGTTTGTTATGTATGTTTTAAAGTGATGTACCATTGCCACAAGTACAATTACAAGACTAAAAAATGTTTATTTCTGACTTAAATTTGTGAACAATTTGATCTATAAAATTTGGGTAAATATTGACTTAAAATTGTAAAATCATGTGCAATGTGTAGTAATTTTGCACTGTGGTAAATTTAATATGGAAAAGAAAATGTAAAATATTATATTTGCTTATTCTAAAAGAAAAGAAAAAGGAATCTAAAAACTGTGAGCTAAAAATCATTAATTTAAACACTTGCTGGGTTGGCTAATCATGTGGTCATTGGAGCCACACCCAATACAGTTAATAAAATTGATAAAAATAAGTAAAGTGAAATGTCAAAAGATTAGTGATGTAAAAAATGCCTTTTCCATGATGCTTAAAGTTTAAAAATAAGGAATGCTGTTTTAAGGAGCAACTACCCCCCCTTCTTTGCCACAGGTTAAATTGCATTGCTTGTGTGTGAACAGCTGTAATGTAATGCAAATTGAGTGAGCTGAGTGAACTCTAAAGAAGTAAAATTACCTCTTAATAATGTAAAACTATCTGTATTAACTGTAATCTTTGTTTTCATAGAAGGAACAGTTTGAAGAGTTTTCCAACGTGTTATGGAGAAGTATAACTTTCTTGTAGAGATGGGAACTTTTAAAAATGTTTGTTTTTTGAGCTGCTCAATTTTTTTTTTTTACTAACCATGGTGAACAATAGTTTTTTTATAGTAAAGGTATACTATACATAAAATCCACGTGGTAATAATTGGTTTGACGTCAAACATTTTTTGTATTAGAAAATGTGCACTGGTAAAACATCTAATGCCGCGTACACATGATCGGAATTCTCGTCGGAAAAGGCTATGATGGTTTTTCTGAAGGAATTATGCTCAAGCTTGTCTTGCATACACACCGTCACACCAAAGTCCGACCGTCCAGAACGCGGTGATGTACAACACATATAACGGGACTAGAAAAGGGAAGTTCAGTAGCCAGCGCGCCACCCTTTGGGCTCCTTCTACTAATCTCATGATTATCTTGTGTTAGTAGAAGTTTGGTGAGAGACGATTCGCGCTTTTCAGACTCCTGCTTTTTCAGATCGTTTTACTGCTGTTCAGTTTGTGCTTGTGGGTTTGTATCTTATTTCAGTGCATGAAGTCAGTTCATATCTGTGTCTCAGTGCGTTCTTGTCTGCTCATTACTGATTTTCAGCTCGCTCTTCATAGGCCTTGCTGTTTGTTCTTCAGTGCATTCTGTTTAGTTCGTTCTGACCAGCCGACCGTTTTGAAGCCATGTTGCGGGTACATGCTCGTCGTAGAGTTCGTGCTGTGCGGGGGCTTGGTGTAATAATCCTAATTATGTTGCCTCAGTTGGGCCTGAGGCCGGACTTTCAGAAACTCCAATGACGGCCCTGGAAGCTGGCAGTCCTGGCTTTCCCCCCCAAATCGCCCATGAAATGTGAGAAAAATATGTAGAATATTTTACGGGTAGGGTGGCCATTGCTATGCCAGTACATTTTGAATAAATTTTCTCTTTTATCAGATCAAATCTTGATTTTCATTTACTGCTTGGGTTTCTTTTATCTGTCTCCTAGGTTCTCCTAGTGCATTTGTAGTGCCAAGAGGTTTTCCCATTATAAAATAACACCCTTTGTCACTGTAAACACCAACTTAACACAAAAAATGGTATTGATCATTGAAAGAAGAAGCCACACATTGTTGAGTAGAAAGCCTTTTACTCCATGCACATTCACATGTGCGTTTTATAAAACATTTGGCGGTAAAAAAACACTTTTTTTTTTCAAAGTTTTACCTTGAAATTTCTGAAAAAATACAGAAACAGGCATGTTTACAAACATAACATACACAACTCTGGAACTTACAAAGTTCAACATTGCAAAAAAGAAGGCAATATCAGACATTTTATAGTGTTAAAAAGGTCTTGATCTTGCCTTCATCAGATGGGATGAAGTCACCCCTGTAAAAGCCAAATATAGAAGATGCGCACAAATTGTCAAAATGGGGATTTCCTTTCTGATCCCATACCTAATGTCAACATGTGCTATCTCCCATCATGGGGGATCAATGGACGTATTTTGGGGGTGCAACCACTTCTTCTCACCTACTAGAGTTGGGAGGAAGGGGTGGCACCCACAAAACACGTACATTGAAATCCCCTGATGGCAGATAGCACATGTTGACACTGTGTGCATCTTCCAAATTTGGCTTTTAAACTGTATTAAAACTTTAGATAAAATTATTGTAAAAAATTAAAAAAAAATTCCAGGAATCTTTTTAGGATTTAAATTCGCCCTAGTACATCAATCATGTTCTTCAGTCTTTGTTCAATCTCCTTGGTTTTTTCTTTGATAATGTCCAAATCCTGACTACAAAACATGATTTTTTGGATTATCCATTGTGCACTGTCATTGTTGAAATGACTCGATTTTGGCACCACAACCTGAACATCACCTAAAAAAAAAAATACACACCATGTATTATAAATATGCAGGCATACATCTATTACCTGAATCTGTGGTGTCTGACACTGACCTGTTGTGGTAACAATGTCCACCACCTCTCCTTCCTCCACATCCTCATGTTGTGACCTTTGTTCCCCTTCTTCATGAGGTGGGGGGGGGTCCCTGGTGTCCTCATATTGTCAGGTACTCACCAAGGCCGAGTTGCTAAGAGAGAGGCTCCCCTTGCAGCTGGGCGCACGATACCCTCTGGAAGTGGCATAGCGGGTATTGGGCACAAAGAAGCATGGGTAGCCAGCAGGTAGTGGAATAGCTGGAAGGTTCTTTAGGTAGAGAAGTGATCCATGCTGGGTGGCTGACACCTCACCGGAACTGGCTAGGCAGGAGTCTGGAGATGAAGACTGAAGCCGGATGCAGAGGGTCAAACACAAAGACAAAAGTCCAAGAACAGGCCAGGGGTCAAACATGAGGAGACAGGCAGAAGTAATCAAGCAGAGGCTCCAACACTGGGTGAGGCAGAGGCAAAGTCCGAGAGCAGGCCGAGGGTCAAACACGGGTGATCAGGCAGGTAGAGCAGTCCAGAAGGTTAGCCAAGGGTCAAGCACAAGAGAGGTTCAAGTGAGGTCAAGGTCAATCTGGGTCACAACGGGCAGGCACAGGTACACAGGCTCAGGAACAGGTGTACAGGAGCTGAAAAGACAAACCAGCAACAAACACAGGACATAGCTGTCTTTATATAGGCCCACCAGAGGGACGTCCCGCTGTGCGCGCATGCGTTCATGCTGATATGCTGCGTCGTGCACCCACGTGAGCTAATCCGTTCGGGACACGCGCTCGTACCCGCCGATCGTGTAACGGTACGTGCTGATGTGCAACTCTACCACACAGGCGCATGGGGAAGTGCCGATACTGAAAGGCTCTGATTCTGCCATTTCCCCTGACACATATTTCTTTGCTCCCCTATGAGAATGAAACAAAAGGTATACTTAGCACACAGATATTTGGGGTACAATTGTATGTTTTGGCAGAGTTCAAAGCTGAAGACATGATTTTTTCCCTTACCAAAGCTGGAATACTTCCCTTTTTTGTCAATTTTCAAACATGTAGATACCCCAAGTATCCACTGGAGCACCTGTATGGGACACCCTAAAAAGTTTTCTCTTGTGTCCCACACTAGTGCTCCAGAGTCCAGATGTGTAAACAGCTGCTGAGTGTCCTCTCCTTACATTACACTGAATCAAGTTTGCAATTCGTTCTAGTTTGAAACACATCTAGACAACAATGTCCTAAACTTCTTTGAATGCAAATTATCATGACCAAATGTAGTTAACCCTGTATCTGGCAAAAACAGTGTATTTATTTGCAAATGAACAATTATTATGACTATGATTACTGTGCCCACGAACATGAAAGTAGCCATTTTAAACTGTCCAACAGTAAAGAAAAGCACATGGCACAGTATGCAAGTAATAATAAGAATAGGAACACATGACAACTACTTACATTTTAGAAGCACTTTCTTGATCCTTCTGTACTGATCCTGCTCCCTTAATTTGAGGTCCGACCAGCGTTTCCTCAATTGATCCTTGGATCGTCGTACCCCAAAATTCCAGTGCAGACTCTTCACACCTTTAGTCATGATCTTGGCCTCTCTCACATTTGGGCTTAGGTATGGTCTGTACTTCCCATCATAGTCGGCCCTCTTCAATATGTCAACCATCTCCACCATCTCTTCAAAGGACATATTTGATGCCTTAACCACTTCAGCCCCGGAAGGATTTACCCCCTTCCTGACCAGAGCACTTTTTACAATTTGGCACTACATCGCTTTAACTGCTAATTGCGCGGTCATGCAATGGTGTACCCAAACGAAATTTGCGTCCTTTTCTTCCCACAAATAGAGCTTTCTTTTGATGGTATTTGATCACCTCTGCCATTTTTATTTTTTGGCGCTATAAACGGAAAAAGACCGAAAATTTTGAAAAAAAATGATATTTTCTACTTTTTGTTATAAAAAAAATCCAATAAACTCAATTTTAGTCATACATTTAGGCCAAAATGTATTCGGCCACATGTCTTTGGTAAAAAAAAAGTCAATAAGCGTATATTTATTGGTTTGCGCAAAAGTTATAGCGCCTACAAACTAGGGTACATTTTCTGGAATTTACACAGCTTTTAGTTTATGACTGCCTATGTCATTTCTTGAGGTGCTAAAATGGCAGGGCAGTACAAAACCCCCCCAAATATCCCCATTTTGGAAAGTAGACACCCCAAGGAAATTGCTGAGAGGCATGTTGAACCCATTGAATATTTATTTTTTTTGTCCCAGGTGATTGAATAATGACAAAAAAAAAAAAAAAAAAAAAATTTACAAAAAGTTGTCACTAAATGATATATTGCTCACACAGGCCATGGGCATATGTGGAATTGTACCCCAAAATACATTTAGCTGCTTCTCCTGAGTATGGGGATACCACATGTGTGGGACTTTTTGGGAGCCTAGCCGCGTACGGGGCCCCGAAAACCAATCACCGCCTTTAGGATTTCTAAGGGCATAAATTTTTCATTTCACTCCTCACTACCTATCAGAGTTTTGAAGGCCATAAAATGCCAAGATGGCACAAAACCCCCCCCAAATGACCCCATTTTGGAAAGTAGACACCCCAAGCTATTTGCTGAGAGGCATGTTGAGTCCATGGAATATTTTATATTTTGACACAAGTTGCTGGAAAGTGACAATTTTTTTTTTTTGCACAAAGTTGTCACTAAATGATATATTCCTCAAACATGCCATGGGCATATGTGGAATTGCACCCCAAAATATATTCTGCTGCTTCTCCTGAGTACGGGGATACCACATGTGTGGGACTTTTTGGGAGCCTAGCCGCGTACGGGGCCCCGAAAACCAAGCACCGCCTTCAGGATTTCTAAGGGCATAAATTTTTGATTTCACTTCTCACTACCTATCACAGTTTTGAAGGCCATAAAATGCCAAGATGGCACAAAACCCCCCAAATGACCCCATTTTGGAAAGTAGACACCCCAAGCTATTTGCTGAGAGGCATGTTGAGTCCATGGAATATTTTATTTTTTGACACAAGTTGCGGGAATGTGAGAATTTTTTTTTTTTTTTGCACAAAGTTGTCACTAAATGATATATTGCTCACACAGGCCATGGGCATATGTGGAATTGCACCCCAAAATACATTCTGCTGATTCTCCTGAGTACGGGGATACCACATGTGTGGGACTTTTTGGGAGCCTAGCTGCGTACGGGGCCCCGAAAACCCAGCACCGCCTTCAGGATTTCTAAGGGTGTAAAGTTGTAATTTCACTCCCCACTACCTATCACATTTTTTGAAGGCCATAAAATGCCCAGATGGCACAACCCCCCCCCAATTGACCCCATTTTGGAAAGTAGACACCCCAAGCTATTTGCTGAGAGGCATGTTGAGTCCATGGAATATTTTATATTTTGACACAAGTTGCGGGAAAGTGACAATTTTTTTTTTTTTTTTGCACAAAGTTGTCACTAAATGATATATTGTTCAAACATGCCATGGGCATATGTGGAATTACACCCCAAAATATATTCTGCTGCTTCTCCTGAGTACGGGGATACCACATGTGTGGGACTTTTTGGGAGCCTAGCCGCGTACGGGGCCCCGAAAACCAAGCACCGCCTTCAGGATTTCTTTTTTTTTTTTTTTTTTTTTTATAATCAGAATTTTTTATTATTTCCATTTTACAATACAACAATCTTCATACATTGTTACAAACAGAAAAAAAAAGGAAAAACCCCTCCTCACCCACCCCAGACCCTTATTACATTACATTTCTACTACCACATTTGCTTAAATCTTATCCCTCCCTCCCTTTCCAAACCACTTGGTAATCCTGTAGTTACTCCTTTCCCCTCCTCTCTTTGTGCAAGAAGACCTCTTACCCTTCGTGAGAAAGAGAGAGAAAGAAAAAGAAAAAGAAAAGAAAAAAAAGAAAAAAAGAGAAAAAAAAAAAAAAGGGGAGGGACATAAAAGTGCATAAGTGTACATAAGTGAAAAAAAAAAAAAAAAAAAAAAAAAAAAAAGTGTGCATGTTTATCAATTTGTA
This sequence comes from Lithobates clamitans, assembly GCA_037952925.1. Lineage (NCBI taxonomy): Eukaryota > Metazoa > Chordata > Amphibia > Anura > Ranidae > Lithobates > Lithobates clamitans. The sequence continues at coordinate 3,325,140 of JBBGZY010000573.1, read as the reverse complement.
TTTGTGTACGTGGCCCTCATTGGCCAAACTATTCTAGTAAGTGTTTACCCATCAAAACACCAAAAAAAAAAAAAAAAAAAAAAAAAAAAAAAAAAAAAAAAAAAAAAAAACCCACCCCAAACACCATGTTGTCATTATATTTAATTTGAGAGGAGGCCCTCCATGGCCAAACTATAAGTGTTGTTACCCTATACCCATCATAAAAAAAAACAAAAAAAAAACAAAAAAAAAACCACCTGTTTATCAATTATTCAATTTGTGTAAAAAGCCCCTAAAAAAAAAAAAAAAAAAAGGAAGGGAAAGGGGGGAAAGGAAAAACACAGGAGAACCACAACCCCACCCCCTCCAAACCCTCCCCTACATATTGGGTCAGCGAACTAATTCCAATATTCCTTTCATCTTTCTTTCCTCTTCTTTCTCTTCCTCCCTTCCTCCCTCCATAGGTCAGTCTCTTTTATTTTACATATTTACAAGGGCTGTACCTCCACCTCCTTCTCATCTTAATCATCTCCGTCTTCTTTTTCCATCTCACCTAAACATTCCTTCCAGCCTGCCCATTTCTTTTCAAATTTCCTTTGCTGGCCCTTTAGCATATGAACCCATCTTTCCGCTTCCATTATTAAGCTCACTTCCTTTCTCCAATCTAATATTGAGGGACCCTTTATCTGTTTCCAAAATTTCGGTATTATTTTTTTCGCTGCGTTTAATAGGTGGGGTGTTATGCCCTCCCGATATTTTCTATTAGAGCCCGGCATCCCATGGAACAAATAATGTAGTGGTTGAAATTCCAGGTGTCCCACCGTCAATTTCCTGATCCATGGAGACACCGACTCCCAGAATCTTTTAATTACTGGGCATGTCCACCACAGATGGAGAAATGTGCCTTTCTGCCCACATCCCCTCCAGCATCTATCACTTATGGTTGGAAACATTTGTGCCAATTTGACTGGGGTCCTATACCATCTTGACAGGAACTTGTACGCCATCTCTTGTACCTTTGAGCTGATGGATGAGGAATGTGTTAGTGTAATCATCCTTTTAATTTGATTGTTAGTCAATACCTGTCCCAATTCCTTCTCCCATTCCCTTATATAGTATGGAGTTGTACCTTCCTGTCCCTTAAGTATCCCTTTATACATTTGCGACAGCACGTTCCTGGGACTAGATCTCTGCACACATTGTTTCTCAAATATAGTGAGAGAGTTCATAGGTCTTATTGATGATTTGCTTTTATTAAAGAAACTCACTAATTGATTGTATTTCCACTCTGCCATATGCACTGTCCCATATCTAGACACCATCTCTGTCAGAGATAACAAAACCCCCTCCGGAGCAAACCTGCCACAGGTGGAGTCTCCACCTCCACCCCAAGCCCCCAGATACCCCATCTCCTCCCCCGGGGGGAACCAGGTGAATCCCTCCAGAGGAGCCAGAGGTGATATCCAGGGGGCGTAATCCCCATTCTTATTCAACTTGTCCCAAACTTCCAGGATTTCTAAGGGCATACATTTTTGATTTTACTCCTCACTACCTATCACACTTTTGAAGGCCATAAAATGCCAAGATGGCACAAACCCCCCCCAAATGACCCCATTTTGGAAAGTAGACACCCCAAGCTATTTGCTGAGAGGCATGGTGAGTATTTTGCAGCTCTCATTTGTTTTTGAAAATGAAGAAAGGCAAGAAAAACGTATTTTTTTTTTCTTTTTTCAATTTTCAAAACTTTGTGAAAAAAAGTGAGGTCTGCAAAATACTCACTATACCTCTCAGCAAATAGCTTTGGGTGTCTATTTTCCAAAATGGGGTCATTTGGGGGGGGGTTGTGCCATCTGGGCATTCCATGGCCTCCGAAACTGTGATAGGCAGTGAAGAGTGAAATCAAAAATTTACGCCCTTAGAAAGCCTGAAGGCGGGGCTTGGTTTTCGGGGTCCCGTACGCGGCTAGGCTCCCAAAAAGTCTCACACATGTGGTATCCCCGTACTCAGGAGAAGCAACAGAATGTATTTTGGGGTGTAATTTCACATATTCCCATGGCATGTTTGAGCAATATATCATTTAGTGACAACTTTGTGCAAAAAAAAAAAAAAAAAAAAATTTGTCTTTTTCCCGCAACTTGTGTCACAATATAAAATATTCAATGGACTCGACATGCCTCTCAGCAAATAGCTTGGGGTGTCTACTTTCCAAAATGGGGTCATTTGGGGGGGTTTTGAACTGTCCTGGCATTTTATGCACAACATTTAGAAGCTTATGTCACACATCGACCACTCTTCTAACCACTTGAAGACAAAGCCCTTTCTGACACTTATTGTTTACATGAAAAAATTATTTTTTTTTGCAAAAAAATTACTTTGAACCCCCAAACATTATATATTTTTTTAAAGCAAATGCCCTACAGATTAAAATGGTGGGTGTTTAATTTTTTTTTTCACACAGTATTTGCGCAGCGATTTTTCAAACGCATTTTTTGGGGAAAAAACACACTTTTTTAAATTTTAATACACTAAAACACACTATTTTGTCAAAATGTTTGATGAAATAAAAAAGATGATCTTAGGCCGAGTACATGGATACCAAACATGACATGCTTTAAAATTGCGCACAAACGTGCAGTGGCGACAAACTAAATACATTTTAAAAAGCCTTTAAAAGCCTTTACAGGTTACCACTTTAGATTTACAGAGGAGGTCTACTGCTAAAATTACTGCCCTCGATCTGACCTTCGCGGTGATACCTCACATGCATGGTGCAATTGCTGTTTACATTTGACGCCAGACCGACGCTTGCGTTCGCCTTTGTGCGAGAGCAGGGGGGGGGGGCAGGGGTGCTTTTTTTTTTTTTTTTTTTTTTTAATTATTTTTTTTGCTTTTTTATCTTATTTTTAAACTGTTCCTTTCATTTTTATTTTTTTTTTAATCATTTTTATTGTTATCTCAGGGAATGTAAATATCCCCCATGATAGCAATAGGTAGTGACAGGTACTCTTTTTAGAAAAAATTGGGGTCTATTAGACCCTAGATCTCTCCTCTGCCCTCAAAGCATCTGACCACACCAAGATCGGTGTGATAAAATGCTTTCCTAATTTCCCAATGGCGCTGTTTACATCCGGCGAAATCTAAGTCATGAAATGCTTGTAGCTTCCAGTTTCTTAGGCCATAGAGATGTTTGGAGCCATTCTGGTCTCTGATCAGCTCTATGGTCAGCTGGCTGAATCACCGGCTGCATTCTCAAGTTCCCTGTTGGGACAGGAGAGCCAGAGAAAAACATGGACGACGGTGTGGGGGGGGGGGGGGCATTCCCTCCCACTGCTTGTAAAAGCAGTCTAGAGGCTAATTAGCCGCTAGAATTGCTTTTACAAGAAAGCCGACCACTGGCTGAAAAGAATGATACCAAGATGATACCTAAACCTGCAGGCATCATTCTGGTATAACCACTCAAAGTCCAGCAACATACCAGTACGTTGCTGGTCCTTGTTGGGCATACATTGTAAACTTTTTTTCATGCAGCCTCTGGGCTGAACGAAAAAAAGATATTGATCGGTGGGTATGCCCACCATTAGAATACCTCCCTTCATCCACCCACTTCTAATGATGGGCATACATGCACCGTATATATATGCCGAAGCATGGGGGCATCCTCCCGCAAAAGGCAGGAGCAAATCGCTCCTCCACCCACTGCTGCCCCCACGCTTCGGCATATATGCTGAAGTATGTAACTGTGGTGGTGAAATCACCTCCGACAGCGCTGGAGTCACGGCTTTATGTATCGTGGGAGCAAACGCTGTTGCTGTCAAGATAAATAAATCCGTGCTGCAACTAAATGGCGTACCTGCTAAGCAAATGATGGTTAACAAAAAAACAAAGTAACATTACAGTATAACAGTATTACTTACCATACCTGCAAAGCAAAATACAAAAAAAACATAGTAAAAAATAAAACATTTAACGCAACCTGTGCCTACCTAAAAATATATATATGCCGAAGCATGGGGGCATCCTCCCGCAAAAGGCAGGAGCAAATCGCTCCTCCACCCACTGCTGCCCCCACGCTTCGGCATATATGCTGAAGTATGTAACTGTGGTGGTGAAATCACCTCCGACAGCGCTGGAGTCGCGGCTTTATGTATCGTGGGAGCAAACGCTGTTGCTGTCAAGATAAATAAATCCGTGCTGCAACTGAATGGCGTACCTGCTAAGCAAATGATGGTTAACAAAAAAACAAAGTAACATTACAGTATAACAGTATTACTTACCATACCTGCAAAGCAAAATACAAAAAAAACATAGTAAAAAAAACATTTAACGCAACCTGTGCCTACCTAAAAATATATATATGCCGAAGCATGGGGGCATCCTCCCGCAAAAGGCAGGAGCAAATCGCTCCTCCACCCACTGCTGCCCCCACGCTTCGGCATATATGCTGAAGTATGTAACTGTGGTGGTGAAATCACCTCCGACAGCGCTGGAGTCACGGCTTTATGTATCGTGGGAGCAAACGCTGTTGCTGTCAAGATAAATAAATCCGCTCTGCAGCTGAATGGCGTACCTGAAAACACAAAGGTGGTTAACAATAAAAAAAACAAAGTATAAAAAAAATTGCATACCTATAAAGCAAACATGATAAAAACATAACAATAAAACATTGCAGTATAGAATGCAGAACAATAGAGAGAGAATAGAGAGAGAACAATAAAACAACTATTTTTGGTTTTTTTATTTTATATTTTTTTTGTGTTTTTTTCTTTTTTTTACTTTTTTTTGTTTTTTTTACACTTTTTTTTGTAACTTTAACTTTTTTAACTGGTACCAGGTTTGGATCTCTCAAAATGCGACAGCATCTTGGGAGACCCTGTGGAAGTGTGCCTAGTCTGTGCAGTGCTGTACCCTACGCTAATACTCCACTAGTGTGTGGTAGCGTTCAAAACATTCACCAATGCAAAGACCAGGATTGCCAGGACTGAGGGGACAATAATATCGGGTGTCACGCCTAAATCCGCGCTTGCTGCAGACACGACATCATTTTTGGGGGGTTCGTTGGGTAGGGGTACTCGGGAGGGCATAAAGAAAATGCCTCTCATGCAGCCGGCTTACTGCATTTGGTTGGGGATGGTGAGGTGGAGCACCGTCTGGAAACAGAAGGGCTCTGACGATCTCTTCCTGGAATTTAAGGAAGGATCCAGTCCGTCCTGAAGCTCTGTATAGCACATAAGCATTCAGCAAAGCCAATTGAAATAAATAAACAGACACTTTTTTGTACCAGCGTCTGGCCTTACGGGCAATTAGGTTCGGCGCCAACAACTGGTCGTTGAGGTCCACCCCTCCCATATTAAGGTTATATTCGTGGACACAGAGGGGTTTCTCCACAACACCAGTCGCCGTAGGAATTTGGACCATCGTGTCTGCATGAAGGGAGGTGAGAACGAAAACATTCTTCTTATCCCTCCACTTCATAGCGAGCAAATTATTATACTTCAAGCAGGCTCTCTCCCCCAGCCTAAGACGGGAATCTACAAGCCGCTGGGGAAAGCCCCGGCGATTAGGTCGCACGGTGCCACATGCTCCAATCTGATGATCAAAAAGGTGGCTAAAAAGTGGCACGCTCGTATAATAATTGTCCACGTACAAGTGGTACCCCTTTCCGAATAAGGGTGACACCAAGTCCCACACTATCTTGCTAGCGCTTCCTATGTAGTCAGGGCAGTTTGTCGGCTCTACGTGACTATCTTTGCCCTCGTAAACCATAAATCTACATGTATAGACTGTGGCCGTGTCACAGAGCTTATACATCTTCACCCCGTATCTGGCACGCTTGCTGGGAAGGTACTGTTTGAATGACAAGCGGCCAGAAAATTTAACCAGGGACTCATCAACGCAGACAACTTGATGGGGGGTAAACAAGTCTGCAAAACGTTGGTTGAAGTGGTTTACGAGGGGCCGAATTTTGTAGAGCCGATCGTATTCAGGGTCTCCACGAGGACGACAGAGTTCATTGTCGTTGAAGTGCATGAACCGCAAAATCTGCTCGTATCGTGCCCTGGCCATGGAAGCAGAGAACAAGGGTGAATGGTAAATTGGGTCAGTGGACCAATATGACCGCAACTCACTCTTTTTATTCAACCCCATGAGGAGGGAAAGGCCCAGAAAGATCTTAAATTCGGAGACCGTAATTGGTCTCCAATCTCTGGCAAGGGTGGACTGGGGCATAGTGGCGATGTATTGACCAGCGTATAAATTGCTTTGGTCCACAATAGATCTATAGAGATCTTCGGTGAAAAACAGCGAATAAAAATCCAGTGGCATAAAGTCAACTGTTTCCACCTGAATTCCGGGTTGGCCAGTGAAAGGGGGAAGTACGGGTGCTGCAGAAGTGGTGGGTACCCAATTCGGATTGGCCAATGCAGCAGGAAGGGCACTATGGGCATGATGGGCCTGTGTTCGTCTTCTTGGTGGCAGCGGGACACTACTAGTGCTTGCCACCTCGCCAGCTTGAACTGCACTTATGGGACTCGCCACGTCACCACGTGATACTGCAGTGCTGGATGTACGACCAGGGTGTACTAGGCCGCTGTTGCTTGCCAGTTCACCAGAAGGAGTAGCGGCACTAGTACCTCTCTGCTCCCTACGAGAGCCCTGCGGTTCTTGCACTTCAAGGACAGTATAAGTTCGGGGTCTGGTACGCCTGACCTTAGCAGGGACCACAACTCCGTCGTCAGAGCTATCTGTCATGGAGCCGCTGTCCTCTACAGGATTGTATTCTGAGCCTGAACTTGACAGATGAGTGACTTCCTCTTCACTATCTGTCATGCTCAGAATCCTGTAGGCCTCTTCACTAGTGTACCTTCGATTTGCCATTTTGGCCTCTAAATTTAGGGGTACACTAGTGAGACTCACAGGCAAAAAAGCTCCCGACTGTCAGCGACTGATTCAAAACGCTACCAAAAAACTGTTAGCGATCGCAGGGATCAGGCCTGACTCTGCGACCGCTGCAGTTATGTGTGCTTAGTGTTTTGTAAGTGTCAGTAATCGATCGATACTGCACTTGGGTGGGCTGGGCTGGGCTGGGCCGAGGAGCAAAATGCAGGTGCTAGCAGGTATCTGGGCTGATCCCGCTAACACTGCGTTTCAGGGAACCCTAAACTGCTGGGGAGTATAGATCTGATCGGATCAGATATCGATCCGTTCAGATACTATAGCACTAAGGGAGGTGTATGCTGCGTGCGTGGGTTTTAGCGGTACTGGCGCTAACCTGACGCTGCCTGGGGCGACGCAGACCTTATCTGATCCTAAAAACTTAACTTCTATCACCGCCGGGCAATTAGGGGGTTAAACCTTTATAAGGTAATAAACGGCGGGTGCCCTAAAACTATAATAAACTGTAATAAGCTATAATAAACTACAAAAAACAAACTATCTAACCAGCGTCACCCGTAACACTTATACGGTGATCGCTGGTGAAAGGGTTAACTAGGGGGCAATCAGGGGGTTAAAACCTTTAGCAGGTAGTATATGGGGGTCCCTGTCGCTATAAAACACTGACAGCGAACCTATATACTTACCTCCCTAAACTAGCGTCACCTGTGTCACTAATACAGCGATCAGAAAAACGATCGCTTAGCGACACTGGTGACGGGGGGTAATCAAGGGGTTAACTTTTATTAGGGGGGGTTAGGGGGTATCCTGGACCTAAGGGGGGGTACCCTAGACCTAAAGGGGGCTAACCTAACTGCCCTAACACTTATAACTGACAAACTGACACCAATGCAAAAAAAAAACAAAACACTGCTATTGGTGTCAGAGTGACAGTGGGTACAGGGGGGTGATCGGGGGGTGATCGGGGGGTGACAGGGGGGTGAAAAGTGTGCCTGGCGTGTTCTACTGAGCGTGTGGTGTTGGTGCACTTACTTGGATGTCTTCTCTCCTCGGCGTCGGATCAAAAAGACCGGCTCGAGGAGAGATGACATCACTTCCTCTCCCTCTGTTTACATTACAGAGGGAGAGGAAGCATTCGATTCGTGGGAGCGATCGGGAGGGGGTGGCCATCAATGGATGGCCTCCCCCTGACCCCTAATCGCCCGCGAACAAGAGCCGACCGCTCAGGGCACCGGGGACCCCCCGCCCGCGGGAAGGCATCACATACCAGGTACGTGATTTTGCCTGCCCGTGCCGACCTGCTCACGTATATAGGCGTGAGGCGGTCGGCAAGTGGTTAAATCTTCTCCTCCCGGATTGGGACGTTTCTTGCTCTGGGCTTTCCTCCTCGTTACTGCTATTAAGCACCTGCTGTGTCTCTACCATGTCGTCTCCAACTGCGACGAAAGAGACGGGGCGGGGAATATTCTAGAAAGAATGTCAGGGGCGGCGACGCGGGCGGAATTTCACGCATGTGCAGTGTATATAAAGCGTAGCACGTGTGCGTCGTATGTATGATCTGTGAGCGGAGGAAGGTGTAGTGGAAGCGCCGATCGTTATAACGAAGGTACAATTTTAAGTCGGTGCATCAGTGGCCTATACTGCTTATAGATTGAGGCCTATATTGGGTCAAGATTAGGAGAAGTTCACCTGACATTAGGGTTTGTCTTATGTTGTGTCTTGCAGAGAAAATGGATCTATTCAATGACGAGGATTTATGCCCATATTCATTGATATGTACAGGGAGCTGCCCTGTCTGTGGCAGGTAAACCACCCCTATTATAACAATCAAAGAGGAAGGCAGCGCTGGATCAATTGGTGGAATTTGTGAAGCCGGTGATCCCCACGGAAGACATTCCCTATTTGAAGGCCCTAATTGGTGGCATGATGAGCACTTATAATAAGGAGCTCAAGAAGATCCAGGATTCCCTGAGATCAGGAGCTCCAGCAGATGACATTTATGTCCCCAGGCTGTGGTACAATGACAGACTGCATTTTCTGGCAGGCCAGACTGAACCCAGGCCAGCACTCTCCAATCTTCCTTCCACACTTCCTTACCCCCCAGCTGAGGCTTCTGACGTCCAACTTGGGCCTTCCAGGCAGCAACATGTGGAGGAGCCCAGCTTGAGCCAGGTATAGCATTCTTCAAAATATTTCTGGTTGTCAAATTAATGATGTTAAATATATGCTAATTTTGAACACTAATTTCTGATTTCACAAAGTGGTTTACATATCAATAGACAGTAGTGGCCACAAATGATTGGGACAAGAATGAAAAATGCTTGGGTCAGAATGATAGTCTTTTCTATTTATTAACATTAAATTTGCAACAGTCATGAGTTGAAAATTGTGTGTGATTGATGAACCAAAAACTAAAACGATGTCCCTTTTTCATACAAAGGAAAGCCTCAGCCAGGCTGTGGAAAGTGGCAGCCAGGAGGTGGCCGGGCCCAGTAGCCTGCCAGAATCGCAGGTCCCTCCCCTCCGCCTTCCACCAAAAAGTGTCAGGAAGAGCAGTAACGTGAAGGAGGCAGCAATTGGCCTATTTATGAAGGCTACTGCGGCCCTCAGAACCCCCCCACAGTGTTCAAAAGGACTTTGCATACATTACAGCATGCAAAATGCTGGAAATAGAGGGCCAACGCCTCTTATATGAGGAAGTGATGTTACAAGCCCTAAACAAGGGCTTGAGGGGCCAACTCAAAAGTCAAAGCCACATTTTTAAGTTGAACCATGGTCCTGCTCCTCCTCCTCCAGGTTCTCCTCCACCTCCTGCCACACCTCCAACACCGCAGCCACAGCCTGGAAGGAAGCTTCTCAGGAAGACCAGAGAGTGATGGCCTGGGTTCAGTCTGCTCTGGCAAAAGATGCAGGCTGTTGTATGACCACAGCCTGGGGACCGATATGTCATCTGTTGCTGACCCTGATCTCTTGTAGTCCTGGACCGGATTGTGCTCACTATTACAAGGACTCCTCAGGTCACCAATTTTGACTGTAATATTATTGATGTGTGCCCTGGGGTACAAAGGCTTTGCAAATTTCACCAGTTTCTCCAGTGTTGCCTTCCTCTTTATTTTGTTATGACCCAGAATAAATGGATTTTTTTTTTTCAGAAATACTTGCCTATGTGTTTTACTTAAAAATGGACAGTTTCTTTTGGAGTAGGCAGGTACATTTAAAAAATACAATGTCAAATTAACAAGAGACACCAACCAACCTCATTGAGATTTACAAAGAAAAGATAATAATGGTGTTGTGGAAATGTGACGTACAAAAAAAAAATGGAGATCACTATAAAATAATTTTTAAAAAAAACAACATGAGATCTTGATTCCAAAAAAAATAAAAAATGACTATAAAAATTAATTATAAACATTATTAGGGAGATCTGGCTTTAAAAACCAAAAAGATTATTCAGGAGATCACGAGAAATATTAAAGAAATAGGTTTGTGAGAAGTCTGTGTGAATATGAACAGAAAAACAACTTCATTATTCTAGCATTATAAAGAAGAAGAGAATGGGCTGCATTGAAAGATTTAAAAATTTGCAGTGTGACGAATGTGCCATCTCCATTATGAACGGTAATTTTACCAGACTGAGCAGCTCCTTCTCGTACTTGATTCTGAGCATGCGTGTTTTTTTGCGCGTCGGAATTGCATACACACGAATAGAATTTGTACTCGGAGTCAATCTGTGATAGTGTAACAAGGAACAAAAAGCAACAAGAAGATAGACCTGCGTTGTGCCCTGGTCAAATGGTCAGTATGCCTAAAAGGGGGCATACCCAAGTATGAATTGAAATAAAATAAAAATAGAAAAGAAAAAGGGAATGGGTGGGTGGGACACGAGATCCTACGACCACAAGCAAGGAGAAGAAGGAGGGCAGGCTTTATGCAGCCTGACTCCTCCTACAATAACAGGCTGACCTGCGGTCAGCCTTACACTTGTACTCGGAGTCAATCTGTGATAGTGTAACAAGGAACAAAAAGCAACAAGAAGATAGACCTGCGTTGTGCCCTGGTCAAATGGTCAGTATGCCTAAAAGGGGGCAAAAATGACCAGTAGGATGAATATGATGCCAAATTATAGCCCACTGAAATTACGTATAAACTAACAAATAACAAATGCTTATGGTATCTCAAAAATGGCTCTGGGACAAACCCAGAGAAACCAGACGACCTCCACCTACCCAACGGGCTGGGGTCCCTGGCACAAATACACCGAACCTGCTCCTATCACTTATGACCCAAACCGGGTATAAGCCTGCCCTGAGCACCTAGCTGGTACCCAACATGAAGGAGACCATGAGAATGTGATAGATACCACACGGGAAAATTTGACCCATGGTGAGAAGTCCGCTGATCTGAGCAGGAGTGCTACTCTTCAAGAACCCTGAGGATGCTAATAGAATGGGCAGCAAATAAAGAAAGTCTGTCGGGGTCTCCAACAACATGAAAAGCTGAGCCCAACCAGAAACGCCCTGACAATGCCATGCCGATACGTGATAAAAGGGCCAAAAACCGAACCAAGTAGGAAACCTACTGATCCTGACCTAGAGACTTGAGAATATTCGGAATCCACTAACCCCCTGAGCCTGTAAAAGCTGCTGGAGCTGCCATGCTGACTTAACATAGTTCCATGCTTCCGCCAATCCTAGCCAAAAGTAACTAGGAAATAAAAGGTCGTGTGCATACCAGAGAGAAAAACCAGTCCCCTGGTTAACCTACTCCGCGTAAGTGGCATGACACTGGGACAGCAACATGAACTACGAAAGAACATGAGCATGCCGAGAACCTGCGTCAGGAACGTAGCTGCATGACAGAACGAAACACATGTATTATGCGAGCTACAAACCGTAAGCAGCCTAAGCACCGAAGCTGCAAGAAACCGCAAACTACATGAAAACCCCGGTAGCACGAGAACGTGAATGATAAACAGCGTGAGAAACATGAGAACGAGAGTAACCTTGGGAAAACCTAGAAGAACGAGAGAAACATAAGTGAGATTATCATAGAAACAACAAATTTAAAAAAAAAAAAAAAAAAAAAAAAAAACACGTAAATTGCATGAGACACGAAAATTGCATGAGACACGAAAATTGCATGAGACACGAAAATTGCATGAGAAACGTAAATTGCATGAGAAACGTAAATTGCATGAGAAACGTAAATTGCATGAGAAACGTAAATTGCATGAGAAACGTAAATTGCATGAGAAACGTAAATTGCATGAGAAACGTGAGTTTGTATGAAATACATAAACAGCGTAAGAACAGATGAGGAGACTTGCCACCGAACAAGCCAATTAAAAACGATCACCTCAATCTGTCAACCCATAGACGTGATGGGTATTCAACAGTGGTAGAACATGAACAACCTAGCTGTTTGACAGCAACCAAATAACATACATAACAAGCAGCCCCAAGACATAATACCCCTGGTACCTGATAATTATGATGTGGGTGCAGGAATGGCAAGACCAATAGCGCAAGAATGTGAACCTAATGATAACACCCCCCTACTGTATGCAGTGAGTGAGCCCGAGCAACCTGCAGCGCCTGGACAGGAAATTAAAAACGAACACTCAGGGCTAAGATACCCACAGACAGAGGTGGGTAAAAGTAAAAGTGTAATGGTGAACGTGCACGTATGACGTATGGAAACAGGCGAGAAGATTGTGGGACAACAATCAATTAAAAAACGAAACCTCAGCCTGTACAGATCTGTAGACGTGACAGACCCTGAATATGAGCACTAGCTAACAGAAATGCAGCGAATGAAAAACTGTGACAAACATATGACATAAACATATATCATAAACGTAAAATACATGGGAACCCGAGGGAAGCAAGGAAAGCGAGAAAAGCCTGGGAAAGCGAGAAAAGCCTGGGAAAGCGAGAAAAGCCTGGGAAAGCGAGAAAAGCCTGGGAAAGCGAGAAAAACAATGGAAAACGAGAGAGGCAATGGAAAACGAGAGAAGCAATGGAAAACGAGAATCAAAGGAAAACGTGAGAATCAAGGAAACACGAGAGAAACAAACGTGAACACCAAGGGAAAAAAAACAAAAAAAAAAAAAAAACGTGAAAACATACAAAAAGTAAAACATGATAAATAAACATGAAAAAGGCATAAGAAGGGACACATAGCACGAGAAACCTTAAATGCATGAAAACACTGTGAAAATTGCATGAAAACACTGTAAACTGCATGAAAACACCCGAAAGCAACATGGGAAAACGTGAGAAACATGGGAAAACGTGAGAAACATGGGAAAACGTGAGAAACATGGGAAAATGTGAGAAACATGGGAAAACGTGAGAAACATGGGAAGACGTAAGCATGAACAAACGTGCGAAGCATGGAAAACGTGGGAAGCGTAAGAAACATGGAAAACGTGCGAAACAAGAGAACACGTGAGAACCATGTAAGGCGTGAGTAACATGGGAAACACGAGAAATGTAAGAAACATGAATAGGCAAGAGAAATGACAAATTTCATAAGAAAACGAACATTGCATGAGAACACCGTAAATTACATGAGAAACATAAATTGCATGATGAGAATCGTAAATAACATGAGAAACATAAATTGCATAAGAAAATGTAAATTGACCATAACAAAGCATAAAAGATGGAAAAATATGCATAAGAAACCACAATTTATAAAACCGTGAAATGCATGAGAAACCGTAAAATGCATGAGAACCGTAAAAAACCTGAGAAACCGTAAATTTACTGAAACCGTAAAAACATAAACTGTAAAATGCATGAGAACCCATAAATTATATGAGAAACCATAACTCGCATGAGAAACCGTAAAAAACACAACAACCGTAAAATGCATGAGAATCGTAAGCGAAACTAACATGCATGCGAACTGTAAATAGCATGGAACCGTAAAAACGAATAAGAAATCGTAAAACGCATGTAAATCGTAAAATGCATGAGAAATCGTAAATCGCATGAAACCATAAAATACATGAGAAACCGTAAATATAAATCGTAAAATGCATGAGAACCCATGAGAACTGTGAATCGCATGAGAAACCAAAATTATATGAGAAATTGTAAATTACATACCCCCAAAGGACCCTCACAGAAAAATAACAAGAGGACAGGCAATGAGCAAGTGTCCTGCCAACCCCCCAGCCTGAATTATCCCCTGAACCCTGTGCTTACACATGCGTACCGTAAATCTTCCTGAACCCGTCCTGCATGAAACCATGAAAAAAAAAACATGAGAAACCGTAAATTGTATGAGAACTGTAAAAAGCGTGCAAAACCGTAAAATGCATGAGGAAACCGAAAAAAAAAAACGCATGGGAAAACCGCAAATTTAATGAGAAAACTGCAAAACGCATGAGCAAACCTGCAAAAAGCACGAGCAACCAAAAACACCTGAAAAAACTGCACCATGCATAAGAAACCGCAAATTGAAAGAAAGCGCAAAAAATTAAAGGGAAATCGCAAATAGCAAGAAACCATGAAATGCATACGAAACCGCAACCGATCAATAGGAGGCATGATTCCACACTCCGCACCATCACCAGAACAGGGGTGAATGGGAAACGCCAGCCCATGCAACCACCAATGACCCCCTGCCGCAGACAGGAAGTGAAGGGAATCCCGTGATAGGGGACACAAATGGTCAACACTAATCAAAGTACCTGGAGGTGTAGGTGTGGTTCCTACCGGTGACATTCACCCCTCCTGTCCTGGGGATCACAACTCCACACTTTGGATCACCATGAGGCTAGGGAGAGAGGAGACCCTGCCCATACATACCTATGCTGTAACCTAATAGTGGTGACAGCAGACCCAAATACCAAAGACTAAATGCAATGACCTACACTATTACAACTGGACAAACATGGATCCCTGCTAGAAAAAAAAAAAAATATTGGATTGCTTACCTGTATTCCAGGAATACAAACGTGCTATGCAGTGCTAATGACAGAGGCGGGACATTGTGACATATGAGACTCTGCCATCATCTCCTGAAAACCCCCAAACACACTCCCCCCAACCTGCAACCCCAACACATGGTGCTATCTGAACCCCAAGCTGACCGGAGTAAAGTGAAAACGGATGGAAGAATACTACCCTTATCCCTGCGCCCGCAGCACACAAGACCCTGCCGCATGGTAACCCTGCCGAGACCTGCCACGACCACCGGGAGAGAGATCCAAACAGAAAACCTTGCTGCCGACCATGCTGCCGCCCTGCAAGCCACAAACAGGAAGTGATCTGCTGTGACCTGCCCTAACCCGGAAGTGACCTGTCAACACGAGATCCTACGACCACAAGCAAGGAGAAGAAGGAGGGCAGGCTTTATGCAGCCTGACTCCTCCTACAATAACAGGCTGACCTGCGGTCAGCCTTACACTTGCGATAGAAACTTTTTCCATCTGGAAAATTGAGAACATGCTTTCAATCTTTTGCTGGAGGAAATTCGGCCAGCAAAAGTCCGATGGAGCATACACACGGTCGCATTTTCCGACCAAAAGCTCTCATCAGTCTTTTGCTGGCCGAATTTCCGATCGGGTGTAAGCGGCATAAGAAAGAAAATGTTCAAAATGCTTACTGTATGCTAAAAAAACCTTTGGTTTTAATTTTAGGAGGAAAATATAATGTGTTTTGTTCCTAAACTTTTGATGCTAAGCACATAAATAAAAGGGGACCTTGAGAAAGTATGGTCAGAGAGCGCCCTCGATGTGGGACTCATCTCCTGCACCTCCTATAGGGCCACCCTTAAAGAGTGGGCACAACCCATTTACCACAGGCAATATCCCCTGTCCAAAGAGAAGGAGGAAGGGAATTGCTCCGATGGTGGAGCACTTTCTTAAAAAGGAATTTTAAAAGAGACAGTTTCACCCTCCAACACACCTATAGATCCAGTTAAAAAGCCGGATGGCAGTTATAGGTTTGTGCAGGACCTAAGGGCCATAAACAACTTAATGCCTGATGTGCCATCACTCCTCGCCTCCATTCCATCTGATGCTGAATATTTCTCTGTGATTGATTTAACACACGCATTTTTTTCCGTCCCTGTGGACGAGGAGACACAGGCAATACTTGTATTTTGTTTTAGAAACCGCCAGATGACATGGTGTAGAATGCCAGAGGGTCATGTGGACTCCCCTGTAGTATACTCAGTGGCCCTCCAGGCAACCTTGCGGTCCTGGACTCCCCGCCATGGTTCCGTCTTACTCCAATATGTTGGTTTATTGTTGTGTAGTCCAAGCCAGGTTGCATGCAAAGAGGATGGTTTAGATTTGTTACATTGGTTAGCAGATAATGATCACAAGGTTTGTAGGAAAAAGCTACAATGGTGTCAGGAAACTGTTCATTACTTTGGTTTTGTGCTTTCTAAAGGAGAAAGGAAAATCAGTCACAAGAGCTGCGGCTCTCGTAGGTCTGCCCCATCCACTTACTAAGAAAGATATGCTATCTTCTCTTGGTATAATTGGTTACTGCCGCCAATGGATACCTGATTGTTCCTACTATGATAACCTTCTGAGACAAGCCACAAATATCGATATGCCAGATTGTGTAAACTGGAATGATGAAATGTGTAATGCTTTTGTGTATCCTAAAACTGCACTGGTCACAGCTCCTGGTCTTGGATTACCCGAATATGGCAAGATGTTTCATTTATTGCCAGGGACAACTGTAAAACCATGGCGGGAGTCCTGGCGCAGGAGCATGGGGGCAAACTCTGCCCTATTGCATTTTTTTCAAGGGTTGTGCCTATTCCGGTACAGGGTATACCGGCGTTTCTCTAAGCTTTAGCATCCTGTGCGATGGTTGTGGAGATCCCTACTTCATTCACCCTGGGTCATGCAACCACAATACACACTACTCACAATGTGTCCATCCTGTTAGGAAATGGAACATTGAAGGAGTGCAGAAAAGCCCTGAATCAGGGCTCATCTTCCAAGAGGGGAGACCATGCATACCCGTAGCTAGTGCATCCCTATTTATCTCACAGTATCATGGGGTAGGACACATAGGCAGGCAGGTTACATGTGGGCTATTGGATAACGATTTTTTCATCCCTAGTCTTCCCTCATTAGTAAAATCATATGTTGCAAGATGCACAAACAGTAGTCAGAATTCTTACACAGGAAATAATCCCAAGATGGGGCTGCCCACTTTAAATGAAGTCAGACAATGGTCCTGCCTTCACTGCCAAAGTGTGTCAAGATTTAGTGAAAACACTGAAGATTGACTGCAAGTTTCACATCCCATATCACCCCGAAAGTTCAGGGATAGTAGAAAGAATGAGCAGGACACTCAAAGATAAAATCAGGAAAGCCACAGGGGGGAACTTTCAATGGATGGAAAAAGGTACTTCCTGCAGTCCTTGCAGAGGTAATAATGTCTCCCTCTAAAACCACGGGTTACTCCCCTTTCGAGGTCCTGATGGGCAGACCCTTCCCCACCCCATGGGTCAGACAGCCATTAATGTTAGAAAGAGGGGATCTTGACCTTATACAGGTGGAGTATGTTAAGAAATTGATTGAAACTTTGGATAGAGTTGAAAAACGTGTCACTAGCACCTCTCCTTTTTCTTTACAGGAACCTACTCATCCTCTCCAGGTGGGAGATGTCGTAGTGGTCCAGCAACTGAATCGTACCAGGAAGCAAGAGTACACGTTTGGACCCCCGACTACAGTCATTGCGGTTACCCAAACAGCCATTCTGGTAGAGGGACAACAGGCTTGGATCCATGCCAGTCATGTGAAGTAGGTGAACCAAACACCTAA
This sequence comes from Lithobates clamitans, assembly GCA_037952925.1. Taxonomy (NCBI): domain Eukaryota; kingdom Metazoa; phylum Chordata; class Amphibia; order Anura; family Ranidae; genus Lithobates; species Lithobates clamitans. Next base: position 3,307,463 of record JBBGZY010000573.1, on the reverse strand, counting down.
GAAGCAAGATAAAGCACAGAGAGGCGAAGCAGGTGATACAAATCCTGGAACAGTGAGTGAAGCAGGTGGTCAAGACTCTGAAAAAAGATGACCTCGCTTATTTCACCACTTCTGGGAAGGCCTTGGGCCTCTTGTTCTTGATGACTTTAATGGGGTTACCTTGCATCACTGATCCCAATAATGGGTATATAGGGGCACAATAAAGGAGGATACCTGCTGAAGGCTAGCATACACCCCAGGTACCCTTTAAAGCATCACCACAAGAGAGATTTGTTCTTAGAGAAAGACATGGCCTGGGCATGGTTCCCCTCAGGGACAGGATGGGGAATTGATATGATGAAAAGGCCGAACAACTACTCTAAAATATATTAGACGAGATATTAGACAAGAACTGATGACATTTAAAACTAAACCTAGAGACAAGGGCTATACGAAAACAGTTAGAACACCATGATCTAGCAATAGAAAGTATAAGTGCGGCACTCACTGACCTGTGCGAAATAACTGAGGACTATGAATGTTGCTCTTGGATACATAACACCAGTGTAGAGGTACCCGATTATTATGAGATGATTGTACAGAACAGGAAAGAGGTAGACAAAGTACAGGTTAAAGCAAGGGATCTAGCTAGGACATGGAGCCCTTTTAACAACATAGGAGGGTTTGGCCTTAGTGGGATATTCTCATGGATAAAAGACATTGCTATGGTTATTATAATGATCTTGCTATTTGTCTTATTCGTGTATGCTTGTTTCAAACTTGTTACGTGCCTAATTTCCCGGGCTACGCTAACCCCTGACCCAGCTGCCACTAATAGAGCTTACCTCAGCTTATATCACAAAAACCAAGATGAGTATGTTACGGGATAAGTCATGTCCATGACTTAAGAGGGGATTGTAATAATATGAATGAAGTATCATTACTCCATTTTGTGTGCCCCTGCCATCTCATGTATAGTCTCTCATTGCTGTAGGTTTCTGTTTGTGTATGATTCTGTGGGAATGTTTGTACATCAACAGACCCCCTATTGTGTGTAATTATGGTCAAGCCCTTTCAAGTATGTATATCCTGTTTATCCTTAGGCAATCAGCTTTTATTTATGACTAAATGACCAGGTGTCCATCTACAGTGGGGCAAAAAAGTATTTAGTCAGCCACCAATTGTGCAAGTTCTCCCACTTAAAAAGATGAGAGGCCTGTAATTGCCATCAAAGGTATACCTCAACTATGAGAGACAAAATGTGGAAACACATCCAGACAATCACATTGTCTGATTTTTTAAAGAATTTATTTGCAAATTATGGTGGAAAATAAGTATTTGGTCACCTACAAGCAAGCAAGATTTCTGGCTCTCATAGACCTGTATCTTCTTCTTTAAGAGGTTCCTCTGTCCTCCACTAATTACCTGTATTAATGGCACCTGATTGAACTTGTTATTAGTATAAAAGACACCTGTCCACAACCTAAAACAGTCACACTCCAAACTCCACTATGGTGAAGACCAAAGAGCTTTCGAAGGACACCAGAAACAAAATTGTAGACCTGCACCAGACTGGGAAGACTGAATCTGCAATAGGCAAGCAGCTTGGTGTGAAGAAATGAACTGAGGGAGCAATAATTAGAAAATGGAAGACATACAAGACCACTGATAATCTCCCTCGATCTGGGGCTCCACGCAAGATCTCACCCCGTGGGGTCAAAATGATCACAAGTACGGTGAGCAAAAATCCCAGAACCACACAGGGGGACCTAGTGAATGACTTGCAGAGAGCTGGGACCAACGTAACTAAGGCTATCATCAGTAACACTACGCCTCCAGGCACTCAGATCCTGCAGTGCCAGACGTGTCCCCCTGCTTAAGCTAGTACATGTCCGGGCCCATCTGAGGTTTGCTAGAGAGCATTTGGATGATCCAGAAGGGGATTGGGAGAATGTCATATAGTCAGATGAAACCAAAGTAGAACTGTTTGGTAGAAACACAACTCGTGTTTGGAGGAGAGAGAATGCTGAGTTGCAACCAAACAACACCATAACTACTGTGAAGCATGGGCGTGGCAACATCATGCTTTGGGGCTGTTTCTCTGCAAAGGGAACAGGACAACTGATCCGTGTACATGAAAGAATGAATGGGGCCATGTATCGTGAGATTTTGAGTGCAAACCTCCTCCCATCAGTAAGGGCATTGAAGATGAAATGTGGCTGGGTATTTCAGCATGACAATGATCCCAAACACACCACCTGGGCAACGAAGGAGTGGCTTCTTAAGAAGCATTTAAAAGGTCCTGGAGTGGCCTAGCCAGTCTCCGGATCTCAACCCCCTTTGGAGGGAGTTGAAAGTCTGTGTTGCCCAGCGACAGCCCCAAAACATCACTGCTCTAGAGGAGATCTGCATGGAGGAATGGGCCAACATACCAGCAACAGTATGTGACAACCTTGTGAAGACTTACAGAAAACTTTTGACCTCTGTCATTGCCAACAAAGGATACATAACAAAGTATTGAGATGAACTTTTGATATTGACCAAATACTTATTTTCCACCATAATTTGCAAATAAATTCTTTCAAAAATCAGACATGTGATTGTCTGGATTTGTTTCCACATTTTGTCTCTCATAGTTGAGGTATACCTATGATGACAATTACAGGCCTCTCTCATCTTTTTAAGTGGGAGAACTTGCACAATTGGTGGCTGACTAAATACTTTTTTGCCCCACTGTAACTGTTTATAGATACACATCAAAGTAAGAAACTGGTTTCTCCTTCTTGTCACTATGCACTCCTCTAACCACCACCCCCCTCCTTTGATCTGTATCCCATATAAGCTGTATCCTTTCTCATTAAAGACATACATCTTGTGAATACAATTCCTGTTTCATGTGTATTCACTGGGTCTCTCACAAGGGTCCAAAGGTGGCTTGCTGAATTTAACCAAAGGGTGGTCATCCAGAATCAGATTTCCTTTCACCAAGCCAGGGACCCAGCCAGTGGGGGTGACGCTTGCAGAGCATTATTGTGTGCCAAGCCAGGGACCGAGCAGGCCAGCAGGGTAATGCTTGAGGAGTATCTGTGAGTGCCAAGCTAGGGACCTAGCAGGGAAGCGGGGGGTGACGCTCAAGGAAGATACTGAGTGAGAAGATTGGAAGAGCTCAGGGGATCCAGTGACAAGTGGATCAAGAAGTCTAGTGAAAGTCTGGAAGCTCAGTTGAGTGAAGTTCTACAATAGTAGATTGTAGAAGAAGTGAAGGAGTTCATTGCAACCTTTGTTAGAAACTGTTACAAGATTGTTGCCATAGGAGACAGTGGTCCTACTCATGCAGATGTGGTGTCTAGCTGGTTGCCTTTCCCTGCATGGCTGTCTGCCTATAGAAGTCTCAGAGTCTGCCAATTAACATCGTATCTACTTAAGGGTGTCCTGGCCCCAACCCTCTCTCCCACAGTTCTGTTTTAAGAGACAATAAATCTCTTTGCATTCAAGAAGTGTCTGGCGCCCATCAATCCACCTTGTATTACACCCACTATGCCTTGTAACCCACTCTACACAGAAGGATGTCAGTTGTTCCTAACTCTGTAGGTCACCATTAGGCCTTTAGGGGTCCAGGACCTTGTTACATGTGAAAGCCTGAAATATCAGCTTGTGATCATGGCATGATGGGAATTTAAAATTGTTAATAATAATAATAAAATACAGCATGAAAATGGTTTTACCAAATAAAAAGTGAATAACAAATCTGCAACAGGGACATAGACAAAATACAACAAAGGTTTTTATTTGTTTGTTTTACACTTAGATGGTTCCCTTCACTTCATATCTGGTAAATCTGTCTAACAGAACACTTATGCCGCGTACACACGGTCGGACTTTCCGGCATACTTGGTCCGGCGGACCAGAGTGTGCCGGACAATCCGCCCGTGTGTGGGCGGCGGCGGACTTTTCCGGCGGACTTCTTCCCAAAAGCCCGCCGGACCTAGATTTGAAGAAAGTTTCAAATCTTTCCATCGGACTCAGTTTCGGGCGGAAAGTCCGCTCGTGTGTGTGCTGGTCCGACGGAAAGCCCGCTCGTGTGTAGGCTGGTCCGACAGACCAAATACGACACGAGGGCAGGGTATTGCATTTCGCACTCGCTGCAATAGGAAAAACAAATCTTCCTATTGCGGCGAGCGCGGGGCATACCAGGCCCTTAGGTCTGGTATGGATTATAAAGGGGAACCCCTACGCTGAAAAAACGGCGTGGGGCCCCCCCTAAAATCCATACCAGACCCCGATCCGAGCACGCAGCCTGGCCGGTCAGGAAAGGGGGTGGGGATGAGCGAGCGCCCCCCCCCCTCCTGAACCGTACCAGGCCGCATGCCCTCAACATGGGGGGTGGGTGCTTTGGGGGAGGGGGCGCCCTGCGCCCCCCCCCCAAGCACCTTGTCCCCATGTTGATGAGGACAAGGGCCTCTTCCCGACAACCCTGGCCGTTGGTTGTCGGGGTCTGCGGGCGGGGGCTTATCGGAATCTGGGAGCCCCCTTTAATAAGGGGGCCCCCAGATCCCGGCCCCCCACCCTATGTAAATGAGTATGGGGTACATGGTACCCCTACCCATTTACCTAGGAAAAAAGTGTAAGTAATAAAACACACCACACAGGTTTTTAAAATATTTTATTAAACAGCTCCGGGGGGGGGGGGATCTTCCTCCGGCTTCGGGGGGTCTTCTTCCGGCTTCGGGGGTCCCTCCGCTTCATCTTCTCCCGGCGTCCGGTTGGTTCTTCTCCGCTCTCCGGCCTCTTCTCCCGGTGTCGCAGGTCTTCGGCCGGCCCCTCCGCTATCTTCATGTAGCTCTATTGCCAGCGGAGGTCCGGACTTCTTGGCTTCTTGGCTTCTCTTCTCTTCTCTTCCCCCAGATGTTGACACGACGCTCTCTCTGGCTGGACTGGTCTCTGAGGGCTGCGTTGTGACTTATATAGGCGGAGACCCCGCCCCCATATGATGTCACAGTCCTTGGGCATGCTGGGACTGTGACGTTTTAGGGGGCGTGGTCGACGTGTGTGGGCAAGTCCGTTCATTCTGAAAGTCCGCCGGAACTCCGGCGAAAGTCCGTCGGAAAGACGGGCGGACTTAGCCCGCCGGAAAATCCCGGCGTGTGTGGGCAAGTCCGTTCGTTTTAAAGTCCGGCGCACCTGGCGGACAAAGTCCGTCGGAAAGTGTGCCGGACCAAGTAGGATAGAAAGTCCGACCGTGTGTACGCGGCATTAGGCTCCATTCACACTTGTGAGACTTGTTATGCAACTTTGGACATCAAAGTTGCATGACAAGTTATTAGCCATGTTTTCCAATGATAACCATTCATATATGCGTGACTTAAAGCTGCAGCAACTTCCAAGTAGTTCATGCACTACTTTGGTCTGCCCTTCATGAAACTTGAGGGCCATAGACCTCAATGTTAACCCTCAGAAGTTGCATGAAAGTTGTACCTAAATGTTATACAATGCAACTTGTGTGCAAAAGTTGTCTATTATCACTGGTCTACGCCAAAGTTGTATCCAAGTTGCACCCATCCAAAGTTGTGTCAAAGTTGCACTCCAAAGTCGGCACAACTTTGGAGTCGTACAAGTGTGAATGGAGCCTAAAAACCTGAATAAGATAAAAACTTTGGATGGACATACATTTTAGAATTGTAATGTACAGCCCTGGTTCTTTTATCGTAAATACAAAAGATTCTTAAAGCATATCTACTGTATGGTCACACATTTCACAGAGCCTGCCTTCTGAGCTACAGAGGTGGTGAGAGGAGGAGTTTCAGGAGGCAGAGTCAGTACAGGGATCACTGCACTGTCTTTAGAAATTGAAAGTTACCAGAAAGGGTGAAGCTGCAGGGAATCTAGGAAGTTGTGGAAAGAGATGACCAACGAACGGGTAGAACTCCCAAAGTGAAAACAGATTTTTCAAGTAAGCTTATATTGGATTGTCAAAAATAACTATTGTTTGTATTGTTATTACAGTGCTGATGTTGTAAAATGAAAATGTATGCTGTGACCATAGCAGTGAAAATCCAAATAAAAAGAAAAAGCTTTGATTAGACATACACTTTACAATTTTAAAGTATAGCCCCGGTTCTCTTAACATAAATACAGAAGATTCTTAAACAAGTTGAACATCACTCCAGAGCAGTGGTGTGCAGAGGGTGGGGCCAAGGGTGCGACGGCCCTGGGCATCCATCGGGGAGAAGGCATCCAGGGACAGAACAGACATAGACTGCCACTAGGCAGCCTCTTAGCCATTCTGCCGCAGCCGCTTGCTGGCTATTTATCTCTAGCAGGAGGCTGCTGGGCGACCCACCATCTGACATGCGGACATCAACATATGAAGAATCTGAACAGAACAGGATCGCTGTTTAAATCTTGCTGCCTCAACCTCCACAACATATCCAAAATACACCCCTTCTTAACCAACTCCCTGGTTATCTCTCACCTCGACCACTACAACTCCCCCCCCACCCCCGTTGGATTACCTTTACACAGACTACCCCCCCCCCCCCCCCCAGGCTAGTGCATTTTGTAGCCCATTCAAATGAATGCACTGGAATTGCACAGGAACATGTGCGTTCTGGTGTGAACCAACCCTTAGGAGCATACAATCAAGGAGTTGGCCCCGGGCATCACCAAACCTCTGCTCCAGACAAAATTGAATGTGAATAGTGAAACAAGAAGACGAGGGATAGGTGAAAATACATGACACAAGTTTTAGAAAGTACACTTGTATTGACTATGGTTGTAAACTGTGTAGATGTTCTTATTTTAGTGAATCTGTAGTTTTCCTGTTTAGTAGCTCACTTATCAGCTCCACTCATTGTTTGGAATTGCTCTTTAAAACTAATGATGATACAGCTAATTAATGATAATTATAACATTTGGAGAATATGATTAATCAGTGGAAATAAATCTGTGTTCTCTATACCTCCTGGCTCAGTATGAAAAATATGGATGTACATGGGAAACATAAAACAATTCTTCCACTCCTCGAGGGAATTGTTATTTTTTATTCTACATTGTGTGTCTATTCCAGTTCAAGCCAATTGTCATTGTTATGGAAGCAGAGTACTAATTTCTCTTTATGGGGCTATTTTCTCTATATACGCACCATTAAGCACATTCACTTGTGGTCTGAAATGCTTCAATGCTTTCCTGCATGGATTGTAGAAACATAAGTGGGTTACAGTAATCATTAATTGCATATGTTTGACAAAACTGATGCTGAAAATAATTTGTTTGAGGTGCAATTCAGTAAAACATGAACATTTTGTGTTTAAACTTACCCAGAGGAAATAACCTGCTGCTGAGTATCTCTAAAATCTACCCTGGAATTTTTCATGTAGTCACCTGCATTGTTTGACAAATCCATGTTCTTTAACATGGATTATACATTTGAATATATCTGTAAGACTTTGCACCCTTCTGAAGTTCTCAAAAAATGTTGTATAGCTCAGAATCCGTTGAGTAGAACTAGATTACTTGGGGGGTAGTGGGTGTTTAGCTACTTTTCGCTGAACTGGTTTTAGGGATCCCGCGGTTAATAGTATAAGAAAAGTAGTAAAAAGACAAAAGCACTTCAAATAATTTCAGTTATCTATTTTTAATGAATATGCATATTTCCTTCTTTCAGCACTGTCCAAAGATCTCCTTCAGCATCCACCCAGTGTTGGCAAGTGAAAGGAAGGTGAAGCGCATTCCCCCTCCTCTGCTGTTTGAGTACTGACCTATATCCTGACCTTAACATGTTTTTTTTTGTGCCCAAGGAACTTTGGATGAGGTTATAGGAAACGCCATAACCACTGTTCCCCCTGCTTTTCAGCAGTCCATTTCAAAGCATCCTCAATGCTGACGGATATGTGGGAAGATATCAAGATAGCAGGGTGCCTAAACACTCAAAGTTCACTTGCTATGCAGATGCCAGCCCTCCAGGGCCAAATTTTGAAGAATGGGACAAAATTTGCTTCATGGCGGCCCTGTCTGCATCCTCATGCCCGACATCCTTTAGTTGAAAAAATCAAAGAAGCTGGGCAGAAGACTGTTGACCAAACACCTGCGACAAATCAATTGTAGCCACTGTGAAAGTATTCTGACAGCCGCTGGCATTGGTTGTCACAATACGGTAGGCACAGTGAGAGGTTCATTCATCCATACGTGGATGGAGAATCTGTTAGATTTTATTTGTTAACCCTGAAAATGTATTAGTGTATGGACACCATTAGTTTGCTAAATCACTGTGTATCATAAACAGTTGCAATGTATTATCACCTTTTTTCATCCTTTTTTGTATGATGGTGACAATAGAACATGCCTGCAGAATGAGCACTGGTAAGGCTGTTTACATCCTCCACTGAAAGCATATGTTATAGGATGACAACATAGGACAGCAAGTGGGAGACAGAGACACAGCATTGCCATCAACAGTAATTTCCTGAACAAGGATCTTAATGGCAGGAATGCCAAGTAATATTTTACTGAAAGCTATATGTAGCACCCCCCCTGACCCCTGGATAGATGGTGGTAACCGCAGAGACAGAGTGGGATTACATTTCACTTCAGGGTGTAGTTCTCAGGCAATCGTGGAAAAGGTGAACAGATGGGCACCAGTCACTTTAAGATGCAAAACAAAAGAAGTTTATTGACTCACTTTTAGGCCCCATTTAAACCTGAGCTTGGCGTTTTCAGGCAGAAAATCGCGTAATTATACAGTGTTTCTTGCGGCGTTTTTTACCGCGATTTTGCAGCGGTTTTTACAGCGATTTGCCGCGATTTTGTGCAGGGCAAAAGGTCACCAATGTAAAAAGCAGAAAAATGCTTAAATCTGCCCAGAACTTGTTTGAGCTTCAGGCGTAGGGCTTCAGGCGTTTTGGAGTGGAGATGTGAACCATCTCCATAGAGAATAATTGATTTTTTCCCCTCCAGCATTTTGTAGCTTCAGGCTTCAAGCTACAAAACGCTCAGGTGTGAATGGAGCCTAAAACTCCAGGAAAATTGGAGAAGGGAGTTCAGAGCACCTTTAACTGACCTGCAGACTCCATAGAACAATAATAGACTCCAGTAGTGAAAGAGGGCCTTTAATATGAATCCAGCAACCTGTAACTTGTTAGTAACATCCATCTCTGCCAAGAATATCTCTCCTATTAGCAGCACTTCGATGATCCCAGGTTCTCCATAAGTTACTTCTCCATAGGACCTCAAGCAGCAGAGTCACCTCTGATATGTCATCTCAGACATCATATTTTCCTCTCCTGCTCTCTGTGAGGCCCCCTGAGCCAAGGGCCTCAAGCAACAGGGCACCCTGGACAGACAAGCTCCTTCTGCTCAGAACACATGCATATGCATAGGACTCTAAGGCTTAGACCTAATCACCCAGCTGTTCCCAACATGCACCTTCCCCAGGTCGCAACACCTGATCTTTCCCAAATATTTATACCCTTTCCCATGTTGCTCCAATGGAAAAGAAATGTTTTAGTGGCTGGTTAGGAAACAATATGAATAGTCATAACCCCACCCCGCTGTGTATCTTCACACTAATGATAGGTACCAGTGGCCTTTACTGGCAGAAGGGAGAATTGACAACCAGGATGCATATAGGGGAAAACCAAATGAGCAAACCCATTATAAATCAGTTAACCTGACTACCACCCAACATGACAAAATTTAGATAGCACCCCTGGTTAGGGCACGGTGCGACATACAGTTTTAAAAAAGAAAAATTGCATATGTAGAACATTTACATTAGCATGTTAAAGATTACACAAGAGTTTAGTGACTGTGTTTATATCTACTTTAATACAGTGTGCACCTGTGAGACTGGTTTTATTATACTGCTTTAATGGACAGCCATGCATGTTCCAACCACTGCCCTATGTAGTTTTTAAAAGGGGAGGTTGAAAAACTCAGAGACATGTGAAAATAGGTTGCAGGCTTGCCCAGATATACTGTGTAAAGATTGTTAAATCTAGCTGCAATGGGTTATATAAATTCATAATTAAAGTACAAATAAAGGCATTTTTATTTGGATGGAGAAGTGAGGGGTTAGAACCACTGTCATGTTTTTTATTGCTAATTGTATCTCCATCAGGGGTGTTTGCTCCCACTAATTGTACTGATCATCAGTGTCCCCGGGAATAAAAGTGATGGTGAATCCAAATGTTGGCGTTGCCACCAAAACAAGAATAGAGGGTAAATCTTCCAGTGAGAACACTTGTCTAATGCCGCGTACACATGGTCGGACTTTTCAGCTACAAAAGTCAGACAGCCCGTCCGACAGACTTTTGACAGACTTTGGGCGGACTTTGGGCAGACTTTTAACGGACTTTCTAACGACCGAACTTGCCTACACACGATCACACCAAAGTCCGACGGAATTCGTACGTGATGACGTACACCGGACTAAAATAAGAAAGTTGATAGCCAGTAGCCAATAGCTGCCCTAGCGTCGTTTTTTTCCGTCGGACTAGCATACAGACCAGCGGATTTCTGGGTCCGGCGGAGTTACGACGTAAAGATTTGAAGCATGTTCCAAATCTAAAGTCCGTCAGATTTGCAACTGGAAAAGGCCGCTGAAGGTCCGGTGAAGCCCACACACGATCGATTGTCTGCCGGATTTGGTCCGTCGGCGTCCGTCGGACCAGTCCAGTCGAAAAGTCCGACCGTGTGTATGCGGCATAATGCCCCGTACACACGGTCGGACATTGATCGGACATTCCGACAACAAAATCCTAGGATTTTTTTCCGGCGGATGTTGGCTCAAACTTGTCTTGCATACACAGGGTCACACAAAGTTGTCGGAAAATCCGATCACTCTGAACGCGGTGACGTAAAACACGTACGTCGGGACAATAGCTTTCATCTCTTTATTTATTCTGAGCATGCGTGGCACTTTGTGCGTTGGATTTGTGTACACACGATCGGAAATTCCGACAACGGATTTTGTTGTCGGAAAATTTTATAGCCTGCTCTCAAACTTTGTGTGTCAGAAAGTCCACAGGACAGGAAGTAGAATGAAGTCTCTTTAATGAAAGAAAAGTCTTCCACTACTCTATCCCAAAAAAGAAAAAATGCCTTCAAATATACTTTAAGATAACCCAAGTGAACTTCTTTTTCCATTGAAGTGTTTCCACAATAACACCAGCATTTCACTGGCTAAATGTATTCTCTGTTTGGAGTCGCTCTTTCATTAAACTTTATAGCTTAAGGTCTACATAACCATAACAGATCCTAGCAGTGTTCATCTATAACTGTAATGGTTGTCCTTAGACTAGGCAGGTTAATATTCTGAAGCCATGACAACTGATCATGCTGCTGTATGAATGATACCTTCATCATTGTGATGTACGTTGACAGCTGTGACACTCAAATGCTCGGACATTGTTGCAGTAAAACATTATGGTAAATCACATTCCTAAAGTGACATCTCATATACTGAAATCACTGCTGTGAAAGGTCCATTTCAGCAGCTTGTTCCAATCACTGTTCACTGAAGCCTGTTAAGCCCTTGATAGACTCCATAATGATTGTTCTATTTTTCTGCTCACTATATGAGTGGCAGTCAGTTTCAGTGATGCTGTTGGTCAAACTGTCAGCCAGCCACAGACACAGTGGAAAAACCTGGCAGCCTTATTTCAAAGAAATAAGCAATCCTAACTGACCGAATTACTGATAAGGTGAACAGAGAGGTTCCCTGCTATGCATGCATGCAGAGTATAGTTAACGACAGTTTAATGTGATCTTGAGGTCATATTAACCGCTTGCCATCAGCCGCCATCATTATACTGCGGCAGGTCGGCTCATTCCCACAAATCGCCGTAGCTGTACGTCGGTCCCTTTAACAGCTAAAGCAGGTCCGTGCCTGCTGCACGGCAGGGGAGCTGATGCATGTGTCCGGTGGAACAGCGATCTCTCTGTACTCCCAGTTAGTCCCCTCCCCCCCACAGTTAGAAACACCTCCCAGGGAACACATTTAACCCCTTGATCGCCCCCTAGTGTTAACCCCGTCCCTGCCAGTGTCATTTATACAGTAATCAGTGCATTTTTATAGCACTGATCGCTGTATAAATGTCACTGGTCCCAAAAAAGTGTCAAAAGTGTCCGATCTGTCACAGCATTGTCACAAAAATCGCTGATCATCGCCATTACTAGTAAAAAAAAATAATAATAATAAAAATGCCATAAATCTATTCCCTATATTGTAGACGCTATAACTTTTGCGCAAACCAATCAATATACGCGTATTTGCAATTTTTTTTTAGCAAAAATATGTAGAAGAATACATATTGGCCTAAACTGGTGAAGAAATGTGTTTTTTTAAATTTTTTGGGGGGATATTTATTATAGCAAAAAGTAAAAAATATAGTTTTTTTTTTTTTTCAAAATTGTCGGTCTTTTTTCGTTTATAGCGCAAAAAAATATAAACTGCAGAGGTGATCAAATACCCCCCCAAAAAAGCTCTATTTTTGGGAAAAAAAGGACATCAATTTTGTTTGGGTACAGTGTCGCATGTCCGCGCAATTGTAAAGCGACGCAGTGCCACATCGCAAAAAATGATCTGGTCATTAAGAGGGAAAATCTTCTGGGCTGAAGTGGTTAAATATGGTAGATCTTCAGTGGTGAGTAATAGGTACCTGCCTATTAGTTTGCCATCAGTTTGATTTTGGTCAATTGATCTGGCTAATATCAACCAATTTTCAGTGATGATTAGACTGGCCCTTCTACCTCCTACCATGGAGACTACTCAACATTAATGGCCCAACAGTGGTGCAGGGTATAGCAGGAATCATAGTCAGGTTATTGACCATGGGGACTAGTCAAATTTAGAAGGACAGAGCTCCCTGTAATTAGGAGATCATGGAGGACTCAGTAGGAAAGCCAAAGTGATGTGCAGACCAGTGGCGGCTGGTGGGGTGGGGTTTTTTCTTTGGGGGGGCAGTGGCAAATAATCCCCCCCCCGACAGCACTGAAGATCCACCTGTTCGGCCTCTCTCTCGAGGCTCCGGGCAGGCCTTGGTTGTCTTTGGAGTGTGGGAGGAAACCGGAGTACCTGGAGGAAACCCACACAGGCACAGGGAGAACATGCAACCTCCTGGCAGATGGTGTTGTGGTCGGGATTTGAAGCAGCGACCCTATTGCTGCTAGGTGAGAGTGCTAACCACTACACCACTGTGCTGCCCATTATAATTGCAGGCTTCAAAAAAACACACTCCCGCCATTGGAATCCATAGTCCAGCACCCTATATGTAGATCAGGGGGTTTGGGCGCATGGATGGGGAGATGGGGGGGTGCTGTGCGCCCCTAATGAACGAGACGCCACTAGTGCAGACACTTTTAGATGCCTAGAAATACATACTGCTGGCATATTTGATATGCCTTTAGATTCACTTTAAAGCCCAACTACAGGTTTTAGATGTTGTTTAAATCCAACAGTCTTCTGGTCAGTCACATGACCTCACAAGTCCATTTCTCTTCTCCTCTGGCATCAGCTGTGGTCTTTACTGCTGGAGTCTGGACAGAGCGATGCCCACATAATAACATTTTAACTCCATTATGGATAGCAATACTCTAAGACCAAGCTGGCTTAAAGGCGAACACCCCAGGGTGTATATCCATGATGATCTAAGCTCACGGGAAGTAGTTTAGATGGCACCAGGCGTCATTCAGCCAGGAAAGGATTGGCCCTGGATGACACAGCAGTGTGTAGGCAGGTGCAGTTTGTTTCCTCCACTGCAGGACACGGAATCTGGTTTCTCTATGGTTTCCTGGGTCACTGGGGAAGCGATCCGGTTGGATGCTGTTGCCCCGTGTAAATCTGGCAGACACCTTGGCTCAGGCAGAGCTTATTTAAGGCCCTGGCTCCCGGGATTGGTGTGCTTTATGGGAGTGGGTAGTGCAGAGAAAGGTACCCCATTTGTTAGGTACAGTATTAGCAGTAGGAAGAGGTTCCTGACGAGGAGGAAAAGCATAGGGTTGCATCTCTTCTGGACATCTTTTTAATTGGGCAAGAAGCGGCCAGGCCACATTCTGACCCTCTCTACAGATGCTGTCATTCTGACTGGAACCCGCTCTGGTCATGCTGCTGGTTGGGTATTGGGTACAGGGCCGGTACAATGCAGGGGCGGAAGGGGGATGTGCCCTGGGCGCTACCATTTGCTATAGGAGGGGGGGGGGCGCAGCCTGCAGGTGAAGTTCTGCAACTGCCGCTGCCCGCCAGTGTGTACTACAACAAGTAACCTATGCCCAGCGGCACTGTACAATTTGTGTGTGTGTCGAATTTGTGCGCTCCTGCAAACTCCCTTCCCTCAGCACAGCTGCACTGTTTCCTTTGCTGTTTCAGTTTACTCCCCCTACGGAGGAGTCCCATAGTCCCTGCCAGCGGCGTGACGTCACGTCACTCACGGCCGAAGGGCAAGGTGGGAGGACTCAGAGGAGCGCAGGGAGCTGTGTCGGACCCTGCGCGCTGTGACCTTGAGGAGTCGAGGAGCTGCTGCCTGGCTGGCTCGAGTCTAGCTGTATTCTGAAGGAAGCTAAGGTAGATTTGGATTGCAGTGTGTGGCAGACAGTGTCCGAACTTGTGTAAAAGTAAGCTCTAAACAAACATTAATAAATGGCTTGATTGGGGGAGGGGAGGAGGCTGAGGGGAGGTTAATGACCACCACTGCTTTTTAATTTCTGCTGTATGTTATAGCCTGTAACAGATGGGGAAGTGTACAGTATGTGCACCCTCTCTTGCATGGATTTTGGCTGGAAGAGGAGAGCTGCCTTGTGGACTGTGGAAGTGTGCTGTGTGTGTGGTGTATTGTGATGTCCAGGTTGGCATAGCTGTATGACAGGTGTCCCACACAGACACTGGTCCGTGTGCGGTCCTTGCAATGTCCACTGCCACCACTGACTTTTTTTAATATTTTTTTTATAAGGTTTTTTTTTTATAAGGTTTTTTTTTTAACCACTTCAGCCCCGGAAGATGTTACCCCCTTCCTGACCAGAGCACTTTTTGCGATTCGTCACTGCGTCGCTTTAACTGACAATTGTGCGGTCGTGCGACGTGGCTCCCCAACAAAATTGACGTCCTTTTTTTTCCCACAAATAGAGCTTTCTTTTGGTGGTATTTGATCGCCTCTGCGGTTTTTATTTTTTGCACTATAAACAAAAATAGAGTGACAATTTTGAAAAAAAAACGCATTTTTTACTTTTTGCTATAATAAATACCCCCCAAAAATATATAAAAAAAAATTTTTTCCTCAGTTTTCTTACGTACGTATTCTTCTACATACTTTTGGTAAAAAAAATCGCAATAAGCGATTATTGATCAGTTTGCGCAAAAGTTATTGCGTTTACAAAATAGGGGATAGTTTTATGGCATTTTTATTAATAATTTTTTTTTTTAAATGGCGGCGATCAGCGATTTTTATTGTGACTGTGACATTATGGCGGACACATCGGACATTTTTGACACATTTTTGGGACTATTGTCATTTATACAGCAATCAGTGCTATAAAAATGCACTGATTCCTGTGTAAATGACACTGGCAGTGAAGGGGTTAACCACTAGGTGGCAGTGTAGGGGTTAAGTGTGTCCTAGGGGCGTGTTTCTAACTGGGGCGGGGGCTACATGTTACACGTCACTGATCTCTGCTCCCATGACAGGGAGCAGAGATCGAGTGACACTGTCACTAGGCAGAACGGGGAGATGGTGTTTACATGAGCATCTCCCCATTCTTCCTGCCCGTGAGGCGATCGTGGGTATCCCTGCGCCGATTGAGTCCGGCTGGCCGCCTCTTAAAGGGCAATGTACAGGTACGTTGTTTTGCCTATACGAGCCCTTCTGACACAGCATATCTGTGTGAGGCGGTCGGCAAGCGGTTAAAATGGGGTGGCGGGTCCATTAGTGGTAAAGCGTCCCCAGTTTTAGCTGCGCTTTACCACTATTTAAGCGGTACTTTTCGACTGCTAGCAGGGAACTTTTAATCCCCAAGAAAGGGTTAAAAGCGCCCATGTTGCTAGCCGGAGGTGGCTGAGGGGAGGTTAATTACAATGGTATAAAAATACATATACCGTATTTATCGGCGTATATCACGCACCGGCGTATAACACGCACCACAATTTAGGAGGGAATTTTAAGGAAAAAAAAACTTTTAAGAGGGAAGTTGAAGGGAAAAAAACTTACATTTAAATGCCCATCATTGCAGCCTTCTCAGTGCAGCCTTGCCCCAGTGCAGCCATGTCAGTGCAGTCTTGCCCCAGTGCAGCCATGTCAGTGCAGCCTTGTCAGTGCAGCCTTCCCCAGTGCAGCCTTCCCCAGTGCAGCCTTGCCCCAGTGCAGCCTTCGAACCTGTGATCCCTGCCATCCTGGGCTTCAAAATCGCCGACCGCGATTTGAAAATGGCGCCGCTGGCGCTGAAATACACAGAGCCGGTCCTCGGCTCTTCTCGGCGGCTCTCGTTCACTTTCGGCTCCACTCGTAGTCCCGCCCGGGATGGGCATGACTGTGAGCGGAGCTATCCGAACCTAGCCGAGTACACGCTAGGTACGCTACGGCTAGGTTCTGGCGGCGCTCGAGTGAAGCCGAAAGTGGCCGAGAAGAGCCGAGGACCGGCTCTGTGTACTTCGGCGCCGGCGGCGCCATTTTAAATCGCGGTTGGCGATTTTGAAGATCTGGCAGCTTTGGATCGCAGGGGATTGGCGTATAACACGCGCCTGCGATTTTCCCCTGATTTTAAGGGGAAAAAAGTGCGTGTTATACGCCGATAAATACGGTAATTAAAATGTGTGAGTGAACTGTTTCTATCGCATTAAACCTAATTGAACTTGTATTGTTAAGTATATTCTTGTTTTAAAACAACATTGATTCTTTATTAAAAACGGGGGGGGGGGCGCAGTTTGCCATCTTCGCCCTGGGCACCAATTGGCCTTGTCCCAGCACTGATTGGGTATCGGGATTGTTGTGAACTGTTGCTGCATTGCTTCAATACAAGGTTAGCATTGCACCTGACTGTGTGAATTAAAGTCACCGCACCACGCTTCACCCCACCTATAAGTGAGTCTGATTGGTCAAATTATAAAAGACACATATTAAAGAAATTATCCATTCAGTTTAGCTTCTGTGAATTGCTTTCTTTAGTTGTGCTGTAGGAACCAGTTGATTTATTAGTTGGTGCTGTTTGTCTAATGAAGGGCTATGTGCTCTGAAACATTGTTTTTTTTTAAACTGTGATTAATACAATGGAAGTCTGTAATGTGTGTCGGACTGTATTGAGAACAGGGAAATTAACAGGTTTATTTTAATGTTGGCCCCTGCAGAAGCTTTTACTAATTTTTCCTTCACTCACCTACCATAGAATTTAGCTGCAGAAAAATACCCATTAAATCCAGGAATAGGCAAACATGTGCCTCAGTCCTTCCCACCTTGACAGGTCTGAGATTTGGCTACTGGCCACTCAGTCACATGGGGAAGGGAACAGAATCCTCCATCCTGTGTAAGTCATTACCTGAAGCTTACACAGCTCTTCCTCTCTTTGCTCCAGGTGACCAATAGGGGCAACTGAGAAGTAAAGGAAAGGTAAATATAGACAATTGCAGTGGCTGGCAGTAAAGTAGAGCTAAAGCCCATGTCCACGTAAAATAAGTTGCAGTGATATGGTGGACGTGCCCAGTAATCCAAACCTTCTGGAAGGAAGTCTTCGTGATTGCATCTAAAATATTTAAAAAAATAATACAACCAGATCCATATTTAACTTTACTTAATCTAAAACCGGAATGGTTAACGCTCTCTCAATTAAAACTTATGATCCAACTAATAACGGCTGCAAAACAAACAGTGGCCAAGGCATGGAAATCTCCTACATTGGTACTAGCAGAAACAATTCACAGAATGAATAATACAATGTCCCATGCTAAGATGGTAGCCACCGATCAAAATCAAATTCCAAAATTTGAAAAACTTTGGCATCCTTGGATAAAACAACAGTTCCTGTCAAACTTCAATGACTCTGTCCTGTTGCCATGGTAACAGATTAAATGACTTACAGAGACACCCATTCTAAGGCTTCAAAGAGAACTAAAAAGAATAATAATCTGACGAGCGGGACAACCTTGTGGACCATACCTCTACCTTTCAACCCTTTTTCTTCTTTCTCTTTCCTTTTCTCCACCTTACGATTAAAGCTCATTATCAGAATTTATTTGACCTATATACACTCTACTTGTAAACAATATGTATAGTAGGTATAAATCATTTAAATACCTACAAAAGTAACTAAGGAAATGATATATATCTTTAATTTAGGTTTACGTGAACCCAATGTTTAATATTTGAAATTTCATGATATTTACCTATATAAACCCTACTGTAAAACAATGAGCTTACTTTCTAGATCCTTGTAAACTTATTTTATGTATCTTTATAATATTGTATACTCAATAAACTTCTTTTGACAAGGAAAAAAATAAGGTGCAGTGAATCCAAAGTCTCTCCGACATCAAGCACAATATATCCATGAGCAAGGAGCCCAGACTCTGCCCAGTCATAGAATACCACCTTTATCAACATGACCCAATAGCTGAACATTATCGCACTTTGTACGCACATATAATGCTACACCTTTGACAAAACCTTGACCTCTGTACATCATAATAACACAACTTTATAGAAACACCAAAATGCATACTTGTTTAAAATTACACACCTGGACATTAAAATCATTTTCTTTTATTTTAAAGGATCAGTTGTAAAATACTCAATTACTGAGAAAGCAAGTAAAGAATAACTCAGCCAGAATTTTGAACAATTATGCTACAAACTGTGCAAAAACAGATTAACACATAACCCTTAATAATTTTTATGGTTTCATAATATATGCCATACTGTCAATGAAATGTGGAAAACATGTAAAGTTTATGTAAAGTCCAAACTGTCTAAAAGGGACACCTATTTTGGTGGCAATTGTCTAAGAAGAGATTTTCCATTCACTTTGGGGAGATTTACTTTTGCTTCTTGATGTTACTTAGGATGGGAGGGGGGGTTCCCAAGAAGAACAGATAATTATAATAATAAAAAACACTGACAGGGGTTTTAACCTCCTGGAAGATGGTGGGCAGCCTCAGCAGATTACACTGCCCTTGAGCACACAAATCAAATAGAAGATCAAAGACCGGCACAGACTTTTCCATAGCTGTACTAACACAATATCTGTCAAAATGTGTCTCGCGGTATAAAGATGTGACTGCCTTTGTGGCCGGTCCTTGGACTTGAATTTGATGTGCCAAGAAATTCTGTTACTCTAGAATACCAAATTCATAGCCTTGTGGTAAACATTAGTCACGTATGTATGATACATGTTCTCTTAAGGCTTTTGACAAATCTGAAAATGGTAAAACCATATTGATTATGCTTTGTTCTATCACATCAATAGTTGGTTTAAAACAACAGTACTATTATCCTGGTATGGTCTGAGCATATTATAGGTGTAGAGCTCTGTATCTGTACAGATTGTAACAGAATCATAGCATGATACTTCTCACTGGTCAGGTTATGTTGCATATGTACTGCACAGCATCAAGGGGTGTATCTTGTTATCTACAGTGGGGATGGAAAGTTTTCAGACCCCCTAAATTTTTTTTACTCTTTGTTATATTGCAGCCATTTGCTAAAATCATTTAAGTTCATTTTTTTCCTCATTAATGTACACACAGCACCCCATATTGACAGAAAAACACAGAATTGTTGACATTTTTGTAGATTTATTAAAAAAGAAAAACTGAAATACCACATGGTCTTAAGTATTCAGACCCTTTGCTGTGACACTCATATATGTAACTCAGGTGCTGTCCATTTCTTCTGATCATCCTTGAGATGGTTCTACACCTTCATTTGAGTCCAGCTGTGTTTGATTATACTGATTGGACTTGATTAGGAAAGCCACACACCTGTCTATATAAGACCTTACAGCTAACAGTGCATGTCAGAGCAAATGAGAATCATGAGGTCAAAGGAACTGCCGGAAGAGCTCAGAGACAGAATTGTGGCAAGGCACAGATCTGGCCAAGGTTGCAAAAAAATTCTGCTACACTTAAGGTTCTTAAGAGCACAGTTGCCTCCATAATCCTTAAATGGAAGACGTTTGGGACGACCAGAACCCTTCCTAGAGCTGACCTTCCGGCCAAACTGAGCTATCGGGGGAGAAGAGCCTTGGTGAGAGAGGTAAAGAAGAACCCAAAGATCACTGTGGCTGAGCTCCAGAAATGCGGTTGGGAGTTGGGAGAAAGTTGTAGAAAATCAACCATCACTGCAGCCCTCCACCAGTTGAGGCTTTATGGCAGAGGGGCCCGACGGAAGCCTCTCCTCTGTGCAAGACACATGACAGCCCACATGGAATTTGCTAAAAAAAAAACACCTGTAGGACTACAAAATGGTGAGAAATAAGATTCTTTGGTCTGATGAGACCAAGATAGAACTTTTTGGCCTTAATTCTAAGCGGTATGTGTGGAGAAAACCAGGCACTGCTCATCAACTGTCCAATACAGTCCCAACAGTGAAGCATGGTGGTGGCATCATCATGCTGTGGGGGTGTTTTTCAGCTGCAGGGACAGGATGACTGGTTGCAATCGAGCGAAAGATGAATGCGGCCAAGCACAGGGATATCCTGGACAAAAACCTTCTACAGAGTGCTCAGGACCTCAGACTGGACCGAAGGTCTACCTTCCAACAAGACAATAACCCTAAGCACACAGCTAAAATAATGAAGGAGTGGCTTCACAACAACTCTGTGACTGTTCTTGAATGGCCCAGCCAGAGCCCTGACTTAATCCCAATTGAGCATCTCTGCAGAGACCTAAAAATGACTGTCCACCAACGTTTACCATCCAACCTGACAGAACTGGAGAAGATCTGCAAGGAGGAATGGCAGAGGATCCCCAAATCCAAGTGTGAAAAACTTGTTGCATCTTTCCCAAAAAGACTCATGGCTGTATTAGATCAAAAGGGTGCTTCTACTAAATGCTGAGCAAAGGGTCTGTATACTTAGGACCATGTGATAATAATAAATCTGCAAAAATGTCAACAATTTTGTGTTTTTCTGTCAATATGGGGTGCTGTGTGTACATTAATGAGTAAAAAAATTAACTTGATTTTAGCAAATGGCTGCAATAAAACAAAGAGTGAAAAATTTAAGGGGGTCTGAATACTTTCCGTCCCCACTGTATTTGATTAATCTGTAATACCCTTCATTACCAGGTCATTTGCCAGCTCAGTACGAAATCTTCCCAAATGACCATTCTTTGCAAAGCAGACACCCAAAGTTAATCTAATTTTTTGCCACAATTTTTTTAATGAAAGAAACATGCTGGCATTGAAGTGTTTAAAACATGGAGCTTGTTGATGGTGTACTAAATAAAGTAATGTGCAGATCAATAATGTGCAGGTCAAACACGGAGGGAGGAACAGGTGAAGGGGTTAATATGCAGGTCACATTTATTACAGGTACTTATATAGAGCTGTCAATTTACGCATTGCTTTACATGTATATAGTACATTCACATCAGTCCCTTCCCTCAAAGGAGCTTACAATCTAAGGTCCCTAACTCACATTCATACTAGGGTCAATTTAGACAGGAGCCAATTAGCCTACCAGCATATCTTTGGAGTGTGAGAGGAAACCCACACAGGCACAGGGAGAGCATGCAAATTCCAGGTAGTGTCATAGTTGGGATTTGAACCAATTCCAGTGCTGCTAGGTGGAGGTGCTAACCACTTAGCCACTGTGCTGCCACATATACAGTGTGAGGAAGGAGATGAAGGGGTTAATGTGCAAGATTAGGTAGGTTAAGAGAATAATATTCAGGTTAAACAGCATGTAGCTGGGATGTACAGGAGACAAGAGGTTAAAGGGGTTGCAAAAAAAAAAAAGGGTCCCTCAATTAAAAGAGAAGTTTTTGGCTATACATCTCTTGTGAGTCACAGGAGTGCCCTTTCCTTTGCTTTCCTGTGATCCAGAGACAGCTAATAGAGGGCTATTGCCTGCTATTAGCTGATGTAGCAGAGTTACTCCAGGCTCTAGAAGGATCCTGACAATATTGTCATCCACCTGGCTGCCTGTTTGGCAGCAGGCTCCACGTCTCAGGGGGTGTGTCAGGGAATCCCTGTGGGATGCCTAGTGCACAGATATGCGCATGCGCATAAGAATTTGTGAACATGCACGCGTGTGCGCAGATGCACAATTCCTCTTGGCGCCAGAGGGGCTATTTAAAGCATGCTCATGCCCATGTTCTGTGCTAAATGATGTTCAACTGTTCCCTGTGTCCTGCATTTTTCCTGTATAATTTCCTTGTTACTGACCCGGCTTGCTCCTGACCTGATCTTGGATTCTGCTTCTCTAACCTGGGCTAGACTTCTGAACCTTACTACTGATTCTGATCCATTGGTTTGCCAGTCTTGTTTGGGATGCATCTCCTGCTGCAAGTTCTCCCATCAACATCTGCAGGCACTCGTGTTCATCCTGTCCCTCTATACTCTCTTTTCCACCTTCAGTGGGGCTGGAAATACAAGAGAGGCCAAAATCGTCATTTTAGTCTACTATCAGGTACGTGACAGTGTGGCTGAGAGTTGGAGCCAGCCATGCCCACCCCCTCCCTAGTCCAGTATTCTAGTGAGCTCTGGAAGAGCAGAGCAGAGACCAGTGACTGACAGTCAATGCTCTCTGCTCCAAGAACACTGAGTGCTAAGTGATCAGCACCCATGTGATGCAATTCTCACTGTTAGAGCTGACGTGGGACAGCTGCAGCATAACACCGATGCTGCAGCATTAGGATAAGTATGTATGTATGTATGTTTTTTTTTTCCACAGTCCACACTTCTCCTTTAACCCCTCACCATGAATCATCTGCTGCTGATCCTTTCAATCATACATTTTAAAGCCTAAAAAAGCATACAAAATAAGAGCAATGGACATTACTTACCTTCAGTGTAATGTGTCTCTTGTGCTTCTAGTTCAGTAGAAATCTTCCTCCTCTGATACCCCTTCCCCATAATCTTCACATGCAGCAAGGGTTAATAGAACTAAGGATCTGTCAAAGGTACTCATCAAGAGAGTGTGACTATGCCTGCCCTTTCTACGCAGCTCCTCCATTCATGAAAGCTGTTACTACAGCTTCTATGAATAAAATGTGATCTATGAATGAAAGACAGGTGGTTGATTGAAAGGTCTCCCTCCTATATTCAAAGATTTTCTAAGCAGACATTAATTCTCCCTTTCCAGCAGCACAGAATCAACTTTCCTTTGCTTCCTTGCAACAGGATGATCCACCCTGTACAATTCCATTTAATCACCTGTGGTTTTGGAATCGGATGTTCAACAAGTTCATATAGGTGTGTGATGGTCAGTTGTCCACAAATCTTTGGGCATATAGAATATTTTCTTTTTTTCTGATTTTATTATTTTTTTTATCAGTTTGTATGTTTTTTTTTTTTACATTTTTTTTATTTTATTTTTTTTAGCATTACCTTTAAAAAAAGAAAAAAAAACTATATTTAATGCATAGATCTCCAACCTGCCTTCCAAGATGGCTGTGAATGCGGCCCAACACAAAATCATAAACGTACTTAAAAATTTTGACTTTTTCGTGGATTTTTTTTTGTAAAAATGTGCTTACACTTAGCAAACACATGTGGCTTAAGAAATATTTGACAATGTCTCTTTACTGGACTTTTATAAGTTTTATCTCCCCCAAATAAAAATATCCCACTTTGTACAATCAAGCTTTATTCATGTCATCGGTTTTCAGCAGCACTCATTTTTGTGAGTTAACATTTTCTATGATGTAGCATAGAAAGGGCAAAATTAGAACCAAAATACCTGATGAGCACCTTGAGAATTCATTGAGAATCACTATTACATCCATCGAACCAGATATTGATCCGTTAGTTTATCAAAAGCACTGTCAAATATTGCACTAGGTTTATGTTGCACTATATCTATATCAGTGATCGTTTACTTGTGATCTGCTCCATTTTTTCTGCTCATCAGCTTTTCTTATTGTTAGTGTATTTTATGTGCGGCTCAAGACAATTCATCTTCTTCCAGTGTGGCCTAGGAAATTTAAAAGGTTGGATCCCCCTGGTTTAACTGCTTCTGGACCAGCCGCCGCAGTTTTACTGTGGCAGGTTGACTCCCCTGCGCAAAACCACGTAACTGTACGTTGGCTCGCAGGGTCCAGATAGCAGGCGCGTGCGCGCCACCAGAGTTGCACCCGCTGCACAGCGGGGGTGCCGATGCTTGTGGCCGACGGTTGCGATGACCGCCGGCCACAAGTGATCGTGACCAGGAGACACAGAACAGGAGTGACAGATCATGTGTTCCTATTAGCTAGGAACCACAATTCGTCACTTCCTCTAGTCAGTCCCCTCCCCCTTCAGTTAGAATCACCTCCCAGGGAACACAGTTAACCCCTTCACTGCCCCCTAGTGTTAACCCCTTCACTGCCAGTGACATTTTTACAGTAATCAATGCATTTTTAATCGCACTGATCACTGTATTAATGCCAATGGTTCCAAAAATGTGTCAAAATTGTCCGATGTGTCCGCCATAATGTCGCAGTCACGATAAAAATCTCAGATCGCCGCCATTACTAGTAAAAAAAAAAAAAATAATAATAAAAATGCTATAAATCTATCCCCTATTTTGTAGACGCTATAACTTTTGCGCAAACCAATCAATATACGCTTATTGCGATTTTTTTTTAATCAAAATTATGTAGAAAAATACATATCGACCTAAAGTGAGGAAAAAAAAAAGTTTTCTTATATATTTTTGGGGGATATTTATTATAGCAAAAACTAAAAAATAATGCGTTTTTTTCAAAATTGTCGCTCTTTTTTGGTTTATAAAAAAACCACAGAAGCGATCAAATACCACCAAAGGAAAGCTCTATTTGTGGGGAAAAAAGAACATCAATTTTGTTTGGGTATAACGTCGCAAGACCGCGCAATTTTCAGTTAAACGGACGCAGTGCCGAATCGCAAAAAGTGCTCTGGTCAGGATGGGGGTAAATTCTTCCGGGGCTGAAGTGGTTAAAGTATAACTAAAGCCAATTTCTTTCTTTTTATATTTGGTTTTGGCTAAAGTGGAGAGTGAAAAAAAACCTGTTAGGTTTGTATTGCTGTCTCCTGTTAGGGAGACTCATCCTCCTTATTTCTCCTGTTTACCATTATCAACAAAAGTAAAAGTAAAAGAAAATCCCAAATTTTGGGTCCCCAGAACAGGAATAGTAAGGTTATTGTCCCATTGGGATGCTAGTTTTGGTGACCCTTGTGACAACCAGGGATTTCCTCATCTGCAAGGGATTTCCTCTTACTTCCTGTTTTGGCTGTGGAACGGGAAGTAAAGGGAAATCACCTCAATGGGACACAGATAGCAAAACTAAAACTTACAGGGGTTATAACACTCCCTTACTCTATCCAAAATGAAAAGAAAAAAATGTTGTCCTTATTTCTACTTAATTTATTAAATAACTTTGCCCTGCTGTGTACCAGAAACATCATTTTGGTGTCATTATAAGGACAGATCACAGAAAAACTGTATACTTTTAATCTATAATAAAATTACTTATTTTAAAATTACATTTGTCAAAACAGGAAAGTAGAAAGGACTCCAGTTTATAGGGGGTATACAAAAGTTAAAAATAAATCTTCTTATACTGGAAAATATGTAGCAAAAAAAGAGACATTCAAACAATTATGTATGGAAAGGTTGATGAGGTATCATAATACATAACTAATTTTGTTAGTTAAGTAAATGTAAACCCTGACTGAATTAGATTCAGTATACAAAAGTACTGTGTATAAACGTTTTTTTTTTTTTAATGAAAGACTTGTTTTTGCCTTGCCTGCAGATTAAAAATCTTAAAAAATTAATTTGAAATTACTTTAACATATTAAAGCTTCTATGAGAAATTAGTGATTGGGTTTAAATGTAATTTAATCTGTGCATTAGGAAAATATTTTTTTTAAAGTATGGCCTGTAGTACAATTACTATAATTTAAATATGTTTATATTTTCTTTCTTTGCTGACACATTTTGATTACAGCAGTGCGATGGAGCAGCAAAGCTGTTTATCCAATGTATTAAAACCCATGGCCAATCTATGTGCGCTCTCCACATGCAGCAGCTCTGTGGATAATTAAGCTCAGTGTGATGAGGAAAGGTGCTCTCTGTAGATAGTGCACTTGTACCTCTTATCTGTCTGGGGCGTAGGTGTAGTGTGTGTGGGTTCATTTCCAGGAAACAGACCTTTCAGAATGTTTATATGTGGTATATATACAAGGCAGACTTGCCATCTAGCAACACTGGTAAAGTGAACCTGTCACTGGAAATTGAAGGACAAACTAACAGAACACAGTAATGAGAGCCTCCACACAGCCCCTGTCACTGTGCATAATTGTGAGTGGTAATGACAGATTCCGCTCCAGGATGGAGATAAGTTATGCATCTGCATCAGAATAAGACCGGTCAAGGGGGCATTTGTAGTTCTAATAAGACATATTGGGCCGATGGCCTTCAGTGAAGATAGTTCACTATTCAGACACTGATCAGAGTGGGAGAAGGCTGGGGGGCATTTTCAGTTCAAATAATTTATGTTGGGCCAATGGCCCTAAGCCAGCAGTTTTCCTTGTCAAAAGAAGTTTATTGAGTATACAATGTTATAAAGATACATAAAGTAAGTTTACAAGGATCTATAAAGTAAGCTCATTGTTTTACAGTAGGGTTTATATAGGTAAATATCATGAAATTTCAAATATTAAACATTGGGTTCACGTAAACCTAAATTAAAGATATATATCATTTCCTTAGTTACTTTTGTAGGTATTTAAATGATTTATACCTACTATACATATTGTTTGCAAGTAGAGTGTATATAGGTCAAATAAATTCTGATAATGAGCTTTAATCGTAAGGTGGAGAAAAGGAAAGAGAAAGAAGAAAAAGGGTTGAAAGGTAGAGGTATGGTCCACAAGGTTGTCCCGCTCGTCAGTTTATTATTCTTTTTAGTTCTCTTTGAAGCCTTAGAATGGGTGTCTCTGTATGTCATTTAATCTGTTACCATGGCAACAGGACAGAGTCATTGAAGTTTGACAGGAACTGTTGTTTTATCCAAGGATGCCAAAGTTTTTCAAATTTTGGAATTTGATTTTGATTGATGGCTACCATCTTAGCATGGGACATTGTATTATTCATTCTGTGAATTGTTTCTGCTAGTACCAATGTAGGAGATTTCCATGCCTTGGCCACTGTTTGTTTTGCAGCAGTTATTAGTTGGATCATAAGTTTGAATTGAGAGAGTGTTAACCATTCCGGTTTTAGATTAAGTAAAGTTAAATATGGATCTGGTTGTATTATTTTTTTAAATATTTTAGATGCAATCACGAAGACTTCCTTCCAGAAGGTTTGGATTACTGGGCACGTCCACCATATGTGTAAATATGTGCCTATTTCTGGGCATCCTCGAAAACAAAGAGCTGAGGTATTAGGTGAATATTTTGCCACTCTAGCGGGTACAAGGTACCAGCGAGTTAGGAATTTATAATTTGTCTCCAGTGCTAAGATGTTGGGTGAAGATGACTTAGATGTGAGCCATATGTTAGACCAGTCCGTGTCTTCTAAAGTTCGTCCCAGGTCCTCCTCCCACCTCTGAACGTAAGAGGGTCTATTAAGATTTGCTACTCCATATAATTGATTATAGAGTGATGAAATTGTACCTTTAGCAAATGGATCTTTTGTACAGATTGATTCAAAAATGGATAATTGGGATAATGGTGTATCCCCCTTTAGGAATGGTGTATAGAAATTTTTGATTTGGAGATATCTAAATATCTCAGAGTTTGGTAGATCATATTTTTCTCTAAGTGATGGGAATGAAAGGAATGATTTAGATGCTATGAAGTCATTTAGTGTCTGAATGCCTGATGTTGTCCAAGCTTTAAAAGAATTTGGGTAGATCCATGCCGGATAAAAGGCCGGATTTCTGATAAAAGAAAGGAGAGGATTGTGTGGAGATTGTAACTGATATTTGGTTTTTAGTTTATCCCAGAGAGATAAGAAGTATTTAGTTATGGGATTATGAATTTTAAAGCGGTCTTTAGGATCAAGCCATAATAAATTTGATATTAATAGAGGGTCATTTTCTGATGCCTCTATAAATACCCATAATGGGATTTCCTGTTTTGCATGGTATTTGGACAGACTGGCCAAATGTGCTGCTCTGTAGTAGTTAGTAAAATTAGGGTATCCCAGGCCTCCTTTATTTTTGGGAAGATGTAGTGTGTGTATAGGTATACGTGGTTTTAAAGAGCCCCATATAAACGAAGTTGCTCTTTTTTGTACTATTCTCAAAAAATAGGAAGGAATTGGAATAGGGAGGACTCTGAATAGATAAAGCAATTTGGGTAGAATAGTCATTTTGATTGCATTAATCTTCCCTATCCAGGATAAAGGAAGTTGCGACCATTGTTTTATTAGATTTGTGATCTGTCTTAATACAGGAGGATAATTGGTTGAGAATAAGTCAGAATGAGATGCTGTTAAATGAATTCCAAGATATGGGATTGATTTTTCTGCCCATGTGAATGGGAGTGCAGCCCTAGCCGGGATCAATTCCATGTTTGTGAGTGAAATATTAAGCACTAGGCATTTCTTAGGATTAATCATAAGGCCGGATAGGGCTGCAAATCCATCAAGAGCTGGTATTAAGTTAGGACCAGAGACCTGTGGTGATGATAGAAAAAGTAATATATCGTCTGCAAATATACATAATTTGTGTGTAATACCTCCTACTTCAATGCCAGTTATAAGCCAGCAGTTTTCAACTCCTGTTCTCAGGACTCACTAACAGGCCACTGAGCAGCAAATTATATCACCTGTGATGTATTTCAGTTATCTTGCAAACCTGAGCTGTTAGTGGGTCCTGAAGACGGGAGTTGAGAACCACTGCCCTAAGCGAAGATGCTTCACAGTTGTGACACTGGTTAGCGTGGAAGAAGACTGGGTTGGAGGGCAATTGCAGTTCTAGCAAGATACGTTTGTCAGATGGCCCTGAGTGAAAATACTTCACCATTCAGACACTGATCAGAGTAGGAGGAGACCGGACTGGGGGGGGCTTTTGCCATTCTAATAAAATATGTTGTGCCATTGACCCTGAGTAGACACGCTTCACCATTCAACACTGCTCAGCGTGATGAGGAAAGGTGTTGTCTGTAGTTAGTGCACTTGCACCTCTTATCTGTCTGGGGTGTAGCTGTAGTGTATGTATTCATTTCCTGGAATCAGACTTTTCAGAATGTTCATCTGTGGTATATATACAATACTTACCATGAAGCAACACTGTTAAAGTGAACCTGTCACTGGAAATTGAAAGACCAGACATTTCCTGTGCATACTTGTGAATGCTAATGACATATTCAGCTCTAGGATGGAGCTGTTCTAAATAACAACGTATGTTGGGGCGATGATCCTGCGTTAAGATACTTCACCATTCAGACACTTATCAGAGTGGGAGAAGACTGGGATATAGAGCATTTGCAGTTTAAATAAGATATGTTGGGCCGATTGCCCTAAGCAGAGATACTTCACCATTGAGACACTAGAGTGGAAGAATATTGGGCTGGAGGGCATTTACAGTTCTTACAAGATGTGTTTGTCCAGTGGCCCTGAGTAGAATACTTCACAATTGAGGCACTAATCACAGTGGGATAAGACTAGGCTGGGCGACATTTGTAGTTCTAACAAGATATGTTTGTCCGATGTCCCTGAATGGAGATACTTCACTTATGAGATACTGATCAGAGTGGGAGAAGACTAAGCTGTGGGGCATTTGCAGTTCTAAAAAGATGTATTAGTCCCATGGCCCTAAGTAGAGATACTTCACCATTCAGGCACATTTTGGTATGGGTGAAGACTGGACTGGAGGAAATTTGCCGTTCTTTTGAGACATGTTGGACCAATGACCCTGAGTGGAGATACTTCACGTATGAGATACTGATCGGAGTGGGAGAAGACTGAGCTACGGTGCATTTGCAGTTCTAATAAGATGCATTAGTCCCATGGCCCTAACTAGAGATACTTCACCATTCAGATACTTTTTGGGTTGTGAGAAGACTGGGTTGGGGGGCATTTATCATTCTTTTGAGATATGTTGGCTTGATGACCTTGAGTGGAGATAGTTCACCAATCAGACACTGATCTAAATGGGGAGAAGACTTGGCTGGGGGGAAATTGCCGTTCTAATGAGAAATATTTGGTCGATGATCCTAAGTGGACATACTTCACCATTAAGACACTGATCAGAGTGGGAGTAGACTTGGCTGGGTGGCATTTGCAGTACTAAGCAGTTCCAACAGTAGGTGGGGCAGGACTTCTTCTAAGCTATGGCCACTATGACATAATAGATCATTTGTCACTAGTTGCAACTTTTTTGCAACAGTTTGGCACATAAGATTCCTGTCATAATATCTCAATTAGTGCCACTAATAGTTTATCAGACCAATGTTTTTTTTTATTTATTGACACAGACATAAAAATGGTCATTAAAACTCAGCTTTATTAAAATGTACATATGGTCCAGGACTTTGTTGCAAATGAAATTTATAACATAATATACTGTATACTTCTTTAAGATACATAATTCAATATTTCTAAATAATTATTTAATACATCAAGTGTAACCAAATGCCAAACTGTATATTCTGCATTTTTTTTTTCAAATCATACTTTTTTTATTTTTCGTGAATATATGCATGTAGATTAGGAAGAAACCTGCCATAAGAGAAATACATGGGTTGACATTTCTGTTCTTATAAAAATGCTAGTTAGCTGGTTATCATGCTCACCGTCTTACTTTGATATTTTCTGAGTCACTGACCTGGAGCAAGTATGCAGATCAGTAAAGTCAGAAGTCCTTATTTGCATACTTGTTCCATGACTACAACTTGAAGTGGAAGAAAAGCCTAACTCTAAATCCTGGTTCATACTAGTGCGATTTAAGATGTGATTTGAGTTGCATAAAATCGCATAACAATGTATATCACATTATTTTCAATTGTGCCCATTCACATCAGTGCCGGAATTTTGGAAAAGTGTCCTGTACTACTTTAGTGCGATTCCAGCATGGTTTTGGCCCCACAGAATAAGCAATCAGCATCCAAAACACAACCAAGTCGCACAACATAATCTCACTGATCAAAATTGGATTGCAGTAGTGTGAACCCGAACCTAGCCTTTCGTAAAAAAATGTCCTCCCTCCTTCTTCTACCTATCCTGTATACCCTGTATAAAAAAGATCTGTGTATTTACCTATTTTTAATCTGGTCCATTCATGTGATCCAGCAGGTCAGGCTCCTCTGTGTCAGTGAGTGGCTGCTGTAGGGGAGAGAAGAGAGTGCCAAAAACGGCTGGATCATAGGAGCCTATCCCAGAATTCACAGACATCGTGGAGCACTTCTTTACACAGGGGAGCTGGAGCTGCTAAATTACGTAACTGGATTGGATCAAAAATAGGTAGGTATACAGATCTTTTTTTTTTACAAGGTATGTATGATAGGTAGGAGGGGGAGGAGTAACATTTTTAAGAATAGTTAGGCTTTACTACCACTTTAAAGCATGGAAGCAAAAGGATCAGCATGATGTCTGGGCAGGGGCATTCCTAGACTTTGGCACCCAGAGAACTCTACTGAGTGTCTCAGCTCCCCTTTGAGATATGGAGAAGATACATTCTATGCATTATACAGTTTTGGAATGCTGAATATTTTATCTACTTTTTAATCCTTCTATTATTTACTTTGCCATCATAATGGTACATTACTGCTTTTAGACCAATTCAGCTGTTCGGTTGCTTTCTGTGACCCCAGGATTTTCTATCTTCACTGCTGGGTTTATACACGAGGCTCAATTCACAAAGCTTTACAAAAACATATTAGTGTAATTTTCAAATCTCATTGGACTCTTGTAAAAAGAAGTGTTATATTTGTTTTAGCTTTGTGAACGAAGCCTACAGTCTTCAGTTTTGAAAAATACACAATTAGAGCCTTTTCACACTGGGGCCGCTCCGCATTAGTAAAGTGCCGGTAGTTTTAGCGGTGCTTTACTGTCGTTTTAGCGGCGCTATTTGGCTGCTAGTGGGGCGATTGTAACCTCCGCTAGTGACTGAAGAAAAGGTTAAAAGCACCCCAAAAGCGGCACTGAAGCGCTTTTTAGGGGCTTCGGCAGCGCTGCATTCCAATGGGCAGAGGTGGTGGGGGAGCAGTGTATACGCCGCTCCTCCACCGCCCTAAAGATACTGCTTGCAGGACTTTTTCTAATGTCCTGCAAGCGGAAAGCCCCATTGTGAAAGCACTCGGGCTCTCACACTGGGGCTGCAGGGGAGGTGTTTTTCAGGCGCTTTACAGGCGCTATTTTTAGCCCAAAAGCACCTGAAAAATGCCCCAGTGTGAAAGGGGTATTAGACAGAAACCTTTCTGCCAAAAGGGAGCCAGCTTTACATACCCCACATGTTAAGAATCACAGCTTTTAGACCTTGCCTGGTCCTGGTGTAGTCAACAAAAATTCTAGTAAAATGAACCACTTGTTTATCTTGCTGGACCGTGATTTATTCTTATCTTTATGATTAAGCACTTTGTCTAAAAAGCATCAAGGTTTTTTCCTTTGATGTCTTTTTATCTGTGCATATCTGTACATCTTCACAATAAATCTTGTGGTTGAGCAAGGCAAACAAGGGAAAGAAGCAATTTTATTTTACAGGAACTTTGTTGAATAAACACTCAATTCCTTGAAAATTGTATTGTGGAGCTGCGATATTTGATTGTGCTTAGCAAGAGCTTTGCTAGGTTCTTAAAAGAGCCAGGGCATCCCTTGCAATGTTGTTGAGCTTGTAGCATACCACTGCAAAAATAGGCTGTTTGTTATCCCCATAATATCCCCTCTACCTCCTTTTCTGTCTTCCTTGCCTTTTTCCCATCCCTGGTGCACTGTCATGCTATCAGTTGTCTGGCCCATATCCCAAGCCTAAGAACTCAAGCTAGCAAAAGGCCACTGAATGCTCCTTGCAATGCCATTGCTTCTACCATACCTTGTATTGTGTACCCTAATTACACGAAAAGACTTGGGGAAATCTTTATTGGTATATAAAAACGATCCACTTTGGATCAGATGCTGCTAATATAATCTGTTTTACTGAAAAAAATGAATTGGCCTGGAACATTTCCTAAATGAGATTTCATAAATATTATGACATTACTGCATTAAAATGTTAAACTGTATCTAAATCCAAAAAAGTTTACCAGTCCATTTGTTTTCTTTTTTTAACCTTAATTTATTTTTATTTTATTTTAACCCGTTGATCCTGCCAGTAACAAATAGGGATGGGCGAACGGTTCGACCTGAGCATAACTTCGGGCTGAACTTTGGTTGTTCGGACGTTCTACGTTCTGACCACCGAACAATATGCGGTGTTCGGGGCAAATTCGAAAGCCGCAGAACACCGTTAAAGTCTATGGGACACTAACATGAAAAATCAAAAGTGTTCATTTTAAAGGCTTATATGCAAGTTATTGTCATAAAAAGTGTTTGGGGACCCGGGTCCTGCCCCAGGGGACATGTATCAATGCAAAAAAAAGTTTTAAAAACTGTTATTTTTTTCGGGAGCAGTGATTTTAATAATGCTTAAAGTGAAACAATAAAAATGAAATATTCCTTTGAATATCGTGCCTGGGGGGTGTCTATAGTATGCCTGTAAAGTGGCGCAGTTTTCCCCTGTTTAGAACAGTACCACAGAAAAATGACATTTCTAAAGGAAAAAAGTCATTTAAAACTGATCGTGGCTGTAATGAATTGTCGGGTCTCGGCAATATAAATAAAACTCATTGAAAAAAACAGCATGGGTTCCCCCCCAGTCCATTACCAGGCCTTTTGGGTCTGGTATTAAAATTAAGGGGAACCCTGTGCCAAAATTTAAAAAAAATAGCGTAGGGGTCCACCCCAAAATCCATACCAGATCCTTATCCGAGCACGCAACCTGGCAAGCCACAGGAAAAGAGGGGGGACAAGAGAGCACCCCCCCTCCTGAACCGTACCAGGCCACATGCCCTCAACATGGGGAGGGTGCTTTGGAGTAGCCCCCCCAAAGCACCTTGTTCCCAGCATTATTAAAGCATTATTAAAATCACGACTCCTGAAAGAACAGCCATTTGTAAAACCTTTTTTGCATTGATACATGTCCTCTGGGGCAGGACCGGGTCCCCAAACACTTTTTATGACAATAACTTGCATATAAGCCTTATAAATGAGCACTTTTGATTTTTCATGTGAGTGTCCCATAGACTTTAACGGTGTTTGTTTGTTTGTCCAAATTTTTTGCCTGTTCGGATGTTCTGGTGCGAACCGAACCGGAAATGTTCGTCTCATTCTTAGTAACAAACCTCTATGGAGAACCCCTTGTCACACTAAACTGATCTCCTTATTTGGGCTCCAAATACCTCCTCAGCACCATTATATTGTGAATGGGTGTTTTGTAGCTCACGGAAGATAACTGGGAAGGCTGATAAAATTGTTTGAGATTTCAGTTCAGATTACAAAGACACTGGAAGAAAATGTATGATACATTGCATGTAAAACCACAACTTTAATGTTGTTTTAGAAAGTGTAGGGAAAGGTTAAAACTTTTTCTGAGTTATTTTTTTCTGTCTGTGTCCCGCTAAGAAGATTACTCTTCAATTCC
The DNA here is from genome assembly GCA_037952925.1 of Lithobates clamitans. NCBI lineage: Eukaryota > Metazoa > Chordata > Amphibia > Anura > Ranidae > Lithobates > Lithobates clamitans. Next base: position 3,272,704 of record JBBGZY010000573.1, on the reverse strand, counting down.
TGAACTGAAGGCACAAAAGGAAGTGAGAGGAGTTCTTTTCAAAGTTAATGGCATTTCCATGTTGGAGAGTTGTTACAGGACCAGTTGTCCCCATGGGAGGATTTTATTATACCTCCGTTGACAGCTATAGACTTTTGGCCTTTACCTCACATTTTGTTTCAGTGACAATGGCCTTGAGGACAGTCAGAAAGAGAGAATATCTCCAGCAGGGACACAGCAATAAAAACAAAGGGTCTAACCTTTTCCACTCTACCCATGTGTCTTATATACACTTTAAGAGAGGTTAGAGTTGGTAGCCTTTTTATTTTTTATGACAGGTTTAATTTAAAGTGCCCATGCAGTGCCACTTGGCAGGTTCACTTAACTGCCCATCTCCTATAGCTACGTGCAATAGCCCTTTGTACCATAGGACACTTACATTCATGCCTGTATTTTTGTACTGCAATTGATTTCATACATTATTTCTACTGTATAGATTATTAAATGTTTTCAATAAGCAATACTTTTAAATACTCACCTGGTCTATCCTAAAAAGCCTGAGGGGTTATGCTGTGCCTATGAGCACTAGGTTTGTTTTTTTGTCTATTGGATTGGCCAGACCAAGACATACACACACTGTCAATCTTCTATCTTTTAGTATATATTTGTCAGATGTGACCTCAACATCTGATTTTCGGATGGTCAGTACAGAAATCGTCCCACAAAAATCGAAAGTACAAACACGCATGCTCGGAATCAAGGAATGACTAGGAAGAGTTTAGTCTTGTAAACTGCATCAAGAGGCTAAATAGTGGGACTTTGAGGGCACAACCATAATAAACTAACAAAAAATATATAAAAAACTTAATTTTTATTAATAGCGTAAAAAACACATAGAACAGACATGAAGGTTAAAAACACATCAGATATAGGCATACAACTCAGTTACATACACCATAATGAATCCTATCCTGCAGTCTCCTAGATAATTCTCTATAATTGTGTATAAACTGTATAACCAGTAATTACGGGTAGAATAAAGGGTACACTTCCCCTGTAAAGTTGAATTTGAGAGAATGCTGCAGGTCTGGTGTTCCAAAAGTGGTGTAGTCTCTAATTGCTCTACATGTTTCACGTTGACAAGGAACGCTTCTTCAGGAGCTAGAGGTTCAAATGGATATGAAGAAAAGAAAAATGCTCACAATAGTGAATCTAATCAATGCATCGCTGTCAGCGATCAGAAGTAAATATATATATCTGAAAAGAAGTCGAATGGGCAGCAAACAAGGAGCAAAGGCCTCCCAAATGTGTATCACATCTGATGGTTAGAGGTAAGCGGGTTAGCTTGTATGGGCTGCAGTTCCCACAAAAATAGCACAGGAGTCTGGAGGTGTTCAGTCCTCCTGGAATGCTGCCAGGTTGTATGTCTTCGAGACATACAACCTGGCAGCATTCCAGGAGGACTGAACACCTCCAGACTCCTGTGCTATTTTTGTGGGAACTGCAGCCCATACAAGCTAACCCGCTTACCTCTAACCATCAGATGTGATACACATTTGGGAGGCCTTTGCTCCTTGTTTGCTGCCCATTCGACTTCTTTTCAGATATATATATTTACTTCTGATCGCTGACAGCGATGCATTGATTAGATTCACTATTGTGAGCATTTTTCTTTTCTTCATATCCATTTGAACCTCTAGCTCCTGAAGAAGCGTTCCTTGTCAACGTGAAACATGTAGAGCAATTAGAGACTACACCACTTTTGGAACACCAGACCTGCAGCATTCTCTCAAATTCAACTTTACAGGGGAAGTGTACCCTTTATTCTACCCGTAATTACTGGTTATACAGTTTATACACAATTATAGAGAATTATCTAGGAGACTGCAGGATAGGATTCATTATGGTGTATGTAACTGAGTTGTATGCCTATATCTGATGTGTTTTTAACCTTCATGTCTGTTCTATGTGTTTTTTACGCTATTAATAAAAATTAAGTTTTTTATATATTTTTTGTTAGTTTATTATGGTTGTGCCCTCAAAGTCCCACTATTTAGCCTCTTGATGCCTTCTATAGATTATCGGGGACGTTGGCACAAATATTATCCAAAGTACCTACAGAGTCACCCTGTATATTAGGTACTCCAACACTAGGATTTTTCTGTTGCTAGTCTTGTAAACTACTGTTTGTAATCTAGAATTAACATTCGTAACGTAATTGATGATATGCCAAAATGCAGCACACATTCTCATCTTCTTTAATGGGATAATAAAGAAGCTGCTTTGCTGGTGATACTGATGGAGTTATGCCAAACGTATTTTAAAAGGAATTTGTTTTGTACGATCTGAAAATCGCGAATCAACGATCACTAAACTTCTACTAACATGAAATTAGCAGAAGGGGCCCAAAGGGTGGCGCTTGAGAAATGAACTTCCTCTTTATATTCTCATAGTATGTCACTACGTCCATGTTTGTCGAACGACAATTAGCAGGTAGTTAGTAAGCTAGACAAAATCCGCGCTTTTGACAAAAATCAGACGCTCGGTCGTACAACAATCAAACCGTGTGTACGAAGCCTAAGGCTGGCCATACATTATACAATTTTCTTGTACAATTTTCATTTAGAATTCCCAAAAACATATAATATCAGGTAAAACCTAACACTTTTAATTTGTATGCAGTCAGCAAGTTCTTGCACTACATTGTTGAAGGTAAATCTAAGGGAAATTGAATAAGAAAGCTGTATAATGTATGGCCAGCTTAAGTGATAATGTTTTGGATGATTACGTAATAGTATACTATCACATTTGACAAGGACTTTAAAGTTAATCATGAATTTACGGATACTATGTATACATCTGTGTTTGTTTGATACATGATGGTTTTGTGATACATTGGTCTTAGATCTTTGTGAAAGCTTGGTCTACTTACCAACAAGATAGGGTTTTGCTTATGTAGAGTAATTTGTTTTTAATGGAGTTCTTTTTGTAAGTATTTTTAGGGTATGAATTAATACAATTTATATACTTTTTTCTTTATATTGCGAACACTGCACCAACACTGGTCCTAAGCCTGTTGTATACTCACTTCTCTATTCATATTGGCTAGTATTTCTGAACCATTGCTGGTGTGCCCCTAATTAAATAATTCATAAAGAATTTCTAGATAGATAGGTATTTTTGTCAAAACGGTGCAGGAACATTAAGGTAGAAGTCCAGGCTAGAACTAACTAAGCAAAAAACTGTTCCCACCCCACTTCCAGCTCCTAAACTAACTACCCTGTATAAGGAAAATGCTTATACTTGTGTTGTAGAGTTGAAGTAAATGCAGGACCAAATTTACCATTAGGTAAAGTACACATGCTCATATAGGCAACAGAGAGAAAGAGACAGTATTTTCCTTTTTGGTAACTGGCTGAGAATTATTGTCCCATTATCAGCACAAATACAATCAGTTTATATAAGCTTATTTACTTTTTATTACAATGTTACACACCAGGTTAGAACCAGTAAAACAAGGAAATACTATGAATGGAAGAGGTGGTCTTAGCAAAGGGGTGTTACTTGGACCTACCAGCTCTAGTGATGGAAATCCATCCCTTTGAAACAGTATAAAGCAGTAAATGTGATATTCATTGAACATTCACCAAATATTCACTGTTGAATCATTTACTGCATTTAAAAAACACATTCATTGAGGAGATTCACCTGCTCACTCACTAGATTAGATGTATTGTGAGGGACCTGTTTTTTACAAGGGCGCTACTTTACCTAATAAAACACACATTTTTCAACAAAATTCTGAAAGTTAGATGTATTCTTGCAGAGAGTTAGATACCGTCTGTCATATTGTACTGGAGGTGTTTGCATTTACATGATTGTGTGCTGGGCACAACCTGACCTACTTTAAAAGAAGAAAAAATGTGAATGTGCAGGTGACTCTTCCTTGTGAATTGGTTTTAACAATATAGAACCTGATTCACCAATGAATGTTCAGTGAATGTCAAATTCATTGCTTTATAAATATGCCCCTTACAAATTTTTGCTGAGATTTATTCCATTTTTTCCATATTTCCAAAAAAATGTTCTAGTGACATTTTAATATCAGGTATACCTAAATTATAGGGGGATCATCATATTTACATTTTAAATACTGTGTCCCTAATTGACAATATTTGGTTAAAAATAAGTTATCCTTTTTGTCTTTCTTAGTACCAGTTTCTTTTCCATAAAATATGTTATATACAAATACTGTGTAATATTTAAATGCAGGGAGTCCATTTTGGACACAGCACATTTCAACAAGGACCACTTAGACATGTGTTGGCGGCTGCCCATTTTCTCCAGCATGACGGAAACTTCCATGATACGTGGTGGCGCGGAAAGTATATGAGTGGCCTCGCAGCGACCCATCGTTTTGGCTGGTTTGAAGTTTGTCTTTACAACCACAAAACAAAAGAAATCCATTTCTGTAGTTCTTATTCATCCATCCATAAAGGAGTGGGTTGGCAAAAGTGGAGCACATAGCAATAACATGAAAGATAGTATAGAGAAGCTTGTACTCTTGAAATACAAGGCCGCAGTCAAAGTCTATAGCCACCTGAAAAACATGGAAGGGAAGCCAGCAGACTGCAAATACAACCACCATCATCACCAACATCTTAGTTGTGTTTTTTCTTCGTTGGTGTGTTTCACTTCTGGGTGTTGGGCTTATATGATTCTTTAGCTTCAGCCAGATCCTGATATAGCAGTAACAGATTACCACCAGAGGCAGGATGTATTGCAGAAGAAGCATTGACACGCTGTAGATGGCTGCATCCCTACTGTTATTTGAGGGCCACTTTTCAGTACATACAGTTATTGTGAGATTGATGGTTGGTAAATCCTCAAATCTATACTCTCGGAAGATAGCAAGGGGAATAGCAAAGATGGAAGCTGCCACCCATGTAATGGTGATAATTAAGAAACTAAACTTCTTTGAGATCCGACTACTGAGGTGGAAAACGATGCACCAGTATCTATCTAAAGCTATGACAATCAAGGTGAGAGTGGAGACGTTGACACTCATAGCCTGGGCATAAGGAAACAGATGACAGAGTACTAAGCCAAATTTCCACTCATCCAGCAGCGTGTAGACCAAAGTAAAAGGCAGGCACAGACTGTCCACCATGAGATCTGCCACTGCCAAATTGGCTATGAAATAGTTTGTTACTGTCCTCATGTTTTTATATTTTACAATCATGTAAATGACCAAGGAGTTGCCAACAAGGCCCAAGAGAATAATTAAGGAATATGCTGTAATGAGAATCACCTGAACTCCCAGGATATTGGTGCTATCCATCATGATGCTAGTCCCATGGAAAGACTGTATGGGGTTAACCGTACTCTTTGAATGCCACCCCTTTGAGCCAAGTGCCTGTGTCATGTTGCTTTGCTTTATTGTTCCCATTTTTGCCAAAACATCCCTTGGTTTTACCTAGAACTGAATGAAAAAATAATGATCATTAAACAGAATATGGAAATATGGAAAGCAAACATTGTATTGCCACTTGTCTCTATAACTTTGCACCCTACTATGACAGCCTACTATGACTGAATTTGTCACAGAAGTATGGTTATAAGTATGGTTATAAATGTAACATCCAATATTTGACACCAAGGCTAATGGCTTTATTATGATGGAGGGGAACTGGTTGTATGATCACATATGATCACATATTTGGTCACTGTTTGAACCTGGACACCAACTTGACAGTAGATTCCTTCTGACAATTATGAGCAGGTTACATCTAAAACGACAACCATAATGGTATCATGTAGGAATTAAAACTTTTTTCTATTTCTAACATTTTAGGAGCTTGAGAATGGAAGTGAGGGGAAATCTTCACAGTGGTGACACACAGCTGTACAAACATGAAAAATTAGGATATGAGGCACTGGATCCAAAGGTAGATTAATCCCACAGCATGGGTATAAACTGTATTGAAAAGTACAAGGGCTTTGGTAGGCAGCTCACAGGCAGGAAGAACCCTCTAGACTAGAGTGTTCTTTAGTTAAAATCCCATTAATGCAGGAGACTGGCTGTTAAAGAGGTTATCTCATGGTAAAACTTTAAAGAGGATAACCCAATGTGTTTCACAGGTTCTAACAGGCATCAGGCTTAAAAGTGCTCATGGAACTTCTGTATGGTTTTGGGAATTAATAAATTAAAATCTAAAGACAATAAGTCGGTACCAGCAGCTAAAAGACAAAGTTCTGCTAAAACCCTTCCCCACGCTAAAAGAGTGTTTTAATTAGACTTCTACTTGCTCTGCCCAAATGCTGGGCTGTTCAAATTGACTTTGGTACTTGCCTACCCAGTCTTTCTTTCCAGGCATTGAGGCTGCCAATCATGGTGATAAGTTAAAATAAGTGTATGAAGTTGGGAGACCGCAATAAAGCTGGTGTGTACACTTTATCTTTCTGCAGCTTTCCTGTTTTTAAAGGTTTAATTATTTCTGAAGCTTTCTTGTTTTTAAAGTTTTAATTATTTCTACTAATAATATCAATGTAATGCAATATTACATGTATAAAAGCATTTTATTTTGTTTGCTACATTTTTTTAAGGATGGATGTGGAAATGATTTGCAATCCAAGATGAAAACTGAAAATGGCTTGCTCACATAAATTTATATATAAAGATTTCTCTATTTAAAACCACACTCCTAAGTCCAAACTTAATTTTAGGTCCTACTTAGAGCTCTTAATTCAAAACTCTTTAATCTCCAACAGAAAATGCCTACAAGTATAGATATATCAATTTATTAAATATTTTTTTAGCTGTAGTGGCAGAACATACAAATATTTTATTATAATGTGAGAACTGAGATTTATGAAAATTAAAAGAAATCTGCAGGGAACACGCTAGGGTGTTTAATAGAAATATCTTAATTCACTGGCACAGCTTGTATAAAAATCACAAATTACTTCAAAATGATAAGTATAAATGTCTTCAAATATATTCAAATGATATTCACAATTATCACTAAAGAAATAGGGATATTAAAGCTGAACTCATTTGAAAAACAATAGAAAAATGACTTTGGGACTTTTTTGGTGCCACTTTTAACTAGCAACACTGAACACCAATATTTTGTTACAAACAGTTTAACAAGTTTATTATACAACATTTCATTAAAAACTACCATAAAAGATCTCACATAATACCATAATAATACGTATAACAATATAGAGTATGCTATATGAGGACCACTGATAACCTAAACCTGCTCTTGTCCTGCTTAGGACTTACCTACACATATCTATTGTCTATAAATGTACTATTCTTCCCATAAATTAAGATTATTCATCAATTATACAGTGGATAATTGTTATCCCATAGCTAGGTAAATATAGCTTTGTTAAATGAGTTACTCAGGGGGCTTCATCAGGAACTCAGAGGTGTTATATATGACATAATACAATATAAAACCTATATCTGTGCTAATACAATGTCAATGTAAATCAAAAACTTTATTGTTGCCAGTATACACTTACTGGAATACATATTCTCCTGCATATGTTGTGACTTCAAGCTAAAAGATGTCCCAGCAGATAGGCTGAAGTCTACAGGAATCAAGTACAATACATAACCATATTAGTTTCAAAACACTCCCATAGATAAATAGAAGGTCCTACCATATGGTGATTTCCTGCAGTAATATCATTCAGTGTCAGTTTGCACAGGGGATTTTATTTCTGCCGGGCAGATGTCACACGATTCCTGCCCGTTTATTTAAATGGTTGGTGACTCCTGGCCAGTAAATGAATAGGGCCAGGCGCAACATCATTGGTTGCTGAGGAAGGGGAGGGTGCTTGTAGAGAGGGATGGCCTTCAGGCAGGGATGAGCTGTCTTTCTTGAATTGCTGAATTAAATTTGACTGAGTGTGAGTGTGCAGCTTTTCCTTTTTTGTCTTAATACTCTTGTTGCCTCCTCCATAATGATTTCTCAAGACTAGCAATTTAAAGGGAATGTATAGTATTTTTGTAATACAGTATATTCAGTAAATATACAGTACTCTATCTCACAAAAGTGATTACACCCCTCATATTTTTGTAAATATTTTATTATATCTTTTCATGTGACAACGCTGAAGAAATGACACTCTAAACCGCTGGCAACAAAAGTGAGTACACCCCTAGGTGAAAATGTCCAAATTGGGCCCAAAAGTGTTAATATTTTGTGTGGCCACCATTATTTTCTAGCACTGCCTACACCATGGGCATGGAGTTCACCAGAGCTTCACAGGTTGCCACTGGAGTCCTCTTCCAGTCCTGTTATATCTTTTCATGTGACAACACTGAAGAAATGACACTTTGCTACCATGTAAAGTAGTAGATGTACAGCTTGTATAACAGTGTAAATTTGCTGTCCCCTCAAATAACCCAACACACAGCCATTAATTTCTAAACCGCTGGCAACAAAAGTGAGTACACCCCTAGGTGAAAATGTCCAAATTGGGCCCAAAAGTGTCAATATTTTGTGTGGCCACCATTATTTTCTAGCACTGCCTACACCATGGGCATGGAGTTCACCAGAGCTTCACAGGTTGCCACTGGAGTCCTCTTCCAGTCCTCCATGACGACATCACAGAGCTGGAAGGAGGTGGATGGAGGGCGCGTGATCAACCGCTTACATCAAAACACATTTGGTTTAATCATGTATAATGGAATACAAACAAATAAATATACCCATCTGAATAATACAAATAATACTTTCATAAAAACAGATGACAGAATATACACTGAAGGTTAAAATGGGGATATGCCCATGTAGAGGCAGATGTTTAAACATCACAGAGCTGGTGGATGTTAGAGATCTTGCGCTCCTCCAACTTCCGTTTGAGCATGCCCCACAGATGCTCAATAGGGTTTAGGTCTGGAGACATGCTTGGCCAGTCCATCACCTTTGCCCTCAGCTTCTTTAGCAAGGCAGTGGTCATCTTGGAGGTGTGTTTAAGGTCATTATTATGTTGGAATATTGCCCTGCGTCCCAGTCACTGAAGGGAGGGGATCATGCTCTGCTTCAGTATGTCACAGTACATGTTGACATTCATGGTTCCCTCGATGAACTGTAGCTTCTCAGTGCTGGCAGCACTCATGCAGCCCCAGACCATGACACTGCCACCACCATGCTTGACTGTAGGCAAGACACACTTGTCTTTGTACTCCTCACCTGGTTGCCAACACACATGCTTGACACCATCTGAACCAAATACGTTTATCTTGGTCTCATCAGACCACAGGACATGGTTCCAGTAATCCATGTCCTCCATCTGCTTGTGTTCAGCAAACTGTTTGCGGGCTTTCTTGTGCATCATCTTTAGAAGAGGCTTCCTTCTGGGATGACAGCCATGCAGACCAATTTGATGCAGTGTGCGGCGTATTGTCTGAGCACTGACAGGCTGACCCCCCACCCCTTCAACCCCTGCAGCAATGCTGGAGTGAGAGCGATAACACCAAATTTAACACACCTGCTCCCCATTCTGTAAGACTAATGACTATATGACACTGGGGGAGGGAAAATGGCTAACTGGGCCCAATTTGGACATTTTCACTTAGGGGTGTACTCATATTGGTTTCCAGCGGTTTAGACATTAATGGCTGTGTGTTGAGTTATATCAAGGGGACAGCAAATGTACACTGTTATACAAGCTGTACACTCACTACTTTACTATGTAGCAAAGTGTCATTTCTTCAGTGCTGTCACATGAAAAGATATAATAAAATAATTACAAAAATGTGAGCTGTGTACTCACTCTTGTGAGATACTGTGTGTGTGTATATATATATATATATATATATATATATATATATATATATAATATATATATTTATAAACAGTTATACAGTTGTGCTCATAAGTTTACATACCCTGGCAGAATTTATGATTTCTTGGCCATTTTTTAGAGAATATGAATAACACAAAAACTTTTCTTTCACTCATGGTTAGTGTTTGGCTAAAGCCATTTATTATCAATCAAGTGTGATTACTCTTTTTAAATCATAATGAAAACAGAAACTACAGTACCCAAATTACCCTGATCAAAAGTTTACATACCCCAGTTCTTATTACCGTATTTAGCCCCCTTTTAACATCAATGACAGCTTGAAGTCTTTTGTGGTATTTGTGGATGAGGCTCTTTATCTTCTCAGATGGTAAAGCTGCCCATTTCTCTTGGCAAAAAGCCTCCAGTTCCTGTAAATTCTTGGTCTGTCTTGTATGAACTGCACGTTTGAGTGGCTCAATGATATTGAGGTCAGGAGACTGAGATGGCCACTCCAGAACCTTCACTTTATTCTGCTGTAGCCAATGACAGGTCGACTTGGCCTTGTGTTTTGGATCATTGTCATGTTGGAATGTCCAAATACGTCCCATGCGCAGTTTCCTGGCTGATGAATGCAAATGTTCCTCCAGTATTTTTTAATAACATACTGAATTTATCTTGCCATCAATTTTGACAAAATTTCTCCTGTGCTTTTGTAGCTCACATATCCCCAAAACATCAACGATCCACCTCTGTGTTTCACAGTAGGAATGGTGTACCTTTCATCATAGGCCTTGTTGACTCCTCTTCAAATGTTGTGTTTATGGTTGTGGCCAAAAAGCTCAATTTTGGTCTCATCACTCCAAATGACTTTGTGCCAGAAGGTTTGAGGCTTGTCTCTGTGCTGTTTGGCGTATTGTAAGTGGGATACTTTGTGGCATTTGCGTAGTAATGGCTTTCTTATGGCGACTCGACCATGCAGCCCATCTTTTTTCAAGTGCCTCCTTATTGTGCATTTTGAAACAGCCACACCACATGTTTTCAGAGAGTCCTGTATTTCACCTGAAGTTATTTGTGGGTTTTTCTTTGCATCCCAAAAATTTTCCTGGCAGTTGTGGCTGAAACTCTAGTTGGTCTACCTGACCGTGGCTTGATTTTAACAGAACCCCTCATTTTCCATTTCTTGATTAGAGTTTGAACACTGTTGATTGGCATTCTCATTTCCTTGGATATCTTTTTATATCCCTTTCCTGTTTTATACAGTTCAACTACCTTTTCCCGCAGATCCTTTGACAATTCTTTTGCTTTCCCCATGACTCAGAATCCAGAAACTTCAGTGAAGCACTGGATGAAAGAGGCAAGGGTCTGTCAGGAGTCCAGAAACGCATTGACCTTTTATACACACAGACTAATTACAAGCAAACAGATCACAGGTGAGGATGGTTACCTTTAATAGCCATTCAAACCCTTTGTGTCAACTTGTGTGCATGTTATCAGGCCAAAATCACCAGGGTATGTAAAGGTTTGATCAGAGTCATTTAGTTTCTGTTGTCATTACGATTTAAAAAGAGTAAACACAGTTGATTGATATTAAATGGCTTCAGCCAAACACTAACGATGAGTGAAAGAAATGTTTTTGTGTTAACATTTATATCCTCTGAGAAATGGGCAAGAAATCATAGATTCTGCCAGGGTATGTAAACTTATGAGCACAACTGTATATATATATATATATATATATATATATATATATATATATATTTTGTGGTGAGGCTGTGCCACTGTTTTGGGGGAAGCAGGCACATCAATGATGCAGGTGTGTGCTGCATTCATCTTGGATCCAGGGTTAGAGCTCAGGGCCCCATCCTCCTGAGGGGGTCAGTGTGTGAAGGGAGCAGTGAGAGGTGCACATATGCACTGTACTGTCCAGGTCAGGACAGACAAGGCACAAGTCTGTGAGAGATGTAGCAGCTGGGAGCTGCAGGATAAGAAGTCAAGCTGACAAAGGTACAGCATTTTGTGGGGCTGTGTGTTGGATGGTCTGGAGGACCAAGGCATGAGGCTTGAACAGTAAAGCTGTGAAGAGAGCCACAAAGTTGAATATTGTTTTTTTTTTTTGTCTTATTGATGGTGAGAAACTCCTGTGTAGGATGCTTTTCGTTTATGAACTTTTCCTTTCTCTTAAATAAAAGTGGGCACAAAAAGCCCTGAAATGTACTTCTGGCGTGGAGTAAACTCACTGTTTTGCACTACCAATGAGCTTACAAAATCCCCAACTTATCACGCTTGGTGGAGGAATGCTAGGGTGCAGAAGACGGTTGAAGGCGGTGGAACCGGATCCTCGCATGCCAAAAACTTGCCAGAGACTATTTGTTTGTGCTTTGCTGGGTGAGCAAGGAAATGTGTATTGTCTCACAAGCCTTAACTAGACCATATGCCAAAAAAAATTCTTAGAAACTGTCGTGTGCATGACTGTAAGAATGGGTGTTGTTGCCAGTAGCAACAAAGCCAAGGTCAATCTAGGGACCGGTGGATGGTGGAGTGTTCCTGCAAAGAGTCATGGCTGGTGGGCTCAAGAGGAACCATTACAGCTAGATGGAATAGAGTACTGGAAATGTTCCACTGGGAGAGTGTGGTCTCCCATGGCAACAAGAGAAAGTATCGTCTGGATGTGGAGCTGCAGTGGAGAGGTGGCTTATCGTCCCCACAAAGAGTGCTGGCGTGCCTGAGAGCCTGTGATATCGAGGAGAGCATCTCTTGTTTCACCCTGTGGCAGCATGGGGAAATGCAACAGTGAAAGTGCAGCAGAGGAATGGTTCCTGAAGCAACGCAGGCAAAGGAAGATTGCAACACCTGCCAACTGGAGTGGTAAGATATACCAACACTGGAGTGGTAAGATATAAATGTGACAAATGTGAGAGAGACTGATTATGAGTCTAATACCGGTGAAGTGGTATCAAGCCCTGTGAGGATATCTGCTTCCAAGAGAAACTTGCTGCTCTGTAGTATCCTGTGTAGTGGGGAAACACAGATTAATGCTGAACCTGCAGCGAGACTGATTCACTGTTAAGGGTGAAAATGTAGTATTGCCACCAGTAATGCCTGAAAACATAGTATTGCAATGTGATGTTAAAACCGACTGGGATAGTTGGAGCAAGGAAGTACTTGAGTTTCTGGACAAAGTGTTGGGGTGTAAAAGTGAGGTGGACACTATTGCTGCTATGCCAGGAGAAGGGTCTGCAGAGCAATCTGTAGTCAAGGGCTCGTTGGCTGCTGCATAGGTTAACTCTCTCATGACAGAAGGTCCGAATGAGCGCGAACGCACGGCAGAAGTTTTGTCCACATTGCAAAAAAAAAAAATGATGGTGTAGTGTGTTTTGTTATGACATGCACGCTAAAAGAAATGTTAGAATGCTGGGGTGTACAGCCAGTGTATATCTTGCCGTCTTCTGGTTCAGGAGAACTTGTACCACAGGGTACTGCTAATTTGAGCCGGATATTGCAGGCTGTACTGGGCAAAGGTTGCCAATATGGGAATCATGTGATGCAATGTTTTGTGACAATGTTTAAAGTGGTCTCACAGTGTGTCACTAGATTGCTTCCTACTGGTGTTTATGAGAAGCACTCTGGAGCACTGATGGGCAGGTCAGAGGGATTATTTAAACTACCAGAGGATATAGAAATGGTTAAAAAGATGGGTGTAACTGATCTGAACAAAGGTTGTGTTGAAAAAGGTTTGTTGGTAGGACAGTCACTATTGGAGTGTTGGACAACAGGGGGCGATGTGAAAGTTTGGGAAGGTCCCATAGAGAGTAACCACTTGCCTGTATGTGGTCCCCCCTCAGAGATTGTCCTAGGAAACAATGGGACAAGAGTTCAGGGTGATGGTGACAACAATGAGCTGAATAATTCATTGTGGAATGTAACTAGAGTAACTATCCAGGTATTAGCAATCCTGAAAAACAGACAGTGATGGCTGGGGTTGAATCAGCAGCAAGAGCAATGGTAGAGAGACTAGTGGGTCAGGAAGAAGTGCTTCTGGAAACACACGTGGAAAAAAGGTGTGGGTAGAGTGCCCCTTTAGAAAGAAGGTCAGACAGGTTTGGACCCCTGGGGATGGTAGCATGCATAGAGGTACTAGTGTGAGGAATGGGAGTGCTTCTCCCTCTGGTGCGAAACAAGGGGGGGATATGTGGCAGGGTGAGGTTCTGCCACTGTTTAATATGGCAGTCTGGGACAGATTTTGCAGAAAGCATTAATGATGCAACTGTGTGCTGCATTCATCTTGAAGCCAGTTAGAGCTCAGGGTCCCACCCTAACGAGGGGGCCAGGTTGTGAAGGGAGCAGTGAGAAGTGCACATTTGCACCATACTGGGAACTGCAGGATAAGAAGTCAAAGCTGACAAAGGTACAGCGTTTTGTGCATGAACACTGGAACTGTGTGTTGAATGGTCTGGGTGGCTGAGGCATGTGGCCTGAGCAGTAAAGCTGCAAAGAGAGCCTCAGGGCCAAATATTGTTTTTTTGTCATATAGATGGTAAGAACCCCCCTGTGTGGGATGCTTTTCGTTTGTGAACTTTTGCTATCTTTTAAATAAAAGTGGGCAGAAAAAGCCCTAAAATGTGCTTCTGGCATGGCATAAACTCACTGTTTTGAACAACCAATGAGCTACAACCCCCAACTTGTCACCATATATACTGTGTGTGTGTGTATATGTATATATAGATATCTATAGATATATCTATAGATATCTATAGATATATCTATAGATATATATTCCTGAGTAGGGATGAGCCGAACACCCCCCGGTTCGGTTCGCACCAGAACCCGCGAACGGACCGCAAGTTCGCACGAACGTTAGAACCCCATTGACGTCTATGGGACTCGAACGTTCGAAATCAAAAGTGCTCATTTTAAAGGCTAATTTGCATGGTATTGTCCTAAAAAGGGTTTGGGGACCCGGGTCCTACCCCAGGGGACATGTATCAATGCAAAAAAAACTTTTAAAAACGGCCGTTTTTTCGGGAGCAGTGATTTTAATGATGCTTAAAGTAAAAAAAAAAAAGTGAAATATTCCTTTAAATATCGTACCTGGGGGGTGTCTATAGTATGCCTGTAAAGTGACGCGTGTTTCCCATGTTTAGAACAGTCCCTGCACCAAATGTCATTTTTAAAGGAAAAAATCTCATTTAAAACTGCTTGCGGGTTTAATGTCATGTCGGGTCATGGCAATATGGATGAAAATCAGTGAGACAAACGGCATGGGTACCCCCCAGTCCATTACCAGGCCCTTTGGGTCTTGTATGGATATTAAGGGGAACCCCGCACCCAAATTAAAATAAGGAAAGGTCCCTATATACTCTGAACAGCAGTATTCAGGCGGTGCAAACAAGACAGGGACTGTAGGTTTGTTGTTAAGTAGAATCTGTTTGTAATTTTGAACATTTTTAATGTGTTTAGCTCAGGCCAAAAAATCTTTTCTAAGCTTTTTGGAAAACATAGGGAAGGGTTATCACCCCTGTGACATTTGTTTTGCGTCTTTCCTCCTCTTCAGAAGATTTCACCTCACTTTTTTGTCCCAATGAAAAATGTTTTTGGAAAATTTGGGTTTTTTTGTGGAACAAGGATTGGAAAGCATCAGTGGAAAGGAGAAATTGTTTTCCCATATTAACTCTTACAGGAGAGAATTTCCCTTCCTTAGGGGTAGATTTCATCTCACTTCCTGTTGTCTCCTTCCGTTTGCAAGTAGGAGTCGTTTGTAAGTTAGATGTTTGAAAGTAGGGTCCTGCCCTATATACTCAGCAGAAATTTGGGCCTTAGGTGTTGCTGTGGCCAAAACACTGTAAGCCCTCACAGGGCCCTGCTGTGAAATATTAGATCAAGAATTGTAATTACATGCCCCTGTTGAACAGGAGCTGAAAAATTAGGCCTTAGGCACTGGTGCTGGTGCCACAACACTGCAACCCCTCACAGACACTCTAGTTGGAACGCAGGAACGAGCCCTGCTGCAAAGTATTGCATCAAAAATTGTAATTACACGCCCCTGTTAGACAGGGGCAGAAAAATTGGGTCTTAGGCACTGGTGCTGGTGCCACAACACTGCAACCCCTCACAGACACTCTAGTTGAAACGCAGGAACAAGCCCTGCTGCAA
Source organism: Lithobates clamitans (assembly GCA_037952925.1). Lineage (NCBI taxonomy): Eukaryota > Metazoa > Chordata > Amphibia > Anura > Ranidae > Lithobates > Lithobates clamitans. Next base: position 3,256,765 of record JBBGZY010000573.1, on the reverse strand, counting down.
AGTATTGCATCAAAAATTGTAATTACACGCCCCTGTTAGACAGGGGCAGAAAAATTGGGTCTTAGGCACTGGTGCTGGTGCCACAACACTGCAACCCCTCACAGACACTCTAGTTGAAACGCAGGAACAAGCCCTGCTGCAAAGTATTGCATCAAAAATTGTAATTACACGCCCCTGTTAGACAGGGGCTGAAAAATTGGGTCTTAGGCACTGGTGCTGGTGCCACAACACTGCAACCCCTCACAGACACTCTAGTTGGAATGCAGGAACGAGCCCTGCTGCAAAGTATTACATCAAAAATTGTAATTACACGCCCCTGTTAAACAGGGGCTGAAAAATTGTGCCTTAGGCACTGGTGGTGGCGCCCAGAACCAAAAATGTTCTTACAAGCTATCAGCGTGATGATTGAGGAGGAAGAGGATAATTACTCAGGGATAGTCACTCAGCATCAGCATAGGCAGTCTTTGAAGGGATCTGAGATTTCAAAAAAAATTATTCGGTTACATCTGCATCAGGTGCTTGGTAGCTGGTGGTGATCCAAGACTGATTCATTTTTATGAAGGTCAGCCGATCGACCGAGTCGGTGGACAGACGCACCCTGTGATCGGTTACCACGCCTCCAGCAGCACTGAATGTGCGTTCCGAAAGAACGCTGGATGCAGGACAGGCCAGTAGCTCAATTGCATACTGTGCAAGCTCTGGCCAGTGATCCATCCTCAAGACCCAGTAACCTAGAGGATTTTCGGTGGGAAAGGTGTCCAAGTCTGATCTTGCCCCTAGGTATTCCTGCACCATGTAAAACAGACGCTGGCGATGGTTGCTGGAACCGATCATACCTTGGGGCTGCGGACCAAAAAATTGTCTGAACGCATCGGTCAGACGGCCACCTTCTCCACCGCTCCTTCTTTGACTGACCGAAGCCTCAGCAACACGTTGTCCAGAAACAGGAGTTTGTAACCTCCCAGTCTCTGGGAACGCGTTGCACAGACCTTTCTGCAAGGCCTCCCGAAGATGTTTCATCCTCTGCTCCCTCTGCGATGGCAAGATAAGGTCCGCAACCTTACCCTTGTAACGTGGATCAAGGAGGGTTGCCAGCCAGTATTGGTCCTTCTCCTTGATACCACGAATACGAGGATCCTTACGCAGGCTTTGCAGGATCAGGGAGGCCATGCAGCGTAGGTTTGCTGAGGCATTCGGTCCGGAGTCCTCTGGGTCACTAAGGACAACAACGTCCGCAGCCACCTCCTCCCAGCCACGTACAAGTCCATGTGTTCCTTGGGACTGATCCCTTAAAGACTGCTGATGCTGAGTGCCAGGCTCCACCTCCATACTGACACAATCTTCCTCCTCCTCCTCCTCCTCCTCATCCTCTTCCTGTGTGATCGGCGGGCACGCAGGAACACTGTCTGGATAAAGGGGGCCTTGAGAGCTAAGGAAGTCCTCCTCTTCCTGCCTCTGTTCTGCCTCAAGTGCCCTGTCCATTATTCCACGCAGCGTGTGCTCCAACAGGTGGACAAGGGGGACAGTGTCACTGATGCATGCACTGTCAGTGCTCACCATCCTCGTGGCCTCCTCGAATGGTGACAGGACAGTGCATGCATCCCTGATCATGGCCCACTGGCGTGGGGAAAAAAAACCAAGGTCCCCTGACCCTGTCCTGGTGCCATAGTCGCACAGGTACTCATTGATGGCCCTCTGCTGCGTGTGCAGCCGCTGCAGCATGGCCAACGTCGAGTTCCACCTGGTGGGCATGTCACAGATTAGGCGGTTCTTGGGCAGGTTAAACTCCTTTTGGAGGTCCGTCAGCCGAGCACTGGCATTATATGACCGGCGGAAATGCACAGAGACTTTCCTGGCCTGCCTCAGGACATCCTGTAAGCCCGGGTACCTGCCCAAGAACCGCTGCACCACCAAGTTAAGGACGTGAGCCAAACAGGGCACATGGGTCAGTTGTCCCTGTCGGAGGGCAGAGAGGAGGTTGGTGCCATTGTCGCAAACCACCATTCCTGCCTTAAGTTGGCGTGGCGTCAACCACCTCTGAACCTGCCCCTGCAGAGCTGACAGAACCTCTGCCCCAGTGTGGCTCCTGTCCCCCAAGCACACCAGCTCAAGCACCGCATGGCATCTTTTGGCCTGCGTACTTGCGTAGCCCCTTGAACGCCTACGGAGCACCGCTGGTTCCGAGGAAGAGGCCATGGAGGAAGAAGAAGAGGAGGGGGTGGAGGAGAGAGGTGTGTCACAATCAGCATTTTGGAGGCGTGGTGGCGGAACAACCTCCAACACTACTGCACCTTGTCCTGCATCCTTCCCAGCTGCCAGCAGAGTCACCCAATGCGCCGTGAAACTTAAGTAACGTCCCTGTCCATGCCTGCTGGACCATGAGTCAGCGGTAATATGCACCTTACCGCTGACCGCCCTGTCCAGCGAGGCATGGACATTGCCTTCCACATGCCGGTAGAGAGCCGGAATCGCCTTCCGTGAGAAAAAGTGGCGTTTGGGTACCTGCCACTGAGGAACCGCACATTCCACAAACTCACGGAAGGGGGCAGAGTCTACCAACTGAAAAGGCAGCAGTTGAAGTGCTAGCAATTTTGCCAAGCTAGCATTCAACCGCTGGGCATGTGGATGGCTGGGAGCAAACTTCTTTCGGCGGTGCAGCAGCTGGGGCAGGGAAATTTGCCTGGTACAATCTGACGTCGGTGTACCAAAAGCAGATTGCCCACAAGTACTTGGCTGTGACACACCTAATTCTACACCTTCATTCCTCTCACTGCAGGTCGCAGAGAGGACTGAAGGTCTAGTGGGGTTGGAAATCTCAGCTGATGAGGAGCAAGGAGAGATCGTCTTTGTTCTTTGGTGTGGGTCTTTTAGATACGCTTGCCAACGAACTGCATGGCAGGTCAACATATGTCTGGTCAAGCATGTGGTACCCAAGCGGGAGATGTTTTGGCCACGCGAGATACGCTTGAGACATATGTTGCAAATAGCAGCGGTGCGATCTGATGCACTCGTCTCAAAAAAGGCCCACACCAAAGAACTTTTTGAATAACGCGCAGAGACTGCAGCGCCCTGCACATGTGGAGCTTTGGGGTGTGATGCAGTCAATGTGCTGCCCTTAGGCTGGCCCCTGGAGGGCATCCTGCCTAGTTGGTGATGTGCCACCTCCTCCTCCTCCTCCTCCTCCTCCTCCTCTCTCCTATCAGGCACCCACGTTGAGTCAGTGACCTCATCATCCCCTCCCTCCTCATCACTGGAGCAAACCTGGCAGTATGCTGCAGCAGGGGGAGCATGACTGCCAGATTGCTGTCCTTCTTGGGCACCCCCTCTGTCCGTGCTCATGTTACTGCCTTCATTGAGCTCAGTATCATCATCAGAGCCTTCCAAACGCTGGGCATCCTCCTGGAGCATGTACCCAACACTGTGGTCAAACAGTTCGAGGGAATCCTCATGAGGACATGGTGGAGCTAGGGAAGGAGTCACTGATGACATTGAGCTGAGGGAAGAGGCCGCTGCTTTGCCAGACAAAGCACCCTGGGCATGGGTGAGAGAGGATGAGGAGGATGAGGACGGCTTGGTCATCCACTCGACCAAGTCTTCCGCATGTTGCGGCTCAACACGGCCAGCTGCCGAAAAAAAGGCCAAGCGTGTCCCATGGCCACGTGCTGATGAGGATGCACCGTCTCCACGACCAGCACTAGACACAGAGCCTGCTTGCCCTCTCTTATTGGCTTGTGACTGTCTGCCTCTCCTTCTTGGCCTTCCAGACATACTAATGGCCTGTAGCTGCACTAAGCTGGGATAGAACACCTGTAATTTTCTTCAGGTAGCTTTATATACTGTAACCAGACAAGCCTGCCTGTCAGTAGGAAGATAACAGGAACGGATCTAGCTGAACACTGTGAGCAGGACGTACTGCACTAAATGTATATAGCAGGAACGGATCTAGCTGAACACTGTGAGCAGGACGCACTGCACTGAATGTAAATACCAGGAACGGATCTAGCTGAACACTGTGAGCAGGACGCACTGCACTGAATGTAAATACCAGGAACGGATCTAGCTGAACACTGTGAGCAGGACGCACTGCACTGAATGTAAATAGTCTAGCTGCCTGACCGTGGTACTAATAGGATCAAAAAGAACACCTGTAATTTTCTTAAGGTAGCTTTATATACTGTAACCAGACAAGCCTGCCTGTCAGTAGGAAGATAACAGGAACGGATCTAGCTGAACACTGTGAGCAGGACACACTGTACTAAATGTAAATAGTCTAGCTGCCTGACCGTGTTACTAATAGGATCAAAAAGAACACCTGTAATTTTCTTAAGGTAGCTTTATATACTGTAACCAGACAAGCCTGCCTGTCAGTAGGAAGATAACAGGAACGGATCTAGCTGAACACTGTGAGCAGGACACACTGTACTAAATGTAAATAGTCTAGCTGCCTGACCGTGGTACTAATAGGATCAAAAAGAACACCTGTAATTTTCTTAAGGTAGCTTTATATACTGTAACCAGACAAGCCTGCCTGTCAGTAGGAAGATAACAGGAACGGATCTAGCTGAACACTGTGAGCAGGACACACTGTACTAAATGTAAATAGTCTAGCTGCCTGACCGTGGTACTAATAGGATCAAAAAGAACACCTGTAATTTTCTTCAGGTAGCTTTATATACTGTAACCAGACAAGCCTGCCTGTCAGTAGGAAGATAACAGGAACGGATCTAGCTGAACACTGTGAGCAGGACGTACTGCACTAAATGTATATAGCAGGAACGGATCTAGCTGAACACTGTGAGCAGGACGCACTGCACTGAATGTAAATAGCAGGAACGGATCTAGCTGAACACTGTGAGCAGGACGCACTGCACTGAATGTAAATAGCAGGAACGGATCTAGCTGAACACTGTGAGCAGGACGCACTGCACTGAATGTAAATAGCAGGAACGGATCTAGCTGAACACTGTGAGCAGGACGCACTGCACTGAATGTAAATAGCAGGAATGGATCTAGCTGAACACTGTGAGCAGGACGCACTGCACTGAATGTAAACAGCAGGAACGGATGTAGCTGAACACTGTGAGCAGGACGCACTGCACTGAATGTAAATAGCAGGAACGGATCTAGCTGAACACTGTGAGAAGGACGCACTGCACTGAATGTAAATAGCAGGAACGGATCTAGCTGAACACTGTGAGCAGGACGCACTGCACTAAATGTAAATACCAGGAACGGATCTAGCTGAACACTGTGAGCAGGACGCACTGCACTACATGTAAATAGCAGGAACGGATCTAGCTGAACACTGTGAGCAGGACGCACTGCACTAAATGTAAATACCAGGAACGGATCTAGCTGAACACTGTGAGCAGGACGCACTGCACTGAATGTAAATAGCAGGAACGGATCTAGCTGAACACTGTGAGCAGGACGCACTGCACTGAATGTAAATAGCAGGAACGGATCTAGCTGAACACTGTGAGCAGGACGCACTGCACTAAATGTAAATACCAGGAACGGATCTAGCTGAACACTGTGAGCAGGACGCACTGCACTGAATGTAAATAGCAGGAACGGATCTAGCTGAACACTGTGAGCAGGACGCACTGCACTAAATGTAAATACCAGGAACGGATCTAGCTGAACACTGTGAGCAGGACGCACTGCACTGAATGTAAATAGCACGAACGGATCTAGCTGAACACTGTGAGCAGGACGCACTGCACTGAATGTAAATAGCAGGAACGGATCTAGCTGAACACTGTGAGCAGGACGCACTGCACTGAATGTAAATAGCAGGAACGGATCTAGCTGAACACTGTGAGCAGGACACACTGCACTGAATGTAAATAGCAGGAACGGATCTAGCTGAACACTGTGAGCAGGACGCACTGCACTGAATGTAAATAGCAGGAACGGATCTAGCTGAACACTGTGAGCAGGACGCACTGCACTGAATGTAAATAGCAGGAACGGATCTAGCTGAACACTGTGAGCAGGACACACTGCACTAAATGTAAATAGTCTAGATAGAAGATAACAGGAACGGATCTAGCTAAACTGAATACAGTGTATATATATATATGCAACACCTGGGATGCATATATATACACAATACACTGTAAGTGCAGCTAACTGACTGACTGTTCTGCCTAATCTATCTAACTCAAATCAAATGACACTGTCTCTCTCTCTCTCTATCTCTCAGCACACCGGAACACACACTACACAGGGCCGCCGTGCAGGCGGCCTTATATAGTGTGGGGTGTGTACTAAATCCCCTGAGCCATAATTGGCCAAAGCCACCCTGGCTTTGGCCAATTACAGCTCTCTCTACTGACGGCGCTGTGATTGGCCAAGCATGCGGGTCATAGTGCATGCTTGGCCAATCATCAGCCAGCAATGCACTGCGATGCCGCAGTGAATTATGGGCCGTGACGCGCCACACGAATTTGGCGCGAACGGCCCATATCGTTCGCAATTCGGCGAACGACCGAACAGCCGATGTTCGAGTCGAACGTGGGTTCGACTCGAACACGAAGCTCATCCCTATTCCTGAGGAAATGTTTATATATTAGGTCGTTCAGGATATACATCTGTTTTGAACGATGTGATTTTTGTAATCACATAATCTATTGGCCCAGGAGTGAGCCACCTTAAATTAAACAAGAAAACAAACAGATCTTCAGATCTTAAAATAGGGCCAGCAAACAAGGATATGATCCAGTAGCATATGAATCTGAAATTAATACATAACTTGGCCCCCACAGTTTATAGGCACTTGCCTAGTGACCCAACCTGGGGTATTAAAAGTAAGATAAAGGAAGTTCTATTGAAGACCCTTCAAGTAGGATATATATGTAAGGATTTATTTAGCAGAGACTGGTCAAATTTCATTCGACGTGTGGCTGTCCATGTTCAACAGAAGTTGACCGTTTGAGCAACTTCTGTTGAAGGAGAATGCTGTTGGAATATAATGTTCTAGTTGGGGATTCCTCCATCGACCTTGGTTGTGTCGATTGAGAAATCTGTTGACTGAACGAAAAAAAATAACCACCTATGGCCAGATTTACAAGCTATTCGTCCTTGGATTTCTACACTGTATGTGTTTTTAATTAACATCCACAAGGACCTGTTCATCCACTGAGTCGTCCTATCTTATTGGGACTGTTAATGATTTTCATCCCTTTTGCTACTTTTTTGAACTGTTTACTAGCTCCCCTAGTTCAAACTACTAAAGCATATATCAAAGATACAGGTGGTTTTTTTATGTAATTTGAAAACAGTTACAAACATGGCTGAAAATATATTATTGGTGACCTGGGACATTAGTAGGTCATACATTAAACAGAAGAAGGGCATCTGTTTACTTCTTCATCTTATGAGTGCTAGTGAACATTTTACGCAAAAACAACTTTTTTTGTTTGATAAGCGATTGATTTGATTATAATTAATAACTACTCTGTATTGCAGAATATGTTCTACATGCAGTCCAAGTTGATAGCGGAGGGATCCAATGTTGCTCTGTTCTTTGCAGGGTGCCTTCATGGACCATGAACTGGTTCATCTATTTCAATGTAGCCTTAGCCAGCCATTGTGTTTTCAGCAGGCATTGGTGGTGCTGCATTGATGATGCTTTGGTTTGTGGCTGTGACATTGGACCTCTCTCCATCTTTCTTGAACAATGAAACAATTTTGACCCAACAATTCAATTCAATCTAAATGTGGATCTAGAGAATGCTCCATTTCTGGATACACTGATGTTCGGATCTGGAGATTATCTGTATATGGACCTGTACACCAAGCCTATTGATAAAAACTTACATAAAATCCCAGATATTGTGTAACAATCTATCTACTGTATCAAACACAAAGTAATAGTGCATCAATATGAATGACAGTGCTCATTATTCAGTGGGGTCCATCCACGTATAAAAAATATGCTTCAGGTGCGTGAGATCAAAATAATCCATCTAGTGCTCCTCCACCTGCACACAGAACTGCTTACCAGAGGATTAGACCCCACATTCAGAGAAATCATACAGTACTTCAACACAAATCCTGGATAGATGGCTAGATAAGACTATTTCTCCTTTCAAGATGCCAATATCGATCCTCAAAGTGCAATAATATTCAGGAGGAAATACAGAACAAAACTACATAATGTAGTATTATGGAGACTATTTATTATTGTAAGAAATATTGGCATTTGTTCTGTCCACCAGATGTCTTGCTGATGTTTTATACTGGTTATTTGTACCTGTGTTGTTAAATTTACATGCAATTGTGTATTTTACTTAAGACAATCATATATGGTGTACAGGCTCCATCTAGCGTTCCTTTTTGGTATTTATCTGTTTATTTGTATGTGTAGTTGAGGAAGTTGTCAGCAAGCAGGGAATTCTGGGTAGACAGGAAGTCAACCATCCACCATTCTTTTCAACACATTGCAAGAAGCAAGTCATGTATTTCTCTATCTATCGCCATCACCCCTTAGAGAACTTAAAAAGTAAGTTTTTATTATCTCATCTTGTACTGTATATCGTTGTTTATGCAATGTATGCTATATTGTGTGCGATATTGTACTTATTTCTGTTATTTTGTAGTTTCACCTGGCTTGTTCTAATAAAACTGAGATCAAAGAAATATGGTATCTACAGTTATTGGGATAAGAAGGTTTAGCTATCTGCTCCAGAACAGTGAAATTTTTAAGCTGACCTCTGAAGGGAAGATAAGCCGACTTCGGAAGTCTGTACAGCCCGGGGCTACACAGTATTCATACAGTCAGAAGCCTTAAAGATACAGGCCTGCGGCAGGCGAAGCAAGCAGCCACGCTACACAGAGACATGCTCTGTCAAGCAGCAACAACACTAGAACGGTCTCTATACAGCAAGGCAGCTTCTTCCCCACAGCCATGTCTCACAGTGGGACATCTTCTTACAAAACACGTTCACGAGCAAGCTCATCTAAGTCATCTGTTGCAAATGCAGCAGCTATCGCCCGTTCAAAAGCTGAAGCAGCAAGAGCCAGGGCTGCATTCGCAGACCAAGAGTTGCAGATGAAAAAAGAAAAGGCCCGCCTTGATGCAGAAAAGGTGAGACAGGAACGAGAGAGAGAAGGAAAGAGTACACATGGAGCAAGAGAGAGAGAAGGAAACAGTACGCATGGAACAAGAGAGAGAGAAGGAAAGAGTACGCTTGGAGCAAGAGAGAGAGAAGGAAAGAGTAAGCATGGAACATGAGAGAGAGTAAGAAAGAGTACACATGGAACAAGAGAGAGAGAAGAAAAGAATATGCCTAGAAGAAGAGCTAGCCCAGCAGGAAGCATCTCTGAAATTGCAGCAAGCTATCTTAGAAGCTAACATGGAGAAGCTGGCAGGAGAAAGATACGCTGCCGCCGCCATTGCAGAAGCAGAAGCTTTAGAAGCAGCTGTCTACGATGAGCCAAGACTAGGCAGCAGCATACCAGGTCTAAAAGAGGACCAACAAGTTTCTTCACAACGCATGTCAGATTATGTCTACCAGCACTGGGACCCAAGCAGCATCCCACAACAAGAAATCAAACATAACGTCAGTGAGTCACATCAAATAAACCAGCAACAAGACGACCTGGGACCCCAATGCTGCAAGCAAGAAAAATCTGACAGAGTTCCAGACTTTCCAGTTCCAACCAAACCTTCTACTCCACAAGGTACCCAGCCTTCATACAAGCATCAAACACCAGTCTTCACTCCAAAGGTGTATGCAACGAACAGGTACGAACTGCCAACCTTATGTAAGTTTGAACCCAGCGCGCTTAAAGAAGAGACTTTTACCAGGTATGCCTTTACACTGCACCACAATACACCAGCAGCCTACCCCAATGCCAATCAGGCTACTGTAGACTTTGCCAAGTTCCTGGCCAAAAGAGAGTTAGTTACCCAAGGACTTGTCAAATTTAGTGATCGCCCTCAACACTACAGGGCATGGCAATCCACTTTCCAGAGTGTCATTCAAAGTCTAGATCTATCCTGCAGGGAACAGATAGAACTCCTCGTAAAGTGGCTTGGCAATGATTCTGCTGAACATGCCAAAAGGATCAGAGACATTAACATAAACCACCCTGAGATAGGCCTTGCAAACATCTGGAACAGACTGGATAGATGTTATGGTTCACCAGAGGCTATAGAGAGTACACTGTTTCAAAGAATAGAAGACTTCCCAAAAATACCTAGCAGAGGTTACGAAAGACTCAGAGAATTCAGTGACCTGTGTATGGAGTTACAAGTTGCTAAAGCAGAAGGAGACTTACCTGGCCTTTCTTATCTTGACTCTGCTAGAGGTATTAACTCCTTAGCACAAAAACTTCCTTATGAGTTACATGAAAGATGGATTACTCACGGCTGTAACTACAAACGAAAACACAGTGTGCCTTTTCCACCCTTTAGTGAGTTTGTAGACTTTGTAGACAGACAAACAGGAATGAAAGATGACCCCAGCTTCATTTTTCCAGTGTCTTATACCACCTCTTCTGGCCCTAAACAGCTCAGAGCTCCAGTAGCAGTGCACAAAACTAACATTTCTTCCCACAGATTTGCAGTCTCAGCCAGAAGATCAAGACAGCAACCCTGCTAAGTTCTGCCCTCTACATAAGATGCCACATCCTCTTCCGGACGGCAGAGCCTTCAGGACAAAGACCATCAAGGATCGTAAAGCTTTCCTCAAAGAGAACAACATCTGTTACAAGTGCTGCTCTTCATCCACACATTTCACTAAGGACTGTAAGGTCACTGTTAAATGTACAGAATGTGACAGCACAGAGCACAACACAGCTCTACACCCAAGGCCTACTCCAAGAACTTTCCCATCTGTTCATAGGAACAAGGAGCAAGGCGGGGAGACCAAAGACTCTAGTACAGATGCCATAACAATCACTTCACAGTGCACTGAAGTTTGCAAAGGAAGTACAGGTGGCAGATCTTGCCCTAAAATCTGTCTCGTGAGAGTTTACCCAAAAGGACGCAGGGACAAAGCAGTCAAGCTCTACGTCATCTTGGATGATCAGAGTAATAAGTCACTCGCCAGATCAATGTTTTTTGGCATTCTAAACCTTAAAGGCCCCAGCAGTACTTACTCCCTTAAGACTTGTGCAGGTACAGTGGAAACGGCGGGGAGAAGAGCTGACGGCCTACAAATTGAATCTATGGATGGTAAGACATGCCTACCCTTACCGACCATAATAGAGTGCAACCAGATGCCAGACAACAGATCAGAGATTCCCACACCAGACGCAGCAGCTCACCAGACTCACTTGAATCACATAGCACATCTCATACCAGAACTAGATGATCAGGCTCAGATAATCTTACTCCTAGGGAGGGATATCTTGCAAGTCCACAAAGTAAGAAAACTGATCAACGGTCATAAAAATGCCCCATGTGCCCAAAAACTGGATCTCGGGTGGGTCATTATAGGTGATGTTTGCCTGGGAGGTGTACACAAACCTGCATCTGTTAATAACCTGCTCACTAGTACCCTTGAGAATGGTCGTCCTACTCTTTTCCAACCCTGTCAGAATCACGTGCTCATAAAGGGCGCTACCACACAACAACCCTGTACCTCTTCCCTTTCTAAGTCCCCTCTGTGACAGCAATACCTATGACGAAGACCAAAGCGACTTAGGAAGCACAGTGTTCCAGAGAACAAAGGAAGATAACCAGGTAGCAATGTCTATTGAGGATAGGCTCTTCCTAGAAGTTATGGAAAGGAGTATAGAGAAAGACGGGACTAATAGCTGGGTTGCACCTCTTCCCTTTAGACCACAAAGACGACGTTTGCCTAACAACAGAGAACTAGCATATAAACGTCTCACTTCCCTAAGACACAATCTTCAAAGGAAACCAGAGATGAAAGAACATTTCTTTTCCTTCATGGAGAAAATATTCCAGAATGGTTATGCTGAGATAGCCCCAAACCTCAAAGACTCAGAGGAATGCTGGTACTTACCTATATTTGGGGTCTATCACCCTAAGAAGCCAGGGCAGATTAGAGTGGTGTTTGATTCCAGCGCCAAACATGAGGGTGTCTCTCTAAATAATGTCCTCCTCTCTGGCCCTGATCTTAAAAACAGACTATTAGGCGTACTTCTTCGCTTTCGCAAAGATTCAGTTGCATTCATGGCAGACATACAACAAATGTTCTATTGCTTTCTTGTTAAAGAAGAACACCGTAACTTTCTGAGGTTTCTCTGGTTCAGGGACAACAACCCTCCGGAGACATCACAGAATACCGCCTGAGGGTGCACATATTTGGCAACAGTCCTCCCCCTGCAGTTGCTATATATATGGCCTCAGACATTCTGCTAGAGTGGGAGAGTCATAGTATGGGTCAGATGTCAGACAGTTTGTGGACAAGGATTTCTATGTAGACGATTGCTTAAAAACACTACCCACAAATGAAGCCGCAATCAGTCTCCTCAAAAGAACTCAGGCAATGCTTGCTTGTTCCAACTTAAGACTCCACAAGATTGCTTCCAACTGTAGAGAGGTTTTAGAAGCCTTTCCTGTCCAAGATCATTCTAATGAGTTAAAGGACTTAGACCTAGGCACAGACTCACTTTCCATGCAACGCAGTCTTGGTTTGCTTTGGGACTTAAGATCTGACACATTTACTTTCCATGTAAACACAGAAGAAAAACCCTTTACCTGTAGAGGTGTCCTGTCTACCATAAACATATATGATTCCTTAGGCTTTGCAGCACCTGTCACCATCCAAGGTAAAGCACTACTGAGAGACTTAACCTGTGAGTTGCTAGATTGGGACCACCCTCTCCCCACCGACAAGAAGAACCTATGGCTAGAGTGGAAGGACTCACTAACAGCTCTATCCAACCGTAAAATTCCATGACCTTATGCTCCTCTGTCATCTGCTAATGTTCAGGTGCAAAGACTTTGTGTGTTTTCAGATGCTTCTGTTAAAGCAATTGCTGCTGTAGCTTACCTAAAAACCATAGACACTAAAGGACAATGTCACATAGGGTTTGTAGTGGGGAAACCAAAACTTGCACCACTTCCTGAACACACCATACCCCTTTGTGTTGCAGTATTAGCCACAGAACTAGCTGAACTCATTGCAATCAGAGGCCCAGTGAAACTCATTCGCTCTGACAGAGGGTCTAACTTTGTAGGAGCAGTAAAAGAACTTCAAATTCCTTCTAACTTGGACATTCTCAGAGTAGAAAGATACTTGAGTGAACAAGACTGCACGTGGATCTTCAACCCACCTCACTCTTCTCACATGGGAGGTGTTTGGGAGAGGCTGATAGGCATAGCCCACAGAATTCTTGACTCTATCTTCCTACAAGTAGGAACTGCAAGGCCTACTCACGAATGTATAGTGACATTTATGGAAGAGGTTACAGCTATCATTAACGCCAGACCTTTGACATCCATTTCGAGTGACTCTGAAGATCCAGTGGTCCTCACACCTGCCATGTTACTCACGCAAAAGACTAGTCTTGCCAGTGCTCCAGCTGGAGAGTTTTGTGAGAAGGACCTTTACAAACGTCAATGGAGACAAGTACAAACCCTTGCCAATACCTTCTAGAAGCGGTGGAGGGAACAATATATATCTACTCTACAAGTAAGGAGAAAGTGGCACACTGAAAAGCCTAATCTTAAACCTGGTGATATTGTGCTCATGAAAGATTGCCAGGCACTAAGGAATATGCAGCCTTTAGGTTTGATCACCAAAGTACTGCCAAGTAAAGATAATCGTGTCCGTAAGGTCGAGGTCAAGATCTTTCAACAGAATGACGTTAAAGTATTCTTGAGACCAGTGACCAAACTTATTCTGTTGCTTTCTACGGAAGACTCTGTTAGTGACATCACTTGATGTCAGGCGGGGAGTGTTCTGTCCACCAGATGTCTTGCTGATGTTTTATACTGGTTATTTGTCCCTGTGATGTTAAATTTACATGCAAATGTGTAATTTACTTAAGAGAATCATATATGGTGTGCAGGCTCCATCTAGCATTCCTTTTTGGTATTTATCTGTTTATTTGTATGTGTAGTTGAGGAAGTTGTCAGCAAGCAGGGAATTCTGGGTAGACAGGAAGTCAACCATCCACCATTCTTTTCAACACATTGCAAGAAGCAAGTCATGTATTTCTCTATCTATCGCCATCACCCCTTAGAGAACTTAAAAAGTAAGTTTTTATTATCTCATCTTGTACTGTATATAGTTGTTTATGCAATGTATGCTGTATTGTATGCAATATTGTACTTATTGAAGTTTATTTCTGTTATTTTGTAGTTTCACCTGGCTTGTTCTAATAAAACTGAGATCAAAGAAATATGGAAATATGGTATCTACAGTTATTGGGATTTGAAGGTTTAGCTATCTGCTCCTTGAGACAGAACAGCATTCACCGCCACAAATGTATGCAGCAACACCAAAAATGCTCTGCTTTCTCCGGCGAGCGTACTAATGTCACTGGCGAGCGGAGCGGAAATGCTCCAAAAGGCCCCTATCTCTATGTGAAGATGTGAACGGAGCCTGACAGCTGAGTGTCTCCATCCACTCCTTCCTATCTACTTGTATAAAGATGATTGTACAATTTCTGTACATTTTCCTTTTTATTTACGAGAACTAATGAATAGGATGACCCACCTGAACAAGCAATCAGTTTGTATTAAATCAGGCAGGCCCTTGCACTACATAGCTGATGGTAGATCTGTACAATCAGATTTTAATATGTATGGTCACCTTTAGGGAAGAAGTAGGTGGCGGTATTGAAATGAGGAAGGTGTGGTCCAGACTGGTAATACACGCTCTATCACACCCATTTCTGTGATGCAAAAACACAGAGAATAATGGGAGCTGACCTACAGGAAGAATGTTTTAAACTTCAGAGAGAAAAATTACAAACTGGATAAGGTAAGTGAGAGACAAGAACATTGGGCTTGCTGGGGCAGAAATGATATCACAAAAGGATTCTTTTTATTATGAAATGTGAAATTCTGCCCGAAAAGGTGAACTTAACCTTTAAGCTAGCCATACACAGGTTAAAATTCAGCCAGTTCAGCAGTGATCAGCAAATATCAGCCACATTTAGATCAGTGTGTGGGCTTTTTCACTCATTTGACTTCTGTTGAAGGCATATGTTGGAAAATTTTCCTCAATCACAACCCAATCAGTTGCAGCTGCTAATTAGTGTATTCTGACAGCGGGTGCTGCTGTCAGAATACAATGTCCTGGCAGGCGGAATTTCTCCATCCACCTTGTTTCTGTAAATGGAGGAAACTGTTCATGTTTTTTCATTCAGCTCGCTGGCTGAACAAAAAAAAACCTAACTATGCATGGCCAATTTAGACTCAATTAACATTTTTAGATGTTCTTAATAATATACCAAATCTTCACTTTTTCAGATCCAATTTAACATTAGTAGGTGCGAGATACATTTCTAGAGCTGTTATAGGCTTTCCTGCAGTTAATCTCATTTTCACTTTGAATAGAAATGTTAACTATGTGCTATTTTAGCAAGTAACACCTACTTTGAGCAATTAAGAGAGATCACTTGTAGTTGATTCACCCAAGTATCTCATGGGAAAAGTGGAACTTTCGACTTCTGGCTTAGTTTGCATAAAATTGAATTCTTTTCATGCTCTCTTTAAAGAGACATATAGCAGCTTAACAATTTTGAAATGTTTACATGTGAAAAAAGATTAGCTAAATATAAAATAAGATCCATCTGAAAAGAAATATGACATGCACGTTTCATGTAGCACAAAAAATATAAAGATGCTTATAAAGTAAATAATTATTTTTAAAAATGACACCTAAAGTTGTGAATCTTCCTCTCGTAATTTTTAAATTGTTCTTGGAAGCCACTATATCACAAGGAATAACAAAAGAATTCAGCCATGGATGCTGGTGTTGTGTTAATTGATCTGTCATGTTTTTTTAGGTACCCAGGATATCTGCAGTGGTGATAGTAGTGTGCAGTCGTGTTGGAGGAGGGTCATGCAATAAGAGTCAAACCATGAAAAAAGGTGGATCAGCTAAGCTTGCATACACAAGCTGAACTATGTCTCCCCAAGGCCACATTTATACTTCCTGCTAGTGTTCAACTGTCTAGTGTCACTCCCCTTCTACCGCATTCTACCGGCACAAAGAAAACATTGAATGTTACAGTTACAAAAGGCATTTGCTGTGGACAGGGAATCTGAAAGAGACAGTCTGCTAATTTTTAGAACAGTATCACAACCTGATGCCTTACTCTTCTAACAGTTAGGTTTAACTTGTGTAGATCCAGAGTAGGGAATTAAATTAGGGTATACAGTACACTATTCCACCAATGAAATACAAAAACTGTACAGGCACAGTTACAGCGAGAACCATGATTGAGTCAATTTAATTATGCTGAAATTTAAGAGGGAGAGACCAGGCAGGTTTTACCTTGAAATAAGCAGTAGAATATATTATTTAAGAGACACTAGCCAACACACAGCATGCCAGTCATAGACATATTCAAAAATATTTGGCAGAGGTTGAACATCCTAATTTAGATCCCTAAACCAACAGTCCTTGGAGCTGAAAATGGCCCCTGCTGAAATTTTAGCTATGTTTAAAAGTATAGTGTATAAAAGTAAGAATCCAGGGTATTATTGGCTGACTCAAGCCTATTACTTAAAAATATTTTACCTCTTTATCCCTTACATGGTGACCTAGTTTAATTCGTTGACCACAGGAGGGACTACCCCCGAAGCTGTTCAGATGACTTTCTGTATATTATGCTATTACCAAATGAAGGCAAGGACCAGTCTTACTGTCAAAACTTCCACCCTATTTTTTGGCAAAAATCATGGCAGATAGGTTGAAACTATCTTTATGGTTCATTGGGCAAAACTACATTTGTCCTTCCTTACCCTGTTAAACCAATGCCAGGAAGACATTGGATCATCTGGATTGAATCTTTAAGGATTAAGTCCCTAAATACCTGGGCTTAGGTGAAGATATGCTTGCCTTGATATCCCAGTTGTAAAGCAACCCATCTGCCGGGGTTAAAACTAATTGTCCCTTTGTGGCAATTGGGATCACTAATGCCACTAAACTGGGGTATTACCTATCTCCAGTGTTCGTTTTGGAGGTGCTGCTTTGTAAAATTAGGCTCAACGCAGACATTGTAGGTATCCAGGTGGGATCATGATAACACAAATTAGCTACCTTTATGGGCAATGTGTTTTTCTTTATCACTTAGCCCCTTATATTCCAAGATCATGACAGAGCTGGGTAAGATTCAGGATCTTTCTAATTTCAAGATAAACTTAGGCAAATCAGATATTCTCCCTGTGCCTCTGTGGGGTTCGTCCGGGTACTCTGGTTTCTTCCTACACTCCTAAGACATGCTGGTAGGTTAATTGGATCCTGTCTAAATTGTCCCTAGTATATGTATGTATGAATGTGAGTTAAGGACTTTAGATTGTAAGCTCCTTGAGGGCAGGGACTGATGTGAATATATAATATATGTATAAAGTGCTACGTAATTTGACGGTGCTATATAAGTACCTGTAAGAAATAAATAATAAGTACTGTGATTCCTAAGGTGGATAGAAGGAATTTGGAGAGCTCTTTTCCCTTTCAATGGCAGTCTCATTCTATCACCTATTGGGTATTTCTTTAACAGCTAAGATAAAAGGATTCAAAAAGATGTGGAGGATTTGAATAGGACACATTAAACCTGGCTTAGAATTTATAACCTTAAAATGGCTATATTGCCTAGGTTTTATATCTTAATTTCTATCCCCAAGATGTATTTCCTTAAGACCCGCACTATGTTTATTACATTTTTATGATGGATGGGGATGGGATCTATTTATTTATGTATTTTATCATGCATTTAAATTATTAATTTCATTTTGTTTTGATAATTTATTTGTACAGTTTTATATCCCTTTACAATAACTATGGTTAAATATATATATATATATGTATATGTATATTTTTATACATATCATAATAATGTTTATCTTTATTAGGATACGCATATCATGTGAAGTTATTTCAAATGAATTTAGGAATTTCATGTGTGGATGTAATTATATGTATTTTACACACCACATGCTTGTATTGTTTGGATGAATTTTTTGTCCATTTTAGCAATTCTGGTTATTGTAGTTCTGTATCAGCACAGCCAGATTGCCTTTTATAGCATATTTTTCCACTCTTCCTCCTTTTATCATCATTATGTTTATACTTTATTATGTCACTGCATTTTATACATATATGATTGTCTGATTTTTTGATAGCAGTGTTTTAGTAGTATTGCTGAGTCTTGTTGTCTCTCTGTGTGTGCTGCCCAGCAATCCAATGCAGTGCACCTCTCTCTCTCTCTCACTCCCGTTCTGAGCCAAGCTATAAAGCCAACTCTATTTCCTCTTGGGGCAGGCTTGATAAAGGGGACAGAGCCCTCAAAACATGTTGTTGCCTATTCCTTTCTGATCCTTTGACAACTGTGTTGTGTCAAGTATGGTGAGAGTGGCCATGCACGCCACTGGTATCATCCTCCTTGGCGGGTTCAACACCCGCTGTTGTGGCTAGTGCATTTCCCAGTGGTGTTTTTACTGGTGATTGGACTAATCCTACCTGGGAAAAGACCCCAAGCTCAGTGTGTTATAAGAATATTTACAGTCTCTCAGCAACCTTCAAGACCCTGCTCCCTGGGATTGGCCAGGGCTGTAAAAATATTCATGCTGCCATCTGCCCCACACGTATAATCCAAAAAGTTCTACTGATTTCTGGAAAGCAGAGGGAGCTATCAGACTGGCAGCAGCTGAGAACACTGAACAGACCTAACTAATCAATTACAGCCACACTGGATACAATGAAGCAAGCTAAATTTACCTAACCAAAACACTGAACACCATGAGCTAGCACTAAATCTAACTAATCCTAGCACTTGTCTAGGAGGGTGCTACAAGGAAATAAAAATCTTAAAACCAAATAAATGAAAACACGGCAATATCAACCCTGCAACAACAGCCCATGTTTTTTTTAAAGAGAAGCTTTGCTGCAAACAAAATTAATTTAAAAAAAGGCCTTATCCACATAAAATAATAACAATATACTCCCAAAATAACTGAAAAACAATAAATACCACCCCCTAAACGGTCCCTTTTTTTGATTCAGATCCCATGGAGTCCCGGGGGGAGCTACATTGGAGACTCCCTGTACAAAGGTCAGGATTGAGATGCCAATGTTTCTGAGACAAGATAGCAAAGAAACCTGACCTGTGCTGTGAGACCCAGCCATTTTTCCACCCGCCATCTCTAAATTTTAATTTAACAAATTTACATTCTTTTACAAATCTGCGGAAGCTTTGCAGCCTCCTTACAACCAATCTTCGGAATTCCTATTGGAACTATTGATGGTTCTCTGGCAGCTGTAGTCCCAAGCCAACATAGTGAACTATTCAGTGATTGAGTTTATCAGTATCCAACAGTAATTTAAATATTGGATTTCAGTGGGCTGACACTTTATTTTTCTGATAATCTCTTGACAATGTACTTTGGAAGTCTATACACTGTATCACATTGTAAAAATAGCACAACTCATAAATCACCATTGTACGTACATTCCTCGGGAATCTTTTATCCTCCCCTATTCTAAAAGAAATCCACATTTCAGCTGCTTGGGATTAATGATTTTGCTCTGTATTAAGCAGTCTCTATACAACATGCTGAACTGCAGGTCATTTTCAATGGCAGAAATAACTAGGTTATTATCTGCCACCAATAAGCTTTTGTTTAACTAGCGTTATCGCCAAGATCTTTAATTATGGAGGGGAAATGGAAAAAGGGTCTTCATGCAACCAAGTCATAAAACCATCTATGACTTCCCTGCCACAAAACAGAAATATCTAAATATTTTTCCGATTATACTTTAATGCTGCTGGAAAAAAAAATTCTCTACATTTTGTCATGTTTTTGCTTTTGTTTTTTTCTTGTGTTATTGCTTTATCATTTACTGGGATGCTGTTTCTGAGTTGTACCAGATTCAACATTGCGGCAAACATCAGCTCGTCCAAAAGAATGAGCTGCTACTGCAGCTTTTACTTGCGCAGCCCCTTTTATTGAAGCGTATGCAAATGACATAGGCAAACACAAGCTCATGTTCCTGTTTGCTCTACTGATTGAATCATTATCAGCGGAGCATCAACTTTGCTACTATCATAAAAGCATTTTCTGGTGTTAAAGCTACAGCAACCCAAAAACACCAGGCTAACACATTTATGGTGCATACAAATCGAGGGACTTATGACTTTCTCCTTTCATGCTGCTCACTTTTTGGGTTCTAAGTTGGTTAGGACGTACACACAATAATGCAATGCCTCGGCTTCACTGGTAGACATACCATTTTTTTCTAGTGTAAAGTCAGTTATAGACGGATCAAAATTCTGTTGGTTCAGCAGTAACCGGCCAAATTTTCACCCATCTATAGGCAGGCTGGTTGTACAGAAGTCAGTCTATTGATTAACTTCTGTACAACCAGCCTGTCAGAGTTTTGTTTTGTTTGATCACTGCCAACAGCTACAGCTGCCAGCAGTGATCATTGTGTTCTAATGGTTTGGATACCTCCTGCTGTCAGAATACAATAGCGCAGCGGAAGGAATTACCCCATCAACACTGAATGTGTTGGTGGGGGAATCAAGAGATTTTCTTTCCTTTAACCCATGGCCGAAGAAAATAAAATTGCTTAATATATGGCCTGCTTAAGATGTAGGTTTAGGGAAAATTATCACACCTCACAAAGACAAAAACAGAGCTCTCAAATTAGATGGCCTGTTACCTTTAACAGTGCTCTTCCCAATACAGATAAGGTCTAAAAACAGACTTATGCCCCGTACACATGATCAGACTTTCTGACAACAAAACCATGGATTTTTGTTCGAAGGGTGTTGGCTCCAACTTGTCTTGCATACACACGGTCACACAAATGTTGGCCAATAATTACGAATGTAGTGACGTACAAGACGTATGAAATGCCGATGTGATATCTCCATTATGAACGCTAGTTTTACAAGACCGAGCGCTTCCGGCTGGTACTTGATTCCGAGCATGCGCGGACTTTTGTGCGACAGACTTGTGTACACACGATCGTAAAGTCCGACAACAAAAATTTGTTGGTGGAAAATTTGATAACCTGCTAGCCAACATTTGTTGACGGAAAGTCCAACAACAAATGTTCGAAGGTACATACACATGGTCGGACTTTCCGCCAACAAGCTCACATCCAACATTAGTTGTCGGAAAATCCGATTGTGTGTACGCGCCATTACAAAAAAAAGAGACATAAAAGCCTGCCTGAACGCAACCTCAATTGTACACATGTGCTGTATCCATAAATAGGTGTAACAAGACCCAGTGATCTGACACATATATAGAAATAAAGAAATCAGCTTTATTAATATCTATTAGATTGTAAGCTCTAACGAGCAGGGCCCTCTGATCCCTCCTGTATGGAATTGTATTGTAACTGTACTGTCTGCCCCCATGTTGTAAAGCGCTGCACAAACTGTTGGCACTATATACATCCTGTATAATAATAATAATATTAAACACAAATATCTAAACAGTACAGAACCTACTATCTATCTCATAAAAACATAATTGGCTAATTATTTAAAATACACATAACCATGGCAGCTGCAGGGAAGTTGTATGAACAACCTCCTCTCCCAAAAAGAGGACAAAAGAAAAACAAAAATATTAGCACATATTCATGAATGCATGTGCACCAGTAGGGGGTACCATTTGTGTCAACTAAATCAAAAAATGTGTGACATTGCCTCCTCCATATTATAAAGAGATGATATATAGCTCATGGCTGAAGGTTGCTGAAGGTTCATTGAAGAGGAATACTATGGTGAAATATGTTCCAGAGCTAATTTAGGGGTCTTCTCATGGATATGCAAGAAAGTTCAAACCACGTGTGGACAATGTTGTCCCCGTGTGGCCAGCACTGTTTGGGCTGTGATGTGAGATCTACCCAACTGAGGGTGATACAGTGGGCTACTGCATGTGGTTAGTAACCTGTGAAGTCCATAAGGGTATCCTGTGTGGGATCAGTCCTTGTGTCCAGCTTGAAATAAGAGTGCAATGGTGGCTTATATGCTGAACATCAAATACAACTGGAAAACTCCCAGGGAGGGATGTCCTTGTTATCACATATAGTGCTCTTGTGGTTCATTAGCAAGGCATCTGCTGTCCTCCCTTAATTGGCAAATGAATTGCATATAAAAACTTCTCCAACTGTGTAATATGTGGTTTAATATTGCCCAGTGTGAGAGTGATCAGGATAATTTAAAGAGAAACAAAAAAGCCATTTAACACTCAAGTAAAGGAAATGTACTTATCCATCCATGTGGATCTTGAAAAGTCCAAGCTGTGGTTGTGGCAATAAAGGTATATCAGTCCATAATGTCAGTCCCTTAATGGAATGGAGTCAGTAGGAGAGAAGGTATCCCAAAGGCTGGCTGCATGGAACCAACCTGGGGGTCTGACCGGTTTTGCCAGACACTCCGGCTGTTTCAGAGGGAACTGTCACCTATCCATGTGAGGGATGTCTTTAAATATACCTAAAATCACTTTAGGTGACTTAGGTAATTTAGTTGACACAAATTGTACCCCCTACTGGGGCACATACATTTATGAATATGTGCTAATATTTTTGTTTTTCTTTTGTCCTCTTTTTGGGAGAGGAGGTTGTTCATACAACTATCCTGCAGCTGTCATGGTTATATGATTTTAAATAATTGGCCAATTATGTTTTTAGGAGATAGATAGTGGGTTCTGTACTGTTTAGATATTTGTGTTTAATAAAGCTGATTTCTATACTTCTTTACATGTGTCAGATCACTGGGTCTTGTTATACCTATTTATGGATACAGCACACAGCGTGCACAATTGAGGTTGAGCTCAGTCAGGCTTTTATGCCCCTTTTTTTTTTTTCGTTTCTCATATATGAATATACCGACAGCTCCCTCGTAGAACTTAATTTAAAGCTTTATTACCAAAAAATAAATTTAATATATGGATCCTATTCCTTTAAAGCACTAATAACAGCACAGAGCTTGTGCTCTGTAATTTGGCCCCTTATGTCACCTAAAATACCTGGCCCACCCTGCCTGGTTCTGCCGTCCCACCTGTAAACTGACCACGGTTTATCACGGCTGCTGAGCCCTGACACCCTGGTCAGTTTATGTACCTCCATTATCTGCTCTCTCCTCTGTCCTCCTCTCCCACGCTCTCTCCCTGCCTGTCAGCTAGTGACAGTGCCCACCCCTCCCCTTCTGCTGCTACATTTACTTTTACATTTTCATACAATCCTCACTGTTTTCTAATGATAGGTGCCCCAGTGTGTGTGCTTTATAACAAAAAAAAATGCCGGCCACCTTTCCTCCCCTTCTCCTGACTGACATCAGTGGGGGGATTCTCGGCCCCTCCCGCTAAAGCTACAAGTTAGTGTAGTGCACAGTGTTCAGCTAAAGCTACAAGTTAGTGTAGTGCGTCCTCCTCACAGTGTTCAGCTAAAGCTACCAGTTAGTGTAGTGCATCCTCACAGTGTTCAGCTAAAGCTACAAGTTAGTGTAGTGCACAGTGTTCAGCTAAAGCTACAAGTTAGTGCAGTGCGTCCTCCTCACAGTGTTCACCTAAAGCTCCAAGTTAGTGTAGTGTGACCTCTGCGCAGTATTCAGCTAAAGCTACAAGTTAGTGTAGTGCGTCCTCTGAACAGTGTTCAGCTAAAGCTACCTGTAGAAGGTTGGTGGTGTTTTCCTGATCCTATCACTACCGCAGGCAGCTACATTATTTACACGTTAGTGTAGTGCGTCTTCTGCACAGTGTTCAGCTAAAGCTACCTGTAGAAGGTCGGTGGTGTTTTTCTGATCCCATCACTACCGCAGGCAGCTACATTATTTTAACGTTAGTGTAGTGCGTCCTCTTCACAGTGTTCAGCTGAAGCTACCTGTAAAAGGTTGGTGGTGTTTTCCTGATCCTATCACTACTGCAGGCAGCTACATTATTTTAATGTTAGTGTAGTGCGTCCTCTGCACAGTGTTCAGCTAAAGCTATCTGTAGAAGGTTGGTGGTGTTTTCCTGATCCTATCACTACCGCAGGCAGCTACATTATTTTAACGTTGGTGTAGTGCGTCCTCTGCACAGTGTTCAGCTAAAGCTACAAGTTAGTGTAGTGCGACCTCTGCACAGTGTTCATCTAAATCTACCTGTAGAAGATTGGTGGTGTTCTCATACTACAGGCAGGCAGTTGTTTTTGCTAGCTGCAGTATCAGTATATATATATATATCCCAGCTTAGTGCAGCTACATCTCACTGCAGGGCATTAGTATGTCTGGAAGGCCAACAAGGAGAGGCAGACAGTCACAAGCCAATAAAAGAGGGCAAGCAGGCTCTGTGTCTAGAGGCAACAGTGCTGGTCGTGGAGATGGTGCATCCTCATCAGCACGTGGCCGTGGGACACGCTTGGCCTTTTTTTCAGCAGCTGACCGTGTTGAGCCGCAACATGCGGAAGACTTGGTCGAGTAGATGACCAAGCCGTCCTCATCCTCCTCATCCTCTCTCACCCATGCTCAGGGTATTTGTCTGGCAAAGCAACTGCCAACGCGGCCTCTTTCCTCAGCTCAATGGCATCAGTGACTCCTTCCCTAGCCCTACCATGTCCTCCTGAGGAGTCCCTCGAACTGTTTGACCACAGTGTTGGGTACATGCTCCAGGAGGATTCCCAGCGTTCAGAAGGCTCTGATGATGATACTGAGCTAGATGAAGGCAGTAACGTGAGCATGGACAGAGGGGGTGCCCAAGAAGGACAGAAATCTGGCAGTCATGCTCCCCCTGCTGCAGCATACTGCCAGGTTTGCTCCAATGGTGAGGAGGGAGGGGATGATGAGGTCACTGACTCAACGTGGGTGCCTGATAGGAGAGAGGAAGCGGAGGAGGCACATCACCAACGAGGCAGGATGCCCTCCAGGGGCCAACCTAAGGGCAGCACACTGACTGCATCACACAGCAAAGCTCTGCATGTGCAGGGCGCTGCTGTCTCTGCGCGTTATTCCAAAAGTTCTTTGATGTGGGCCTTTTTTGAGACAAGTGCATCAGATCGCACCGCTGCTATTTGCAACATATGTCTCAAGCGTATCTCGCGTGGCCAAAACATCTCCCGCTTGGGCACCACATGCTTGACCAGACATATGTTGACCTGCCATGCAGTTCGTTCGCAAGCGTATCTAAAAGACCCACACCAAAGAACAAAGAGGACCTCTCCTTGCTCCTCATCAGCTGAGATCTCCAACCCCACTATACCTTCAGTCCTCTCTGAGACCTGCACTGAGAGGAATGAAGGTGTAGAATTAGGCGTGTCACAGCCAAGTACTTGTGGGCAATCTGCTTTCGGTACACCGACGTCAGATTGTACCAGGCAAATTTCCCTGCCCCAGCTGCTGCACCGCCGAAAGAAGTTCGCTCCCAGCCATCCACATGCCCAGAGGTTGAATGCTAGCTTGGCAAAATTGCTAGCATTTCAACTGCTACCTTTTTAGTTGGTAGACTCTGCCCCCTTCCGTGAGTTTGTGGAATGTGCGGTTCCTCAGTGGCAGGTACCCAAACGCCACTTTTTCTCACGGAAGGCGATTCCGGCTCTCTACCGGCATGTGGAAGGCAATGTCCATACCTCGCATGACAGGTGCGGTCAGCAGTATGGTGCATATTACCGCTGACTCATGGTCCAGCAGGCATGAACAGGGATGTTACCTAAGTTTCACGGCGCATTGGGTGACTCTGCTGGCAGCTGGGAAGGATGCAGGACAAGGTGCAGTAGTGTTGGAGGTTGTTCTGCCACCACGCCTCCAAAATGCCACTACTAATGATTCTGACACCCCTCTCTCCTCCACCCCCTCCTCTTCTTCCTCCATGGCCTCTTCCTGTGCTTTGTCCTCAGAACCAGCGGTGCTCCATAGGCGTTCAAGGGGCTACTCAAGTATGCAGGCCAAATGCCATGCGGTGCTTGAGCTGGTGTGCTTGGGGGACAGGAGTCACACTGGGGCAGAGGTTCTGTCAGCTCTGCAGGTGCAGGTTCAGAGGTGGTTGACACCACGCCAACTTAAGGCAGGAATGGTGGTTTGCGACAATGGCACCAACCTCCTCTCCGCCCTCCGACAGGGACAAATGACCCATGTGCCCTGTTTGGCTCACGTCCTTAACTTGGTGGTGCAGCGGTTCTTGGGCAGGTACCCGAGTTTACAGGATGTCCTGAGGCAGGCCAGGAAAGTCTGTGTGCATTTCCGCCAGTCATATAATGCCAGTGCTCGGCTGGCTGACCTCCGAAAGGAATTTAACCTGCCCAAGAACTGCCTAATCTGTGACATGCCCACCAGGTGGAACTCAACGTTGGCCATGCTGCAGTGGCTGCACACGCAGCAGAGGGCCATCAATGAGTACCTGTGCGACTATGGCACCAGGACAGGGTCAGGGGAGCTTGTTTTTTTTTCCCCACGCCAGTGGGTCATGATCAGGGATGCATGCACTGTCCTGTCACCATTTGAGGAGGCCACGAGGATGATGAGCAGTGACAGTGCATGCATCAGTGACACTGCCCCCCTTGTCCACCTGTTGGAGCACACACTGCTTGGAATAATGGACAGGGCACTTGAGGCAGAACAGAGGCAGGAAGAGGAGGACTTCCTTAGCTCTCAAGGCCTCCTTTATCCAGACAGTGTTCCTGCGTGCCTGCCGATCACACAGGAAGAGGAGGAGGAGGAGGATTGTGTCAGTATGGAGGTGGAGCCTGGCACTCAGCATCAGCAGCAGTCTTTAAGGGATCATTTACAGTCCCAAGAAACACATGGACTTGTACGTGGCTGGGAGGAGGTGGCTGTGGATCATGTCGTCCTTCGTGACCCAGAGGACTCCGGACCGAATGTGTAATTACAATTTTTGATGCAATTCTTTGCAGCAGGGCTAGTTCCTGCTCTCCAACTAGAGTATCTGTGAGGGGTTGCATTGTTGTTGCACCAGCACCAGTGCCTAAGGCCCAATTTTTCAGCCCCTGTTTAACAGGGGCGTGTAATTACAATTTTTGATGCAATTCTTTGCCGCAGGGCTAGTTCCTGCGCTCCAACTAGAGTATCTGTGAGGGGTTCCAGTGTTGTGGCACCAGCACCAGTGCCTAAGGCCCAATTTTTCAGCCCCTATTCAACAGGGACATGTAATTAGAATTCTTGATCTAATATTTCACAGCAGGGCCCGTTTCTGCACCCACCAAGAGTATCTGTGAGGACTTACAGTGTTGTGGCACCAGCACCACCACCACCACCAAAGGCCCAATTTTTCTGCCCCTGTTCAACAGGGGCATGCAATTACAATTCTTGATCTAATATTTCACAGCAGGGCCCTCTAAGGGCTTACAGTGTTGTGGCCACAACAACACCTAAGGCCCAAATTTCTGCTGAGTATATAGGGCAGGCCCCTACTTTCAAACATCCAACTTACAAACGATTCCTACTTGCAAACGGAAGGAGACAACAGGAGGTGAGATGAAATCTACCCCTAGGAAGGGAAATTCTCTCCTGTAAGAGTTAATATGGGAAAAACTTTTCTCCTCTCCACTGATGCTTTATCACCAATCCTTGTTTCACAAAAAACCCCAAATTTTCAAAAAACATTTGTCATTGGGACAAAAAGTGAGGTGAAATCTTCTGAAGAGGAGCACAGACAGCAAAACAAATGTCACAGGGGTGATAACCCTTCCCTAGGTTTTCCAAAAAGCTTAAAATAGGTTTTTTGGCTGGAGCTAACACGTTAAAAATGTACCAGTTCAAAATTACAAACAGATTCTACTTAACAACAAACCTACAGTCCCTGTCTTGTTTCCACCGCCTGTATACATTTTTTTTTTACTTTAAGCATCATTAAAATCACTGCTCCTGAAAAAAAGGTCGTTTTTAAAAGTTTTTTTGCATTGATACATGTCCCCTGCGGCAGGACCCGGGTCCCCAAACCCTTTTTAGGACAATACCATGCAAATTAGCCTTTAAAATGAGCACTTTTGATTTTGTATGCTCGAATCCCATAGACGTCAATTGGGTTCTAACGTTCGTGCAAATTTTCGGTCCGTTCGCAGGTTCTGGTGTGAACCGAACCGGGGGGTGTTCGGCTCATCCCTACTGGTGTTACTGCTTCGCCAAGTTGCACTTTATACTATATAACACTTATGCCCCGTACACACGATTGGATTTTCCGACAACAAATGGATGTGAGCTTGTTGGCTGAAAG
Organism: Lithobates clamitans; assembly: GCA_037952925.1. Lineage (NCBI taxonomy): Eukaryota > Metazoa > Chordata > Amphibia > Anura > Ranidae > Lithobates > Lithobates clamitans. The sequence goes on along the minus strand of JBBGZY010000573.1, from coordinate 3,228,444 downwards.
TCCAACCGTGTGTATGCTCCATCGAACATTTGTTTAACACCTTCAGTGCTTTTGCTGTGAACTATAACCACTTGAGTGCTAGGCTGTATACTGTATGTCCCGTCATTACATGGCCATTTTTTAGTTTTCAGTGCTGTAATAGTGTAACTGACAATTACTATGTTGTGCAATACTGTAGCCAAATACATTTTATACCATTTACTGAGCTTTCTTTTGGAATTTGAAAACTGCTGGATTTGTTTAATTTTCTACTATACAAAAAGAAAAAAAGGCCACACGAAACGTTTACTTTCTTTTATAAAACATATAAAAAAAAAATGCTGGAACAGTACAAATGCTCCCAAAATGACCCCTTTTTGTAAAGTGGACACCCCAAGGTTAATATTTTTTTTAAATTTTTATTAATGAAGAAGCATTCTAGTACTGAGGTGGATAAAACATGGAGCTTAGTAATCGTGCACTAAATACATTAAATGTATGGGTCATGCACAGAGGGAGGAGGAGGAGGTGAAGGCGTTTATATATGTGCAGGATAAGGTGGTAAGGCGAGGTGGAAGGGTTAATATACAGGTCACATAAAGGCATGAAGGTCAGATGTACAGGAAAGGAAGTTGAAGTAAAAGGGTCAAAAAAGGATCCTTCAACCTTAAATATTTATTGCCACTGATCTGAAATAAATTCATTCATTAGTTCCTTTTTCCTCCCCTTGCTCTGTTGTAAGAGGAAGGGTGAGCTCCCCAATGTAAGCAATACACTGTTTTCATTTGTGATTGGTCATCACAGCAATCGAAAAAGTACAGAGCTACTTGGATCGCCTGGGCCCAGCTTTGTATGCTGTGCTTTTTAAGCTGAGCCATCCAATGAGGGCTTGGTTCACCGCCATTAGTAGATTCACTGACTGCCCAAAGGTGATTTCTGCAGTCCAGTTTATAAGAGGCACTCCAGAAAAAGACGCCCACCACTTTGTCATTCATAAACAAATGACGGTAGTGGATAAAGACAAATCACTTAATAGTGCCTGCACCTACAGAGGTCAGTGAGTGCTTGTTAAATGCTAATTGACTGCTTGTTAAGAATATGTAAATACTTAAATGTAAATAGGCTGGCCACAGTTATACTTTACCACCATTAGGCCCCTTTCACACGATCGGACCGTTCAGATCCGCCATGTTAGCCTATGGATCGTCGGATGTCGGATATATACATATACACTGTGTAGCTCCCTGGAGTTTAGTCAGGGAGCTCCTCACAAATTTACTTGCCAAGAGTAGTTATCTTGGTCAATTGATAGGGATCTATTGATTTCTCCCTAAGCTTGGCCTTGTTGCACTTTTATCTTCTACCACTAGGTGGCCGGGTACTAGCTACGAGAAGGGCAACCCAAGGTCAGGTTATGGGTATGTGGGTGTCCCAGCCAATGGGCAAGGGTTTTGTTTAATCCCTTGGCCTGCTGGGAGAGCCTATATATTCGGGTGAGGTCAGGTGATCTGTGTTCTATGCCACCCGGACTGCCGTCTGGGTGGACGTGTGTCGTCTGTTCCGGGCTGCTAGGCCAGAGATTGGGTCTATCCCTGGGGCATCTGGCTGCCAGGCTGTGTGAGGGCCTATCCAGACATAAGAGGGCAGCTCAGGGTTGGGACTGCGGCTTGCAGTCTAACCAAAAGTGACGGTTCTGCTGGCCGGAGAACCTGTCAGTGGTCGGAGATAGAAGGGAAGCTGTCGCCATGAAGGGACCGTCGTTTTAGTGGTGCTTTTCGGCCACTAGCGGGGGTTAAAAGCGCCCCGCTAGTGGCTGAAAAGCACTGCTAAAACTACGGTAAAGCGCCGCTAAATATAGCGGCACTTTACCGCCGTCGCGCGGGGCGGCTCAGTGTGAAAGTGCCCCTATATGAAGATTTATTTGCTTATTCACTATGGTGATTCATGACATGTAATATATGATATAAGAGCGCGGTTCCTTTGTTTCTCTTGCTCATTGCTGATTGGTGAGCTCTAGCGCTGACTTAGCAGAGGACATTTCAGACCTCTGTAGACAGACCACTGTTTCCATACAGAAGCAACAATGGTCCTCCTCATGCTGACAGGAAACAGGGTTTTCTACTTCTAATGCCGCGTGCCGCGTACTTATCGGAATCTGGGAGCCCCCTTTAATAAGGCGGACCGCTTTCATCTGATCTCCCTGTAAAACACAGCGGGGCTCTGACAGGTCAGTCTCTGTACAGTGAGCGGAGACAGACCTGTCATCCACCTGCTCAGTGGGGATCAGCTGATCGATCCCCCGCGGAGTAAAGCGGAGTCCGTCGTGTGGACTGCCCCTGTGAATGGACTCTAAGAAGAATGAACTATTAGACTTTGCACACTTTTCGTTTTGATGCACCCGGAATATATTTATTTGATTTAAAGAAAGATTGCAGTTGGGATTTAATGTACAGTATAATAATATTAACAATTTTAAATATTACACTTTAAAAGACTGAATTGCACCCTACGCTTACAATCTGACAGAAATCTCCCATTTGCTTTGACATGAAATGGGCTGTTCAGTGTGTCTGCAATGGAAAAGCATTAAGACTGCACAAGACTGTCCATGTAGACCCAATCTAGTGAGACTATTGTAACTTGTGTAGGGAAATTTTAAAAGGAGGAAAGAACTTATTCAGAAGTTCACTGAACATGCTCAGGAAATACACTTTCAGAGTCTTACGGATATTTATATCTGCTTTAAAGGTCACAACCCATATGAATTTGCTCTGTGCTGAGTCTAGTGTGCTGGGTATAGTGAATGCTGCTGTGTGCTGAGTCCAGTGTGTTGGGTGTAGTGCATGCTGCTGTGTGCTGTGTCCAGCGTGTTGGGTGTAGTGCATGCTGTTGTGTGCTGTGTCCAGCATGTTGGGTGTAGTGCATGCTGCTGTGTGCTGTGTCCAGTGTGTTGGGTGTAGTGCATGCTGCTGTGTGCTGAGTCCAGTGTGTTGGGTATAGTGCATGCTGCTGTGTGCTGTGTTCAGTATGCTGTGTCTATTGCACTGGGTATAGTGCATACTGTTGTTGTGTACTATGTCCAGTGCGCTGTGTGTATTGCACTGGGTATTATTCATACTGTTGTGTACTGTGTCCAGTGCGCTGGGTATAGTGCATGCTGCTGTGTTGTCACGTACCTGGTAGGAGTCTGAAATTACGAGGTCCGCCTCTCTTGTATCTCCAGCCCAAGCCCTACTGAAGGTGGAACAGATGGTGGCTAGGGTCAGGACGAACACGAGTGCCTGTAAGTGTTGCTTGCAGAACTTGCAGGTGGAGTTGCAGGCTTGGAAGTTCAGGCAGAGCATCAGGTAAGGAGCTGGACCCAGAGGAACTGGGATGACAGGCAGCCAGCACAAGCACTCGGAGACAGCGTTGAGCCAAGCAGGAAACAGGAGCAAGGTCACAAGGATAGCCGGGTTCGGTAACAGGCGGGCAACGAGGTAACAAGGCATTAAGCAGAAGCAAGGTCAGATGGGAAGCAGTAATAAGGAAAATAACAGAGTCCAAAGGCAGGGCCGAGGAAAGCCAAGTTCAGCAACAGGTATCAAGCAAGGTATAACAGGATTCTGGATATCAGGACACAGCTGAAGACCAGTCAGCACTGCTCAGGAGTCAGGGCACCCTTTAAATAGGCCGTCTGGCGCCCGCTGATGATGTCATGCCACAAGCCGCAGCTGGCCTAAAATGCCAGGAGCCGAGTAGGCTGACGGAGGAGCACAGGCACAGGCAGCAGTTTCCAGACAAAAATGGCAGTGGTGAGATTGTACAAAATCATTGTATATAATCTCTGTCTTCTGTCTTTCTGCTATCTCCTTTATACTGTCCACAGCCTCTAACTATCTCAAGTATCCTGTCCGCAGCCTCTGACCACCTCCTATATCCTGTCCACAGCCTCTAACCATCTCCTCTATCCTGTCTGCAGCCTCTAATCATCTCTTGCATCATGTTCGCAACCTCTAACCATCTCCTCTATCCTGTCCGCAGTCTCTGACCTATGGTGACCAGACCTCCCCGGTTGAGGACAGCGTCCTCAATCCAGGGACTGTCCCCGGAGCCCATCTGTCCCCATATTTGTCCCCGGATCTGTAAGCTCAGCAGGGGGGCCCGGAGGTAGGGCGGGCAGGGACTCCCAAATCCTGTCCACCAATAAGCTAATGCCCCATGGTGCAGCTATTTAGAAAACAAACATCTCCGGGCCCCCTGTGTTCAATGGGAGCCGGGGGACAGTAAGCGGACTATTTCTTAATTTTCGTGTATAGGCGGATTAATCGGCCGCAGCGAGCTACACAGTTGAAGCCCGGACTCTTCAATATGAATACACCACGGCCGGCCGGCCGGGAGTGATGCGATGAATTAATCCGCCTATACCCGAAAATGAAGAAATAGTCTGCTCTCTGTCCCCAGGCTCCCACTGGTGTAAAGGATTTGGGAGTCCCCACCTGCTCTACCTCGCCCCCCTCCCCCAGTTTCCTCCAGCTCTATTTGCCCAGCTTGGTGGTGCCCAGGAGGAAGGGAGAGGACCAGATGTACCAGCGGTGCTCAGCTGGTCCTAGGCTCCCAGCTCCATGAGGAACCACCAGCAGGAGAAGCATTGCACCCAGGTAGAAGGAGCTGCCCAGACCAGACCAGGTACTGGGGGGGACTAACAATGCTGAATTTGAACAGACAAGGCTGCGTTGCTGGATACACATGAGGTTGCATTCCTGGACACAGGTGACGCTGCATTCCTGGGCACACATGAGGCTGTATTCCTGGGCACAAGTGAGGCTGCATTTCTGGGTACAAATGAGGCTGCATTCCTGGGCACAGGTGACACTGCATTCCTGGGCACAGGTGATGCTGCATTCCTGGGCACAGGTGACACTGCGTTTCTGGGCACAGGTGACGCTGCATTCCTGGGCACAGGTAATGCTGCATTCCTGGACACAGGTGAGGCTGCATTGCTCAGCACAGGTGAGGCTGCATTCCTAGGTACAGGAGAGCTGCATTGCTGGGCACTGGTGAGGTTGCATTCCTGGGCACTGGTAAGGCTGAATTCCTGGGCACAGGTGAGACTAAATTCCTTAGCACTGGTAACGCTTCATTGCTGGGCACTGGTGAGGCTGCATTCCTGAGCACAGGTGAGGCTGCATTCCTGGGCACAGGTGAGGCTGCATTGCTGGGCACATGTGACGCTGCATTCCTGGGTACAGGTGAGGCTGCATTCCTGGGTACAGGTGAGACTGCATTGCTGGGCACTGGTGAGGTTGAATTCCTGGGCACTGGTGAGGCTGCATTCCTTGGCACAGGTGAGGCTGAATTCCTGGGCACAGGTGAGGCTGCATTGCTGGGCACTGGTGAAGCTGCATTGCTGGGTACAGGTGAGGCTGAATTCCTGGGCACAGGTAAGGCTGCATTTCTGGGCACAGGTGATACTGCATTCCTGGGCACAGGTGATGCTGCATTCATGGGTACGGGTGATGCTGCATTCCTGGGCACAGGTGATGCTGCATTCCTGGGCACAGGTGAGGCTGTATTGCTGGGCAAAGGTGAGGCTGCATTCCTAGGCACTGGTGAGGGTGCATTGCTGGGCACTGGTGAGGCTGCATTGCTGGGCCCAGGTGAGGCTGAATTCCTGGGCACAGGTGAGGCTGCATTGCTGGGCACAGGTGAGGCTGCATTCCTGGGCACAGGTGAGGCTGAATTCCTGGGCACAGGGGAGGCTGCATTCCTGGACACAGGTGATGCTGCATTCCTGGGCACACATGAGGCTGCATTCCTGGGCACAGGTGACGCTGCATTTCTGGGCACAGGTGAGGCTGCATTGCTGGGCACTGGTGAGGCTGCATTCCTGGGCACATGTGAGGCTGCATTCCTGGGTACAGGTGAGGCTGCATACCTGGGTACAGGTGAGGCTGCATTCCTGAGCACTGGTGACGCTGCATTCCTGGACACAGGTGAGGCTGAATTCCTGGGCACTGGTGAGGCTGCATTGCTGGGCACTGGTGAGGCTGCATTCCTGGGCACATGTGATGCTGCATTCCTGGGTACAGGTGAGGCTGCATTCCTGGGTGGGTACAGGTGAGGCTACATTGCTGGGCACTGGTGAGGTTGCATTCCTGGCCCCTGGTGAGGCTGCATTCCTGGGCACAGGTGAGGCTGAATTCCTGGGCACTGGGGAGGCTGCATTGCTGGGCACTGGGGAGGCTGCATTGCTGGGCACTGGGGAGGCTGGGAGGCTGGAGTCATCTTTGACTCAGGAATGACAATGGATGCACAAATAGGATCAGTGGTGAGCGGATCCCACAATCTCCCCTGCCTGCTTCGCAGACTCATCCCCTTCATCCCAGAAGAGGACAAAGCGGCAGTTGTGGGAACAGTCATCAATTCCCGACTCGACTGCGCAAACTCGCTTTACGTAGGACTACCACAATATCAGCTTGTGCGCTTGCAACTCATCCAAAACACGGCGGCAAGACTGTTAACAGGAAAAAAAGCCCTGGGAATCCATCTCCCCATCCCTAAAGAGCCTACATTGTCCAGTGCACTGGGTTTAGTGCATACTGCTGTGTCCAGTATTCTGTCTCTATTGCACTGGGTATAGTGCATACTGCTGTGTCCAGTATTCTGTCTCTTTTGCACTGGGTATAGTGCATACTGCTGTGTCCAGTATTCTGTCTCTATTGCACTGGGTATAGTGCATACTGCTCTGTGCTTTGTCTTCTGTTTTATTATGCTACGTGTTGCTGTGTGCAGGGTCCAGTGTGCAGGGCACAATGAATGCTGGAGTGAGCATTGTCCTGTATGCTGGCTATGATGTGATGCTGTTAGCTGTGTCTAGTATGCTGTAGTATGCTGAAAATTCTGGAGGATGGAGAGCCGGGGGGCCCTGTCATATTGATGTGGAGCTTCATCACACATAGTTCTCCCCCACCTGGTGGTTGTCAATAACTTTTCTTTGCAGAAATTTGTAAAACCGAGTTGTCATATAAATGATCTTTCTGATGTCAGCAATACAGTAATTGACACTGAGGACCTCAGCATTTCTCATTTTGACATCCCCTAATGGAAATATCCAAACCATCTGACTGACAACAGTATCGCTAATCCACATGAGAAGATATCATTATTTGTTGCTGGGGCTGTAATTGTAGAGTATCCTTAAAGGTCTTTACTAAATGAAGCAATGAATAATTTGCTAAGCACAGTCAACCTGTAAAACCATTTAGAATTCATATTTTACTGATTTGACTGCAGTAAATGGCTAACAGCTGAAAGAAAATTTATAGTGTATCTTCAGTGCACTTATTTTTAGTTACCTTAAAGTAGTTTTTGATGTCCTTTCATATTTTTACACGGTGGGTAAAAATTTATTTGAAGTAGATACATTTAAAATGTTTGTGCAAAATACCATTTAGTTTACTAAAGCACTATATATCATATACAATTGTCTTTTTGGTTTGTTTTTTTAACAAGGTAATTTACTTGTTTTTCATGTCTTTTTATCCAGTTCCGGACCAGCCGCTGCAGTTATACTGCGGCAGGTTGGCTCGGCTGGGCAAAGCGTCGTAGCTGTACGGTGGCCGCAACGATCGGATTCGCTTCAGAACCGATCAGTCTCCAAGCCCAGGCCAATGATTTCTGGTCTGGACCTGCTGATCAGTTCTGGCGAATGAAATCCTCCCCGGCCTGTGTAAGTGTAAACACAGGCAGGGGAAGTGATGTCATCTCCCCTTGTGGAACTCTTTTCCCTTCCAGAGAGAGGAGAGAAGACATCTCAGAGTAAGTTGCAGCAACACTACACTGACACAGTACACATAGGCACTCTTGTCATCCCCCGATCACCCCCCCAGTTAACGCCTTCACTCCCTGTCACCCAGTGCAGTGTTCAGTGAAGCGTTCCCTAAACCCCCCTAATAAAGGTTTAACCCCTTGATCACCTCCTGTCACCAATGATCACTGTATTAGTGTCACCGGTGACGCTGGTTAGCTAGTTATTTTTTTATAGCGTCAGGGCACCCGCCGTATATTACCTAAATAAAGGTTTAACCCCCTGATCACCCGGCGGGTGATATCAGTTAGGTTTTAGCGTCAGTCAGGGTCTGCGTCGCCCCAGGCAGCATCAGCTTAGTGCCAGTAATGCTAACACCCACACACGCACTATACACCTCCCTTAGTAGTATATAGTCTGAAAAGATCAATATCTGATCTGATAAGATCTATACTAGCGTCCCCAGTAGTTTAGGGTTTCCAAAAACGCAGCGTTAGCGGGATCAGCCCAGATACCTGCTAGCACACATGCATTTAGCCCCTCCGCCCAGCCCAGACCAGCCCACCCAAGTGCAGTATCAATCGATCACTGTCACTTACAAAACACAAAACACATAACTGCAGCGTTCGCAGAGTCAGACCTGATCCCTGCAAATGCTAACAGTTTTTTTGGTACCGTTTGAAGCAGTTGCTGACAGTCAGGTGCTCTTTTTTTCTTTGAGTCTCACTAGTGTACCAGTAAATTTAGAGGCCAAAATGTCCAATTGAAGGTACACTAGTGAAGAGGCCTACGCGTTTCTGAGCCTGACAGATGAGAGTGAAGAGAAAGTCACCCATCTGTCTGATTCTGGCTCAGAATATGAACCAGTAGACAGCAGCTGCACCCTGACAGATAGCTCTGACAATGGAGTAGTGGTCCCTGCCAAGGTCGGGCATACCCGACCCTGTTCTCCTGTTGTTGAGGTGCAAGAACCGCAGGGCTCTTGTATGTAGCAGAGAGCCAGTACTAGTGCTGCTCATCCTTCTGGTGAACTGGCAAGCACCAGCGGCCTAGTACACCCTGGTCGTACATCCAGCACTGCAGTAACACTTGGTGACGTTGCGAGTCCCATAAGTGCAGTTCAAGCTGGTGAGGTGGCTAGCACAACTAGTGTCCCGCAGCCACCAAGAAAAAGACAAACACAGGCCGTCGAGCTCATAGTGCCCTTCCTGCTGCATTTGCCAATACGAATTCGGAGCCCACCACTTCTGCAATAACCATACTTCCCCATTCACTGGCCAACCTGGAATTCAGGTGGAAACAGTTAATTTTACGTCACTTGATTTTTATTCGCTGTTTTTCATGGAAGATCTCTATAGATTTATTGTGGACCAAAGCAATTTGTATGCTGGTCAATTCATCGTCGCTAATCCCCAGTTGACCCTTGCCAGAGACTGAAAACATATTACGGTTTCCGAATTTAAGACCTTCCTGGGCCTATCCCTCCTCATGGGCATAACTAAAAAGAGTGAGCTGCAGTCATATTAGTCCACTGACCCAATTCACCATATGCCTCCATGACCAGGACACAATACGATCAGATCTTGTGGTTCATGCATTTCAATGACAATAAACTCTGTTGTCCTCAGGGTGACCCCAGATACGATCGTATCCACAAAATTCGGCCCCTCGTAAACCACTTCAACCAGCAGTTTGCAGCCTTGTTTACTCCCAATCAAGTTGTCTGCGTTGATGAGTCCCTGATTACGTTTTTTTGGCCGCTTGTCTATCAAACAGTATCTTCCCAGCAAGCGTGCCAGATATGGGGTCAACATGTATAAGCTCTGTGACAGGGCAACAGGCTATTCATATAGTTTTATGGTTTATGAGGGAAGAGATAGTCACCTTGAGCCAGAGAACTGCCCAGACTACATAAGGAACGCTGGTAAGATTGTGTGGGACATGGTGTCACCCTTATTCGGAAAGGGGTACCACTTGTATGTGGACAATTATTACACAAGCTTGCCACTTTTTAGTCACCTTTTTGATTGTGGAATTGGCACATGTGGCACCGTGCGATCTAATAGCCGGGGCTTCCCCCAACGGCTTGTAGAGTCCCGACTTAGATAGGGGTAGAGAATCTACTTGAAATGTAATAATTTGTTAGCAGTGAAGTGGAGGGATTCATAGAATGTTTTTGTTCTGTCCTCCCTTCATGCAGATACGACAGTCCAAATTCCTACGGCCACTGGTGTTGTAGAGAAACCCCTCTGTGTCCACGAATACAACCTTAACATGGGAGGGATGGACCTCAATGACCAGTTGTTGAGGCTGTACCAAATTGCCCATAATGCCAGACACTGGTATAAAAAGGTGTCTGTATATTTATTCCAATTGGCTCTGCTGAATGCTTTTGTGTTATACAAAGCTTCAGGATGAACTGGATCCTTCCTAAAATTCCAGGAAGAGATCGTCACAGCCCTTCTGTTTCCAGATGGTGCTATGGCCCACCTTACCAACGCAAATGCAGTGAGCCGGCTGCATGGGAGGCATTTTCCGTATGTCCTCCCTGGTACCCCTGCCCACAGAACACCCGAAAGAAAATGTCGTATCTGCAGAAAATGCGAATTTTAGCCGTGAAACCCACTTTTATTGTCCCTCCTGTCCTAACCAATCTGGTCTCTGCATCAGTGACTGTTTCAAATGCTACTGCACACTAGTGGAGTATTAGCGTAGGGTACAGCACTACACAGTCCTAGGGCACACTTACACAGGGTCTCGAAAGATGAGATGGCCATCACATTTTGAAAGACCCTAATCTGGAACATTTACCGTTTACAGTTTATAAAAAAGTGCAAAAAAACCCCACAAAAAAAAGCCAAAAATAGTTGTGGTTTTATTTTTCTGCTCTCTCTCTATTGTTCTCTCTCTTATGTTCGCTCTCTATTGTATGCTCTATTTTTGGATCTCTATTGTTCTATATCTATTTTTCTCTCTCTATTGTTCCTGTATTTTAGAACTGTAATGTTTTATTTTTACTATGTTTTATTGTATTTGCTTTGCAGGTATGGTATGTCTTACTGTTATACTATAATGTTACTTTGTTTTATTGTTAACCAGCATTTGCTTAGCAGGTACACCATTCAGCTGCAGTACGGGTTTATTTATTCTGACAGCAACAGAGTTTGCTCCCACGATACATAAAGCCGTGACTCCAGCGCTGTAGGAGGTGATTTCACCAGCACAGTTAAAAAAAGCGCATATATATCGCGAAGCATGGGGCAGGGGTGGAGGGGCGATTTGCTCCTAGCATTATGGGTGGATTGCCCCCATGCTTTGGTATATTTGTTAGACACAGATTGCGTTAAAAATGTTTTATTTTTACTATGTTTTATTGTATTTGCTTTGCATGTATGGTATGTCTTACTGTTATACTGTAATGTTACTTTGTTTTATTGTTAACCATCATTTGTTTAGCAGGTACACCATTCAGCTGCAGCACTGATTTATTTACCTTAACCGCAACAGCGTGATTTCACCACCACAGTTAAAAAAAATGGTGCATGTATGCCCATCATTAGAAGTGGGTGGATGAAGGGCGGTATTCTAATGATGGGCATACCCACCGATCAATCTTTTTTTCATGCAGCCCAAAGGCTGCATGAAAAAATGAACATTACAATATATGCCCAACAAGGACCAGCAACGTACTGGTATGTTGCTGGACTTTGAGTGGTTATACCTAAATAATGCCTGCAGGTTTAGGTATTATCTTGGTATCATTTTTTTTTCAGCGGTCGGCTTTCATGTAAAAGCAATTCTAGAGGCTTATCAGCCTCTACACTGCTTTTACAAGCAGTGGGAGGGAACGTCCCCCCACCGTCTTCCATGGTTTTCTCAGGCTCTCCTGTCCCAACAGGGAACCCGAGAATGCAGCCGGTGGTTCCATCAGCTGACCATAGAGCTGATCGGAGACCAGAATGGCTCCAATCCCCTCTATGGCCTAAGAAACCAGAAGATAAGAGCAATTCATGACTTAGGTTTCGCCAGATATAAACAGCGCCATTGGGAAATTGGGAAAGCATTTTATCACACCGATCTTGGTATGGTCAGATGCTTTGAGGGCAGAGGAGAGATCTAGGGTCTAATAGACCCCAATTTTTTCAAAAAAGAGTACCTGTCACTACCTATTGCTATCAAAGGGGATATTTACATTCCCTGAGATAACAATACAATTTATAAAAGAAAGTGAAAGGAACAGTTTAAAAATAGAATAGAAAAGCAAAATTAAATAATTAAAAAAAACGCACCCCTGTCTCCCCGTGCTCACGCGCAAAGGCGAACGCAAGCGTCGGTCTGGTGTCATATGTAACAGCAATTGCACCATGCATGTGAGGTATCACCGTGAAGGTCAGATCGAGGGCAGTAATTTCAGCAGTAGACCTCCTCTGTAAATTGAAAGTGGTAACCTGTAAATGATTTTAAAGGCTTTTAAAAATGTATGTAGTTTGTCGCCGCTGCACGTTTGTGTCGTGTTTGGTATCCATGTACTCGGCATAAGATCATCTTTTTTATTTCATCAAACATTTGGGCAATATAGTGTGTTTTAGTGCATTAGAATTAAAAAAAGTGTTTTTTTCCCAAAAAATTGCGTTTGAAAATTTGCTGCGTAAATACTGTGTAAAAAAAAAAATGCAACACCCACCATGTTAATCTGTAGAGCCTTTGCTTTAAAAAAATATATAATGTTTGGGGGTTCAAAGTAATTTTCTAGCAAAAAAAAAATGTGTTCATGTAAACAAATGTGTCATAAAGGGCTTTGTCTTCAAGTGTTTAGAAGAGTGGGTGATGTGTGACATAAGCTTCTAATGTTGTGCATAAAATGCCAGGAAACTTCAAACCCCCCCCAAATGACCCCTTTTTGGAAAGTAGACACTGCAAGCTACTTTCTGATAGGCATGTTGAGTCCTTGGAATATTTTATATTTTGCCACAACTTGCGGAAAAATTACAAACTTTCTTTTTTTTTTTTGCACAAAGTTGTCACTAAATGATATATTCTCAAACATGCCATGGGCATATGTGGAATTATACTCCAAAATACATTCTCCTGCTTCTCCTGAGTACGGGGATACCACAGGTGAGAGACTTTTTGGGAGCCTAGCCGTGTACAGGACCCCAAAAACCAATCACCGCCTTCAGGCTTTCTAAGGGCGTAAAATGGTGATTTCACTTCCTCACTACCTATCACAGTTACGAAGGCCCTGAAATGTCAAGATAGCACAAAACCCCCACAAATGACCCCAATTTGGAAAGTAGGCACCCCAAGTGTTTCTGGTAAAAAGCCTAGGCTTTTTGACATGCACAGCTCTCTCTCTCCGGGAAGAGAGGGGGATGAGTCATAAGAGGGCCAATGAGAGCTGCAAGGCTGCAGAGCTGGAGGTGTGCCTTTGTGTGTCTGTGTAAATCCAGGAAGTGAACAGGCAGCAGCTTCAGCTGCCCACAGTTAAAATGGATGCAGCCAGACTCAGTGGAGGGAGATTTCTGCAGCATATTTGGCAAGTACAGAATCACAGTATATATAAAATATGCAAAGTGGTTGGAGGGAAGCTTCAGAATGACAGACAGACAGACAGACAGACAGGACAGACAGACAGACAGACAGACAGACAGACAGACAGACAGACAGACAGACAGATAGATTAAATAAATTGTTCTTATTTTCTGTATTGCATACATTTAATTTGTCTTTCTTTTTCAGTATGCCATTCCATGTTTAGATTATATTATGTTTTATATATGACTTTATTTTGCATAATATAAAACTTATGGAAGGAAAAGGATAGATTGTTTGCTTCTATTTCAGTATTAAATCACTATATCTTATTTCTTACTATTCAGTTTAAAGATTAGAGGTGCATGGTTTGTATATATAGAAAACATCTGCAAATATATTCTGTACTTTTGTTGATATATTGGCTTTTTAATGCCTACGTTTTTAGCTTGTCTAACAAATGTCGATAACATCGCTGTATATCCTTATGTCACTTGGCTTATAGGCGGAAGCCAGGCATAGCAGGGAGAAGGTGAGTGGCAGAATAATACATTGCTTTTTAAGTTACTTTGTGTTTTACTTGTAGGGGGTCCAGACTCATGCAGAGGGGCCGAGATGACTAATTAAAAAACTACAATTCACATGCCACTTTATTAGGTACACCTGCTTAGTTGCTTGGTAACACAAATTGCTAATCAGCCAATCACATGGCAGCAACTCAATGCATTTAGGCATCTACACGTGGTGAAGATGACTTGCTGAAGTTTAAACCGAGCATCAGAATAGAGGATTTAAGTGACTTTGAACGTGGCATGGTTGTTGGTGTCAGATGAGCTGGTTTGAGTATGTCAAAAACTGTTGATCTACTGGGATTTTCACATACAACAATCTCTAGGGTTTACAGAGGATGGTCCGAAAAAGAGAAAATATCCAATGAGCGGCAGTTGTGTGTATGAAAATGCCTTGTTGATGTCAGAGATCAGAAGAGAATGGGCAGACTGGTTTGAGATGATAGAAAGGCAACAGTAACTCAAATAACCACTTGTTACAACCGAGGTATTCAGAATGCCATTTCTGAATGCACAACACATCGAACCTTGAAGCAGATGGGCTACGGCAGCAGAAGACCACACCGAATGCCACTCCTGTCAGCGAAGAACAGGAAACTGAGGCTACAATTCGCACAGGCTCACAAAAATTGGACAGTAGAAGACTGGAAAAATGTTGTTTGGTCTGATGAGTGTTGATTTCAGCTGCGACATTCAGATGGTAGGGTCAGAATTTGGCATAAACAACCTGAAAGCATGGAGACATCCTTACTTGTATCAATGATTCAGGCTGGTGGTGGTGTAATGGTGTGGGGAATATTTTCTTGGCACACTTTGAACCCCTTAGTACCAATTGAGCATTGTTTAAATGTCATGGATTACCTGAGTATTGTTGCTGACCATTTCTATCCCTTTATGACTACAGTGTACCCATCTTCTGATGGCTATTTCCAGCAGGATAATACACCATGTCACAAAGCTCAAATTATCTCAAACTGGTTTCTTGAACATAACAATGAGTTCACTGTACTCCAATGGCCTCCGTGGTCACCAGATCTCAATCCAATGGAGCAATTTTGGGATGTGATGGAATGGGAGCTTCGCATCATGGATGAGCATCCGACAAATCTGCAGCAACTGCGTGATGCTATCATGTCAATATGGACCAAACTCTCTGAGGAATGTTTCCAACACCCTGTTAAATCTATGCCACAAATAATTAAGGCAGTTCTGAAGGCAAAAGGGGGTCCAACCCAGCACTAATAAAGGGGCCTGTGAGTGTATATATATATATATATATATATATATATATATATATATATATATATATATATATATATATATATATATATATATATATATATATAGTGGGGCAAAAAAGTATTTAGTCAGCCACCAATTGTGCAAGTTCTCCCACTTAAAAAGATGAGAGAGGCCTGTAATTGTCATCATAGGTATACCTCAACTATGAGAAACAAAATGTGGAAACAAATCCAGACAATCACATTGTCTGATTTTTGAAAGAATTTATTTGCAAATTATGGTGGAAAATAAGTATTTGGTCACCTACAAACAAGCAGGATTTCTGGCTCTCACAGACCTGTATCTTCTTCTTTAAGAGGCTCCTCTGTCCTCCATTCATTACCTGTATTAATGGCACCTGTTTGAACTTGTTATCAGTATAAAAGACACCTGTCCACATCCTCAAACAGTCACACTCCAAACTCCACTATGGTGAAGACCAAGGAGCTGTCGAAGGACACCAGAAACAAAATTGTAGCAACCTGCACCAGGCTGGGAAGACTGAATCTGCAATAGGCAAGCAGCTTGGTGTGAAGAAATCAACTGTGGGAGCAATAATTAGAAAATGGAAGACATACAAGACCACTGATAATCTCCCTCGATCTGGGGCTCCACGCAAGATCTCACCCCGTGGGGTCAAAATGATCACAAGAACGGTAAGCAAAAATCCCAGAACCACATGGGGGGACCTAGTGAATGACCTGCAGAGAGCTGGGACCAACGTAACAAAGGCTACCATCAGTAACATACTACGCCGCCAGGGACTCAGATCCTGCAGTGCCAGACGTGTCCCCCTGCTTAAGCCAGTACATGTCCGGGCCTGTCTGAGGTTTGCTAGATAGCATTTGGATGATCCAGAAGAGGATTGGGAGAATGTCATATGGTCAGATGAAACCAAAGTAGAACTGTTTGGTAGAAACACAGCTCGTTGTGTTTGGAGGAGAGAGAATGCTGAGTTGCAACCAAAGAACACCATACCTACTGTAAAGCATGGGGGTGGCAACATCATGCTTTGGGGCTGTTTCTCTGCAAAGGGAACAGGACGACTGATCCGTGTACATAAAAGAATGAATGGGGCCATGTATCGTGAGATTTTGAGTGCAAACCTCCTCCCATCAGCAAGGGCATTAAAGATGAAACGTGGCTGGGTCTTTCAGCATGACAATGATCCCAAACACACCACCCGGGCAACGAAGGAGTGGCTTCGTAAGAAGCATTTCAAGGTCCTGGAGTGGCCTAGCCAGTCTCCAGATCTCAACCCCATAGAAAACCTTTGGAGAGAGTTGAAAGTCCGTGTTGCCCAGCGACAGCCCCAAAACATCACTGCTCTAGAGGAGATCTGCATGGAGGAATGGGCCAACATACCAGCAACAGTGTGTGACAACCTCGTGAAGACTTACAGAAAACGTTTTACATCTGTCATTGCCAACAAAGGATATATAACAAAGTATTGAGATGAACTTTTGATATTGACTAAATACTTATTTTCCACCATAATTTGCAAATAAATACTTTCAAAAATTAGACAATGTGATTGTCTGGATTTGTTTCCACATTTTGTCTCTCATAGTTGAGGTATACCTATGATGATAATTACAGGCCTCTCTCATCTTTTTAAGTGGGAGAACTTGCACAATTGGTGGCTGACTAAATACTTTTTTGCCCCACTGTATATATATATATATATATATATATATATATATATATATATATATATATATATATATACACACACACACACAGTATCTCACAAAAGTGAGTACACCCCTCACATTTTTGCAAATATTTTATTATATCTTTTCATGTGACAACACTGAAGAAATGACAACTTGCTTTAGTAGTAAAGTAGTGAGTGTACAGCTTGTATAACAGTGTAAATTTGCTGTCCCCTCAAAATAACTCAACACACACAGCCATTAATGTCTAAACCACTGGCAACAAAAGTGAGTACACCCCTAAGTGAAAAGGATGCCCCACTGATGCGCAATAGGGTTTAGGTCTGGAGACATGCTTGGCCAGTCCATCACCTTTATAACATATGTGCAGCGCTAGTGAAGAAGCTCTGTATAGCTACAGAGTCTAAAAATATGTGACCAATAACTGGTGTGATCAAGATTTTTAACATCATAGATACATAGATATTATGCAAAAGAAAGCATTGTGTCACCTTGAGTCTGGCAGGGAGAGGCCAGTTAGTAATGGCCAAAAGCCAAGTGACCTCACACTCATAAGAATATATAAACAAATAATGGTGCACTTATTCAATAATATACTGAAGCTGTAAAATTCAAAACTGAATATATGATACAAAATAAATACAAAAATTAAAAATAAAGTGCCATTGTTAAATAATAGGGTTGTCCCGACACCACTTATAGATGGCACTGATGAGGCGTGAACTGCGTCAATAGCTTCTTTATTTTATTTTTTACAGTTTTTATATATTATAAAAAAAAATCTTTTTTTTGTTTTTCGTTTTTTTGGAGGGGGGGGGGGGGGGGTGGACAGTCAGTGTCTATTTTATTTTATTTTTTTACAATTTTACTATTTATTACAATGTTAACTTTTTTTTTAATTCACCCCTGTTGGAGGGTAGGGGGGCTTTTGTGAGATGGCAGGGGTCTAAACAGACCCCTGACCTCTTCCCTTTGAGGCATGGAAACGGCCTGAGAATAGAGATTCCCCAGTCCCTTTCTCAGCAGCCTCAACTGCACTGAACATGAATGGACAGGAGACACAGGCTCCTCTCCATTCATAAACTGAAGCATTGTAAACTGTGTTCAGTTAGGAATGGACAGAGTTAGTGATCACTGCCTGTGCATTCGGAAAAGGAAGGAGCCAGTACATTACATATTTACTGGCTCCTTCCTCCTAAAAGATCTGGGAGGGGGAGGGGGGAACGGAGGAGCACACGGAGGGTGGAGCAGAGGAGCAGGGGGGGACTGGAGGAGCGGAGGAGTGAGGGTGGACCAGAGGAGCACACAGAAGGGGACCGGAGTAGGACGGGGTGGGGGGGGGACCGGAGTAGCCTACGAAGGGACACAGAGGGGAGTCGGAGGGGGATACAGGGGACACTCAGGAACAATTAGTGCGGGGGAAGTTATAATCAGCGATCTCCCTGTGTGTTTCTACTCCTCTCCCCTCCTCGGCTTTCAGCTGCTTTATTGAAAGCCAGGTAGATCAGTGATTATAGCTTCCCCGTCACCGCACCGATTGTTCCTGAGTGACCAGGTATGAGACTAGGTATCGGGAGCATTTGCATGAGTAAGTACTCCTGCAAATACTCGGCATCGGGACTGATACCGATACCGATACCTATACTAGTATTGGTATCGGGACAACCCTACTAAATAAATAACATGTGAATCCATAAAGAGTGCATTTTATAAGTCCATGAATATGCAGACAAATCCAGAAAAAATCCAAAAATTAATAGTTCAAAAAAGTGAGCAAAAAGTCCCTCTCCAAAGTGAAATTCCAATACGTGCTTGAATATAAAATGTAGTCACCACCACCATCTTTACGTAAATTGGCCGCTCACCTCAAAATAAGACCCACCCGGGTCTAATCAAGCCTTGTTTTAAACATAGGAAGATCCTCTGTAGTCAAGAACACCAGCTCCAATAGCACACATGCTCTCTTTGGACAGAACAGTTTCTTTAATAGTACTCAAAATATATTTTGCGCTGGTTCTCGGCGACAGGGTACTGTACATCTTGCGCTGGCTGCAATAGGAAAAACACATTTTCCTATTGCAGTGAGCGCGAGAGGGAATTCGCCTCTGGGGGCATACAAGGCCCTTTGGTCTGGTATGGGTTTTAAGGGGAACCCCCTACGCCGAAAAAACGGCGTGGGGGTCCCCCAAAATCCATACCAGATCTAAGGGCCTGGTATGCTCCTGGAGGGGAACCCATGCCGGTTTTTTATTTAAAATTTAGCGTGAAATTTCCCCCTCAAGATTCATACCCAACACAGTGCCTGGAATTGGCGGGGATCCAAGTCGGATCCCCGCACCAGTGTGAACCCGGCTCGCAAGGTGTCAATCTCGCCAATAAAAGTGGTGAGATTGACACAATATCAGACAACAATACAGAAGTTGACCAAAGGGTGGTGGTAAAGAGCTGAAAAACCACGTGATTTGGTGAAAGTTGGCTGGAAAAGTCCTGCGGTCTGTATGCAAGACAAACTTCTGGCCAACGCCCTTTGTACAAAAATCCAAGGGAAAGTTTGTACAAAGTCCTATCGTATGTCTGGGGCTTTAAATTGACAGAACTAATCTGTGTACCACATGAGCACATACTGTAGCCAGTCTGTGGTAGCCAGAATTATTGTTGGTTGGCAGGGGATCAAATACTTATTTTACTCACTGAACTGCAACTCAATTTACAGTATAACATGCATATCATGTGCTTTTCTTGATTTTTGGTTGATATTCTGTCTGCATTTAAAATACAACTGTGATAACAATTGTAGACCCTACATTTCTTTGTAAGTGGGCATACTTACAAAATCTACAGAGGGATCAAATTATTATTTTCCTAAATTTCTCCTAAATGCACCATACACAAGCCATTTCCCTGGGGTGTGGCACCTCATTACCAATATGTTCATGCAGCAAGGAGAGCATGAAGTGCCTTGTGTTATCCCAATGTGTTTCCTCTTTTGTTCATGACAGCCATCTCTGAGGAAGTCCCGTATAAAGGAAGAAACACATTAGGGAAACACAATGCATTACAAGCCCCCCCTGCAGCACGAACATATTGCTTCTAAGGCTTTGTGGACTCCTTGCATCAAGATAGTTGTGTTGGGCTTATGACATTGGAAACCAGTGGCTACAAACACAATGGTTGGTAATCTAAATAAGATCGCCTGAACCTGTGAATGTGAAATTCGTCTCACTGAGTTGGTAGAATGCAGTTTCCTGTCTGTTATCCATCAGCATGGCTATTTGCTGCATATCATAGAATGCTTGTTGGCAGGTGCATTTAGCTTGTCTGCCACTAAGTGGTGCTGTGTGGTAGGGAATTAGGTAATTGGGTGTTAGGCCCCTTTTAGAAATCCCCTAGTGATGTAATGGTAAGGTGACCAGATTTTTAAAATGAAATCCGAGGACATATTTTTTTTTTTATTGGCAAACGATAAACTATTTTATAATCATATTTTCCTCAAATGATATATGCAGTGTATATGGTATGTTTTTATGGAATAATTTATGATATATACGTTATTTCTCACATTTGGTCCATGAGATAAATAAAAGATGCTTCTTAGAATTTTTTGGGATAGGACTACTAAATGTTAAGAAGATCTAATCCGGGCAGGGGCAACTCCAGACAAGTTTTGGGGGGTGCTATGGTGGTGCTTCAGGTAAAAGTGAGGCTGCTAATGCAGCGTTCTACCGCACACCTGTGGCTGTGGCCAAAAAGTGGGTGTGCCCAGCAAGTGGGCGTGGTCAGCAAGTGGAGGCTTCTTCCTAATGGCGTACAATGGTGATCAGTATGTCCTGGCCTCTGTATACCAATACACAACCCTTCACTTCTTTTATACAATTCTACAAAATGACTTATAGGTGCAATGGTAAAACCTATAAATTAATATCCAGTGCAAATCAACCAATGTACTGCAAAATAGTAGTGATGGTGTCACCCCCTCTGCAAAAATATTTAGAGAAATTGCAGAGCTTCAATGTGCAAATAATGTTGAAACTCCTACATACAATAGTAATAACAGAGATTCAAATCAACCCATGTATTAGAACATAGTAGTGATGGTGTCACCCTCTCTGCAAAAGGTATGAAGTATTGGAAAGCTGCAATGTGCAAATAGTGGTAAACCCCCTTATATATAATCATAATAGAATGTACAATTGATGTACATATTTTACATTTTATTATGATTAAATATAGAGGATTTCACCACTATTTGCACATTGAAGCTCTGCAATATTTCCAACCTTTTGCAGAGGGAGTGACACCATCACTATTATATTGCAATACATTTGTTGATTTGCACTAGATATTAATTTATAGGTTTTACTATTGCACTTATAAGTCCATTTGTACAATTTTATAGATGAAGTGTAGGGCAGTGCTGCATTTTTTTGCTTTTTATTGATTTGTGTTAGATGAGGGAACCAGCTAACACGATTCTCTTATTGCTTTTGAGATTTTTGTTGTTGTATGGTAGTTGTTTACTTGATTTGTTATGTCCACCGTATACTGGTAACCACTGGCCCAGCATATTGGTGGTCAATGTGCCCCCTGAATGCTGGTGGTCAGTGTGCTCCCTGTATGCTGGTGGTTAGTGTGCCCCCTGTATGCTGGAGATCAGTGTGGCACCTGTATGCTAGTGCTACATGCAGGAGGATGCTACTGTACATGCAGGACTCAGGAGGATGCCCTGTGCAGGGTTCAGGAGGATGCTATGTACAGAATGCAGGGCTAAGGAGGATGCTACATACAGAATGCAGGGCTCAGGAGGATGCTACGTACAGGGTGCAAGGCTCAGGAGGATGCTACGTACAGAGTGCAGGGCTCAGGAGGATTCTACGTACAGAGTGCAGGGCTCAGGAGGATTCTACGTACAGAGTGCAGGGCTCAGGAGGATGCTACGTACAGAGTGCAGGGCTCAGGAGGATGCTACGTACACAGTGCAGGGCTCAGGAGGATGCTACGTACACAATGTAGGGTTCAGGAGGATGCTACCTACACAGTGTAGGGCTCAGGAGGATGCTACATACACAGTGTAGGGCTCAGGAGGATGCTACATACAGAGTATAGGGCTCAGAAGGATGCTTTGTACAGAGTACAAGGTTCAGGAATGCACCCTCACCCCTATCCTGAAACTATCCCCCTGTTTGCTGAGAGAGAAGAAGCTGCTGCTGGGGGCACAGGGGGTTTGCGTCTGCTGGGGGGGGAGTTCAATCCTGGACAGGGAGAAGGATCATGGCTAGAAAGCTAATGACACCCCCAAATTGGTTTGCAGATTGCAGTGCGAACTGTGAAATGATATAGGAATCAGATCACATGGGTATCAACAGCCATGCGATCCGATTCCAGTGTGGACCCAAAAATTTGAAGAGTTGTAGAGGGGAATGGAGTGTGTAAGCTGTGATGACAGTGTGGAGGGGGAGTAGAAGTTACATTAGATAGGGGATGGGAGTTTTATAGCAGAATTGAGGAGGAATGAGACTAGAAGGGAGGAGTGAGAAGCTGCACTGGACAAGGCCGCCTTTAATGCAAGGCAAACGGGGCACCTGCCCTGGGCCCAATCTTTGTTGAGGGGCCCACGCTACCCGCAAATTGGGGCCCAGATGATGGCTTTGCAGCGCGCACAGAGGACAAGGGAGGCTGTATTCCAGAGCTAGCCAGCAGAGAGGGGGCGGGGCCGGGAGCTCCACTGATGCTCTGACCCCGCCCCATGCAGCCTGTATGCTCGGAGCAGAGCGGCTGTAGTGAAGTCTCTGAATGTAGCATGTCCGCAGTCTCTGATTGTCTCCTGTAGCATGTCTGCAGTCTCTGTCTTCTGTAGCATGTCTGCAGTCTCTGATTGTCTCCTGTATACTGTCCGCAGTCTCTGTTTGTCACCTGTAGCATGTCCGCAATCTCTGATTATCACCTGTAGCATGCCTGCAGTCTCTGATTGTCACCTGTAGCATGTCCACAGTCTCAGATTGTCACCAGTAGCATGCCTGCAGTCTCTGATTGTCTCCTGTAGCGTGTCTGCAGTCTCTGAATATCACTTGTAGTATGTCCGCAGTCTCTGATTGTCACCTGTAGCATGTCCGCAGTCTCTGATTGTCACCTGTAGTATGTCCGCAGTCCCTGATTGTCTTCTGTAGCATGTCCGCAGTCTCTGATTGTCTCTTGTAGCATGTCACCAGTCTCTGATTGTCTCCTGTATACTATCCGCAGTCTCTGATTGTCACCTGTAGCATGTCCGCAGTCTGATTGTCACCTGTAGCATGCCTGCAGTCTCTGATTGTCACCTGTAGCATGCCTGCAGTCTCTGATTGTCTCCTGTAGCATGTCCGCAGTCTCTGATGCACTCCCACAGTTTATTTGTCGTCTCTGACCTATGTGTATTAATGTGCCCCTTTACTTGCTCAATTATTTGGGATTGCTCCAGTGCTCAGTGAGTGGTAATGATGTGCCTTAACCTGTAGCACTACCATATCTCAATTATGTACATTGCACGGCAATCATAGGTTTAAATCAGGTGATGAGGAGGCAACATATCGCCTCCTCACCACCTGTTAAACGCACTCTGATCACTTTTCAGAGGAGCAACAGTGCCTGCTGCACTTGTGAATGAGCCCTTAATTGCATTTAGGGCTCGTTCACATTTAAAGTTGGAGGGGTGGTAAAACTCGTTACATCCAAAGTATGCAGAATACCATCTCCGAACGCACAACACATTGAACCTTGGAGCAGATTGGATACAGCAGCAGAAAACCACACCGGGTGCCACTTCTGTCAGCTAAGAACAGGAAGCTGAGGCTACAATTCGCACAGGCTCACCAAAATTGGACAATAGAAAATTGGAAAAACGTTGCCTGGTCTGATGAGTCTCAATTTCAGCAGCGACATTCAAATGGTAGGAATTTGAATCAGAATTTGGCATAAACAACATGAAAGCATGGATCCATCCCGCCTTGTATCAACGGTTCAGGCAGGCTGGTGATGGTGGTGTAATGGTGTGGGGGATATTTTCTTGCCGCACTTTGGGCCCGTTAGTACCAACTGGGCATCATTTAAATGCAACGGCCTATATGAGTATAGTTGCCCCTCAGTACAGACACCCTCCACTAAGTATAGACCCCCCTCCACCAATTATAGTCCTCCCTCAGTACAGACCCCCCTCCACTAAGTATAGACCCCCCTCTGTCATTGTAGACCCCCACTAAGTAGAAAACCCCCTCCATCAGTATAGACCTCCCCCTCAGCAGAGACCCCCCTCAGTATAGACTCCATCCACCAGTACAGACCCCCCTCCCTCAGTACAGACCCCTCTCCCTCAGTATAGATCTTCCCTTCATCAGTATAGACCTCCCCTCCATCAGTAATAGACCCCCCTCAGGACAAACCACCCTCCTCCATTAGTACAGACCCCCCCTCAGACAAACCACCCCCCTCCATTAGTACAGACCCCCCTTCAGGACAAACCATCCCCTCCAATAGTACAGACCCCCCTCAGGAAAAACCACCCCCCTCCATTATTACAGACTCCCCCTCAGGACAAACCACCCCCTTCCAATAGTACAGACCCCCTCCCCTCAGGACAAACCCCCCAATAGTACAGACCTCCCCAGGACAAACCACCCCTCTCCATATAATATAGCTGTGTCCTAGTGGCATCACTAGGGTTGGTGTCACCCGATGCGGTAAAACATGGTGTCACCCCCCCTCCACCAACTATAGTGGCCCCTCGGTACAGACCCCCTTCACCAATTATAGTCCTCCCTTAGTACAGACCCCCACCACTAAGTATAGACCCCCCTCTGTCAGTGCAGACCCCCCACTAAGTATAAACCCCCTCCATCAGTATAGACCCCCTCTATCCGTACAGACCCCCCTCCCTCAGTACAGACCCCCCTCCCTGAGTATAGACTTCCCCCTCAGTACAGACCCCCCCTCCATCAGCATAGACCTCCACCCTAAAGGACAAACCACCCCCCTTCATTAGTACTTTAAACCCCGCTCAGGACAAACCACCCCCTCCAGTAGTACAGACCCACTGCAGAACAAACCCCCCCTCCTATAGTACAGACCTCCCCCCAGGACAAACTACCCCCTCTTTTAGTACAGACCCCTCTCAGGACAAACCACCCTCCTCCAATAGTACAGATCCCCACCCAGGACAAACCACCCCTCTCCATATAATATACTGTAGCTGTGTCCAGCAGTAAAAACCAACCTCACAACACCTCACCTCGGGTGGCAGAGGACATTCCTTCCCAATCGCAAGCCGACACCCCCCGCCTGTTACCACACCAGCTCAGGTGGCTTAGGTACACGGAACACCCAGGCAGCAGCTGGAGAGGAGAGGACAGTGTGCAGCCAGTTGAGAGCAGATTCTGACAGGCTTGGGCAGTAACGCAGGAGTTAGAGACAGAGAGGAGGAGGAGGAGGAAAACACATGCCAGGCACAGCCGCTGCGCTGGAGGTGTGTTCCAGCTGAAGAAAAAAAAAAACGTCAAAGGTAGCCAGGGTTTTCGTCACCCTCGGGATGGAGTCACCCCTGTAGGGTGTGATACCCAGGCGCGGACCGCCCCCCCCCCCAGCAACGCAATTACTGTGTCTAGCACCAAAAACCAACCTCCTCAGCAAGCCCCACCCCCCCTTGCAACACCTCATCTAGGGCAGTGGAGGACATTCTCCCACCCCAATCGCAAGCCGACACCCACCGCCCGTTACCGCACCAGCTCGGGCGGCTTAGGCACACTGAACACACGGGCGGCCGCTGGAGAGGAGAGGACAATGTGCAGCCGCGCCGAGCAGATTGTTACAGGCTTGGGCAGCAGAGCAGGAGTTAGAGACAGAGAGGAGGAGTAGGAGAACACATGCCAGGCACAGCCATGGCGCTGGAGGTGTGTTCCAGCTGAATAAAAAAAATTGCCAAAGGGAGCCAGAGTTTTTGTCCCCCTCGGGCTGGTGTCCCCCTATAGTAGGTGGCACCCGGGTGCGGACCACCCCCCCCCAGCGACGCCACTGTTGTTGCCGACCATGTCCATCCCTTTATGACTACAGTGTACCCATCTTCTGATGGCTACTTCAAGCAGGATAATGCACCATGTCACAAAGCTCAAATCATCTCAAACTGAACATAACAATGAGTTCACTGTACTCCAATGGCCTCCACATTCACCAGATCTCAATCCAATAGAACACCTTTGGGATGTGGTGGAACAGGAGATTCGCATCATGGATGTGCAGCTGTCAAATCTGCAGCAACTTTGTGATGCTATCATGTCAATATGGACCAAGATCTCTGAGGAATGTTTCCAACACTTTCTTGAATCTATGCCACAAAGAATTAAGGCAGTTCTGAAGGCAAAAGCTGTACCTAGCAAGGTGTTCCTAAGTGGTCAGTGAGTGCATATCTCCAAAGGGTAGCCACTGCACTCTATGAATGAGATGAATGCCCAGCTGATCAACCACAAAGGAATTCATACAAATCGGAAACAGGTAGGGAGGAATTCATAGGTCTAATGGCAGAGATAAACCATAGCAACAGCACTTTATTGACTATGACAATATATATATGGCCCCTACGTCCCCAATTTCAACCACATCCCTCAGAGGTAGCTACAATGAAACTCGTTAGACGGTCTTCTCGGGTCCTTCCTTTAAGACTTTGCTAAAGTACTTATGGTGCAATCTAAAGAGATTTTACTTTGTGTCCTATGATGGTTTGAGTTCATTGAACAAAATTATGAAGCAGGTCCTGCAAATGGAGCTGTTTATTTTTGTAATACGTATCTGAGGACTTTTCTCTTTGGCCCACACACTGAGAAACCTAATAAGAGTCTTTATTTTATTGAGACGTGAGAGGGCTTGTATAAGTGAGCATTATACATAGTTGAACAACATCACATGTGTATGTGTAAGAAAGAAAGACCCAGAACCCTTTTACCAGATACTGTACATTTTATTTAATTGTATACAATCAAAGTTGTTTAAGAACTTTCAAATCAGACTTACTCTACGGCTCGGTTCACACTGGGGCGACTTGGGATCCGACTTGTACGCCCTCAAGTCGCCCCAAGTCGCCCCAGAAATAGTTTCAATGGGAGTGAACGCTAGCGTCTTAATAGACGCTACTGAAGTCGCTCCGACTTCAGAGCGTACTCCCTGTACTACTTTGATCCGACTTGGTAGGCGACCTGTACCATAGAAATCAATGGAAGTCGCCTCCAAGTCGGATCTCTCTGTAAAGTCAAGCGACTTTGCAGGGAAAACCCCTCCCTCCCAGAGAGCTGATTGGCCACAGGCGAAGTCGCCTGTCATGGAGGCGACTTCAAGTCGCCTTGTAATTTGCTGAAGTCGCGCTGAAGTCGCGCTGAAGTCGCGCTGAAGCCGCGTTGAAGTCGCGGTACAAAGTCGCGCTGAAGTCGTGTTGCCCCAGTGTGAACCGACCCTAACTGCTATTTATTTACAATTCCAGTATTCATTTCTCAGTTGTATGCATGCAATTTCAATGCATGATTAGATAGATTTTTCCTTATTTTATCCCAATATGCCCCTTATCTTCACTGCACCCTGGCTGACTGCCTCTGCTACCTTCCTCTGGCTGGAATTCTCATGTAAACCTGGTTGCCTGGCTTGCAAAGATTGTATAAACTATGGACAGCACGGCGCTCAACGGTGCTGGAAATGATGTAAGTGATCAATTTGCTCTGCACGCTACTAATAATCAGAGTAGTGCTTAGGGATTAAAATTTGTTTTGTAAACTCTGTGCTCCTGGCAGAGAAGGAAGTTAAGCTCCTTCAACCATATTATGCGACTGATAATTGTCACCAAGTAAATATTTACTTGAAGGATTATGGGGCCATGCAGGCTGGCCTGGCTGGTTAAATAATCTAAACAGAATTTTCTGCGTTTCCCGTGACAGCCACTTTTTCCGCTCACTGATTACAGCAGGCAGGGGAAAACAATTGCTATAACAATCACTAACAAAGCATACTCCAAGCCTCAAAAAGACTATAGTGGAAGAATATGTAGGTGTGTTTGTGTGTGCATGCTTATGCTTATTCACAGCTACCTACTGTTCCTGTTTTAACAAAACAGCCGCACTCAAAGACAAGTGACTTTAGAAAAAAAAAAATAACACATAAGAAAAAAAAGCTTCAGGCAGACAAAGTACAGCACAAGTACCTTCAATTGCCTGCAAGTACATGTGTGCCCCATACATGGAAGTACCATGTATTTCTCAGGGTTTGTCACAGGGAGTAGGGGAGTGGAGGTAAGTGATGAAGTAGGGTTTTTTGGTACATATTTCCTGCAGACAGGTTTATTTTAATAAATTTAATTTTTAATAAGTTTCTTGCAACTTCTAAAAAGCTGATCTGGCAGTACACTTTAAAACATCCCTCCTATATCCCTATTTTTATTTTAACCTCCCTCATCTGTTGTTGCAAAGCCATTTCACTTGTACTTCAATTAAATTTTTCAGTAAAGCAGGTAGATAGAGTAAATGTGAAAATGGTCCATTTTAGCATGCAGGCTAGTGCCTGTTTTGCCGATTTAGTGCATCACACTGCTGTTTACATTTTTTTTAGCTTTATTGAGAGTGTTCAAAGTTAGACTCCATTCAAGTCTCCAAACTACAGTGCATTGGAAGGCACTGCAGTGCGCCACACTACCAGTGAATGGTGTGCGCTGGAGTCCCCAGGGGCTGCAGGAACTCACTTGGGGAGTGTTCCACCTTCCCCTCCTTCCTTTTTGGTGCAGTACAGTGCTGGCCAAAGCAAGGAGCCTGTGTGCAAGTAGACACAGAAACATCAAGTGCTGTGGTGGGGCAAGTGCTACTAGACCACTTGTGTTGTGAGTACTAAGCCATGTGCATGTGTGCTGAGCTAAAATGGCAACTGTTCTTGCTGAGCTAAGATGGAGATTGTGCAGTTGAAGCAATGAGTCTGGGAAGGTGGATCAGGACTTAAAGTGACTCTGTTGCCATTGGCAGCTGGGAGTCTGGGTAGAGGGCTTGGGGCTGCCAAAGATTGGTTGCTGAGCCACATGCTGTTGCCAGGAGAACCAGGGCTACAGAGAATTATTTTGAATGTCCATGTGATCCCCTTGCTACTTGTGGGGTGTGTGCTGAAATTCTGCAAAGACCATGTGAGCTATCCCTGTCTATTTGCTGCAAAGTGTTGCTGTCAAGAATGTGACCTGGAGGTTGTGGGACACTGTGCAAAGCTGCTTTGGGAGGCAAGACCAGGGACGGGGGCAGGACTGCAGTCATGTGCTAATTCTTGTGTAAGTTTTGGATTGTTGCTTAGACAGGGTTAAAGTGGACCTGAACTCAAAAGTGAGGATTTACTATGTTATAGATAATCTCTAGAACATAGGTGTGCCCAGCCTATTGCATTAGGGTGTGTACCCTAAAGCTCAAGCACACATGCATGTCTACATATATATGGCACCAGCAAGTAGATCAATCTCCCTGCCTGCACAATGAAAGAGAAGTGCGTAAGCCGGTTCACACAGGAGCGGCTTCAAAGTCACCCAACTCCTGTCCGACTCCCGTATGACTGCAAAACGACTTCTGTATAGAAGTCAATGCAAGCCACTCCGAAGTCGCCCCCAAGTAGTACAGGAACCTTTTTCTAAGTCTGAGCGACTGGAGTCACTCCTATTATAACAGTTCAATTGTACTGAATGGAGCGCAACTTGTCAGGCTGACAAGTCAACTGACAGGTCACCCCTGTGTGAACCGACACTTATGGTGAACCGCTAAGATGGAGATTCTTCTTGCTGGCACACAGAGTATTAATGCTAATGTGCATGGGGTGATTGTAGTGTGCATGGGGTGATTGTAGTGTGCACGGGCGCAACTGGGACTCCCTGTGTGCATGCCAATACTTTAAAAATAGCATTTGTTTCTAAGCAGTACTCTGAAAGATGTAACTTTTTGTCTGGCGCTCTTAAGAAAAATAACAGTGCACTTCCTGTGCCTTAAGCCTCATAGCTATGTATCTACAGTCTGAGGCCATCTAAGGGACTCTGCCTCTGACTACAACTCTCCTAAGATTTGGTAATTTTACTACTGTGCTGCTTTCTACTACTGTGCTGAAGAGGAAGCTAAACTCAAGGACCTGAAATACAAGGAGCTTTTGCTTTATCCATTGTGTGGATCAGTGCTTCCACTTTTCCTGCTGCTATTTGAGTACTTCCCCACAGCCATCAGGAGGGCAACTCTGACATAAGCATGTAAGGCCCTACCATCAAAATGGCAAAGTACAAAATAAGGCATGGTCAGTAATAGAGGAACGATTGGCTGAAGGAAGCTTACAGGCAATATTAGTTATTTGTCCTCTGCTTGCCTTGCTTGGGTACAGCTTTCATAATTCAGGTTTTCTTGAAGGATGCTTCCTATAAATGGACCAGTTGATGAGTTCTTCATCATGCGAGAAGGGAAGAATTGTAGGCTAATCATTAATCATGATTAAATCTTTATGATGAAACATGTCGGGGCGTAGCTACACGGCGATCTCACACGAGTACTAGAGGAGGGAGTGAAGGGGGACAGAGCGGAGCTCCAGTGAAGGGACGAGTGCTGCGGACGGGTGAGACGAACCTGAGCACACACACCTCCTGGGTCCGCCGTGGCCTGCCTGTTGTTATTTCAGTTGCTATTGCTTGCTGTGCTGTGGGAGTTCCCCATTTGCCGTGAAGTGACTTGCCTGTTATTTTATTTTAAATGTGAGTTCATTACAAGTTGTTTTATATGTGATTAAACCTTTTAAACGAGATTACACTATTGGAGCTTCTTTTATTTTTATGTCATACTACCAACCTGAGAAAAGCGGTGTTCCTATGGAGCAGTGGAGGTGTATGCTCGCATGTTAACCCCCATGTAAGTGGGTTAGAGGCTCTGTCAGGCCAAACACGAGAGTGAGAGGCCTTAACAGCTGGTGAGTTTGAATTTCAGCAGGGAGTGGATTCACGTCACAGAGGTGTGATGGATGTTTGAAAACATAGCTGAGCAGTTTTGGAGTCACCCTCACTCTTTTTTTGGACTTTCTTCAAATATTTTCACGATTATTTTTCACGATTGATTGGTTTCTGGACTTTATAGATATTTACTGTGTTCAATTTTCATTATATATTTTTTCTTGGATTTATATATCTGTATATCACTTTCACTGAGTATTATAATTTATATTAGCTCATATTGAATTTATTGAATAATTTATTTTATTTAATATTAATTTTTACTTTTTGATATATTTAGCAATATATGTTTTTTCACTTTTTCTCTAGTCACATCTGTATTCAGCTCACTGGCTGGATAAGAGTGTCTGGTATCTCCCCACCTGGGGATAAGCGCCACTATTTCATCTATAATTTTCCTTTGGTGAATTCGGTTTATGTAGATAAATATAATATATAAGATAAATATGTCAAAATATGAGCCTGGTTGATTGTCTTGGATATCTATTAAGTACTTAGACACATTTTGCAGTAGTAATGTTGGTTGCTTGGAGTAAACCCAGAGGCAGGTGTTTTTTTCGACACCTCTTGCTGTTTCAGCTTACTTGACAAATACAGAGATCTCTTATCTGTAATAACTAATATAGTGCAAGGAGAAGAAGTACAAAATATTTTCCACAGTAATAGAAAATGGGTAGATAGTTAAAGGTACATTACATTAAAAAGTAAAAAAAAACTCATGACATGTATAAAGGAAACTAACTACCCAGTGCTTCTGACTTTTATTTAGGCATAACTGTAATGTTGTGTACACACGAGCGGACTTTCGACAGACTGACTTTTTGACGGACTTTCGATGGAGTTCTGATGCAACGGACTTGCCTACACACGATCACACCAAAGTCCGACTGATTTGAACGTGATGACGTACGACCGGACTAGAATAAGGAAGTTCATAGCCAGTAGCCAATAGCTGCCCTTGCGTCCCTTTTTGTCCGTCGGACTAGCATACAGACGAACGGATTTTTCGACCGAACTCGAGTCTGTCGGAAAGATTTGAAACATGTTCTATTTCTAAAGTCCGTCTGATTTTTTGACAGCAAAGGTCCGATGAAGCCCACACACAATCGAATTGTCCGGCGGATTCGTTCCGTCGGACCTTTGCTGTCGAAAAGTCCGCTCGTGTGTACACAGCATAAGAATCTGTGTCAAAATACTTTTGTTTGCATCAGAACTGCTATTCTCCACATACAAATCAATGGTAAAACAAAAGCAGCTTAAAGCATGCTGATGCAGCTTAGAAAGAGGCCAAATGCAGGCCAGAAGGAAGTCAACTACAGATCAAATGCACCTGTTAAAGAACTGTAAGGGTTCATGCAAGTGGACAAATTTAGACATTTTCTTTACCCAGTGTAAAATTTCCAGTACTTTCCCATGCCCAGGGAGCTGAATACGACCTGCCATTCAATTGAATGGCTTATGCGTTTGCACTCTTGTAAACCCTGATGCAAGGAAGTCACCTATGCATGCACAAGATATTTCCCAAACATGAAATGTCTGCATTTGGCACCTGCAGCTCCCTGGGTTTGGAAAAGCAATGGGAAATTCACACTGGGCACAGAAAATGCTTAAATTATGTATGTGCATGAACCCTAATTAATCTCCGAACCATCTTAAACTGATCTAAAATGCAAGCAGAATGCACCTGAAAGCAAGCTGCATTTGCCCGTAGACACATGCCCATAAGCACATAGCAGTTGGTCTATAGAATGTCCATAATAATCTAATTTTCTCCTTGTCTTATTGGCCCACTTTTTTTTTTTGCAGAAGTCTGAACTGAGATACAGGTTTTATTTATGATAAGATGTTAAAACTCATCTACTTCCTAAGGGGTGCAGCTTGTCTCATTACAACACTGGCAATGCACAAATAATTATAATTAAAGCTGACTGTCCAATTTAGAAATAATTTTGGGAAAGCATATGGTAAAACACACAGCAGTTTAATGGGAACAGAGAAAGGTATGAATATGCAAATCAGTATGCTTAAAAAAATTTGCATTGCCAATAGCTATACCCCAAGAAAAGAAATAGTAATTGGAGCTAAATGAATGGAAAATGTGGGGGTAGGGATAGGCCCAGAAAGGGTTCATGCTTTAATAGTGTTGAAAGTTTATCAAAACTGAAAATCATATGGGGATGAGCCACAGAGATGGGAACTGTGGTATGCTGGGAAGGTCATTCTTGTAGGGTCAAAGGAGAGAAAATTTGTTCCACCTACATCTTATGCTATGTACACGCGATCGGACATTCCGACAACAAAACCATGGATTTTTTTGCAACGGATGTTGGCTCAAACTTGTCTTGCATACACACGGTCACACAATTGTTGTCGGAAATTCCAAACGTCAAGAACGTGGTGATGTACAACGCGTACGACGAGCTGAGAAAAATGAAGCTCAATAGCCAGTACGGCTCTTCTGCTTGATTCCGAGCATGCCTGGACTTTTGTGCGTCGGAATTGTGTACACACGCTCGGAATTTCTGACAAGTCTTGTTGTCAGAAAATTTGAGAACCTACTCTCAGACAGTTGTTGTCGGAAATTCCGACAGCAAATGTCCAATGGAACATACACACGGTCAGAATTTCCGACAACAAGCTCACATCGAACATTTGTTGTCGGAAAATCCTATCGTGTGTACAGCCCATTAGCGTCACCAGGCTTTTCTTTGCGCAGAACTGCTTCTCTCTCCATACAACTCTATGAGGATGTAAAAGCAGTTCAAAGCAGGTCAAATTCAAGTTAGAATTAGGACAATTGCAGGTCTGATGTACCTTTTAATAAGTTGTGAATGATTTTAGAAGAGTCTCAAACTGATGTCAAAAGCACACTGTATCGGCACAGGTCTTTAAAGTGTAGCTAAACCCAAAACTAAAAAATATAATATATTACAGCATACTAATACTGGGAGTCTTTAGTGGTGGTTGTATTCGTTTCCCTTTTTCAGGCAAAGAAATTTTTCAGCAAGTACGGAAAATATCTGTTGATCTTGACAGAAATGCAGTGTCCATGTCACTTCTTTTGAATTGAACAGAAAGCACAAGCCTATCTTAGTTGTCCCATTAGCCCCTCTACATTGGAGACGGACAAAGGCAGACATGTTTAAACTCCAGCCTGTGTGGTTACAAAAACTTCTATAAATACACTGTAGGAGTAAATGTAGCTATGCATGGACAGGAAATGTGTGATTTACAAGATTTCTAGGTGAAAATAAAGGAAGTCTGAAAAAAAAAAAATGCAGGAACCTCATCTATGAAATTGTAAATTGCAATATATTATATTTTTTGGATTTAGATACACTCCAAGCAAAAGGCTGTTGGTCTCTAGAATTTCCCCAGTAATCACTCTTCCAAAGCCCATCAACACAGTCAATGCTAGTAAGGCCCCTTTCACACTGAGGCGCCTCTAACCCACCAGTAAAACACTGAGCACTTTTGAAGAGCTTTTCAGGCGCTTTTGAAGAGCTTTCCATTCATTTCAATGGAGAAGGGTGAATGAAAGCATTCATTGATTTTAATGGAAATAGGTTTTGAGCTTATTGGGCCCTTTCACTCTGAGGCGGTTTGCAGGCGCTATTGCGCTAATAATAGCGCCTGCAAACCGACCCGAAACAGCCGCTGCTGTCTCTCCAGTGTGAAAGCCCCAAAGGCTTTCACACTGGAGCGGTGCGCTAGCAGGACGGGAAAAAAAGTCCTGCTAGCAGCATCTTCGGAGCGGTGAAGGAGCGGAGTGTTTACTGCTCCTTCACCACTCCTGCCCATTGAAATCAATGGGACAGCGCGGCTATACCGCCGGCAAAGCGCCTCTGCAGAGGCGCTTTCCGGTGGTTTTTAACCCTTTCTCGGCTGCTAGCGGGGGGTAAAACCGCCCCGCTAGCGGCCGAATACCGACGGTAAAGCGCCGCTTACGCTTTACCGCTGACGCCGCCCCCGCCCAAGTGTGAAAGGGCCCTTCAGGCGCTTTTTTTTAGCGTGAAAGCACCTAAAAAGCGCCTCAGTGTGAAAGGGGTTTCAAGACATACAAAGCTCCCGTTCTGCTAACACTTGCCAACAGTTGTTACAATGGGGGAGGTTTCCTAATGTTGGTACACAGAGAATCTGGTGCAGCTGTGCCAATCAACTCTAACAACCAATCAGCATCTAACTTCAGCTTGTTCAATAAAGCTTTGACAATAAAACATAGAAGCTGATTGGTTACTATGCACAGCTGCACCAGATTCTGTGTGCATCAACTTTAGGCCAGCCATACATGGTTTGAAACTCAGCGGGTTCAGCTGGGCAGGCTGAATGTACCAAGTTGATCCTGTTGGATTCTCTTGCAATTATTGCTAGCAGCTGCTATAGTCGCTAACGATAATCACTGTCAGTAAAGAAATTTGCACTGTGTATGGCCTGCCTTAGTATATCTCCTCCACTGTGTATATTATTTATGCTGATATGGTTATTTGTTGACAGTAATTTATGGATTTGCTAATTATTGTGAATAAATGGCTTTTGTGGCCAAGGTAAAACCCATGTCACACAATACAAGTCATTATTTGGGGTCAGACAACGAGAGTCACAAAACTGACAAATCCATCAGTCATGCTTACCTAGAAAAGATTGTGTTTCCTTAGCAAAAGTGCAGTTACACTCTACCAGCTAACTGTACTGGAAAATACTAATTACCACATTAAGGCACAAGACTTCTTTTTCTTGGGAAAATGTATGTAACTTATCATGATATACCATATTATACTGACACCAAAATATATTGCACACATTTCCTGCAGCTCATTAAAGATGCATGTATATTACATTTTATTCCTAAAGAAGAGGGAAATATTTAGAAAAAATATATATATATTATTTTGTGGCAAATTCATTATGTATTATGTTAATGTAATTCATAAAGTAAATTAGTAGAATGAATTGTGACCGCCTTTATGAAATTCAGCATTAGTAATTGCATACTTGTTAATAGCATTGTAATTTCCTTAATTTACATCTGGTTTCTGCCAGGACCAGGGCTGTATCCAGCTGTTACCCTGAGGCTGAGTGCCCAGTACATTAACATATAAAAAAGCTTAAAGTTTGCATCACCTCACCCAAACTTGGAAGTCAAGTTTGGTGACACGATCTGTCACTGATTTAGCCATACATGCAAATATTGCATTTGTTTGGTACCCCAGTAAAATTGCCAGAACCCGCAGAGGAAAAAATTACCGAGGGCTAAAAGCTTTTTAAATGCATTTTGTATTCTTTTGAAGGTATTTTAAGATACTGTATGTTTGTGAATGTGTTGAAGTTAAGATTCTTGTAGAGCCATTCCAGGTAAGCAGTGTAATTTGTACAACCTTTCCATGCTAATCAGTTCTTGAAGTGCTCAACGCTGAGCTCCAGATAGGTATAAAAAGGTGTAAAAAAAAATAAAATCACACAATTCATTGTTAGAAGGGATTAGTGGAGGTAACCAAATTTTACTTGGAATCAACCTCTTCTAAAACCCCACTCCCACCCCCACCCCACCAAAACACGCCCTCTTCCGCATTTAGCAATACAAACCTTTTTTTCTAAATGAGGTCCCTGAGTCCATGTAAGGTTTCCATACCTTTAAGCCCTAGTGATGGAAGAATATGTGGCCCCCAAACACGTTGAATGTTTTATTGGATGTTGTGAAAGAACTATTAAAGAATTTTGGACTCTTTATTTGTGGTTGGCTCTCCTGGTATATTCCTTATGCTTTGAGACATTCCCTTGGTACCCATTGGAGGGGATCCTTTTCTAATCTGAGCAACCTTGCTGGAGCCAGGGAGCTGATTAAAGAAGTGTACTTGCTGACCGGGTCTTTTTCTGACATTTGTTGTTTACAAGAAAAAATCTGTATTTTTTGCTAGAAAATTACTTAGAACCCTCAAACATATTATATATTTTTTTAACAGAGGCCCCAGAAAATAAAATGGCGGTTGTTGCAATATAGTATGTTACACTATATTTGCGCAGTGGTCTTTCAACGCACTTTAATGAAAAAATAAAAATACACTTTAATGAATTAAAAAAAACAAAAAAAAAATAGTAAAGTTAGTCCAATTTTTTTTGTATAATGTGAAAAATGATGTTACGTTTAATGAATAGATACCGAACATGTCATGCTTTAATATTGTGCACACTCGTGGAATGGCGACAAACTATGGTACTTAAAAATCTCCAGAGGCGACACTTTAACATTTTTTACAGGTTACCTGTTTAAAGTTACAAAGGAGGTTCTGTGCTATAATTATTGCTCTTGCTCTAACGATCATGGTGATAACTTACATGTGTGGTATGAACACTGTTTACATATGCGGGCGCGACTTAAGTATGCGTTCACTTCTGTGCACCAGCACGGAGAGATGGGACCCTTTACAGTTTTTTTTCTTATTTATTTTGCTTTTTATTTTTAATTTTTACATGTAGCACTGACCCCGAAGGAGCTGCTGATATTTGATTGGGCCTGTACTCTGCTTTAACACCCCCAATAACTTGACTCAATCCCCTTGACACAGCTGTGGTGCAGTGTTAGTGTGGAGCTAATAATAAAGGATAACCCCACAATGTACAATATAATACAGTATCCCTTTGTTATTACCTGAGTATCCGATGTTCCACCTGCTAGAAAAGGAACAACTCTTCACACAAGTTGTACTCAACCAGAACCGTAACTTTACTTTAAAGTGGTATAAAAGCAATATTACAATATTTGGTCTGTCACACAAACATAGTGTAACAGCCCAATAAGTACACACAATAATTGGTACCCATCAAATTATATTATATGGTCTTTGGAAGTGCATCTCCAAGTGGGACTAATGCCAGAAATACCTTAATTTTGGGCACCTTCCCACTTCCAGTGCGCCTTTGTGACTACAAGAAGACAACATTATTAAACACAGCACAAAATGCAATCCCTAGGGAGCTCCCCCTGCTTTAGAGTATAAACTCTCTATTAACCAGAAATTAGGATGCAAGGCCCTTCAATAAAAGAGGCAGTCTTTTCTTTGTCTACTGTCTTCTGCTAGCTATTTACGAACAATAAGTTGTAATCCAACAGTAAAGTAAACCAGTGTTAGATAAAGTGGATGTTGAAGATTGTTCTTGAAGTGTAATAACCTGCAACTGTATCCAATGTAATTAACTTTGTGTAACACAGTGCTGATAGTGCAGTGAAGGGTAGGCTTGAGGCCTATTTGAACTGTCTCTAGTTCCTTCACTTCTCCTGTGTGGGACTACAGGTCCCAGCACACTGTGCTACAGATTCAGGTGTGCAAAAGTGCGTTAGGAAAACTTTGGGCAACAGCCCTCTCACCCAACCAGGTCTGTGTAGTAGGACAGCTCCGCTCCGGTGCACTTGGTCTTGCTTTCAGCTGGCCGACACCATTACACCGCTCCGCAAGATGGACCGGGACCCTCTGATGGCTCCAACAGGTGCTTCTGGATCCTTCTTAGTTCCGTCCCAGCGTCTCTACAGCTCATTGATGCACAGTAGGGTCGATGATTGTGCCGCTCCGCAGTAGGTGTAGGCCGCGCTCTCTGGAACACCTCTGCACAGGTCCACACAGGCAGGCCATGCTTCCAGAAGAGACCAGAAGGTGGCCGCCCGAAGCCTTTTTATAGCCTACCCAGCATGCATTTCAGCACTGAGTGTTGCTGGGTAAAATCACTCGGCATTCTGGGTAGGTAGGTTAATGTGAAAAGTAAACAACAGTCACTTCCTGTCATATTTTCTCACATCCTTGAATAAGGAAAGTAATAGTTCATAGGTTAACATTGTATTACATTAGTAAGCAAAAATGCTGGCGCTACATACACTATCCCTTTATTTATTTTGATGCAAACATCCCTTGTAATAGAAATAAGCATGACAGGTCCTCTTTATTGAGAGATCTGGGGTCAAAAAGACCCCAGATCACTCATTTACCTTAAAAAAAAAAATCCTTTCTGTCCTTGCCCGAGAACACGAAGTGACGTCAGACGTTGCTCTGGTCCTCTCAAGGGCATAGAGCTGAGTGGGGGCTATCTTGCCCTCACACAACTTCCTGCCTAGCCATGGGTGCACTGGATCAGTTCCAAGCTTACTGACAGCTCTGGTAAGCTCGGAATTGACGGCACCTTTCCCCCTGCCTATAAAAGTGATCTCACGGTGAATGTGCCACTGGTCACTTTTATCGGAAAGCCGGCCACCTAACAAAAAAAAAAGATACTGGGGGGGTTATGGCATGGCAGCTAGCTGCTGCCATAACAACAGTATTTAACGTCAAAGTAATGACGTACATTTACAGTTAGGCTGTCGGCAAGTGGTTAATTCCTAAAAAATATATATCCCTTGGATAAGTCTTTTTGAAGTAACCAAAGGGTTGGGGCGGGGGGGTTGTCTGATGTTTTCATCGTTAATGAATAGCTTTTGACTGCATTGAGGATAAGAAAATTGAGGATGTGAGTAGTGGGCGTTTTATAGTTTTTTAAACTTTGATAGAATGGGAAAGGATTAGAACCTTTGTCAGCTTTCAATGATCATTGTGTCTTCTAGTGACGTAAGGCATCCAACCCTCCCTGAAGGGTTTTGGATCTGAAGGCTCTTCAGGTGGTATAACAGAATGAAGATTCCATGAATGGGTACCGAATCAGATAAGTATTTACATTTTCAGGTGCTTTTAGGCTTAATTGTTTTGTCAGCAACAGGGTTGCTTTAAGTAAATATGTTAAAAACATGGCAAACAATAATTTCAGGTAGCTTATACAATACTATCTGAGAATGTGAACTAAAAATACCTGGTAGTTACGGTGGGGGGAGAACTGAAGAAATATTTAAATTAAGAGGAGATGTCAGAACTGGAACTGAAAATCAGCTCCCCTTATATAGGCTCTCCCCCAGCACGGAACATAATAATCTCCCACTGTTGTATTGCTTTCAGTTCCTACTTCCCGTCTCCTCACCTGCACATGACAGCAGCAGCGCTAATTTCTCCTCATCAGTCCCATTGTCCTCTGACTAAATAAGCCATTTCTGCCAGTGCAATTACACAAGGCAGCAAGCGAGCTGCCGCTTAAATAGACACTATTTCTGTGATCTTTCACCCTTTGTCTTTTTCCACTTGTCCATCCTCAGCATTTTGCCATAGCAGTCAACAACGCTCAGATATTAACCGATTGTGTAAATTATTTTCCCCCCTCCCGGTGCCCTGAGCTCAATTACCAGAGCACAGAGATTTCAGAGAACATTTCAAACGCACTTTGTGTTTTTTTTTTTTTTAAAGCATATCTACAACTCCTGCTTTTTAAACGTAATCGTTTTTAACTGGAATATACCAAATCCCCAGGAATGCTTGTTTTTATTAATAATGATTCATCCTTCGTTTTTCAACCCCAGGCCTGAGATGGCAGTTTGGTAAGTTTGGCTTTTGACCAAAAGGCTTTCATGTCTGAATGTAAATGTAGGCAAATTTACATTTTTCTCGGGCAGTCTTCCATTCATGGAAAGCTAAGCATTAGTGATGAGTGAACTCACGTTGCCTGGCGGACTAAAAAATTCACATATGGTGCTTGATGCCCCCATCCTCCACTTTTAGGCCAATGGTCAGCAAGTGAGCTGGATGCTCTTTTATTAATAAGGGGGCGCAGGTGATTATGAAGTAAGAGTCCCTATACTCATGGTGTAGTTGACCCAGTAAGGAAACAACATACCTAATAGTGTACCATATCCTTGTCACACTGTCCTAGTAAAAAAAAAAATAGATACCTATGAATTCCTTCAGTTAAATCATATGAGGTGGAGAACCTCACCCCTAATCATCTGTACCATCTTTGACTCAATAAAATAAGCATCCTCACTGGATCTTACTCACTTGCTAACCTTAGTGAAGAGGGAAAAGCAAAGAGACTGCCCAGACAATGCTTCTGTAGTGAGCTGGTAAAGGGGTGCACAGAGAATCAACTATCAAAATTCCCAAAACAGTCCAATCCATGTTAAATCCTTGAATGGACAAATTAATCTGCTAACTGTTAAGCATATTTTGTGCTGTTCCGGCAATACTGCAGTCAGTCATCATTAGAAACGAGCTTTGGTTTCGAACCAAAGTTGAATTTTTCATTATACAGAGAAACTCAATGGAGTTTGCACACCTGCCAAGCTGAAACACTGGATGCAGCAGGAAATTAAGTGTTACGACTGCTACTAAATGTGACAGTTTCCTGCTCCGACTGGTGGTCGTGGAAACAGGGCTGTCGATAAGGCAGTACAGCTGGCCCTCCTGTATTGGGCCTAGGCCCTATCTGTTCAAGAGGGGGGCCTGGGTACTTGCCAAGCAGTAGGGCTGGCCGTACTGCCTTATTACTGACACTTGTGACTCTTGTGGATCCCCCTGCAGCACTGCTGGCTTCCCCTTCTCTCCCGCTGCCTGCCTGTGCTGCAGGGGGATTGGTTTTATTATCTGTTCCTTTTTCCCCTGCTGTCTGGGCGCCCCTGTGTGCCCCTTTCCCCCCGCAGTGCTGCCAGCTTCTCTCCTCTCCCACTGGCAGCTGCTGAGGGTATGCAGGGGAATGTTTCAGTTTGGAGAGTGGGGGGAAGGGGCCGATAAATATGACATTCCTTTCCTAAAGGAACACAGTATGTGATCTGTACCGATTGCTCCTGTATCCATTCATCACTGAAGCATATCAAACTGTGTTTACTATTCTTCAATTTGTGAATGAAAATAAAGCCTCATAGTGCTTCCTATTCATTCATATGTGCAGCTGAGGCTGCAGAGAAAGGGACTGATGAATCTCTGTCCTCAGTCCCTTTCTCTGTCTCAAATGTAAAACATCAGGGGTCTTTGCTCTCTGAAGAGCAGTCAGGATTTGGATTGCTCTTTAGAGAGCATTTGACAGCAGTGGCGTCTCCAGCTTTCATATTTAGGGGGGCACATGGGGGGACAGGGACAAAAATAGGGGGGCAATATAAAATGCAAATAGATAGATAGATAGATAGATAGATAGATAGATAGATAGATAGATAGATAGATAGATAGATCTATCTATCTATCTATCTATCTATCTATCTATCTATCTATCTATCTATCTATCTATCTATCTATCTATCTATGTATCTATCTATCTATCTATCTATCTATCTATCTATCTATCTATCTATCTATCCTGGGGCCCTTTACCCCTTTACTACGATCCCACAATGGCCCTTTCACATTTTCTGCTGTGAGCTCCCTTCCTACTGTATTGGGGCCCCCCCAGGGTGACAGAGAACAAGAGATATATGTCACCAGCATACCAAGAAAATATAAGGGTCCAAAGCAGTGGGAGAACTATCAGGGTTGCAAAGGTTGTCTTGCCACCGGGCCCTGGTGTTCTGTCACTGTGGGGTTCCCCAGCCTCCTCTTGCTGTCCTGCCTTTGCTATTGACAGCTCTGGTCTGGCATCTCTTAGAATTTACAGGCTGGTTCTCTTGTCCTAAGGATGGGAGAAATCAGTCTGTTTTTTCAGTAACTGAGAGTCCTGGTGGAGTCCTTCCTGCAACTCGCTCTTCTCCCTGCCAATGAGGATGCAGGGGAAGGAGCAGATCGGATGGCCATGGTTGTGTGAGCGCTTGCATTATGCAGTGTCAGCGAGCAGAGGGAGGAATCACCCGCAGGAGCTGACTGGGGATGTTCTCCCTCTCAATAGAGACTGTGTTACCCCAGCGGTGGCCCGAGTAAGATGCGGCACATCCGATATGAATACAAACAAAAAGAAATTGCCTTTTTGTAAAAAAAAAAAAAAAAAAAAAAATTTTGGGGGGGGGCACATGGTGGGGCCCAGCATAATGTTGGGGGGGTCAGGGCCCCCTCTGGCCCCCCCCTAGGGTCGCCATTGTTTGACAGGCATTGAAGAGGTATAATGCCTCCTCCTTGCCTGCTTTAACCCTGCACTAGCTTTGCACAGGGTTGCAGTCTGCTTGCAGAGCAGCACCATTCACTTGAATGGGTCTTGTTCGACGGGGGTATCATTTCTGCCATGGCTGTGAAGCATAGCATCTTGCCTGGGGCATTTTAGCATAAATATCCTTTGATATTTTTTTGGGGGGGGCCCTGTCAGGTAGGTTGTACGGGCCCTGTGATTTCTAAGAGCAGCCCTGCATGGAGCCAGTTGCTGCCAGCTTCCTAGTGATGAATTCCTCCCAGGCATTCAGCTGACACCTGAATGTAAATAAAGAGGTAGTGATGATGGCTGATGTGTTTGACCAAATTTGATCAAAGACATTAGCCAACCATTCCTGAACCTCTTTTTACAATTTGGCGAACCATTAGGCTTCATGTACACTACAGTTTCTAAACGTGAGTTTAGGAGCTTTTGGTGTTTCTTTGCCAAACCTCCTAAACTCAACTCCATAAAAGCCGAAGTGTCAATGTACTGTACACATAGGCTTTTAGCAGCGTTTAGGAGCTGCTGCAGTTAAGGGAGGTTCAACCTCCCTCTCCTAAATGTGGAAGAATTGCGTTCAGGATAGGAACGTTTTGACCACTGGAAACTGCAAAACACGGAAAAACCGCAGCGCGATATTGTCCCGACTTTGACACGTTTTGCGCTTTCCCGTGGCGCGGTACATCACGACCAGGTGTACATGAAGCCTTAAAGTTGGGGGAGAAGTACAACAAGGTCTCTGCCTGTGTTTCATGAATTTACTGGTACCACATCCTTTACAATTACAAGTGCGTAAAAAAATAAAATAAAAATGTTTAATCATACAACTAAATAGTTCCAAAGTGTAGTGTTATACAGCGCTATATGTGAAAAAATCCTTTTTAAAAGACATCAGCAATTAATCCCAGTGACATAATCAAGGAAAAACTGTGTGTACAAAAAAGTAATTGCGCTACTAATAGACAATTAAGTGCAATGTATAAATAACATTAAAAACTATAAACAATACATGTGCAAAAAAGTCCTTGTGATGAATAAATTCATAAATCAAGTCCTTGTGATGAATAAATTCATAAACAAGTCCTTGTGAATAAAACAAATTTCAATTAAGGGAATCCCCCACCAAGTAATCGTACAGAGCCTTCACAGAACAGCACTTCACACCCAGTGAGCAGGGACGCTTACTAGATGTAGTAGACCACCTATTGCTAGGATGGTCAAACAGGCAGGCAGATTATCCCTTTGCGGGGTGTGCAACGAAAATTCCTCTGAGAAGTTTGCAGTATGGAACCTGACCCTCTCCTTGAACATGCTCAGACAGACCAAAGCAGCCAGAATAAAGGTCATAAGGAGAAAAGGGAACTCCAATAGTGTGATATCATTTGGACAGTTTATTGAACTAACAAAAGCCAATTGGCTACTTACAGAGTTAAAAACATCAATCTCACGTGTAAAACAAATTTGCCTGCACATTTTCAAATACGAAAACCTGCACTTCCGGGTCACATGGATCGCAATGGTGTCAGCGCATAGCTCCTCCCGACATGTTTCGTCACACATGACGTCTTCCTGGGGCACTATATACAACTTTCTGGGGCACTATATACAACTAAATAGAACTTTAACAGTACCTCACCAAAAACATTGCTATGTAAAAACAAATTTTATTACATAATGCAATAGAAAATACCTGAAGAGGGACTAGAAAACACATATAATGAAAACCGTTCAGATATGCTGCAGTTATCTCCATCCTAACCTGTGGATGGAGACAGCTGGAGCTTATCTGAGCTGTATCTTTTTGACTTGAAACTTGATGGAACTGCTCCCAGATGGTTTGGTAACTGTATTACATGAGTCTACTGGTTGTCTGTCTTTTTTGAAGATTGTGGGTCTCTGGCCAACCCATCTATGTGGCTTGTTGTCTTGCATCACCTTTTATATGCCTGTATATGCTTCTTACAGCCTTGACAGCTATACATATAAAAGTTATCTTCCTGAAAAAGCAGGCTCTGTCCCATGAAAAGCGTTGAAGAAACATTTAGGATGTCATAAGCGGGCCTTCCTATTTTGGAGTTTAATTATGGAAGGATCCACTATGAAGGCATAATGTAACCCATTGTGAAACTGTACGTGTAACCTAGTCCCTCTTCAGGGATTTTTTATCAAACAATGTAAT
Organism: Lithobates clamitans; assembly: GCA_037952925.1. Taxonomy (NCBI): domain Eukaryota; kingdom Metazoa; phylum Chordata; class Amphibia; order Anura; family Ranidae; genus Lithobates; species Lithobates clamitans. The sequence continues at coordinate 3,183,491 of JBBGZY010000573.1, read as the reverse complement.
AAAATGTGATTGTTTCTACAGAATGTATATATTTTTTTGTGGTACCGTTAAAGTCCTATTTAGTTGTATGATTTAGGGTTTTTTTCTTTATGAAAATGTATTTTTACAATTCAGCTCTCATCCTAAGATTTATCATTCATAAACACATCCACTTGTAGTGGATGTGTTTATCAAGATTGACGATCCCTTGCCTATTATCCTGGAAACAGGGGTGGATCCAGGGGGGGGCAATGGGGCAATTGCCCCCTCTGAGAATGCGGGTGAGTGAGAGAACCGGCAGGTAGATCCGCGGGTGAGAGAGCCGGCGGGCGGCTCCGTAGGTGAGAGAGCCGGCGGGCGGCTCCGTAGGTGAGAGAGCCGGCGGCGGCCCCGTAGGTGAGAGAGCCACCGGGCGGCTCTGTAGGTGAGAGAGCTGGTGGGCGGCTCCGCAGAAGAGAGACAGCAGGCGGGCCCGGCGGCTCAGTTGGTGAGCGGGAAGGTGAAAGAGCGGATGAGCAGCTGTGCTGCTCGATGTGTTTGTGGGCTGCTGGCCAATCAGGGAGCTGGCGGGCGGGGGAGTAGGGAGATAACATCATCTCTCACCGCCCAGCGCCTGCCCTGCATCCCATTACATCATCTCTCTGTTGCCTGACTGGTAGTCTGCTGCCTGACTCTGGGACACAACCACCTTAGCAGGAAAGTGACACCGCAAGTGACTGTCAATCCGCAACGTGTGGCAGGTGACAAAGTAAGTGACAATCCGCATTTGGTGGCAGGCGATGTGGCAAGTGACAATCTGCATCTGGTGACAGGCAACATGGCAAGTGACGTGGCAAGTGACAATCCGCATTTGGTGGCAGGTGACGTGGCAAGTGACAATCTGCATATGGTGACAGGTGACGTGGCAAGTGACGTGGCAAGTGACAATCCGCATTTGGTGGCAGGCGATGTGGCAAGTGATAATCCGCATTTGGTGGCAGGCGACGTGGCAAGTGACAATCTGCATCTGGTGATAGGTGACGTGCAAGTGACAATCTGCATCTGGTGACAGTTGACATGGGAAGTGACGTGGCAAGGGACAATCCGCATTTGGTGGCAGGTGACGTGGCAAGTGACAATCTGCATATGGTGACAGGTGACATGGCAAGTGATGTGGCAAGTGACAATCCGCATTTAGTTGCAGGCGACGTGGCAAGTGACAATCTGCATCTGGTGACAGGCGACGTGGCAAGTGACATCCTGAAACTTGTGACATATGACGTGGCAAGTGACGTGTCAAGTGACAATCCGCATTTGGTGGCAGGCGACGTGGCAAGGGACAATCTGCATCTGGTGACAGGTGACGTGGCAAGTGACAATCCGCATTTGGTGGCAGGCAACGTGGCAAGTGACAATCTGCATCTGGTGACAGGCGACGTGGCAAGTGACTTGGCAAGTGACAATCCGCATTTGGTGGTAGGCGACGTGGCAAGTGACAATCTGCATCTGGTGACAGGTGATGTGGCAAGTGACAATCTGCATCTGGTGACAGGTGACGTGGCAAGTGACAACCTGCATCTGGTGACAGGCGACGTGGCAAGTGACAATCTGCATCTGGTGACAGGCGACGTGGCAAGTGACAATCCGCAACATGTGGCAGGCGACGTGGCAAGTGACAATCTGCATCTGGTGACCGGTGACGTGGCAAGTGACAATCTACATCTGATGACAGGTGACGTGGCAAGTGACAATCTGCATCTGGTGACAGGTGACGTGGCAAGTGATATGGCAAGTGACAATCCGCATTTGGTGGCAGGCGATGTGGCAAGTGACAATCTGCATCTGGTGACAGGTGACGTGGCAAGTGACATGGCAAGTGACAATCCGCATCTGGTGACAGGTGATGTGGCAAGTGACACACTTGGGGCTCCCACTGATTCTGCATTATGGTAAGTTAAACTATTTAATTTTTTATAACAATGTAATAATAGTAATAAATGCGCTTCAATCAACCTGACACCATAACAACCATGGTGCCGTGATGATTGAAGCGCCAACACCAGCCATTTCCCCGATCGATGTACCCCAAAAAAATATATTTTCTGGCAATGCCCCTCCCGAGACTAGACTCTGGATCCGCCCCTGCCTGGAAAATGGTCAGAATTGATTTGAAAGTTTTGGCTCCCATAGACTGCAATGGGATTTGGATTACATTCAGAACTTGTGAGCTGTTTGCCAAGGCACTATTGTGGCTATAAGTACTATTGTGCCTCAACCCCTATAGATGTATATGAACAGTACAGAGATCTCCCTGCTTCTGCTTCTTTCATTTTGTGGATATATGCTTCCTGCACCTCTCCTTCTGCTTCTTGAATATTCCATCAAAAGTAATTTGGAGAGCAGTTCTAACATGAGGAAGCAAAGCCCTGCTTTTGCCGAGATGGCCACTTGTACACAGATATACAGTGCAGAACAAGGCATGACATGTCAGTCATGGGAAAAAGATCAGCAGCAGAGAGATCACAATGCTGGTGAGTAGTCCTTTGTACTCTACTTGCTTTTTTGGGCACAGTTTCCAGAGTCTAGGCCCTCTTTAAGCGCCGTTGTAACTGCACTGAGCTACAGAAAACAGCCTCTTGTGGCTAATCTCTAAATTAAAGTTGGTGTAAGGGCAGAAGGTTTTCTATCCTAATGCATTCTATGCATTAAGATTAAAAAAAAACCTTCTTTGTGTAGCAGCCCCCCAGCCCCCCTAATACTTACCTGAGCCCCCTCTCTATCCAGCAATGTACATGAGTGCCTCAGGTGTCCGGGATATCCTCCCCTCGATTGGCCCCATTGGCTTCCACTGCTGTCAATCAAAGTCAGTTAGCCAATCAGGAGAAAGAGTGGGTGGGGTTGAACAGCAGCTCTGTATCTGAATGGACACAGAGAGCTGCAGATCAGCTCGGGTCCCCCATAGCAAGCTGCTTGCTGTGGGGGCACTCAACAGGAAGGAGGGGCCAAAAAAGGACCCGGGAATAGAAGGATCGGTGCTGCTCTGTGCAAAACCACTGCGCAGAGCAGGTAAGTATAACATGTTTGTTATTTTTATAGTGCTTGACCCGTTTTATAGTGCTGTGACCCGTTTTCAACAGAAAGCGGGCTGAAGTCCGCTCTCTGCTGACGTCACCGATTTCAGTCCAGTCACTGCGTCGTCGCGACAATAAAGTCTGGATCCGCCAGGTGCCTGGACTAACACCACTCTCAGCCTCTCAGCGAGCCGCTGAGAGCCTGAGACAGCCCTCTCGCCGCCCCTTCCACAGCCCATCGCTCCAATGAGCGAGGAGGGGGAAGAGCAGAGAGTTGTGACTGACAGTCTACGGCTCTCTGCTCACGGAGCTCTGAAATGGGACACCGCTGATCGCTCGGTTCTCAGTGCAAAGGCGCCGGGGGACAGATGCAAAATCATTTACTTCTCTTTTAAACGCAAGATTTTGGTAAAATCCTATAATACAATGTTGAAATGCTATAATAAATAAACACTGCAATACAAATGTATGCTCTCTGACAAAACTCTTCACTTTCTTTTTAAATAATGAAAAAGACAAGTTTTTTTTTTTTTTTAGTGCTGTTGAACACGCAACATGTTAACTGCAATAACAAGTGTTTTTCTGTATGAAATTATTATTCTGGAAATCACAACATCTTAAACAGAGACATCTAATTTTTTCAAAGGGGTCAGGTAATCATCTTACTGTCACTTGTCACGTTCTATATTCTTGTCTGTCTGAATAAGCAATCACTCCAGATTTATTTGTAATCAGTCAGTATCAAAATTGGTTCCTTAATGAAAGGCAAATATATTGAATGCTGAACAAGACCTGCTATATAAACTTCATTGATTTTCTTTCATAAGTCATGACAAATGAACAGTAACGTGTATGATGTATGATTGGCCCGTAGAATGCAGAGACAAGACCCTTCTGACAAATAGCCCTCGCTGATCTCTTTATTTTATAATTAGTTTTCTGCTGGTGCCTGTGAGCTATCAATCCAGTCTAGTGATTATCGTTTCCCAGTACTATGTCTTAAAATTGTTCAAACAAAACTATTACTGGCTCATTGTTTTAACATTCCCTCATACATTTTTATATGTCCACAATAGATTCTGTTTCTATGGCTACATGATTGTCTATTCAGTTCAGGTAGTGGAGGGGTCTCATCCAACAAGAGGACCCTATGATAAAGTTTCTATATAAAGGATCTAAGTGATCAATCCATCCTCCACTGAAGGAATCATAAAGGTATTCATCCAGAAAATGTGTGGATGACAGCTAACTCTGTTGGGTGTTTTTTTTTTGATCAGCATTAGAGCTAGAATAAGTGACCATAAAGCTCAACTCAATTAAAAAAAAAAAAAAAGCTGTGGCTCAAGCACTGTTTCACACAGCATTCCTTTCTGTAACTACATGTCTTCATTTTTTCAGGTCAAAGAATTCCCAAGGACTGAGGATACCCTGAAGGTACAGGCAGTGTGAGGGAGCACCACCATGGTGGAGAATATCAAGAAGGGAAAGACCCAGATCCTGGATTGGGGCTTTAAACCCAACTTCCCAACTAAACCTTTATATAGTTAGGATAGAGTAGACAAGTGTCAGAGTCCCTCTTTTGTCAGTATATAATATAAAACTCCAGTGAACACAATTCTAACATGTTGATTAGATAGAGAAATAGCAAGTATCCTTAAAGTTTTATGTCCTGTACACACGACCGGTTTTGCCGTCGGAATAAACTCCGAAGGTTTCTCCGACGGAGTTTCGACGGAATTCCGCTCAAGCTGTCTTGCATACACACGGTCACACCAAATTCCGACCGTCCAGAACACGGTGACGTACAACATGTACGACTGGACTAGAAAACGGAAGTTCAATAGCCAATAGCTTACGTCTCTTACTTGCTTCAGAGCATGCGTCGTTTTTGGTGCGTCAGAACAGCATACAGACGAGCGTTTTTTCCGATAGTAATTTGTTCCGTCGGAAAAATATAGAACATGTTCTCTATCTAAGTCCGTCTGAATTTTCGACAGAAAAAGTCAGATAGGGCATACACGCGGTCGGAATATACGATGAAAAGCTTCCATCGGACTCTTTCTGTCGGAAATTCCGCTCATGTGTACGCGGCATTACTAAACCCACAACAGTAAAACAATAAATTCTCTGCATTGTGTAAAAAAACCCGTTTGATCCTGTCTTCTCTGACTCTCCCTTTCTTTCACTGTCCACAATCCATTTCCTGAATAGAACAGAGCCTTTGGAGCCACTCTGTACATGCTCAGTTTTATGCGTATTGCTAGAGATTTTTTTGTTTTCTGGGAGGGTGCATGTGATCAGCACAGGGCCAAGACAGAGGGTTAGGGGTCCTGCAGCCTCATAAGACAGTCAGAAGAGAATGAAAACTCCTCCTACAAGTTTTAACCAGACACTGATGAAAGTCACTGCTATATACTGCTGATGAGAAAAGGTATTTAGCAGTTTATATTTACTAAAATAATTGTGGGAAATAACTAATAACTGCGGGAAACCAGATATAGTGAATGCAGGGCCCTGGGTTTAGTACCACTCTGGGCTTTTTTTTTTTTATCAAGCCCTCTCTCCCACCCATCTCTAGCTTCTTCTAGTCTTTTTTTCCACCCTTACCTTGTGAAGCCATGTAGTATACTCAGCAAAGTCCCCCATCAAGGTCCCACACCACCACTGTTTCTGGATAGAAGACCACTGATCTAGCATTGTGGTTCCCCCCAGGACCACTGGTTCTGTCTGCTAAAGTCTGCCTTTTCTTTGATCCTGAGAGGACCCTGCCGCATCCCATTAAATAAGAAGTGTAAATGTCAGAAACTGACAAGAACACCCAAAGAAGGACCCAAGCCAGGAAGTAAACAGAAGAGTTAAAGGCTCAGGGTTGTTGGTATTATGTTGCTGCAAACACAGGTAAGCCAAAAGAGCCTTTAACAACCTCACGCCGGCCCTAATTGCTGGGAGGCCGTCAATAGACATCCTCCTGTGCATGAGCTGCTTGCGTGCCCCCTGCGCCGTGCTCTGTGATCACCGAGTTAATGAGATCCCCGGCCCCTTACCACGCGATCAGCTGTCAACCAATGACAGCTGATCATGTGATGTAAACAGAAGATCAGTAATCTGCTTTTTTCTCCCCCCTCACGCTGTAAAAAGCTGAACACCGGATTCTGACAGAGGGACATCGGTCTCGGACAGGATGAGGCACTGCTGCTGTGCAGTGCCCTCCAGTGCTACCTGCCAGTGCCCATCAGTGCCACCTACAGGCGCATATAAGTGCCGCCTACCAGTGCCCACCAGTGCTACTTACCAGTGCCAACCAGTGCCACCCATCAATGCCCACCAATGCCAACTATCAGTGCCCATCAGTGCCCATCAGTGCCTCATCATCAGTGCCACCTATCAGTGTCACCTATCAGTGCCGTCGATCAGTGTCACCCATTAGTGCCTATCAGGCCACACATCAGTGCCACATATCAGTGCCCACCAGTGGCACCTATCAGTGCCCATCAATGCCACTTTATCAGTGCCCATTAGTGCTGTCTCATCAGTGCACATCAATGAAGAAGGAAAATTACCTGTTTTCAACATTTTATAACAAACTATGAAACTTGTTTTTTTTTTTCAAAACTTTCAGTGTTTTTCCTTTTTTTAGCAAAAAATAAATAACCCAGCAGTGATTAAATACTACCAAAAGAAAGCTCTATTTGTGTGACAAAAATGATAAAAATTTCATTTGGATATAGTGTTGCATGACTGCGCAATTGTCATTCAAAGCGTGAGAGTGCTGAAAGCTGAAAATTGGCCTGGGTAGGAAGAGGGTTTAAGTGCCCAGTAAGCAAGTGGTTAAAGAGCATTGTCTTATGCAGTGGCAGCTGGTGCTCCATTTTTTTGGGGTGGGGAGCGGCAAACAAACCACCTGCCTCCACCCCTTGCTCCGGTTGGTCCGTCAGTTAAACACCCCCCCCCCATTTTTTACTTTACTGATGCCTCTAAACGTATCAGCACGTGTGTTAACGATAGGAACATTTAGCGTTTGAGCGTTAATTTATTTCAATGGTCAGAATAAATTATTATTCTGGCCAATGAAATGATATAACGCCCAAGAGATTGGCAACTGTAAACATGCCTAAACGTTTGTAAAAGCGTTAGACACTTTTACAAGCGTCAGACATTTTTTCTGCCAAAATGCTGCAACTAGGAGAAAAGGCTATAGCCACTAGCAATAATCACCGTCTTCCCATGGTAAAAGATATTCGGCCTGTCTATGGCCTGCCTTATGCCCCGTACACACGATTGGATTTTCCGACAACAAATATTGGTTGTGAGCTTGTTGGCGGAAAGTCCGACCGTGTGTACTGTATGCTCCATAAAACATTTGTTGTCGGATTTCCCGCCAACAATTGTTGGCTAGCAGGCTCTCAAATTTTCTCGCCAACAAATGTTTGTTGTCGGACTTTCTGATCGTGTGTACACAAGCTCGTAATTGTTGGCCAACATTTGTGTGACCGTGTGTATGCAAGACAAGTTGGAGCCAACATCCTTCGAACAAAAATCCATGGTTTTGTTGTCGGAAAGTCCGATCCTGTGTACGGGGCATTAGACTGTCAATTAACAAACATGCAAAGGTGCTACACAGCTGAGAGGAGCACAGCTCCCCACACTGGATCTGTTTGCTTTGAGTGGCTAAGATGTGCGTCATTCTTGCCTTTTAGTGGCGGCTCTCGTGAGCCCTGCCTTGCCGCTCCCTCCCCGTTGGCATTGAGGCGAATTCCATACAGAAACGAGATTTATCTGTCTTATGTATTATCCTGATTTTTGAATCTAACTGGGATGACTGCCTCTATTCAATGATTTCCTGGGCATGGGAGTTCCATCTCGCAACATCACTGTGTACACCTTTGTTATAATAGAGAGTCAGATGTCTTAAATGTAATAATCTGCTTATCTGAAACCCCTGAGGAAGGAAGCATACATCATAAAAAAAAAATTAATCTTTTTGTGTTTTTCTGAAACATGTAGGGTATTGTGTAGCAGTTGCACTACCTCTCTGACCATTTATTGGCCGTTGTAGTTCACCGTATACACTTTAGCAGCTGTATTTCTGACACCAACTGCTCTTGTTGCACTGTTGATTTTAAATGTCAGTATGTATTTTGCACATTTTGTATTAATAAAATTTTGATATTTTTATCTAAGAATTTCTCTGTACTTCATCTGCATTTCTGATCCTTGTTGATCCACTGCCCATATAATCCCCTTGGGGTACCTAGCCTTTTGTGTCCATTGTTTAATGGGATGTGGCAGTGACTCTCAGGATCAGCTCAATGTTTGTTTCAATTCTATTATTTCTTTGATAAACAGTTTTACCAATTTAACAATAAACAGTTGAAAAAGTCAATTACGTGAAATAAATGAATAAATAAAAGGTGCCATTCATACGTTAGTCCATATCCTTGTATCTTCATACATGCAGAACGTGATGGTCAATCGTACCATTTTTTAAAGTGCCAAGTGCTGTCTCTTTTAAATAAAGTGCAAATCGTGCTCCCCTTCATTGTACCCACTTACTCACCGATAGGTGTGGACTCCTATATTATAAGAGTCACAAGCACTTGATATTATCCTGGATATGCTGGAATTTGTAGTCCCCCTTGCTGGTTATGTTTACCTGGGGTATGCCGTAACGCGGTATTTTTACTCATAAGTAGACTTTTACATGGAGGGTGGCAAGAAAAATGCTGAACCCGAAGTTAGCATCAGCGCCCCTCTCACCGGCCGAAAATTACGTCACCACCCACAGTCACCTCTTATGAATGACACATGTTTTATTTATTTCACATAATATCATATAATTTACTTTTTCAACTGTTTATTGTTAAATTGGTTTAACTGTTTATTGCAAACATATTTATTACAAGTTCATGAGTGGGGATTCACTTTTATGTAACCAGGTAGCGCTCAAAACACCTTTGCGTGTAATTTAAAGGTATAGTACCTTATCTGAGCAGCAGTTGTTTTTGTTAATTTACATTGGTTACTATACTAAGTGTGGGAATATATAATTAATGTCAATTAACAAAGCCTTTAGTTTGCTTTTAAGTAATCCTGATAATGCTTTTGTTTTTCTGAAAGATTTTTAATGCTTGTCAACATTCACCTCAGAAATAAGACAGCTTTCCAGCCTTCCATGTCTGCTCTAACACAGAGAGAGTGCAGTAAACAAAAAAAGAATTTAAATATAAATTGGCTTCTTGCTCTCTCATTTTTAAGCTGCTGTAACATGGAATACAAGAGGCGGATACCGACTCAAATTCTCATTATCTACGCTGCTTAAATACAACAAAAAACAACAAAACAAAAGAAAAAACAAAAAACACTTATTGATGTGATAATGGATACAGAGCTGCATTAATCTGTATCTTTTATAGCTGTGTTTAGTTCAGCTTTAAGAAAGTTAACAGTTTACAGTTTGTTCAGTAAAACCCCTGTGAGGTTTCAAAGTTATTATCAAGCATTATTACGGTCTGTTGGAATTACATTGGTATGACAGACACCTCCTGTACATCACCTGTCAAAGCCCAACAAATCTCTGAGTACAATTTCATACACTCCAGCGGAGAGTGTAAATCCAACCCTCATCTATTCCTGCCCCCGGGTGCTATTACCATTTTCTGCTCCATCTCTCTTCCCCAACCTATTAGACGAACCGCTGACTAGATTACCACAGGAAAAAAGACCCGTCTTATGCAAGATGACTTGTCTTAAGCAAACAAATTTAATTTACCTATTTCTTTTTTTTTAACAATTGCATTAAAGCCATTTATTGAGTCATACTAAGTGATGTACACAACGTTAGAAGCGGAGTGATTATACAACCTGGAAACCTTTGACTGCAACCTCTATAACCTGTCTTCATACAAATCAATATTACGGAGGCACTGGGCATAACACCAGACTACTTAGGTCATTAAATGTCTGGAATGAACATTATACATATGCTTTATTTATTTACAAATGTCATTTGCAGTGTTTTACAGGAGAATGTATACAAGTGACGTAGTAGGTAGTGGTATGCAGGACAGTCATGACATTGTAGGACTTAAGCCCAGATACCTATTACCAACCTTACCACACATACCCTCCCTCCAAAAACATCATGGATGACTCAGACTAGTTCTTGGAGTAAAATGGCCTTACAGCCTATTTATTAAAACTTTATAAAATGACATAAATATCATAAATAACTGTAAACTTTCTTAAATAACTTATGAGGGTAAATTACTGTAATAACAACAACTATAACCCTGGTCACTGGGATAAACTTCTTCATTTCAACCTCAGTCGGCAACCCCTGACTCGGAGGCATATCACAACCTACCCAGTGACCTAACCTTTTAAACTCCTCCAGGTTAACCCTTAAGGCCTGAAGGTACCAACTTCGATCCCCATCCTTCCATGTATGGGTACCAGCAAAACCCCCCATCATATGGATGGGTACCATCAAACAACCCCCCATCCCCTGGATGGGTAACACATGTTACAACTTGTAACATACTTAACCTATTAAAGGAAACCTAAAACTGCCAATACTTGGGAGGGTGGGTGGAAATCTCTTCCTCCACCACTCTTCGACTGACGTCACTTCCCCTTCACACACAACTTCTCCCTCTTCTCCAGCAGCCCCTCCCTTATCCTAAAAGGGGAAATCTCCTCTTCTTAAAACGGCAACTGTGCTGTCCAGCACTGTCATGCCGTCCCTTCGCCTAGTGTTCACTTAGCTCCGTGACTCTCTGTATGGGGTTGCTCTGTCAATATTGTAACCAGCGGTGGGTTCATTGTTACTTGAGGTGTTTTCAACTCATAGGCCCTCTGCTTCTTTAACAGGATCATGCATAAAGGTCAACAGCAGTGGCGGCCCATCCATAAGGGGCACAGCCACTAATCTACATGCAGGGCGCCAGACGCATGGATTTCAATGTTTTTTTGGTTTTTTTTGGCAACTCATGATTAGAGCCGAAGGCTTTAAAAAAGGGTGGGCTCAGGATGCAGAGCACTGTGCCCTGAGCCCACCCAGTTGTGTGACAATAGAAATTCGCTTGTCTTCCTGATTCTGCTCCCGGCCAATCAGGAAGCGGGATCTGAGACCCGATTGGCGAGGAAGTCTTAGGACTCCCGGCCAATCAGGTCTCAGGGCCCACTTCCTGTTCGGCTGGGAGGAGAAGACCCAGCTCTTTCTTCGGCAAGCTCATCTCATATCTTCATCTCAACCTGGATCCCATCTGCCTCCTTATGGTAAGGCCTCTGATCCCTGCCTGCCTGTCCGTCTTCCCTGTCACCTGCGGGGGTGGGGGAATTTTGGCAGTGCAAGTGAGGGGGGCAGGTTTGTTTGCCCCCCCCCCAAAAAAAATATTGAGCACCAGCCGCCACTGGACAACAGACAAATGCATTTTCCTAATCCAAGTACAAGGAGTGAGCGAATGTATTGTGAAGAAATGTTTGATTTGGGCGAACCCTTTAGTGCTTGTTCACATTTGTGAGGAGACCTGCGGTTTTGTGTACTAGAACATTGCTGGTGTCCTAAAGGACGCACAGAATACAACTGTGCCCTGTTCACATTAGAAATCAGGGGGCAGGTGCAGAGCATCGGAAATCTGCAGCATGTCTGCATTTTTTCGCACTGCACTGGAGCTCTCTGCCTGTGCTTTTTTATGCACAACAGCTGTAGTACTTAAAAATTAATGAAATGTTACTTTGCAACATTTAAAGTTTGAACTATAGGCAAAACATTTCTTTTTTAATGTTGGATAGAGTGAGGGAGGGACTTGTCTTAAGCAAACAAATTTAATTTACCTATTTCTTTTTTTAACAATTGCATTAAAGCCATTTATTGAGTCATACTAAGTGATGTACACAACGTTAGAAGCGGAGCGATTATACAACCTGGAAATCTTTGACTGCAACCTCTATAACCTGTCTTCATACAAATCAATATTACGGAGGCACTGGGCATAACACCAGACTACTTAGGTCATTAAATGTCTGGAATGAACATTTCGCCATCTGTGTCCCATTGCGGAGATTTCCCTTTACTTCCTGTTCCATAGCCAAACAGGAAGTAAAAGGAAATCTCAGCAAATTAAGGGAATTCCTTGGGGACCCCCAGATCACCAGAACTAGTGTCGCTATTGGAAAATTTCCCCTCAATTACTTTTCTGGAGACAGCCCAAAATTTGGGATTTTCTTTTACTTTCACTTACAATGATAATGATAAACACGACAAATAGAAAGGATGAATCTCCCTAAAAGGAGCACAGACAGCAATACAAACCAACAGGGGTCCCTAATCCTTCTCCACTCCATCCAAAAAATGGCCTTTAGTTATAAAAAACGTTTAAAAAAAAGTAGGGAAAAAAAGAAACAGTGCCTTGCATCGCAAAGTGTAAAGTACTACCCTCCGAAGCATGGCCACTAGCCTGCACAGGAGAACAGATCAGGAGTGAACAAGATTTTACTGAGAGGGGAAAAAAGGCTTCCATTGCTAACCATCTTGCAAAGCTGAAAGTGACTGAATATAAAGAGTATTTTTTCAGAACCCCAATGGATCCCCAAGGAGTCTGAAACACCAGGCAGACACCTGTACTGCCCTTAGTATAACACACATTATACTGTACCTATAAAAAGAAATAGTACAATTTTATTGAGCACACATTTTTAATTATCATTGCCTGGTCTACCTTTAAAGGTTAAGTTCACCTTTTCAATAAAAGTTTGCATGTGTTCTAGCATCCCCAGTAGATTGAAAATCACTGGGCCAATTTTAAGAAAGGAGACTCTTTTAAATGTCATACCTGTAGGCCATGCGTGTCCTCTCCCAGTCCTGTCTTCTCAATTACATTCTAGGACCTTGTTGTATTTCTTAGAGGAGCTCCAGCAGTGCTGGGACAAGGCCATTTGGTGCCCAGGGCGAAGATGGCAAACTGCGCCCCCCCCCCCCCGTTTTTAAGAGGCAGTGGAAGCCAATCAGCAGGCAGTGCTAGCGTGGGATGCGGACCTCCCAACCCCACCCCGCAGTGGAGTCCCACATAGGTGGGGGTAAGGTCAGGATGGAGGGAGAGGTCGAGGGCTGCCAATCACAGATGGGCACACTGGGACTGAGCTGTCCTTACTGTTTGTGAGACACTGATGATAAGGAGGAGGGGAGTGGAATGGATGGGATGGGACAGGGGGTGGCTGAGGGATGCTGGGGGGGTGCTGGCTCTTTCTCGTGTTGGTGGTCCAGAAAGTGCTTGTGGCATGGTGGTAGCTGTGCCTCTCCCTGCAGCTGGAGCCCCGGTCCCCCCCGCACTAATTGACAGCCCCAGAGAGGGGCGGCCCGGTCCAGACACCTCTTCTTTCCTACCTCCCTTTCAATCAGCTCCATACAGCGCTCGTGGGGGCTCCTCCGCGGGACCTTCCTCTTCCCATCCTCGCCACTGCATGCCAGATGCCCCCTCCAGGTGTGCGGGGACCGCTCCACTGTGCACGCAAGTGGTGGGGGGTGACGGCGGGGGGAGCACAATCTGTGTCTCCGGAGCAGCAGGAAACATTTTGCTCCGGTTGCTGGAATCTCCTCCCCCTCTCCTACCCCGGACAACACAGCACTGGCCCCACCTCCTCCCTAAGACACAGCCAAGCTCCATCCTCTCTCTCTACTACCTGGCCATGGAGCACACAGGAAATATTTAAACCACTCTTGGCCAGAGCTTAACGCCGTAGCGGCATTGTTGTTAGCAGAGGCGGCTCTTCACTTCACTGTGCCCCCCCACCTCCAATAAATTGTACCGTCCAGGGCATCCGCCCCTTCCGCCCCCCCCTCTTGTACCAGCTCTGAGCTCCAGTCTTCCCCCAAAAAATTACAAATATTGTAGCTGCTGACTTTTAACATAAGAGCACTTACCTGTCCAGGGTTCCAGCGATGTCCTCACCCGAGCCGATTCTTCAGCCGGCTTTGGGTGCAGGTGCCAGCAACTTGGGTAAGGGAAACCGATAGTGAAGCCTTCCGGCTTCACAGCCAGTTTCCTTTTGCGAATGCGTGAGCTGTGCTGCACTTTGTGAATGGTCCAGCGGTCTTCTGAAACCTGTGATGTGTCCCAGAAGGCTGCGGGGGGATGGAGGGAGGGCCAAACTTCCGCACAGATCGCCGCGGTGAGCTGACCAGAAGTGGGAGGGGGTACCTGTCAAAACCAGGTACCTGCTCCCCCCAAAAAAGTGCTAAATGTGGCAGTTGACAGGGGGAGGATGCAAACAAGCAGAACTGCCCCCTTTTGTGTGAAGTTCCGCTTTAACTACTGAAGAGAAGAGCTGCTTTCTGTGATGTTGTATTTTTTTCAATTAATTCAAAATGTTCTCTGACTGAATCAGGTGGAGAAATGGGTTGGCAATGTCTTGCTCTCCACTTCATTCAATCAGAGAACTCATTCATTCAGTCATTTATTGTATTCCTTGAAAAATATACAAGGCATTCTATAAATGGTGGGGGAGGGGGTTGTAGAGTGAGGAACCCCCTGTGGTCAGTGTGTAATGGGGCAGCCGCTTGCGTAAAACCTGAGCAGGACCTGGAAAAACATCTCTATCAATCTATAAATCCTGTATAATAATAATAGTAGGGATTACTACATTTATTTCTAGCCTACCCGGCAGCCTATCAGCTATGAGGCATGCATACTTACATTGTGCCAAGCTGGACCCATTTAAGTATGCAATATATTAAATAATTTGCAGAGTTCAGCTTTAACTCTTTCCAGCTGGTGGGAGCCATTCCTAGAAAGTCTGTAACACAGGACGAAGTCTATGGATTTCCTCTGTGCACCTGTCACTCACTTTTCACAACTAAATAGGTATTTGTCTCCCACTGAGCAGCATGGACGAAGAGCTGTGAAAAGGAAGGGGACAGGGTGGCTGAGGACAGTCGACCATCATGCAAGATCAGAGTCCACAGCACAGAAAAACAAAACTAAGTGCTTCACGCACATTGTCCCCTAAAAGAAAGGAAGAACAGAAGGTGTTTCTATTGAGATTTTCTTGCATTGCATATGAAGTTAGCACATTTACTATTTTCGCTGAGCTCACGTCACATGTTTAACAAGCTAACCTTAACTACATTACTGAAAAAGTCCTATTGTTTTAAAGAGAGCAATATATGAAGCCCAAATTTCAACAAGCCGAGAGATCAGAAGAGCTACAGCCTCTCCCTGCTATGTGCAACTGTGTGCGGCATTTCAATTGGAGAGAGGCAGTCTCAAAGCTACTGCTGTGCCCTCTGTTTAGAATGTTTTGCAAAACAATTATCGTGGGTGCATAAATATGTGATTTAAAAATTTCAAAACATAGATATAAATGATACGTTTCAAAATGAACAAAGTGTTCTAGTTTTCCTTTTCAAAATCTGTCCAAATGAAAATGTTGTGTGTTGTGGCGCACTGCGCTTGGGTATGTTGTCTGCTACTGTATTAGTTTGCTGGGTGCAATTTAATTAAGATTTAGATTGATGTGTTCTAGTCCTCCAAGCATTGTTGCTGCTTATAACAAGAGGCTCTCTGCGCTACAACCTTATAGAATTAAAAACAGATATAGAAGGTTAAAAATGAAAATCCTTCAAAAATGTTCACAAAAAAGTCTGTTTGGATATACTGATCTCCCTTACTATGCAGTCTCTTTTCAATTGCAAACACGTGTGGTGAAATGATGATTTTGGAGATTTAGCTAATTCCCACTTACACAAACATATTCTTTAGACTGATGCCGCGTACACACGAGCGGACTTTTCGACCGGACTGGTCCAACGGACCGAGTCTGGCGGACAATCTGATCGTATGTGGGCTTCATCGGACCTTCAGCGGGCTTTTCCAGTCAAAAATCTGACGGACTTTAGATTTGAAACATGCTTCAAATCTTTCCGACGGACTCGAGTCCAGGCGAAAAATCCGCTCGTCTGTATGCTGGTCTGACGGACGAAAACCCACGCTAGGGCAGCTATTGGCTACTGGCTATCAACTTCCTTATTTTAGTCTGGTCGGATGTCATCACGTACGAATCCGTTGGACTTTGGTGTGATCATGTGTAGGCAAGTCCGTTTGTTCAAAAGTCCGTCAAAAGTCTGTCGAAAGTCTGTCGAAAAGTCCATCGGACCAGTCCGGTCGAAAAGTCCTCCAGCATGCTTGAAGATTTTCTGAGCAATTTACCTGACTATTAAACCCCAGAACATCTTTCCTGCATCTGGTTTGTTAAGCAGTCCATATAGACACGAGTTGTAAATGAAACAGGATCTCTTGTCTATGGTGATGGACTGGTGGTCTTTATAAGAACCACTTACCTCTTTCCCCTCTCTCTGAATTGACATAATTATGCTGATTGACTTTGAAAGTTTATGTAGCATGGTTGGATCATGTATGCACATCTAACTAACCTCTAACGTTTTGGGCAGCCTGTTAACCTTACACACATTTTTTAGGCAAGTAAACACTCTGCAACAAATATGACCAAATGAATCAAAGTAAACTACCTCCAACAGTTTATATTGCAGTGGAGCAATTGAAACTACTGGTGGTAGCTAGCCTTGATGTGTTCAATGGGTTTTGCATCTGAGAACTGGGTAAAATGTGCCATTAAATTGCAATTTGTATGGTCAGACTTGGCTGTTAACCCTTACATATACCCAGTAAATTGACTTACCTCAGGTGATACACAGAGAAGAATCAAATCCTCCTACATACATTGTACCATTTTATCTGCAGCATTCTCTTCTCTACATCAATTTAAAGTGCAGAATTCACATAGCTTTTCTGGGCTTTCAGAGGCAGGGATCTGATACCACACACCGCACAGCTCAGAGAGGAGAGCTGAAAGTAATCTAAGACCTAAGTGGAGGGACACACACACCCTCTACACAATCTCATAGGGAAACATGCACAGCTGAGGCTGTCAATCACAGGCTGTGTGCTGGAGGCCTTGTGCCCTGTCCCCCTCCATCCAATGGAGTCAGCACAATCTGTCAGAAATAAGTTATGTGGATAGCAGAGGAACAATACATCCATGGGCAATAATGACATTCCCCTCCCTCATTGTTGCTATCATATGATTCTGGTGTGTTTCTGTGGGAAGCCAGAGAAGCATTTGTGAGATCAGCTATATATGTTGGACAAATGATAGGCTCAAAATTGGCATTCCAAGTCATCCCAAAAGGTGGTCAATAAGTGCCCATTTTGAAGGCTTATATGCAAGTAATTGGCCATAAAAGGGGTATGGGGGTATGGGTACTGCCCTGGGGGACATGGATCAATAAAAAATAAAAAACGATTGTTTTTTCAGGAGTAGTGATTTTAATTATGCATAAAGAGCAACAATAAAAATGAAAAATTCCTTTAAATATAGTGCCTGGGGGGTCCCCTTAATTTGCCTGTAAAGTGGCGCATCTGTAGCATGCAAAAAAACATGCTGCAGCAAAAATGACATTTCTAAAGAAAAAAAAAACTGAAACCAAGACGGACTGATGCATGCTGGAATGTGATGTCACAAGGGGCGGTGCCACTAGGTGACATAGCCAGGTGGCCCTGCCCCTTACCTATATAAGGCAAAACACAGAGGAGGCATTCAGTGGGAGACCTCCTAGGAGGCGGAAGCAATTTTGATTTTTTTTTAAAAAAATTTTTCGGGTCCGGCGGAAGGAGTGATTGACGATGGATTTACATCGAGGGACACTGTCTTTTTATTTTTTAATAAAGGACAGGTCAAAAACTTGTCTCTTGTGTTTATTACTATTTGACACTTTTTGGTGAATGGTAGGGGTGGACAGGGCATGGGAGGGGGGGACCCAATGCCGTTTTTTCCTTTATTTTTTTTTAAAATTCAGCTGTCAGCGGGGAAACCCATTGACAGCTGATGACTCATCAGATGTTAAGGACGCCGCAGCCTTATTCCAGGCCTTGCTCCCTAACAACCAGCTTACACTGCGCCCTGATTGGCCCAAGCTTTGCCCAGGGTGCAGAATGTACTGGGCATCGCTCAGTGCATTGCAGGGTGTTCGTTCGGGTGAACACCCGGCGAATACTTTGCAAATTTGGGTGTTCGGCGGGCGGCCGAACAGGCAAATGTTCAGCCGAACTCATGCTCAGGCCGAACCATTCACCCATCCCTAGTGCCAATGTATCCTTTAAAAGTACATAACAGTCAAAATTAAAAAATGTAGTACCGAAAGAAGTTAAGATGTTCAGGGCTCATTTTTCCTTTGTGATGTTTAAAGTGTGAGATTTTTTTTTTTATTAATATAGTGTTCGTTTTTTGGTAGCTGTGGGTAACTGCACTATCAGCGCTGATCTTTGCACTCTAGTCAATAGATCTACACCAATATTTCCCCTTTTCACAGAGAAAATGTGTGTGTACAATACCGCTTACCTTGTCTGATATACACAGCTCCACAGCTTGTTTACATGGCCCGGCCATGCAATCATGTGTTCTACTGTGCAAACATAAACTAATACTATCATAATTAAAGGTAAACAAATCCAAACAATTTCATAAAAAAACAAAAAAAAAAACAAAAAAAAAAAACATTCTCATTCAATGATTGTACAGGCCCAGATATATTTTTTTTAGCAATGGTTGTATGTAAGAACATAGCTCGGTTCTTAGAACATTAAGTTTTGGAGGGAATTATTAATTTGGTGCCATTGTCCGTAATGCAGCTATGTTTCCTTGCAGAAATTGTAAAGTATGTTGATGTAATGATATCTTACAATAATGTAATGCCACATAATATGGATTTGAAAATACTAAATTGAATCAAAGTAGTGGTGTCACTCGGCACATGGAACATGCTGCGCTGCTACGCCCAAACCCCTCACCAGCGGTGTTGATGCTTGCCTTCCATTGAGAGCCATCACGCACTTCAGCATCTGCTGTGTGCGCATGCGCAATGACTGTGTGCATGGGGCGACATGACACCACCAGTGGCAGCGAAGCCCACTCGCTGGTGGTGATTGATTAGACGCTATGGGGGTTTATTAGTTGGAGGATTGGGGAGAGCCCATTTGCAGACCAGTCAACATTACCCATGAAACATACACTTTGAGGTGAGGCTCTCTCTTTCTCGGCTATGACAGTGAAATTGGCTCAGGCTTACACTTATTGCCTTATATATTGGTTTCTATACCATCGCTTCTCTACTATTTTTACTTTTTAGGCCCACCTATATGCAGGCTGATGCGTAGACTGTTGCCGAGAGACAGAATGCAGGAGACACCACTGATAGTGTTTAGTTAATATGCTAAGTGGGTACTCTCAACCATAGAATTGTTATCATCCTGCAAGCAATATGTTGGGCTGGTGGCAACTGATAGAAATAGAAATATACACATATATTTTTTGCCTTCCTCTCTATAGGTGACACCTTAAAGAGTTGGGCTATATTCTAACTTCGGATACTTCTGGATCTTTTATCTTATCCTGATACATATTGGGAGCATTTACTTTATGCTCAAACCTACTTCCATATCCAGCTGGGATTAAACAAAGTCTCTTCTGATACAGGATACCAAGTTACCCTAATATTTAGGCGACTGACCCAGTTGTGCTGTGGCTACATCCTACTTCTGTGTTTGGGCCCATGTTTTATGCTTTCATCAACCTTCCTTTTGGGTAAGATTATATAAATTTGGGATAGCTCAATACGTGGATACTCCACTAATATTTAGCTCCTATGAAGCACTATAATATACACATGTCCCCCTCTTTTCTAGAGTATTGCGGTTGAGTTACACCACCTACTTTTTACACGTTTGGTGGGTCTGGATTTGGGAGTAGTGGGCACCTAAATTTTCCATCTAGGGTCCCCCCCGCTCTTCTTGCAGGTGGCCCCTGTGTCCAACCCATGATTGTTTATCGCCTATGGCTCCACATTCAAGGTCAATCAGGCAAGCATAATTTTGGTTTTTGTTTTGTTTATTTATGGTATAGGATGCACAAGTATAGGTATAGATTATATAAATCTGTAATAAATGCAAAATGCATGTTGTAATAAGATCTGATATTGATGGAATATTTCTTGTATATTTTTTAATTCAATAACAGCACCCACCAAATCAGTCCTGAAAAAGCAAGCAGGTTTTGTGAAACACGTTGACTTATAAGTATGTAGGAACTGCAAAGTTGATCTGTGATATTCATGCTGACATCATATATATACATTTTCCATTGATGAACTTTCATCTACTATACACACTGTTCGGCTGGATCTATATCTCCACGTGTGGCATTGGGTATTGTTAACCTATTGAATGTGGAGGGTGCTGCAATGATTTTATGTTCACTCATTTTTAACAAATTTTTGGAATAAAGATTGATATATATTTTAAATACATTGCCTCATGTTGTGCCTACAAGGTCCCTTGTGTTCTTTAAGAAGCTAGGGTTCTATTTTCTCTTTCCTTTATAAACTGAAACAAACTTGAAGTTCAAAGCCAGGCATACAGCTAAATACACAGAATTTCATTTCTGAAAACCACCATATTTATCGGTGTATAACACGCACCCCAATTTTAAGAGGGAAGTTTAAGGAGAAAATGTTTTCACAGCCCCCTTTACAGTACACAGCCCCCCTCCCCCTGCACAGTACACAGCCCCCCTCCCCCTGCACAGTACACAGCCCCCCTCCCCAGTACACAGCCCCCCCATCCAGTATACAGCCCCCCTCCCCAGTACACAGCCCCCCATCCAGTATACAACCCCCCATCCAGTACACAGCCCCCCATCCAGTATACAGCCCCCCATCCAGTATACAGCCCCCCATCCAGTATACAGCCCCCCATCCAGTATACAGCCCCCCATCCAGTACACAGCCCCCCATCCAGTACACAGCTCCCCTTGCTCTCCACTCCCAGGATATCCCCAGTCTCCTGGAAGAGCGCTGCCAGCATTCTCTACAGTTAGGAAAAAAATCACTGCCAGCCCCTTCCACACTGCTCCTCCTGTGTCACCCATATTGTAAAATGAAGCTTCCATATATCTCAATAGCTCTGTTTTTTCCACTGACCTAGTCACATGACTGCTTTTTTTGACATTACATAGATGGTCATGTGACCGCTCTCCTCCTCCAATCTAAAGCTAAAGCTAGGAGGAGGAGGAGCAGGAGGAGGAGAGCAGCCAGAAAAAAATGGAGCTATTGAGATATTTACAAGCTCCGTTTTATAATGACACTGACACAGGAGGAGCGGTGTAGGAGAAGGGGCTGGCAAGTGATTTTTTTTATCAACTTTAGACTATGCAGGCAGTGCTGTCCCAGAGCCAGGAGAGGCGGGGTGGCCGGCCTGACACACCCCAATAGGTGGCTCCAGGGCCTGACCGCCTGAACCCCCCCGTTGGTAAAACATAGTATTGGCGTATAACACGCAGGCACTGTTTGTCTTCTGTTTTCAGGGCTGATAAATACGGTATTTAACTTTCTTAGGTTTACCACGGGCTGAATGTCGGGAGACATTTACCGGTTCAAAGAAAAAACATCCGACATTCGGCCGTGTGTATTTGGACGTGCATGCTGAAAAACCAGCAGCTGACTGACTCCCGATCAGCGCTCTCAGCCAATGACGGAGAGCACTGATTGGAGTGTTCTGGCGGGGGGCATTCTTCTGTCAGAACACAACAGCTCAGCGGGGGAGATTGCTGTACTAATGTCAGATGGTTAGTACAGCAGCTCTGACCAGAGCTGACAGTTTTTTTTCATGTAACCCAAGAAAAACTGTTAGTGCGTACCAGGCTTTACCACCCCAAACCTGTGACTGGACAATAAAAGGATAAGCAGCAGACTGATGAGCTTATCTCTATGTCACTCTGCTCTCCTCTCCTATCAGTATGACTCCTTGCACTGAATCACACCTAACTAGTTCCTTGTGCTGCTTTTCTCTCTCCTTTCTGAGTTCTGTTGTACAGACTGTATAGTAGATGCAAGAGGCTGATAATTTAATGTACTGTAGTTTGTTGCCATTCCACGGGTGTGCGCAATTTTAAAGTGTGACACGCTGGTTATTTACTCAGTGTAATACCATATTTTACTGTATATTTTATCAAAAAATGGGCATTATATTGTGTTTGTGTGCACTAAAATTATTTAAAGTGTGTTTTTCCTTAAAATTTGTGTTTGATAAACTGCTGTGCAATTATCGTGTGACATAAAGAATTGCAACAACAACCATTTTATTTTTCAGCGCCTCAAAAAAAAAAAAATCTATAATGTTTGGGGGTTCTAAGTGATTTTTTAACAACAAAATGCAGGATTTTTACATGTATAAGAGAAATGTCAGAATTGGCCTGGACGGGAGGTAGTTAATATACAAATGACCTGCTGTAGTATTGAAAATCGCAGTGATATTCATAAATGACACCTACTGTCACCCAGTCCTTCTAAAACAGCGCTACCTACTGTTGAGCAGCATCCAGGACCTCCTCATCGCTGAGGACAAAGAGGATCTGTGATGTCACACAATCAAACTAGCAACCTATTGTAAAAAGTGTACATTCTGTATAATTCGTTTTTTAAGCATGCTGGGGAGCTTTAGAGAAAAGGGAAAACAAGTGGGGAATATGGACCCCAAGTTATGCTTTAACATGTTTAACTCAATGACAGTAATAATCAGCTGTTGCTAAGACTAAATATAAGGATAATAACAATAATTCCATGAGTGCCGATGTCAGAAAATGTTTTACTTGCTGGACACAATCCATTATCTTCTCTATACTTTAACATATGTACTAGCAGAAGTGGAAAAAAAAAAAACTTTACAGACACATAAAACACTTTGTTTGCACTATATATATCCCTTGTTAGGCCTAATGTACATTGGCAGTGTAAAACCGTAATTTATATGCATTTGGAGGGCATGTCTAAATGCATACAATATACTGTTTATGCATGTAATTATTTTTTACTGCTTTTAAGTGCCATCAGTTTAGCAGTGTTTAGGGAAAATAGAATTTTGTGAGTACAGGAACCAATTAGAAACTCTAAGTGCAGCTAAACCTGCATTTAAAGTAGAAACATCTAAATGCAGGGAAAAGTCTGTTTATACCTCCCAGATATCTTTTCCTGCTTTTGGAAAAGCTAAATACAAGAGTGCAAGTTTACTGTAGCCTCAAGGATAAACTACATGGGTAATTTTTATCATATGCTACTGAATTATTTAAAGTAAAACTACATTAAATATAAAAATTGCCAAACAGGTAGGATACCATGCATTTGCAGCAATAACGTCATCCCGCACCAGCCAATCAAGACGGGTGAAGACTGACACCTGGAAAAAGCTGGAGAAAAAATGGAGGTGCTGGTGAGAGACCTCATGGATGTTGGCCTTTTGGAGCAGAGGTAAATATCCCTGTCTTTAGTCCCACTTTAACCTCACGGTGACTGATTTCAGTGTGTCGCTAATGAAATCACAGCCAAGTAGAGGTTAAGTAGCTCAGTAGCATGATATCAAAAGCGTTTAAGTAGTTTAGCTCCTAAGATTTAATCAAACAAATAGATTTGCAATGCTAAAGCTGCAAAAGACATAAGGTAATTCACTGTTCAATCAGAACATTTCTGTCTACATTAGATAACAACTGGCGCCCCCTGGCTGACTATTCTCTGGGGGAGAAAATCAATTTGACAGGTTTAAAAACATCTCCAAATGCTATTGTTTCTCCAGAGATGACCTAGTATCAGGCTCTTGCCTCCTATGTTCTAATGAGCTGAGTATACAATCATATATGACAGACAAGCAATAGACATGTCACTAGGTGGTCATGTCCCACCTCCCTTTTGTGCCAATAAAGTGTCAGGATAGAAACATACGACTGCCATTGCAGACCTCTCCTTCTAAAAATGCTAGTTGCCTGGCTCTAAGATTGAGCAATAGGCTTCAGTGTTTCAAATCTGAATTCTGGTCAGCCTTTAACCACTTCAGCCCCGGAAGGATTTACCCCCTTCCTGACCAGGCCCTTTTTTGCAATACGGCACTGTGCCGCTTTAACTAACAATTGCGCAGTCGTGTGACATTGTACCCAAACAAAATTGATGTCCTTTTTTCCCCCCTTTTTCTTTAGGTGTTATTTGTTCACCTCTGCGTTTTTTTATTGTTTGCGCTATAAACAAAAAAAGAGCAACAATTTTGAAAAAAAAGTATATGTGAATAGGGGCAAGTGGCGCTACCTAAGTTGGATACGTAAGGTTATGTGTTAGCTGTAAAGCTATATATACTGTGTACTCTCCTAAAAGTGGGCTAAACAATGCATTTGTTCAGAAAAATAAATTTAAAAAGTGTATATGTGCCCATTGGGATTAGTATCCCGTACCAAAGGGTGCAAACAAATATATACAGGTATAACAAAAAAGTATATATATATAAAACAGGTATAACAGAAAATTCATCAGTGGTGGTGACACCAATTATAAATACTAAGTGTAGCAGTAACACAGCCCCCCTAATGATGTATAAGGGGTTACCATATAATAACCAAATCGTCCTTCCGGCTGTTATACTGGCTGGTAATGAGTCTATAATCAGTCCACAGCCAGTGCCATATACTGGTTGAATATTAACACTATATCTCCACTGTGCACAATATGTTATGCTGGTCAAACAAACACAGCCCCCTTCTTCCCCATAAAAAACAGGCAAGTGTAAAATGTGACAAAAGATAAAAAACCTAAATGTGCCAAAAATATAACAGACGTGGCAAAAATGTAGAAAATACAAAAAAATATATATTAAATAAAAAAAGTATTGTGAAAGTCCTAACTTGAAGACAGTTCATTCAGGCGTTCCTGCGTGAAGTGACTTTGGTGATGGCAGCAATAAATATCCAGTGACTTAGGTGCTCCCCCTCAAGGGTCCCCACTCACCAGCTCCCCGCACCCCTGCAGGGGTAATAAGCATCTAGTATCCTCGATGTTATCTTGGAATCCAATGGGGTTGTCCCTAGGGGGCTTCCGCTCCGGGTGTGGATATCCTTCAGGGTAACGTTTTTTCCTCCACCAAGGGGCTCCTCTCCGCCTGCTCACCCCAGGGCTCTTCTAGGATAGATGGGGCTGATGATGCTGCTCTGTCCTTCGGAGCTCACACAGCCGCCTCTGCAGCCTCAGCGAAGACCAGCAGCATCCTCTGCGCACTCCCTCCAAGCCGCGGGGGCGAGCTCGGGATGGCCTAGGCTCGTGCTCCCACCTGTTCCAGAAGCAGCCAGGCTCGTGCCCGAGAGGGGGAGACTCGTGCCTGAGGTCAGGGGGTGCAGGGACCGTTATGTACCTGTATGAGGGGTGTCACTGCACTCCATGGACGTACGAGAACGTTCTACTAGGTTCCAATATCCATATTGGGAACCTAGTAGAACGTTCTCGTACGTCCATGGAGTGCAGTGACACCCCTCATACAGGTACAGAACGGTCCTTGCACCCCCTGACCTCAGGCACGAGTCTCCCCCTCTCGGGCACGAGCCTGGCTGCTTCTGGAACAGGTGGGAGCACGAGCCTAGGCCATCCCGAGCTCGTCCCCGCGGCTTGGAGGGAGCGCGCAGAGGATGCTGCTGGTCTTCGCTGAGGCTGCAGAGGCGGCTGTGTGAGCTCCGGAGGACAGAGTAGCATTATCAGCCCCATCTATCCTAGAAGAGCCCTGGGGTGAGCAGGCGGAGAGGAGCCCCTTGGTGGAGGAAAAAACGTTACCCTGAAGGATATCCACACCCAGAGCGGAAGCCCTCTAGGGACAACCCTATTGGATTCCAAGATAACATTGAGGATACTAGATGCTTATTACCCCTGCAGGGGTGCGGGGAGCTGGTGAGTGGGGACCCTTGAGGGGGAGCACCTAAGTCACTGGATATTTATTGCTGCCATCACCAAAGTCACTTCACGCAGGAACGCCTGAATGAACTGTCTTCAAGTTAGGACTTCCACAATACTTTTTTTATTTAATATATATTTTTTTGTATTCTCTACATTTTTGCCACGTCTGTTTATATTTTTGGCACATTTAGGTTTTTTATCTTTTGTCACATTTTACACTTGCCTGTTTTTTATGGGGAAGAAGGGGGCTGTGTTTGTTTCACCAGCATAACATATTGTGCACAGTGGAGATATAGTGTTAATATTCAACCAGTATATGGCACTGGCTGTGGACTGATTATAGACTAATTACCAGCCAGTATAACAGCCGGAAGGACGATTTGGTTATTATATGGTAACCCCTTATACATCATTAGGGGGGCTGTGTTACTGCTACACTTAGCATTTATAATTGGTGTCACCACCACTGATGAATTTTCTGTTATACCTGTTTTATATATATATACTTTTTTGTTATACCTGTATATATTTGTTTGCACCCTTTGGTACGGGATACTAATCCCATTGGGCACATATACACTTTTTAAATTTATTTTTCTGAACAAATGCATTGTTTAGCCCACTTTTAGGAGAGTACACAGTATATATAGCTTTACAGCTAAGACATAACCTTACGTATCCAACTTAGGTAGCGCCACTTGCCCCTATTCACATATACCTTTCTTGCTTACCTCATCCCTGTGGGGGGTGAGTAAGGGGAGGCTGCAAGCCTTTGGTCTGTGAGCGCGGAAATCTTGTTTCCTTTCTATAATTTTGAAAAAAAAGCAATATACTTTGTGCTATAATAAATATCCCCCCCAAAAAACTAATTTCTTCCTCAGTTTAGGTCAATATGTATTCTTCTACAAATTTTTGGTTAAAAAAATCGCAATAAGCATATATTGATTGGTTTGCGCAAAAGTTATAGCGTCTACAAGATAGGGGGTAGATTTATGGCATTTTTATTATTCATTTTTTTTTATTAGTAATGGCAGTGATTTTATCATTTTTATTGTGACTGCGACATTGCAGGGGACAGATCGGACACTTTTGACACTATCTTGGGACCATTGACATTTATACAGCGATTAGTGCTATAAAAATGCACTGATTACTGTGTAAATGTCACTGGCAGGGAAGGGGTTAAACACTAAGGGGCGATCAAGGGGTTAAGTGTGTTCCCTCAGCATGTTCTAACTGTAGGGGGGGTGGGCTCACTAGAACATGACAGAGATCACTGCTCCCGATCACTGGGAGCAGTAGATACCTGTCATGTTGCTAGGCAGAACAGGGAAATGCCTTGTTTACATCCCCGTTCTGCCTCTCCGTGCCAGGATCGCGGGTCACCGGCAGACATCGAGTCTGTGGGACCCACTAGCCGCGATGACGGAGTGATGTACGGGTATGTCATTTTGCACACCTGTGCCACTTTGCCGACCTATATCGGCGTGAGCCGGTCGGCAAGTGGTTAAAAAAGGTATTGTATGTTTCCCTCCTTCTCCAGATAGTAAGGGTTAAATGCTTGTGTAGTTAAGGCCCCCTTTACACCTGAGTGTTGCATAAATACATCTAGAAACGTGTGTTCCTAGAAACTCGTGAAAAACGTGCATCACGCTTGCTGTGCCATACATTCTTAATGGCACCTCAAACAAGGCTAACATGCACGTATTTTGTCGTGCAACTGAACACATGAAAAATGCGCCAAAGCATGCAGTAAAAAACACGCCAAGCTTTGCACCCAAGAAAGATATAGGGGTTTCTTTGGTGTATTAGTCGCACGTAGGGCAGCCCATTAAAGTGAATTAGCTGCCCTAAACTGCCACTTGAAAAGCATGCAAAATAAGGGCGAAAAAATGTGCATGAGTAAGAAGCAGAGGTGTTAATGAGACCTTAGGGAGGGTGTAGTAAAGGATACTTACCTTATTCCTTGCTCACCTGGCATTCAGCATTCTTCTTCATTCCCAGAATTTGGATAGACTCTCAACATTCTCTCATACAGTGCTGGTCCTCCATTATATGTAATGATGTTGACAAGGAGAAAGCCGCATGGCCAGAACAATAAGGTAAGTATTCTTATACTTTGCACTCCAGCTTACACTATGTTAAAGAGGCACTTCAGTCTCCACCCAACAAATTAAAAGTCAGCAGCTACAAATACGGTAGCTGCTGACTTTTAATATGATGATTATCTGTCCAGGGGTCCAGCCCTGTCCCCACCCGAGCCAGTTCTTCGGGTCACAGCCGGCTTCCCACTGTTCACTGTTCATGCAAGAGCCACACTGCGCTTTGTGAATGGTCCCGCAGTCTTCTTGGTCCTATGATGTGTCCCAAAAGCCTGCATGCGAAAGGGGAAGGGGGGGGGCGAGACTTCTACTTGGATCACCTAGGCCATCTGGGCGGAAGTGGAAGTAGTACCGCTGTAAAAACTGGGTACCCACTCGCCCCCCCTCCCCAAAATAAAAAACTGTGCTAAATGTTAAAGAAGATGGGGGGGAACAAGTGAAATGTCCTCTTTTGGGTGAAGTTCTGCTTTAAGCTTTTTACCCTTACTATCTGGGGTAAGGGACTGACCTTCCTTATCTTCATACATGTTCCTATAATGACAGGCTTTCTTTACCTTAAGGCAGTGTTTCTCAACTCCAGTCCTCAAGGCGCCCCAACGGGTAATGTTTTCAGGATTTCCCTCAGATGAAACAGCTGATAATTACTAAGACCTTGAAACTGATCAAATCACCTGTGCAAAATAATGGAGAGCCTGAAAACATGATCTGTTGGTGCGCCTTGAGGACTGGAGTTGAGAAACACTGCCTTAAGGACAGCTTTGGCCAAATGCAAAAACCCTGGAAATGCTACAGCAATGGAAATCAAATTTGCATCAGCCACAGACTTTCTAGTCCACAAAGAGTTAATCAACTGCACTGTAGATTACATGTCATAAATGACATATGCTATCAAAAGCCACTAAACTGTTCATATGGTGAGTGGCACAGCTTTATCTTCTGCATTTTCACCAGTGACATCAACAATTCTGCTATTAAATTATAGTAACCCCTTTTACGTTCATCCAAGGTAAGTTTTACTAACTCACCTGTTCTCCTCCATATGGCTGCTACAGTAGAAAACGAAGGCAGTAATAAAATCATAGTGCACTATTGTACGTACTGAGAAAACATGAAGAAACTATTTGTAAGTAATGCACCCATACAATGGAAATCAAACGTTTCCTAATTAATTTAGCAGACGCAGATACATAAATGTAGTCTCATGTAATAAAGCTTTACAAAGTGCTGTAACCACTAGCAATCATATTACAGTTTATAGTATTTCAATCAGAATGCCTAAAGCGTATGAGATACTGCAATCTCTATACAGCCTCTTTACTTTGCAATTTGTGAAGTATAAAAATATTAACAATCCTTTACCCACTGCCTCCGTACATGCATGTTCTCCAGCATGTGCATCCCTACAACTGAGCAACATTGCTACAAGTATAAATGAATGTGTACAACTTTAAAAAAATAAAATAAAATGAGCCTACTGTGAACTGATCCCTACAACTGAGCAACACTGCTACAAGTATAAATTAATGTGTACAACTTAAAAAAAAAAAAAATAGCCTACTGTGATCTGATTCTTGAAACACACAGATACATAGCAATCAAACACTCTGAAATACATTCTACAAAAATGTAAGCCTATATGTAAAGACTTTATAAAAGAAACATCATTTAGCCTGAGGCTATCTGTGACTCTTTTTGGTTCAAAAAAAAAAAGAAAGAAAGAATGATTAAAAGAAAAAAAATAACGAAAAGAAAGAAAGAAAAAAAAAAGAAAACACAAATCATTGACAATAAGGGGGTTACTGTATTCTCTGATCACAGAGCATCTCCATCCATATGTGTCAAGAGGTTGCAGTTTAGGGATTCCAGGAAAGATCTGTCTGTATAAAAGTGTACGAGAAAGAAAAAAAATGAAAGCAGACTGTTACCTGTAGAAATTCACATCCTTGTCTCCCTGGACCACAGTGAAGAATACTTTGGCTCCAGCTGTCCAACAGAAGTGCACTCCAACAGACGAATGCATGTATAGATGCTTAGAGAGAGAGAACATAATTGAGAGGGAGGTGGACTTTCTGGTGATGCTGCCAGCACACAGTACAGCCACACCATGGGTTTTATCCTCTAGGGAACACATTTAAATACTTCTCTCCATTGTCACCCTCTAGATTTGCAGTGGTTGACAGGTGTAGAAATAATGGAATAAGCAATGAAGCCTTGGAGGGAAGGCGTATTATAGATTGAGCACAGTAAGGGCCCCCCCCAAGCAGCACAGCTCATTTCACACTCTCCAAAGTCGTGCTAAAAATTCTGTCTGCTCCCTGCAGTCACATTTATTTAGAAGGATTGAAAGAGAGGGATTGCCAAAAGAGGAGTCAGGAGAAAAAAATGAAATGAAGTGTGTTATGACAGAATAGAGATAAAGGGCAGCAGCTTTAGGGTAAAAAACTAAATCCATTCATAAGCTTTATATCTTTATATTGTTTTTAATTTTTATTATATTATTTATACAGGATTTATATACCTGGACTCTTTTGTATCTTTTCTATCAGGAAGGAAAAATAATTCAGGAATACATACAAGATGTAGAAGGAAATCTGACTTACACAATCATCTCCTTTGGTATCTAAATAACAAGAAATCCATTACAAACAATGCAGTTAAACCCAGCAGGGAGCACCAGTTAATCCCCATCATTTTTTCATAGGGACTTGATCTCAGCTGTGGAGAAGAGATTTGTAACATGTATTGCCATTGCAGCACACTAGCTTAAAATAAAACACAAAATGCATGCTATAGCTTATATTAAAGTAAATATAAATTCTAACTAGATGATATTTTTTTTGACTAAAGAACAATGGGGGTTCTTTACTAAAGGCAAATCCACTTTGCACTACAAGTGCAAACTACAAGTGCAAAGTGCACTTGAAATTGCACTGAAAATGCACTTGGAAGTTCAGTCGCTATAGATCTGAAGGAGACATGCAAGGAAAATAAAAAACAGCATTTTAGCTTGCACATGATTGGATAATAAAATCAGCAGAGCTTCCCCTCATTTCAGATCTGCCCCTCAGATATACAGCGACTGAACTTCCAAGTGCACTTCCAGTGCAATTTCAAGTGCATTTTGCACTTGTAGTTTGTACTTGTAGGGCAAAGTGGATTTGCCTTTCGTAAATAACCCCCAATGTATCATTACCAACTGCCATGGGTATCTTTTTATTAAAATACTGCCATGTATACACAACCTGGTTGTAGAGCTGCAAATACCCAAGTGTGTTACACTCCCTGTCACCCCAAAAAATACATCAAAAATTAAAAATCATATACAAATCTAATCTACTAATCTAGATTTACTAAAACTGGTGCACACAGAATCTGGGGCAGGTTTGCATACAGACCAATCAGCTTTCAGGTTTTATTGTCAAAGCTTAAAGCAGAGGTCCGCCGACCCCTGCAAAAATTAAAAGCCAGCAGCTACACATACTGCAACTGCTGACTTTTAATAATAGGACACTTACCTGCCCTGGGTCCAGTGATGTCGGCACCACAGCTGATGTTTCCATCAGCTGTCGGGTGCTGCCGTCACCATTGCCGGTAAGGGAACCCAGTAGTGAAGCATTATGGCTTCACATCATGTCCCTACTGCACATGCGCGAGGCACCGCTGTGCTCTCCTACTGGCCCAGTGGCGGGGGAAGGAGGAGGGAGGAGAAAGGAGCCGAGCTGCTGATGTAATGCGCAGTTGGAAGTCAGCTTTAAAGTGATTGGTAATGATCACCTTGTTAAACAATTAAAACAAGCTATTCGCTTTAAATTGGAAATGAAAGGCAAAACATTTGTGTATACATTTAAAAAAAACATTATAAATACCTTTTTCCCCCTTTTTTATAACTGATCATATTCCCTCTGTTCTCAGCTGCATAAGAGCTGTTGGGAGGAGACACGTTTGATCATTGGAGGAGAGCAGGCTGAGTTTCCAGCATAGCTAGAGAACTGATCACGGTGTGCTCTCTTGCTTAGTGTAGTCAGCTTTTTTAATAGGAAAGCAAAAGCACTGGCAGGAACACCAGGGATTTCACACAAAGGAAGCAATACAAAGAGAACAGGATACTTTTTCACACAAGTACATGGTACAGTAAGCACATATCAGGAATATGAAATGTTGGGGTATCAAACACTTTAATTAAAGGATCACTAAAGCTATTTTTTTTTAAAAATAACAAACATGTTATACTTACCTCCACTGTGCAGCTCGTTTTGCACAGAGTGGCCCCTGGTCTTCTGGGGTCCCTTGGCGGCTGTCTCGGCTCCCCCCGCAAGGACTCAACACCTTCATGCGAGCTCCCTCACATGGTGTTGAGTGCTTGTGGGTGCGCTCCCGTGATACAGCCGGCGGCCATAGCCGCTCACTGTATCACTCGGCCCCGCCCCCCGGAGCGCCACGTCATTGGATGTGATTGACAGCAGCGCGAGCCAATGGCTTCGCTGCTTTCAATCCATCCACTATAGCCAATCAAAGGTCAGGCTGAGTGGCGAAGAGGATGTCGGGAGCGAGCGCAGGACTTTCAAGGGGTCAGGTAAGTAAAACGGGGGCTGGGGGGGGTGGTATTGTCGGATGTTTTTTCACCTTATGCATGGAATGCATTAAGGCGAAAAAACTTTTACCTTTACAACCCCTTTAAACAAGCTGAAGTTAGAAGCTGATTGGTTACTATGCACAGCTGCACCAGATTCTGTGTGCACCAGGTGTAGTAAATCACCCCCAATGTATCTAACCTCCATATATAACACCACCATGTGAATATATACTATATGACCAAAAAGTATTGGGACACCTGCCTTTACACGCACATGAACTTTAATGGCATTCCAGCTTTAGTCTGTAGGGTTCAATATTTAGTTTGGCCCACCCTTTGCAGCTATAACAGCTTTATCTCTCCTGAGAAGGCTGTCCACAAGGTTTAGGAGTGTGTCTAAGGGAATGTTTGACCATTCATACAGAAGTGCATTTGTGAGGTCAGGCACTGATGTAGACAAGAAGGCCTGGCTCTCAGTCTCCGCTCTAATTCATCCCAAAGGTGTTCTTTTGGGTTGAGGTCAGGACTCTGTGTAGGCCAGTCAAGTTCCTCCACCCCAAACTCGCTCATCCATGTCTTTATGGACCTTTCTTTGTGCACTGGTGCACAGTCATGTTGGAACAGGAAGGGGCCATCCCCAAACTGTTCCCACAAAGTGGGAGCATGAAATTGTCCAAAATGTATTGGTATGCTGACACCTTAAGAGTTCCCTTCACTGGAACTAAGAAGCCAAGCCCAACCCCTGAAAAACAACCCCACACCATAACCCCCCCTCCACCAAATGATTTTGACCAGTGCACAAAGGTCCATAAAGACATGAGCGAGGAACTTGACTGGCCTGCACAGTGTCCTGACCTCAACCTGACAGATCACCTTTGGGAAATCCATGCGTCCGGGGCCCTGCATGTAGATTAGAGGCCGGGCGCATGGATTAGGGGGGCAGGGAGACCCTGTGCCCCTAATGGAACGGCGACCACTGATAGCTTCTAACTTTGAACCTGTTTAGTAAACTGCAAAAAGCAGTTACTCCCTGTTTGTTCATTCAGCTTGTACAAGGGTGCTTCCAAGAGGTTCAGAGGAGTTAACAGTTTTTCTATTGCTGTGTTCATGCCCTCAAGGTAATTAGGTCAGCCAGGTGCAAATTGTTGCAATGGGGTTGATTTACTAAAACTGTAGAGTGCAAAATCTGTAAAGGCTCTGCATAGAAACCAATCAGCTTCCAGGTTTTTGTCAAAGGTTAATTGAACAAGCTTAAGTTATAAGCTGATTGGTTAATATGCACAGCTGCACAAGATTTTGCACAGTTTTAGTAAATCAACCCCAATGTCTTAATATTGCACTGTTGACCGGGTGAGCTGGTGGTGTCTGAGAAGGAAGGGTTAACGCTACTGGCCAGGTTCTCCAGGTTGATATTGCATGGCCGCAGTGCCTGCCTGTGATTCAGGCATGCAGTTCCACAGTGTCCCCACTAGGGTGCCTTTAGCTCCCTCCACAAGCTGTTTATTCTATTAGAGGATGAAAACTGGCTTGCCTCGTTTCAAAGCAAGCTGACATTCAACTATTGAACTTGGTCACTAAAACAAGAACACAACAAGTGCACAGTGTAGTAAACTTATAAACTAATGTTAAAAAATTTTCTTCTAGAGTGACAATAGTAAATTCTAATTGGCTGATATATTTCTTAGTAGTTAGCTGCTTTATCTATTTATGTACTGAAATAAAATCTGGAATTGGAATAAATTCTAAAATAAATATTATCCGAATGTGATTACGGATACCCTTTATTTATTCCATATATGTATTAATTTGTCTATTCCTATAGTTAGCTAGTCTATTAAAACTCTGATAGTTACTGTTGATAACACATTAATATAAGGTTAGCTATGAAAACAAACACACTGCTTAGTAAAACAACGTCTTATTTATTTCCCCAAAAAAGAGGAAAATGCTAAGGCTGTGCTCTAGATATAGTCTCCTCAGCTGGGCTCAAAAATGGTAGAGAGAGAGCCATGAGGCTCAGAGAGCCATCAGGCATGAGCCAAGAGCGAAAAAGGGGCGACTTCCCACCTGTGTGCACTTTTTAAATTTCATCCATACACCGTCCAGACCCAACCCCATTGCCTGCCCATTTAGGTTTCTAACAAATGAAAGTAGACCTGGGGCAGTCCTTATCAATATATTATATTACTGTCTGTCCTGCTGTATTGGCCTCTAGCGGCAGCATTGTCCATGTATCATGTCTATGTATCCTGGGTCAATACAGTGCCTGTTGATCCTTTGATCAACATTCATCAATCATCTTGTCAGCCATGGTCCTTTTGAAGCTTGCTTGCAGAGGGCTAATCAAGGATTTCCATGTTATCACACCAGTCAATCAGGAGCCAAGCTTTTGTTCAGCCTCAATGGAGGCCTGATCTCTGAATATTCTGATATGCTACAAAGCTTTGATGTGCAACTTGCTGCATTCCAACTTGGTTGTATCAACCTGAAAGAAACTCCAGAACTATGATATTAAACCATAGTGCCTTGAATGCCTTCCAACATGTACTTATTTGGTTCAAGATGCAGTAGCCATAGCAACAATCAGTGTCCATCTTGCACCAGCAGGGCTTTAATCATTTAAATTCTGATCAGTTGCTAAGGGGACTGCATTGTGTTTGTCGCTTGGACTTTTTATTGAATAAAACTGTTAATTTTTATGGTTAAAGAGCAATAAAAGCCTGGCTCTGCCCAAACTGTATTTCTTTGATTTGGGGCAGTGGATTAGGGTGTAATGTCCATAATGCCTTTATTGCTCTCCAGGACCTGGATAGAGAGACTTTACCCTAGCAATGCAATGCCCCCATTTTACCACCTGTGCTAACTTTTAGTGTATGCAAGTTAAAACTGTACTACTGCTCTACGTGTTAGCACCACTCAGTGTACCATCCAGGCCTGTCCAGCCACAGCAGCTTTCAGCCTCTTATAAATTTTACAGACAGCTGGGCTGGAGGGTAAGCCTGTGCCTTCTGCCCCTAAGGCCCCTTTCACCAAGACGAACTGATCAGGTCCGCCTGTCAGTTTTTCAGGCAGACCAGTTTGGAACATCCATTGCTTTCTATGGAGCTGACATGTGTCATCACATCCTCCGGCATCCAATTCAATCCTGTCCACTAAAAACAGACGAATAGGGATCCATTTCCCATGCGTCCGGCAGACAGTTCGATGGAAACGGATAGGCGGTCCATTTCCATCCGACAGCCCCATAGAGAACAGCGGGCTGTGTCTATGTCCGTTCTGCAACAGTGATCTGTGGCTGTGTCTGCTCTGCAACAGAGGAGTAGACACAGACTGGTCATTCGCCTGCTCAGCAGGAATCAGAGGAGAGATCCTCTGCTAAGCGAGGGGATCCGCCAGTGCTAGAAGGGCCCGATACACCGAAATTTCGTGCACAGGGGCTAAGCACCCAGCGTGCATGAGACCTAAATGTGCAATTCACACCTTGCCTGAGTGATGGGCTATTTACGACTTGACTGTTTAATTTGAGAAATGCTATTGTGACCATCGAAACTCAGTGGCTTGCAGGGTGAGAGGATTGCAAGTCAGGGCTTTGTTAAGGAATACAGTAAATGATGAAACCAGAGACGGTTATTTCCTGTAACCTGTCATATGTTATCAGTTTAATGAATGTTATTTTTAGTTTTATTCTCTTAAGTGTGTGTGTGTGTGTATGATTTACTGATACTCTGCCAAGTGATTTTTAATGGGGTCGTATTAATAAAAATTACTCTTGGCTCAAAACACCTGTGGTTTGAATAGGGCGTGGCCCTTTAATATAAATATAAATAAATAATTATTTTATTATATCAACTCCAATAAAATGTAAATAATTAATTAATTAAACAATCAATTAATCAACACTCATAGCATAGTATTAACATTTTAAACAACTATACAGTATATATATATATATATATATATATATATATATATATATAGTCTAGCTATTGAAGCTCGCGCTACCATTTTAACCACTTAAGGACCGAGCCTCTTTCTGAAATTTGGTGTTAAAAACATTTTTTTTTGCTAGAAAATAACTTAGAACTCCCAAACATTATATATATATTTTTTTCTAACACCCTAGAAAATAAAATGATGGTTGTTGCAATACTTTCTGTCACACCGTATTTGCGCAGTGGTCTTACAAGCGGTCTTACAAGTGCTTTTTTTGGAAAAAATACTCTTTTTTGAATTAAAAAATAAGACAACAGTTAGCCCATTTTTTTTTATATTGTGAAAGATAATGCTTCAAAATTGCGCCCGCTCGTGGAATGGCGACAAACTTTTACCCTTAAAAATCTCCATAGGCGACGTTTAAAAAATTCTACAGGTTGCATGTTTTGAGTTATAGAGGAGGTCCAGGACTAGAATGATTGCTCTCGCTCTAACGATCGCGGAAATATCTCACATGTGTGGTTTGAACACCGTTTTTATACGCGGGCGCTTCTGCAAGCAAGCTCGCGGGACGGGGTGCATTTAAAAATGTATTTATATTTTTTCTTATTTATTTTACCCTTTTATTTTTTATTTTTACACTGTTCTTTTATAAAAATAAAAAAAAATTTGTCACTTTTATTCCTATTACAAGGGATGTAAACATCCCTTGTAATAGAAAAAAAGCATGACAGGACCTCTTAAATATGAGATCTGGGGTGAAAAAGACCTCAAATCTCATATTTACACTAAAATGCAATAAATAAAAAAAATGTAATGTCATTTGAAAAAAAAAAAGTCTCTAAGAGCTATGAGCGGAAGTGACGTTTTGACATCGCTTCCGCGCTGCAATATTATGTAGACGGGTGGGGGCCATCTTCCCCTCACTCATCTCCACACCCCACACAGGAGAGGAGCCGATCTCCCTGTGAGGGGTGCCCTCCGCCGCTTACCGGAGCCGTCGTTATCGGCGGAGGGCACCGGAGAGCAGCGGGAGGGGGGCCCTCTCCGTTCGCTGATAAAAGTGATCTCGTGGTGAATCAACCGCAGAGACCACTTTTATCTGAAAGCGGACCGTCCGCTGAAGAAAAGGATACTGGGGTTATGGTAGCTAACTGCTGCCATAACAACGATAGCCATCTTCAAAGGTTAACTTAAACATAACATCCCTTTTTAAAGAAAGGGACAAACCTCATAAAACCGGAGGGAGGGTGGGATGTGCTGTTTTCTGGATCTTCTCGTCGTGCCCATCTAATGAGGCATCCTATCTCTTTTTATAGATAACAGCTCGTGCCAGAGGACCGTTTTTGGGCAACTGTCAACTCATCCACCAATCATTGGTAAGTATTTCTTTCCATTTATTATTTATTTATTAATAACTAGCAACTTTATAGAAATGTCTTTGTCTGCCATGCTTCCACAGGTGGTGGGGTGGGGATATTTCATGCCCCACCCTTCACCTTTAATCACATATATGTTCAGTTTCCTTGGGGTGATTGCAAATTATCTTTTAAGATGAACAGTGTCAGGCAATTGAAGATTTTTTCACAATCTGTACATTGAAGCTAAAGCCTCATACACACGATCGGACTTCCATCGGACTTTTCGTGGATTTTTGTCCAAATGGGTGCTGGCCATGAACTTGTTCTGCATACACACGGCAGAACATTTTCAGCCAACTTTCACCAAATCACGTGGTTTTTCAGCTCTTTACCGCCACCCTTTGGGCATCTTCTGCTATTGCTGGCTGATGTTTAGCATTGGTTCTGAGCATGCGTGTTTGTACTTTGGACTTTAGTCTGATGGACTTGTGTACACACGATCAGATCATCCTCCATCGGACATTTGTTGTTGAAAAGTTTGAGAGCATGCACATTGAACATTTGTCCATTGAAAAAGCAACAGCAATTGTCCGATGGAGCATACAGACGGTCGATTTGTCCGATAAAACAGGTCCGTCGGACCGTTGTTGTTGAAAAGTCTGATCGTGTATGGGCCTTAAGCGTCAAACACTAGAATGGTGGAGTTCATTTTTTCAAGTCATGAAATCATGCCAAAGCACTACAAAAGGAGAAATAGCTTTTCTGAAGAAAAGAAGCAAAAATGGAGTGAATGTTTTGCGATTGTCACATTCAGTGCATTAAAAATATTCCCCTAGGATTCCCCTAATATGCTTGAACTAGTATTCACTGTCTATTCTCTCATTATGCAAGAAAAAATGACTAGTGGACCTCCTAAACAATATCAGCACAAACTGGGAAAAGCCTGCTATTCTTCTGTATACCAAACCTTACAAGGTTACTTTAAAGATCACTTCAGTGCTTTGTAAAATATTAAACATGGCTGACTGTGTACATGACCCAACTATCTGCTGCATAAGACATAGAGTTTTTCAAATGTTCGATAGATGCTAGGAAAACACAGAAGGCAAAAGATGAAGAGGTTAAGAAAAAGCACAAGAAATCCAATAAATATAAATGTTAAATTTCAAATTGTTTCCACGGTAACCATAAGGGGATTGAGAAATCCTTGCAATATTAGAAGATATTTATAGGTAAAGTCCAAGCTAACGGAAGAGTTTCAAATTAAAGTGACTCAGTTTGCAAAGCTTGGCTGTTGAGTGGGTCTGCCTTTCTTCATGGTATGAATCTAGTCCAGTAGGCCACACGTCCCACCTAATAGCTAGGATAGCATGTCTCTTTATCTTATAAATGGGGAAGAAAACCAAAACAAAATTCACTCAATGCTTAATATATTTTATCCATTAATCAAACCAAAAAGTCCTTTAAATATAGTGCCGGGGGGGTGGGGGGGTGGGGCTGTCCTTTTAGTCTGCCTGTAAAGTGATGTGTATGTACTGTGTATAGAACCTGCTGCAGCAAAACTGACATTTATAAAGAAAAAAAGATGACATTTAGGTCTATTTTCCCTGCAAGTTTCTTTATTTTGTAAACTTGGGGAGCCAGTCTGTATGATGAGGTCAAATATACTGCACTCAGAACAAGATTAGAGATTTTTTGGATAAATTGTGGTGTCTGTTTGGCAGACTTTTGATGGAAATATCAAAGTTTTGCACCACAGTGA
This sequence comes from Lithobates clamitans, assembly GCA_037952925.1. Lineage (NCBI taxonomy): Eukaryota > Metazoa > Chordata > Amphibia > Anura > Ranidae > Lithobates > Lithobates clamitans. The sequence goes on along the minus strand of JBBGZY010000573.1, from coordinate 3,143,909 downwards.
GCAAAGATTATATGAAAAAGCCAAATTATAGTACACTCAGGCCAAGATTATTTTTTTTTTAAAGTCTGTGTCTCTTTTGCAGAGTTTGGCTACAAGTAACAGGTGCAGAAAAATTTGGGCTTTGGGTGTTGGTGGTACCTTCACACCATAACTCTATAGAGGTTCTCTTGATGAAAGAAAGAATTGGCCTTGCTGTAAAACATGTAAATTTGATTCCCCCTGTCAGACAGGTGTAGAACAATTGGTTCTTGGGTGTTAATTGTGCCCAGGAAACCTATACCAAGAATTACCTTAAGATAAAATCAACACCCACAAAGCTAGGCAGCCTGGACAGTCTTGCAGAGATTCAAGATCCCAATAACACTTAATGACATGCATCTGGGGCTTGATAGCTGCTGCTAATCCATGACTGAATTATTTTTAAAAATGTCAGCCGGTCAATAGAGTCTGTGGACAGATGTGTTCTTTTATCTACCACAAAACCTCTGGTAGAACTGAATGCTCTTTCGGAAAGCACACTGGATGCAGGGCAGCCTAGTAGCTCAATTGCATACTGGGCAAGTTCTGGCCAGTGGTCTATTGTCATGATCCAGAAACCCAGTGGATTGTCTAATGCAAAGCTCTCCATGTCTGCTTTTGTCCCTAGATAATCCTCCACCAAATCATGCAGACGCTGCTGATGGGATCTTTAAACTGACAGCCCTGGGTGCAGAGGAGAAAACTAATTTTAAAATGCATCACTGAGGTGGCCCCCTTCTCCACCTCTTCTTTGACCAACAGAAGCCTCAAAATAAGCTTTTCCATGAGACTGTAACCTACTAGAGTCTGGAAAGACAGTTTACATAAACTCCTCTTTAAGGTGTCCTAAAAATTTTTCATACTGTGCTCCCATTGCGAGGGCAGGATGAGTTCCAAGACTTTCTCCTTGTAACGGTGGTCAAGGAGTGTTGCCAACCAATAATGATCCTTCTCCTTGATGCTACAAACTCTTGGGGCCTTTCGCAGGCTTTAAAGAATAAGGAAGCCCATGCACTGTAAGTTTGCAGAGGCATGAGAAGCAGAGTTCTCGGGGTCACTGAGGATTACAGTATCTGGAATTGCCTCCTCCCAGCCACATACTTCTTTCAAGGTTTCTGGGGACGCAAAACCATCTCTAATGCCCTGTACACATGACCGGTTTTCCCGTCGGAATAAACTCTGAAGGTTTTTCCGACGGAGTTCCAATGGAATCCCACTCAAGCCGTCAAGAACGTGGTGACGTACAACACGTATGACAGGACTAGAAAACGGAAGTTCAATAGCTAGTAGCCAATAGCTTCCGTCTCGTACTTGCTTCAGAGCATGCAACGTTTTTGGTGCGTCGGAACAGCATAGAGACGAGTGGTTTTTCCGATAGTAATTTTTTCAGTCGGAAAAATATAGAACATGTTCTCTATCTAAGTCCGTCTAAATTTTCAACGGAAAAAGTCCAATGGGGCAAACACGGTCGGAATATACGATGAAAAGTTCCCATCGGACTTTTTCTGTCGGAATGTCCGACCGTGTGTGCGCGGCATTAGTGTTTGACGTATATGTCTTCCTCTACTTCAATGCCTCCAAAACTGCCAGAATCCTCCAACTCTCCTCTTGAGTGTTTTGTGGTGTCAAAAGAATGCTGTCTGCATTAAGCAGGCCTTGAGAGGAAATGAAGTCCTCCTCTTCCTTCCACTGCTCTGCCTCGAGTGCCCTGTCCATAAAGCCATGCAGAGTATGCTCCAGCAGGAACACAAGAGGGATCGTGTCACTGATGCATGCATTGTCACAGCTCCCAATCCTTGTTGTCTGCTCAAATGGGGACAGTACAGTGCATGCATCCTTTATCAACAGCCATTGGCCTGGGGAAAAAAAGCCGATCTGCCCTAAACCTGTCCTTGTGCCATACTCCCTCTGCTGCATCATTGCCAAAGTTGAGTTACACCTGGTGGGCATGTAACAAATCAGACAGTTTATGGGCAGGTGGAATTCCGCTGAACAGTGGCTGTGTGTGACTGCCTGAAATGGCTACAGACTCTTCTGGCCTGCCTTAGAAGATCTTGCAACCCTGGGTACCTGTTTAAGAAATGCTGCACAACTAAGTTGAGGACATGTGCCAAGCATGGTACACGTGTTGACTTTCCCTGTCAAAGGGCGAACAGAAGGTTAGTGCCATTATTGCACAACAGCATTCCTGACTCAGGCTGCTGTGGTGTGAACCACCTCTGGGCCTGCCCCTGCAGAGCTGAAAGAATCTCTGCTCCTGTGTGGCTCCTGTCATCAGACAGACCAGCTGAAGCACTGCATGGCATCTTTTAGCCTGACTCGATGAATAGCCCCTTGAACGCTTAGGGGGTACTGGAGGTTCATAAGACAATTCAGCAGAGGAGGGCATGAAGGGAGAGGAGTAGGGGATGGAGCTGACAGATCTTGCATCATCACCACCAGCTGTATGGGGACGTGACGGCAAAGCAAGCTCCAGCACTGAACCCTGTCTTGCATCCTTCCTAGTTGCAAGCAGGGTTACCCAGTGTGTGGTGAACAAAATATATTGTCCCTGACCAAGCTTGCTGAACCAAGTTTTAGCAGTAACATGGACCTTGCTGCTGACTGCCTTGCCCAACAATGCGAAAACATTGCCTTCCACGTGATGGTAGGGAGCTGGAATGGCCTTATGTTAAAATAAATAGTGACTGGGAACCTGCCCTTGTAGTACAGCACATTTTGCAAATTCACGGAAGGGGCAGAATCCACCAGATGGACAAGGTAAAATTTAGACGCTGGGCATGTGGGTGGCAGTGAGTGCATTTTTTTTCAATGCAGCAGCTGGGGTAGAGAAATTTGCCTTCTATACTCTACAGCTGGTGGTGTGCTGCTGGCAGACATGTTGCAAGGACCTGTGACACCTTTGCTATACCACCATCCCTGTCAGTAGAGACTGCTGAGAGGTCATGAGATATAGCGGGGGTAGACATGAAAGGTGGAGAGTGAGGAGGAGAAAAATTGTATCCCTTGTGTGTGACTTTCAGGTGCTCTTGCCAATAGGCTGAGTGGTGGGAGGTTAAATGCCTTGCCAAGCATGTGGTACCCAAATGGCTGGTGTTTTTGCAACACTTGATCTGCTTGCGGCAGAGATTGCAATTTGCAACAGTTCGATCGTCTGCACATGTGCTAAAAAAGGCCCACACAGCTGTGGGAAGTGGGCCGGGAGATAACAGCTCCACAATCTGATGGAATGGGGTGGCTGATTTTCCATGATATGCCTGCCTCTGGGAGACATCGTGCCTCATTGAGGTTGTTTCTACCCCTCACTTTCCTCCTCTGCTCTATACAGCACCCATCATCCCCTCCATCCTCATCATCACTGGTGCCAACTTAGCAATACGCTGCGGCTGGGGAACATGACTGCCAATTTGTTGTTTATTAGTGTTCTCCCCTCTCTGTAGGCTCACGTAACTCCCTTCCTGTGCCTCAAAATCAACATCAGAATCAAGTAATGTCTGTGCATCCTCAAGAAGCAAGTGGCTAATGCTGTGTTCAAATAATTCAACTGACTCCTCCATGCATGATGCTGGGGCTATAGCAGGAGAACCTGTGGACAAGGAGGCAGAATAAGCCACTATGGCAGCTGCGGTGGACTGTGCACTAGTGTCAGCTTGGGTCATAGAGGATAAGGAGGATAAAGATGGTTTAGTAATCCAGTCCACCCCCTCCTCTGCATGCTGTGGCTGGATAGCACGGGCAACATAACTAAAGAGAGACAAACGTGCCCTGTCTACGGATGGGTGACGTCCACCTTTGCCTGTGGGCACAGACGCTGCTGGCCCCCTCATAGTGACATGGGTCTGCCTCTCCTTGTTGGCCACCCAGATATGATTGGGGGGGGCTTATTATCCAAATTTAATAGAAACTGTCAATGGGAAATGTGTGATTGGATGCACTTTATTGAATGAAAAGTGGTGTTTGGTGCACTTTAAATTGAGGACTGACAGAAATGTAAAAACTATAAAAAAAAAATGTAAAAAAAATGTAAAAAGGGGAAGTACCAGTGTCGTATTTAGAAAAACTGCAGCTGACAATTAAAAAAAAGGGTGACAGACAGGAGACCAAAAAAAAGGCAAAAAAAACCCCAAAAATCATGCAACAAAAAGAAAAACGGGTATACAGCACTGTATACAGCACTAAATGTTATGTAATTCTGTGTTAAACACTACACTACTAGGAATGGGCTCGATGTTCAAGTGGAACATATGTTCCACTCGAACATTAGCTGTTTGATTGTTTGTAGAACAATATGGGGAGCTCGCGGCATGTTCGCCCGCTGCGGAGTGCCCCATAATGCACTGTGAGATCGCAGTGCATTGATGGCTGATGATTGGCCAAAGCATGCACCTGACCTGCATGCTTTGGCCAATCACAGCTCGATGTGCTGTGAGAACCATGATTGGCCAAAGGCCGGGTGCCTTTGGCCAGTCATGGCTCAGGGGCTAAGTCCACACCCCACACTATATAAGGCTACTCCTTACACGGCGGCCGTATATAGTGAATCAATGGAGATTAGGCAGGTAGTCAGTGTAGTGTGCAGTCAGTCAGTGTAGTATATATATAAAATACAGTTCAGAGTATACAGTGCAGTTAGTGTAGTATATATAATACAGTTCAGAGTATATAGTGCAGTTAGTATAGTATATATAATACAGTTTAGAGTATATAGTGCAGTCAGTGTAGTGTATATAATACAGTTCAGAGTATATAGTGCAGTCCGTGTAGTATATTTAATACAGTTCAGAGTTCAGAGGCACACCTAAGAGGACTGGGAGGATGCAGTCTGCGATGGGTGCAGAACTAGAGGAATGGACTGTAGTGCCATGGGCAGGGGAGAAGGGCAGCTGCAGCCAGGAGGGCTGGCAGAGCCTGAATATGGCTTACTGGGCTCAGTAGCTGCATGTAATATAGCTAGCACCAGAGACCTTTTATTTTGCTACACTATAGGGGCCCGTGGTCCCTGCCTGCAAAGGGCAATTGCTAAGGCCTGGCGGAGCCAGTGCCAGTGTCGCCCCAAAATCCTCACCAGACCCTTATCCGAGCAAGCAGCCTGGCAGGCCAGGAAAGGGAGGGGACGAGCGACCGCCCCCACCCTCCTGAACCATACCAGGCTGCTTGCCCTCAACATAGGGAGGGTGTTTGTCAGAAACCATGAACCAGACCGAGACAGAAGTGTAGTAAAATCACACTTGTTTATTAATAAAAATATAAAGGTAAATAGAATAAGCGTAGTCAAAGTATAGCCAGAGTCCAGTAACCGGATCGGGTAGTCAGCCAAGCCAGAGTTCAGTAACCAGATCGGGTAATCAGCCAAGCCAGAGTTCAGTAACCAGATCAAGTAATCAGCCAGGCCAGAGGTCAGGGATCCAAGTAGAGGAACAGCAAGCAGGATAAGGAGCCAGAAGGGATGTCAGCAAAGCCAATCTTTAAACAGGAACGCAGGAGATGGTTTCTTGTGATGTGACCAAGGTGAGGCAGGAATGAAGTGAGCTGGAGATCTTTAAGTAGGCGGGACTGATGAGCAGATCCACAACAGCTGGCCAACTGTGGAGAGAGATGAGAGCTGGCAAGGGTTGAGCCAGCACTGACAGTGTTTGAGGGTGCCACCCAAAGCACCTTTCCCCCAATGTTGGTACGGGACAAGGGCCTCTTCCCGACAACCCTGACCGGTGGTTGCCGGGGTATGCGGGCGGGGGGCTTATCGGAATCTGAAAGCCCCCTTTAACAAGGGGACACCCATAACCCACCCTTTCCTATTTGAATGGGTATCAGGGACATTGTACCCCTACCCGATCACCAAAAAAAGTGTCAAAAAGTAAAAACCACAACAGACAGTTTTTTGACAATAGTTTGCTATTAGTGAGTTAATGTGTTCACTTATTGTGACTCTGAGTGTAGAGTGTTAGTCTAGTGTTAGTATAGTGTGAGTATAGTTAGTGTGTGAGCATATTGTGAGTATAGTACGTCAGTATAGTGTGATTATACTGTGAGTATAGTACAGTGTGTCAGTATAGTGTGAGTATAGTGTAGTGTCAGTGTAGTTTGTTAGTGTAGTGTATAGGGATGGGCCAAACACCCCCCAGTTTGGTTCGCACCAGAACACCTCGAACAGGCAAAAATTTCTAGCGAACATGCAAAGCCCCCTTTAACAAGGGTGCCCCCAGATCCCCCCCCCCCCCTATGTGAATAGGTATCGGGTATAATTGTATTTTTGACAATTCCTTTATTAAAAAAGAAAAAAAAAAGTGTCCCGCGATGTACATCCATCCTTGATCACGCCGCCCGACAGACCCGAAAAATAGAAAAAATTAAAAAAGCTCCGGTTATGTCAGCAGGTGGCCCCGCCCTTGCCTATATAAGAGCTGTCAAAGTTAAAAGACAGCAGTCGCCAGGAGGCCTCTATTTTCCTAAATGCATAGGTCGAAGTTACTTGTCTATGCCATCGCGCTACCCAGAGGTTGAGGCGGACACCATTTTACCTGCCTTGATGTGCTCTGTTTTTGCTTATACCTCATTTGATTTTGGGAGTGTTAATCTTTTATAATAAAATACCAGCTCTTAAGGTTTTACCATATATATATATATATATATATATATATATATATATATATATATATATATATTTATATATAAAGCTGTGGGAGTTTGTAGTCTTCACTGTGGGTCACATTGGGAGATGACACTTGATACACGCTGTACCTACGTTTATGGTTGGAGCATGTAAACTATTGAAAAAATCCCAAAGCGTCTTTGACCTTCCTGATAGGGGGCCTGGTTTCCTGGTAAGAACATACCTTATCTGTTTGGTGGTGATCGATCTCTACAGAGGCAGCGTGATTCATTTCATCTCTGTCCCCTTGCTACAAGATTCACCATTTCATTTTTTCTCATTTTTTTCTTCACTATATTTTGTCATCACCATGTTTGGGATTGATTAACATTTGAGACTTTATTCACCAATAGCAATTTTATGCATATGTTATTTTTGTTTCACTTTAATAGCGCAAAACGTTATTCTACTTTAATTCAGAAAACAAATAAATTACATGAAAGACTCTGGGAGGGATTTACTGAAACTGATGCGCACAGAATCTGGTGTAGCTGTCCATAGTAACCAGTTAGCTTTTAGGTTTTTGGCCGGGTTCACACTGGTACGACAAACTCTTCAACATTGGGAGCTCATGTTGCATGACGTGTGAAAATCAATGTTTACCTCTTAACTGGTCCGACTTTGAAAATGATCCCTGCACTACTTTGGTCCGACTCTGATCCTACTTCAGCACATTGAATATCACTGAAGTCGGATCACCGTCCTAAGTGATCCGACTTTGGCATGCGACTTATGCTCTGATGATCTTGAAAGGGAACTCCACGCCAAATTAAAAAAAAAAACGGCATGGTTTCCCCCTCCAAGAGAATACCAGGCCCTTTGGTCTGGTATGGATTTTAAGGGGAACCCCTACGCCGAAAAAACAGCATGGGGTTCCCCCCAAAATCCATACCAGACCCTTATCTGAGCACACAGGCTGGCAGGTCAGGAAAGGGGGTGGGGGACGAGCAAGCGCCCCCCCCTGAACCATACCAGGCCACATGCCCTCAACATTGGGGGGGTGGGTGCTTTGGGGGTAAGGGGGCCCTGTGCCCCCCCACCCCAAAGCACCTTGATGAGGACAAGGGCCTCTTCCCGACAACCCTGGCCATTGGTTGTCAGGGTCTGCGGGCGGGGGGCTAATTGGAATCTGGAAGCCCCTTTAAGAAGGGGGCCCCCAGATTCCGGCCCCTCACCCTAGGTGAATGAGTATGGGGTACATTGTACCCCTACCCATTCACCTGAAAAAAAAATTCAAAAATAAAACACATTACACATGTTTTTAAAGTAATTTATTAAGGCAGTTCCGTCGTTTTTTCTGGTCTCTTCTCCCCTCTCCAGCTCTTCTGCCTCCTCCACTGATGTCTTCTGCCTCTACCGGTTCTTCTCCCTTCTCCGGGTCTTCTCTGCTGATATCTTCTAGCCCTCTCCGGTTCTTTTCCTTCTGTCCACTGTCTTCTGCCTCCGCTATCTTCTCACTCTTTTACTGGGTCTTCTCCACTGTGTTCTCCCTCTCTTCTTCTTCTGATGTTGACTCAACGCTCTCTCCCGCTCTAATGCTGGGTGTGCGGTGTGCCACTACTTATATTGGCATAGGACGGGGTCACCGGAGGCCCGCCTCTTTTGACGTCACTGCCCCATCATGCCCAGGGCGGTGAAATTATAAGGGGTGGGGCCTCCGGATGACATCACCCGGTGACCGCTCCCCATGCCACTATGAGTAGTGGCACACCGCGCACACAATTGCACCCGCATCGGAGAGACGACAGAGCTGCCTTAATAAATTACTTTAAAAACATGTGTAATCTGTTTTATTCTTGAAATTTTTTTTAGGTAAATGGGTAGCGGTACAATGTACCCCATACTCATTCACCTAGGGTGAGGGGCCGGAATCTGGTGGCCCGCTTGTTAAAGGGGGCTTCCAGATTCCGATAAGCCCCCGCCCGCAGACCCCGACAACCAACGGACAGGGTTGTCGGGAAGAGGCCCTTGTCCCCATCAGCATGGGGACATGGTGCTTTGGTGTGGGGGGCGCCCCAAAGCACCCACCCACCGAATGTTGAGGACATGCGGCCTGGTACGGTTCAGGGGGGAGGCACTCGCTCGTCTCCACCCCCTTTCCTGACCTGCCGGGCTGTGTGCTCAGATAAGGGTCTGGTATCGATTGTGGGGGGAACCCATGCCCGTATTTTTTTACATTGTGCATGGTGTTCCCCCTAAAGATTCATACCAGACACAGTGGTATTGTCGGAGATTACAGTTGGATCCCTGTTCATTAAAGTCGGACGCATGTCGGACTTCAAGTCCAAGGGCAAAGTCCAGGGCCGGACTGGCCTACCGGGATACCGGGAAATATCCCGGTAGGCTGGCCGCACACAGTACCGCTGGGGCTGCTCACAGTGCCTGTGTCAGCAACAGCAATCTAAAGAGCAGCAGCGGCGGCCGCCGCTGCTGCACTATGCCATGGCTGTGTGTCACTGACTCACTGTCTGTGTGTGTCTCCAGGGGGGGGCCGCTCACTGCCTGTGTCCTGACCTAAAGATCAGCGGCGGCCCTGCCTGTGTCACTCACTGTCTCCTCCGTTCGGGCGCCGGCGCTCCGCCCACCACACTCATCATGCCTCGCTCTGTCTGTGTGCCTGTGGGGGAGGAGCAGGAGAACGCCGTGCTGCTCCATTTTGCCTCGTCCCGCGCGGTGCTACAGCACAAGGTATTAAAAAATCTCTCTCTCTCTCTCTCTCTCTCTCTCTCTCTCTCTCTCTCTCTCTCTCTCTCTCTCCCTCTCTCTCTCTCTCTCATCAAACACTGCCACTGTGCCCATAGATTGCCAACACTGTGCCCTGCCCATCAAACGCTGCCACTGTACCCATAAATTGCCACCACTGTGCCCATTAAATGCTGCCACTGTACCATCAAACGCAGCCACTGTACCCATCAATTGCAGCCACTGTACCCAACAATTGCAGCCACTGTACCATCAAACGCTGCCACTGTGCCCATAGTTTGCCAACACTGTGCCCTGCCCATCAAACGCTGCCACTGTACCCATAAATTGCCACCACTGTGCCCATTAAATGCTGCCACTGTACCATCAAACGCAGCCACTGTACCCATCAATTGCAGCCACTGTACCCAACAATTGCAGCCACTGTACCATCAAACGCAGCCACTGTACCCATCAATTGCAGCCACTGTACCCAACAATTGCAGCCACTGTACCATCAAACGCAGCCACTGTACCCATCAATTGCAGCCACTGTGCCCATCAAACGCCGCCACTGTACCATCAAACGCAGCCACTGTACCCATCAATTGCAGCCACTGTGATGGTACAGTGGCTGCGTTTGATGGGCACAGTGGCTGCAATTGATGGGTACAGTGGCTGCGTTTGATGGTACAGTGGCAGCGTTTAATGGGCACAGTGGTGGCAATTTATGGGTACAGTGGCTGTGTTTGATGGCACAGTGGATGCGTTTGATGGGCAAACGCAGCCACTGTACCCATAAATTGCCACCACTGTGCCCATTAAACACAGCCACTGTACCATCAAACGCTGCCACTGTACCATCAAACGCAGCCACTGTACCAATCAATTGCCACCACTGTGCCCATTAAACACAGTCACTGTGCCCAAACGCTGCCAGTGTACCCATAAATTGCTGCCACTGTGCCCCATCAAATGCAGCCACTGTACCCATTAATTGCAGCCACTGTGCCCATTAAACGCTGCCACTGTACCATCAAACGCAGCCACTGCACCCATAAATTGCCACCACTGTGCCCATTAAACGCTGCCACTGTGCCCATCAAACGCAGCCTCTGTGCCCATCAAACGCAGCCACTGTACCCATAAATTGCCACCACTGTGCCATTAAACACAGCCACTGTGCCCATCAAACGCAGCCACTGTACCATCAAATGCAGCCACTGTACCATCAAACACAGCCACTGTACCCATAAATTGCCGCCACTGTGCCCATCAAACGCAGCCACTGTGCCCATCAAGCGCAGCCACTGTAACCATCAATTGCTGCCAGTTTGCCCCATCAATTGCCACCAGTTTGCCCATTAAATCCTGCCAGTGTCCCCCCCGCCCGGCACTTACCTGTCTCAGGTCAGCGCGTTGCTCCACGCTCCCTCCGATAGGCATCCAATCACAGCGCCTGTCGCTTCAGCCAATCAGGTGACAGGTAACCAGACCCAGTGCACCTGATTGGCTGAGAGGCGGGTCAGTGTTAGGGAAGCGATTTATTTGATTTCCTAACACAGCACTGTGTAAGCAGCGAACGCACAGCAGTGTGCCCGCTGTTTACCAATTTGGAAGCCTATTAGAGCTGACGGCTCTAATCAGGCACTTCTAAAAACACCCCTGCTGCTGTAATTCACATGCCGATGCCCAACAAGGGTGCCGGACACCTGAATAGGGGCGGCAGCAGCGATAATAGATGCATGAATCTGTCTATTGAAGATTGACAGGTGCAATGGACGCACCGCCACTGCCCAGTTGTATTTCCCCTGGGTGGGGAAATACCACCATCTTTTATATTATACATTACTATACACTGTGTGCCCTATAAAAAGGAGGTGGGCATTAAGAGACAGAGTGGTGTGCAGGCAATTTGTTTTATTTTTTTGTGTGCATTACTGGGCACTTTCACCCCCTTCCTTCCCAGGCCAATTTTCAGCTTTCAGCGCTGTCACACTTTCAATGACAATTGCGCGGTCATGCAACGCTGTTCACACAAATAGAGCTTTCTTTTGGTGGTATTTATTCACGACTCAGTTTTTTTATATTTTGCGATATAAGCGGAAAAAAAAGAGCGGAAATTTGGAAAAAAAAAACAATATTTTCTTCTTTCTATTTTAAAAAGAAATCCAATAAAATCTAATTTTGTCATAAATGTAAGCCAAAATTTATTCTGCTACATGTCTTTGGTAAAAAAATTATGTTAAGTGTATAATAATTGGTTTGTGTGATCACGGACATATGTACGCAGATGATCATTGGGACATATGATTTTACTGTTACATATGTGGGGGACAGGTTTTTTTACTGTGTGGGGACATGTGTGTGGGGACAGTGTTTTGGGGACTTTGTGTGTTTACATTGTGTTGGGACATGTGTGGGGACAGTAGGCTGGTGATCAATGTGTAAAAAGCTGTAAAAACAGCTCATTCTCACTGATCACTGGCCGGCTGCAGAGATCCGCTCTCCTCTCCGACAAATTCCGTGTGAGGAGAGGAGAGCCAATTGCCTAGAAAACGGCTCTCTATTTACATCACATGATGGCTGTGATTCCACACAGCCGTCATGTGATCAGGAGGGCCAATCACAGAGCCCTATGTGCTTTTATATGTGTCTTATCTATATATAATGCACGCTTTAAAATGCATGGTTTTCCATTTTATGAACAAGAAAATAATGACGTTATGCTGTTGGGCTGGTATAATAATGCTATGGGGCTGGTATGACATTTTTTCCAGGGCTGGTTTTTATTCCCAGTCCGGCCCTGGCAAAGTCGGATCCAAAGTGGTACGACTGTCGTGTCCTACTAGTGTGAACCCGGCCTTATTGGCAGAGCATAATTGAACAAGGTGAAGTTAGAAGCTGCTTGGTTACTATGCACAGCTGCACCAGTTTTTGTGTGCACCAATTTTAGTAAATCCCCCTCTATGAGTCTGCCAACAAACCAGAGAAGGATCTTCCCTTAGAATTGGTGAAGTATGTATGCCCCCCAGAACAGTCTAAGTATTATGATATCCTGTTTATTGACGAGATATTTTAATTATGGTTCACTACAGAGGGAAGTAGGATAGTAAAATAGAAAAAACTCTGCGTATAGATGATACAAGGAAACAGAAAGTGTAGCTATCCGTGAAGTGTATAAAAAGAGACAAAAGGAGGTCAAACATAAGTGCTGCATAGAACATGGAAGAAATGATTAAATTCATTAAGAAAGGAGACAAAACCTTTTATAGAAGAAGAAAAGATACTACAAGATCACAAAAATGAAAACTAGGAACAATATTTATGTTGCTGCAAACCTGGATGTAGCAAACCATTTAAACAATTACTGTACTTCAGTTCAGTCTTCTTGTAAGTAAATGACAGATATAAAAGCAAATTTCGGGATTATATTTTAGTTCTAGTTGTAGTGGTGAAGGCTCATATTCAGGGTTTGTGGAGGCAGAGGTAGCAGATGAATGGACTCAATGAAAGCTTATTAATAGTTCTAATAGAACTACCAGGTATAGTTGTTGGCCTATTAACTAACTTTTCTTTTAAACATTCTCTTCTAACTGGAGAAAATTCCCATAAACTGCAGACAGCTAATATTGTACATATCCACAAAAAGGGTACTTAGATAGACACTAGGGATGAGCCGAACACCTCCCCCCCCCCCCGGTTCAGTTCGAACACCCCCGGTTCGGTTCGCAGCAGAACATGCGAACAGGCAAAAAATTTGTTCGAACACCGTTAAAGTCTATGGGACATGAATGTGAAAAATCAAAAGTGCTAATTTTAAAGGACTTATATGCACGTTATTGCCATAAAAAGTGTTTGGGGACCCGGGTCCTGCCCCAGGGGACATGTATCAATGCAAAAAAAAGTTTTAAAAGTGTTTCGGGAGCAGTGATTTTAATAATGCACAGTAAAAATTAAATACTTCTTTAAATATTGTGCCTGTGGGGTGTCCTTAGTATGCCTGTAAAATAGCGCATTTTTCCTGTGTTTAGAACAATACCACAGCAAAATTACTTTTCTAAAGGAAAAAATGTCATTTAAAACTATTCGCGGCTATAATGTATTGTCCCGGCAATATAGATGAAAATCATTGAAAAAAATGGCATGGGTTCCCCCGCACCCAAATTTAAAAATAAATTGGCCCCCAGGTACTATATACTCTGAACAGCAGTATATATACTATAAAACCTGCCCTATATACTCTGCAGAAAATTGGGTCTTATGTTTTGGTGGTACCAGAACGCTGTAAGCCCTCACAGTTACTCTTGGTGGGCGCAGGAACAGGCCCTGCTGTGAAATACTATATCAAAAATTTTAATTACATGCCCCTGTTAAACAGGGGCAGAAAAATTGGGCCTTTGGTGGTGGTACCAGAACACTGTAAACCCTCACAGTTACTCTTGGTGGGTGCAAGAACGAGCCCTGCTGTGAAATATTATATCAAGGGGGCGCATGTGTGAGATCGAAGAAGATGGCAGCATAATCTCCCTGCTCCATGCTGTCGAACCGTTCACACTCGGCTAGAAAGGCACATCCCGCATCCCGACATCAGAGAACCAGCTCCCGGGGCGGCGGGCACCACCAGGCTCCTGGTGGTTATGCATTGCACACCCCGGGAACCGGCAGCACTACCGCTCACAACAAAAGGCCTCTCCCTCTGCAGGAAAGGGGAAAGGCAAAGGTAAAATGGTTCCCAAGCCTCCGGAGCCAGACGATACTACGCAGCATTCAGAGGACAGCCTGCACCAGTTCCCTTCTGACCTGGTAAGCCCCATGACTATGGATTCTGATGCCCTGCTCCACAAATTCTGTTCTATAGTGCGGGATGAAATTACCTCAGCCTCCCGCAAGCTCTCTGCAGATTTAGTAAGGGCCCTTAAAGAGCTAGGACACCGCACCAACCAACTGGAGCAACCAATGGACTTAGCAACAACAGTATTGGAGGGGCATAAGAATGAGGTTGACAAATTCAGTGCTGCACTTGAAAGTTTACTGGATAAGCTAGAGGACTCAGAGAATAGGGCCCGCAGAAATAACCTCTGCATTCGCGGACTCCCGGAGGCCATTACTGACTTGTAAGGGACTGCTACTGCTATTTTTCAGGAATGAGCACCTGACATCCCCCCAGAGCTTCTGCCTGACCTCCGGCGACACTTCCAAGAACTGCAGCTTGACCTCCCCCCCTCCCAAAAAGAGTCTTCTTCTGCTTGCCCAAGTTCTTCTCAGCTCTTCGATCTTTGCAAGCACAGCGCTTCCAGGATGTAAGGGATGACAGCATTGATGCGACCTACCTAAAATAATTTGGATGCCCTAGAGGACTCTCCTACCCCGAGCTAGTTTCTCCAACCTGACCGTTGACTCTAACCAGTCACTGTGGATTTGGCCCCACATTGCACCTTTGACCTCATTGTGCTGGGGTCTGGCTGGATAACACAGGCACTTCTGTTTTGTGCCTTTTAATTGAAAACTACTATTACTTGGATCTGGCTGCCCCCTACCCCTCCTTCCCTGTTCTCAGACATTTTGCCCCACGATGGATCCTTGACCCTGGGTTGCCCCAACTGTGAGATGGCAGCACTGGGTTACGCAGAATTGATACTCCACTGCAGATATTTGGTCCACTGGGGATTATACCCTACACTCCCCCCCCTTTTTTTGTATTATTGTCTGTTACTCTTGGTGAGAGTTCCCGCTCTGAAGCTCGAGAGGGTCCTTTATATAATGTGCTGGCTGTCCCCATTCAAGTTATGGGAATGTCATGCCCATTGCAGGCTGCAGGCTGTGGCCTCCATGTTTTTGGCTGCAGTCTGGCAGCCAAGGGCCTCCGGGTCCGGTACTACTTCTAACTCAAGGCGTTCCATTTTGTATCACAACAGCTTTTATTTGAACAAGCTGCCAATAAGGTTTACCTGCTGTAGGTAATTTTTTCGCTCTGGACCCCCCATTTCTGAATGGGTGCTCCTGGGTGTAATGCCGGCTTTGGTTAAAAGTTTTATTACCATGGTTAAGAGTTGTTAATTGTTGCATTTCTTTTTTTGGTTGTGCCTGTCAATGTTTCCTACATATGCTTTGTGCCTACATTTTATGTATTAATGACAAGTTTACTTTAGAAATATGCCAAGTGGTTCCCAATGGGCCAATGTTCCCCAACATGTGCCAGAACTTGGCCCGGGCGACAGTCCTGGCAAACTCCGACCTCCCAGTGGACCTTTTGTTCCACTACCAATCGCAATGTTTGGATTATTTTTGCTCTGAGTATCACTCGACCACTTTAAACATGATTCTTTCTTCTTGCTTCCTACTTGACTCACTTTTCCCTTCATTCTTTCTCTCCCTTACTGAGTCCATGGGGTGTGTGCTCAGACGAGCTGATTCTAGACGTTTCTCATATTCACTATGTGGCTAAACTGATTATCCCTGAATGTTCAGGGCATGAACTCTCCTCAAAAAAGGGTGAAAGTTTTTAAGTACCTTAAGAAACAACAGATAGATATAGCCTGTCTACAGGAAACCCATTTTTCAACTACTTCTTGCCCTAAATATTTTGATGCCCGGTATCCCCAGGTTTTTTGGCCAATGCTCCAACCAAACAAAAAAGGGTACTTATACCCTTCCGCAAATCGGTTCCTTTTAGTTGCACTAAACAGATAGCAGATTCTGATGGTAGGTACCTATTGTTACAAGGTACTATCCAAGACACAGAGAATACCATCATGATCTAATACGCTCCCAACTCTAACATGGGGCCCTTTTTGACCCAAGTCTGTAACTTCTTGACATCCCACCGCAAAGGTACTCTCCTCCTTGTGGGAGATTCGAACCTGGTCTTGAACCCCTCTTTGGCTAAATATCCCTCGGAACGTAATGCTCCCTCCCCCCGACTTTAAAAAATGTGCTCATTCTCTACAATTTCATGACCTGGTCGATCTCTAGAGGGAATTTCATCCCCAGGGTAAAGATTACATGTATTATTCCCCCCCTCAACATTCTCACTCCAGAATAGACCACATGTTGAGGAGACATCTTCCCTTAGCGTTAACAGCCTCTATCCTAGCTGCCCCGTGGTCCGATCATGATCCCGTTCTAGGAGTCTGTCACTCTATTCTGGATAAACCTCAGCACTCTTCCTGGGTGATAAATGATTCGCTCTTATCATTTAAGGAGGTCCAGGAAGATAGCTTGAAAGCCTCTGAGGACTATTTCCGCAATAACGTAGGTTCGGTTACGTCACCTGTAACGCTCTGGGAGGCATATAAGGCAGTACTCAGGGGCCATATCATACGACTGGCGTTGAAACTTAAACAGGAGCGGAATCTGTAACAACAGGCCCTGGAGAATCGTCTGGAGGAACTATCCACAACATTTAAACAATCCCCTACATCCAGCAATCGCAAACTCTTGGATCAGGCCCACTCAGAATTATATCTTTGCCTCACTGAGGGGGCTGAACGCACCTTGCGCTGGTCCCGCCAGAAGTGGCATGCTAAAGCGAACAAACCGAATCGAATGTTAGCCAACAAGCTTTTTACTTTTACTCCAAAATTTACTCCCATCACCTTGCGCAACCGACATAATGTACTCACAGGTAACCCGATGCGCGTATTGGAGGAGTTCCGTTACCGTCTCACTAAGCTGTACTCGGCCCCGGATCAGCTGGATGGCCAGGGCACTAACAGTTTCCTCGGTCGCCTCTTACTCCCAGTACTGACTGAGGCTCACGTGACTTTTATGGACCGGGACATTCAAGTTTCGGAAGTCCTCCAAGGTATTAAAATGGTTGTAAACCCTTACAGACCACTTTTCGCTACAGGTAAGCCTATAATAAGGCTTACCTGTAGCTACCCAGGATATCTCCTAAACCTGCATGGTTTAGGAGATATCCCCTGTATTTGCATGTGCCGACGTCATCGGCACATGCGCACAGACACAAACTGAAGCAATGGCATGTAGTAACTCCCGGGAGTGATGTCGCTGGCTGGTGCTGTGTACGAGCACTGCAGCAAGGGCTTTGATCTCAGGTGAGTATTACATAATGAGCTAGTATGCTATGCATACTAGCTCATTATGCCTTTGTTTTGCAGGTATTAGTTTTTTTTTTGTTATCAAAGTGGGTTTACAACCACTTTAAAGACCTAAAGGTGGGCAAACAACCTGGGCCGGATGGCTATACGGCACTTTATTACAGAAAATTGGCCGACGTGGTAGCTCCACACCTGACAGCTATGTATAACTCTGTTAAAGATGACCAGACCTTTACTTCGGACCTTATAACAGATAATATTGTGATGCTCCCGAAACCGGATCACGACCACTCCTCCTGGGCTAATTTTAGACCCATCTCCCCAATTAATGTAGGTATACAAATCCTGACCAAAATACTGGCTAACCACCTAAATTCTTTTCTCCCTGTTTAATTAAAAAGGATCAAGTAGGCTTTGTACCACAGAGACAGGCAGGGGACGCTATCATGTGTACAACTACAACACATAGCCCACAACCACTCGCTGGAATCTATGCTTTTGTCTCTTGATGTGAATAAGGCCTTCGACACTGTCGTGGCCTTATCTCATGTCAATACTTCGCCATTATGGATTTGGGGGCTCATTTATGCAATGTATGACAGTCCTTTACGACTCCCCTCAAACTAAAATTAAATATTTTGGATTTGAATCACCTCTCTTCAACGTTAAGAGGGGCACCCACCAGGGATGTCCACTCTGGCCACTTCTTTTTGTTCTGGCTCTAGAGCCATTGGCAGAGGCAGTTCGCTCCCATCCAGATACTGAAGGGGTATTGAAATTGTGGGCTCAGCCCATAAAATATCTTTATTCGCCGACGATATCTTATTAACTCTAACCTCCCCTAGAACTTCTTTACCAAACTTTCTATCTCTTTTAGACACCTTTGCTTCCCTTTCAGGGCTCCGTGTTAACCCTTCCAAATCTAAAGCTCTGTCTATCAACCTTTCTCCCCTACTGTTAATGGATTTTCAATCAGCCTTCCCCTTTCAGTGGTACTCCTCGCTGCCTTATCTAAGAATTCGCCTTACCTCGACATATTCTGGATTGTACCTTTACTCAAGAGACTGTCTGACATGTTGTCATCCTGGTCCCATTTACCCTTGTCCTGGTTCGGCAGAAAAACGGAAATTCGTATGTCCTATCTCCCAAACCGACTTTACTTTTTTTACGTCTTGCCCATTCCAGTTCCTTCTCATATTCTACGTATACACCAACATAAGCTTTTGCAATTTATCTGGGGACCAACCCATCCTCGAATCATTTGTATGCCAAATGAATCGATGGCGGCCTCTCGGCCCCTAACTTGCAGGCTTATTACTTAGCAGCAAATATAGCTCCACTTTCACATCTCCATGAAACATATCAGCTCCCGCTGTGGGCCACGATTGATCTCGTTGACTCCGATCCTATTCCTATTTCTTCTTTGGCCTTCCGTGTATCGCCCAACGACAATAGGGCCCTGTTTAGCCCACTCTCTACAATTGTGGGACTCAGTAAAATACTCTGCAGGATTGATTTCCCCCCATCTTCCACTTTTGCGACTTTTACATTGCCCATTATTCCATCCAGGTTGTGAAAACCCCGCCCAATTTTCATGGTGGACCACAAATGGTTCATGGATGTTCATTCTCTGTTCACCCCTACTAAAATCCTGACATTCAATGCTTTACGCAATTCCCATAATATCCCCTTGTGAGAGCACTACAGCTATTTACAACTTAGACACTTTCTTTAACGACTTACTAAATCCCACCCTATCCAATATACTCTGACTCCCTTTGAGAGCCTACGTAGAGCCAGACCCCATTCTCCGGGCCTATCTTTGATATATTCGGCTGTGATTTCCACAAAAAGACCCCCATTAAGGCCCTATCCAATGGGAAAAAGAACTGGGAAAACAGTTGGACCCTGAGGACTGGCACTCTCCAAGTGTTCACGAAATGTGCTTATACTGGAAAATGCCTATAAGGTATTGTAAAGGTGGTACTAAACGCCAGCCAGATTGGCCCACTTTATCCCAACTTACTCTCCTCTTTGCTTCCAGGGATGCTCACAGGTGGGTTCCATGGCACATATTTGGTAGTCATGCCCGCGGGCGTGCAGACTGTGGGTCAGGCGGAAATGACCACAGACTTTTCTGGCCTGCCTCGGGAGATCCTGTAAGCCTGGGTACCTGCTCAAGAACTGCTGCACCACCAAATTCAGGACGTGTGCCATACAACCATTCCTGGCTGAAGCTGGCGTGGTGTCAACTACCTCTGAACCCTTGCAGAGCTGACAGAATCTCTGCCCCAGTGTGGCTCCTGTCCCTTAGGCAGACCAACTCAAGCACCGCATGACATCTTTTAGCCTGACTGCTTGCGTAGCCCCTTGAACGCTTATGGAGCACTGCTGGTTCAGAGGACAAATCTGCAGAAGGGGCCATAGATGAAGAAAAAGAGGAGGGAGTGGAGGGGAGAGCTGTGGCAAAATCACCACTAGCATTTTGGAGGCGTGGTGGCGGAACAAGCTCCAACAACACTGAACCCTGTCCTGCATCCTTACCAGCTGCCAGCAGAGTTACCCAGTGCATCGTGAAGGAAAGGTAACGTCCCTGCCCATGTCTGCTGGACCATGAATCAGTGATAATATGCACCTTACTGCTGACTGCCCTGTCCAACGAGGCCAAAACATTGCCTTCCACATGCCGGTAGAGAGCCGGAATGGCCTTTCTTGAAAATAAATGGCATTTTGGAACCTGTCACTGAGGTACAGCACATTCCACAAATTCAGGAAGGGGGGTAGAGTCTACCAGCTGAAAAGGCAGCAGTCGCAGTGCTAGCAATTTGGCCAAGCTAGCATTTAGACACTGAGCATGTGGATGGCTGGGACCGAATTTCTTTTTACAGTTCAGCAACTGGGGTAGGGAAATTTGCCTGCTAAATCACATGGTGGTGTACTGCTAGCAGATTGGCTGTAAATACTTGGGACACCTATTGCTATACCTTCATTCCTCTCAGTGCAGGACTGGAGGTAGAGTAGGGTTGGAGATCCCTGATGCGGAGCAAGGAGAAGTCTGCCTTTTTCTTTGATGTGGGTCTTTCAAGTGCTGTTGCCAATGGACTGCATGGCAGGTCATCATATGTCTGGTCAAGCATATGGTGCCCAAGGAACTTTTAAAAGTCAGCGGGGTGCCAGCAGTGCCCTGCACCTGCAGAGCTCTGCAGTGTGAAGCAGTAGGGTGCCCTTAAGCTGCCCCCTAGAGGACATCCTGCCTCCTCCTCCTCTCTTCTCTCAGGCACCCAAGTACAGTCAGTGACCTCATCATCTCCTACCTCCTTATCACTGGAGCAAACTTGGCAGTATGCTGCAGCTGGGGGAACATGACTGCCAGTTTCTTGTCCTTCTTGGGCACCCCCTCTCTCTCTAGACTCACGTTACTCCCTTCCTCAACCTGGGAACCAACATCGAAGCCTTCAAATCGCTGCGCATCCTCCAGCAGCATGTTCCTGACACTGTGGTTGAATAATTCTGGGGACTCCTCCGTGCATGATGGTGGGGCTACGGAAGAAATGACTGTGGACAAGGAGCCGGTGGAATAGGCTGCTTTGGCAGCTGCGTTGGTAGGAAAACTACTCTGATCCTGCGTGACAGAGGGTGAGAAGGATGAGAACGGCTTTGTTAACCACTCCACCAACTCTTCTGCTTGTTCTGGCTCAAAAACACGACCAGCAGCAGAAAAAAAGGACAAGCGTGCCCCACGCCACCTGCAGAGGATGCACCATATCCACGACCAGCACTGTTGACTGTAGACACAGAGGCTGCTTGCCCTCTTTTAGTGGCCTGTGAGCGTCTGCCTCTCCTTGGTGGCCTTCCAGACATGATGTATATTTTGTTTTACAACACCACACTACATTTTATACTGTGTACACCACCAGAAGTGTAGTAGAAACAGTACACCATGGAATGCACTGTAGATATAGGCTACACTGGATGCAGAGTATATATTATATACACACACTCTGCATTTAGCATAGACTATATATTCAGTGTTTACTCTATATTCAGTCAGTGCAGGCAGTGTATTAATATATATACACAATCTTGTGTATGTATGTGTGTGTGTATATATATATATATATATATATATATATATATATATATATATATATATGTATATGTGTGGTGGGCGTTGGAGTTGTTTGGGGTCGTTATCATGTTGGAATACTGTCCTGTGACCCAGTCTCTGAAGGGAGGGGATCATGCTCTGCTTTAGTATGTCACAGTACATGTTGGCATTCATGGTTCCCACAATGAACTGTAGCTACACAGTGCCGGCAGCACTCATGCAGCCCCAGGCCATGACACCACTCCCACCACCATGCTTGACTATAGGCAAGACACACCTGTCTTTGTACTCCTCACCTGGTTGCTGCCACACATGCTTGACACCATCTGAACCAAATAAGTTTATCTTGGTCTCATAAGACCACAGGACATGGTTCCAGTGATCCATGTCCTTAGTCTGCTTGTCTTCAGCAAACTGTTTGCGGGAGTTCTTGTGCATCATCTTTAGAAGAGGGTTCCTTCTGGGACAACAGCCATGCGGACCAATTTGATGCAGTGTGCGGCGTATGGTTCGAGCACTGACAGGCTGACCCCCCCACCCCTTCAACCTCTGCAGCAATGCTGGCAGCAACGTCTATTTCCCAAAGACAACCTCTGGATATGATGCTTAGCACGTTAACTCAACTTCTTTGGGCAACCATGGCGAGGCCTGTTCTGAGTGGAACCTGTCCTGTTCAACCACTGTATGGTCTTGGCCACCGTGCTGCAGCTCAGTTTCAGGGTCTTGGCTATCTTCTTATAGCCTAGGCCATCTTTATGTAGAGCAACAATTCTTTTTTCAGATCCTCAGAGAGTTCTTTGCCATGAGGTAAGTAAAGGGTTAGTGTGTGGGTGTGGCGCTGTCCTAATTCATAGAAATACTTGGTAAATAGTGTGTAGCCAAATCCCATATGTAAAGTCACATATAAAGTATAGACCAAAATCGCAAATAAAAAATTCAACAAAAATAAAACCAAACATAAAGCAGCAAAGTGACCCCCTTTGGAGTGTGTGAGTGTAACGTTGTCCTAGTTTAAAAAATACTTTGTAAATCGTGTGTAGCCAAATCCCACATGTAAAGTCGCATGTAAATTATAAACAAAATATAAACAAAATCGCATATAGCAAATTTAACGGCTAGGTTGGCCCCCTTTGAATTGGGGGAGGGGGAAGGGGAACAGGGGATGAAATCAAAAAATGACTTTAGCCAAAACTATTCCATCCGCATAAAAACCCCATATAGTGATTGATTTAAAAGTCTTTGACAAACATAACATTGCTGAATAATTACATAGGTTAAATCGTGACTAGTGCTCAGTGCAACTTAAGTGAAAAACTTGACATCTTTGTAAAACAAGGCAGGTATTTGTATTAATCTTGGTGACCAGGTGCTCGTGTCTTGTGATCATGTGGACACTCACCAGCTTCTTTAACCCCTGCGGGGGTAATGCGCAGTCACAGTGTATGCCACTGTGCGGCAATCCACAGGCTGTTTCTGGGTCACGGTGGCGTTTTAAGCAGCTTCGTTAACCCCTGCGGGGGTAATGCGCAGTCACAGTGTATGCCACTGTGTGGCAATCCACAGGCTGTTTCTGGGTCACGGTGACGTTTTAGGCATAAGAGAGGAAAGAGGAGATTCCATAGCGTAAAACCATAAAACACTCTTTATTGAACGCAGACAGAATGGTACTCACATTTAAGCAGTTTATAATAGGCAACCAAATGTCATCAAAACAGGAGAGTGTCAGATTTAAGTTGGTGATCCTCTGGGAGATGATGCAAAAGCGTCAAAATAGGCCACGCCCTACGCGTTTCGTCATAGGGACGTCAACTGGAGCGTGCCCCCTTTGCGTCACCTCCCCTCCTTTTATACTGTGCGATGTGCTGCATGCCTGCACACCGGAAACCTCCGGCGGCCATTTTCCCTTAGGTTTTTGCGCGGCCATCTTGCATGTGGCTATTGCAGACCGGAGCCATGTGTATAAACCTTTAGTGGAATATCCCTAATGTTGTAAAAACAGGAAATAGAACAAAGGGAAATCTGTGGCCATTTTGTGAGAGATTTTGCAGACCGAAGCCCAATAGAGCAATTGATAGATATATGCTATTTTGCAGGCCGAAGTCCGCGGCCTTTTTTTTGAAGGTTCTGCAAGATCTATGTAGGCTATAGGTTATTTAACATACCTGAGTCCGTGGCCATTTTCTTGTAGAATGTGCGGGCATATTTGGATTATACGGTGACCCCGTACGAAAAAACGTCTCTGTTCGAGTATGTGTCACTCTGAGCCACAGATTTACTCTATCAAGATGGAAAATAAACCCGTAAAGAATCATCATAGGCAGGGGCAGTATTAATTATTCGCACAGTATAATTAAGTATACCTGACGAATTATACATAGAAATATAAAATTTAAAATACATATACATAGAAATGTTTAATATTTATTGCTCCAAAGTACTAAAAATAAATTGCATGTCACTATGTACATGCAATATTGTAAAATAAAAAGTTAACTAAATATGAAAAAAATTTATAAAAATTTAATAATAAAATTTAAATAAAAATAATAAAAAGGGGGATAAAATAAGAGGGGTGGGAAGGAGACCAAGGGAGGTTGGTGTTTGTGTCATCATGGAGCCTAAAATTAATGTCATATGTCAGGAACCTTTTTTATTTTTCACGTCAAAAAAGATTAAGCTTACTAATAGTGATAGTTTACTGGTAGTACTAATAGTTAGTGAGAAAGCAATTTAGGTCGACATCTATATTCATTCCTGATGGTTGTAGTGTGTCTAGCTGGAAAATCCATCTAGTTTCGTTTTGCGACACTTTAATTTTCTTGTTGTCGCCCCTCCAGTGCCCTTTGATTTTAACAATAGCATAAAAAACAAGGCCTGAGGGGTCCCTGTTGTGGTGGTCTCTAAAGTGTCTGGATACACTGTGCTTTTTAAACCCGTTTTTTATATTTGTAATGTGTTCTGTGATCCTTATGTGCAATTTTCTAGTTGTACGCCCCACGTTCTGTTTCCGACACGGGCATTCTAATACATAAGTGACGTGTGTATTATTGCACGTGATCAGGTCCCTGATGGTATATTAATTTCCATTAGATGTCGACCTAAATTTAGTTGTCTTTTTACTTGTTTTCCTACTTACTCTACATGGTAAACATTTACCACATTTGTAAAAGGTTATTCCCTATTTTAATTTGTTTTGGGGGGTCAAGGGCATTGTGAACTAGTTTGTTCCTAAGGGTTGGGGCCTTCCTGTAAATAAAAATAGGTTTGTTTGGTAATATTGGTTTAAGAATCTGATCTGATTGGAGAATTGGCCAATATTTTTTAATGGTTGATTCCATAGTTTTATATTGCCTGTTGTATCCTGTCAGGAAAGCAAAGCCTATATTTCTATTCTTTTCTTGTTTACGTGAATTTTGTGTTCCTTCTATCAGCCCGTTTCTATCCATACTTTTCACTTTTTGTCTTAATAATAATAGGTCCCTTCTTTTATATCCTTTATTGGTGAACCTGTTGATTAAGACGTCTGCTTGTTCCTCAAAATCAGTGATGCTACTGCAATTTCTGCGTATTCGCATCAATTGCCCCTTCGGGATGTTACCTATCCACTTTGGGTGATGGCAGCTACTTGTTGGTATGTAGCCATTTCTGTCTGTATTCTTGAAGAACGTTTATGTATTAAGCTGCCCTTTTTCTTTGTATATCTGGAGGTCAAGGTAACTTATGTCTTGTTTACTCCAGGCACCAGAGAAAGTTAAACCGTAGATGTTATGGTTAATTTCTTCAAGAAATACTTGTAGTTCTTTTTCCGTGCCTCCCCATACTACAAAGATGTTATCTATATATCGTCTATATAGCTTCATATTTGGCCCATTGGTACTATAGATTTGTTCTTCTTCCCATTTGTTAAGGAGCAGGTTGGCTACACTGGGGGCATACTTAGCCCTCATGGCCATGAGGTGCCATGTTGAACTTACAATAACCAGTATGAGAGAGTGAGAGCGATAACATCAAAATTTAACACGCCTGCTCCCCATTCACAACTGAGACCTTATAAAATTAAAGTGTCACGTGACACCGGGGAGGGAAAATGGCTAATTGGGCCCAAATTGGACATTTTCACTTAGGGGTGTACTCACTTTTGTTGCCAGCGGTTTAGACATTAATGGCTGTGTGTTGAGTTATTTTGAGGGTACAGCAAATTCACACTGTTATACAAGCTGTACGCTCACTACTTTACATTGTAGCAAAGTGTCATTTCTTCAGTGTTGTCACATGCAAAGATATAATTAAAAATTTACAAAAATGTGAGTGGTGTACTCACTTTTGTGAGATACTGTATATATATTAGACATTGACATTTTTGCAGATTTAATAAAAAAGAAAAACTGAAATATCACATGGTCCTAAGTATTCAGACCCTTTGCTCAGTATTTAGTAGAAGCACCCTTTTGATCTAATACAGCCATGAGTCTTTTTGGGAAAGATGCAACAAGTTTTTCACACCTGGATTTGAGGATCCTCTCCAGTTCTGTCAGGTTGGATGGTAAACGTTGGTGGACAGCCATTATTAGGTCTCTCAAGAGATGCTCAATTGGGTTTAAGTCAGGGCTCTGGCTGGGTCATTCAAGAACAGTCACGGAGTTGTTGTGAAGCCACTCCTTCGTTATTTTAGCTGTGTGCTTAGGGTCATTGTCTTGTTGGAAGGTACACCTTCGGTCCAGTCTGAGGTCCTGAGCACTCTAGAGAAGGTTTTCGTCCAGGATATCCCTGTACTTGGCCGCATTCATCTTTCCCTCGATTGCAACCAGTCTTCCTGTCCCTGCAGCTGAAAAACACCCCCACAGCATGATGCTGCCACCACCATGCTTCACTGTTGGGACTGTATTGGACAGGTGATGAGCAGTGCCTGGTTTTCTCCACACATACCGCTTAGAATTAAGGCCAAAAAGTTCTATCTTGGTCTCATCAGACCAGAGAATCTTATTTCTCACCATTTTGGAGTTCTTCAGGTGTTTTTTAGCAAACTCCATGCAGGCTTTCGTGTGTCTTGCACTGAGGAGAGGCTTCCGTCGGGCCACTCTGCCATAAAGCCCCGACTGGTGGAGGGCTGCAGTGATAATTGACTTTCTACAACTTTCTCCCACCTCCCAACTGCATCTCTGGAGCTCAGCCACAGTGATCTTTGGGTTCTTACTTACCTCTCTCACCAAGGCTCTTCTCCCCCGATACCTCAGTTTGGCCGGACAGCCAGCTCTTCCATTCAAGGATTATGGAGGCCACTGTGCTCTTAGGAACCTTAAGTGCAGCAGAATTTTTTTGTAACCTTGGCCAGATCTGTGCCTTGCCACAATTCTGTCTCTGAGGTCTTCAGGCAGTTCCTTTGACCTCATGATTCTTATTTGCTCTGACATGCACTGTGAGCTGTAAGGTCTTATATAGACAGGTGTGTGGCTTTCCTAATCAAGTCCAATCAGTATAATCAAACACAGCTGGACTCAAATGAAGGTGTAGAACCATCTCAAGGATGATCAGAAGAAATGGACAGCACCTGAGTTAAATATATGAGTGTCACAGCAAAGGGTCTGAATACTTAGGACCATGTGATATTTCAGTTTTTCGCTCGAATTTGCCGTGAACTGTTCGCTCTTCAGTGAACAGGCAGACACCCGATGTTCGACCCGAACATCAAGCTCATCCCTAATAGACACTGACAACAACAGGCCAGTGAGTTTAACATCAGTCTTAGTAACATTTATTGAACCATTTCTAAAAAAAAGTACTGGTGATCATTTAAAAACTATATAACTATTACTAACTATTTAAAAATATACTTGCACAAATGATACATACAATTGATGTCATTTGACATGGCATATTTATTCTCATAATTTAAATTAGGGAAAATGCATATTTGCCATTCGGAAAAAGTAAGTACACTTCTACATTTAACACCACTTTAAATCAATGAAAATAGAATCAGGTGTTCAAGATTAGATGCCAATGATTTGAACCACCTTATGCAGTATGGAGATGAAATCTGTCTTATTTAAACTTCAAATACCTAGGGTCTGGTATTCTCTTTGATATTAATGTGAGTCCCAACTTCTGAACTTGGCATAGAGGGACGCATGCTAGGGTGACATATGCTGGGGGTTCTTTCAATAAAGTGGCATTCTTTAATTTAATGGCACTTCCGTGCATCTGAACATCTCTCTTCTCTGTCTATTCACAGGTAAACAATGCATCTCTGCTGCTTCAAATCCTCCTACAACTGAATACTGACTGACTGCTTTAAATGTCTTTATGGGGTAAACTTTCATCTCTGCTGCTGCTGCTTCAAATCCACTAGTAACTGAATACTGACTGACTGCTTTCAATGTCTTCATGTTAAACTATGTATCTCTGCCACTGTCTTCCCCATCTATACCCCTGTTAACATTATTGTGATGTTTCTTTTTTTCTTAACAAAAAAGTGTGAACTACGTGTATCATCACAGGGTGATACTGTGGATACACAAGTAGCATTGTGCCAACGTCCCGATATAGTTTGGAAAGAATTAGGCCCCTTTCACACGAGGCGGACTCCGTTTCCACGGAGCCCGCCTCGGTCCGCCGGCTCAGCGGGAGATCAGTCCGTTGATCTCCGCTGAGCCGGCGGATGACAGGTCCCTCTCTGCTCACTGAGCGGGGAGGGGCTTGTCAGGCGCCACTGCCGCCTATGGAGGGATCGGAAGAAAATGGACAGCATGTCCGTTTTTGACAGATCTCACCCGATCCGATCCGCCAGCGACAGATCTGGACGTAGGGCCATCCTTCTGCTTTTAGCGGATCGGACCGGGTCGGATGTCAGCGGACATGTCTCCGCTAACATCCGACACTCCATAGGCTAACATGGAGCGCCTGTTCAGGTCCGCCATCAAAACTGACAGGCGGACCTGAACGGTCCGATCGTGTGAAAGGGGCCTTAGAGTAGAAACATGGACTTTATAGGCACACGTGTATATTAGGTGAAAAATGGAAAGTTTTTAATAGGATAAAATTAAAACCATTGTATACAAACACATAATTGAGTGACCTCAACTACTCTCATACCACCTCAAATACATATATATATATATATATATATATATATTTACCACATGTAACAAGCACAAAGGTTTGAAGTACGTAGAGTGATTTACAGTATCTCACAAAAGTGAGTACACCCCTCACATTTTTGTAAATAATTTATTATATCTTTTCATGTGACAACACTGAAGAAATGGCACTTTGCTACAACGTAAAGTTAGTGAGTGTACAGCTTGTATAATAGTGTAAATTTGCTGTCCACTCAAAATAACCCAACACACAGCCATTAGCGTCTAAATCACTGGCAACAAAAGTGAGTACACCCCTAAGTGAAAATGTCCAAATTGTGCCCAATTAGCCATTTTCCCTCCCGGTGTCATGTGACTCATTAGTCTTACAAGGTCTCGGGTGTGAATGGGGAGCAGGTTTGTTAAATTTGATGTTATCGCTCTCGCTCTCATACTGGTCACTGGAAGTTCAACATGGCACCTCATGGCAGCGAACTCTCTGAGGATCTGAAAAAAAAAATTGTTGCGCTACATAAAGATGGCCTAGGCTATAAAAAGATTGCCAAGACCCTGAAACTGAGCTGCAGCACAGTGACCAAGACCATACAGCGGTTTAACAGGACAGGTTCCACTCAGAACAGGCCTCGCCATGGTCGACCAAAGAAGTTGAGTGCACATGTTCAGCGTCATATCCAGAGGTTGTCTTGGGGAAATAAACATATGAGTGCTGCCAGCATTGCTGCAGAGGTTATAGGGGTGGGGGGTCAGCCTGTCAGTGCTCAGACCATACGCCGCACACTGCATCAAATAGGTCTGCATGGCTGTCGCCCCAGAAGGAAGCCTCTTTTAAAGATGATGCACATGAAAGCCCACAAACAGTTTGCTGAAGACAAGCAGACTAAGGGCATGGATAATTGGAACCACAACCTGTGGTCTGATGAGACCAAGATAAACTTATTTGGTTCAGATGGTGTGTGTTGTGGCAACCAGGTGAAGAGTACAAAGATAAGTGTGTCTTGCCTACAGTCAAGCATGGTGGTGGGAGTGTCATGGTCTGGGGCTGCATGAGTGCTGACGGCACTGGGGAGCTACAATTTATTTAGGGATCCATAAATACCAACATGTACTGTGACATACTGAAGCAGAGCATGATCCCCTCCCTTCGGAGACTGGGCCACAAGTCAGTATTTCAACATGAGAACGACCCCAAACACACCTCCAAGACGACCACTGCCTTGCTAAAGAAGCTGAGGGTAAAGGTGATGGACTGGCCAAGCATGTCTCCAGACCTAAACCATATTAAGCATCTGTGGGGCATCCTCAAACAGAAGGTGGAGGAGCGCAAGGTCTCTAAAATCCACCAGCTCCGTGATGCCATCATGGATGAGTGAAAGAGGACTCCAGTGGCAACTTGAGAAGCTCTGGAGAACTCCATGCCCAAGAGGGTTAAGGCAGTGCTGGAAAATAATGGTGGCCACACAAAATATTGACACTTTGGGCCCAATTTGGACTATTTCACTTAGGGGTGTACGTGTACTCACTTTTGTTGCCAGTGATTTAGACAATAATGGCTGTGTGTTGAGTTATTTTGAGGGGACAGTAAATTTACACTGTTATATAAGCTGTACACTCACTATTTTACATTGTAGCAAAGTGTCATTCCTTCATTGTTGTCAAATGAAAAGATATAGTAAAATATTAACAAATATGTGAGGGGGTCTACTCACTTTTGTGAGATACTGTAGATCCAATGGTTTTTTAGATACGTGGAGAGGTTGAGTCGTGTTCAGAGGTCGCTCAGAGAATTGCTCAAACGTATCCAAACAACCATTGGATCCATATCTCTCTATGTACTTCAAACCTTTGTGTTTATTACATGTGGTATATATATATACATATACCACAGCGACGGAACTGGACGTAGGGCCATCCGTCTGCTTTTAGCGGATCGGACCTGGTCGGATGTCAGCGGACATGTCTCCGCTGACATCCGACACTCCATAGGCTAACATGGAGCGCCCGTTCAGGTCCGCCGTCAAAACTGACAGGCGGACCTGAACGGTCCGATCGTGTGAAAGGGGCCTTAGAGTAGAAACATGGACTTTATATGCACACGTGTATATTAGGTAAAAAATTGAAAGGTTTTAATAGGATAAAGTTAAAACCACTGTATACAAACACATTAAAAAACATATAATTGAGTGACCTCAAGGACTCTCATACCACCTCTAATACATATATATATATATATACATATATATACATATATATATATGTATATATGTATGTATGTATATATATATATATATATGTATATATGTATATATATATATATATATATATATATATATATATATATACCGTATATACTCGAGTATAAGTCGTTCCGAGTATAAGTCGAGGCCCTAATTTACCACAAAAAAATGGGAAAAACTTATTGACCCGAGTATAAGACGAGGGTGAGAAATGCACAGCTACTGTAAGTGGAAAAGAGGGTCAACAATGCCCATTTGCAGCCTCACTGTGTCCATTTGCAGCCTCACTGTGCCCATTTGCAGCCATAGGTCCCCTGAACTTCAAACTTGGTAGTTAAGGGTTCCTAGATGCCCCCTAGCTGCAGCCAAAATTTGGGGTCTCTGAACCCAAAGGGTCCCGAAATGACATTGCAGCAGATGGACACAGTTGACCGAATTTGGGGCCCTGTATCTTAGGGCCACTTAGTGCTAAGAACTCCAAATTTGGTGTGCAAACCAAGTGGAACTAGCACCATAAAATTTCCAAAGCTGGGGTTTCTAGCACCAAGTGGCCCCGAGATACAGGGCCCCAAAAATCAGTTCAGAAAATGTCAAGCACTTTTCTACAGCAGAGAATGACATTTTCCGAACCGGTTTGGGGGCCCTGTATCTCAGGGCCACTTAGTGCTATGAACTTCAGCTTTGGATATGTTATGGTAACAGGTCCACTGGGTTTGCACACCAAATTTGGGGTTCCTAGCACTAAGTGGCCCTGAGATATGGGGCCTCAAACTCGGTTCAGAAAATGTCAAGCACTTTTCTGCAGCAGAGAATGACATTTTCCGAACCGATTTTGGGGCCCCGTATCTCGGGGCCACTTAGTGCTAGGAACTTCAGCTTTGGATATGTTGTGGTACCAGGTCCACTGGGTTTGCACACCAAATTTGGAGTTCCTAGCACCAAGTGGCCCTGAGATACGGGGCCCCAAAATCGGTTCGCAAAATGAAATTTTTTGCTGCAGAAAAGTGCTTGACTCGAGTATAAGTCGAGGGGGGCACTTTCAGCACAAAAAAATGTGCTGAAAAATTCGACTTATACTCGAGTATATACGGTATATATATATATATATATATATATATATATATATATATATATATATATGTATTAGAGGTGGTATGAGAGTCCTTGAGGTCACTCAATTATATGTTTTTTAATGTGTTTGTATACAATGGTTTTAACTTTATCCTATTAAAAACTTTCAATTTTTTACCTAATATACACGTGTGCATATAAAGTCCATGTTTCTACTCTAATTCTTTTGTTCTTAAAGTGATTGTAAAGGCTCATTTTTTTTTTAAATTTAAAATAACAAACATGTCATACTTACCTCTACTGTGCAGCTCGTTTTGCACAGAGTGGCCCCGATCCTCGACTTCTGGGGTCTTTCGGCGGCTCTCGCGGCTCCTCCCCGCATCAGATAACCGCCTAGGAGAAGCGCTCTCCCGGGGGTTACCGTGCAGGCGCGGTCTCGAGTCCAGCATTCGGCTTCCATAGACACGAACTGCACTCATCATCTCTTCCTAATTCTAATCCCACATGCTAATAAAACCCCCAGGATGCTTAGGCATGTACCTTCATATAAATTGCACTCCCATATTACCTCCCTAACTCTTTTGCGTCTCCTATGCTCTAGAGATATATCCCCAAACCCTGAGCCCCCATCATTTAACTGTACCCAATGCACCCATTACCCTGCACCCACTGGCAGCAGTGCAATCCATTCAATTTAGTTTACATTCCTTTTTCTTCCAAAAACCAGCCTCCCCTTTTCTTGTGCCCTTTGGAACACTAATGCCCTGTACACACGGTCGGATCTTCTGACGGAAAAAGTGCGATCGGATTGTGTTGTCGGAAAATCCGATCGTGTGTGGGCTCCATTGGACTTTTTCCATCGGAATTTCCAACACACAAAGTTTAAGAGCAGGCTATAAAATTTTCCGACAACAAAATCCGATCAGTTAAATTCCGATCGTGTGTACACAAATCCGATGCACAAAGTGCCACGCATGCTCAGAATAAATTAGATGAAAGCTATTGGCTACTGCCCTGTTTATAGTCCCGACGTATGTGTTTTACGTTACCGCGTTCAGAACGATTTGATTTTCCGACAACTTTGTGCGACCGTGTGTATGCAAGATAAGTTTGAGCCAACATCCGTCGGAAAAAATCCATTAATTTTGTTATTGGAATGTCTGATCAATGTCCGACCGTGTGTACAGGGCATAACTCTGTCTTCAACAAACTTACCTCTGTCCATAACCTCTTTGTCACTATCTCTTTTAACCTACTTGCTGTTACTGAAAGCTGGATTCATGAGTCCAACACTGCTTCTCTTGCTTCCCTCTCTGTAAGAGTCCAGGGCTTACTATGCATGCACCAATGGTGTGTTCCCGCAAGAGAAAATCTGTGCCAATTGAGCATGCGCCAAAGACGCCTCAGTGCGCCAACCCACACCTGCCCAGAGGACCTGATGGAAAAAGGCAGGAAAATGCCCAGGAGGCGCATAGGAAGTGACCTCAACCTGATGGAAAAAGGTGGGAAAATGCCCAGGAGGCACACAGGAAGTGACCTCAACCTGATGGAAAAAGGCGGGAAAATGCCCAGGAGGCGCACAGGAAGTGACCTCAAACTTCCCTATATAAGCCCAGCCCAGACACTGCCAAATTGCTGGATTATCTTAAGTCCCCCCTTGTTCATGTGCTAGTGTGTGATCTGTCTTAACTTGTTGTGACCTGGAAACCTATTTGACTACTCTTGATTGCTGCTTGCCATTGACCTCGGATTTGTACCTTGACCATTCTACTTCTTTCCCCCTTTTGTACTCAGCTGCCAGATTGGAACCAACCCCGGCTTGGATCTCAACCATTCTTCTTTTGATTAACCCTTTTATACTTCGTTGCCAAACTGGACTTGACTTCGGCTCAGATCTTGGACTAAGGCTTGCACGGTGCTCCACACCCCTGGAACCTGTGCCACTCGGTGTCCACCAAGTTTCTGTCTCCATCTCCAGAGGTTTCAAGGACTCGAGGTGCAAGGGAGGCCTCCCCACTACTTCGGTCTCACCTCAGGTACGTGGCCCTGGTGACACTCTCCCATGGTAGCATTCTCTGGACTCACTCCCCCAGGCCCAGTGGACGGACACAGAGCACCTTTCAGGTTCTTCACTCACTCACACTCCTTCAATTTTCCTTGATGACTTCTCTACCTGGCTACCCTACTTTCTCTCTTCTGAAATTCACACAATCATTCTCAGTGACTTCAACATCCCTGTTAATACTAACACTCCTGCTACTTCTAAACTTCTCAGTCTAACCTCCTCTTTTGACCTGAAGCAATGGATACATATTTCTACTAACTCTGATGCATAACCTTATATTCTCCTACTTATGCACTCCATGCAACCTCTCCAATAATTCCTTTTCTTCTCTCTGTTATTAGCTTCACTTTCTCCCTGACTTCCAGCACCTCTCCTGCCTAAAAATTACCCGTAGAAACCTTCACCACTTTAACCCTTCTCTTCTCTATTCTGCTACTGACCATCTCTATGACAAAATCACCCCCCTTACCTGCCCCGATCTAATCAATTCTGTCTATCATAGATCCCTGTCCTCCACTCTGGACGAGTTCTCCTCCCTCATTACACACAAAATCAGGCCCTGACCCTGGCAAATAGATGACACCAGAAGTCTCAAAAAATGTAGCCACGCTCTTGAGTGTCTGTGATGTAAGACTAAGCCTCCAAAAGACTTCAATCAATATAAATCTGCACCCCAAAAATATAATTCCTGTTTGGCTCTTTTCTACACTCTCTAACTCACATCTTTAATATTTCCTTCTCTTCTGGCATCTTCCCCAATTCTCTAAAACATGCACTAGTCACTCCCATACTTAAAAAGCCTTCCTTGAAACCCACCAATCCAACAAACTATGCCCCATGTCCTTGGTCCCTTTTTCCTCCTGTATTGAATTGTATTTTCTGCCCTCATGTTGTAAAGTGCAGTGCAAACTGCTGGTGCTATATAAATCTATATAATAATAATTATAATAAATATTTTTAAAGGAGCAGAATGTGGCATACCACAGTGAAAGTGGATGTGGCCAGAAAAAAAAAAGTGGGTTTGGTTTAACCACTTTAGCCCCACAAGGATTTGCCTCCTTAATGACCAGAGCACTTTTTACAATTTGGCACTGCGCTGCTTTAACTGGTAATTGCACGGTTATGCAATGCTGTACACAATTTTTATTTTTTGCGATATAAACAAATAAAGACCGAAAATTTGGAAAAAAATGATATTTTCTACTTTTTGTTATGAAAAAATCCAATAAACTCAATTTTAGTCATACATTTAGGCCAAAATGTATTCAGCCACATGTCTTGGGGGTAAAACAAATTTCAAAAAGCGTATATTTGTTGGTTTGCGCATAAGTTATAGTGTCTACAAACTGGGGTACATTTTCTGCAATTTACGCAGCTTTTAGTTTGTGTCTGCCTATCTCATCTCTTGAGGTGCTAAAATGGCAGGGCAGTACCACCCCCCCCCAAATGACCCCATTTTGGAAAGTAGACACCCCAAGGAAATTGCTGAGAGGCATGTTGAGCCCATTGAATTTTTTTTTTTTCACAAGTGATTGAAAAATTACAAAAATAAGGTTGTATTTGTGGACACAGAGGGGCTTCACAACAACACCAGTCGCCGTTGGAATTTCGACTGTCGTATCTGCGTGAAGGGAAGATAGAACAAAAACATTCCGTGTATCCCTCCACTTCACTGCGAGCAAATTATTAAATTTCAAGCAGGCTCTCCCCCCCCCCATCTAAGTCGAGAATGTACAAGCCATTAGGGGAAGCCCCGGCGATTAGATCGTACTGTGCCACATGCGCCAATTTTAGAATCGAAAAGGTGACTAAAAAGTGTCACGCTTGTGTAATAATTGTCCACGTACAAGTGGTACCTCTTTCCGAATAAGGGTGACACCAAGTCCCACACAATCTTGCCAGGGCTCCCTATGTAGCCTGGGCAGTTCTCGGACTCCACGTGACTATCTTTGCCCGTGTAATCTATAAAACTATATGTATAGCCTGTTGCCCTGTCACAGAGCTTATACAACTTGACCCCATATCTGGCTTGCTTGCTGGGAAGATACTGTTTGAAAGACAAGCAGCCAGAAACCTTAATCAGGGACTCATCAATGCAGACAACTTGATCGGGAGTAAACATGGCTGCAAACTGTTGGTTGAAGTGGTTTTCAAGGGGCTGAATTTTGTGTAGCCGATCGTATTCAGGGTCACCCCGAGCACAACAGAGTTCATTGTTGATGAACTGCATAAACCGTAAGATCTGCTCGTATCGCATCCTGGCCATGGCAGCAAAGAACACGGGCATATGATGAATTGGGTCAGTGGACCAATATGACCGCAACTCACTCTTTTTAGTTATGCCTATGAGGAGGGATAGGCCCAGAAAGGTTTAAATTTGGAAACCGTAATAGGTTTCCAATCTCTGGCAAGGGTCAAATGGGGATTAGCGGCGATGAATTGACCAGCATACAAATTGCTTTGGTCCACAATAGATCTATAGAGATCTTCCATGAAAAACAGCGAATAAAAATCAAGTGACGTAAAATCAACTGTTTCCACCTGAATTCCGGGTTGGCCAGTGAATGGGAGAAGTACAGGCACTGAAGAAGTGGTGGGCTCCCAATTAGGATTGGCAAATGCAGCGGGAAGGGCACTATATTCTCGACATGCCTGTCTTTGTCTTCTTGGTGGCTGACACTACTTGTGCTAGTGTCAGGGCTTGGCTCAGCCCTTCCTTCTCAGAGCTGGCTGCTCACCTGTCGGCTAATTGCCAGCTCCTATCTCTCCACAGTTACTCAGCTGTTGATGATATCCTGCTCGTCAGTCCTGCCTACTATAGCCATCCAGACCAAAGGATCTCTGCATTCTCCTTGGTCAACATCACAGAGCCTATCTCCTGCGTTCCTGTTTAAAGACGTGCTTTGCTGACATCCCTTCTGGCTCCAGATCCTGCTTGCTGTTCCACTACATTGATTCCTGACTTCTGGCTTGGCTGACTATCCAATCCGTTTACTGAACTTTGGCTATGTTTTGAGTACGTTTGTTCTTTTTACTTTTTGTATTAAACAAGTACTATTTAACCGTACTTCTGTCTCGGCCTGATTTCATGGTTTCTGACAGCTAGCCACCGCACCAGCTTGAACTGCACTCATGGGACTCACCACATCACCACGTTTTACTGCAGTGCTGGTTTGACTACGACCAGGATTTACTAGGCCGCTGGAGCTTGCCAGTTCACCAGAAGGATGAGCGTCACTAGTACTGGCTCCCTGCGCCATACGAGAGCCCTGCGGTTCTTGCACTTTAACAACAGAAGAACGGGGTTGGGTACGCCTGACCTTAGCAGGGACCACCATTCCGTCATCAGAGCTATCTGTCAGGGTGCCCATTTGTATACTGAGCCTGAATCTGACAGATGGGTGACTTCCTCTTCACTCTCATCTGTCATGCTCAGCAACGTGTAGTCTTCTTCACTAGTGTACCTCTGTTTGGACATTTTGGCCTCTAAATTTACTAGTACAACTAGTGTGACTCACAGGCAAAAAGAGCACCTGATTATCAGTGACTGCTTAAATCGCTACCAAAAAAAATGAACTGTTAGTGCTAGCAAGGATCAGGCCTGACTCTGTGAACGCTGCAGTTATGTGATTTGTGTTTTGTACGTGACAGTGATCGATTGATACTGCACTTTGGTGAGCTGGGCTGGGCGGAGGGGTTAAACGCAGGTGCTAGCAGGTATCTGGGCTGATCCTGCTAATGTTGCATTTTTGGGAACACCTAAACTACTGGGGACGCACACTGGTGAGCTGGGCTGGGCGGAGGGGTTAAACGCAGGTGCTAGCAGGTATCTGGGCTGAAATACTGTTACATAGATTGTCACAGAACGAATGAGCGAAATCTTAAAACAGGAGAAAGATGTACAGAGTTATTGAATTACATCACATTAGATGAAATCTGAGGTAGTAATTTCTGGCAGTATTATTTGAGGAGATCTTAAAGGCGGGGGGGGGGGGGAAATAGGGGGGAGGGCAAGGAGGGGGAGGAAAGAAAGGGGGGGGAAGGGGAGAGGAGGGAGGGCCGGAGGGAGGATCTCATCCATCCTATTAAGTTCACAGAGCTCAAACAATGATTAGGCATTCAAAGGTAAAAAATAGTGGCAAACTATTGCAGGGTGGGTCCAACATCAACATCTCGGCGATCATCCTCCACCTCTGTGCCCCACGCATCTATCCATCCCGACCATATCTTTTTAAATTTGGCAGGACAGTTTCGATTGGCATATGTAAGTTTATATAATGGTAGCACCAAGTTCAATTTAAGGCGCCATGAGGATACCCTGGGTGGGGCATTGTCCTTCCAGTGGAGGAATATCTCTCTACGAGCGTGAAATGTGGCATAGTTCAAAAATAGTCTAGTATATTTGCCTCTTACCCTAGAGTCAAAAACATTGAGCAGCATCATTTTGGGGTCTGTTCCCAGCTCTAGAGAGGTAACCCGACTAAGGGTGTCAGCTATCTCCAGCCAATAGTCTCCGAGGCGGGGACAGGACCATATCATATGAAAGAAGGCTCTGTGGAGGAACTTGACCTGCATAAAACGGTCTTGGGCCGAAATCATATTAGTGACAAAGGATGACACACATGACTCCAACTCCTCCTCTGACAAATCTGGGATGTCCAGTCTCCATCTATAGTGGGTTTTTTCAAAGTTCTTTCAATGGAGCTATTGACAGATGGAAATATAAGGAGGAGAGGGGTTTATCTATGACCTTGGCTGTGAGTAGTCCCTCCACAGAGTCTGATTTTAATATGATTTGCGCTGGGAATTGTCTCTTATACGCGTGTCGAAGCTGGTAGTAACGGAACAACATCCATCCCGGCAGTGAATAGGCATGTTTAAGATCAGAAACGAGTCTCAGTTTACCCCCCTGAACTATATGCTTCAGTTTAAC
The DNA here is from genome assembly GCA_037952925.1 of Lithobates clamitans. Taxonomy (NCBI): domain Eukaryota; kingdom Metazoa; phylum Chordata; class Amphibia; order Anura; family Ranidae; genus Lithobates; species Lithobates clamitans. The sequence goes on along the minus strand of JBBGZY010000573.1, from coordinate 3,104,989 downwards.
TATACCTTTCTTTTCCCAAACCTGGGGGTCAGGTACGGTATTCATGTGTGGTAGATTAGGATTACCCCAAAGAGGAATGTGGGGAGAAAACATCTCGGGGGAGGCAAAGCGGGCCCTGGCTTTATTCCAAATAGTAATGGTGGTACGCATCAGATCCATGATGCCAGGGTGAGATCTCACCCCCTTGAACACCACGTTACTGAGAGAAGAGTATGAACCCATTATGGCTGCCTCCAATGTTACCGCTGGGTTGTCCTGCAGTTGGATAAACCACCATCTGACCATCACCAGGACGGCCGCCCAGAAGTAGATCTGAAAATCTGGTAGGGACAGACCACTCTGGGTGATGGGCAGCTGAAGGGTAGTAATGGCCAGTCGCGGGGACCTACTGTTCCAAACAAAGGAAGAGATTATACTTTTTAGTTTTGTGAAGAATGAGGCCGGAGGAATTAAGGGGGCATTACGAAAAAAGTAGAGAAATTTGGGGAGATAAACCATTTTAACTAAATTTACCCTACCCACTGGTAATAGGGGAAGGGTCCTCCAGGCTATACACTTTTGTGAACATTTTTTTAGGAGTGGTTGAAGGTTCAGCTCATAATATGAGGACAATGGAGGCCCAATCCTTACTCCTAGATATTTGAATTCAGATGTCCAGTTTAGGGGGGTGCCTGTTGGTGGATGGTGATCCAACGCATTTAGTGAGAAAAGGAGAGATTTCCCCCAGTTAACTCTAATTCCCGAGAATGATCCGAATTCATCTATTTGTAGCGCCGGTGGGAGGGAGGAAATGTCTTTAAGGAAAAGGAGGGTATCATCAGCGTATAATGTTATTTTGTCAGTGATCACACCGATTTGAATTCCCTTTACTGAGGAGGCGGATCTAATACGAGCTGCCATGGGTTTCATGGATAACGCGAATAAACCCGGGAATAGTGGACAGCCCTGTCTAGTGCCTCTGGACAGGGGAAATGGCATGGACAGTGAGTTATTTGTACGTATACGGGCTGTAGGATTGTGATATAGCATCTGGACCCAGCTAATGAAACGAGGGCCAAATCCGAACTTGCAGGGAGAACCGCCCAGAGGTAGTGCCACTCAACCGAATCAAAAGCCTTTTCGGCGTCTAGAGAGGCGACTACCTCTGGGCCGTCCCCACTTGCCCTAGACAAATGCGTGAGGAGATGCCGGATGTTAATGTCGGTCCCTCTGCCCGGCGTAAATCCAGACTGGTCTGCGTGCACCAGTGCCGTAATCACATTGTTCAATTGACCAGCTAACACCTTGGCCAACAGTTTGACATCCACATTAAGGAGAGAGCTAGGGCGATATGAAGAGCACTGTTCAGGAGGCTTGCCTGGTTTAAGGATGACTACTATAACTGCCTCAGCCATTGTTAGGGGCAACAAATTCCCCTCCATGGGGTGTCGCAGCACTGTTATAAACGATGGTAATATTTCCTCTACATAAGTTTTAAAGAATTCAGCAGGCATCCCATCCGGGCCTGGCGTTTTGCCATTTTGCAAGGAGGCCACAGCCCTCTGTAATTCCTCTAGTAGGATAGGACCATCTAAAGCTTCTCTAAATGTGGATGTCAGGCAAAGGAGCTCCACCCCGTCGAGATATGCCGTCAGTTCGACATCTGTGCAAGTCATTTGAGAAGCATAGAGCTCCCGGTAAAATGACACAAATCTGTCATTAATGGAAGAGGGATCTGTTAGGATCATCCCGTCCAGGTCATGAATGGTTGAAATAGTCACCGGGGAGGAGTTTTCCCTCGCCAGCCATGCCAGCATACTACCGTTTTTTTCCCCGTGCTCGAAAATTCTTTGGGACTGATGCAGAAATTTAGTCTTAGTAGCTGACGTTCGTAGTAGGAGAACATGAAAATCAGAGTATGCTCTCTGAGTCCGGGACTCCGAGTACTCCTCAAGTACCGCCACCCTCTCCTCAGCCCTTCAGGTCTCCTCTCTCAGATTCTTACGGATCCTACAAGTATGTGACTGTAGGTTGTCCCTAGTGAAGGCTTTAAATGCGTCCCAAGACATGGTCAGAGATACTGATTGGTCCAAATCTGGCCAATACTGCGCCGCCTCAGACCTATATGGTTCCGATATCCTGGAATCATCCAGCCAAAATGTAGACAATCTCCAGAGATGCTCGCTCGGTGAATAGGATACGCACAGCTTCAAAGCAAGCGGAGCGTGATTGGATATGCCACGGGGGAGAATGGTGATATCCCTAACCCTGGGTAAAACAGACCACCCCGCGTAGGTAAGATCTATGCAAGATAGGGTCTTGTGAGAAGCTGAGTGACATGTGTAGGCCCTTCGAGAGGGATTGCGCCATCTCCACACATCAGTCAGGGTAGAGGCTTCTGCCCAGGAGAGCAGCTCTGAGCCTGCTCCGGGTGAGAGTCTGTCCACCCCAGGGTCCGGGGCCAGGTTAAAATCTCCCAGCATTACCACATTGTCTGTAGCGTACGTGGCAATTTTAGAGACAAGCTGATTAAGTAATCTCCTGGACGCCGGGGGGCAGGCACAACCCCACCACCACTAGTTCTAATCTATCTACTATAGCATGAAGGATAACAAAACGACCCTCCGGGTCTACTTCCAGCGCTATTAGCTTTAACGGTAGAGAATTATGAACTAGAATGCTGACCCCCCTAGAGTAATTGGTGCAAGTGGAGTGATATTGATGTCCCACCCAGGGCCGTCTAAGGCTCAGGAGCTTACTGCCTGTCAAATGAGTTTCTTGTAATATACATATTTGGGGATGATAGGTTTTGAGAAATTGAAATACTAAGGACCATTTTACAGAAGAGTTCAAGCCCCTAGTGTTCCATGAGACAATAGTACAGTCAGTCAAAATCATATATTTTTTTTCAAACCATGGGTCTCCACCCAAAATAAGATGCAAGGCTCGGACCACCACACAGATCAGAACGTGGCATCTCAAACATCTAGAAGAAAATATTACAGCGCACACATGCAAAAAAGACATTTACCTCAAGCAAGGCCGTAGGATTCGTGCCCTCTGCCCCCTCAGGGAGTCCCAATATGCGCAATTTATTTCTTCTGTTGCGGTTCTCTGCATCTTCTGCGTGGGACTTGAGCGTCTTTACCCTGGCTTTAAGTGTATGAATGTCCGCCCCATGGTCACGCACTGTATCCTCCGCCTGGGAGACCCGTTGCTCCACCTCAGATACTCTTCCCAAAAAGACATCAAAATCCTTCCTAATAAATTCTACATTCGCCTGTATATGATCCACCTTACCGATCAAAGTGGTTATGGCATGTAAAACTGCTTTAAAATCAGCCGCCGTGGCAGGCAGCCTGTCTGGATCTTCGGCCTGGTTCTCCATCCTGGCAGGAGTTTTAGGCAAGGCCCCGGCTGCGGCCTTGTCTGTGATGTCGGGCTTTGTGGCCTTTTTCCGGGATCTGGGCTGACTCTTTCTTCTTTGCATACCCCAGGGAGAGCACCAGGAGTAGAGAGGGACAGGGAGAGCCTGCCGGAACTTCTGTTGGTGACTTTCGGACCGGGACTGCGCCGGCTGTGTGAGGCTGCGAGCAGGATTTTCTAGGCGAGGTCGCGGCTTCGGCCTAGTCCGCGAAGTGCGGCCTTGTCACCTCTTTTGAGGTTTTCTGCCGGCCGATTCGTCCCAAGATGATCCAAGATGATCCCCCTACCAGGAGGGATCTAGTGTAGGCAATATTGTGGGGTCTGCACCCTGTAAATCAGGATAAAAGCCTCCGGTCCTAGGGAGCTTAGACAAACACGTCTGCTCCCTCTGCCATCCTGGAAATGCCCCCCCACCTAAAGCAACTTTGATAAGAATGCCACCCAGCACTGGAATATATCTGTTCTATGTAATCTGTTTGTAAGTGATATAACTGAAGGTTTGGTGGACAAGGTATGTCTTTTTGATGATGGATGATGATGGAACATGATTTGGCATTGAGGGAAGATTGGTCAAAGCAGTGGAAACTGCAATTCAACATATCTATATGCAAAAGAAGACACTAAGGTAGTTAGGTACAGTGTTGGCTATTTTAGATCAATGATTTTAGCAGCATTCCCCCCCACTTTGTTAAGTGCAGCAGTAGGGTGGGAAATTCTATTGCCACAGCTGATTGGTGCAATGGTTTACTGCCATATGACAGTTTACTGCTGGTTTGGGACAAGTTGGCACATCCTAATAATTATATATAAGGATCTAGAACTATTCCTCTCACTGAAGCCCAAGCACCCTACGCCCATGTTTGCATTATGTGTGCAGTGGACATGGTTTTGATTTTTTTTCATAATTTTTATTATTTTATTAGATTTTACCACTTTTTTACCAGATTATGTTCCTTCATTTACTTTACTGCAATCACAAAGCGCATTGGGCAAGTGGCATGTACTCTTTATGAAGACATAGGGGGGTTGACTAAACCTCTGTTGTCTCCCTCTGCTCAATCACATCAAGTAAAGGACTGTGCTTGATCTGTTGTTTACCCACAGTAAGGATTTTGACAGCTGTGCAGTGGAAATGCTCAGAGCTGAGCGCACCTGGGTTCACATTCTGTTGAGGTGAGTCTTGTAAAAGTGATTGGATGGCTAAATAAAGACCAAGATGATTTTAACATAAAAGAACTGAGCTTGTTGCACAAAACAGAAACAAGCTTGTGTCTGTTATGCCCCGTACACACGATCGGACATTGATTGGACATTCCGACAACAAAATCCATGGATTTTTTCCGACGGATGTTGGCTCAAACTTGTCTTGCATACACACGGTCACACAAAGTTGTCGGAAAATCTGATCGTTCTGAACGCGGTGACTTAAAACACGTATGTTGGGACTATAAACGGGGCAGTAGCCAATAGCTTTCATCTCTTCATTTATTCTGAGCATGCGTGGCATTTTGTGCGTCCGATTTGTGTACACATGATCGGAAATTCCGACAACGGATTTTGTTGTCGGAAAATTTTATAGCCTGCTCTCAAACTTTGTGTGTCGGAAAAACCGATGGAAAATGTGTGATGAAGCCTACACATGGTCGGAATTTCCGACAACAAGGTCCTATCACACATTTTCCGTTGGAAAATCCGACCGTGTGTACGGGGCATTACTGTAGCTGTGAGTTTGCTTTAACTTCTTCCATCTCTCGACATACTAACATGTCCAGTCTGAAGAGATTAAGCTGGTCATGTACATTCAAATTTTCAGTAAATTTCAACCACTTTTCATCCACCAGGAATCACATTTATGAATGCAAGCATTTACCAGAAACTAAGCAACCTGCCACCCATGAGTTCCATCAAACATAAAAGTTAAGGCCGGTTGTGAAGCTGAAACTGGGCAAGAAATTCACAGCTTCAACACAGTTTATTGACATAATCAAAAACAAACAAAAAAAACCTCATGCAATCAGACTTTTCCTTCAGACTCTGTAGGAAAATTTTATTCTATCTCTGAGCAATTTTTATTCCATCTCCTTGTGGTCATTCAAAACCACCCCTTTATGTATTTGATTGCTTTAGGTTTTCAATAAAAAAAATAAACCAAAAGTTAGATCATTTGATCATATTGCCACATGTATGGTGGCCAACTGTACCTCTTTTTCTGTTTCAATAAATCTTTATTAAAGATTTGCAAGTTACAAAAAAATAAATAAAAAATGACTGAGTGCTATGGTAATAAAGAACTTGATAATGCTAAAGGGTACAGTTGCAGATCAAGGATACTAGTACCCAGAATCAAATTGTTGAAATGATAGAAAAAGATAGAAAACAAATTGAGTGAAAGAAACATGATAGCCTGGTCAGATACAAACATGGGATGGGCTGGTACAGTCACACAGGGCCAGGCCACTCATGCGTATGATGCGCCAGTGTCCCAACTCTGCTGGGGTAGCCGAACTGCCAAGCCAATACTCTCTTAAAAAATACAAAAGAATACAAGGTTTTAAGCTTTGGAAAAGGAATGAGAAAATAATAGATAAGTAGTGGGGGGGGAGGTTATATAGTTAATAGCAGATGATCAAAATAATTTAGAGATAGTATTTTATCCAGGGTGTCAAACATTTTAGACTTTATCCACAGTGTCCCCAGTATAGCCACCATTTTTTTCATTCGTTAAATACCAAGTAATTTTGACTTAAGCTATGATTGATTGTGAGGACTTCCATGCTTTAGCTAGAATCTGCAAGTTTCAGTTCAACAATTAAAGAGGGCCTCATGTTTTTTTTTTACATATTCCATGACCTAAGCCTGTATATGTTACCAATAATAGTCCACCCTTACAGCTTTTTATAGCTGACTAATAGCGAGGCACTACAAGGCTATAAAAAAACTATTTCAGATTAAGTAATTACTCTCGATATATGATCCTGATACATTATTTGCTTAGGAACAAGGATTTGCTGAGGAACATGCACATTTCACAGAGGACATCTTGACACTTTTGCATGGTTTAATAATCAGATAATAGAAGATGAAATTCTTCTTTAACTAAAAAAAACAGATGCAGCACAGATAAATATTCCTATTCATTACTGTTAAATTATTACCGATCAATCAAAAATGTAATGGGCCTACTTTTCTCTAGTTTGCATTACAGAATTTGCATATTTTTTTTTAAAACAGCATTAACTGTCTCCTTGCAGTCATCCTAATTGTATTTAGGATTTTTCCTTGATGTATCTGCCACCTGAATAGATGAGAGAATAAATATTACTGTTAACAGTGCTAGTCTCCTGGTTCACCTCTTCGGCTGGCTGAATATTAATTACAATAAATAATTTGTATGTAAATGTCTAGCTTTGTGCTCTGGGTATTTTCATCTCATTCATTTTCAGATCAAATCAAACAATTTTACATTAATGCAGAAAAGTCATCTGGATTGCCATGCCTACTCTCATGACTTTGAACACCCGCCAGGGGGGTGAGAGTCTGTATGAGATAAGTGCAACTTCGAGCAAATCTTTTTCTTTGGTTGGACTGAGAAAAGGTTAGAAGCTCTGCCAGGTTTTATTTCTACCCGCTGGGGAAATTTTCTGTCCCAATGATGGGGCACATTGAGACAGGATATTAGGAGTACAATAAAGCATTTACAACAGTTTCCTGGCAGTAGGTCTCTTTAAAACTATCTATGCCTAAATCAGGCAAGCCTTTGCCCAAGTTTCAGTACAAGTAACAACACTTACAACAAATTCAGATAATTCTTACCACCCGTACTTGAAGAACCTGTCACTATTGCAGTGACAGATTTTTAAAGAATTGCTGCTAGTTCGCAGATTGAGAAACTGGAGGTAATTAAGACCAGATCTGAACTGGCATACAAAGTGATGTCAGTGCTCCGAGTGGTTGCATTTTTTGTGGGGAAGCTGTTATGAATGCGCAGCTTCCAGTACACAGTTTTATCTCCAGCCCCCTCAACGTTTGGCTGGGAGATTCCCTGGCTCAAAGCTGAATGTGCATTGTAAACAAAGGGTCCAGGGATACTGGTGTAACAAACAGCACTGTTACTGGTTGCAAAACTGTTTTTCTGTCACAAGATGGCAGTACTTGTTTAGCCAGTACCAGACTTTAGGCTGTGTGGCACCATGGGAAATTGGGTTTAGAGGAGGATCTGGACTGCAACCATGACTGGAACAATATAACTATAATGCCCATGAGTACCTGAGAGCAGAAGGGGTCATATAAAATAAAAAGCCCAGGAAGGAGTGGGGGAGTTGGGAAGCATGCCAACTGGAGAGAAGAAGGGAGAAGACTTGCTGTGCTGTGTTGTGCTTGAGCTGTTCCTGTGCTAAGTTTCACTGGACACTGCCACATTCAAAGACCAGGAGACTGACTGGGCAGAGTTCTCTGCAGAATTGGCCGTTCTGATGCCCATTTCAAGACGCTTGCTGGTGATTGAGGCAGTGGAGTCACTAGGATTGATGTCACCTGGTGCAGTAAAACATGGTCTCACTCCCCCACCAATAATTGTTTTTCCCATATAACACTGCACCACCATTGCAACCCCTGACACTACGCCAGTGTTTGGGGTCCCTTCACAGGGGTCCCCCTGCTGCCTGCACACTATAAGTCCCAGCATGTCAGGACTGACCCCTCCCCCTCATCCATGCTGGCTCCTGTCACTTCCCCACACATGGGACATCCAGATTACAGGGTGAGTCCGAGGAAGTCTCATTCCCTCTTAATGTTTAGAAGTCCTCCAGCCCTGTGTCCTGGATTGTAGAGTGCTCTTACAGGGAGAACAAAGGGATGGAACGGTCTGTGTCTCACTCGCAACTGTTCACTATTTGCTTATTATTTCCCTCAGCGTGTAACCCACCTCCTGCACTCAGCTGCCCCATCCCATCTGGCACTTATGTGGAGGGGAGGGGCATGGTCTGTCCCATCACATTCCTTACATACCAGCCTCTCAGGTGTCCCCACCATCCACACACAGGCATGCTATGCTTTATGGGTTGTACACTGACATGTGAGAGGGAGGCTGCAGGGGCCCCCCTGGAGCTTGGACGGGGTTGCAATTGCCACCCCTGTGACCCCTGATGCTACACCTATGGTGCCACCCCTCTGTCGGGTGCCACCCGGGCACAGACCACAACCCCCACACCCCCATGGCGACCAGATCTGTTGAGGAGTCACCAAGAAGGTCCTAATCTCACCAGCTGCTAGCATTGGTTAACTACAGAAAAAAAGGGGGCCCCCTCCAGTCATCTAATCAGCTGCCATCAGAGAACTACTGAGAAAGGAAATGGTGAGAGGGTCACTGACCCACTGTTAAGCTGCATTCATTAGCAAATAACCTACAGTCATAGACCCCACACCTGCTGTTGCGTGAATTGCTCATGCTCTTTTATGCCAGACCCAAAGAAGCCCAGTTATCTTATCTGCTTTACAGTGTGCTGCACTCCCTTATATCTCACTACTGTAGCTGTGCATACCCTAGTGCCTGTCTGCTACAACTGGGTTCATCTCCACCCAAAAAGTCTCCTCCTTCACTAAGGTCAATCTCCTACATACATTGCAGCAATACCCAGTTCCTTGACTCCAGGGAGGGCCCGTCCATTAAGGGCTCACAGGCTCCGCCCCCTTATCTATGCGTCCGACCCCTTGCAGGATGCCGGATGCATGGATTCCAATAGGGAGTGTTTTTTGGAAGCACCTGATTAGAGCCAGGGGCTCTAATAGGCTTCAAAATAGGGTGGGCTCAAGGCACAGAGAATGCAAACCAAGCTCACCCAGGTGTGTTACAATAGCGAATGAATATTCACTATTGTAACACTGATCCTCCTCCCGGTCAATCAGGAAGCAGGTCTTGAGAACTGTCACTCGATTGGCTGAAAGAGCAGGTGATCCTATTGGACGCTTAGGAGGAGGAGAGGAGCCGCACAACAGAAGCCTCCATGATGGAGGAGAGGACACAGCTGCCCGCTGCCTGTCACCTGCCACCTAGATGGGGTAAGTGCTGAACCGACCGGCAGACAACGAGCGGGGGGAGGTGCCACCGGACGCTCAGGGGGGGTGTCTGTATGCTGTCCTCCACAAAAAAAAGCACCACTCACCACTGCTTGACTCTCATTTCTCTGCGTGCCAACATTCTTAAAGTTAGAACCACAGAGAATAGCGCACACATACAAAAAAAAGCCCACCACTGTGTCAAAGTACTCCATTTTCAGTGGGTCCTACAATATTCATAGAAAGAAACATTCCTAAAGGGCCACAACGTAGCCGGCAGAAGATCCACCATGAAGATTTACTTAACCCATTCTATCTTAAAGACAGATCTGGTCCAGCTCTAAGTCTTTATCTGGCAGGTAGGGATGAGCCGAACATCCCCAGTTCGGTTCGTGGCAGAACATGCGAACGGACCGAAAGTTTGCGCAAACATTCAAACACCGTTAAAGTCTATTGGACCCGAATGTGAAAAATCAAAAGTGCAAATTTTAAAGGCTAATGTGCAAGTTATTGTCCTAAAAAGTGTTTGGGGACCCGGGTCCTGCCCCAGGGGACATGTATCAATGCAAAAACAGTTTTTAAAACGGACGTTTTTTTTGGGAGCAGTGATTTTAATAATGCTTAAAGTGAAAAAATAAAAGTGAAATATTCCTTTAAATATCGTACCTGGGGGGCTGACTATAGTATGCCTGTAAAGTGCTGCGTGTTTCCCGTATTTAGAACAGTCCCTGCACAAAATGACATTTCTAAAGGAATAAAAGTCATTTAACCACTTCAATACCAGGCACTTAGACACCTTCCCGCCCAGCCCAATTTTCACCTTTCAGCGCTGTTGCAATTTGAATGACAATTGCCCGGTCATGCTACACTGTACCCAAACAATTTTTTTATCATTTTGTTCCCACAAATAGAGTTTTCTTTTGGTGGTATTTGATCACCTCTGCGGTTTTTATTTTTTGCGCAACAAATAAAAAAAGACCAAAAATTTCGAAAAAAAACAAGTTTTTCTTTGTTTCTGTTAAATTTTTTTGTAAATAAGTACGCTTTCTCCTTCAATAATGGGCACTGATATAGCTGCACTGATGGGCACTGATACGGCGGCACTGATGGGCACCGATGAGGTGGCACCAATGAGGTGGCACTGATGAGGTGGCACTAACGGGCACTGATGATGGGCACTGATAGGCGGCACTGATGGGCACTGATAGGTGGCACTGATGGGCACTGATAGGTGGCACTGGTATGTGGCACTGATGGGCACTCATAGGTGGCACCGATGGGCACACATAGGCGGCACTGATGGGCACTCGTAGGTAGCATTGATTGGTATATATGGGTGGCACTGATGGGTACTTATGTGTGGCACTGATGTGTGGCACTGATGGGCACTGATAGGTGGGCACTGATGGGCACAGATGGGCACAGATGGGCACTGACAGGTGGCACCGATGGGCAATGACAGGTGACACAGATGGGCAATGACAGGTGGCACTGATATAGCATTGCTGGGCAGATCTGGGCAGATCATTGGCATAATAGTGCCAATCAGTGCCCATTTGTGGGCACTGATTGGCACAGATTGGGCACATGTGGATGGCCATGGGGTACATACCTGGCCATCCATGTTTCCCCTTCCCTGGTGGTCCTAGTGGCATCCCTGGTAGTCCAGTGGGGTGATCTGCGGGGGGGCTGCGCTGATAAACAATCAGCGCAAACCCCCCCTGCCAGGAGAGCCGCCGATCGGCTCTCCTCTACTTGCGTCTGTCAGACGCGAGTGAGGAAGAGCCGACCAACGGCCCTTCTTATTGACAGCGTGATCAGCCGTGATTGGACACGGCTGATCACGTGGTAAAGAGCCTCCGCTGGAGGCTTTTTACCAAGATCAGTGTAGTGGTGTGTCAGACTGACACATCGCTCCACCGATCGCCGCGATGCGCGCCCCCGGGGGCACGCTGCGGCATGTTATCCTGCTGGACGTCATATGACGCCCAGTCAGGATAACAGAACCACTTCCCGGACGTCAATCCGCTATAGGGCAGGCGGGAAGTGGTTAAAACTGCTTACGGCTGTAATGTAATGCCGGGTCCGGGCAATATGGATGAAAATTATTGAGAAAAACGGCAAGGGTACCCCCCCACACATTACCAGGCCCTTTGGGTCTTGTATGGATATTAAGAGGAAAATTAAAAAAAGAAAAGGCATGGGGCCCCAGGCCCTATATACTCTGAACAGCAGTATACAGGCGGTCCAAACAAGACAAGAACTGTAGGTTTGTTCTTAAGTTGAATCTGTTTGTAATTTGGAACAGGTACATTTTGTAAGTGTAGCTCCAGCCAAAAAAATACATTTTTAAGCTTTTTGGATAACATAGGGAAGGGTTATCACCCCTGTAACATTTGTTTTGCTGTCTGTGCCCCTGTTTTGAAAATTTGGGGTTATTAGGGAAACAAGGATTGGTGATAAAGCATCAGTGGAGACACCTTTTTCCCATATTAACCCTTCCTAGGGGTAGATATCCTCTCACTTCCTGTTGTCTCCTTCCGTTTGTAAGTAGGAGTCATTTGTAAGTCGAATGTTTGAAAGTAGGGGACCGCCTGTATATACTACACGGCCTGCACATACTACACGGCCTGCACTATATACTCTGCAGAAAATTGGGTCTTAGGTGTTGGTGGTACCAGAACAATGTAAGCCCTCACAGTTACTCTTGGTGGGTGCTGGAACGGGCCCTGCTGTGAAATATTATATCAAGAATTGTAATTACATGCCCCTTTTGAACAGGGGCAGAAAAATTGGGCCTTTGGTGGTGGTGTGGTGGTGGTGCAACAACACTGTAAGCCCTCACAGTTACTCTTGGTGGGTGCAGGAATGCTGTGAAATATTAGAGCAAATATTGTGATTACATGCCCCTGTTAAACAGGGGGAGAAAAATTGTACCTTAGGCACTGGTGGTGGTGCCACAATACTGCTACCCCTCACAGATACTCTAGTTAAGTGCAGGAACGAGCCCTGCTGTGGAATATTACAGAAAATATTGTAATTACATGCCCCTGTTAAACAGGGGCAGAAAAATTGTGCCTTAGGCGGTGGTGGAGGTGGCACAACACTGTAAAGCCTCACAGATACTCTTGTTGAGCGTAGGAACGAGCCCTGCTGTGAAATATTGGAGCAAATATTGTATTTACATGCCCCTGTTAAACAGGGGCAGAAAAATTGGGCCTTAGGCACTGGTGGTGCCACAACACTGCAACCCCTCACAGATACTCTAGTTGAGCGCAGGAACAAGCCCTTCTGTGAAATATTACAGCAAAAATTGTAATTACACGCCCCTGTTAAACAGGGGCAGAAAAATTGGGCCTTGGGCACTGGTGGTGGTGCCCTGAAACAAAAATGTAGATAGAAAGTAACAACATGAACATTGAGGAGAAATAGGATAGTCACTCAGTATAACAGGATAGTCACTCAGCATAGGCAGTCTTCAAGGGATCTCACATTCATAGAAAAATGAATTGGTTACATCAGCATCAGGTGCTCGGTAGCTGGTGATCCAAGACTTATTCACTTTTATGAAGGTGAGTCGATCAACTGAGTCTGTGGACAGGCGAACTCTGTGATTGATTACAAAGCCTCCAGCAGCACTGAATGTGCGTTCAGAAAGAACGCTGGATGCAGGACAGGCCAGTTGCCTAATTGCATATTGTGCAAGCTCTGGCCAGTGATCCATCCTCAAGACCCAGTAACCCAGTGGATTTTCGGTTGGAAAGGTCTCCAAGTCTGATCTTGCCCCTAGGTATTCCTGCACCATGTAAATCAGACGCTGGCGATGGTTGCTGGAACCGATCAGACCTTGGGGCTGCGGACTAAAGAATTGTCTGAACGCATCGGTCAGACAGCCACCTTCTCCACCGCTCCTTCTGTGACTGACCGAAACCTCAGCAACACGTTGTCCAGGAGGACCAGGAAATTTTAACCTCTCAGGCTCTGGAAACACATTGCACAAACCTTTCTGCAAGGCCTCCCGAAGATGTTTCATCCTCTGCTCCCTCTGCGAAGGCTGGAAAAGTTCCGCAACCTTACCCTTGTAACATGGATCAAGAGGGGTTGCCAGCCAGTAATGATCCCTCTCCTTGATACCACGAATCCGAGGGTCCTTTTGAAGGCTTTGCAGGATCAGGGAGGCCATACAGCGAAGGTTTGCTGAGGCATTCGATCCGGAGTCCTCTGGGTCACTAATGATGACATGATCCACAGCCACCTCCTCCCAGCCACGTACAAGTCCATGGGTTTCTGGGGACTGAAAATGATCCCTTGAAGACTGGTGCTGATGCTGAGTGCTAGGCTCAACCTCCATGCTGAGACAATCCGCCTCCTCTTCCTGTGCTATCCCGCAGGAATACTGTCTGGATAAAGGGGGCCTTGAGAGGTAAGGAAGTCCTCCTCTTCCTCCCATTTGTTCTGCCTCAAGTGCCCTGTCCATTATTCTATGAAGCGTGTGCTCCAACAGCAAGACAGGGACAGTACCAATGATGCATGCATTGTCACTGCTCACCATCCTCGTGGCCTCCTCAAATGGTGACAGGACAGTGCATGCATCCTTGATCAGTAGTCACTGGCGTGGCAAAAAAAAGCCAAGCTCCCCTGACCCTGTCCTAGTGTCATACTCACACAGGTACTCATTGATGGCCCTCTGCTGCATGTGCAGCCGCTGTAGCATTGCCAACGTTGAATTTCCACCTGGTGGGCATGTCACAAATGAGGCGGTTCTTGGGCAGGTTACATTCCTTTTGAAGGCTAGCCAGCCGAGCACGGGCATTATATGACTGGTGGAAATGCCCACAGACTTTCCTGGCCTGCCTCAGGAGATCCTGTAAGACCAGGTACCTGCACAAGAACCGCTGCACCACCAAATTAAGGACGTGAGCCAAACAGGGAACGTGGGTCTAGTGTCCCTGTCAGAGGGCGGAGAGGAGGTTGGTGCCATTGTCGCAAACCACCATTCCTAGCTGAAGCTGGCATGGCATCAACCACCTCTGAGTCTGCCCCTTGCAGAGCTGACAGAATCTCCGCCCCAGTGTGGCTCCTGTCCCCTAAGCAGACCAACTCATCTTTTTGCCTGAGTGCTTGCATAGCCCCTTGAACGCCTACAGAGCAGCGCTGGTTCCGAGGACAAATCTGCAGAGGAAGAGGCCATAGAGGAAGAAGAAGAGGAGGGGGTGGAGGAGAGAGGTGTGGCAGAATCACCACTACTAGCATTTTGCAGGCATGGTGGCAGAACAAGCTCCAACAATACTGCAGCCTGTCCTGCATCCTTCCCAGCTGCCAGCAGTCTTACCCAGTGCGCCGTGAAAGAAAGGTAACGTCCCTATCCATGCCTGCTGGACCATGAATCAGTGGTAATATGCATCTTACTGCTGACTGCCCTGTCTAACGAGGCCAAGACATTGCCTTCCACATGCCGGTAGAATGGCCTTCGGTGAAAAGAAATGGCGTTTGGGAACCTGCCACTGAGCTACCGCACATTCCACAAATTCATGAAAGGGGGCAGAGTCTACCAGCTGAAAAGGTAGCAGTTGGAGTGCTAGCAATGTAGCCAAGCTTGCATTCAGCCGCTGAGCATGTGGATGGCTGGGACTGAATTTCTTTCGAAGGTTTAGCAACTGGGGTATGGAAATTTGACTGCTACAATCGGATGTGGGTGTAGCGATAGCAGATTGCCTGCAAGTACTTGGCACACCTAATTCTACACCTTCATTCCTCTCAGGTATCTGAGAGGACTGAAGGTATAGTGGGGTTGGAGATCCCAGCTGATGAGGAGCAAGGAGAGGTCCGCCTTGTTCTTTGGTGTGGGTCTTTTAAGTACATGCCAACGGACTGCATGGGAGGTCAACATATGTCTGGTCAAGCATGTGGTGCCCAAGCGGCTGCTGTTTTGGCCACGCTTGATACGCTTCAGACATATATTGCAAACAGCAACGGTGCGATCTGCTGCACATGTATCAAAAAAGTCCCACACCAAAGAACTTTTCAAAATACGTGGGGAGTCAGCAGTGCCCTGCACATGCAGGGCTCTGCGGTGTGATGCAGTTGGGTGGCTGCCCTTAAGCTGGCCCCTGGAGGGCATCCTGCCTCATTGGAGATGTGCCTTCTACTCCTCATCCTCTCTTCTAATAGGCACCCACGTAGAGTCAGTGACCTCATCATCCCCTCCCTCCTCGTCACTGGAGCAAACCTGGCAGTATGCTGCAGCTGGGGGAACATGACTGACAGTTTCTTGTCCTTCTTGGGCACCCCCTCTCTCTGGGCTCACATTACTGCCTTCCTCAACCTGGGTACCATCATCGGAGCCTTCAAAATGCTGCACATCCTCCTGCAGCATGTACCTGACACTGTGATCGAACAGTTCGGGGGACACCTCCGTGCATGATAGTGGGGCTAGGGAAGGAGTGACTGATGACATTGAGCCAATGGAATAGGTTGCTTTGGCAGCTGCATTGGCAGGCAAACTACTCTGAGCCTAGGTGACAGATGATGAGGAGGATGATGACGGCTTAGTTATCCACTCTACCAACTCTTCTGCATGTTGTGGATCAACACGGCCAGCTGCCGAAAAAAAGGACAAGTGTGCCCTACGACCACGTGCTGAGGATGCACCATGTCCACGAGCAGCACTGTTGGCTGTAGACACAGAGCCTGCTTGCCCTCTTTAGTGGCCTGTGAGCGTCTGCCTCTCCTTGGTGGCCTTCCAGACATGCTGTAAAAAATGTTATTAGCAAAACACCGCCTGAAGTTTTTTAGAAAAAGTACACCAGGTATGGCCTGCAGTAAGATATAGGCTTGGCTAGACTAGAATGCAGTGGATATATATATATATATATGTAGGAGACTGTATGTATATATATATATATATATAATGCACTGCAGATGACTGAATCACCTGCCTGCCTGCCTGAAAGTGTTTTTGAAAATGTACACCAGGAATGGCCTGCAGTCAGATATAAACTTGGCTAGACTAGAATGCAGTGGATATCTATGTAGGAGACTGTATATATATTTTATGCACTGCAGATCACTGAATCGCCTGCCTGCCTGGAAGTGTATTTGAAAATGTACACCAGGAATGGCCTGCAGTCTGATTTAGGCTTGGCTAGACTAGAATGCAGTGGATATATATGTAGGAGACTGTATATATATTTTATACACTGCAGATCACTGAAACACCTGCCTGCCTGCCTACCTGAAAGTATATTTGAAAACGTACACCAGGAATGGCCTGCAGTCAGATATAGGCTTGGCTAGACTAGAATGCAGTGGATATATATGTAGAAGACTGTATATATTTTTATGCACTGCAGATCACTGAATCACCTGCATGCCTGCTTGAAAGTATATTTGAAAATGTACATCAGGAATGGCCTGCAGTCAGATATAGGCTTGGCTAGACTAGAATGCAGTGGATATATATGTAGGAGACTGTATATATATTTTATGCACTGCAGATCACTGAATCACCTGCCTGCCTGCCTGCAAGTATATTTGAAAACGTACACCAGGAATGGCCTGCAGTCACATATAGGCTTGGCTAAAAAATGGACAGTTTCCCCGTGGGGCTTTAGACAGCAATATCTTGAAATCCAGAATAATAAAAAAATGTATAACCAGTAAGTGCTTTTATTTAACCATGAACAATTGTAATGTTATAATTCAATTGGCATTACAACATAGAGCGCTGGACAAGTAGTACAATACATATTCCACAATATAAAGTCGACACATCTTTACACAAAATTATATACAGTCATACATTTCCGGGCTGTTGACGGTATAAATCCCCGACGCGTTTTGACCTGTGTACGGTCATCATCAGGGGGATAGTTGGTTCTATAAAATACATTGAATATCTTCAAAATTTAAGAACATGTCATCATAAATCTCATTGTAAGGTTAAAAATGGTAGTATATTTACCGCTGAAAAGTAGAGGCAATAATCCTTTGGCCAGTAAAAGCCGTAAATGGATCCGGGGGGCCCCCATATTCGCCCCTGTCTCCCCAGAGCGCATGAGTCCAGCCCAAGGGGCTTGCAAGGAGCCACATAGACGCCCTCCAGGGGAAGGAGAAGTCAGCACCTGCGACAAATACCCATTAAGTCAAAATTATTCTCAGCACATTGGCAAAAATATGAAGTGTATGGGCTAACTGCAATCCTAGTGATCAATATATATTGATCTGGTGTCCTAAGGTTTCATGATTATAATTAATTATATAGAAGGTGGCAAAACCATAAAATAAATGGTTGTATAGTTATAGGGTTGTTTGAGTGGTGTGGTGTGTAAACACAAGTGAGTGGGAAGTGGTATGTGGTACTAGGAATATGAAAAACCTTTTGAGTGATAAAGTAAAATTAGATGGATGGCCAGCACAATGCTGACTACAGTGCCATGTCCAGGTGAATGAAATGAGTGTGTAGTGTCAGCCAACACATGGTGGAATAAAAGTGAAAAACAAGTCAAAAGGAGAGTGTGTGAATGAATAAAACCAAATGAAACAATCAAAAACATGTGTGAAAGATCTAAACTGATTATAGGAATAGGAATATGAGTGTAGTGTTGTGATATTAGAGGAGTAGGAATATATGTATAGTATAATAATTTACCTTGTGCCACAGTGTGGCTGATGTAGTATGGTAAAGTTTGACTTGTATGAATCAAATTGCAATGAAGCAAAAAAGGTAAAAAGCTGGAGCCAAAAAAGGATTTGTGCAGTGCCATCCATTACGGTCTGCATGGAGTCATAGTAAGACTCACAGGCGGCCGATCATGGATATATGCCTAAAGTAGGCAATTAATTGAGTAGGCACAGGTGCTGATCTCCTCCCCCCCAGAGTGAGCAGCCCACATGTGGCTCCCCCGGCATCCCTGTAGGCAAAAAAAAAAAACAAAAAACCCGGCAGCTGCAGTCAACTCCGCCGCAAACCGCGAGATGTCGCGGCGCCGTGCACACGCCAAAGTAACTCGCACATGCGCACCTCGCCCCATTAGCGCGGTTCTTTTTTATATATTGTACCTATTTAACTCTTCTACCTGAGAATTAGAACTGCAGCTTGGCGGTGTAGGGAAGCGCAGTAATTTTTTATTTTTTCTTTGAATATGTATTGTACTACTTGGCCAGCGCTCTATGTTGTAATGCCAATTGAATTATAACATTACAATTGTTCATGGTTAAATAAAAGCACTCACTGGTTATACATTTTTTTATTATTCTGGATTTCAAGATATTGCTGTCTAAATCCCCACCGGGGAAACTGTCCATTTTTTACCATTATTGTTTTTGGGTGTGCAGCGCATGCGTCTCTCCCACATGTGTTTTTCTCTTTATTACCATATAGGCTTGGCTATACTAGAATGCAGTGGATATATATATCTAGGGGACTGTATGTATATTTAATGCATTGCAGAGCACTGAATCACCTGCCTGCCTGCCTGAAAGTGTATTTGAAAACGTACACCAGGAATGGCCTGCAGTCAGATATAGGCTTGGCTAGACTAGAATGCAGTGGATATATATATGTAGGAAATGTACACCAGTGTATTTGAAAACGTACAGCGGGAATGGCCTGCAGTCAGATATAGGCTTGGCTAGACTAGAATGCAGTGGATATATATGTAGGACACTGTATATATATTTTATGCACTGCAGATCACTGAATAACCTGCTTGCCTGCCTGAAAGTATATTTGAAAACGTACACCAGGAATGGCCTGCAGTCAGATATAGGCTTGGCTAGACTAGAATGCAGTGGATATATATGTAGGAGACTGTATATATATTTTATGCACTGCAGCTCACTGAATCACCTGCCTGCCTGAAAGTATATTAGAAACAGTATACCAGGAATGGACTGCAGTCAGATCTAGCTAAGCTGGATACAGTGGATATATATATATATACGAGACTGACTGTATATACATACAGTGGGGACGGAAAGTATTCAGACCCCCTTAAATTTTTCACTCTTTGTTAAATTGCAGCCATTCGCTAAAATCATTTGAGTTCATTTTTTTTTCCTCATTAATGTACACACAGCACCCCATATTGACAGAAAAACACAGAATTGTTAACATTTTTGCAGATTTATTAAAAAAGAAAAACTGAAATATCACATGGTCCTAAGTATTCAGACCCTTTGCTGTGACACTCATATATTTAACTCAGGTGCTGTCCATTTCTTCTGATCATCCTTGAGATGGTTCTACACCTTCATTTGAGTCCAGATGTGTTTGATTATAGTGATTGGACTTCATTAGGAAAGCCACACACATGTCTATATAAGACCTTACAGCTCACAATGCATGTCAGAGCAAATGAGAATCGTGAGGTCAAAGGAACTGCCTGAAGAGCTCAGAGACAGAATTGTGGCAAGGCACAGGTCTGGCCAAGGTTACAAAAAAATTTCTGCTGCACTTAAGGTTCCTAAGAGCACAGTGGCCTCCATAATCCTTAAATGGAAGACGTTTGGGATGACCAGAACCCTTCCTAGAGCTGGCCATCCGGCCAAACCGAGCTATCCGGGGAGACGAGCCTTGATGAGAGAAGTAAAGAAGAACCCAAAGATCACTGTGGCTGAGCTCCAGAGATGCAGTCGGGAGTTGGGAGAAAGTTGTAGAAAGTCAACCATCACTGCAGCCCTCCACCAGTCGGGGCTTTATGGCAGAGTGGCCCGAAGAAAGCCGCTCCTCAGTGCAAAACACATGAAAGCCCATATGGAGTTTGCTAAAAAAAACACCTGAAGGACTCCAAGATGAGAAATAAGATTCTCTTGTCTGATGAGACCAAGATAGAACTTTTTGGCCTTAATTCTAAGCGGTATGTGTGGAGAAAACCAGGCACTGCTCATCACCTGTCCAATACAGTCCCAACAGTGAAGCATGGTGGTGGCAGCATCATGCTGTGGGGTGTTTTTCAGCTGCAGGGACAGGATGACTGGTTGCAATCGAGGGAAAGAGGAATGCGGCCAAGTACAGGGATATCCTGGACGAAAACCTTCTCCAGAGTGCTCAGAACCTCAGACTGGGCCAAAGGTTTACCTTCCAACAAGACAATGACCCTAAGCACACAGCTAAAATAATGGAGTGACTTCACAACAACTCTGTGACTGTACTTGAATGACCCGGCCAGAACGCTGGCTTAAACCCAATTGTGCATCTCTGGAGAGACCTAAAAATGGCTGTCCATCAATGTTTACCATCCAGCCTTACAGCACTGGAGAGGATCTGCAAGGAGGAATGGCAGAGGATCCCCAAATCCAGGTGTGAAAAACTTTGTTGCATCTTTCCCAAAAAGACTTATTGCTGTATTAGATCAAAAGGGTGCTTCTACTAAATACTGAGCAAAGGGTGTGAATACTTAGGACCATGTGATATTTCAGTTTTTCTTTTTTAATAAATCTGTCAATATGGGGTGCTGTGTATACGTTAATGAGGAAAAAAAAGTGAACTCAAATGATTTTAGCAAATGGCTGCAATATAACAAAGAGTGAAAAATTTATGGGGGGTCTGAATACTTTCCGTCCCCACTGTATATATGTGTGTGTGTATATATATATATATATATATATATATATATATATATATATAATATATATTAAATACATTGCAGCTAACTGAATCAGCTGCCTGCCTGAAGTATATTAGAAACAGTACACCAGGAATGGACTGCAGTCAGATCTAGCTAAACTGGATACCGTGTGTGTGTATATATACGAGACTGACTGTATATATATGTATATATATTAAATACACTGCAGCTAACTATATCACCTGCCTGCCTGAAGTATATTAGAAACAGTACACCAGGAACGGCCTGCAGTCAGATCTAGCTAAACTGGATATGGTGTGTGTGTGTGTGTGTATGTATATATATGTATATGTATATATATATGTGTATGTGTATGTATATGTGTATGTATGTATGTGTATGTATGTATGTGTATGTATGTATGTATGTATATGTGTGTGTATGTATATATGTATATGTGTATGTATGTGTATGTATGTATATATATATGTATGTGTGTATGTATGTATATGTGTATGTGTGTATGTATGTATATGTGTATGTGTGTATATGTGTATGTATGTATATGTGTATGTATGTATATGTGTATGTGTATATATATATATATACAAGCCTGGATGTATATACATATACTAAATACATTGCAGCTAACTGAATCGCCTGCCTGCTCAGTCTAAATGAAATGACACTCTCTCTCGGTCAACGCCAGCAACACACTACACAGGGCCGATGTGTAGGCGGCCTTATATAGTGTGGGGCGTGGACTTAATCCCCTGAGCCATAATTGAGCAAAGGCACCCTGCCTTTGGCCAATTATGGCTCTCTTTGCTTTGACAGCACTGTGATTGGCCAAAGCACGCAGTCCATAGTGCTTGCTTGGCCAATCATCAGACATCAATGCACTGCGACGTCGCAGTGCATTATGGGGCGTGACGCGCCGCTCGAATTTGGTGTGAACACCCCATAATGTTCGTATTTCGACGAACATGCGAACAGCCAATGTTCGAGTCGAACTCATGTTCGACCCGAAGATAAAGCTCTTCCCTACTGGCAGACATTGTAAATTTTGGCAGCAAATTTTTGATTTAGCTTTAGTCTTAGGACTAAAATGGCATTTTAGATTTAGCCTCATTTTAGTCTTCTGCAATTGTTTTAGTTTTAGTCGTATTTAGTCGACTAAATCTTCAGTACATTTTAGTCAACTAAAATCAAATATGTTTATTAAAATAATGCATTATTAAAGCATTTCTCTAGAATTTCAAAACTCATACACTCCTGGAGTAAAAAAAAAACACCTAATATCATGTTATTATTTATGGTTTGAACAAACTACACAGACACAGATTTAGCCATTATATGTCTTTACTCTGTAAAACCAAGTTTCTTTACAAAAATATTGCTTTTTTGAGTCACAGCTTCATTCCTCGCTATAAGTGCATGTTACTTTTCTGTTATTGAGAACAAGTAGCTCAAAGCCCACCCACACACTGCACAGTCAATTAAATCACTGTGTGGACAAATGCTTTGCACAAGTGGTACATACCAAAGAGGAAGATCCTAAGTGTTATAACAGACAATAGGAGTAATATGATGGCAGCATTTAAACAAACCACAGCAGCAGCAGAACCACCCAGCTCTAGGGAGGAAGACTCCCCCATGACAGAAAGTGACTGTAAGTGCAAAATTAATGATCTCCATTGAGCCATTTTTTTTCTTTTATATGATGACACTATAGTCAATTATAGTATGAAATGAATGATCTTGGGGCTGTCTGCTCTACTGGTGTATCATTGTTATTTTTACACTTTATTTGTATCTCGTGTAAAAATATTCCCCTAAGATGTTGGACCAGACACCATGTGCGGTCTCGTCTGGTGCATGGAGGCAAGTGTTAAAAGCAGGGCTTTTTTTCAGCTGGAACTTGGTGGAACTCAGTTCCACCACCTCTGGCTCGGGCCCTCTGCTTCCTGTTCACCTCTATTTCTTGTGTTTACAAGTGACAGTGTGTCTCCCAATGGCTCCCACTGAGTGCAAGATGGGGGTAAGGGAGATGCAGGTGCCCGGGGTACAGTGCAGATGCCCATTTAAGACCCTCCCACTGTTAGTGAAATTTGACCACACCCACAATTTGATGCTGTTTGGAGGGTGTGTGTGGGGGGGGGGGGGTGAGAGGGGGTTTTGGGGGGTTATGGTTGAGTTCCTGTACCTATTTTCTGTGAAAAAAAGCCCTGGTTAAAAGAATCTTTGATGAAGCAAGATCAATAGTGAACGTCTTCAAGTCTTCCATTCCATTGCAACACTGAAGATATTGGAGCATTGTGGCCTTACTCTTTTAAATGACTGCCCCACACGCTGGTCAAGTAATACTACTATAGTACATTCAACATGATCAAAAGACTCCTCAAACTGAAAAAGTCGGTCTGCCAAATCACAAATAACATGGGATGAGACACAGCTTGCTCCCTAGTTAAATGAAAAAAGCTCACATCATTGTATGACCTACTGCTGCCTTTTGCGAAGTGGAACATACTAAAACTCTCCAGAGTGACACCATGTCCCAGCCCTCTTTGATCTACTCTCTACTCAGCCACCTTGAGGACTTTTTTTTTTTTAATAAAAGTTTTTATTGAGCATATTGACATGTTACATCACATACTTCAAGTATTTGGTTGGTAGTCATTACATTAATTACATACGATTGTCTCTTCACATGAGTAAAATCAACATATGCTAACATGAACTCTCCTAGATTCTTCTAGACTTTCCTTTAGGTCCTCCAGCCGAAGTTTTGCTCTTTTTTTTTATACGATATAAAAATAAGTAAACACGGTGTCGGAACAGTCTACATCAACCATAGGAACATAATTTCAAACATAGAAATAGGTGAATAACCCTCCCCCTCCCTCCAGTGTTAATCTAGCCAGTGTATTGTATGCATCCTCTCATCTATCGCATTACTGTCTATTTTCATCTTTGCCTACATTCAGCCGTCCCCGCTGCTGTTCTCCCCCTCATCCGCTAAGATGTTTTTGGAATCAGTCCACCTAAACCATACCTTCCTAAACTTCTTGGGGGCCCCTTGCCTCATACGTCATCTTATAAAGGGGTACATCTGTGTTTATTGTTTTTATCCACATTCCCAGAGTGAGTTACAAATCATAAATCCATCTTCGGGCGATAAATTTCCGCATTCCAAAGTACAGAAGTCTGAGGAACAATTTGGTATGTACATTACGCTCTTCTTGATTAAAGACTCCCAACAGACACCTTAGAGGAGAACATATATTCGGAAGGGCAAAATGCTCGGATATGAACTCAGTCACCTGGGACCACAGTGCCTTATCTTAGGGCAATCCCATATCATGTGGATAAAAGTTCCCTCAGTTCCCTTACATTTATGGCACTCTGCCATAGTCTAGTCGGTGTATAGTATACCTGATGCAAATATCAAAGCTGTATCATTCTATCTGTGGAGGAGGTAACCGAGACAAGATATGTATTCAGCACCTCCTGCCACAGTTCTTGAGTAGGGATGAGCTTTGAGTTCGACTCGAACATCGGCTGTTCGCAAGTTTGCCGAACAGCGAACAATTTGGGGTGTTTGCGGCAAATTTGAATGCCGCGGAACACCCTTTAAAAGTCTATGGGAGAAATCAAAAGTGCTAATTTTAAAGGCTTATATTTATGGTATTGTCATAAAAAGTGTTTGGGAACCTGGGTCCTGCCCCAGGGGACATGGATCAATGCAAAAAAAAGTTTTAAAAACGTCAGTTTATTCGGGAGCAGTGATTTTAATAATGCTTAAAGTGAAACAATAAAAGTGTAATATCCCTTTAAATTTTGTACCTGGTGGGGTGTCTATAGTATGCCTGTAAAGGGGTGCATGTTTCCCGTGTTTAGAACAGTCTGACAGCAAAATGACATTTCAAAGGAAAAAAAGTCATTTAAACTACTCGCGGCTATTAATGAATTGCCAGTCAAAAAATACACATAGAAGTTCATTGATAAACATGGCATGGGAAGACTCAGGCAGAGCATCTCCCCAAACAGGCAGCATATAAATCTGACTGGTAATCCAGTGCACACAATCCATTTTGCTATGGCCTTCTCCTTGGCCTCAGTAACCTGTTGTTCCTTAGAGTCAATTTTGTATTTTGAAACACTTAAAAGAGCAGTGCAAATAGTTTACTGTGGTGGTGCACTGGCTTGACTTGGCCCTTCATTGGAGGTTTTATGTATCTGTGGGGTTGAATTAGGGGAAATAAATCAAATTATTCTGATTGTACTTTCTCTCTCATCCCACACAGTCAGCTCTAAGTTTTTTCTCTATAATATACTATATGTTTGGCCCTTCCCAGGGCCGGCCTTTAGTCCTTTAGGCGCCCTGTGCCATGAGAAAATTATTGACAGTGCCCCTCACAGTGACCACATCCCTCTATATATTTTTTTGGTGAGATACTTCAATTCTGGGAAAGCAGCAGCTGAGAGATATTATGAAATCATTCCCATTAAGATTCAGTGCACAACATGACAAACAAACAGCTATTACTTCAGAATAACAAAAGGTATGCAATCTGACTGCAAGAAAGTTTGTTTAAAAAATCTCTGCAATGTACATAGATAAGACTGTTCTCAACAAAAGTAGAGTTAAGTGTGCCTACCTTTGTATGAGTTTCGGGATGAGTTGTCTGGAATGTCCACAAATTACGCTTCAAGTTTGTTGTATTTTTACCAGCGAGTGTTGCTCCACATGGTTTGCAAAGGGTCTTGTTGTCCTTAACATCACAGCTCTAGATGGAAGAAAATGAGGAGGCCTGTAATGCTGCAGAGTGCTCAGGACGGTGGTTTGAGGAGGCCTGTAATGCTGCACAGAGCTTTTGACGGTGGTCTGAGGAGGTCTGTAATGCTGCAGAGTGCAAATGTACAGTTGTTAGGTGGGGGCCAGATAGGCTTCTCTGAAGAGAAGAGTTTTCGGGGATTGCCTAAAAGTAGACAAAGTAGGAGATAGTCGGACAGATTGGGGTAGAGCATTCCAGAGGACAGGAGAGTAATGCTGTACAGTGCTGGATGGTGGTCCCAGGTCTGAGGGATCGCCTGTAATGCACAGTGCCCTGGGTGCCATTGCCAGTTGTCAGAGGAGGCCTGTAATGCTGCACAGTGCTGGATGGATGGGGGTCTGAGGGGTGGCCTGTAATGTTGAGTGCCTTAGGAAGCCACTGCCAATGATCAGAAAAGGCCTGTGTAATGCACACACAGTGCTGGATGGTGGTCTGAGGGGAGGCCTCAGGCCTGCTGTAATTGTAATGTACTACACACTCAGTCTGCTCTGCTCTATGCTCTGGACGTGGGCACCTTGGTGGTGGTCTTCTCGTAAATCAGGACTCGTGAGTGGGACTCGGGAGGCCTGGCTGTCTGTAATGCATAGTGCTGCTCTGGTCTCTGGCAGTGGCGGTGCACACAGTCGCTTGCTTGCTGGGAGTGGAAGCAGGCAGAGATCATTGAAAAAAGTTAGTTCACAAGGGTAAACGAGATTTTCGTTGTTAACGAACAAAAATTGATTTGATTTTTATCATAGTTTTCTTCAGTGGATGAAAATGTGCTGTACTTTTTTAGTTTCGTTTTCGTCACTGTAAAAATTCCGCTGACGAAAACTTTGACGAAAATTAACACTGCTGGCAGGCCTAAACTTAACCCCCTTTTGAAAGCTCTCAAGTGACATAGTTGATCCACATTGTTACTCTTGTTTAGTCACTTTGGGTGATTTAACTCATACTAATAGCTACCGTTAATGCATTCTGGGTCAAGGTATATGCTGGAGGCTGAAGCTCCTATAAGAAGTCAATTATACAGTTATTGTGTTCATGCTAATTTACTTTCACATGTCAATATACTTTGTTATACTTTAATGACCTTAACCAGCCAAAACAATCTGTTCATCTTTTGTAGAGGCATACTGGTGGTGTTAGAGACGGTAAGGCCTCCCATAGGGCTGGAATAGAGCAGAGGACCCAAATTAGCACATTTAGGCATGTCAAGAAATGTATTCTGGCCATTGAAATGAATTGACGTTCAAGCGCTAAACACGTGTTCAGATGCGTTTGCATGCAGCATGCATTTTTCTGCCAAAACGTTGCTGGTCCTGGCAGTTTTTTTTTTCTGCTTCCAAATGCTTATGTGTGCATGAACACATAGGGATTGATTTACTAACCCAGTGCAGCTCTACATATAATTCAGCCTCCAAGTTCTTTTGTCAAAGCTTAATTGAACAAACTAAAGTTAGAAGCTTATCAGCTATCATGCAGAGCTGCACCAGAAATCAACCCCATTGGCTAACATGCAGGAGCATTTAAAGGCTGAAAAAAAAAAAAACGTGATTCGCCCCTAACAGCAGCGTTAAAAAGGTTTAGTATGCATGATGCCCTGGGAATTAGTCCCCAAGGCCGCAGCACCTGTTGGGTGGGTGGAGCCTGATGGGGAAATGAGCAACTAGTTCCACATCAGGTCTGTCTTGCTTTTGATTGGCAGTGGGCAGATTCCAAAGCCACTATCGAACTAAATAGTGGCTATGGATCTGCCTACTATCAGAAACTGTCAATCAAAAGGAAGGGGAACCTGATGGAAAATTAGACTCTCAGTTCCTCATCAGGTTCCACCCATTACACTTCAAAACTCCTCGGCCATGTGCCTGTCTTTGTTATGAGCATAGTGGCAGGGCAAGGAGCACACGGAGGAGCAAGTGTCCACTATGAACCACTATAGACACTCCAACCTCAGTGGCAGCCTCCGACACATTTACTGTATGTACCTGTTTCTGACAGGTACGTGAATTTGTTACAAGCACCCCTAATTTCAGTGTGGAGGCCCAACGAAATTCCTTTGGGAGTTTACAGCACACTTTATAAATTCCCCTGATATCTCTAACTTAGAAAACAGCTATAAAACATATGACACTTTACTGTAGAGCCCTCCTTTTAGTCTTACACTCACCTGTCCCAATCCAGCAAGATATCATCTGAGCAGCAGGGCCAGTACAAGGCAGGGGCAGAAGGGGCGGATGCCCTGGCCGGTACAATTTTCTGGAGGGGGCGCAGGTGAAGTGCCAGTAGTGTGTTTTACAGTACACACAGCCCAGAGCTCTGTGTTGATAATCAATACAGGGCACTTTACAGTAAAAAGCAGCACACACACAGGAAACAGTTGATTCCCACAATAAGTTGCTGATTGCCGCCATTAGTAGTATAAGAAAAATTTATTTCCCCTTTTTTGTGAATATTTGGGCACTACCTTACGCAAAAATAATGCACACAGGCTCTGACAGAATAAACAGTTAACAGGCCTTTCGACAAGCACATTTTCTGCATTATTATTCCAAAGCACTTTAAGTGCCTCTAAAAATACATATAATTAAAATGTGTGTGTTGTTTTAAGCATTTTGTTGTTTTGAAAAGACACTGCCCCTTTTTTACACCCAGGGGGGTGCAGTTTGCCATCTTTGCCCTGGGCACCGTATGACCTAGTCCAGGCACTGGAGCAGCCTCTAGGTGCCACACGAATGCTTGCAAAAGTATTCCTAGCCAAGCCCTCACATGTGCTCTACACTTTCCATTCAATTCTATGGAGAGTTTGCACTCCTCTGGAAAACAGAGGGGGTTATTTACCCACTTCAGCCCCGGAAGGATTTACCCCCTTCCTGACCAGAGCACTTTTTACAATTTGGCACTGCGTCACTTTAACTGCTAATTGCGCGGTCATGCAATGCTGTACCCAAACGAAATTTGAGTCCTTTTCTTCCCACAAACAGAGCTTTCTTTTGATGGTATTTGATCACCTCTGCCGTTTTTATTTTTTGCGCTATACATGGAAAAAGACCGAAAATTTTGAAAAAAAATGATATTTTCTACATTTTGTTCTAAAAAAAATCCAATAAACTCAATTTTAGTCATACATTTAGGCCAAAATGTATTCGGCCACATGTCTTTGGTAAAAAAAAAATGTCAATAAGTATATATTTATTGGTTTGCGCAAAAGTTATAGCGCCTACAAACTAGGGTACATTTTCTGGAATTTACACAGCCTTTAATTTATGACTGCCTATGTCGTTTCTTGAGGTGCTAAAATGGCAGGGCAGTACAAAACACCCACAAATGACCCCATTTTGGAAAGTAGACACACCAAGGAAATTGCTGAGAGGCATGTTGAGCCCATTGAATATTCATTTTTTTTGTCCCAAGTGATTGAATAATGACAAAAAAAAAATAAAATTACAAAAAGTTGTCACTAAATGATATATTGCTCACACAGGCCATGGGCATATGTGGAATTGCACCCCAAAATACATTTAGCTACTTCTCCTGAGTATGGGGATACCACATGTGTGGGACTTTTTGGGAGCCTAGCCCGCGTACGGGGCCCCGAAAACCAATCACTGCCTTCAGGATTTCTAAGGGCGTACATTTTTGATTTTACTCCTCACTACCTATCACAGTTTTGAAGGCCATAAAATGCCCAGATGGCACAAACCCCCCCCCCCCCCAAATGACCCCATTTTGGAAAGTAGATACCCCAAGCTATTTGCTGAGAGGCATGTTGAGTCCATGGAATATTTTATATTTTGACACAAGTTGCGGGAAAGTGACAATTTTTTTTTTTTTTTGCACAAAGTTGTCACTAAATGATATATTGCTCACACAGGCCATGGGCATATGTGGAATTGCACCCCAAAATACATTTAGCTGCTTCTCCTGAGTATGGGGATACCACATGTGTGGGACTTTTTAGGAGCCTAGCCGCGTACGGGGCCCCGAAAACCAATCACCGCCTTCAGGATTTCTAAGGGTGTAAATTTTTGATTTCACTCTTCACTGCCTATCACAGTTTCGGAGGCCATGGAATGCCCAGGTGGCACAAACCCCCCCCCCCCCAAATGACCCCATTTTGGAAAGTAGACACCCCAAGCTATTTGCTGAGAGGCATGGTGAATATTTTGCAGCTCTCATTTGTTTTTGAAAATCAAGAAAAACAAGAAAAAAAATTTTTTTTTTCTTTTTTTAATTTTCAAAACTTTGTGACAAAAAGTGAGGTCTGCAAAATACTTACTATACCGCTCAGCAAATAGCTTGGGGTGTCTACTTTCCAAAATGGGGTCATTTGGGGGGGGTTGTGCCACCTGGGCATTCCATGGCCTCCGAAACTGTGATAGGCAGTGAAGAGTGAAATCAAAAATTTACGCCCTTAGAAAGCCTGAAGGCGGTGCTTGGTTTTCGGGGTCCCGTGCACGGCTAGGCTCCCAAAAAGTCCCACACATGTGGTATCCCCATACTCAGGAGAAGCAACAGAATGTATTTTGGGGTGTAATTTCACATATCCCCATGGCATGTTTGAGCAATATATCATTTAGTGACAACTTTGTGCAAAAAAAAAAGAAGAAAAAAAAATGTGTCTCTTTCCCGCAACTTGTGTCACAATATAAAATATTCCATGGACTCGACATGCCTCTCAGCAAATAGCTTGGGGTGTCTACTTTCCAAAATGGGGTCATTTGGGGGGGTTTGGAACTGTCCTGGCATTTTATGCACAACATTTAGAAGCTTATGTCACACATCACCCACTCTTCTAACCACTTGAAGACAAAGCCCTTTCTGACACTTTTTGATTACATGAAAAAATTATTTTTTTTTGCAAGAAAATTACTTTGAACCCCCAAACATTATATATTTTTTTAAAGCAAATGCCCTACAGATTAAAATGGTGGGTGTTTCATTTTTTTTTCACACAGTA
The DNA here is from genome assembly GCA_037952925.1 of Lithobates clamitans. Taxonomy (NCBI): domain Eukaryota; kingdom Metazoa; phylum Chordata; class Amphibia; order Anura; family Ranidae; genus Lithobates; species Lithobates clamitans. The sequence goes on along the minus strand of JBBGZY010000573.1, from coordinate 3,074,183 downwards.
TTTGCGCAGCGATTTTTCAAACGCATTTTTTGGGGAAAAATCACACTTTTTTAAATTTTAATGCACTAAAACACACTATATTGCCCAAATGTTTGATGAAATAAAAAAGATGATCTTAGGCCGAGTACATGGATACCAAACATGACATGCTTTAAAATTGCGCACAAACGTGCAGCGACAACAAAATAAATACATTTTTAAAAGCCTTTAAAAGCCTTTACAGGTTACCACTTTAGATTTACAGAGGAGGTCTACTGCTAAAATTACTGCCATCGATCTGACCGTCGCGGTGATACCTCACATGCATGGTGCAATTGCTGTTTACATTTGACGCCAGACCGACGCTTGCGTTCGCCTTAGCGCGAGAGCAGGGGGGACAGGAGTGCTTTTTTTTTTTTTTTTTTTTTTTTTTTTCCTTTATTATTTTTTTGCTTTTTTATCTTATTTTTAAACTGTCCCTTTCATTTTTTTTTTTAATCATTTTTATTGTTATCTCAAGGAATGTAAATATCCCCTATGATAGCAATAGGTAGTGACAGGTACTCTTTTTTGAAAAAATTGGGGTCTATTAGACCCTAGATTTCTCCTCTGCCCTCAAAGCATCTGACCACACCAAGATCGGTGTGATAAAATGCTTCCCCAATTTCCCAATGGCGCTATTTACATCCAGCGAAATCTAAGTCATAAAATGCTCGTAGCTTCCGGTTTCTTAGGCCATAGAGGTGTTTGGAGCCACTCTGGTCTCTGATCAGCTCTATGGTCAGCTGGCTGAATCACCGGCTGCATTCTCAGGTTCCCTGTTGAGACAGGAGAGCCAGAGAAAAACACGGAAGACGGTGGTGGGGGGGCATTCTCTCCCACTGCTTGTAAAAGCAGTCTAGAGGCTAATTAGCCGCTAGGATTGCTTTTACATGAAAGCCGACCGCTGGCTGAAAAGAATGATACCAAGATGATACCTAAACCTGCAAGCATCATTCTGATATAACCACTCAAAGTCGTGAATGGCGTACCTGAAGACAAAAAAATGGTTAACAATAAAGCACAGTAAACGGTAAAGTATAAAAAATTGCATACCTGAAAAGCAAACATGATAAAACATAATAACAATAAAACATTGCAGAATAGAATACAGTAAAAAAGAGCAGAACAATAGAGAGAATAGAGAGAGAGAGAGAGAACAATAAAACGACAACTATTATTTTTTATTTTATATTTTTGTTTGTGTTTTTTTTTTTTTTTTTTTTTACACTTTTTTTGTAACTGTAACTTTTATAACTGTAACCGGTTCCAGGTTCGGGTCTCTCAAAATGCGATGGCATCTTGGGAGACCCTGTGAAAGTGTGCCTAGTCTGTGCAATGCTGTACCCTACGCTAATACTCAACTAGTAAATGGTAGCGTTCAAAACATTCACCAATGCAAAAACCAGGATTGTCAGGACAGGAGGGACAATAATAGCTGGTGTCACGCCTATATCCGTGCTTGCTGCAGACACGACATCTTTTTGGGGGGGTTCGTTGGGTAGGGGTACTCGGGAGGACATAAAGAAAATGCCTCTCATGCAGCCGACTGCATTTGGTTGGGGATATGAATGGGGGAAGTACGGGCGCTGCAGAAGTGGTGGGTTCCCAATTAGGATTTGCGAATGCAGCAGGAAGGGCATTATGGGCACGATAGGCCTGTGTTTGTCTTCTTCTTGGTGGCAGCGGGACACTACTTGTGCTTGCCACCTCACCAGCTTGAACTGCACTTATGGGACTCGCCACGTCACCAAGTGTTACTGCAGTGCTGGTTTGACTACGACCGAGGTGTACTAGGCCGCTGGTGCTTGCCAGTTCACCAAAACGCTACCAAAAAAACTGTTAGCGATCGCAGGGATCAGGCCTGACTCTACGAACGCTGCAGTTACGCGTTTAGTGTTTTGTAAGTCACAGTGATCGATCGATACTGCACTTGGGTGGGCTGGGCTGGGCTGGGCCGGGCGGAGGGGCAAAACGCAGGTGCTAGCAGGTATCTGGGCTGATCCCGCTAACACTGCATTTTGGGAACCCTAAACTGCTGGGGACGCTAGTATAGATCTGATCGGATCAGATATTGATCCGTTCAGATACTATACCACTAAGGGAGGCGTACGGTGCGTGCGTGGGTGTTAGCGGTACTGGCGCTAATCTGACGCTGCCTGGGGCTGGTGCTTGCCAGTTCACCAAAACGCTACCAAAAAAACTGTTAGCGATCGCAGGGATCAGGCCTGACTCTGCGAACGCTGCAGTTATGCGTTTAGTGTTTTGTAAGTGACAGTGATCGATCGATACTGCACTTGGGTGGGCTGGGCTGGGCTGGGCGGAGGGGCAAAACGCAGGTGCTAGCAGGTATCTGGGCTGATCCCACTAACACTGCGTTTTTGGGAACCCTAAACTGCTGGGGACGCTAGTATAGATCTGATCGGATCAGATATTGATGCGTTCAGATACTATACCACTAAGGGAGGCGTATGCTGCGTGCGTGGGTGTTAGCGGTACTGGCGCTAATCTGACACTGCCTGGGGCGACGCATATCACCGCCGAGCGATCAGGGGGCTAAACCTTTATTCGGTAATAAACGACGGGTGCCCTGACACTATAAAAAATAAACGAACTAACCAGCGTCACCCGCAACGGTTATACGGTGATCAGTGGTGAAAGGGTTAACTAGCTGGCAATCAAGGGGTTAAAACATTTATTAGGTAGTATATGGGGGTCCCTGTCGCTATAAAACGCTGACGGCGAACCTAAATATTTACTTCCCTAACTATCGTCACCAGTGACACTAATACAGCGATCAGAAAAATGATCGCTTAGCGACACTGGTGACAGGGGGTGATCAAGGGGTTAAAACTTTATTAGGGGGGGTTAGGGGGGTACCCTAGACCTAAAGGGGGCTAACACTAACTGTCCTAACACTGTAACTGTCACAAACTGACACCAATACAGTAATCAGAAAAAAAAAAAAAAACCTGCTTGGTGTCAGTTTGTGACAGGTGTGGGGTGATTGGGGGGGATCGGGGGGCGATCGGGGGGGGATCGGGGTGTTTTGTGTGCCTGGCATGTTCTACTGTGTGTGTGTTGTGCACTCACATTACAGTCTTCTCTCCTCGGCGCCGGAACGGAAAATACCGAGCCGAGGAGAGATGACATCATTTCCTCTGCCTCTGTGTACAATACAGAGGCAGGGAAATGATCCCATTGGCTGGGAGCGATCGCGAGGGGGGGGCCACGAATGGATGGCCTCCCCCTCACCACCGATCGCCGGGGAGGATTTGCCGACCCCCCACCCGCGGGCAGGCAAGGACGTACCTGTAAGTCCTTTTGCCTGCCCGTGCCGCTCTGAGGACGTATATGTTCGTGCGGCGGTCGGCAACTGGTTACGAAAGGCAAATCCACTTTGCACTACAATTGCAAAGTACACTTGAAAGTGCAGTCACTGTAGATCCGAGGGGGACATGCAAGGAAATAAAAAACAGCATTTTAGCTTTCACATGATTGGATGATAAAATCAGCAGAGCTTCCCCTCATTTCAGATCTACCCCTCAGATTTACAGCTACTGTACTTCCACGTGCACTTTCAGTGCAATTTCAAGTGCACTTTGCACTTGTAGTTTGCACTTGTAGTGCAAAATGGATTTGCCTTTCGTAAATAACCCCCAGAGTATCAACTCTTGATAGGACTGAAAAGAGTGCAAAGCTTATGTGCGGGCTTAGATGGGAATGTTTTGCCAATCAGCTGTGTGGCGTGGACAAGTTGCACAGCCAGTATCCTGCTGCCAAGTTCATCAAATAAAACAAAAAAAGCAGCACTGCTTTTTTTTATTTATTTAATTTATGTAATTATTTTTAAGTAGCTGCACTGTAGATTTTTCATTTTAACTATTAGATAGCAGTGTCACAACAGGGTATACTGGCAAGTTTATGACTGGCAGGAGAGCAGCCAGTACTCAACTGCAATGTTAAAAGATGAAGAAGGGTCTATGTCCCCCATTTAGGAGATTCTCCTTCAGCTCCTATTCCAGTTACCGCATACAGTCCAACATGTGAACCTGAGAAAGAGGGGCAATTTTAAAGTAACAGAATGTGACATGCCTTGCGTACGACTGAGAAAAGTGGTCAGCAAAAAGTGGGTGTGATCATTTAGGTATGGTTTAAAGATATACCTACAGCTGCTTTCATAAGAATCCTACCTGACACTGGAAGACTTATCCTAATAAGGACAAAAACACATTCAAGAAGGTATTGTTCATTAAAAAAAAGTTTCAGTATTTCAGCTAGATGCAACTTTTAGGCTACGTTCACACTAGCCTGCATGGTAAAATGCTGTGTTTTTCAATGCAAAAAAAAGGAAAAAAGAAGCAGTGCATTATTCTAAAATTTGCATTGCACTGCTCTCTGCTGGAGCCAGCATTGCACTAGCCTGCACAGTAAAGCACTGCCTCAGAAATACATAACACAAACATAATGGGTCAAGAGTGTGTTGCACTTTCTTGAGTTCCAAGTAGGCTGTTAGGTAAATTTAGTTTAGCTCCTCTGTAAACAGTGGAGCACTGGTTGATTGCTTAGGGCTGCTCAGTGTTTAACAGGCAGCTGTTCTGCTACTTCCTCCTGTCTTCTATAGTAATCTGCATGCATAGTGGGAGGGAGAGCAGGACAAGTAACCTGAATATTTATGTGACTTTGCCCAATTCTTGGGTAGGTGTGCCCGAAAGGTAGAGGGAGAGCCCAGGTGGCAGAGGGGAGAGTTCCTGGGACCAGTCCAGCAGGATAGGATTTCTGTGCAGAGGCTCTGTCCCTGGGTAAACTAGAGGTAAACTAAAGGTGCCCCTGTGAAGACATCGGGGTCTGTGTTAGGCTTAGCTGGGAGGCCTACCAAATAAACTTTTTCTGGAGACTGACCTGAGTCAGGGGGAAGTTGATGAGAAGAAGTCCAACCATCCTGTGGCTGAGTGCGTAAATGCCCCTCCCCCTTTTACTGAGGAGAGGTGACAGTGGGGTGCTTTGATCTTCTAAGGGAGTACAGGCCACTATCAGGGCAAGGAGTCTTGCAGGATATTTCTTTTGCAAGTCCAGTGCAGCCAGGAGTTGTGCAAAACAGCCAGGAGAGTGCAATGCAGTCAGAGGTTGTGCAATACAGCCTGAATTTTGTACATAGCAGCCAGAAGCTGAACATGGAAACTTACCCCCCTGTAAAGAAGTTTATTACAAATTGCGACAGGTTCGACAGGAGAACAAGTATAAAAAGACGTATCGCGTCTAAATGTGCATATAACAAACATAACAGAACACAAATACCAAACTAGATAAAGAACGACACTAATACTTTCCAGTGGGTGAATACCCTGATACCCGACGCGTTTCCGGTTATTTACACCTTTGTCAGGGGTACAAATTGAAGAATGGTCACATGTATTAGCTCAATTGGAGAGATTTCATATTAGGAGCATGAAGAATCAAATATCAGGAAGGACACAGGACGCCGTTCCAAAAACATTGTTGGCTTGAGGAAATCAGTTCCCATATCAGTGTAATAACAGGTGTGTGACAGCGAATGGATTGCGGCTGTAAATGGTAGGTGCTATAAAGGGCACTGAGGACGGAGGCAGACCAGAGTCTCAAATAGAGCTACTAGGTTAGTAGATACTAACCAATGGTTTCTGACTCAAGTGTGCCCTATGAAAGCGGTGTCCATGTATACAGCGTCGCCCCTGCCTGTTTCCATGTTCTGTTTAACCAGGGATGGGACCACCACACTTTTTTCCTGATATGGTGGAGGCCTTTCTTTTTTCTAGCAGCCAGAAGCTGAGCAGTCTTTAAGTTGTACAGAGGATCCCATGCTACCCGTTCCTATCCAAGTACTTGTTTTAATGAAACTCTAAAAAGAAATCCCTAGACTGATCTTTTGAGCCAGCGGAAGAATGCAGAAAATGGTGTGTGCCTGGCTGTGTGGGCCCTGAGGGGGGAAATGAGACCAAACTACTAGCGGCTCCTGCGAAGGTAGGGCTACAAGTGTATAACACAGAGTGCAGGGATCGGTAGTGGTATGTAACTGTGACCACCAGTACAGGAAGCTATAGGAAATCTTACCAACAGGAACTTAAAGAGCCATAAAAACAAAAACTGACTGCAAAGCAAATCTTGACCAACGGGTTAGAAACATTATTTCAGGATAAGGAGGCGAAAACACCAAATGCATTCAGCGCGACTTTGCAAGGCGACTTTGAGCGACTTCAGCGCAACTTCAACGCGACTTTGAGCGACTTACAATGCGACTTCAAGTTGCCCCCAGGACAGGCGACTTTGCCTGTGGCCAATCAGAGCTAATCAGCTCTTGTGACATAATTGTTGTTCCTGTTCTCTTCCTGGGTAAATTATTTTCTTTTTCCTGTAAAGTCGCTTCACTATAGATGAGGATCTGACTTGGAGGCGACTTCCATTGAAATCTATGGGTACAAGTCGCCTAGAAGTTGCCTTGAAGTAGTACAGGAACCTTTTCTCCAGTAGTGTACATTAAGACGGCTCTCATTAACCATAATGGAATTTCTTATGTCCAGCAACTTGGGGTGACTTGAGCCCTGACAAGTCAGATCCCAAGTCGCTGTAGTGTGAACCGGCACTTAGTGTACTGACACTGTCACAAATTTAGTGCTCAGGTATGCTTCCTCTGCTGTATCATGCTAATGTAGCACCCTCTAGTGTGCAACTAGTGTAGGTAAATTAATTTGGTATGCCTCATGGCAACTGTGTGAGTCTATAATTTGGTTGGGTTACTGCAGGTCAGGCTGAATTGCTTTACAGGTCAGGGCTCTGGTACCTCCCCATGGATCTAGAAGCTTGAAGAAGATTCTGGAAACAGTGGGTGGAGGCCAGGAGGTCCTGATCTGCATACTGTTCATTTACTTTCCATTTTGTTAATTGATAAAAATAAACAATTACACTTCTATTTCTGAAAGCTTTCTTAATTTACAGCATTTTCCCTAAAACTTTTTGCACAGTAGTGTATGTTGCTGCAGGTCCTCGGAGCACTTGCACAACATTATTGAACACTGTGGCCAACCTACCTCCTAGAGTGCCCCCTTCCAGTGATGAAAGGTCAGCTTTACCTCCCCCTTGCTCTGTTGCAGTAATTTTCTCCTGGTCTTCTTCTGTGTCCACAATCTTATGTTTATTGGTCGATATGGGCCCAGCAGCCACCCAGTGTACCCTGCGCACCCAGCAGGCACCCAGGAATCCAGGCACTGGAGAGGATACTGCAAATCAGTGAGTACTGTAAACAAACTGCTGAAAGATAGCAAGTAATTCAGATGCGAAATTTGCAATTGCAAAGTTGAACAATGCCAATTACCAGCTGTGGAAGTTTAAACTAGAAATGCTTCTGAGCAAGGATGACTTGTGGCAAGTGCTGAATACAGACAGACCCACAAACAGAGAGATGGAGGAATGAGACAGGAAGGATAGGCAGACAAAAGCAACTATAAGCTTGCTAGTGGAAGATGAATAGCTTATCCACATAAGAACAGAAAAAACGGCCAAAGGTAAGTGGACTTCATTACAAAAACTGCATGTACGTTCAAGCCTAAACAGCAAGCTCTTTCTACTAAGAAAGTTGAACAAGATGAGACTAGAAGAAGGCCAGCAAATGTGTCACCATGTGAAAGCTATACTAGAGATCATAGTGCAGCTATGTGTCATCGGAGAGGACATCAAAGATAACCATACTGTTGCCCTGCTCCTCTGCAGCCTTCCAGAGACATATACTGCTCTTATTAATGCTTTAGAAACCAGACGCGAGCAGGAACTGAAGCTAGATTATGTCAAAGGGAAATTAATCAATGAATATGACAAAAGGAAAGAAAATACGCACCATGATGACAAAGCTCTTACAGCAAAAGCTACAGCTATCCACAAAAAAGAGTCAAAGCAATCACAAAAGAAACTGAAGACACATCATGGAGTGGCACCTTTAAAGTGACACAAAGTGGCAAGCCACATGGCTAGTGCGTAGACTCAGGTGTGACAAGCCACATGACTAGCGATGAGACCTTCTTCACAAACTTTGATTACAGTCAGGGCTTTTTTTCAGCTGGAACTTGATGGAACTCACCACTATCATTTTTAAACACAGAAGTCTGTGTTCACAAGTGACAGCTTGTCTCCCAATGGCTCCCACAGATATGATCTCTTGAGCGACTCCCACTGAGTGCAGCATGGGGAGAAGGGAGATGCAGGTGCCCGGTGTGCAGTGCCGATCCCGGCACCCCCACTGGATGATCTCCCTGCAAGTGAGGAGGCAGAGCCACCTACAGGGTGCGGGGAGGTACTAGAGGCAACTGGGTGCTTCAGCATAATACCGCAACACAAGTAAGATATGTGGAAGATGGTGGAGCTTTTAGGGTGGGAGGGAGAAGATGAGGGCAGTGGAAGGGGAGATGCATACAGAGGTCAGAGCTAAAGAGGGGTATAAGTGAGATGTGGATGGGGGGTGCAGAGGTTAGCAGCTGTGGAAGAAAGCAGAACTCTGCACTCTGTGTGTAGTGCACCCCTGAACTTTGCACACTGCAGCGCACCTCTGAATTCTGCACTATGTACATAGCATCCCCTGAACTCTTCAAGTAGCGCACCTCTGAACTCTGCATTCTGTAACACCCCCCCCCCCGGAACTCTGTACGTAATGCACTCCCAGTATAAGACCCTTCCACTGTTGGAAAAATTGTGTGTTGGGGGGAGAGGGGTCATTTACTGTTGAGTTCCTGCACCTATTTTCTGAGAAAAAAAGCCCTGATTACAGTGCAAAAAACGATGTTTTCCTAGCAAACGGGAAAAGCATCACCGCAGAAGGTAAAGGCCAAGGCTTCCTGAACTGCATTACACCACAAGGCAAGCAATTAGAGCTATGAGGCAGATTTCTATCAGTGAAAAGTCTTGCAAACAACAGTCTCACAGTTAAGTTCCAGGGTGATGAATGCACAATTCACAATAAGCCTCGCAAAAGAAAAACTGGATGATCACCTATACAAGCTCATCACAACAGACCAGCAGGCCAATATAGTCTCTAATGACATGCACAGCAAATGTATTCACTTATGGCACAGGCAGCTGGGGCACAGAAGTCTAGAAGCTATACAGGACATTATAAAGAGAGGCTTATCAGAAGATTTGACAATAGCGTCTGGGACCTGTTGGGACCTGGGTAAGCAGACTCGCTCCCCTTCCCCCCAGAACTTTGTATTACCCTTTTGTGAATGTTGATGCTAGATTACTATTATATCTATTATGTATTTTGGTAATTTCATTGTACATTTTTTATTTGTTAGGTTCAGACTGTTTAGTCCAAAATCATCTCCAGATTCCCTCCTGACGAAGCGGTTTATGTCCGCGAAACTAGTCGAGGAATATGATATCTGAGATTTTGTGTTGTACTGTATACCAATGATCCTACTGGTGATATACTTGTACTTTTATTACGTTTTATTTCACTACCATTGTTGTGTCTTCTGCATCAATAAAAACAATTCTAAATTTTTTTCACTGCCTATATATACTTCATATTACTATCCCTGTTTATCGTACCGAAATAGTCCAATATGCCCCCAACTTTGGTCGCCTGACTGGGGATCTGGCTTCCAACCCTTTTGATTATTTATTTTTTGGATGATGGTACATTTATACAATTTTTGCTACTTCAATTACCCATCATAGAGGCCACTCCACTAGTCGTATACATTGGGTGGATAACACACCCGGAACCATGTCGAGTGGGATACGTAGGTGGGCTGTGTTAGTGGTTGGGTCATTTTTTGCCCTCCACCCTACAGACCCCAGCTATCCCACCCTTCATTTTTAATTTACCCCCACTGACACATATAGTTTGTGTCTTCCTGGGGGGGCCTCTCTTTACATGCTAGTTTATCCCTTGATATTACCACTATGGCCGATTGCCAGCCCCGTTGCAACCCTCCGAGACAGACGCCCATTAGGTTGGCCAGACACCTTTACTTGGCTACCCGCCCTCTTATCCACATGTTTTTACCCATTCATGTGGCTCTGTCCTTGGCCCTCCTTTACTTATATGCAATTTATGCAATTAGGTGTCTATGGGTTTATGCCTCGGAGGGGTTATTGCACCGGTCTCTAGGGTATTTACCAATCCCTAGCTCACCTATTCAAGTTTTTTAAGCCCTTTTTTATCAATCTATTATTCCTTTTTCATCTTGTTCAAACCTCTTTATTGTTGCCTTTTACTTAATTTTGTATTGGGACTCTGCTTTCCCATTTCCTGGCCCCGCCCAGGGCGCCGGCGTGGGCCCCTCCTCCCTGTTCTCCCGCGGCGGCCTGGTGAGGTCCCTGGTGGAGGGATTGGTCTCGGACACGGGACCGCCCCCTCCTCTTGCACAGGTCTTGGTTGGGGACGTTGTCCCCGTGGCCAGATGGCCTGGTGCGCATGCGTGCGCGCGCGATTCTTTCGTGCGCGCGCCATGTGGAACCTCTGACCCCGTGACGTCATGCGCCAACGTCCCACAGGAGCGCGGCGCAGCGTCGCGGGGTTGGGAGCTACAAATGACAGGCTAGTCCTGCTATTTTGACAGTCGGTCTATGACTCCTAGGTCGCTATACCCTAATCAGCCTGGCGCAAGTTTGAGGTCAGTACCTTCTTACTCAAGTCCCGTACCCCTGGGCACTAGCATTTACTATCCAACACACTGTTTCTTCCTCTGCAGTTGCCCTAGGCTGAGGTGTACACGCTGTGATCTGTGTTCGTCCATCGCTTACAGCCTTATTACCTTTCCACCCACCCCACTATGGCATCTGCCTCGGCAGGGCGCCTCCCCTGGACATCCATCCATGCTCTTACCAGCATCAGGTACCTGCACCCCTCGTTCACCTAGTCCTCACTGTCACATCCTTCCTTGTCCCGTCCCCCCCCCCCCCCCGCTTCCCTTCCTTCTATCCTTCCTTCCTTACCCCCCCTCCTCCCCCAATTCCCTCCTTTACCCTTTCCCTCCCCCCTCCTCCCCTTCCCTACCTCCCTTACCTCCCCTTCCCTCCCCCCGTCCCCAGCCCCATCCCCTTTCCTCTCTTCCCTCCTTGGTTTCGCATCCTTTCCTTTCTTACCTTCCCACTTTCACATCTTATGCACCACTATGCCTTTTGGCCTTTCATCACCCATTCATACCCTATTGGTCACACACCCAATCCTTTTTACCCTTGTACACTGAAGTTCACTTCATGTTTATTTTCATATCCCCCACGAGCCACTCCCTTCATCACTACCTTTTCAGCATCACCCCCATCACTCTTTGTTTCCCCCCCTTTTTTTTGCATGGTAATTCAGGTTACCTTATCACCTGATAATATTTATTTTATGCTTATCACCCCCGTCATTTTGCTAGCTCCCCCAGGTCGCCGTGGGAGATCATCTTAGGGCGGTGGGGCCGCGCGCCTGGGACCTGTTGGGACCTGGGTAAGCAGACTCGCTCCCCTTCCCCCCAGAACTTTGTATTACCCTTTTGTGAATGTTGATGCTAGATTACTATTATATCTATTATGTATTTTGGTAATTTCATTGTACATTTTTTATTTGTTAGGTTCAGACTGTTTAGTCCAAAATCATCTCCAGATTCCCTCCTGACGAAGCGGTTTATGTCCGCGAAACTAGTCGAGGAATATGATATCTGAGATTTTGTGTTGTACTGTATACCAATGATCCTACTGGTGATATACTTGTACTTTTATTACGTTTTATTTCACTACCATTGTTGTGTCTTCTGCATCAATAAAAACAATTCTAAATTTTTTTCACTGCCTATATATACTTCATATTACTATCCCTGTTTATCGTACCGAAATAGTCCAATATGCCCCCAACTTTGGTCGCCTGACTGGGGATCTGGCTTCCAACCCTTTTGATTATTGATTTCTGGATGATGGTACATTTATACAATTTTTGCTACTTCAATTACCCATCATAGAGGCCACTCCACTAGTCGTATACATTGGGTGGATAACACAACCGGAACCATGTCGAGTGGGATACGTGGGTGGGCTGTGTTAGTGGTTGGGTCATTTTTTGCCCTCCACCCTACAGACCCCAGCTATCCCACCCTTCATTTTTAATTTACCCCCACTGACACATATAGTTTGTGTCTTCCTGGGGGGGCCTCTCTTTACATGCTAGTTTATCCCTTGATATTACCACTATGGCCGATTGCCAGCCCCGTTGCAACCCTCCGAGACAGACGCCCATTAGGTTGGCCAGACACCTTTACTTGGCTACCCGCCCTCTTATCCACATGTTTTTACCCATTCATGTGGCTCTGTCTTTGGCCCTCCTTTACTTATATGCAATTTATGCAATTAGGTGTCTATGGGTTTATGCCTCGGAGGGGTTATTGCACTGGTCTCTAGGGTATTTACCAATCCCTAGCTCACCTATTCAAGTTTTTTAAGCCCTTTTTTATCAATCTATTATTCCTTTTTCATCTTGTTCAAACCTCTTTATTGTTGCCTTTTACTTAATTTTGTATTGGGACTCTGCTTTCCCATTTCCTGGCCCCGCCCAGGGCACCGGCATGGGCCCCTCCTCCCTGTTCTCCCGCGGCGGCCTGGTGAGGTCCCTGGTGGAGGGATTGGTCTCGGACACGGGACCGCCCCCTCCTCTTGCACAGGTCTTGGTTGGGGACGTTGTCCCCGTGGCCAGATGGCCTGGTGCGCATGCGTGCGCGCGCGCGATTCTTTCGTGCGCGCGCCATGTGGAACCTCTGACCCCGTGACATCCTGCGCCAACGTCCCACAGGAGCGCGGCACAGCGTCGCGGGGTTGGGAGCTACAAATGGCAGGCTAGTCCTGCTATTTTGACAGTCGGTCTATGACTCCTAGGTCGCTATACCCTAATCAGCCTGGCGCAAGTTTGAGGTCAGTACCTTCTTACTCAAGTCCCGTACCCCTGGGCACTAGCATTTACTATCCAACACACTGTTTCTTCCTCTGCAGTTGCCCTAGGCTGAGGTGTACACGCTGTGATCTGTGTTCGTCCATCGCTTACAGCCTTATTACCTTTCCACCCACCCCACTATGGCATCTGCCTCGGCAGGGCGCCTCCCCTGGACATCCATCCATGCTCTTACCAGCATCAGGTACCTGCACCCCTCGTTCACCTAGTCCTCACTGTCACATCCTTCCTTGTCCCGTCCCCCCTCCCCCCCCCCGCTTCCCTTCCTTCTATCCTTCCTTCCTTACCCCCCCTCCTCCCCCAATTCCCTCCTTTACCCTTTCCCTCCCCCCTCCTCCCCTTCCCCTCCTTCCCTACCTCCCTTACCTCCCCTTCCCTCCCCTCCGTCCCCAGCCCCATCCCCTTTCCTCTCTTCCCTCCTTGGTTTCGCATCCTTTCCTTTCTTACCTTCCCACTTTCACATCTTATGCACCACTATGCCTTTTGGCCTTTCATCACCCATTCATACCCTATTGGTCACACACCCAATCCTTTTTACCCTTGTACACTGAAGTTCACTTCATGTTTATTTTCATATCCCCCACGAGCCACTCCCTTCATCACTACCTTTTCAGCATCACCCCCATCACTCTATGTTTCCCCCCTTTTTTTTGCATGGTAATTCAGGTTACCTTATCACCTGATAATATTTATTTTATGCTTATCACCCCCGTCATTTTGCTAGCTCCCCCAGGTCGCCGTGGGAGATCATCTTAGGGCGGTGGGGCCGCGCGCCTGGGACCTGTTGGGACCTGGGTAAGCAGACTCGCTCCCCTTCCCCCCAGAACTTTGTATTACCCTTTTGTGAATGTTGATGCTAGATTACTATTATATCTATTATGTATTTTGGTAATTTCATTGTACATTTTTTATTTGTTAGGTTCAGACTGTTTAGTCCAAAATCATCTTCAGATTCCCTCCTGACGAAGCGGTTTATGTCCGCGAAACTAGTCGAGGAATATGATATCTGAGATTTTGTGTTGTACTGTATACCAATGATCCTACTGGTGATATACTTGTACTTTTATTACGTTTTATTTCACTACCATTGTTGTGTCTTCTGCATCAATAAAAACAATTCTAAATTTTTTTCACTGCCTATATATATTTCTTATTACTATCCCTGTTTATCGTACCGAAATAGTCCAATATGCCCCCAACTTTGGTCGCCTGACTGGGGATCTGGCTTCCAACCCTTTTGATTATTGATTTCTGGATGATGGTATATTTATACAATTTTTGCTACTTCAATTACCCATCATAGAGGCCACTCCACTAGCGTCTTGCAAAGTGCTCATGAAATGCAAGTTCTGTATTGACGCAAATGCCACACTGTGCAGCTCATACACAGTGACATATGTGGTCCAATGAAAACTCCAACGTCAGGTGGAAACAGATATCTACTGACTTTCATTGATGATTATTCCAGGTACACAACTACTTATCTGATGAAACACAAGAATGAAACATCAGAGAAACTTCAAGAGTTCCTTGCCATGTCTAGCAACAAATTTTAACAGAAACCAGGAATAATACGCACCGACAATGGGGGAGAATACATAGGCAAAGAAGTAGCCTCATACCTGAAGAGACAAAGAATACTACACCAGACAATTACACCTGAACAAAATGGTGTAGCAGAAAGGAAAAATCCCACTCTTATAGAAATGGCCAGATGCATGTTGTCGGATGCCAACCTACCTCACAAGTACTGGGCAGAAGCAGTCATGACTGCAACCTACCTACAGAACAGACTACCCTCAGGAGCCATTGAAAGTACTTCATTCGAAATGTGGCATGGATCAAAGCCTAGCATAGGAGACATCAGAGTGTTTGGATGTAAAGCATATGCCTATAGTCCAAGTGAAAAGCGATCCAAGCTGGAGAACAGAGCCATAGAAGGCATTTTAGTAGGCTACAGTGAGCAAACTAAGGGTTATAGAATTCTACACCCAAAGACTGACAAAGTGACAATAAGCCATAGTGTTTATTTTGACGAGAGCCCATCACCAGAAACACAGATTCCTGAAAGCTGTGAAGTGAATATTCCCAACCAACCAGAAGAATAGGTCAATCAAAGCGAACCTGTGCAGGAGTCAGAACAAGAGGTGATTCTTACAATGCCTAAAGCAAGTTCCCCACCAGATCCTGCTGAACTGCCTGAAATGAGAAGATCCACTCAGACCACAAATGGGATACCAACCTGCAAGCTGTCATACACTGTCAAAACACACTGCATACTTGAACCAACATGATGGGAAGACATAGAAAAACTGCCAAAACATGAAGCCAATAAATGGAGAAAGGCAGCAGTAGAAGAATTAAAGTCACTTCAAGAAAATAAAACCTGGACACTCGCAGAGCTCCCTTTTAACCACAAAACTAAAGGAAGTAAGTGGACTTTCAAAATAAAGTCAGACGCAGAAGATTACGATGAAACATTTCCTCCCGTCGTAAAACACTCCATCATCAGAGCGATTCTTAGTGTTGCAGCCGGGAAGGGCATGCAAGTCAAACACCTAGACTTTAAAACTGCTTTCCTATATGGAGATATTAAGGAAAATCTCTATATGGAGCAAAACAGCAGGGTTTGAGCAAGGAGATAACCTTGCGTGTAAACTTCAGAAGAGCATCTACAGTCTTAAGCAATCTGAAAGGATGTGGAATGAGAAAGTGAATGAAGCACTTACCAGAGAGGGATTTTCAAGAAGTAAAGCAGACCCCTGTCTCTACTCCAGGAATCAAGGAGATGGTTAAACATCCTTATCTATGTTGATGACATTATAACCTGTTTTTAACAAGAAGGGAATTACTATCAGATAGTTCACAAGCTGAAAGAAAATTTTAAAATCAAAGAGCAAGGTGTTATTGACATTTAATACTGCCCGTCAAAGGAGATGACTGCTGATGCAGTCACCAATCCTTTGTTGAAGGAACGTCATAGTTATATTCAGAAGAGGTTGAATATAAGTTGACAAAGCACATGCTGTTGAGAAGGGGTGTTGAAAAAAACAACAGCATTTAATGTAAAGTACCGTAAACAATATACTGTATGCATTATACTTATCTATGCAGCAGGTGAAGCTGTTGTAGTATAGTGTTAAAGTATGAATTGATATAACAGGATATATTATCTATCTATGCTCAATGCACTTGTTTTTTGTTGTCTTCCTGTCTCCATGATGTAAAGATATGTACTGCAATCCTCCATGAAAGTAAAGCGTATTGCTGTATACAAGAAGCTTCCAGCGCATAATTAAATACCCTGCATAACAGACCACAAATGACCACAAACTCCCCCACGTATACAAAGGTGTTAAGCCTAGTACACACTACTATTTTTTTTTCGTTCAACCCAGCGAACTGAACAGAAAAAAAAACAACTCAGGAGGAGTCACTGTACTAATGTGTAATGTTAGTACAGTGATCTACCCTGCTTCGCTATTGTGTTCTGACAGGGGAGACACCCCCCCTCCCCGCCAGAACACACCAGTCAGGGCTCTCAGTCATTGGCTGAGATCACTGATTGCCAATTGGCACACCTTTTTCAGTCATGCCCACTAGACAGAAGTCGGCTGAAAGGCCAGCATCTGTCAGATCACCTGCCATACACACGGGTTGAATGTCAGCCGGTTTCTATTGAACTAGCTGATGCCGCCCGATATTCAGCCCGTGTGTACAGCCCTTTACTCTGCAATTGAGTTACACTCAGGAACTGACAGATGGTGGGATTGTACACCGCATTCCACTTAGAAAGCCTCTTCTGACATAAAACTCTCTTTTTTAATTTAACTTTATCTCCACATTAACAAATACGCTCCTTAAGGCCCTAAATATTTTTTGTTAAACCGAAGCTGCAGGGCAAAGTCGGATCTGAAGTCGTGCGACTTTCATGTCGGAGCAGTGTGAACCTGGGCTTAAGGTAAAAATGTCCCAGTAGCAGTATCACCCCCTCACCCCACTAAACACTTACCTGAGTCCTCACTCGATCCAGCACTATGCTCATCTGTAGCGGCACCCTACCCTCTCTCATAGGTTTTTCTGAGGCAGCGGGAGCTGGGGGCAGGGCTGAGCAGCACTGTGTGTCAATGGACGCACACAGCCCAGCATGTGAGCATGCCTGCAGGTGCACCACCATAAGAAGCAGCTTCCTATGGTGGTGCACCAAGAAGAGGAGGAGCCTAGAGCGCCTGCCGGAGACTCCAGAAGAAGAGGTTTGCGGCTGCTCTGTTCAATAATATTGCACAGAGCAGGTAAGTGTACCATGTTTGTTATTTAAAAAAAATACCTGAGCCTTTACAACCACTTTAAAACTACAGCCACATTTTCCTGTCATTTCAGGTAGAGGGGAAACAAGCGAAAGATTTTGTTAGGTGTTTATTTTTGTCACTGCCTTACAGTGTTGCTATTAAGGATGGGCGAACGGTGGGGCCCGAGCACGAGTGTTATGGTTATGCAATAGAGGTTGTTTGTTTGCTTACCTGTTTCCATGTGTTCTTCTCCAAAGACCAGCTGTCTCTCACCTGACTGCTTTTATTAACTCTCCTCTAGCATGGCTCCACCCCAGCTCCTATCAGTGAACTCTATATTAACCTCTGCACTGCAGGTCAGCCCTGCTGATCAACCTTTTGTGTGTTTGGCTTCCTGTTCCTGCCTGCCGTGTGCTCTATGTTTGTTTCTGTTACCGACTTTGGTGTGTTCTCTACTATTCCTGTCTGCTCGTGACCCTGACCTCTGGCGTGTCCCTGACTATCCCTGTTTGCCTGTGACCCTGAACCTTGGCGTTAACTCTGTTGTCCTTGTCTGCTTGTGGCTCTGACCTTGGCTTATTCCTTTACTATCCCTATCCTCCTGTTGCCTACTGTGGGTGTAAGCTGGGGGACCCTGGGGGCCGCGACCTGGACTCCCATCCGCAGCAGTCAGCCTTAGGGTCCACTGCCTTGTGGTGCACTCCTGATTCCAACAGTGTGCATCTGTCACCCAGCCTCTAGGTGACCTGACAACGAGTTTGGGCCGAACATTGGCTGTTCGGACGTTCTCCGAACAACCGAATTATAGGATTGTTCGATGGTTTGTTCGGCCCGCTGAATGACCACAATACACTACACAATATACCGCCGCACAGTGTGTTGAAAGCCCTGATTGGCTGAAGAAATTAAAGCTTCGCCCAATCAGGGCAAATAGCACCGTCAGAGTCATGATTGGACGCTGTCATGACTGTATCCAATCATGGCTCATTGCTCTTAATCCCACCCCACACTATAGAAATATTCTTTCCATAGCAGCCATTTGTAGTGTGATAGCGGCGTAGAGAGAAATAGAACAGGGCTCTGTTCAGTGCTATTAGACAGTTAGTGTGCTATACTGTACTATTTTGATTCTATTGTCACTCAGTGTAGAATATCTGTTAAGTGTGAATTTAGTGATAGCTCGGTGTGAGTGTAGTGCGACCATTCATCTTTACATTAGTGTGAATGTAGGGATAGTTCAGTTATTATGAGTATAGTGCGACTATTCATCTTTACATTAGTGTGAATGTAGGGATAGTTCAGTCATTGTGAGTACCGTATATACTCGAGTATAAGTCGTTCCGAGTATAAGTCGAGGCCCTAATTTACCACAAAAAAATGGGAAAAACTTATTGACCCGAGTATAAGACGAGGGTGAGAAATGCACAGCTACTGTAAGTGGAAAAGAGGGTCAACAATGCCCATTTGCAGCCTCACTGTGCCCATTTGCAGCCTCACTGTGCCCATTTGCAGCCATAGGTCCCCTGAACTTCAAACTTGGTAGTTAAGGGTTCCTAGATGCCCCCTAGCTGCAGCCAAAATTTGGGGTCTCTGAACCCAAAGGGTCCCGAAATGACATTGCAGCAGATGGACACAGTTGACCAAATTTGGGGCCCTGTATCTTAGGGCCACTTAGTGCTAAGAACCCCAAATTTGGTGTGCAAACCCAGTGGTTTCTAGCACCAAGTGGCCCCGAGATACAGGGCCCCAAATATCAGTTCAGAAAATGTCAAGCACTTTTCTACAGCAGAAAATGACATTTTCTGAACCGGTTTGGGGGCCCTGTATCTCAGGGCCACTTAGTGCTAGGGACTTCAGCTTTGGATATGTTATGGTACCAGGTCCACTGGGTTTGCACACCAAATTTAGGGTTCCTAGCACTAAGTGGCCCTGAGATATGGGGCCTGAAACTCGGTTCAGAAAATGTCAAGCACTTTTCTGCAGCAGAGAATGACATTTTCCGAACCGATTTTGTGGCCCCGTATCTCGGGGCCACTTAGTGCTAGGAACTTCAGCTTTGGATATGTTGTGGTACCAGGTCCACAGGGTTTGCACACCAAATTTGGAGTTCCTAGCACCAAGTGGCCTAGAGATACGGGGCCCCAAAGTCGGTTCGGAAAATGAAATTTTTTGCTGCAGAAAAGTGCTTGACTCAAGTATAAGTCGAGGGGGGCACTTTCAGCACTAAATAATGTGCTGAAAAATTCGACTTATACTCGAGTATATACGGTATAGTGCGACCATTCATCTTTACATTAGTGTGAATGTAGGGATAGTTCAGTCATTGTGAGTGTAGTGTGACCAATGTTAGACATGTGCAGGATGAAAAAAATTTTTTAGTTTCGTTTTGTTTCATTATTTAATGATATTTGTTTAGTTAAATTTGTTGTATTAGTTACATTCATTTTCGAGATTAGTTTCGTATTCGAATTCAAAAAATTCGACCGAATTCGAAAAAGTAAACTATATATAACCATTTTCTGAAATTCTAATTACATATAGGATGAAATCGAATTTGAATAGAAAAGATAAGAATAGCATAGAAAAACAATAGAACAGAACAGAAAAGAATATTTGATATATATCTCCATCCATCTTCCGAAAAAAATTGTATTATTTTCTGTTCTATTGTTTTTCTATTTTATTCTTTTCTATTATTTTCTAATCTAATCTTTTTTATTCAAATTGAAATTCATTATATACGATATTCGAATTTCGGAAGCCATCTATAGAATGAATTTCATTTTAAATAGAAAAGATTAGAAAAGAATAGAAAATGCATTTCTCAGAAGTCTGGCAAGAGGAAATTCAGGACAGATGGGTCATCTCCACGGTAACTCTAGGGTACAAACAGAATTTTGGGACTTTCCACCATTTCATTTTCTGAGGTCAAATGTTCTCAAAGATCCAGGGAAAAGGCAATCTCAGTTTCAGGCACTAGACCGATTAATGGCTCAGGGGGTGATCATACAAATCCCCACAGAAGAGTAAGGTTTGGGGTTTTATTCAAACCTCTTTATGGTACCAAAACCGAATGGAGATGTCAGACCCATTCTAGATTTAAAAAATCTAAATCAGTTCCTGAAGATCCGCTCCTTTTGTATGGAGTCAATCAGGTCAGTGGTTTCTATCCTACAAGGAGGAGAACTTCTGGCATCTATCGACATCAGGGATGCATATCTGCATGTTCCTATATTTCCCGCTCACCAAAGGTTTCTGCGGTTCGAGGTAGAACAGCAGCATTTCCAGTTTGTAGCCTTGCCCTTCGGGCTAGCTTCAGCACCCCGGGTGTTAACAAAAGTCCTGGCCCCACCTCTAGCCAGGTTAAGGGCACAGGGCATAACAGTCTCGGTGTACCTAGATGATCTATTGCTAATAGATCAGTCGGTGGCTTGTTTGGAGCAAAGCGTGCACATTACAACCAATTACGTTAAAAATCCTGGTTGGATTCTCAACCTAGAGAAGTCTTCCTAAAAAAACGCTAAAAAGGCTGGAGTACTTGGGTCTGATCATAGACACAGCCCAGAAAAAGGTGTTCTTGCCTCAGGCAAAGATCAACTCCATAAGAGAGCTGGTGATGGTCAGGTCAAAAGGAGATCCCTCCATTCACCTTTGCATGAGGTTGTTCGGAAAGATGGTGGCATCATTCAAAGCGGTTCCCTATGCCCAGTTCCATTCGAGACTGTTGCAAAACAGTATCCTGTCTGCTTGGAACAAAACGGTTCAAGCTTTAGACTTGCCAAAGTGACTGTCCTCAATGGTGTCCCAAAGCCTCAGTTGGTGGTTACTAACCCAGAATCTGCTGAAAGGAAAGTCCAATTATCTGGAAGGTGGTAACAACAGATGCCAGCCTTTCAGGCTGGGGAGCAGTGCTAGAGAAGACAACTGTCCATTGACAGTGGTCAAGAACCGAAAAAGCCTTGCCTGTCAACATCCTAGAGATTCGGGCAGTGCGTCTGGCTCTGAAGACCTGGACTTTCAGGTTACAGGATTGTCCTGTCAGGATCCAATCCGACAATGCCACAGCTGTGGCCTATATCAATCATCAAGGGGGCACCAAGAGTCTCGCAGTGCAGACAGAGATAAACCATATTCTAATTTGGGCAAAAGGAATGTTCCGTGCCTGTCGGCAGTCTTCATTCCGGGAGTAGAGAATAGGCAGGCGGACTACCTGAGTCGCCAGCGGTTATTCCCGGGGGAATGGTCCCTTCACCCCAACATTTTTTGGACTCTTTGCCAAAGATGGGGGACTCCAGACGTAGATCTACTGGCGTCCAGATTCAACATGAAGTTAGTCAACTTTGTGTCCAGGACAAGGGATCCACTCTCATGAGGAACAGATGCGTTGGTGCCCCCGTGGGATCAGTTCTCACTGATTTATGCATTCCCCCCTATTCAGTTGCTGCCACGACTTCTTTGCAGGATCAAGCTGGAAAGAAAGCCGGTAATTCTGGTAGCCCCAGCATGGCCCAGAAGGTCCTGGTATGCAGAAATCGTAAAGATGGCCATGGTCCCTTCCACTACGGCCAGACCTACTCTCACAAGGGCTGATATTCCATCCTACCTTACGAACTCTAAATTTAACTGCTTGGCTATTAAAACCCACATTCTGAAAAAACGTGGGCTTTCCGGGTCAGTTATCTCTGCCGTGATTAATGCAAGGAAGCAAGCCTCCAGAACTATATATTATAGAGTCTGGAGGGCTTATGTTTCCTGGTGTAAGCCCAAGGGTTGGCACCCTTGGAGGTATATCATAGGCAGAATTCTTGCCTTTCTACAATTAGGGGTAGAGATGAAGTTGGCCTTGAGTACTATTAAGGGCCAAGTCTCAGCTTTATTGGTCTTATTTCAAAGACTGCCTTCTTCACATCCTTTAGTCCGGGATTTATGCAGGGGGTGATGCAGCTTAATCCGCCAGTTAGATCACCTTTAAACCCTTGGGACTTAAACTTAGTTTTGTTAGTGTTACAAAAACAGCAATTTGAACCGATACAACATATTCCCTTAGTCCTTCTGACAAGGAAGTTAGTGTTCTTGGTTGCTATATCCTCAGCATGGAGGGTTTTGGAATTGGCTGCTCTTTCTTGTAAAGAGCCATACTTGATTATTCACAAGGACAGGGTGCTGTTGCGCCCTCGTGCAGGTTTTCTGCCAAAGGTGGTCTCAGGTTTTCACCTGAACCAAGATATTGTTTTAGTTGTTAATTTAATCCTAAATGCCGGTTAGGAACCAAAGTGGTAAACCGACACGTAGGGTAAATAGACGGCGCTCAGAAACAATAAGGGTATACCTTGCAGTATACAATAATGGTGATAACCTCTATTGATGAATTAATCACCTAAGTGTAGCACACTAAATTGACAGTGGACCACATAACATGAACCTATAAACATAAAATATAAAATATAAGTATATATGTGACTATATTAATTTCAACATGTAAATGTGACAAAAAATTGAAAGATAAAGACGTGCAAATGTTTCAATTCATGCTGCAAAAATCAAAAACTCCATATACAGTCCATAAATATAAAACAGCCTCCAAACAAGCTGCAGGTGATATTAAATTGGTGACGAAATAAAAAATCAAGTGTCCCACACAAATGATTTCTCAGTGATAGTTGTCCACTGATGAGTGACTCCGTGCGTCTTCCACCTCACCACCGTGCCAGTGAATCACACTCTCCAGACATACACTCACTGAAATGAAATGCCAGCATTCTCATGCAAGGCAAAACACGCTTTCTTTACCACACTCCAGGGTAAATAGTGTATACGATGTTCACGGCGATGGTATTCAATGGATCCACATAAAAGAAAATGAATGCTCCAATAGTGTAATTCAGCAACAACAATTTCTTAAAATCACTGCAATCCTCACACATAGCACTCACATTGTGTAAAAGTAAAAACGGCAAAGAACGTGCAATCAACAGCAAGCCTCAACTTTGTGGATAAAACCATATAACCAATGGCCACAGCGGACCCGAGGTGTGCAACTGCTGGGTAATACTCTCACCCCTCCCTCGGAAAGCCTCCGTTCCTCTGTGCGCTCGTAATCCTATCTTCCTGTGTGGCTGACAGCATATACGTCACAACTCACAGCCACGCTCCCGACATGTTTCGTCATAGGTAGACTTATTCATGGGATTGCAAAAGTGTGAACAAGATATGGTGAAAAATTCTCCTGCGCTAGTGAGATCGTTTGCTGTAAAACAAAGGTAGTATTGTAGTCAGAGATAGGACTGGGGGAGATGATGGAGCGTGTCCCGCTGCCTTAGCTGACCAGGGGTGGTCTGGAAAGGACTGTTTAGTAGGAAGTGGATGGAAGGCGCGTGATCAGATGCTTACATCAAGAAATGTATGGTTTATTTATGTAAAAGAATACAGACATATAGTCATATAGATATAAAATCATACAAATACTACATAATATTAAAAAAAAAAGGAAAAACAGGTAACAAAATAAGTACTAGGAAGTTAAAATTTGTGTGTGCCCATATTGAGGCAGGTATTTAAGAAAGGCTGACGCGTTTCGAGGAAAACCTCTTCATCAGAGCCAGGAGAACTGGAGCACAGTCTGTATGGGCCGGTAGGCCGACATGTGTACATGGGGAGAGGTGGTGTTGCTAGTAGGAGGATGTGTCCTGTGATGGACAATTGATTATTCCAAGTTCCATACCCAGGTGTTCTATGGATGTAAATAGATTGTATTTTCTTTTTGCAGTGCTGTTAGGCTGTCAGATGTGCCTGTCTCAGGGGAAGTGTGTAGACACAGCTGCAAACTGTAAAGATCCTTTGGAGTGGAGAGCCGTGTGATCCTGGTAGCAGAAGGGAGGGGAGGAGGAGGGAGGAGGTGTCCTTGAGGCAGCTGATGCCTGGATAGAAAGCGTCTTGCTGCCTAGGGATAGAATACAATCTAATATCAATATTAGTCAAGGATATTGGCCTATAATTACCACAGAAAGAGGGATCCTTTTCCGGTTTAGGTATGAGTGAGATATATGCCTGTAGGCTATGCGGGACAAACGGTTGAGAGGTAGATACAGAGTTAAACGTTCTTTTAATAATAGGGATTAAGACGTCTTTAAATGTTTTATAAAACCGTGGGGTAAAAGCATCCGGGCCTGGGCTTTTCCCTATCACTAATGAATCTATTACTTTTTGTATTTCTATCTCTGAAAATTCTTGTTCTAACTGTTCTATATCTGTTGTTGCTAGTGATGGTAATGCTGTGTCTTTGATATATTGTTGTATATTTTCTTGATATCTTATCGGATCTGTATTTGCTAATTGGTTTGGTAAATTATATAGATTATTATAAAAAGTATAGAATGCTTTCAAGATACCTTTTGGATCATATATCATTTCATCATTATCTGCTTTGATTTTAACAATGGATGAGGCGTTAATTCGCTGACGTAAAGCTCTTGCCAGTAATTTACCCGGTTTATTGCCATGTTGGTAAAATAACGTACGATTTTTATCCCTAATTTGTAATGTCTGCTCATTAAGTAAATTTTGCAGTTCCGTTTTCTTTTCTGTTAATTCTATTAATACTTCTCCAAGAGGATTTTGCTTATGCTGAGTTTCCAGTTTAGATATCTCCTTCAGGAGGTGGGTCGTTCTATTCCTTTTTGCCTTTTTTAGTCTAGCCCCATGCTTTATGAATAGGCCCCGAACTACGCATTTCAATGCTTCCCATTGGATCAAAAGGGAGGTAGTATCGCTTATATGATCTTTCGAAAAGTTTATTATTGCCCTCTTTATTTCTGAAACGCATACCTCATCAAATAGCAAATTATCATTCAATTTCCAGGTACCTCTTGAGCTCCTCTCCCTGGAAATATCTAATACTAGAAATATCGGTGCATGATCTGACCATATGGCACTGCCAATTTCAGAGGAGGAAGTCACAGCTACTCCCAGCTGATTCATCAGAAAGAAATCGATTCTGTGAAAATTACCATGAACCTTGGAGTGGAACGTATAGTCCCTTTCCAGGGGATGGAGCGCCCTCCATATATCGACCAGATGATGCTTAGCCATTACTTCCCTAAATTTGACTTTATCCTTAGCCTTCTGCATTATTAATGTTGCTGAAGTATCCCTATCATTATCCAATATAAAATTAAAGTCTCCCCCAATTATCGTAATCCCTTCCGCTTTTTCCAAAAGATCTGTGATCAATTGTGCTCCTACTTTAGATTGTCCCTGGTTAGGTAAATATACATTAATAAATGTATATTTCTTACCAAATATTAGTAGCATAAGAAATATTACCCTACCGTCTCTATTTCTCCATTCTTCCAAAACCAGATGTGGTAATGACTTATGTATCGCTATAGAGGCTCCTCTCGATTTTGAATATGCGAAGGAGTCATGATACCAAGCGTTATAATATCCCTTTTGCAACTTGGGTATATGGTCCGCCCGAAAATGGGTCTCTTGAAAAAAAATAACATTTACTTTTTGTCTGTGGAAAGAGTACAGAACCTGCGCCCTCTTTGCCGCTGAATTGAAACCTCTAACATTATAAGAGCATATTTTAATTGAGTCCATACGGAAAAGGAGAGAGAATAAAAAGAAAAAAAAAAAAAAGCCACAAATCTGTTACCACTCACCCCAATCAACCCAGCCACACAACCTATCTACTCACTATCTATTCGACTCCTTCGAGTCTAACCTTACCAAGTAAGTTCCCTAGATTGGGGAATAAAAGGATATCCTCCCCAGGATTGAACGTGCCTAGCCCAGGCTATATTTTTATTATTCCAAAAAAAAAAAAAAAACCCCACCGTATCAGTTAAAAAAAAAACTCCTCTAATCGGGCATATTATATAAACAGTTATAGCCCATATATCCTTAAAGAAAAAAGATAAAATAAAAAAAATAAATTATATAAAAAAATAGATTAATAAATAAATTCTGTATCCATTACAAAATTTAGTGGGAGAGGGAAAGAAAAAAAAAAAAAAAAAAAAACATGAACCCCCAAAATAGTCCCCCTATCCCACCCAGTAAGTTAAAGAACCTCAACCGGATCAACTATCTAGTGTGATATACAAAATAGTGCACATATAGGAACAACATTTTCATTTTTCTTGCCATAACCCCTACCCCAATATATATCAAGCCTTGTACGAATACCCTAAGTGAAAAAAAAAAAAAAAAAGGGAAAAAAATCCCCCAACCCCCACGCCCTCTCCACGCCAAATACCAGTCAAACCTTGTGCATCACTGGTGCCTAGTGAGTTATAGTGGAATATTGCCAAACATAAAAGAAAAACATGAAAACCCTAAAAAAAAACCCTGTCCTACCCAGTAAAGTGTAAACTTGAAGACAGTCAGCCATATCTACTGTCCAGTGTAGAAAAAACATGAACCCCCAAAATGGTCCCCCTATCCCACCCAGTGAGTTAAAAAACCCTCAACCGCATCAGCTATCTAAAGTGATACACAAAATAGTGCACATATAGGAACACCATTTTCATTTTTCTTGCCTTAACCCCTTCCGCCATATACATCAAACCATGTACAAATACCTTTAGTGAGAAGAGAGGAGAAAAAAAAAAAGGGGGGGGGAAATCTCCCGACCCCCACGCCCAAAAAAATAAAAAAAAATAAAAAAATAAAAACCCCACCGACCAAACATGATAAAGTAAGGGAAAGCGCCTATGGTCAAAAGGTTAGGTTATCAAATGTAGAGTACCATCATCCCAAAAAATCTACTACAGAGGGAGGCAGGGAGTAGGGCAGGCCGCAGTTCGCTACTTCTGTCGGCAACTGTCCCTACCCCCCACATGCAAGAAAAAAACACAGGGGACTATTTCGGTACTGAGGGTAATTAAATAATAGTACAGAGGAATGAAGAGAAGGTGGTAAGATAAAAGCTATATTTTTAATAGAAAACCATTTTAAAAGAAGATATATACATATATCTAGATATTACAGTAATAATAACATATACAGTTGTAATACAGGACAATAGTAATGTATACAACCACATAAATTGTATCTAGCAATAAGAGTAAAGTCTGTAATGTGGCATAAAAAACAAAACATCTGTGAACTATTATATATCTATTATTTGTTTTTTATGCCACATTACAGACTTTACTCTCCTGAGGAAGCGGTGAATACCGCGAAACCGGTCGAGAACCCAAGTCACTTTTGCAACCTCTGTTATTGCTAGATACAATTTATGTGAAAAACTATCAGGAACATATTTTAACTTATAACAAATAATCCATCTCAATCATTTGCAAAAAAAAATAAATTGTTTCGTCTACTTCTATTTTCAAGGTTGTCCGTGATATTTATTATGTAGCTCAAGTATCGATCGTGTTCTATCTTTTTCTCTTCTAATAAAATCATTTTTTGATCCAGATTTACAATTTTAGTGTCCATGTCCATGATCTTATTTTGCGTATCAGTCAGAGATGTTTTCAACGTTTGTATTTCAGATTTATAAGAGGATTCTAATCTGTGTATGCATTTATCCATATCTTCCCTGGTTGGTAGAGCTTTTATATATGTCTGTAAATTCCACATGGGGACTCCTTCTGCTCCCTCCATATCCATCATAAGATGCTGTGTGTGCTCACTAGGGCTAATACTTGTTCCATGCTCTACTTCTCCAGCTGGAGATGAGAAATTTAGCTCAGTTAGATAAGAGCTATTTTGTTGATCCTGTGGTTGTTGAAAAAAACCTTTAATATCTGACTTTTGTGCTGATGCGGGTTTAGGGGGATATTTAGCTGACCCCCCCAATGATCCCCTTTTTGTTTTCTGGGAATGCGTGCTTTTAGGAGGCATGCTATATTTAAGGTATACAGCTACAAGGGAGTAAAGCTCTCAATTGTACCCAAATTTTACCGCCCTTATTTCACTATGTACACTGTCTCTTTTAGAGTTCGTTTCAACAAATGTAATATTCCTTTACCTCATTTAACAGAACCAAATCAGATAATGTTCATCAGATCGGATCAGATATTAATAAATAAAAGGCACTTTTTACCTTGCCATATCCGACTTCTTATAGTCTCTAGTAGAGTACCTTGTATATATCTGGAATAACACTATTCCCCACTGCTGTTATGGAGACTCTTGAGAAAAAATCATCCAGGGTTATATCAGTAACACTGTTACCTCTGCACTCCGTGGGGATTAGTTTTTCCCTTTTCTTTTCCTCCTTTTTTCTTTCCTTTTTCTTCTGTCTCCACTCCTTCCTTCCTCTCTCAAAAAAAAATAGAAGAGAACTTTCTGCACACGCGGACTCTCCCTCCACCCGGTCTGTGGGATCCCTCTCTCCGAGTGGTTGAATGAACGCGGTGGAGCTCGAATTGGAAGGACTCGGCGGGACTCGGTTTAACTCGTGCTTTCACGGTGAGACTCGGATCTAGCCGCTCATTCTCACCGCTTCCTCCTTCCGCAACACCTCGTCCTCGATCGTCCGTGGATCCAATAGCCTAACACCAGGGCTTGAGAGCAGGAAGGGGCACAAAGACAGGCAGCTGGCTTGGAGAATTGTTTGTTCAGCAGTGTGCTGTATGGGAGGACTGGGGAGGTCTATGGAATCATTAAAGACATGCCCACTCATTTCCTGGTCATAATAAAAACGAATATAAGCTAATATAAGCCAACATTCCTCCTGTATACCACATTTAAAATATACTCAGGATACATAAAAATGCTGAACTAAAATTCATTAAATTATCTATAAAAAATATATATGACTCTTCCAATAAGATATGGTATACAGGAGGAATGTTGGCTTATATTAGCTTATATTCTTTTATTATGTACTCTGTAATGGGTTAGCTGTATGAATCATCTTCTTGGTTAGGCAGCGGATTAACCTTGTGGAAGATCGCTGTATTTGCTGGTTATGATTGAAATAGTATTTTAACATATCCAGTAAATCGCGGCTTACCTATATAAATACATTATTTGGGAAGATTGCCAAGATTCCGTTTTACTGTATAAATTTTTTTAGAGGTTTTTTATGTGCCCTATTCCAACTTATTTCTGCTTCACTAGATATCATTGAATCCATTGCACGGGGACGCGAGGTGTGCGCATGCGCAGTACGCGACCTAATGGGCGTGTATTTAGGAGCAGATAAAGGGTTGAGTGGCAGCGAACACAGTCAATCCCATGAATAAGTCTACCTATGACGAAACATGTCGGGGGCGTGGCTGTGAGTTGTGACGTATACGCTGTCAGCCACACAGGAAGATAGGATTACGAGCGCACAGAGGAACGGAGGCTTTCCGAGGGAGGGGTGAGAGTATTACCCAGCAGTTGCACACCTCGGGTCCGCCGTGGCCATTGGTTATATGGTTTTATCCACAAAGTTGAGGCTTGCTGTTGATTGCACGTTCTTTGCCGTTTTTACTTTTACACAATGTGAGTACTATGTGTGAGGATTGCAGTGATTTTAATAAATTGTTGTTGCTGAATTACACTATTGGAGCATTCATTTTCTTTTATGTGGATCCATTGAATACCATCGCCGTGAACATCGTATACACTATTTACCCTGGAGTGTGGTAAAGAAAGCGTGTTTTGCCTTGCATGAGAATGCTGGCATTTCATTTCGGTGAGTGTATGTCTGGAGAGTGTGATTCACTGGCACGGTGGTGAGGTGGAAGACGCACGGAGTCACTCATCAGTGGGCAACTATCACTGAGAAATCATTTGTGTGGGACACTTGATTTTTTATTTCGTCACCAATTTAATATCACCTGCAGCTTGTTTGGAGGCTGTTTTTTATTTATGGACTGTATATGGAGTTTTTGATTTTTGCAGCATGAATTGAAACATTTGCAAGTCTTTATCTTTCAATTTTTTGTCACATTTACATGTTGAAATTAATATAGTCACATATATACTTCTATTTTATATTTTATGTTTATAGGTTCATGTTATGTGGTCCACTGTCAATTTAGTGTGCTACACTTAGGTGATTAATTCATCAATAGAGGTTATCACCATTATTGTATACTGCAAGGTATACCCTTATTGTTTCTGAGCGCCGTCTATTTACCCTACGTGTTGGTTTACCACTTTGGTTCCTAACCGGCATTTAGGATTAAATTAACAACTGATTCATATTTTGATTTAAAGGGGGCAGCTCGACATTTTTTGTGTTTACTAGTTTATTATCATGAATTCACTAGTATTGGTGTATATTTATTTAGCATTTTTTGAAGTTTTATTTGGGTGCCAGTGGCGCGGTGGAGGTGTTCTTCGTGCAGAGGGCGTTAGCATATAGGATACCTATTTTTACAAGATATTGTTTTGCCATTGTTTTTTCAAAAACCATGTTCAAGGGAAGAGAAGTCACTACATTGTCTTGATGTGGTCAGAGCAGTCAAGGTCTATTTAAAGGCAACTGCTCAGATCCGGAAGACTGATGTTTTGTTTGTAGGGTCCTAAGAAAGGACAGGCAGCGTCGAAATCCACTGTCACTCAGTGGATTCGACAAGTTATAATTCAGACTTATGATTTAAGGGGTAAGATTCCACCTTTTCAAGTCAAAGCGCACTCTACCAGGGCGGTTAGTGCTTCTGGGGCAGTGCGTTACCAGGCCTTCATGGCTCAGATCTGTAAGGCTGCAACTTGGTCTTCAGTACATACATTCACCAAGTTTTATCAGGTGGATGTAAAAAGGCACGAGGATATCGCCTTTGGGCACAGTGTGCTGCAGGCAGCAGTTTAGGTCCTCAAGTCTGGGGGTGCCCTACGGGTTGTGTCGACCTCCCCTCAAATAGCATTACTATAAAACTGTGGCTCTGTGTCCCGTGATGTACGATGAAGAAAATAGGATTTTTATAAGAGCTTACCTGCAAAATCTTTTTCTTGGAGTTTATCACGGGACACAGAGGTCCCGTCCCTCTTTTTGGGGTTTAGATATATTGCTTTGCTACAAAATCTGAGGTACTCCTAGTAGGAGGAGGAGTTATATAGGGAGTGAACTTCCTGTACTGGGTATGCCAGTGTCCAGCACCTGAAGGTGGCTAGAATCCATATAGTTAATACTATGGCTCTGTGTCCCGTGATGTACTCCAAGAAAGGATTTTACAGGTAAGCTGTTATAAAAATCCTATTTTGTTTTGCAACACAACAATACACTGTATTAGATACTGTGTACACCACCAGAAGTGTAGTAGAAACTGTACACGTTGTATTAGATACTGTGTACACCGCCTGCACTGTATTAGCAACTGTACTACGGCTGCACTGTATTGTGTACACCACCAGAAGTGTAGTAGAAACTGTACACACTGTATTAGATACTGTGTACACAACCAGAAAAGTCAAACCAATCATTAAATAGTAATACACTGCGATCTCACAGTTCATTATGGGGTGTTCGGCGGCACTCAAATTTGCCCCGAACGCCCCATAATGTTCGCTGTTCTGCGAACGGGCAAACACCCGATGTTCGAATTAAACCTATCTTCGACCCGAATATCAAGCTCATCCCTATCTCTGACATGTTTCATTGACGACGTATAATAATATCTTCCTCTTTTTTATTGAATTTCTTCCTTGGCATATTTGACCATAAAATACACGATGATGTGACACCTGTACAATTCCTATTGATGTCTAGTCTGGGCAGTGCTTTATCGGGTATGGTACATACCATGTATTATATCTATTTTTCTTTTTTCCTTTTTCTTTTCTTGTTCGTACTCTTTTCCCTTCTGTTTTGCACACCCTATGCTCACCTGTGATATTCGCTTAGGGTAGCCAATAGATCAAGAATACCTACTGTTTTTCTGATATATTCCAATATACTCTAAGAGCTGAATGTGACAATTTGTCTACCATTGGCTTGCACATTAAACTATTTTGAATTTGGTACAACCTTAAGCTTACCCCATGGTATGAGCATAGAATGCTTCACATAGGAGCTGGTCGCTTGGGTTTTTCTCTTTTTTTCGGCCATATGTTTATTTAATTTATATTTTATTTAGTTACTTGTTTTCCTGTTTTTATATTTATTTTTATCTTTATTTTATTTTTGTTATATCTATTTGTATTTGTTTATTTTTCATTTACATTTGTTTACTTTTTATATATTTTGAGTAATTTTCTTTTTATTTATTTTATATTTATATTTAATTTTTATTTTTACTTATATTTATTTTTGTTTATTTCCATATTTACTTTTATTTCGTATTTATTTAATTTTCTTTATTTTTCTTATTTTTCTTGGTTTTTCTTGTTGTTTTTTTCTGCTCTGCCTTTTTCTTGTTTCTGTTTTCCTTTTCTTCTCTTCTTTTCTTTCCCCCTCCTTTTCCCTTTCCCCCTTTTCTTTCTTTTTTTTTCTATTTTCCCCTTTTTTCCTTTTACCATTTGTCCTTCTTCCCCTTTTTTTCCCATTTCTTTTTCCCCTTTTTTTCCCACCGTTTTCTGTCTATTGTGCTTTATTATCTTTTTTTTCTATTTCTTTTCTCCCCTGGTGCTTTTTTCTTTCTTCTTTTCTTCTTTAGTTTTCCCCAACTTTTCCTTTCCTTTTCCTTTTTCCCTTTCTCCTTTTCGTTATCTTTTCTTCCATATTTTTTTTTACTTATCTCCGCTTTAATTTCATGCTCTCTTATCCTTGCCCTGCTCTTGTATCACTCTTCCCTTGCTTTTCTTGCTTTTCCTTAGCCTCGCTCCTACATACTTGCACTTTCTCCTTCACTGTGGTATACTGAATGCCATACTTCACGGGTTTCCATGATGACGGCGGCCCCACAGATAAGAGTCCTCCCGTGACGCTGTTGCCATGAGCGCCATATGTGGCGCCATACGTGGCACGCCCTAATTGGCGGCCGGGGCTCCTGGATAGAAACATGACCACTGGGTCCTAGTGGCTGCTTGTTTTTGATCTGGCGCATCTGGTTGATGTGCCCGATCTAGTGCACATACACTGACGCCAGACATGCGGGCTGTATTCTGCAATATTGGAATATTATTGCCCCTGCCTGCTTTAGGTTACTTTGATGCCTGTTATTTTTTAATGCTTTCTGGCGGGATTATGACGTCATATTGACATCACATGTTCTGATTGGTGGCTAATGTATTTATATTCTGTTTTGACACTGTTGCACTCTTTCACATGCCTGAAGAAGGGGCCTCTACGTGGCTCCGAAACATTGCACTTATCCCTGTGATGTGATCTCTTTAATTAAAAAAACCTTTGGATGGAAGTTGTCGATCCATGGTGTGCTGGCGAATATGTACACTTGCTTGATATTTCCAGGACCTAACTGGTAATCGCTGCAGCACCCACTATTTTATGAGCCATTTTTTCCAGGAACATGTGCGATTAATATGACATGGTGGACGATTATCTAGGGGCAAAAACAGAGATGGAGAGCTTTCCAGTGGATGATCCACTGGCTTACTAGGTCATGAGAATAGACCATTGGCCAGAACTAGCCAAGAATGCTATTGAGCTGCTGGGCTGCCCTGCATCCAGCGTGCTTTCCGAACGGGCATTCAGTGCTGCTGAAGGTTTTGTTACTGGTCATAGAGCGTGTCTGTCCACAGACTCCGTGGACCGTCTGACTTTATCAAAATGAATCAGTTCTGGATTACTAGCAAATATGAAGCCCCTGATGCTGATGGGATGTAGAATCTACACAACTTCTAGGCTAACTAGTGTTGTGGGTGTTGATTTCATCTGGAAGAATGTTTTTGGTGTAGGTTTCATAGGCACAATTAACACCAAAAGACCAATTTTTACACATCTGTTTGACAGGTGCATATCATTACAATTTTTGACAGCAAGGCCAATTCTTGCTTTCATCAAGAATACTTCTATAGGGTTACAGTGTGAAGGCACCACCGTCACCCAAAGAACAATTTTTCTGCACCTGTTTGATAGGTGCATATCATTGCAATTTTTGACAGCAAGGCCAATTCTTGCTTTCGTCAAGAGTACTTCCATAGGGTTATGGTGTGGAGACGCCACCGACACCCAAAGAACTATTTTTCCTCACCTGTTTGACAGGCGCATATGTTAGAGAATTGCTTGCCAGTCTGATGTGGTCAGCCATTTGTCAGGAGCCTGCCTTCTAAAGGTTAAATCTTTCCATTCAATTCTGGGCTGGTTGATTTCCCTTTCTGGGAGCACTGGATATGATTGGGGTGTTTCCCCATAACTGCGCGATTGA
The DNA here is from genome assembly GCA_037952925.1 of Lithobates clamitans. Classification (NCBI taxonomy): domain Eukaryota; kingdom Metazoa; phylum Chordata; class Amphibia; order Anura; family Ranidae; genus Lithobates; species Lithobates clamitans. The sequence goes on along the minus strand of JBBGZY010000573.1, from coordinate 3,039,705 downwards.
CGCAATACATACCATGGTAAGCATGCTGACTTCACATTATGGTGGTGGATCACACAGCGATGGTGAAGTTTGACTATATTTTGTTTCTTCACGGGTGCCCCCTACTCAACTTATGGGATTTATTTCCTATGATGGATTACTACACATTAAGATTCTTATGATTTACTTATAAACTATGGTTTGAATTTTCTTTGGATTGTACTATACTACTTGCATACTCTAATACAGTGTTTCTCAACCTTTTTTCAGTCAAGGCACCCTTTAAGATTCTGCACAATCTCAAGGCACCCCATTCTAAAATGTAAAAAATGAATGTAATAGTTTTGCATTACGCAGCAACATCTACAAATGTAGGGCACCCAATCTTAGAGACGATTTATTCTTCCAAAGCAAATACACCTTTGCACAATGGTACTGACTAGTATTCCAATGTTTCTCTTCTCCCTCAGTTTCTTTCCCTCACTCAGCTAGTTTGACCCCAGTGCTGATGGAGAGGGGTAGGGGAGTGGCAAACAAGGATGCTGTGTATGCACCCGACATTCCCCTTTACAACCGATGACATCATTGGTTGTTAGGACGCCAGCGGCTGGATGGTTGTAATGGTGCACAATGAAAGCCTGTGGTTATGTGTAACTAAAAGACATGCTTGAGCCATCTTTTTTAGGCATTTTGCCAAGGCACCCCTGAAGAAACCTAGAGGCACCCTGGTTGAAAAAGGCTGCTCTAAGATTTGTCAAGATTTTTTCACAAATTTTTTGGCTCCGATTCATTTTTCAAGATTTGTTTTGAATTTTGGTTACTATATCACTGGTACTTCATCCAATTGAGTATTTTGAGTTAATTCGCTTTATAACTTGTGTCACTGAGAACCTATTCTTGAATTAAGGTTTTATATTGTTTTTCGTTTCACATATCACTTTGAGCACTGCACTATTGTTTATTGAATGTAAAAGCTGGACTCAAAGCTAATATACACTGTCTTCAGCTAAAGGAAGTTCCACATAAAACAATAAAGTATATGGCTTGGAGCTGAGTGAAACTAGGAGGAGGGCCAGCATGACTTGGGCCTGCAGAAGAGGCGGAGTATTAGTGGGTGATTTAGACAGATGCAGTCTGCTTAGCAGATTGAAGAGTACAAGGCAGAGGGTGTGTCTTGTAGTGGGTAGAGAGGGGGGAATCGTGTCACAGCTCAGTCAGGGCTCATCACAGCATCAGACAGTTTTCTCCCATCCTCCCTGCCTTGTTTGTATTGTTTGGGAGAGCCTCCTACTTTCTCAAGGTGCTGGGGTATTTGTAGTGCATTTTCGGGTTTTATGTTGTTAGCTTGCCATTCAATTTTTTTGTCCTTTTATTTTCTTGTCATAGCAGCAGGCAGGGGGTCTTTTGGGTAGGCGGTGCTGGTTAAATAACTGTGGAAAATTGTGGGTTGAGCCCATCTGAGATATGGGTGTCCCTTCCTAACTGTGGAAAATTGTGGGTTGGGCCCATCTGAGGTAAGGGTATCCCTTTCCTAGCAATACGGTGGTAACATTGGGCTATTAATTAGGTTGTATCTGGTAGTACATAAGTGGTTAATTGTCCCTGAGTCGGTGTAGTTGCGGCTGGGGACCTTTGATTGGGTGGCAGATACAGCTCGTTAATCATGAGTATATAGGCTTTCAAAGACCTTAGGTTTTATTTTCGTGTCATAGCAGCAGGCAGGGCGTCTATTGGCACTTTGAAGGCAGTGCTGGTTAAATAATTGTGGAAAATTGTGGGTTGGGCCGATCTGAGGCATGGGTGTCCCTTCCTTACAATACGGTGGTAACATTGGGGTATTAATTAGACTGTATCTGGTAGTTTGTAAGTGGTAAATTGTAGTTGTGGCTGGGGGCCTTTGTTTGGGTGGTAGATACAACCGGTTAATCGTTAGTATATAGGCCTTCAAAGACCTTAGACCGGGCATAAGCTGAGGTTAGTTTATTTGTTATGCATTGACTGTATTATATGCATTGAGGCTCGGTTCACACTGCATGCCGATGCGGCTCACAGCAGGGGTCCTGTGTGTCCTGGTTCACTGTTTCAGGTCAAATTTCAGCCCGAATTTTGGGCTGAATATGGACCTTAAACAGACCAAAAGATGCACAGGGCTCCTGTGCAAATTCGCTCTGGAGCCACACCGGAGATATGCGAACCAGCTCCATAGAGAGCCGGTCAGAATCTCCTGCTATTGCAAATTGGATGTGGGGATCATGCATCCAATTCGCAATAGTGTGAACAAGACCTAAACTTATTTTCTTTTTAATGTTGAATTCAATGGTTTGTAATAAAAGGCTGCTATGGCCATTCGACTCCAAATAAAATGTGTCCTCTGGTGATTTTGGAAGGGGGGATTGGTCAAGTGATTAATGTTTTATAGATAATCGTAGCCTCTGCATTCTGCAGGTCCCTCCATCATGTCCAAGAAGGATGCCAAGTTTATTGAAGTTATTAAATAAATCTTACATGGTGCCGAGCAGCAACCCCAGGCAGTTATGGGAAGTTAGCAGGCTCAGAGCAGATTTAGTGTGCGGATCTCCAGTCAAACATCTAGCAAGGACAGGGAGATAGATGGCTGCCAGCCACAATGGGGAAGCTCCAAGGCACGCTAACCAGGAAGTGGTGTCACCAGAACCCAGAAGTCCTCAGCCACTGATCCCAAACAAACTGAAGGGACACCAAGAAACAGTACACTAGTCCAGTTACCAGGACAACATGTTTCAGGGCATGCCCCTTTCTCAAAGGGGCAAATTTGAGAATCCAGCTATTACATTCCCCATACATACAACAGTTTTCAGGGTTTTTTTTACACTGGAGCACCTGTTTAGTGTTCTTTCTTGCCATTAAAAATAGTTTACTTAATTTTTTTGGTTTCCCTGAAGGCAGTGGTGATGTAGCCCCACACAGATGACACCTGGGAAGGCAAGGTCACCATTGCCTTCATGGAATTCTCGTAACCAGATTGTCAAACTGGGAATGCATGGGATGAAGCAAATGACGTGATGCACCTCATCTCTCGCATGCATCATTCTAAATTACACTCATCAGCTCTCACAAGATCTTGGAGCGAGAGTTTGTTTTCAACAGTTGTATGGTGCATGCGCAAGATGAGGCACATGATGGCATGTGCTTCATCTTGTTTATGCACAGTATGACAGAATAATGATGTCAAATTTCAAAATAGTGGTGTGGGAGCCCAGGCTGCGCAAAAGCAGAATGAAAAATGTTAAAAATGAAGAAAAAGTCACGTGGACATAGGTAAGTATACATTTATTTCTTCCCTTTACATATTGCTAATGGTGTTGTAGATAAGGGGCAAGTCCTATTTGAAGTATTTTTTAATGTTGAACTTTCAGTGCTTCAATCCTAGGTGTCACCTGTCACACAAGCAGACGGGGGGGGGGGGGGGGGGGTTTATTTACTAAAGACAAATCCACTTTGCACTACAGGTGCTGTACCTCATTCACTGATGTTACAGTATAAACGTTTACACCCCCCCAGAAAAAAAAATCAAGTCAAGATAATACATATCATAAGGTACTGGTTTCTCAAATAAATTGAAAAAAAAAATCAATTATATAAAATGCACTTTACTGATGTTTTAAAATGAAGAACATATATCCTGGAGGTGTTTATATGGAACACGTAATAGGTTTCAGCAAACCATCATTTTACAAACAATAAATGTGTTATTTTCTGGACAACATGGGATCTTTAAATAAGTGTTGTACATGGCAGTGCTATTTATATACACAGCGCTGTGTCTGAGCTCATGGAGGTCTCAGCTTATTAAACCCTGGGGCAAAGACCTCTGGATTCCATCTTGGAAGCTACAAGGAAGAGAATTGGGTGAAGACAACGGCATTGTAAGTTTGTAATTGGACACAAATGGGCTTTACTTCTCTGACAGATATATGGCAAAATGTTATAGCCTGACAGAATGTCAAATTTTATGTTACATTAAGGGGAAGTAAAAATGCGAAAGGTACATAAAATTACTGAAAGGTGAACACTGCAATAATAACACAAGACGTGACACCAGCCAGCTAAAAAGAAACGCACCCTCACCAAAAAATGTATTTCATTAGCCACACAGCATATGTAATTCATATGCTACATTTAGCAATCCTATGGCTAGCAAATTGCACTAATCTGCTCCTGCAGTGTCATTCCTCTGCTGGCCAAACCAGTGAGGTCCTACGCCATTGCTTCATTTTTGTAATGAACAGTTCTAGACGCAAACAGTCTGCACCCAGGGGAGTACATCTGCTCCTGTACACATGTCCCTGTATTCATGTAAACACTCAGACGTGCAGTGTACAGCAGCAGCCTGTTATTAATTTGTACAGGTGACTGTGTGCAACACCCAGTGCTGGATTAAACTCTGTGGAGGCCCTTAGGCAGTTGAAACCTTGGGGCTCCCCTCGCAGGTTTCTGGAGTTTTCTCATGCACATGCTCTAGCGGGATAACATTTAATTAAGCAGTGTTCTAGTGGAATGACATCAAGCAAGTAGTGTGCATGTCGGCGGCAAGATGGAGAGGACCAGGGCTTTTTTTCTCAGAGAATAGGTGCAGGAACCCCCTCCCTTCTAAGTCACAGCTTGTCTCTGCCCCTACCCACCTCCGAGCACCGTCCCTTGGTTCCACCCCCTACCCACCTCCCAGTACTGCCCCTTTTAGAGAATACAGAACCAAGTATCATTCTGTGGAACTAAGTAAATTGTATATAATTTGTTAGCAGCAAAATAGATCCCCTGCAGCCAGCAACAATAGATACCCCAGCAACAATAGATCCCTCACACGACAATGCCCTCCCACAACAAAAATCCACCCCAGCAACAATAGACCCCTAGCAGCAACAGATTTCCCAGCAGCCAGCATCAATAGATCCTCCAGCAGCCAGCAAAAATAGACATCTCTCTCAACAGTAGATTCCTCTCAGCAACAACGGACCCTCCAGGAATATGAAACCCTCTCCCAGCAACAATAGATCCTCCACCAGCAACAATAGACCCCTGTGCAAAAATAGAACCCCACCAGGGTAGTCGCTATAGACTATAGATCCGCCAGCGGCAATCATCAATAGACCCTCCAGCATCCCCAACACCCCTTGCCATTACATAAATTTAGTACTGGAGGTGCTGGAGGTGCCGGAACTGCGTTCCCCCACTTTCCCCCTGAAAAAAAGCCCTGGAGAGGACCATCCCTACTGTACATTACACGTATTTAGGTTGCATCAGAGGCGAAGATCAACGTTTGAATGCCCCTTATTGGGAAATGACCTAATGCTATAGGAATGTCACTGTAAACTAGTTAGGATGGCCGAGCCCGTGGGATATCTCCTTGAAGGGTAATACTGCTATTTAGAGTTTGTAATTGACCAAATTCTAGTCTCTATATACCACCAGTGGCGTACCAAGTGTGGGGTGGGAGGCGGGCCGCCCTGGGTGTCACACACTTGGGGGGGTGTCAGGTCGGCGCCCCCCCTCTGCAACTAAAGTGCTGACAGCAGGGTGGGTTTAGGGAGCGGCGCGGTGACAGGGCAGGTTAGAGCATGGAGAGGCTAGCTGCAGTGGTGGGGGGTGCCAGTGCAGTGATGATGCCCTGGGCCCTGCCGATGGGGCCGGGGCGTCGGCAGGGACCAGGGCAACACCACTGCACCAACGATCCCCTTCTCTTTTGGCTGTGGTCTGTCTGAGTGGCTCTGAGCGGTCCCAGCTGTCTCACACAGCCCAGCAGAGTGAAGCCACCTCCCCCTCCTCTCTATTTATGTCTTCACAGGAGGAGGAAACCTGCTGTGCATGTCCCGCACTGATCTGAGGTACAATATGGGTCTGACTGTACTGACTGTACTCAATGGGGGGGTCTGTACTGAATGGGGGGTCTGTACTGCATGGAGGGATCTGCACTGAATGGGGGGGTCTGTACTGAATGGGGGGGTCTGCACTGAATGGGGGTCTGTTTTGAAGGGGGGAGTCTGCACTGAATGATGGGTCTGCACTGAAGGGGGTGTCTACACTGAATGGGGGGTCTGTACTGAATGGGGGAGTCTGCACTGAATGGTGGGGTCTGTACTGAATGGGGGGTCTGCACTGAAGGTGGGGTCTTCATTTAATGGGAGGGTCTGTACTGAATGATGGGGGGGGGTCTGCACTGAATGGGGGGTCTGTACTGAAGAAGGGCTCTGTACTGAATGGGGGGTCGTCACTGAAAAATTAACTCCAGCAGTTCCCACCCTCTGTTCAGCACTGCTCACTGTCTCTCCATCTACATGATTAAGGTAAGAACAGACAGAGCTGGGGGGTCTGTGTAACATGCAGGGGGTTCAGAACTGTTAGGGGGGTCTGTGTACCATGCAGGGGTCCAGAACTTTTAGGAGGGAGTCTGTGTAACCAGCAGGGGGTCCAGAACTATTAGGGGGGTTCTGTGTAACCAGCAGGGGGTCTAGAACTGTTAGGGGTGGTGTCTGTGTAAAATGCAGGGGTCCAGAGCTGTTGGGGGCTGTGTAATGTAAAGGGGCCCTGAGGTGCAGGGGGCTGTGTAATGTAATGGGGTCCAGAGGTGCAGGGTGCTGTGTAATGTAAAGGGATCCAGAGGTACAGGGTGCTGTGTAATGTAAAGGGTTCCATAGATGCAGGGTGCTGTGTAATGTAAAGGGGTCCAGAGGAGCGATGCTGCGTAATGTAAAGGGGTCCAGAGGTGCAGGGTGCTGTGTAATGTAAAGGGTTCCAGAGATGCAGGATGCTGTGTAATGTAAAGGGGTCCAGAGATGCAGGGTGCTATGTAATGTAAAGGGGTCCAGAGGTGTGATGCTGTGTAATGGAAAGGGGTCCAGAGGTGAAGTTGTGGAGAGGGGGTACACAGTAGTGAATAAGAGGGGGCACAGTGGGGTGTTTTTACATTTTAACATGGGGGGTGCCAGATATAGGATCCGCCCCGGGTGCCAAATGCTCTAGGTACGCCCCTCTATACCACAACCAAAACTTGTTATAGGGAGTCTTGTCTCAGAGCTTCTATTATGCAAGCGTCTGATCGGATCATCGTGCCCTATAAGACCGGGGACTTTGTGATAAAAAAAGGCATCTATAGTGTTACATTTGTATCTATAATTCCTAATTTCACATAAAACCCCAAAACATAAAATATCACATAACCATGACAAAACAGCCCCAATGCAAAATTTGATCTGGGGCCCCCCACTACCACCCGCTGCTTCCACCGTGCGCCAAGATACTGCAAGTGGCTAGGTATTTCAGATCTCTATTTACACATTGAAAGGGTAATTCAAAAGATTTTGGAGAAACTGTCCACATTTTGACATACCCCTCCAATCATTTTGAATACCCCGGAGCAGGGCTAGGCAACCTTTGAGAGGTGGAGATCTACCTGAACAACATAAAGAGAGATCAAAAATCATTGTGCCTTTTTTTTTCTTTAAGAATTTATTTAGCAAGGCCTAACTAAATAGTATGGGAAACTTAGAGAGATATAATAAAACAAATGTCATTGTAAAAATATAAACGTAGCCTACCTTTAAAGTAGACAGTGTCAGTCAGTAGAGCAGTGGATGGTGTATGGATAGTGTCAGTACGGCAGTGGATGGTGTGTGGACAGTGTCAGTAGAGCAGTGGACAGTGTCAGTAGGGCAGTGGACAGTGCCACTAGGGCAGCGGAGGGTGTCAGTAGGGCAGAGGTTGGTGTCCGTAGAGCAGTGGACAGTGTCAGTCAGTAGAGCACTGGATGGTGTCAGTAGGGCAGAGGACAGGGTCAGTAGAGTATTGGATGGTGCCAGTAGGGCAGTGGATGGTGTCAGTAACACAGTGGATGTGTTCGTAGGGCAGAGGACGGGGCCAGTAGAGCATTGCTTGGAGTCAGTAGTTTTTTTTTTTTTGTTATTTTATTTTTTTTATTATTTTTTTTACCATTTTATTTTATTTTATTTTTTTAACAATTTTTTAGCAGCCCTGTTGGGGGCCTTTGGTGAAATATCAGGGATCTAAACAGACCACTGATGTCTCTCTTTTGAGACTGAGAAGGGGACTGAGGACAGAGATTCCCCAGTCCCTTTCTCTGCAGCCTCAGCAGCACTGGAGTGGACAATGAATGGGGAAGTGCTCTGTTCTGGGCAGCGTCTTGTTCATTCACAAACTGAAGCATAGTAAACACAGGGCAGCAAAAATAAGAGTAACCTGGATAGGAACCATTCTTTCTGCCCAGGTTTGAAACTGAAACTGACAGGGAGGCCGCACAGGCTCCTTGGAGAATGGATCATTGTGACCCCTGACGTTACACCAGTGTGGAATACTAGTCAGTGCCAATGGGCAAAGGTGTATTTGCTTTGGAAGAATAAATCACCTCTAACATTGGGTGTCCTACATTGCTGTGTTATGTAAAACTATTACAAAATGTACACATTTTAGAATAGGGTGCCTCTGGTTCAGAATTTTAAAGGGTGCCTTGACTGGAAAAAAGGTTGAGAAACGCTGCTTTAACCACTTGCCTAGTGGCCACTTTTACCCCCTTCCTGCCCAGGCCAGTTTGCAGCTTTTAGAGTTGTCACAATTTGAATGACATTTGGGCGGTCATGCAGCACTGTACCCATATGAAATGTTATGATTTTTTCACATATATAGAGCTTTCTTTTGGTGGTATTTAACAGGTAATTTTTCTCCTTCACTGATGTGCACTGATGAAGCTGCACTGATGGGCACTAATAGGCAGCACTGATGGGCACTGATGAGGCGGCACTGAGGAGGCTGCACTGATATGGGACACTGATGGAATCTAATAGGCAGCACTGAAAGGCACTGATAGGCAGCACTGATGCACACTGATAAGTGACTCTGATAAGGAGGCACTGATAGACAGCACTGATGGGCACTGATTGACAGCACTTATGCGCACTGATTGGCACTGTTGAAGCTGCAATAATAATCAGAACACTGATGATCAGAGCCCTGATTATCAGAACAGATGTCCCCTTTCATACTAACTGTGACAGCGCGAGGAAAAGAATGCCGATAACCATCAAATATGTTTACATTGTGATCAGCTGTGATTGGACACAGCTGATCACGTGGTAAAGAGCTGCTGTGATTGGCTCTTTACCCCGATCTGTGATCAGCTGTGTCTGAAGAACACAGCTATCAAAGAGCGTGCTGGGTGCTCGCCAAAACGATGTGCTGAGGCATGGTAAGGTCCTAGATCACACAGCTACTTAATTGTTTAGATTTAAAACAATACAGTTAGGGCTAATTCACACAGACATCTAAAACAGCATTTAGATGCATGTAGATTAGTATGCATCTGTACGCGGAACTATAGTAATCAATAGTGCCATAATCACAGTTGCATCTAAATCGAAAATTTACACCATGTTTAGCAGCGCACAAAAAAAAAAGTAGGACACAGCTTACATATCTGTTGATTTTTATGTGGGTAAACCCATGTAAAGGGGTATACAACAAAATACATAAAATTATTAGAAGAATTGTACACGCCTAAATGCTGTATGCATCTAATCAAGAGTACTTTAGGCACATTAGGTAGGAATGTTTGCTAGCTCTGCAAGCAAGGACCTGCATCCATGCAAAAAATACACATATGTCCATGTGAATGAAGTCTAAGATAGGATGATTCAGGAAATATTTAACAAGGGCCCTTCTTAAATTTAAAGTATACAGTATATATATATATAACGTACAAGGATAAAGTAGAAACAATAATGATTACAATTTACGAATTACCCCTTTACTGTGCAAAACAATGCTTAGAATATTTTATAAAAACCATTGTGTAATTAATTTTCACAAAAAACAGACAACACTATTCAACAGAATAAGAAAAAAGATGAACTGGGTGTATGTTACGCTTTTTTCACTTTGATGAATGATGCCTGTTATTTACAGATGTACAGATCCGCAATGTATGCAGCTCCCTTTACCAGTACAGCTGATGTTTATCTGGGCTCAGTGTGAAAATGTCACAGGCACACAGACAGGCTCCACCAGGTGTGAAAATGCTGATAATCTATGCGTAGAAAGCAGGGTTATTAATCAACATGCTATATATACTGTCTATAGGTTAAAATCATCCCTGAGTCTTTTTCAAGCAGAAAAACAAAGCTGTACATAGAATATAAATTTGATTTTTAATAAGGTAATAAACTTCTACATTATCACTTACATTGGCCTTTACAAATAAAAATTACAAATATATGCCAAAATGAGTTTGAGCAGTGATGTGGTGATATCACTGATATTTTAATGGAGAATTATTAATTACACCTTTCATGTCTGAGGATTTCTAATTCTGTTTGGTCAAAGTTGTGATCCTGGTACAAAATGATCAATAACTCCAAAATTTGCTGGTGCTCTATGTTTTTGTAGTGGGCTCGAGGCAAATGTTGTTCTTTCTTTTAACCCCCCCTCAGACTCAATATCCAAAAGTTATATAAGGTGGTAAAATCTGCCGCATCCTAAATTTATCCTGACCAGCCTTCCTCGTCCAGCCTGGCGGTCTCCTCCTAAGACCTTATTCAGACGGGTGTTGTCACCTTTTCTGCGTGCAGGTTGTCTTTGCTTTGGTGTCTGCCTCTGCCCTGAACTACATACCAGCACCCATCTGAATGAGGCCTAAGAAGAAAAGCATTTTCCCTGCCACCATGCTGCAGAGTAAGACCTTTGCTCTCTTTGTGAAAGCAGTGGTCTCTCTGCAGAAATCTGACACACCTTATGTTGAGGTCGGGTTCACACTTCTGATCCAATTTTGCCCCTAGACTGCACGGGATCTGACTTTGGTTCGACAATACCAGTATACCAGTGAGCGCTCCTGGACCATACCCCTACCCATTCACCAAAAAGTGTCAAAAAGAAATAAAAACAGTACACAGGTTTTTGACAAAGTCCTTTATTAAAAATGAAGCATGTCCCCCGTCGTAGCTCCAAGGGGTCCTCTCCCTCTGGTGAGATCTTCATCCTCAGGTTCTTCTCCCTCTGCTGCTGATGTCTTCTTCCTCTGGTTCTTATCTCTCTGCTGCTAATGTCGTCTTCATATGGTTCTTCTCCCTCTGTTACTGATGTCTTCTTCCTCTGGTTCTTCTGCTGGTTCTTCTCCTGACGCTAGCTCCCACTGTTGTCTGCCATTTCTTATATAGACACGGGGTGCGGCCACCCGGTGATGTCAACCTGAGACTACACCCCCTTATGACATCACCGCCCATCATGCTGTCAGTCCATTGAATTCTTCCTACACAGCAGCTCCCTCCTCTTGCTAATATAGCTTTTAACCACATGCCGACCGGGCCATAGCTGAAAGACAGCTACAGCGCAGTCGGTTTATTCTGGGTGGGCGTCCCAAGAACGTCCTCACAGAATCGTGCTCCCGCGTGCCCCCTGGGGCACGCACTCAGGAACATCCATGACTGTCGGGTCCGGGGGATCCGGCGCATCACGGATCACGGTAAATGGCCGCTGATAGCGGCCGTTTACCACATGATTGCTCCGTCAAATGACGGAGCATCACTTGTAAACAAACCTGCGTCATGTTTTGACGCCGGTTCCTCCCTCCCCTCTCTGTACCGATCAGTACAGTGTGAGAGGAGAGAGGGTGAGAATGTTTGCAGCGCTGTGGGCACTACTGATCCAGCCCACAGCACTGCTCAGTGCCCATACTCTGCCAGTACTCTGCCATACTCTGCAATACTCTGCAATATTCGGCCAATACTCGGCGAATATTCGCCAATATTCTGCAATAAATTTTAACAGAAACAAAGAATTTTTTTTTTAACGAATTTTCAGTCTTTTTTGATTTATAGCTTAAAAAATTAAAAACCCAGCGGTGATTAAATACCACCAAAAGAAAGCTCTATTTGTGTGAAAAAAAGGACAAACATTTCAAATGGGTACAGTGTTGCATGACTGAGTAATTGTCATTCAAAGTGTGAGAGCACAGAAAGCTGAAAATTGGTCTAGTTAGGAAGGGGGTTTAAGTGCCCAGTGGTCAAGTGGTTAACCAGTTCAGCACCACATGGCAGCAGCTACAGAGAGCAGCTGCAGCCAGTGTTTCCTTCACTCTCCATTTTTAGCCAAGCACCTGGCTACAGTTGTTTGGGTCCATATGCAAAGAGAACAATATGCAGCAAGTATACACTGGCAGTACACTCCCCTCTGGGGGAAGAGAAGCCATGAGGCCAGGGGCCTGAAGAAGATTTCTGCAAAGAACTTTCAGTGAGCACCACAGGAGCAGCTCCTGGGTGGACCCAGTGGGACATTGCACCTTGATAAAGACCAGTATCTGGGAGCTCATGCTATCTGTATAGGAACTTGTTATTACCAATCATGTGGGTCAATCGTGGGTAAGTACTGTCCATAACAGTGCTGAAATCTTTATTACTGGAGGGGCACATGCACGCGAGCAAGGGAGATGGATGCCTGATTCCCCTGCTCCGCGCCATTGCAACGAATCCACTCGCCTAGCCAGGCACAGATCGTACATATTCACCTCTCATCCACCTCCCGTGGCTTTGGAATGTCCCAGGCTGCTAGGGCTATGTACCGCTCGTCCAAACAGAAACACAAGAACCGGCAGCACGCTAAGGCATCACCAGCTGCAGGCAAGGGCAAAGGCAAAATGTGGCCCAAACCTCCAGAGCCTGACGACACAACTCAGCTCCCCGCAGCAGATCCAGCATCACCTGCTGACAGCCATCAACAATTCCCTACAGATCTGGTGAGTCCCTTGCCCGCAGACTCTGATAACTTGCTGGCCAAATTCCACACTGTAGTAAGGGATGAGATTACTATAGCCTCCCACAAGCTTTCTTCTGACTTAGTGAGGGGCCTTAAAGAGATAGGTCACCGCACGAATCAGTTGGAACAACACATAGACTTAGCTACCACTGTTTTAGAGGGTCATGAGGAAGAAGTGAACAAACTGTCAGCTGAACTGGAGGCCATGAGGGATAAACTAGAGGATGCAGAGAACAGGGCCCACAGAGATCACCTTCGCATGCGCGGTGTCCGTGAAACTATCACTGACCTGCAAGGTACAGCAACTGCTTTCTTTCAGGAACTGGCCCCTGAGATTCTTGTGGACAGGCTGGAATTTGACCGTATCCACCGGTCCCTTGCCCCTAAACCGTCAGATGGCCCCCCAAGGGATATCATCATTAAATTTCATTATTACCGAACCAAAGAGAAACTCTTACAGTTGAGGGAGCAGCAAGAACTTTCCTTCCAAGGGAATCCTCTCCAGCTGTTTGCGGACCTTTCACCGGTAACTATTGCCAGACGTCAGAGTTTGAAGCCCTATCTCTGGATCCTATAATTTCAAGGGATAAATTATAGATGGGGGTTTCAATTCAGGCTTTCATTCTCACAAGGGCTGCCAGTTACATGCCTCTTCTCTGTCTGACCTACAACGCCATTTTCTGGAACTGCAGTTTGACCTACTTTTGTCTCAAGAAGAGGCAACGCCTTTGTCCTCCGGACCCGGACCTTCTCGTCCTCCCCGTCAGGCCTCCCAACCATCCCAAAATTCTCAACCCTGCTCCCACGCGAGACTTACAGGCCCAAGTTTTCAAGACAACTAATGGCTGAAGGTAACTGTCTCATTTCTGTGATTTCCACATATTGCCGGCCTGTTAAGTGATATAGGGCCCTCTGTTGCATTTTATTGCCCTTTACTAACTGTCCACCTCACCCCTGCTTCAAACTCTGATGCAGGGCTGCGGGTTGTTACCCTGTTGTCAGGTCACCTAAAGGCCAGGTGACAGATGCACCCCGTTGGGGTCAGGAGTGCACCGCTGAGGTAGTGGACCCTACGGCTGACTGCTGTGGATGGAGCTCTGGGTGGTTCAGGAAAGCAGGTACTCTGGAGCACCAACACGAATCACACTGGGAGCTAGAGCATGAGATTTCCCAGGGCGCGGACTCTTAGAGCCAGCTGGTGTTCACCAGGGCCCCTGATGGTGGGGATGGACTTCGCTGCAGTCTGGCTCCAGGTTGCGGCCCCCAGGGTCTCCCAGCTCACGCTCACAGTAGACTACTTAGGATAGAAAGGAAGCAGAAGCCTGGGACAACAAGGATGGTCAGGAGATAAGCCAAAAGGTCAGGGCAACAAGTAGATAGGGATAGTCAAAGAACACGCCAAAGGTCAGGATATGAAGCAGACGAGGACAGCCAAGAACAAGCCAAGGTCAGTAAACAGGATCAGATGTAGGACACACAGCAATATTGATTAGCAAGGCCACCTCCTGCTATAACTGCTTTGGGGGATTCCTGGACCATTACAGGGTGGGAGGTTATTTGATTTCTAGCTGGGGTTGTCTAGCTCCTCAGTGTTGGTCATCCCTCCCAGCAGACCTGTAGCTATTTCTACATAGTGTACAGTTATCTGTCGCCTCCAGTCTCCGACTGAGGAAGGGGCCTCTTCTAAGTTTAACTTGTTGGTTGAAATGCCTACTTTCTTATCAAAGTTCTACATTTCTACTTTATGGTTTGATAGAATTACGGATATTGAGCATTTGTGGTCACCTGATCACTCTGGGGTGCCCCGCTGGAAGATGGTGGCCCCAGGTGCTCAAGGTACCTCTGTTTCTATGCAATTATATGTTTTCTACAGGTTGTGTTTAGTTTTTCTTTTGCTTGTGCTTTATATAGTTTGTTAGGTCTTACAATGTGCTAATAATATTTCAGTTGATCACTTTATTTTATAGACGGCGAGTGGGTCCGATGCACCACTGCTCCCCCTAAGTGTCGGAACTTGTCTAAGACAGTAGTCCTGGCCAACCTCGGACCCCATTGTGGGCCTTGTGCCCCACACAGTAATGCATTCAGGTTTTACATGTTCATTGAGCTCTGAGTATTTCTCGTTTTTTTTTTGTCCTATGATCTGCTTTTTTCTTCTTCCTCTTTACGTATTTATTTTCCATGACGTTGAATTGGCTATCCCTGAATGTTCAGGATATGAACTCCCCCCAAAAAAGAGTGAAGATTTTTTAAATACCTCAAAAAACAAAAAATAGATATAGCATGCTTGCAGGAAACCCATTTTTCCTCCTCCTTCTGTCCCAAATATTTTGATGCTTGCTATCCTCAAATCTTTTTGGCTAATGGCCCAACCAAAGAGGAGTGCTGATTGCTCTATGCAAATCGGTTCCCTTCAGTTGCAGTAAACAGATAACAAACCCAAATGACAGGTACCTTTCGTTGCAAGGTACTATTCAAGACACTGACGTGACTATCATGATTTACTATGCTCCAAATGAAAACCCAGGGCCTTTCCTGACTCCTCTATGTTCTTTATTCAAGTCCCATCAGAAATGTACCCTTCTACTGGCAGGTGACTCTAATGTGACTCTGAATCCCTCTATTGATAAATATCCTTCGGAACACAAAACCCCTTCTCCTGCTGCTACAATCTTTTTACATTCTTCACACAGTCATGACTTGGTAGATGTCTGGAGAGAGCTTCACCCCTTGGGTAAGGACCATACCTATTATTCTCATCCCCACCATTCTCACTCGAGGATTGACCACATGTTTGTACCTCGGAATCATCTTCCCTTAATTGTGTCCTCCTCTATTTTAGCTGCCCTATGGTCTGACCACGACCCTGTCCTGGCTGTTTACCACTCCCTCCTTAGTAAGCCACAACATTCCCCCTGGGTAATGAATGACTCCCTTTTATCTTTTAAAGCAATTTTAAGTGACATTTACCAAGCTTCCGTGGAGTATTTCCATCTCAATCAGGGAATGGTTTCTTCCCCTGTGACCCTATGTGAAGCATATAAGGCAGTCCTTCAGGGCCATGTTATCCAACTGGCGACAAAACGTAAGAAAGAACGAATGTTGGCTCGGCGCACTTTGGAGCAGCGCCTGGAGGCAACGTCAACAGGCTTTAAACAATCCCCTACTCCTGCCAATCGTAAGCTCTTGGACCCGGCTCGTATGGACCTAGGCTTAACTGATGAGGCAGAACACACCCTACGCTGGGCTCGCCAGAAATGGTATGCCAAGGTGAACAAACCTAACGCGATGCTGGCCAATAGGTTACGTACCTTTACCCCAAGATGCACCCCCATTACTTTACGCACCCGCCATAATATCCTTACCGGTAATCCTCTTCGGGGTCTTATATGAATTTTGTCATCATCTCACTAATCTTTACTCTGCCCCCAATCAGTCTTCCACTCAGGGCCTAGACACCTTTTTTGAATAGCTTGTCATTACCCATTATCTTCCCTATCTGAAACTCACTCATCCTTAATGGATCACGATATACAGGTCTCTGAAGTCTTACAATGCATCAAAGATTTTAGGGTGGGCAAAAGGCCAGACCTGGATGGCTTTATGGCACTGTCTATGGAAACTGGCAGATGTCCTTGCTCCCCAGTTAACGGCTATGTTCAATTTGGTTAAAGATGGTCAATCCTTTACATCAAATCTATTGACCGCCAATATCCTGATGATCCCTAAACCAGCCCGGGACCACTCCTCTTGGGCCAACTTTAGGCCAATCTCATTAATTAATATAGACATGAAAATATTGATGAAGATTTTTGCCAATCACTTAAATTCCATTCTCCCACACCTAATAAAGAAAGACCAGGTGGGATTTGTCCCACGGAGACATGCCGGTGATGCTATCAGGCGGCTGCTTTAAATCCAACATATAGCTCATAGTAGGTCTTTAGCGACAATGTTCTTGTCTCTTGATATCAATAAAGCCTTTGACACTTTGTCTTGGCCTTGCTTAATGCAGGTGCTTCACCATTACTGCTTTGGCACCTCTTTCCTGAGTTGGGTATCAGCACTATATGACTCCCCCCAGGCTAAATTCAATTATTATGGCTTTGAGTCGCCTCTTTTCCCCATTAAGAGAGGAATCTGACAAGGGTGCCCACTGTCTCCACATTTATTTATTTTGACATTGGAACCCTTGGCGGAGGCGATTCAAATTCATTAGACATAACAGGGGTAGAAGTAGCAGGTACTTCGTATAAGATATCGTTGTTTGCGGACAATATCCTGCTGTCCATGACTAAACCCAGAATCTCCCTCCCTAACTTACGTTCTCTCCTAGATACCTTTGCGACATTCTCAGGTCTATCCGTCAATCTTGCCAAGTCTAAAACTATGTCGATCAACCTTCCACCCTCAGAGCTGGCAACTCTACAAACAGCTTTCTTCTTCCAGTGGTTGCCTTCATTGCCCTATTTGGGGATCAGGCTTAGTCCAACATATGCAGGACTTTATCAAGCCAATTTCCCTCCATTGTTTAGGAAGCTATTAGCTATGCTCTCCTCCTGGTCCCATCTCCCGTTATCCTGGTTTGGTAGAATTGTAACTGTAAGTATGACCTACCTTCCAAAACTGCTTTATCCCGATCCCTCCACACATTTTGCGTATGCACCAACGCAAAATCCTGCAGTTTGTATGGGGCTCCGCGAGACCCAGAATAAATAAACAGGTCCTATACGCCCGCAAGATCAATGGTGATCTCTCGACCTGCAAGCTTATTATACCGCAGCAGACATAGCCCATTTATCTCACCTTCACGAGAAATATCAAATGCTGTTATGAGCCACTATCGATTTAATATGACTCTTCCAATAAGATATGGTATACAGGAGGAATGTTGGCTTATATTAGCTTATATTCGTTTTTATTATGTACTCTGTAATGGGTTAGCGAAGCAACCTGCCACACATTGCGGATTGTCACTTGCCACGACGCCACCTGCCACACGTTGCAGATTGTCACTTGCCACAACGTCACCTGCCACACATTGCAGATTGTCACTTGCCACAATGTCACACATTGCAGATTGTCACTTGCCACGACGTCACCTGCCACACATTGCAGATTGTCACTTGCCACGACGCCACCTGCCACATGTTGCAGATTGTCACTTGCCACAACGTCACCTGCCACACATTGTAGATTGTCACTTGCCACGGTGCAA
Source organism: Lithobates clamitans (assembly GCA_037952925.1). Lineage (NCBI taxonomy): Eukaryota > Metazoa > Chordata > Amphibia > Anura > Ranidae > Lithobates > Lithobates clamitans. Next base: position 3,021,719 of record JBBGZY010000573.1, on the reverse strand, counting down.
CCTGCCACACGTTGCAGATTGTCACTTGCCATGATGCCACCTGCCACACATTGCAGATTGTCACTTGCCACAACGCCACCTGTCACATGTTGCAGATTGTCACAACGTCACCTGCCACATGTAGCGGATTGTCACTTGCCACAATGTCACACATTGCAGATTGTCACTTGCCATGATGCCACCTGCCACACGTTGCAGATTGTCACTTGCCACGACGTCACCTGCTACACGTTGCAGATTGTCACTTTCCACAACATCACCTGCCACACCTAGCGGATTGTGGATTGTCACTTTCCACGTCACCTGCCACACATTGCGAATTGTCACTTGCTGTGTCCCAGAGTAAAGGCAGACAGCAGAGAGATGATGTAATCTCTCTGCTGCCTGTGTCTGCACAGTGAGGGCGGAACTGCAGTGATGCAGGCCGGGCGGTGAGAGATGATGTCATCTCTCTGCTCCCCCGCCCGCCAGCCCGCTAATTGGCCAGCAAGCCCACTCACAAGCTGACTGTCCTGCTCGCTGACTGACTTCCCTTGTTCTGCCCACATGCTCCTGTCCCCCATCGGATAGTGTCCACCCTGCACTGCGCAGGCGCAGCGCTTGCGCATTACAGAGGACAAAGGAGACGCGAACGTCTCCGAACATGAACAGCGGGAGCGTGTGGCACAATGTACTCTTAATTGAGCAGGCGCCATGTAGAGCTGATGAACAGCTGTTCCTGTTCATGAGACTTTCGGCGTCTCCTTTGTCCTCCGTACTGCGCAAGCAATGCGCCTGCACAGTACAGGGTGTACACTATCCGATGGGGCACTTTCTCGGCAGAACACTGGGCTCCTCACAGTGGGATCCGCAGCGGAACAGGTGGAATGGGCTGGCTAGTGGGCGGCAATTTGCCGCCCCCCAGAAAGTGCTGCCTGGAGTCATCGCTCCATTGGGTCCCATGGTAGGGCCAGCCCTGGTGTATTGGAATCTTTATGGGAAAAATCCCAGTAATAAAGATTAATTCAAAATCGATTTGGCATAACATGCCGAGCCTCACCGGTAGTGTTCTCCACTGTTAATTTTTTGTAATTTATTTTGAAATGAGTAAGCTGGAGATTCGTTTTGTATGACTAATGCTGCGTACACATGAGCGGACTTGCCAACGGGCTAAACTCCATCCGCATTTCCAACAGAAAGATTTAGAACATGTTCTATATTAGAGTCCATCGGAAATGCCGACAGAAAAAGTCCAATGAGGCATACACACGGTCGGAATGTCCGACCAAAAGCTCCCGTCGGACTTTTTCTGGTGGGGAGTCCGGCCGTGTGTACGCGGCATAAGTTTATTATTGCAGAATAACAGCTCATTTGAGGGATGAAAAGAAAACTGTCTCCTATGCTGAATCACAGAAAACCATTTTTTTTCTTGAAATATTGGCATTTTTGTTTAGACAGAAAAACCGTATTGTTTCCAAAATGGTATTATGGTTGAGTCATAAAGGAAAAAGGTGAAAGAAGCAGAAATAACATCAATAAGGATATATAGAAAGCTGCAATGTAAGTTGATAAAAAAGAAGCAAAGTTATGAGTCAGACAATATAAGTAAAGAAACAGATAAGGGCAAGTCATAAGAAAAATCAGCCGCTGGCATTGAATGGAAATAATAGAGACTGCCACTTTTGACCTTCTCCTGAAAATACTTGTACTAGTGTCCTGGCTGTCTTTGACCTCAGTGCAGTGAGAAACACCTAATCTGCATTCATGTGCTGGGTTAGTGACTCAGAAAGTTTAGAAGTACACTTTTTTTCCAGTTTTAGTTAGCACCTCAGGTCGGGTCAGGTTGTGTTTGCTGTCTGTGACCTGAGGGGGTAGACTCACTTTTTGTCTTGGTGCTTTTCACAAGAACAGGACTAGAAGGAATATCTTTGAATAAGGACATTTTTTCCAGTGACTAGTGTTAAAAAGTGAGATATTCCCCTCCAGGGCCGGTGCACCCACTAGGCGAATTAGGCAGCCGCCTAGGGCGCACTGCCGCCTAGGGGCGCATCTGACCCTTGCCTTCCCCTTCTTGTCGCCCCCCCAAGCTCCCGGCAGAGCCGCTGATAGGGGACTAAGACAGCAAGGAGTTCGGTGCGGCAGGCGGGCGGGTGGCAGGCGGGCGGGTGGTAGCCTTACAGTGCGGTGTGCAGCTTCTCCCCTCTCCCTCCTATCGGCTTTCACACATGCTGGAGGGAGAGGGACGTCTGTGTAACAGGGCAGGCAGCCAATAGCGCTGCTCTTCTGAGTGGGAGGGCGTGATTGCTAAGTTGCTCCGCCTCCCACTACCTCCTTAGCCAATCAGATTGCCCAGCCCGCCACATTTGACTAGAAGATGCTAGTGGCCAGAGCAGGACGGGATGGAGAGGATCCGACATACCTGAGTATGATGAAGAAGGTATGGAGATCAAACATGTCAGTGTCACAATGCATTGCTGGCTGCAGAAATGGATCAGTGTGTTCTCCTTCTCCCGTCCTGTGTGTACAATATGCAGTGATCACACTGATCTCCCCTCTGTCTTCTCACACTGCTTGTTATCTGTGTTTTTATTTACACTGAACACAGGACAGGAGAATGATGATTAGACTTCTGCAAGATGCTGCAACTTCAGCTCTTTCTATAGCTATATAGGCCATCTAGGTTTTGTTTGACCTTTTATTTGTTATCTTTGAAGGCATTATCTGATCAGGCTGGGAGAAGCTTCCCAGACCTGTTAACCATTTACTGTCCTCCTGTGCTTGAGAAATTACTTTTGTTTTTTTGGCACTTATATCTTGTAAACTCCTGTTTACACAGTGCAGTGATCAATGTATTTCCACACTGGTCACTGCTAGCCTAGGAAACACTTGTACTATGTTTGCAGTCTCTGATCATTTCCTGCACCATCTCTGCAGTCTCTGACCATCTCCTGTACCATCTCTGCAGTCTCTGATCATCTCCTGTAGTCAGGGCCGGTGCTAGACTATTTTGCACCCTAGGCAAGACCAGCAACTTGCGCCCCCCCCCCCCCCCCAAAAAAAAAAACACACTGAATGGCTTTGTGCAGAGTCATTAACCACTTGCCGACCGCCGCACGACGATGTACGTCGGCAAAGCGGCACGGGCAGGCAAAAGGGCTTACCTGTACGTCCCTGCCTGCCCGCGGGTGGGGGGTCCGATCGGACCCCCCCCCGGTGCCTGCGGCGGTCGGCAAATGTCCCCCGGCGATCGGTGGTGAGGGGGAGGCCATCCATTCGTGGCCCCCCCCTCGCGATCGCTCCCAGCCAATGGAATCATTTCCCTGCCTCTGTATTGTAAACAGAGGCAGAGGAAATGATGTCATCTCTCCTCGGCTCGGTATTTTCCGTTCCGGGCCGAGGAGAGAAGACTTCACTGTGAGTTACACAAACACACACACACAGTAGAACATGCCAGGCATACATTTCACCCCGATCCCCCCCCCGATCGCCCCCCGATCACCCCCCCCCCCTGTCACAAACTGACACCAAGCAGGTTTTTTTTTTTTTTTTTTTTTTTTTTTCTGATTACTGTATTGGTGTCAGTTTGTGACAGTTAGTGTGTTAGGGCAGTGAGTCTTAGGCCCCCTTTAGGTCTAGGGTACCCCCCTAACCCCCCTAATAAAGTTTTAACCCCTTGATCACCCCCTGTCACCAGTGTTGCTAAGCGATCATTTTTCTGATCGCTGCATTAGTGTCGCTGGTGACGCTAGTTAGGGACGTAAATATTTAGGTTCGCCGTCAGCGTTTTATAGCGACAGGGACCCCCATATACTACCTAATAAATGTTTTAACCCCTTGATTGCCCCCTAGTTAACCCTTTCACCACTGATCACCGTATAACTGTTACGGGTGACGCTGGTTAGTTCGTTTATTTTTTATAGTGTCAGGGCACCCGCCGTTTATTACCGAATAAAGGTTTAGCCCCCCGATCGCCCGGCGGTGATATGCGTCGCCCCAGGCAGCGTCAGATTAGCGCCAGTACCGCTAACACCCACGCACGCAGCATACGCCTCCCTTAGTGGTATAGTATCTGTATGGATCAATATCTGATCCGATCAGATCTATACTAGCGTCCCCAGCAGTTTAGGGTTCCCAAAAACACAGTGTTAGCGGGATCAGCCCAGATACCTGCTAGCACCTGCGTTTTGCCCCTCCGCCCGGCCCAGCCCAGCCCACCCAAGTGCAGTATCGATCGATCACTGTCACTTACAAAACACTAAACGCATAACTGCAGCGTTCGCAGAGTCAGGCCTGATCCCTGCGATCGCTAACAGTTTTCTTGGTAGCGTTTTGGTGAGCTGGCAAGCACCAGCCCCAGGCAGCGTCAGATTAGCGCCAGTACCGCTAACACCCACGCACGCAGCATACGCCTCCCTTAGTGGTATAGTATCTGAACGCATCAATATCTGATCCGATCAGATCTATACTAGCGTCCCCAGCAGTTTAGGGTTCCCAAAAACGCAGTGTTAGCGGGATCAGCCCAGATACCTGCTAGCACCTGCGTTTTGCCCCTCCGCCCGGCCCAGCCCAGCCCACCCAAGTGCAGTATCGATCGATCACTGTCACTTACAAAACACTAAACGCATAACTGCAGCGTTCGCAGAGTCAGGCCTGATCCCTGCGATCGCTAACAGTTTTTTTGGTAGCGTTTTGGTGAACTGGCAAGCACCAGCCCCAGGCAGCGTCAGATTAGCGCCAGTACCGCTAACACACACGCACGCAGCATACACCTCCCTTAGTGGTATAGTATCTGATCGCATCAATATCTGATCCGATCTGATCTATACTAGCGTCCCCAGCAGTTTAGGGTTCCCACAAACGCAGTGTTAGCGGGATCAGCCCAGATACCTGCTAGCACCTGCGTTTTGCCCCTCCGCCCGGCCCAGCCCACCCAAGTGCAGTATCGATCGATCACTGTCACTTACAAAACACTAAACGCATAACTGCAGCGTTCGCAGAGTCAGGCCTGATCCCTGCGATCGCTAACAGTTTTTTTGGTAGCGTTTTGGTGAACTGGCAAGCGCCAGCGGCCTAGTACACCCCGGTCGTAGTCAAACCAGCACTGCAGTAACACTTGGTGACGTGGCGAGTCCCATAAGTGCAGTTCAAGCTGGTGAGGTGGCAAGCACAAGTAGTGTCCCGCTGCCACCAAAAAGACAAACACAGGCCCGTCGTGCCCATAGTGCCCTTCCTGCTGCATTCGCCAATCCTAATTGGGAACCCACCGCTTCTGCAGCGCCCGTACTTCCCCCATTCACATCCCCAACCAAATGCAGTCGGCTGCATGAGAGGCATTTTTATGTCCTCCCGAGTACCCCTACCCAACGAACCCCCCCAAAAAAGATGTCGTGTCTGCAGCAAGCGCGGATATAGGCGTGACACCCACTAATATTGTCCCACCTGTCCTGACAATCCTGGTCTTTGCATTGGTGAATGTTTTGAACGCTACCATTCACTAGTTGACTATTAGCGTAGGGTACAGCATTGCACAGACTAGGTACACTTTCACAGGGTCTCCCGAGATGCCATCGCATTTTGAGAGACCCGAACCTGGAACCGGTTACAGTTATAAAAGTTAGTTACAAAAAAAAGTGAAAAAAAAAAAAAACACAAACAAAAATATAAAATAAACAAAAAATTGTTGGCGTTTTATTGTTCTCTCTCTCTCTATTCTCTCTCTATTGTTCTGCTCTTTTTTACTGTATTCTATTCTGCAATGTTTTATTGTTATTATGTTTTATCATGTTTGCTTTTCAGGTATGCAATTTTTTATACCTTACCGTTTACTGTGCTTTATTGTTAACCATTTTTTTGTCTTCAGGTACGCCATTCACGACTTTGAGTGGTTATACCAGAATGATGCCTGCAGGTTTAGGTATCATCTTGGTATCATTCTTTTCAGCCAGCGGTCAGCTTTCATGTAAAAGCAATCCTAGTGGCTAATTAGCCTCTAGACTGCTTTTACAAGCAGTCGGAGGGAATGCCCCCCCCCCCCCCCAACGTCTTCCGTGTTTTTCTCTGGCTCTCCTGTCTCAACAGGGAACCTGAGAATGCAGCCGGTGATTCAGCCAGCTGACCATGGAGCTGATCAGAGACCAGAGTGGCTCCAAACATCTCTATGGCCTAAGAAACCGGAAGCTACGAGCATTTTATGACTTAGATTGCGCCGGATGTAAACAGCGCCATTGGGAAATTGGGAAAGCATTTTATCACACCGATCTTGGCGTGGTCAGATGCTTTGAGGGCAGAGGAGAAATCTAGGGTCTAATAGACCCCAATTTTTGCAAAAAAGAGTACCTGTCACTACCTATTGCTATGATAGGGGATATTTACATTCCCCGAGATAACAATAAAAATGATTTAAAAAAAAAAATGAAAGGAACAGTTTAAAAATAAGATAAAAAAATAATAATAATAATGAAAAAAAAAAAAAAAAAAAAAAAAAGCACCCCTGTCCCCCCTGCTCTCGCGCTAAGGCGAACGCAAGCGTCGGTCTGGCGTCAAATGTAAACAGCAATTGCACCATGCATGTGAGGTATCACCGCGAAGGCCAGATCGAGGGCAGTAATTTTAGCAGTAGACCTCCTCTGTAAATCTAAAGTGGTAACCTGTAAAGGCTTTTAAAGGCTTTTAAAAATGTATTTAGTTTGTCGCCACTGCACGTTTGTGCGCAATTTTAAAGCATGTCATGTTTGGTATCCATGTACTCGGCCTAAGATCATCTTTTTTATTTCACCAAACATTTGGGCAATATAGTGTGTTTTAGTGCATTAAAATGTAAAAAAGTGTGTTTTTCCCCAAAAAATGCGTTTGAAAAATCGCTGCGCAAATACTGTGTGAAAAAAAAAAATGAAACACCCACCATTTTCATCTGTAGGGCATTTGCTTTAAAAAAAAAAATAATGTTTGGGGGTTCAAAGTAATTTTCTTGCAAAAAAAAATTATTTTTTTATGTAAACAATAAGTGTCAGAAAGGGCTTTGTCTTCAAGTGGTTAGAAGAGTGGGTGATGTGTGACATAAGCCTCTAGATGTTGTGCATAAAATGCCAGGACAGTTCAAAACCCCCCCAAATGACCCCATTTTGGAAAGTAGACACCCCAAGCTATTTGCTGAGAGGCATGTCGAGTCCATGGAATATTTTATATTGTGACACAAGTTGCGGGAAAGAGACAATTTTTTATTTTTTTTATTTTTTTTTGCGCAAAGTTGTCACTAAATGATATTTTGCTCAAACATGCCATGGGAATATGTGAAATTACACCCCAAAATACATTCTGCTGCTTCTCCTGAGTACGGGGATACCACATGTGTGAGACTTTTTGGGAGCCTAGCCGCGTACGGGACCCCAAAAACCAAGCACCGCCTTCAGGCTTTCCAAGGCCGTAAATTTTTGATTTCACTCTTCACTGCCTATCACAGTTTCGGAGGCCATGGAATGCCCAGGTGGCAAAAAACCCCCCCAAATGACCCCATTTTGGAAAGTAGACACCCCAAGCTATTTCTTGAGTGGTATAGTGAGTATTTTGCAGACCTCAGTTTTTGTCACAAAGTTTTGAAAATTGAAAAAAGAAAAAAAAAAAATGTTTTTCTCGTCTTTCTTTATTTTCAAAAACAAATGAGAGCTGCAAAATACTCACCATGCCTCTCAGCAAATAGCTTGGGGTGTCTACTTTCCAAAATGGGGTCATTTGGGGGGGGGGTTTGTGCCACCTGGGCATTCCATGGCCTCCGAAACTGTGATAGGCAGTGAGGAGTAAAATCAAAAATGTACGCCCTTAGAAATCCTGAAGGCAGTGATTGGTTTTCGGGGCCAGACATGTGGCTAGGCTCCCAAAAAGTCTCACACATGTGGTATCCCCATACTCAGGAGAAGCAGCTAAATGTATTTTGGGGTGTAATTCCACATATGCCCATGGTCTGTGTGAGCAATATATCATTTAGTGACAACTTTGTGCAAAAAAAAAAAAAAAATTTGTCACTTTCCCGCAACTTGTGTCAAAATATAAAACATTCCATGGACTCAACATGCCTCAAAGCAAATAGCTTGGGGTGTCTACTTTCCAAAATGGGGTCATTTGGGGGGGTTTTATGCCATCTGGGCATTTTATGGCCTTCAAAACTGTGATAGGTAGTGAGGAGTAAAATCAAAAATGTACGCCCTTAGAAATCCTGAAGGCAGTGATTGGTTTTCGGGGCCCCGTACGCGGCTAGGCTCCCAAAAAGTCCCACACATGTGGTATCCCCATACTCGGGAGAAGCAGCTAAATGTATTTTGGGGTGCAATTCCACATATGCCCATGGCCTGTGTGAGCAATATATCATTTAGTGACAACTTTTTGTAATTTTTTTTTTTTTTTTTTTTTTTTGTCATTATTCGAATACTTGGGACAAAAAAAATGAATATTCAATGGGCTCAACATGCCTCTCAGCAAATTCCTTGGGGTGTCTACTTTCCAAAATGGGGTCATTTGTGGGGGTTTTGTACTGCCCTGCCATTTTAGCACCTCAAGAAACGACATAGGCAGTCATAAATTAAAGGCTGTGTAAATTCCAGAAAATGTACCCTAGTTTGTAGGCGCTATAACTTTTGCGCAAACCAATAAATATACACTTATTGACATTTTTTTTACCAAAGACATGTGGCCGAATACATTTTGGCCTAAATGTATGACTAAAATTGAGTTTATTGGATTTTTTTTAGAACAAAAAGTAGAAAATATCATTTTTTTTCAAAATTTTCGGTCTTTTTCCGTGTATAGCGCAAAAAATAAAAACGGCAGAGGTGATCAAATATCATCAAAAGAAAGCTCTATTTGTGAGAAGAAAAGGACGCAAATTTCGTTTGGGTAGAGCATTGCATGACCGCGCAATTAGCAGTTAAAGCGACGCAGTGCTGAATTGTAAAAAGTGCTCTGGTCAGGAAGGGGGTAAAACCTTCCGGGGCTGAAGTGGTTAAATAATAGCACAACACACTCTTTGATCACAGATCCCAGTGTGTATTGTGTGACAATATGACAGTGCACTTTCTAATTATTTCACTGTGAACACCAGGGCCTGATTGCAAGTGCGACCTTTGCGACCCTGGCCGTTTGGCCTGGATTAAGAGCATCATGGGCCTGGTGCTGAGGACTTTGGTCTTTGGTGGGCTCTGGATCATGAAGCCCCTTGCTCTGTATGATACATTAAAATTTTCTCTACAGCCCGCCTTAACCATCACTTGTGCCTAGGCATTCTTTCCATCACCACCCATTGCACCTGGGACCCCTTTCCTCATCATCTACTGTGCCTGCAGCCTCCCTTGCCTTACCACCCACTGCACCCACAGCCCTCTTCCCTCACCACCTACCGTGCCTGTAGCCCTCCTTTATTGCAGACATAGCACAGGAGATGATCAGAGACTGCAGACATAGCACAGGAGATGATCAGAGACTGCAGACATACTACAGGAGATGATCAGAGACTGCAGAGATAGTACAGGAGATGGTCAGAGACTGCAGACATAGCACAGGAGATGATCAGAGACTGCAGACATAGCACAGGAGATGATCAGAGACTGCAGACATACTACAGGAGATGATCAGAGACTGCAGAGATAGTACAGGAGATGGTCAGAGACTGCAGACATAGTACAGGAGATGGTCAGAGACTGCAGACATGGTACAGGAGATGATCAGAGACTGCAGACATGGTACAGGAGATGATCAGAGACTGCAGACATAGTACAGGAGATGGTCAGAGACTGCAGACATAGTACAGGAGATGATCAGAGACTGCAGACATGGTACAGGAGATGATCAGAGACTGCAGACATACTACAGGAGATGATCAGAGACTGCAGACATACTACAGGAGATGATCAGAGACTGCAGAGATGGTACAGGAGATGATCAGAGACTGCAGACATGGTACAGGAGATGATCAGAGACTGCAGACATAGCACAGGAGATGATCAGAGACTGCAGACATAGCACAGGAGATGATCAGAGACTGCAGACATAGCACAGGAGATGATCAGAGACTGCAGACATACTACAGGAGATGATCAGAGACTGCAGACATAGTACAGGAGATGATCAGAGACTGCAGACATGGTACAGGAGATGATCAGAGACTGCAGACATACTACAGGAGATGATCAGAGACTGCAGACATGGTACAGGAGATGATCAGAGACTGCAGACATACTACAGGAGATGATCAGAGACTGCAGAGATGGTACAGGAGATGGTCAGAGACTGCAGACATAATACAGGAGATGATCAGAGACTGCAGACATAGTACAGGAGATGATCAGAGACTGCAGACATAATACAGGAGATGGTCAGAGACTGCAGACATACTACAGGAGATGATCAGAGACTGCAGACATAATACAGGAGATGATCAGAGACTGCAGACATAGTACAGGAGATGATCAGAGACTGCAGACATAATACAGGAGATGGTCAGAGACTGCAGACATACTACAGGAGATGATCAGAGACTGCAGACATAGTACAGGAGATGGTCAGAGACTGCAGACATAGTACAGGAGATGATCAGAGACTGCAGACATGGTACAGGAGATGATCAGAGACAGCAGACATACTACAGGAGATGATCAGAGACTGCAGACATACTACAGGAGATGATCAGAGACTGCAGACATACTACAGGAGATGATCAGAGACTGCAGACATACTACAGGAGATGATCAGAGACTGCAGACATGGTACAGGAGATGATCAGAGACTGCAGACATAGCACAGGAGATGATCAGAGACTGCAGACATAGCACAGGAGATGATCAGAGACTGCAGACATAGTACAGGAGATGATCAGAGACTGCAGACATGGTACAGGAGATGATCAGAGACTGCAGACATACTACAGGAGATGATCAGAGACTGCAGACATGGTACAGGAGATGATCAGAGACTGCAGATATACTACAGGAGATGATCAGAGACTGCAGAGATGGTACAGGAGATGGTCAGAGACTGCAGACATAATACAGGAGATGATCAGAGACTGCAGACATAGTACAGGAGATGATCAGAGACTGCAGACATAATACAGGAGATGGTCAGAGACTGCAGACATACTACAGGAGATGATCAGAGACTGCAGACATAGTACAGGAGATGGTCAGAGACTGCAGACATAGTACAGGAGATGATCAGAGACTGCAGACATGGTACAGGAGATGATCAGAGACTGCAGACATACTACAGGAGATGATCAGAGACTGCAGACATACTACAGGAGATGATCAGAGACTGCAGACATACTACAGGAGATGATCAGAGACTGCAGACATACTACAGGAGATGATCAGAGACTGCAGACATACTACAGGAGATGATCAGAGACTGCAGACATGGTACAGGAGATGATCAGAGACTGCAGACATAGCACAGGAGATGATCAGAGACTGCAGACATAGCACAGGAGATGATCAGAGACTGCAGACATAGCACAGGAGATGATCAGAGACTGCAGACATACTACAGGAGATGATCAGAGACTGCAGACATACTACAGGAGATGATCAGAGACTGCAGACATAGTACAGGAGATGATCAGAGACTGCAGACATGGTACAGGAGATGATCAGAGACTGCAGACATACTACAGGAGATGATCAGAGACTGCAGACATAGTACAGGAGATGATCAGAGACTGCAGACATGGTACAGGAGATGATCAGAGACTGCAGACATAGTACAGGAGATGATCAGAGACTGCAGACATAGTACAGGAGATGATCAGAGACTGCAGACATAGTACAGGAGATGATCAGAGACTGCAGAGATAGTACAGGAGATGGTCAGAGACTGCAGACATAGTACAGGAGATGATCAGAGACTGCAGACATGGTACAGGAGATGATCAGAGACTGCAGACATGGTACAGGAGATGATCAGAGACTGCAGACATAGTACAGGAGATGGTCAGAGACTGCAGACATGGTACAGGAGATGATCAGAGACTGCAGACATGGTACAGGAGATGATCAGAGACTGCAGACATACTACAGGAGATGATCAGAGACTGCAGACATACTACAGGAGATGATCAGAGACTGCAGAGATGGTACAGGAGATGATCAGAGACTGCAGACATGGTACAGGAGATGATCAGAGACTGCAGACATAGCACAGGAGATGATCAGAGACTGCAGACATAGCACAGGAGATGATCAGAGACTGCAGACATAGCACAGGAGATGATCAGAGACTGCAGACATACTACAGGAGATGATCAGAGACTGCAGACATACTACAGGAGATGATCAGAGACTGCAGACATAGTACAGGAGATGATCAGAGACTGCAGACATGGTACAGGAGATGATCAGAGACTGCAGACATACTACAGGAGATGATCAGAGACTGCAGACATACTACAGGAGATGATCAGAGACTGCAGACATACTACAGGAGATGATCAGAGACTGCAGACATAGTACAGGAGATGATCAGAGACTGCAGACATGGTACAGGAGATGATCAGAGACTGCAGACATGGTACAGGAGATGATCAGAGACTGCAGATATACTACAGGAGATGATCAGAGACTGCAGAGATGGTACAGGAGATGGTCAGAGACTGCAGAGATGGTGCAGGAAATGATCAGAGACTGCAAACATAGTACAAGTGTTTCCTAGGCTAGCAGTGACCAGTGTGGAAATACATTGATCACTGCACTGTGTAAACAGGAGTTTACAAGATATAAGTGCCAAAAAAACAAAAGTAATTTCTCAAGCACAGGAGGACAGTAAATGGTTAACAGGTCTGGGAAGCTTCTCCCAGCCTGATCAGATAATGCCTTCAAAGATAACAAATAAAAGGTCAAACAAAACCTAGATGGCCTATATAGCTATAGAAAGAGCTGAAGTTGCAGCATCTTGCAGAAGTCTAATCATCATTCTCCTGTCCTGTGTTCAGTGTAAATAAAAACACAGATAACAAGCAGTGTGAGAAGACAGAGGGGAGATCAGTGTGATCACTGCATATTGTACACACAGGACGGGAGAAGGAGAACACACTGATCCATTTCTGCAGCCAGCAATGCATTGTGACACTGACATGTTTGATCTCCATACCTTCTTCATCATACTCAGGTATGTCGGATCCTCTCCATCCCGTCCTGCTCTGGCCACTAGCATCTTCTAGTCAAATGTGGCGGGCTGGGCAATCTGATTGGCTAAGGAGGTAGTGGGAGGCGGAGCAACTTAGCAATCACGCCCTCCCACTCAGAAGAGCAGCGCTATTGGCTGCCTGCCCTGTTACACAGACGTCCCTCTCCCTCCAGCATGTGTGAAAGCCGATAGGAGGGAGAGGGGAGAAGCTGCACACCGCACTGTAAGGCTACCACCCGCCCGCCTGCCGCACCGAACTCCTTGCTGTCTGGGTCCCCTATCAGCGGCTCTGCCGGGAGCTTGGGGGGGCGACAAGAAGGGGAAGGCAAGGGTCAGATGCGCCCCTAGGCGGCAGTGCGCCCTAGGCGGCTGCCTAATTCGCCTAGTGGGTGCACCGGCCCTGCCTGTAGTATATCTGCAGTCTCTGATCATCTCCTGTACCATGTCTGCAGTCTCTGATCATCTCCTGTAGTATGTCTGCAGTCTCTGATCATCTCCTGTACCATGTCTGCAGTCTCTGATCATCTCCTGTACTATGTCTGCAGTCTCTGATCATCTCCTGTAGTATGTCTGCAGTCTCTGATCATCTCCTGTAGTATGTCTGCAGTCTCTGATCATCTCCTGTAGTATGTCTGCAGTCTCTGATCATCTCCTGTACCATGTCTGCAGTCTCTGATCATCTCCTGTACTATGTCTGCAGTCTCTGATCATCTCCTGTAGTATGTCTGCAGTCTCTGATCATCTCCTGTAGTATGTCTGCAGTCTCTGATCATCTCCTGTGCTATGTCTGCAGTCTCTGACCATCTCCTGTACTATGTCTGCAGTCTCTGACCATCTCCTGTACTATGTCTGCAGTCTCTGATCATCTCCTGTGCTATGTCTGCAGTCTCTGATCATCTCCTGTACCATGTCTGCAGTCTCTGATCATCTCCTGTACCATCTCTGCAGTCTCTGATCATCTCCTGTAGTATGTCTGCAGTCTCTGATCATCTCCTGTAGTATGTCTGCAGTCTCTGATCATCTCCTGTACCATGTCTGCAGTCTCTGATCATCTCCTGTACCATGTCTGCAGTCTCTGACCATCTCCTGTACTATGTCTGCAGTCTCTGATCATCTCCTGTACCATGTCTGCAGTCTCTGATCATCTCCTGTACCATGTCTGCAGTCTCTGATCATCTCCTGTACTATGTCTGCAGTCTCTGACCATCTCCTGTACTATCTCTGCAGTCTCTGATCATCTCCTGTACTATGTCTGCAGTCTCTGATCATCTCCTGTACTATGTCTGCAGTCTCTGATCATCTCCTGTACTATGTCTGCAGTCTCTGATCATCTCCTGTACCATGTCTGCAGTCTCTGATCATCTCCTGTACTATGTCTGCAGTCTCTGATCATCTCCTGTAGTATGTCTGCAGTCTCTGATCATCTCCTGTAGTATGTCTGCAGTCTCTGATCATCTCCTGTGCTATGTCTGCAGTCTCTGATCATCTCCTGTGCTATGTCTGCAGTCTCTGATCATCTCCTGTGCTATGTCTGCAGTCTCTGATCATCTCCTGTACCATGTCTGCAGTCTCTGATCATCTCCTGTAGTATGTCTGCAGTCTCTGATCATCTCCTGTAGTATGTCTGCAGTCTCTGATCATCTCCTGTAGTATGTCTGCAGTCTCTGATCATCTCCTGTAGTATGTCTGCAGTCTCTGATCATCTCCTGTACCATGTCTGCAGTCTCTGATCATCTCCTGTACTATGTCTGCAGTCTCTGACCATCTCCTGTACTATGTCTGCAGTCTCTGATCATCTCCTGTAGTATGTCTGCAGTCTCTGACCATCTCCTGTATTATGTCTGCAGTCTCTGATCATCTCCTGTACTATGTCTGCAGTCTCTGACCATCTCCTGTACTATGTCTGCAGTCTCTGATCATCTCCTGTAGTATGTCTGCAGTCTCTGATCATCTCCTGTAGTATGTCTGCAGTCTCTGATCATCTCCTGTACCATGTCTGCAGTCTCTGATCATCTCCTGTAGTATGTCTGCAGTCTCTGATCATCTCCTGTAGTATGTCTGCAGTCTCTGATCATCTCCTGTAGTATGTCTGCAGTCTCTGATCATCTCCTGTAGTATGTCTGCAGTCTCTGATCATCTCCTGTACCATGTCTGCAGTCTCTGATCATCTCCTGTACTATGTCTGCAGTCTCTGACCATCTCCTGTACTATGTCTGCAGTCTCTGATCATCTCCTGTAGTATGTCTGCAGTCTCTGACCATCTCCTGTATTATGTCTGCAGTCTCTGATCATCTCCTGTACTATGTCTGCAGTCTCTGATCATCTCCTGTATTATGTCTGCAGTCTCTGACCATCTCCTGTACCATCTCTGCAGTCTCTGATCATCTCCTGTAGTATATCTGCAGTCTCTGATCATCTCCTGTACCATGTCTGCAGTCTCTGATCATCTCCTGTAGTATGTCTGCAGTCTCTGATCATCTCCTGTACCATGTCTGCAGTCTCTGATCATCTCCTGTAGTATGTCTGCAGTCTCTGATCATCTCCTGTAGTATGTCTGCAGTCTCTGATCATCTCCTGTACTATGTCTGCAGTCTCTGATCATCTCCTGTACTATGTCTGCAGTCTCTGATCATCTCCTGTGCTATGTCTGCAGTCTCTGATCATCTCCTGTGCTATGTCTGCAGTCTCTGATCATCTCCTGTACCATGTCTGCAGTCTCTGATCATCTCCTGTACCATCTCTGCAGTCTCTGATCATCTCCTGTAGTATGTCTGCAGTCTCTGATCATCTCCTGTAGTATGTCTGCAGTCTCTGATCATCTCCTGTACCATGTCTGCAGTCTCTGATCATCTCCTGTAATATGTCTGCAGTCTCTGACCATCTCCTGTACTATGTCTGCAGTCTCTGATCATCTCCTTTACCATGTCTGCAGTCTCTGATCATCTCCTGTACCATGTCTGCAGTCTCTGATCATCTCCTGTACTATGTCTGCAGTCTCTGACCATCTCCTGTACTATCTCTGCAGTCTCTGATCATCTCCTGTAGTATGTCTGCAGTCTCTGATCATCTCCTGTGCTATGTCTGCAGTCTCTGATCATCTCCTGTGCTATGTCTGCAGTCTCTGACCATCTCCTGTACTATCTCTGCAGTCTCTGATCATCTCCTGTAGTATGTCTGCAGTCTCTGATCATCTCCTGTGCTATGTCTGCAGTCTCTGATCATCTCCTGTGCTATGTCTGCAATAAAGGAGGGCTACAGGCACGGTAGGTGGTGAGGGAAGAGGGCTGTGGGTGCAGTGGGTGGTAAGGCAAGGGAGGCTGCAGGCACAGTAGATGATGAGGAAAGGGGTCCCAGGTGCAATGGGTGGTGATGGAAAGAATGCCTAGGCACAAGTGATGGTTAAGGCGGGCTGTAGAGAAAATTTTAATGTATCATACAGAGCAAGGGGCTTCATGATCCAGAGCCCACCAAAGACCAAAGTCCTCAGCACCAGGCCCATGATGCTCTTAATCCAGGCCAAACGGCCAGGGTCGCAAAGGTCGCACTTGCAATCAGGCCCTGGTGTTCACAGTGAAATAATTAGAAAGTGCACTGTCATATTGTCACACAATACACACTGGGATCTGTGATCAAAGAGTGTGTTGTGCTATTATTTAATGACTCTGCACAAAGCCATTCAGTGTGTTTTTTTTTTGGGGGGGGGGGGGGCGCAAGTTGCTGGTCTTGCCTAGGGTGCAAAATAGTCTAGCACCGGCCCTGTTCCCCTCACTAGGGGCAGCTTTCCTCTCTTGTCCCTGGAACAGGAATTGAAGAGAAAACTTTCTGGCGGACACAGACGACAAAAATATCTAAAAGTGGATTACCACTCTGACCAAAATAAGAAAAAAGCATGTAGGCCCCTTTACACTGGGGCAGGGGTGGCATCGGCGGTAAAACGGCACTATTTTTAGCACCGCTTTAGAGCCCTTTCACACTGGGGCGCTTTGCAGGTGCTACAGCGCTAAAAATAGCACCTGCAAAGCGCCCTGAAAGAGCCACTACTGTGTCTCCAATGTGAAAGCCCCGAGGGCTTTCACACTGTAGCAGTGCGCTGGCAGGACAGTAAAAAAAGTCCTGCTAGCAGCTTCTTTGGAGCGGGGAAGGAGCGGTGTATACACCGCTCCTTCCCCGCTCCTGCCCATTAAAATCAATGGGGCAATGATGCTGTACCGCCGGCATAGTGCTGCTGGAGTAGTGCTTTGCAGTGGTTTTAACCCTTTCTCGGCCGCTAGCAGGGGGGTAAAACCGCCCCCTGCTAGCAGCCGAATACTAAAACCTAAACGCTAAAACCACCAACGCCCTAGTGTGAAAGGGGCCTTACCGTCATTTTAGCGGCGGTATTCGGCCGCTAGCGGGGCAGTTTTACCCCCCAGCTAGCGGCCAAGAAAGGGTTAAAACTGGTATAGCTGTGCTGCCCCATTGATTTCAATGGGCAGGAGCGGTGTATACACCGGTCCTTCACCGCTCCAAAGATGCTGCTAGCAGGATGTTTTTTACCGTCCTGCCAGCGCACCGCTCCAATGTGAAAGCCCTCAGGGAGGACTGATGGGGACACAGATGTAAGGAGGACTGATGGGGACACCACTACATGTAAGGAGGACTGATGGGGACACAGATGTAAGGAGGACTGATGGGGACACCACGACAGGTAAGGAGGACTGATGGGGACACAGATGTAAGGAGGACTGATGGGGACACCACGACATGTAAGGAGGACTGTTGGGGACACAGATGTAAGGAGGACTGATGGGGACACAGATGTAAGGAGGACTGATGGGGACACAGATGTAAGGAGGACTGATGGGGACACAGATGTGAGGAAGGCTCAGCTGATGGGGCACCTGATGTAAGGAGGGGCTCTGCTGGGGACACCTGATGGTATCTGGTGGCAGGCAATGTGGCAGGTGACACACTCGGGGCTCCCACTGATTCTGCATTATGGTGAGTTGAATAATTTCATCTTATATTACAATGTAATAATAGAAATAATGCGCTTCAATCATCCTGACACCATAACAATCATGGCGCCGAGATGATTGAAGCGCTAACACCAGGTGTTTGGAATATCTTTATCTGCTGATTGTTAAACTCTGGAATACACATATTGCTATTTTGGTGTAGGATCTGGGGCTGCTATCCTCCATCCCTGTCCCCACTCCCCATTCCCCCACTTTCCCCCTTTTCCTCTCCATCCCTCATTCGTCTCAGGCTCTAACCACACCCCTTTGAGCCATGCCCATTTAAGCCACACACAGTTTTCTGCATAAACCACGCCCTTTTTTCTGCAATGTGAGCTTCATGCGGCGCATTTTTTATTTCAACGATGTCATGCCCACAAATGCATGCCCCACCCGCTAATTATAATGCGACTCTGCCTACAGCCAAAAAAGTGTCCCTAAAAATATTTTTACAATGTTGGCAACTATGGGTTATTTACTAAAGGAAAATCCACTTTGCACTGCTAGTGCACGTGAAAGTGCACTGAAAGTGCACTTGGAAGTAAAGTCACTGTAGATCTTCGGGGGACATGCAAGGAAAATAAAAAACAGCATTTTAGCTTGCACATGATTGGATGATAAAATCAGCAGAGCTTCCACTCATTTTAGATCTACCCCTTAGATTTAGAGCAACTGTACTTCCAAGTGCACTTTCAGGTGCACTTGCAGTGCAAAGTGGATTTGCCTTTCGTAAATGACCTCTGTAGTGCTGTAGACCTTGTTCTCATACGTCTTTCTTTTATTGCCAGTCCTCAATATAAACCCCCCTTTCCTTGTCGCCCCAATCTTCTGGTGGCTCCATCCCCTTACAGGGACCCATGAAGCCACCTTTGCATGCTCTCTCCTCGGTGGCTACAAGTTATATGAGTCTCTTTGGGGGAGATTTACAAACACTGGAGCATGCAAAATCTGGTGCAGCTCTGTATAGAAACCAATCAGCTTTCTGGTTTTATTACCAATTAATAATTAATTAATTGAACAAGCTGAAGCTAGAAGCTGATTGGCTATCATTTCACAGCTGCACCAGATGCTGAGTGAACCAGTTTTAGTAAATCTCCCTCTTTATGTCCACAGAAGCTCATATCACCAGCAGAAAGCCACGCCCCATTCATTTCTGCTGTCAATCAGCAGCTGTAGCTTGTTCAGTCCCCATTCTACTGTGCCTATGAATGCACAGGGGGTGCGCTTCACTAACCGGAAGTTTGGGGAAAGTGATGTTGAGGATCTGGGGCATTTGCTAGTACATTTTAAAAACAAGCTGAGGGTTTAATACTACTTTAAGTGAAAATTGAGTTCTTCTCTAATGGGTTAGCTCTTGCTCTACCGCCTAGGGTTGTCACCAGGGTCATCAAAACTAGTGTCCTCATTGGACACATCCTTTCTCTTTCCTGATTTTCTTTCACTTTCATTTTCAGTGAAAACTGGCTACAAGAGGTTAAATAACTCAATAACAAAAGATCCCAATTGTCCTGTTTACAGTCACTTCATTTGACACACACTGGAATCAATGCAGTGAAAATTACTGGTCAACAAGTATTTTAAAGAGAAACTAAACTGTAGAAGCTGTGATCAAAAATAGGAGGCATAAGGCAAAGGGTTATCATCACTATTGCCTGTGGCCTCCCTGCAGCTGATTGTTCCCCCATTAATGACTTACCATGCCTTGTTCTGCAGTGTGTCAATATGTGGAGGGGGCCATCTTGGTACAGACTTCCTCGTGTCAGAGCCTCCAGCCACGAGAACAATAGCACAGTAGTGACATCACCTAATCTCACTTCAAATCTCCTGATCCTAGTCCGAGGCATACCTGGGTACTTGCCAGGAGATGCTGCCTTTATTCCTGGAAGCCGCCCTTAGAAGGAGGTCTATGAGCACTGTAAGGTTAGGGGGAACAACACCTTTTAGCCACCCAACCTCCATCCCCTAGATTCACACAGGCCAGTCCCCAGATCCAAAAGATCCCCACACCCCAGCCTCCCAGCTCCCTTCCTTTATCCCATTGACATGGATACCAAGAAAGTTCTCCCAGTACTCACACTACTGTCACAACTGAATTTTTTCCACCTACTGACATTGATATACAGTAGTAGCATTGGCACCACCAATGCTGGGGCATTTTTACCTTCTAGGAGCATCCTTTCCTTACACTGATACTGGGGCGCTTCTTCCTACATCAATATTAAAGCGGAGGTCCACCCACTGCTGCAAAAATAAAAGCCAGCAGCTGCATATTTTAATAATAACACTTACCTGTCCTGGAGTCCAGCGATGTCGGCACCGCAGTTAATGTTTCCATCAGCTGTCGGGTGCATGCCGCTTCCATTGCAAGTAGGGGAAGCCTTATGGCTTTACGCCGGGAACCCTACTGCACATGCGCAAGGCTCTGCTCCTCTCTCCTATTGGCCCAGGGGCCAGGGAAGGAGGAGGGAGGAGAGGGGAGGAGGAGGGAGCCCGGGCAATCATGTTAATACTACGGCTGAGGCTCCCGGAAGTGTGAACAGGACACCTGTGAAAGACAGATATCCTGTCTCCCCTCCCCCCTGAAAGGTGCTAAATGTGGCACTGGAGGGGGGAGTACAACGGGCAGGAGTTCGACTTTTGGGTGCCGTTATTAGCCCAATACTTTCATCCACCCTCTGTCTCACCCTCCATTCCTAGGCCCACTGATTTTCAAATGTTTCCAGGCAGGCAGCAAGGCCTTAGATTCACACCACACTGCAGATACACAAATATGAGGCTGTAGACACAGGAGTGCATTGGCACTCTAACATTCCAGGAATTGTTTCCCGGTACTACTCAGGCATAATTAAAGTGATTGTAAAGGAAGCATTTTTATTAAAAAAAATAAAAAACATGTCATACTACCTGCTCTGTGCAGTGTTTTTGCACAGAGCAGCATTGATCCTCCTCTTCTCGGGTCCCCTGCCCTTGTCAAGTGCCCCCATAGCAAGCTATAAGGGTGTCGCGATGGGAGCGAAGTTCGCTCCCAGTCTGGCCAATTTATTTATGGCCAAATGGGAGGAGGATGTCGTCTACAATATGCAGTGCCCACACCTTTTGTTGTGGGCGCGGTACATAGACGACATCCTCCTCCTATGGACTGGGAGCCAAGACGATCTGGCCGATTTTTTTATGAACCTTAATGCTAACGATAGAAACATCGTTTTGTCCTTTGAGGCAAGTGCAACCTCTGTTCATTTTTTGGATCTGGTCATCGATAGAAGGGAAGGTCAATTTGTATTCAGTACATATTTTAAGTCCACCGATCGGAATGGATATATCCCTACTGATAGCTGCCATCACGCTCCTTGGATCAGATCAGTCCCCAAGAGCCAGTTCCTGCGATTACGTAGGAACTGTAGTGATCTTAATACTTTCAAGACCCAGGCAGCGTCTCTGAGAAATAGGTTTTTAGAAAAGGGATACAAACCTTCAGACCTAGACAAGGAGATAGATAATGCTAGTTTAGTTGACCGCCAATCACTCTTAGAGGACAAACCTAAACAAGCAAATGAGGACTTTAAATGGTCCTTTATGACATCTTTCTCCATTCAACACAAGCACATCAGAAGAATTTTTGAACACCACTGGGATGTTTGAAAAACTGATAAGATCTTGGGCCCTAGATTGCCCGGAATCCCTAAGGTAGTTTTTAAGGGAGCTCCATCCCTCCGTAACAAGTTGGCACCTAATGTGGTCAATCCACCAACTAAACCGTCCTTCTTTCATAACCTGATAGGGTTCTATCCTTGCAAAAAATGCCTAGTCTGTCAGTATAATACCAGCGGCAGACGTGCCAGCTACACCTTTTCCTCTAGGGTGAATGGTTGCACCTACAAAATAAAGCAGTTTTGCACATGCGCTACGACGGGGATAGTCTACCTCCTGACTTGCCCCTGTGGTAAACAATATGTGGGACAGACAATCAGGTCGTTTACTACAAGAGTCTCTGAACATATTAATCTTATTAAGGCAGGTAGTACCAAGCACACTGTGCCCCGTCATTACAGAGAATTCCACGATCGAAACCCTGAAGGCACTCAGTTCCTCATCATTGACAAATATGTGGCTCCCTGGCGAGGTGGGTCAACACTTAAGGGGGTCTCCAGGTTGGAGACCTACTGGATCTATGAGTTGGGTTCCCACTTTCCACAAGGTATTAACGTGGAGTGGGACATCAATTCATTCATTAACCAGGCATAGTTACTTTATTCATGATCCTCCTATTTTTATTCATTTTATTCACTTTATATTAAATTTTTCATTTTTTATTCCATTTTTACATTTCCTGGGTGAATCTCTTTGCATACATCTACATGAGCCTATCATTGCCAGTTGGATACTTTTGGGTATTAATGCTTTATATTATGTCATTTCCCACTAGTGTTTATTTGTTAGAGGTTCCCTCCTGTTTAAGATTGTTACTGCTTGTTCCCCTTATGTATGTTCTAATATATAGGATGTGGGGGGTGTCTCTCACTGGCAGTGTCACTCCCTTTTTTAAATATATGTTATCATTAACTTCCTGGCGGCTAAACAAGCTTTTTGAGACTTGTAAGACGTATGTCTTTTCAAGTCCCCTGCTTCCGGTAAGCCTCCTCAGATGCCCTGGTGATGGTTCTATCATATATCCAGACGTCTCATTTCACTTGATGTTCTACTCTTTCACCTATCAGAAGTTCACCAGTTAACCTTGAGAGACTGTTGGTGGTGGTTTTCGATTCCCATCAGGAATACACTTTTTATATATTTTGGACATTTTTGGTTGATTTTTTACCTATTATTTGGTCTTGTCTTCACACTTCACCGGTGTATTGTAATTATTATATTCTACATGTCATTTTGTAATATATAGTGCATTTTTTTTGTATTGAGTCACTTTTCTTCTAAATACTTCTTGTCTATCTGCCGGTCATTGAGAGATAGCTTGAACCTAATTTGTACCATTATCTTATACACATAGCGCTACACTATATATTTTCCCCATAGCAAGCTGCTTGATGTGGGAGCACTCGTGCGTACTCGCCCCGAGATGGCTCTCTGCGTCCATAAGAAAGGTAAAAAAAAGCTACAGCCTTTACAACCACTTTAATATAAGTTTAAAATTGCCAGTACTGTAATGTAAAGTGAAGTTCTGTTTCTATGTCCACCTCAAATATAAGTGGAATGTAAATGCATACCAAATGGTTCTTTATAATTAATTTCTGTAATCTCCTATACAGCAAGGTTCAGACAATGAATGGAAGTGCCATATTCTAACCAACAAGACTCTAGAGCAATGCACAGTGGTTTCAATGTAACACTGGTAGCTTGGCAGCTTAGTAGAAAATGGAGCAAGTGCAGTGATGACCTCATCAGCATTGTGATGTTCCATTACCTTTTAATTAGCACGTTGGAATGGGTCAGTGACCAAGCTGCATTTTTCCACTGCAATCAAAAAATGTGGGGGTCATCAGCCAGAATATAATTTCTGACAGGGGTTGCCTGGATCACAAGACTATCAGAACAGAATTATAGGTCTTTTTGCATGTAAACAGTTTACAGAATAATAGTTCAACTGCATGTTAAGCAGTCTGCCTGGAGTTCAGCTATAATGACATATGGTCAAACCTTTCTTTTTCTAAGGACTTTGCTTTCTGGACTGCCAAGAACAATTATAGGTTTGCATGTAAAACAGAAATTATGCTGCTTTCAGGAGCACTTACTTGCTTTAGTTTTTGCCTACTGTGAAAAATTCAAGTGGGTGGAAAGAATAAAGCTTGCATGGAAGGATGTCATTATTTACAGTTATCACAAGTACAAAATGAAAAACTTCTTCTTAACGCCAAAGTTGAAACTCAGAAAAGGTTATGTAGTCCTGTTCTAATTTTCCATTTAGTTTGGGAGTACTATGTAAGGGATCTGAAATGCCACATACTGTAGCTTTTTCTACAATATCTAACAGGGAGCCGCCATGCAATGTTTCCCAGCATGCATTCATGTGATATAAATCCGCCTTCTTAAAATACAATTCCTCCCTCCATGCTGCCAAACAAGCCTACTTTGTCATGCTCATTAATACTTTGTCCTCTAGTCCTCGTTGTCTCTTCTCTACTTTTATCTCTATACTTTCTGCACCATCATCTCCATCCAGTAACTCGCTCAAGAGATTGGCAATCACTTCAAAAAGCAATTTGTTGGGGCATCTCCACTGCACAGACAACTATTCCACTTAACATACCCTGTACAAAAGAACTCTCAATACTTTCTTCTTTTGACCTTGCTACTACTGAAGAGGTTGCTAAAGTTTTCTCAGAAGTCCGCCTTATCACCTGTCCCCTGGATCCTGTTCCCTCACAACTACTACAGTCACCCTTTTCTTCAATCCTATGCTTCCTCTATCACATCTTCAATCTCTCCCTCTCTACTGGTTACTGGCACCTTCCCCTTCCCTCTAAAACATGCACTGATTACCCCCATACTTAACCACTTCAATACAGGACACTTATACACCCTTCCTGCCCAGAACAATTTTCAGCTTTCAGCGCTCTCGCACTTTCTTTTTTTTTCAAATAACATTTTTATTTTATTAAGCTTATCAAGCAGCAGATGAACATATCCTGTGCACTGTAATGTACAAAAGTCAACATAAGAGCAACAGTTTAGCCTATGCATACATTGTGTCCATACATAGCACTGTGAGTGATGCGTAGTCTTATCTGGCCTACTACCTAAAGCATCAATTCTCAAACTACATCTGCTACAGGCTATTACATAGTCAGAGAAAAACAGGGAGAAAAGAGTAAGAAGAAACAAGAAAAACAGGTTAGAAAGTACAGAGAGGGGTAAGACTAAGGGAAGGGTAGGAAGGTAGGGTATGGGGGGTAGGAATGGAGGCTCGACCCTTGGCTCAAGGCAGATCCTCATGGCTGTGCCACTCCTCCCAGACCTTATTGTGCATTTCCAGCCTATCTTGTAGTCTAGCTGTCATCTTTTCCATAAGTTCTACATCTTTTATTCTAGCGTACAGGTCTTCCTGGGAGGGCGGGGGAGTGCCTTTTCCAGTAGAGGGCAACCAGGCATCGAGCAACTGTTAGAATATGTCTCAGCAATTTTTTAGAGGATTTGGGAATCCGTAGAGGAGACACCCCTAGTAAAAATAGTTTTGGAGTCAGGGGGACCTGCACTCCCAAAAGGCGGGATAGCAGGAGCTGTGTCTCTGTCCAAAAAGGGACAATCTTGGGGCAGCTCCAATATATGTGGTAGAGGGTGCCCCTGTCTCCTCTGCAGCGCCAGCACCTATCCGAGCTGGAGGGATATATAGCATGAAGCACGTCCGGTGTCAGGTACCAAAAATAGAGAATTTTGTATGAGTTATCCTTATAAAGGGTACAGTAGGAGCTTTTTGCTGCCTGAGACCAGATCATCCGCCATGTCTCCTCTGGAATTACTTACCCCAGAACTTTTTCCCAGCGAAGCATATATGCATGCTTACCTTGGATGGTAATGGAGTGGGAGTTAAGCAGCCCGTAGATATCAGATATCAAGCTTCGGTGTGCCGCTCCTTCTAGAATTATGCTCTCGAAAGGGGATGGCGCTTAAAATTGGAGATTCGGGGCAATAGACTGGGCGTAGTGGCGTATCTGCAAATATCCATAAAACACCTGGCGAGGCAAGTCATATTTTGTCTGTAATTGGGTAAATGATAGCATTCTACATGACCTGGGGTCCACCAGGTGGCCCATATGAAAAAGGTTACGTGTTGCCCAAGGCAGAGACATCTGGCACGTAAAGCCGGCAGGCAGGTTGGGGTTATAAAGAAAAGATGTGAGGAGTGACCTCTCTGAGCTGAGCCCATGGGCCTGAGAAAGTCTATGCCAGAGCAATGTAAGTAGGGTCATTGACCTGGGAGTCTCTCCGGGTCCACCCTCGCATTCGCGCTCCAGAGCAGGCTATTTGGGTGTATGGGAGCTAGCCATATCTTCTCAATTTCCATCCATTTATTATATGCCCTTTGGGGGAACCAGGAGGTAATGGCCCTCAGTTGAGACGCTTGGTAATACTTCACCATGTCGGGAAATGCCAACCCCCCCATCTGTTCGAGATGCCACTAGCACTGAGCGGGGTATCCTGTGTCTCTTGTAGTTCCAGACAAAGAGCACCAGGTCCGCCTGAAGTTTCTGCAATTGTCTATAGGGGACTGGAATGGGCAATGTCTGGAACAGGTACAAAAGTTTGGGAAGAATGGTCATCTTTACAGACGCCACCCTGCTCAAAAAGGAAATATGGTGGGTTTTCCATTTTTGTAAGAGATCCCTTATTTGGCGGATCAGGGGAGGGAAATTTGCTTGAAATAGAGATGTATAGGACGGCATAATTTGGACCCCTAAGTATTTCAGGGCCGAGATCTTCCAGTGATAGGGAAAGCACTGCTGGAGATGTTGTACTTCTACAACCGAGATGTTAATTGGGAGTGCTTCTGATTTGGTTGCATTAAATTTGTATCCGGAGAGGGATTTGTAAGTATCCAGTTCGGCATGTAAATTGGACAGTGAAATCCTAGGTTAAGTGAGGGTAAGAATGACATCGTCCGCAAACAATGCTAATTTAAACTCCCTCCCTCGGACCGAAACACCCCGAATATTCGGGTTTCCGCGGATGGACGCCACCAGGGGCTCAACACACAATGCAAACAATAAAGTAGAGAGCGGACATCCCTGACGGGTTCCATTCACTATCGAGAAAGTGGGGGACAGAGCAAAAGGGGTCTTAACCTGGGACGTGGGGTTAGTGTATAAATGTTGAATGGCCCGCAAAAAGGCTCCCGAAAGCCCATATGTCTTAACGTGGCGAACCGAAAAGGCCAGCCGAGGCGATCAAATGCCTTTTCTGCGTCCAGTCCCAAGACCAAGGACTCCTGGCCTTACCTGTTTGCCACATCTATCAATTCGATGACCCATCTCGCGTTATCCCCCGCTTGACGGAGAGGGACAAAACCCATCTGATCTTTATGTATCAGGGATGGCAATATCACATTCAGGTGTATAGATAGGAGCTTTGTAAAAAATTTTAGGTCGGAGTTTAGGAGTGCAATTGGCCTATAACTAGCACAAAGGGCAGGGTCTTTATCGGGTTTTGGGATTATTGTGAGATAGGACCTCTGCATGTCAGAGGGTATAGGTGGTTGTTGGAAGAAAGCATTAAAAAGTTTACACATGTGTGGCAGAAGAATAGGGAGAAAGAATTTGTAGTATTCATAGGGAAGTCCACCAGGGCCTGGGGATTTACGGGAGGGCAAGGACTTGATGGTAAGAGCAATTTCCTCCTCGGATATATTTGCATTGAGAGAAAGAAGGTCTGAGGCCTGGAGCCGGGGAATCCCGCTACGTTCCAGGTCGGTCAGTTAGTTCAGGGGAAGGAGCGCCATGAGGAATCTCAGGGTTATTATATAGAGTAGTATAGAATTCCACAAAGGTTTGAGCTATATCATGGGTTTGGGAGATCAGGCAGCCCTCATTGTTTTTAATTTGATGAGGTGTGCTTACGTTTGAGCGTTCAGCCAGCTTGCGGGCCAAGAGGGAGTGAGCCTTGTTACCCTTATCATAATAGAGCTGTTTCAGTCTCCATAACGCTTTTTCCACCCGGCCAATAGCCAGGTCTTTGAGAGTCATGTGAAGGCAGACAATTTTTTTAAGGAGGGGTATTGATGGGGAGACTTGTAGATTCTGCTCCACGGCCCTAAGCTCCCCTTCGACCCACAGCTTAGCAGCCATCGCATCTTTCTTCATGGCCGAGGCAAGCGCTATGCACCGGCCTCGAAGGACTGCCTTATGGGCCTCCCAAAGAACGGAGGGGAAAACCTCAGGGGTTGCATTCTCAAGGAGGTAATACTGCAATGTTGTGTCTAGCTCCATCTTAGAAGGAGGGTGTTGTAGGAGAAAAGTGTTAAGTTGCCATTGGCAGGGCCTACAATTAGGGGTGCCCAAATTTAATGTTATGAAAATGGGGGCATAGTCCGACCAGGAGATCAGATGGATCCGCGCATCGTCGATAACCGGTAGAGTGGCATTGTTGACGAAAAGATAATCAATACGAGAGTGCATGCGATGGGGTGCAGAGTAGAACATGTACTGTCTTTCCCCAGGATGGAGAGCCCGCCAGGAGTCGAACAGGGCATACCGTCTAGTGATCTGTCGAAAGAGTTTTGAGTCTCTAGAGGTCCTGGTCTGTGAGTTTCGGGGGGTTTACCGCGTGGCGATCGTATACCGATGAGTGGGACAGATTAAAGTCCCCTCCGACTATCAGGAAATCGTTGGGAGTTTGAAACAGGCGTGAGAATACCTTAGTGAGGAAGTTAATCTGATGGGTGTTCGGGGCATAGAGGGTGCATAGGGTGACCGTCTGAGTCCGCCACTGTCTGCGTAGTATAATGTAATGTCCCCTTGGGTCAATATAGGACTCAGAACATTGAAAGGGTAAACCCCGCTTGAAAAGGATAGCCACTCCCGCACGTTTACGGGGGTTAAATGCCTGATAGATTTGAGGGTGATGTCTGGAGGCGAACGCGAAGGAGTCCACTTTGTTAAAGTGAGTCTCCTGAATCATGATAATGTATGCCCCAGAATGCCTAAACTCAGTAAGCGCCAGATGTCTCTTCCTGTTGGAGTTCAAGCCGTGGACGTTCAATGACATTACCTTAGCCATAGTGATGGGTATGTGCAAAAGAAAAAGATACTTATCTGAGCCAGTCGCCGGAGTGCCATGGTGCCAAGGTAAGGAGGATGCCGAGAGCCGAGGGACTGTGCGGATGATTGTCAGGATCATGAGTCGAGCCGGAGGAAGGGTAAAGAAAGGGAAAGTAGAAGCAGAGATAGGAGAGAAAGACAAGTTAATATTGTGCACAATAAGCATAAAAGAAATTTCATATAAATTCTGCATGTCCTGCAAAACGCAGGATTAACTACGTTCCAGTAGGTCCGACCGGCTAGAAGTAAAAACAACAGGCCAGGGGGACGTAAGGGAATAAAGAGATGATACTCTAGAAACAACAATTGAACTTTAAAGGAACTCTAGGGAGTAAACCACAGGGGGTCCGGTGAGCGGAAGAACAACCACTCTCAGATCTTCAATCAGAAGCGCCCAATAAGCTTTGCGGAGGGAGTAACAGTGGGGGGCCTAGGGGAGTATGAACATATGTTAAGGGGATCAGCTTAAGGGATGTGCTTTTCGCGGCTGAGAGAGTCAAGTACTAAGAACTTGTTCTCTGCAGTCCCTTTTAGGTTTGGCAGTCTTATGGGGGGAGCCTTGACCCCGAGAGCGCTTAGTCGGAGGGACCCTCTGCCAGACTGAGGGAGGAGGGGGTGGGGTAGCCAGCAAGTCCCAGTCCTTGAACCGGGGGACAGGGAGCCCCAAGGTATCACAGAAGGCCTCCAAATCTTCGAGGTAACGTAGAACAGCTGACTGTCCATCTCTCCGTGCTGTTAGACTGAAGGGGAAGC
Organism: Lithobates clamitans; assembly: GCA_037952925.1. Lineage (NCBI taxonomy): Eukaryota > Metazoa > Chordata > Amphibia > Anura > Ranidae > Lithobates > Lithobates clamitans. The sequence goes on along the minus strand of JBBGZY010000573.1, from coordinate 2,992,063 downwards.
CCCATCGGTAAATAATATCTTTTTCCTGCAGCAAGAGGAGAAGGGGTTGCAGGAGCCTGCATTTCTGCAAGGTGATCCATGAGAGATCTGGATAAAGCTGAATTTGTGTATTAGCGAAGACCACCTTCCTAATGGATAAAGCTTTTCGCATGTTTTCTTCTTTTAGCGGATACGAGTTGACTTTGCAAATGACATCTCGTGATTTAGAGACCAGTCCCTTAGGACGCAGAGCACGATGAGCCCTGTCCATTTCTATGGGTTTATTTGGGGGATCTCCCAGGAGGTCGTTAAATAGGGTTTGCAGGATGGTATGTAAGTCCTCTGGGTCCTCTGATTCTGTTCCTGCGCCCCCTATTGTCCAAGTCCTCTACATGGCGTTGCATATCCCTCAACAGCATGCGATGGTCCGCACCTTGCAATTGGGTACGATGCACTGCTAGTTTGGTTTCCTGCTTAAAGTTAGCTTTAAAAGTTAGCTTGTAGTACTTGAATTTCAACTCAGCAAGTAGATTTAACATCTTCGATTAATTGCCTAAAATCCTCTTTGGTCGGGATGGCTTGAAGGTAATCTTGCTATGAGGGAGGTGTTTGATTATGGGGGTCCGGTGTCATCTGGCGAGGGCCATATTGAAAAACAGGTGTTTGCTGATATTGCAAAAAAGTCTCAGTTTGGGCCTGGGCTGCAGACCGTGGCTGGAGGCCCCATATGCTATTCTCCACTGAGGGCTGTGGCTGTGAAGGAGGTTGCCTCTGCGATTCCCACGCGGCCGTAGGAGTCAGGGGGCTAGCAGCCTGGGCATATGTAGCAGCATGGTCCCGATCCCCTCCTACTAAGTCAGAGCCAGATTGCCTTTGTTCTTTAGGGGGGCTGGGGCCTGGTAGTAGGTCTGCTGTGGCGTATGTTGCCTCTGGAGGCCTGTTGGAGGAAGCTCTGTGTCCTGCGTGTACAGTATAGAGGAGCTGGCAGGGGGGGAAAATCCTCCAATTCTTCTGAGGAGGTGGGGGAGCCGGGGGCCGCTGCTGACATGAATGGATCTGAGGCCGTTCGCAGCAGCCATGGAAAGGCGTCTGTGCACTGTGTGCAGGAGGCCTAGTGGAGCGGGCTGTGTTCCTTGGAGCAACGCCTCCTGGGAGGCAGAATGGGGGGAGAGACTCACTGTGACCTTCGATGTGGTCCGCGGACCGGGCGACATCCAGTCCAGTGCGGGGGAGCTCTGTGGATGAGTTAGAGCCTGGCATCCCGGTGAATCCGCATGGAGGAGGTGGAGGAGGCCCCAGGCGCCATTTTGTCCATCTCACCGGCTGGCAAGGGAGGGGGTGTAAAGTAACTCCTGAGTGTCGCCGATGTGCCGGGCGGAGGCTGGGATGATCCCCGAGCTTTAGTGGATCGGGTTCTCCTTGAACCACCTATATGCAGGTGTAGTAAAGTCCCCTAATTAGGCCTTGTAGCTGTGGGCTGAGAGGGAGCTAAAGGCTCACACGTCCATGCAGGTCGACTTCCGGTCACGCCCCGCTCTCGCACTTTCAATGCCAATTACTCAGTCATGCAACACTATACCCAAACAACATTTTTATCATTTTTTTTTCACACAAATAGAGCTTTCTTTTGGTAGTATTTAATCACCACTGAGTTTTTATTTTTTGTGACATAAGTGAAAAAAGAGCAAAAAATTAAAAAAAAAAAAAACACTTTTTTTAGTTTCTATGATAAAATTTTGCAAATAAGTAATTTTGTTCATAAATTTGGGCCACAATTTATATTGCTACATATTTTTGGTAAAAATAACCCAAATAAGTGTATATTATTTGGTCTGTGCGAGAGTTATAGAGTCTACAAGCTATGGTGCTAATCATTAAAAATTGATCACACCTGATGCACTGACAGCCTATCTCTTCTCTTAAGGCCCTGAAATGTCAGGAAAGGACAAATATCCCCCAAATTACCCCTTTTTGGAAAGTAGATAGTCCAAGATATTTAGTAAGAGGCATAGTAAGTTTTCTGAAGTTGTAATTTTTTCCCACAATTCTTGTGAAAATGAAGAATTTATTTTTTTTTTTATTTTTTTTTTTTACACAAAATTGTCATAATAAGTTATTTCCCACACACAGCATATGCATACTTCAAATTGCACCCAAAAATACATCCTGATACTCCTCCCGAGTATGGCAATACCACATGTGTCTTTTTCACAGCCTGGCCACATATGGAGGTCCAACATGCAGGGAGCATTGTCAGGCATTCTAGGAGCACAAATTGCACATAAAATTTCCTAACAACCTATCACACTTTTGAAGGCCCTGGAGCACCAAGACAATTGAATTACCCACAAAATGACCCCATTTTGGAAAGCAAACATCCCAACGTATATTCTATGAGGCGTTATGAGTCTTTTGAACTGTTAATTTTTTTTCAAAAGTCTTTGAAAAACGTGAAAATAAAATAAAAACATTTTTTTTTACATAAAGTGGTCAATTTATAAGATATTTCTAACACACAGCATGTACATTGCAAAAATTACACCCCAAAATAGATTCTGCTACTCCTTCCGAGTAGGACGATACCACATGTGTGAGACTTTTACACAGCCTGGCCACATAGACAGGTCCAAAATGCAGGGAACACCATCAGGCATTCTAGGAGCATAAATTACACAAAATTTCCTAACAACATATTACATTTTTGAAGGACCTGGAGCACCAGGACAATGGAATTACCCATAAAATTACCCCATTTTGGAAAGCAAACACCCCAACGTATATTCTATGAGGCATTATGAGTCTTTTGAATGGTTCATTTTTTTTTCCACAGGTCTTCTTAAAACGTGGAAAGAAAATGAAAAACGTATTTTTTTTTTTACACAAAGTTGTCAATTTATATGATATTTCTAACACACAGCATATACATAGCAAAAATGACACCCCAAAATACATCCTGCTACTCCTGAGTATGGCAATACCAGATGTGTGAGACTTTTACACAGCCTGGCCACATACAGAGGTCCAACATTAAAGTAGTACCTTCAGACGTTCTAGGAGCATAAATTACACATATAATTTCATTCCTTCCTATCACACTTTTGAAGGTCCTGGAGCACCAGGACAGTGGAATAACCACAAAATGACTCCATTTTGGAAAGCAAACACCCCAAGGTATATTCTATGAGACATGGGCTGCAGATAGGTACTCGGGTACTCTGATGGGCTGTTGACAGGTACTTGGTTACTCAGATGGGCTGGTGACAGCTACTCGGGTACTCTGATGGGCTGGTGGCAGCTACTCGGGTACTCTGGGCTGGTGACAGCTACTCGGGTACTCTGATGGGCTGGTGACAGCTACTCGGGTACTCTGATGGGCTAGTGACAGCTACTCAGGTACTCTGATGGGCTGCAGATAGGTACTCGGGTACTCTGATGGGCTGGTGACAGGTACTTGGGTACTCAGATGGGCTGAGGACAAGGTACTCGGTTACTCAGATGGGCTGAGGACAGGTACTCGGGTACTCAGATGGCCTGAGGACAGGTACTTGGGTACTCAGATGGGCTGGTGACAGGTACTCGGGTATTCAGATGGGCTGGTGACAGGTACTCGGCTACTCTGATAGGTTTGTGACAGGTACTCGGGTACTCTGATGGGTTGGTGACAGGTACTCGGGTACTCTGATGGGCTGGTGACGGGTACTTTGATGGGTGGTGACAGGTCCTCATTATTAGGGGGGCAATCAGTGTTATTGGATGTAAACTGTAAGTGGTAACGAGCTGTTACCGCAATCCCCTCCTCACACACGATCGGTGTGTGAGGAGGAGAACCCGGTAACAGGTCGTTACCGCGGTGTGTTTAATATTCTGTGACCAGCTGTGATTGGACACAGCCAGTCACGTGGTGAAGAGCCAATTTCATTGGCTCTTTACCGCGAGCAGGGATGGGCTGTGTCAGGGTGACAAGCCTTGTCCCCGATTGCCGCTCTGCACGCCCCTAGGGGCACGCACGAACGCCATACACAATGACAGTGCATGTGACCAGCTGTAATTGGACACGGCCGGTCACGTGGTAAAGAGACAATTTCTTTTGGCTCTTTACACTGATCTGGGATGGGCTGTGTCCGAGGGACGCGCCTCATCACCGATCGCCGCTGCGGGCACCTGGGGGCCTGCAGGAGCGGCGAATAGCAGAGGACGTCATATGACACCCGCCCAGGATGGCAGAGTGCTCCTGCGGATGTCATATGACTATATGCCGGTAGGGAAGTGGTTAAAAAACCCTCATTGGACCTCAGCAGCCTTGACAACTTAAAGCGTTTTGTTACCCGAAAAAAAAAGGGATCCTGTTCTCTTAAAGCATTAATAACAGCACAGTGCTTGTGCTGTGTTGTTTGCCCCCCCCCCCCTATAAACTAAAATACCTGGTTGATCTTGTCTGGTTTTGCCCCACCCCCCACCCCCACGTAAATTGACCATGGTTTATCATGGCTGCTGAGTCTGATACCATGGTCAGTTTTAATAGTAAAGTTTTACCATGGCCAGTTTATGTGCCTCCGTCATCCGCAGCTCTGCTCTCTGCTCTCTGCTCTCCCCCGTCCTCTCCCTTGTCCTTAACCGTCAGCTCCATCCACTCCTCAGCTCTCCCCTTCTGCTGCAATCATAACTATATTGTGAACATGATTTTACCTTATATCAGAGTGTCTCCCGGTGCTCACATGACCGCTCGTCTCTCTCTCCTCTCTTCTCCCCTCCTCTCTGGCTGACGTCAGCGGGAGTTCTCGGCCCTTCCTGCTATAGCTGTCAGCCGGGGAGAGGAGAGAGCTGGGGAGTCACGTGAGCATCAGGTGAGGTATCAGCATCTTTTTCATATAGCAAAGACACTGGGATACATACTGTTATTTAACAGAGGGGATGGCATGATCATAATATGTCTCAAAAACCACTTCAAGACCCATCTCCTTGCTCCCATTTGCATCAAAACTTTTAGAACGCTTAGTTTACTTCTGAGCTCCTACCTCACTGACAACAACCTTCTTGACCCCTTACAGTCCAGCTTTCGCTTACTACACTCCACTAAAACTGCCCTACTGAAATTCCTTAATGATCTACTAACTGCTAAAACCAATGGCCATTACTCCATACTCATAGTACTAGACCTCTCTGCAGCCTTTGTTATTGTTGACCATCCTCTCCTCCTCAAAAAACTCCACTCTTTTGGCCTACAAGACTGTACTCTCTCCTGGTTCTTCTCCTACCTATCACAGTGCTCCTTCAGTGTTACCTATAACTATGTTTCCTCCTCTCCACTTCCTCTTTCTGTAGGTGTACCCCAAGGTTCTGTCCTCTCACCCTCCTCTTCTCCATTTAGACCTCCTCCCTTGTTCAATTAATAAACTCCCATGGCTTCCAGTACCATTTATTTGCTGACGACACACAAATCTATCTCTCTACTCCTCACCTCACTCCTTCAGTCTCCCTTCGCATTACTAACTTATTAACTGACATATCAGCATGGATGTCGCACCACTTCCTCATACTCAATCTTTATAAAACTGAGCTCATAATTTTTCCTCCAGCCCATGCCCCCTTCCCTGACTTCTCCATTAAGATCAATAATACAACCATCAGTCCCTCCCCTCATGCCAGGGTGCTAGGGGTAATATTGTACTTTCAGACCCAAATCCAATCTATGTCCAAATCTTGCAGACTTCTCCTATCTGACATCTCCAAAATATGCCCCTTTTTAACCATTTAGCAACTTATTCACTCCCCTGTTAGCTCTCGCCTTGACTATTGTAACTCCCTCCTCATTGCCCTACTTCTGCGCAAGCTATCCCCCTCTTTAGTCTATCAGGAATGCCGCTGCCAGACTCATCCACCTTACCAACCGGTCAGTGTCCACCACCCCTCTCTGCCAATCCCTCCACTGGCTTCCCATTGCCCAACTAATAAAATCAAAACACTAAGGCTTCATTCACATGATGCGGATCCGCTCAGCGAAGTCCGCCAGCTCAGCAGGAGATCTCTCTGTTGATCTCCGCTGAGCCTGGAAATGACAGGTCTGTCTCTGCTCACTGAGCGGGGAGGGGGCTGTCAGAGCGCCGCTGATTCCTATGGAGAGATCGGATGAAAACGGACAGCATGTCCATTTTCATCAGATCTCATCCGATCCGCCCAGATGGGTGGCGATCGTATCGCCATATGTCTGATTTTAGCGATAATAACAATTACATACAAAGCCATTTACAACTCTGCCTTGAGTTACATCACCAATCTTGTCTCCAAAATATCACCAAACTGTCCTCTCCGCTCCTCCCAAGACCTCCTGCTCTCTAGCTCCCTTGTCTCCTCCTCCAATGCTCATCTCCAGGACTTCTCCAAAGCCTCTCCTATCCTCTGGAACTCACTACCACAATCTGTCTGGTTATATCCTACTCAATCCACTTTTAGGCCATCCCTGAAAACTCATCTCTTCAGGGAGGCCTATCCTGCCTTCAGCTAACCGAATCTTTTACTTTCCTCTTTAGTTCTTCCCTCCACAGTTACTATCTTTTGTTACACCAGCCCTTCCCTATTCGATTGTAAGCTCGCAGGAGCAGGGCCCTCCTAATCCTCTTGTATTGAATTGTATTGTTGCTGTATTGTCTTCTTTTATATTGTAAAGCATTGTGCAAACTGTTGGCACTATAAATCCTATATAATAATATAATAATAATATTTCACTTGTAGAGGCTTACTGTACCAATTGCTATTTGACTTTTTTTTGGGGCCCAGCAGAGTTGTGTACCAAGTGTCTAAAGACAAGTAGCATTGTGTACGAAGTATACTATGAAATTTTTTTAGATCTCAGTTTTAAATCTACAATATGTTTAGAATACACTTTAAGGCTGGGTTCACACTAGAACATGCAGAGGGTCACAGCAGGAGTCCAATGCGTCTCCATTCACCGTTTCAGGTCCAATTTCAGCCTGAATTTTGGGCTGATTTCAGACCTAAAATGTACCAAAAGATGCACAGGGCTTCTGTGCAATTCCCACTGGAGCTGCTTGCGAAGATGTGTGAACCAGCTCCATAGAAAGCCAGTCGCAATCTCCTGCTATGCGATTTGGATGCAGGGAAACCGGTATCCAATTTGCATTAGTGTAAACTCAGCCTAAAGGATAGTTTACTGTCATTTTACTGTGCACATATTTTGATCTATCTAGCAGTGTGTACTTTTAAGTTATTTTTCATGTGGTGTTTGTAGGTGTATTTTACTTTCTCCACTGCAGGGGGCATTTAATCGCAGCAGCATTGCAGGGAAGAGGAAGCCAAGAGGACCATAGTTCATCTACGGTTTACAGGGTCACTGTGGAAGTTATCTGATTAGATGCTGCCACCACATGTGACTCTAGCAACCATCCAGGGTTAAGCAGAGCCTAATTAAAGCCCTGGCTCCCAAGCTTGGCATATTTCACATGTTGGTAGCATTGGGACAGAAGTAGGGAAATAACAGGGACACGCCATACTACCCGGAGGCCTCCCCACTTGGGTCTGGACTGACCAGACCGATGCATGCACACTGCACTCAGTGTGCTATCCATTCAGAGTGCCGTACCACAATCGTGACTCCTGCACATGCATGGGAGTGAGATAATTGCGGTCCAGCCATTCAAATGTTGCTGGTCCCCCTACAGGTTAACATTTTCAGGGAAAAGCACAGTAAAATCAAGTATTTTAAATGCCTTTTTGCGTGGTTTTCTCTTCCATAAATTATTTTTTATTCACTTGCAATGTGCCTTTGGACTTGCTAGAAAATGTGACTACTCCAGGTGAATCTAATTTTTAGGATGACCTCCTCCCTCGCACATTATTGACCTCTTCTCTGATTATGTTTGCATGTCAAGTAGGAGGTTCTACTGCTGAACTCAGTGCTATACTGTATGCCATATTACTAAAATCCCTTTAAGTCTGAGAACTCTGTGAAAGTATCTTCTTAGAAATGCAGTTTAACTCTCACGTGAATCCTGGCTTCTTAAGATACAAATAACTGGATTAAATTTAGAAGACTTTCTTCATTGCTACATTTTACTACATCAGGATCATCCAATTCACATCAAAAGTCAAGAAATCAAAATGGTAAGGTTGCTATAACTTATATAACGAGCGGCATGTAATTTGACTTCAGGCTTTGTATTAAGTTTTGATAGAGGTGGAAGCTTCTCTCTTTAAATCCTGATTGCAAACTGCTACACTGCAGAAAACTTCGAATTCAAAACTGAACTTCAGGTACAGGTAGCTATCAAAAAAACCCACAAAATTGAATCCAGTTATACATATGTTGGTGGGAGCCCAGGGGAGCCCAGAGGCAGAACCAAACAGCAGCTGAGCACACTGAGCAGGCTACACTAGCCGATCACAGCTCTCTGTTAAGCAGACAGCAATTAAATTTACCTAGATGTCTCTCTGTTAAGCAAGTCAACTTCTTTTCACACAGAATCCCTGAAAGCCCTTATTTCAGTAATATCTAAAGAAGACAAAGACCCTATGCAATGTGGGAGCTATAGGCCATTATCTTTATTAAATGTAGACCTGAAACTTTTTACCAAGATCCTAGCAATGCAGTTGGAACAACTGCCATCTTTGACTTATTTTGATCACAAGAGGCTCGAGACAACACTAATAAGACTCTGAACTTAATTTATCTGGTTAACTCAACTAAGACTCCATGTGTGTTTCTCGGAACAGACGCAGAAAAGGCCTTTGACTGAGTTGGTTGGCTGTTTATCTTCTCTGTTCTATGGCATATAGGACTGGGAGATTAAATGCTTGGATGGACTTCAAGCATTTATACTGTACCAACTGCACAAGTTAGGGTAAATGGGGTTTTATCTTCCCCCTTTAAGGTTACCAAGGGGACTAGGCAGGAATGTCCACTGTCTGCCTTCCTATTTGCTCTTTCTCTTGAGCCTCTCTTGTGTAAAATTCAGTTAACTCCTGATATTCAGGGAATAATGGTGGAATGAATTCAATATAAGGTGTTGGCTTATGCCAACAAATCTTACAAATCTTTTTAAGAAAATAGAGATTTATAGCTCACTATCTTATTTTAAGATTAACTTATCTAAATCAGTAGCCATGGGAGTAGCGCTCCACAATGCCCTGTTAAAGCCACTGAAATTAAATTACAAATTTAAATGGACGGATCGGACCCTGAAATATCTGGGCACATCTATTCCAGCGCACCTCTCACGTACATATGAGCTTAACTTTTTACCACTTCTACATAAAGTGGAAACTCTCTTGGAGGGATGGCATAAGGGTTTCCACTCCTGATTTGGGAGGTGCAATATAATAAAAATTAATATTCTTTTAAAGTTCCTATACTTATTCCAGGCTATACCCATTGCCATCCCTATGCTATTCTTTAAACAAACTCATGCACTCTTTACAAGATTTATTTGGGCATGTGAACATCCAAGAATCAGAAGGACTTTTCTGACTCTCCCTAAGCATTATAGTGAGTTAGCTGTTCCCGATCTCTACAAATATCATCAAGCAGCCCTTTTAAGTCATATAAAAATATATAAATCTTGCGAGCTACTCTAGAGCAACCTGAGACTGCAATCAGCGTCAGGTATAAAGTAACCTGAGGTTACAACCTAGCGTCAGGTGTGGTATAATAATTCCTGTGAAACAAAGTGCAAATTCACAGCTGCTAAGCAATGATCACCATCTCATAATCTGTGAAAACATATATACAAAAAACAAAAAAATGCAGCCCTGTGTGATACTGAACCTTACAAATGCATACATAGTACCATAAACAATGAAAATCAGTATTGATAAAAAATGTAACTATGAATATAGAAAACTATGTTTTTGTGTAACAAGCAAGCTCACAGTGAAAAAAATGTAGTATTATTCCTTAATATCAAGTGTCCAAACAAAAAAAAAGAATTGAGAGATTTTTTCTCCCAATTTACATCAATCCACAGAGACAAAAGTACAAATTGGGGTATTATACGTATTAATGTCGAAAAAGTGACTCTAGTGATGATAATCCTGATCAGAAGAGGGTGACTTCACACACGTGCTACCCCCCCTGTGAATGCGCTCACCTCCAACAGTGTGACCGCACACTTAAGTTTGGTCCACATAAGCAGTTGAACCACTCCTGAGCTCTAAGTGAAACTGGCCCAGCAGGATCCCACAGGAAAATCCAGAGAAGTTGTCCTCAATTTAAAACAAGAAAGAGGCTGGATAATGCATTGTCGCTAGTTTAAAAATGTATTTAGAAAACATAACATCAGGTTACTCACATATTTTAGGTGCTTCCAGCGCACCAAACTATAAAAGCATTTAGCATGGGATCCCTCTCCTCCACGTTCCTGGCCCCTCCTCTACATGTGACGACACAGGGCTAATCATGTGCCTTCTTTAGGGGGATCTGATTGGATGGTTGAGATTACTAGAATATATACTATGCCGGCGGCCATTGAAGTGTAGCCACGATATGCGCCATTTTGTTGTAGGTGTATTCAAATGATAACCACAACCGCGGCCATATTAATGAAGCCACAAGTTGCTACCATAGGCAACATTTTATTGTGGTTCTACCTGAAAGATAAAATCACACCAGCGGCCATATAAATAAAAAATGCCAGTAACAAAGCTAATTACAAATAATATGGAAAATTTCACTAAATAGAGGACAGGGGGGACACACAAGAAGGAAGCCACCTGGGGAGAAACAAATAAATACAATACATATAATTTATTCCCCATTCAACAACTAGTAATTACAATAAGAGCCCTTTTTTAATTCCTCCAATAACAAATATAAGTGAAATTAAAACGCATCAATAACCCTAATATAATAATCCCTCTAAATAATGCATGTAGTGCATTCCAACAATCCTCTCCCACTCTCTGATCACCACCTTATTAGTTTTGCTCTCTCCCTGTCTTCCACCTCCTCTCCCTCCAACCGCCTAACAGTTACACGTAGAAACCTTCGCCACCTCAACCTTCTCCTCTCTACTCTGCTACTGATCACCTCTATGACAAACTCTCACCTCTGTCCTGCCCCAACCTAGCCACTTTCATCTACAACAGCTCACTGTCTTCCTCCCTAGACAAGCTTGCCCCCTCACTACACTCAGAATTAGGCCCCGACTGCTACAACCCTGGCAAACAGATGACACCAGAAGTCTCAGAAAACGTAGCTGCGCTCTTGAGCGCCTGTGGCATAAGACTAAGATCCAGGAAGACTTCACACAATATAAATCTTCCCTCCTAAAATACTATTCCTGACTTCACACTGTCAAACAGACCTACTTTATCACACTCATTAACACCTTCTCATCCAGTCCACGTCAACTCTTCTCTACCTTCAACACTCTACTCTGTCATCCACTGCCTCCACCCACCAACTCACTCACTGCCCAGGAGATCGCCAATCACTTCAAAACTAAGATTGATACAATTCATGAGGAGATCGCAAATGCGCAAAAACCTCCCCCATGCAACACCCCATGTCCACAGATACAATCATTACTTCCCTCATTCAATCCTGCTACTATTACTGAGGTTGCTAAACTTTTATCTAACACTCATCTAACCACCTGCCCCCTGGATCCTGCTTCCTTGCAAATGCTACGCTCACCCTCCGACTCGATTCTATACTCTCTAACTCACATTTTCATCCTCTCCCTCTCTTGTGGCATCTTCCCAAATTCTCTAAAACATGCGCTAGTCACCCCCATACTTAAAAAGCCCTCGCTGGACCCCACCAATCTCAACAACCTACATCCCATCTCCTTACTCGCCTTCTCCTCCAAACTTCTTGAAAGACTGGTCTACAACCGACCATCTGACCATGAATAAACTTCTTGATCCCCTTCAGTCCGGATTTCGCCCTCAACACTCCACGGAAACTGCTCTCCTTAAACTCTCAAATGACCTACTAATGGCTAAAACCAGTGGACACTATTCTGTACTACTTCTCCTGGATCTCTCTGCTGTCTTTGACACAGTGGACCACCCCCTCCTCAATAAACTCCACAACTTTGGTCTCCGTGACTGTACTCTTCGCTGGTTCTCATCCTACCTATCCCACCACTCCTTCAGTGTCACTTACAACTCTACTTCTTCCTCTCCTCTTCCTTTCTCCATTGGAGTCCCCCAAGGTTCTGTTCTTGGACCTCTCCTTTTCTCAATCTACACCACCTCCCTTGGTCAGTTGATTGCCTCCCAAGGCTTTAAATATCATCTCTACGCTGATGACACCCAAATCTATCTCTCCACCCCCCAGCTCTCTCCATCTGTCTCCTTACGCATTACCAACTTACTAGCAGACATATTAGCCTGGATGTCACATCACTTCCTCAAACTCAACCTATCCAAAACCGAGCTCATGATATTTCCTCCCTCAGGTGCCACTTCCCCTGATTTCTCTGTCAATATCAACGGCTCAACTATCAACCCATCTCCCCACGCCAAGGTCCTAGGTGTAATCCTGGACTCTGAACTAACCTTTTGACCCCACATTCTATCTCTATCCAAAATTTGCCGCCTCAATCTCCTCAACATCTCCAAGATACGCCCCTTCCTAACCAATGTCACCACAAAGCTTCTAATCCACTCCCTGGTCATCTCCTGCCTCAACTACTGCAACTCCCTCCTCATTGGCTTACCTCTAAATAGGCTATCCCCACTTCAGTCCATCATGAACACTGCTGCCAGGCTCATCCACCTCACAAACCGCTCAGCGTCTGCTATACCCCTCTGCCAATCCCTCCATTGGCTGCCACTCAGTTACCAAATTAAATTCAAGATACTAACTATAACTTACAAAGCCATCCACAACCTGGCACACAGCTACATCTCTAACCTAGTCTCAAAATACCAACCTAATCGTTCTCTTCGCTCCTCCCAAGACCTCCTGCTCTCAAACTCCCTTGTCACCTCATCCCATGCCCGCCTTCAGGACTTCTATAGAGCCTCTCCCATCCTCTGGAATGCTCTACCCCAATCCGTCCAAATTTTCTCCTACTTTATCCACTTTCAGACGATCCCTGAAAACTCATCTCTTCAGAGAAGCCTACCTGGCCCCCACCTAACAACTGTACATTTATCTTCTCAATCAGCACATCACCCACAGTTATTACCTCTTGTATCTCTTGACCTTCCCTCTTAGATTGTAAGCTCTAAGGAGCAGGGCCCTCTGATTCCTACTGTATTAAAGTGTATTGTATTTGTACTGTGTACCCTCAAGTTGTAAAGCGCTACCTAAACTGTTGGCGCTATATAAATTCTGTATAATAATAATGTAGTGTCATTGGTGGTACTGCTAACCACTTAGTCACTGTAGTTTACTCGTTCCCAAGTCCCCTAAAAACAAATGTAAATGAAATTAAACGCCCTTTTAAGTCAAATTATTGACTGGTGTCGACATGGGGAATTAAAAATCTGGCCCAGATTAGAGCATACTTTTTTTGTTATACTGGAAATATTCTAGTAGGTTATATGTCACCTGGTCTTGGATCTGGGGGATGCATTTCTTCATGACCAAGACTAGATAGCGATTTGAATGTTTAACTGAGATACATTTTCTATATTATCCCAGATCTAATTTTGTTGCTATATGATATTGGACCTGATGGTTTGCTGTTTGTATATCTATATTCTTATATATATATATATATATATACCGGTATATATATATATATATGTATATATATATATAGTTTGTGTTTTGATGCCAATTATGGAAGAAGCTGTTCTTTTTTTTCTTTTGTTAAAATAAAGAGATTAAAAAAAACAAAAACGTGCCAAATCTGGGAGCCAGGTCCTTAAATAGGCTCTGTCTGACCCATGATGGCCACCAAAATCGCATGTGACGGCAGCATCCAACCGGATAGCTTCCCCAGTGAACCAGGAAACCATAGAGGAACTATTTTCCTCTTGACTTCCTTTCCAGCTGCAAGGCTGCTGCGGGTGAGCGCCACCTGCAGTGGAAAAGGTAGACTGCACATACACAAGCCTCCTAAAGTAAACAAAATAATTTCCTTTACCTTTCCTGACTGAGCAAAATCCACCTTCATTTGTGTCTCACATGGTCCCCCTCCCAGACTTCGGCTAGAGAAACCATGCTGCAAATAATCAATCCAGAAACAGTGAGCAATAATAGGTGTGGCCACCTGCTAACTGACAAGCTACATGTTTGTCAATTAGGAATGACAATGCTGATGCCCATGTCTCCTGCAGCCACAGCGAATATGATAATGGCAACATTGCTCTGAATTTAGGAGCAGTGCAGTATTGTTACTACACTCCCAGGAAGCTGCATAAGGTAGATTTCACTAGCAGGCTTAACAGGTATTTGTGGGATTTTACAGGGAGGTATTTACACAGGGAGGCTTAGCCTCCCTGGCGGTTTTTCCGAGTGTGGCTCGGGGTTAAAATTCAGGACCATTAGCGGTAACCCCGAGCCACACTCTGGATTACATTGCAGGATCCTGGTGCCTCCTTACTTACCTTGTCCCCGGGATCCTGCGATGTCCCCCGCAGTGTCCGTGGGCTCTGTCCTCCTCCGAAGCCTCTCCTTGCCATGCTCCGTTCCCTGCGAGCGTCGCGACGCACGGGGGCGGAGCCTGGCGGCAAATTAAAAATAAAGTAAAAATCATAACACATACAGTACTGTAATCTTACAGATTACAGTACTGTATGAAATGATTTCACATCCCTTTTGTCCCCAGTGCTTTGGCCCATGCCCTGCATGCAGTTTTACATGATATACACTGTTCTTTCTGCCTGGAAACTGGAGATTGTCCATAGCAACCAAAAAGTGTCCCTTTACGTCAAAGTGGCTTTAAACCAGCTAGAAAACAGCGATAGTAAATTAGAACACTTGCAGAATTGAGCGATAGTGAATCGTGGGGAAATTTATTTTATTACTATTTATTTTTATTTTTTTTAATTATTTATTTTTATTTATTATATTATAATTTATGTTTTTGTGTTTCGAACTTTATCATACCCGGGATATCTACTAGACTCTGGTTTGGACAGATTTAAGTGTGTTATTGTTAAGATTTACAGACCTACAATATAAAACGCCAAATTTCCATGCAAAATAATTGTACCGCTTTCAGCACCTAAAATCCGAAATAATCATACCGCCAGGGAGGTTAACAGGTATTTTGTGGGATTTTACTTTTGGGATGTTTTAGTGTTGTCATTTTTGTGGTGCTATGAAGCAATTAACCATCTGAATAGTCATTTATGGGTTATGTATTTACCCTCAGTAGTGGTAAAAAAACCTCCCTTTATTAGGAACCATATCGGAACTTTTTTTGGTGATTGATCATTTGTATTTATTTTTTCATTTTAATAAGTTTTAGTTTTACCCAGTCTTCTGTGTGCCTTATATTCCTCATGTGGCTTACCAAATACTTCCCTGGACTGTGAACAGCTGCATGGATGGACTTATTCATCATACCTATGCAAGTCTTCTATCCAATTATACAAATTTGTTGGTAGTGAGATGCCTTTTGTTAAATTTTACTGAAAAAATCTACTGCTATATCTAATATTATTGTTTGTATTTTATCATAGCTTGCAACTTGAAAAAGCGACATCTAAGACAAAACATGTAGTGATTGACTACAGCAAGCAATTGTATGTAATTGTGGTTTTCAAGTGCCTGATGTGATTTGCACGTTTTTAAATTTATGAATGTTTTTAATGTCATTTTGAATAAAAAGCAACCTTTTTTGTGTATGTGTGCGCTATTTATATGGTTCAATTTGTATATTGGTCTTTATAGCAGCACCAACCTTAGAAATGTATGTTTAGGGTGTGTCCCCCAATCTTTTGTTTGTTACTTATTGAGTATTGACCAGACTCTCTGGGCGGAGCACCCCACTCTCCCACACCAGTACTTCATTAGTAGTGTCCACTAGTAAGTAGTTATATGAGGTGTGCCTGTATAGTGCAGTTTAAGCAGAGGAATTTGAAACTAGCACACTTCTCCCATGTAAGGAGTGAGTATGCTCCATGGTTTTGAGAAGTGGGATTTATCTTTTATTCTATGAGTAGTGTAGGACCCACTGAAAATGGTGTACTTTGACACAGTGGTGGGCTTAAGCATGGTATGGCATTATGGTGTGACTAAATCCCCATATTTACTTATTAAAAGCAGATGTTTTTAAGTAGCCTTGCAAGATTTGAAAAGGAACCTTTTTTTGTGTATGTGTGCGCCATTTATATGATTGGAGCTGGTCAGCTGGTTTTCCAGCATGCTCATCTGACAGAAGGCTTATGTCAGACCGGCTGCCATACACATGGGCCAAATATCGGACAATTTTTATTGAACAGGTTGATGTCGCCCGACATTCGGCTCATGTGTACTAGGCTTAAGTGGTGAGTTTAAAAGAGGAGATTCAGCCTAGGTTCACACTAATGTGATGTGGGATTTGTAGCGATTTCTGTGGGTTTCCTGCACTGCATCGCAATCACACTGTGGGTATCAATGTTAAAGTGATTGTAAGGGTTTTTTTTTTAATAACAAACATATCATACTTACCTCCATTGTGCAGCTCGTTTTACACAGAGTGGCCCCAAAACCTGCTCTTCGGGGGTCCCCCCGCAGCTCTTGCGGCTCCTCCTCACATCAGATAACCCACTGGGAGAAGCACTCTCCGGGAGGATTACCTTGCGGGCGCGCTCCTAAGTCCAGCATTCAGCGTCCATAGAGGTCGAATGCAGGACACGGTCCCGCCCCCCCACCCGGCATTGTTTAGGAGATATTCACACCGATGAAGCCAGTGATGTCACCTGCACATGCACTCTGAAGGGACAGCATTCCAAGCCGTCCCTTCAGAGCTCTGTGCCGTAAATCGTTACTCCCACGTGCATGCACAAGAGTGACGTCACGACGGCTCAGCCATTCAAGCGGGCCTAGCCCGTGAACCCGGATGAAGGCAAGTTGAAGTTTGAAGGTAAGTATACCCTGACTAGCCCATCCCTCTACCAGGGGAACAATCCAGAAGCATAAAAGCCTACATTTTGGCAGTATTTCCCAAGCAGAGCTCTCAGGGCATTTTAGTGAGCCCTTTTAATGTGAGTCTCTAGAAAATTGGCTGGAAAATCTAGCCAATCAATTCCTCACACATCTACATTGTAACAATTTACACCTGGCTTGATCAGTTACCTTGAGGACAAAAGCACACACGGTAAAACAGCAACACAGAAAGAAAAACACATGAACCCCTTTGTAGTAGAGCTGCACAATTAATCGTTAAAAAATTGTGATCTCGATTCACCTCCTCTGAGATCTCTCCTGCAGAGGTTGCCGATCCTTTCATATAAACAAGTGGAGAGACTTTATCTGCTCACTCAGCTGTCAATAGAAAGCATCCGGGCATTCTGCCAAGTCTTTTAACTTGAAACATTGTAACTAAGCTTCCTTCTTAGATCAAAGGGAAAGAAGTTCTGTGTAAATAAATAATCTGGGCAGTCTGCCAAGTTTCCAACAAGTGTAAATGCAGGAAGTTTAACCACTTAAAGTCTAAATCTTTTTCTGACACTTCTTTCCTAAGTTAAAATCAATATTTTTGCTAGAAAATTACTTGGAACCCCCAAACATTATATATATTTTAGCAGAGACCCTAGGGAATAAAATGGCAATTGCTGCAATATTTTATGTCACACTGTATTTGCCCAGCGGTCTTTCAAATGCAATCTTTTGGGAAAAAATACACTTCAATGAATAAAAAAAAAACAAAAAAAAAATGAAACAGTAAAGTTAGCCCAATTTTTTTGTTTTAATGTGAAATGATGATGTTACGCCGTGAGAATCGTGAGAGAATCGTGATCTATCTTCTAAGCAAAAAATCGTGATTATTATTTTAGCCAGAATCGTGCAGCTCTACTTTGTAGACACCTGCAGTAAACTGTAGTAGAGGTGGAGACAAGACCAGTCACCCCATCAGTGGCGGCGGCTCCATATTGGACGCAGGAGTGCCGCCCCCCAATCCATGCGCCCAGCCCCTAATCTACATGCAGGGCACCGAACGCATGGATTCCAATAGGTTTTTTTTTTCTTTTAACCGCTTGCTGACTGCGCTATAGCCGAATGACGGCTGCAGTGCGGTCGGATAACCCTGGGAGGGCGTACTATGACGTCCTCCCAGAATCGCGCTCCCGCGCGCCACCTGGGGCGCGCACCCGGGAATATCCTCGACCACTGGGTCCTGTGGATCACGGCAGAGGCGGCTCTCTAATTAGGCAAACTAGGCGACCGCCTAAGGCCTCGCACTCCCAGGGGCCTCGCGGCCACCTAATTTGCCTGTGATCAATACTATTGTCGGCTCCGACGGCTCCGCCTCCCCCCCACCCGCCGCCAGGATGCACTGACCAATCGGGCACTGCCTCAAGGCCCCCTGGGCAAATCATGGAGCATCCCGGTCTGGTGGCAGCAGGTGTGGGGAGCGGGACAGCAAAGACCTCTAGGTGCCAGCACCCGACTCCAGGTGCGATCTCAGCAAGGCGTGGGGGACGCGGGTAGCCATAGGGCACACAGCTGCTGAGGTAGCCGGGCTTTTCCTTCAGTCCGTGCCGCTCACCCCTGACCCGACCGCCAATTCAGTTCAGCAGTCAGGGACAGAAACTACCCAGCAGCGCAGCCCCATGACTGTGAAGGGGAAGGAGCTTCAATGGATCCGATCTTCTGATGCTGCCTGGTCGTCCGGAGAGAAAGTGAGTGCCTGGCCATGCAGCCCTGCTATGCTCCCAGATAGGAGGAGCGGCGGGGCTGCTGCATATAGAAGAATTGATCTTTCCATATTCCTCCTGCAGCCGCTAAATGTTTGCAGGAGGGGGAGGAGAAACTCAATTCTTCTATATGCAGCAGCCCCGCCGCTCCTCCTATCCAGCTTTTTTTGCTGCTCCGCCCCCCCATGATCTCCTCCGGCCCGACCTCTGTGCTCTCCACTTCACCCCACCCCACCCCATGCTCTCGGTTCCCCATGTGCTCCCTTGTTCCACCCCCCATGATCTTCTCTGGCCCCCCTGTGCTCTCCACCCCACCACATGCTCTCGGTCCCCCATCTGCTCTCCACCCCACCATGCTCTTAGCCCCACCATCTGATCTCCGCCCCCATGCTCTCCACCTCACCTTGCTTTTCAGCTCCCCACACAGTGCTCTTCAGCTCCCCCAGTGCTCTCTGCCCCCCATGTGCTCCCTGGCTCCCCTCCCTACTGCTCTCCACCCCACCGTGCTCTCCAGTTCCCCCCATGTGCTCCCTGACTCGGCCCCACCATGCTTTTAGTCCCCCATGTGCTCCCTGGCTCCGCCCCTATGATCTCCTCCACATCCCTGTGCTCTCCACCCCACCATGCTTTCGATCCCCCCATGTGCTCCCTTGTTCCGCCCCCATGATCTTCTCTGGCCCCCCTGTGCTCTCCACCCCACCCCATGCTCTCGGTCCCCCAGTGCTCTCCACCCCATTATGCTCTTAGCCCCCCCATCTGATCCCCACCCCCCATGCTCTCCACCTCACCATGCTTTCCAGCTCCCCACACAGTGCTCTTCTTCAGCTCCCCCAGTGCTCTCTGCCCCCCATGTGCTCCCTGGCTCCCCTCCCTAGTGCTCTCCACCCCATCAGGCTCTCCAGTTCCCCCATATGCTCCCTGGCTCAGCCCCCCCTGTGCTCTCCACTCCACCATGCTCTCGGCCCCCCCATGTGCTCCCTGGCTCCACCCCCATGATCTCTTCCACCCCCCCTGTGCTCTCTACCCCACCATGCTCTCTGTCCCCCTATGTTCTCCCCCCGCCCCTCTGCTCTCTAGCTCCCTCCCCAGTGCTCCCCACCCCACCATGCTCTTGGTCCCCCAGCTGCTCTCCACCCCCCCAGTGCTCTCCACCCCACCATGCTCTCCACCTCACCTTGCTTTTTAGCTCTCCCGGTGCTTTCTGCCCCCCCCACGTGTTCCCTGGCTCCCCCCAGTGCTTTTCACCGCACCCCATGTGCTCCCTGTCTCCCCTCCCCAGTGCTTTCCACCCCACCGTGCTCTCCAGTTCCCCCCCCACAGTGCTCTCTGCTAACCCCCATGTGCTCTCTAGCTCCCCATTATGCTCTCCACCTCACCGTGCTCTCAAGTCCCCCCCACTGCTCTCCGCCCCTCCATGCTTTCCAGCTCCCCCTCACAGTGCTCTTCAGCTCCCCCAGTGCTCTCTGCCCCCCATGTGCTCCCTGGCTCCTCCCTGTGCTCTCCACCCCCATTCTCTTTGCTCCCCCAGTGCTCTCTCGCTCCCCCAGTTCTCTCCCGCTCCCCCTACTCTCTGCCCCCCTGTGCTCTACACCCCCCAGTGCTCCCAGCCTGACTGCTCTCTACCCCCCCCCAGTGCTCTCCGCCTCACTCACATGCTATCCGCCACCCCTGTGCTCTTTCTCGGCCCCCCTCATCCACCGCAGCTCTGCAAGGTTCCAGTCTCCTTTCTCCTGCCGCCTGCTGCAGGGGATCTGTCAGGATGGAGAGCGGGGAGGGGATCAGTCTCATGGACTGCTCAGTCTAAAATGCCTGGGCCCCTTTTTTTTTGTCCAAGTCCGGGCCTGATGGGGAAGGTGAGCAGCATCGGCAGCAAGGACCGATAGCCCTGGAGTGAGAAGAGCACTGAAGACCTCCAAGGACTGGAGAACAGGCTGACTGGGGCCCAGAAAACAAAGACGGGCAGAAGGTGCTGGCAGCCAGGGACCACTCAATCTCACAGCAAACAGATCCTCTGGAAGGAGGAGAACACTGTCCCCACCTGGAACAAGAATGGACCCTGTCTGCCGCTGGCCGTCATAAACATCCTGCTGGCATGGAAGGTACTGTACCAAGCATCACACAAACCTTCCCACAGACAGGGACTGAAGATTGGCACATGGGGCACAGGAGGGGCTGCATACAGGAACAGGGCTAGGGATCTCTCTATCACCTCTCTCTCTTTCTCACCTCACCCTCTCTCACCCCCCACCTCTGGCATTGGCTACATATGTCTGATGGGTGAGGAGGGTGTCCTGGAAGTGGTGCTGATCCCATTATGTGCGTGAGTGGGGCCTTATGTCTAAGTTTTGCCTAGGGCCTCACAAAGCCCAGAGCCACCTCTGGATCATGGTAAATGGCCGCTAACAGCGGCCGTTTACCACGTGATTGCTCTGTCAAATGACGGATCGATTACTTGTAAACAAACCGGCGTCACGTCTGGTTCCTCTCTCTGTATCGAGGAGAGAGATCAGAGGCAGCAGCGCTGTGGGCTGAATGTGCAGTGCCCATAGCACTGATATGTGACAACTTCAGCCATCCATCCATCCATGCTCAGCCATCCATCCTCATCAATATTCATCCATCCATCCTCAGCAATACTCATCCACCCACCCATCCTCAGCAATACTCATACATCCCTCCTCAGCAATATTCATCCATCCATCCATAGTCATCAATACTCATCCATGCTCAGCCATCCATCCATACTCAGCCATCCCAGCCATACGAAGCCACACTCAGCCATACTCACCCGCACTCAGCCATACTCAGCCATACCCAGTCCTACTCAGCCATACCCAGCCGCACTTAGCCACACCCAGCCGTACTCAGCCATACCCAGCTGTACCCAGCCATACCCAGCTGCACTCAGCGATACCCAGTCGTACTCAGCCGTACCCAGCCGCACTTAGCTGCACCCAGCCATACTCAGCCGTACTCAGCTGTACCCAGCCATACCCAGCTGCACTCAGCCGTACTTAGTCGTACCCAGCCATACTCAGCCATACTCAGCCGCACTCAGCCATACCCAGCCGTACCCAGCCGCACCTAGCCGCACCCAGCCGCACCTAGCCGCACCCAGCCGTACCCATCCATACCCAGCCGCACTCAGTCGTACCCAGCCATACTCAGGCATACTCATACATGCTCAGCCACCCCCATCCACGGCTCATCCATCCCCATTCGAGCTCATCCATGCCACATCAGTTCTCATCCATGCCACATCCATGCCACTAGAGTGCCTCACAAAAGTGTAATAGGTAGTCAAATTAGATTTGACATTTATGCCCCTAGAACACCTGATGGTGCTCCCTGCATGTTGGGCCTCTGTATGTGGCCAGGCTGTGTAAAAGACTCCCACATGTGGTATCGCCGTACTCGGGAGGAGTAGGAGAATCTATTTTGGGGTGTAATTTTTGGTATGTACATGCTATTTGTTAGAAATATTGTATAAATGGACACATTTTTTTTTAAAAATGCGTTTTCATTTTCTTTACACATTTTCCAAAAACTTGTAGAAAAAAATGAAATGACATGTTCAAAAGACTCATTATGCCTCACAGATTATATGTTGGGGTGTTTTCTTTCCAAAATGGGGTCATTTTTGGGGAGTTTCCGGTGTGCTGGTGCTCCAGGACCGTGAAAAGTGTAAGAGGTAGTCAAGAAATTACATGTATAATTTATGCTCCAAGAACGCCTGAAGGTGCTCCTTGCATGTTGGGCCTCTGTATGTGGCCACGCTGTGTAAAAGTCTCACACATTCCCTAACCGCAGATCCCATAACTGGAAACTTAATACGTTCCTTCTCCAACACCTTCCTACTCAACTAGAACTACATTCCACCCTTAAACATTACTTTGTAGAAAACGCCTCCCCAGATATTTCGCCATCCACACTCTGGGAAGCCCATAAGGCTGTCCTGCGCGGTAAATGTCCTCCGCAATGAAGAAAGATACACTAGCTGCGAAATCAAAAGCGGAACAGGATCTTAGGGAGCTTGAACGCAAGCTCCAAGACACCCCCACAATACCCCTTCTCTGGAAAATAATCAATCTCCGTTCAACTCTTAAAGACCTCGCCCTAGGCCAAGTAGAAAAAGCATTGACCAGACTGAAACAAATGTTCTACGACAAAGGAAACAAGGCGCACTCCCTTCTAGCTAACAAATTACGAGACAAAACTCACATGCAAACGCCACACCAGATTAAAAACAAATCGGGACAAATAGTATCCCACCCTACGGAGATTACCCAGGTTTTTGCGGACTTCTACAGAAATCTGTATAATAACCCAGACATACCCAGTAACCCCCCCTCACTGGACCTATCCCACAAAATGCGAGAATACTTAGAACGCAGCGGAATCCCCCACCTTACACCATCTGATCTGTTGTCATTGAACACACAGATCACAGATGAGGAAATAGAAATGACTATTAAAACCTTACCTTCTGATAAAGACCCAGGACCGGACGGATTCCCATATGAATACTACAAGACGTTTCTTCCCATACTGCTTCCACATATGCGCAGGATATTTCAAGCCTTTCTCCAAGACACCCCCATACCCCCAGACATGCAGCGTTCCTTTATCACGCTAATTCCTAAACGGACAAAGACCCCTCCCTTTGCGCTAGTTACAGACCCATCGCATTACTGAACTCTGACCTTAAAATCTTTACCAAATTGCTTTCCAACCGTCTCAATCAGATCCTCCCCTCCCTGGACCATAAAGACCAAAGGGATTTGTTCCGCTGCGACAAGCAGGAGACAATACTAGAAAAGTCATAGACCTAGTGGAAGTGGCGAACAGAGAAAAACAGGCGTCCTTGCTACTAAGCTTGGACGCAGAAAAAGCGTTTGACCGCTTGGGATGGCCTTTCCTGTTCGCCACTTTACAATTTATGGGATTTCGGGGTCCTTTTTTACAAGCTATCAAACACTTATACTCTAACCCTTCATCCCAAGTCAGGACTCCCTTTGCACTCTCCTCAGCATTCTCAGTGGCGAACGGGACCAGACAGGGATGCCCACTCTCACCCCTACTATTTGCACTCTGCGTAGAACCACTGGCCGCATCTATCAGGAGCAATCCAGATATTAGGGGAATCTCGGTCAGAGGTAGAGAGTTCAAAATTTCCCTCTTCGCCGATGATATTATACTCACACTGACTCAACCCCACGTTACCCTTACATACAGAACTAAACCGCTTTCGTGTTCTTTCAGGATATAAAATAAACGCGTCAAAGTCAGAAGCACTCCCGATTAATATCCCAGCCACGGAGGTCACACTCTTTCCCAGCCACGGAGGTCACACTCAATTTTCACATGGAGATCGACCTCCCTGAAGTACCTGGGAACTCACATCACCTCCAAATTCAACACTCTGTACCAAGAAAACTTCCCCCCACTGTTCCGCTCTATTAGATCCTCATTGCTCCAATGGAAAAAGCACCATATCTCTCTATTAGGACGAATCGCTTCACTCAAAATGACTATCCTCCCGAAGCTCCTATAACTTTTTCAAACACTACCCATACCAATTCCACTCAATCAACTGAAAAAACCCCAGTCTGACCTGCTTCACTATGTTTGGAATTACAAAAGACACAGGGTACCGGGATCAGTGTTGATGGCGTCCCGCAATGAGGGGGGATTAGCGTTCCCTAACATTATTAAATACTACTACGCAGCTCAGCTGCGAGCAGTAGCTTTGTGGTTCACCCACAAATCCTACAATAAATGGACAGAAATTGAGAAGCTATGGCTAGCTCCCATACATCCAAATAATCTACTGTGGAGTGCGAATGCGGATGTAGCCCCCGAACACATGCTGGGCCCCATGTCCCAATTGAGAAGGACATGGCGTAAACTGGCTCATTCTCATGAATTGTCATCAGAAAAATCACTCCTGACCTCTTTCATCGGTAATCCCAAAGTGCCAGATAGCCTAACTTACCTAATGTCACATCCCTGGACTTCCCGGAACGTATTCCACTTTGGGAATCTGGTGGACCCTAGGACACGGAAACTTTTGCCATTTACTGACCTACAAAACAAATATGAACTCCCCAGACAGGTGTTCTATGGGTATTTACAAATCCGACATTATGCACTTATTATAACACCTAACCTGCAATTTTCACCCCCTTCCCCATTTGAAACTATATTATTGGCAGTTAATACCCAGAAAGGGCTCATATCAGCCATATATAAGATACTAAACACATTCTCCCAGGATGGGCAAGGCAAACACTCTTATATGACCAAATGGGAAAAGATTCTCGGCGAGGAAATCCCTATAACACAATGGCAGACCATATGGTCCCAAACGGCAAAGAGCTCAATATGCTCATTATACAAGGAAAACTCTTATAAGATTCTCCTACTGTGGTACATGACTCCAGAGGTGCTCCACGCCATTTTCCCCAATAGTTCCGATAGGTGCTGGCGATGCCAAGGAGCAAAGGGCACCTTTTTACATATATATTGGAGCTGCCCGTTACTAGCCCCTTATTTGTCCACAGTCCAACAATTACTGGCTCTCCTTCTGGACACACAGGTCCAGGCATCCCCAAAATTCTTTTTGTTAGGCCTATCGCCACTCAATCTTTACACCCCATATAAGAAGCTAGTGCGTCATATTTTAACAGCAGCAAGATGCCTCTTAGCATTGCACTGGAAACGCACTACCCCACCCTCCGCTGAGGGTCTTTATGCCAGAATTAAAGATGTGGAAGTGATGGAGAAAATGACGGCCAGAATACAAGACAGATTGGAGGCACATAACAGGGTCTGGGAGCTATGGCATCTCCGGGAGGATCCACCATGATCAGGTAACACCACCACTTCTATAACTTCTATACCCCCCCTTTTTTACCCCCCCCTCTTTCTTCTACCCCCCTCTATTCCCCTATACTGTATAACCCTGTGACTCCTATAGTTACAGATAATAAAGTTACAGTCTTGCAATAGCATTAACGTTACATGTAAACCAATTGATCTACTAAAAGACAGACACTGGATCACCAATGGCATTTAACACTTTTTCTAACTTTAATGTATAGATGTTTAGCACCAGCAATATATATGATAACTTACGTTTTTGTATTGCTATTGCATTTATCACTCTCTTTTACACATTGTACTGCAAATATGATTGAAAATAAACAACGTTATTTGGAAAAAAAGTCTCACACATGTGGAATCGTGGTACTCAGGAGGAGTAGCAGAATGTGTTTTGGGGTGTAATTTGTGCTATGCATATGCTGTGTGTGAGAAATAACCTGCTAATAACAATTTTGTGAAAAAAAAAAAAGAAAAAAAAAAATATTTTGCAAAGAATTGTGGGAAAAAAATTACAACTTAAAAAAACTCACCATGCCTCTTAATAAATACCTGGGAATGTCTACTTTACAAAAAGGGGTAATTTGTGGAGTATTTATAATTTCCTGGCTTGTTGGGGTCAAGAAATGAGATAGGCCATCAGTACATCTGGTGTGATCAATTTTCAGAGATTGGCACCATAGCTTGTGGACTCTATAACTTTCACAAAGACCAAATAATATACACCGATTTGGGTTATTTTTACCAAAGATATGTAGCAGTATAAATTTTGGCCAAAATTTATGAAGAAAAATTACTAATTTTCAAAATTTTATAACAGAAACCAAGAAAAAATCATTTTTTTTACAGAATTTTCAGTATTTTTTCTTTTATAGTGCAAAAAAAATAATAAACCAGCGGTGATTAAATACCACCAAAAGAAAGCTCTATTTGTGTGAAAAAAAGGACAAACATTTCATATAGGTACAGTGTTGCATGACTGAGTAATTGTCATTCAAAATGTGAGAGCACCGAAAACTGAAAATTGGTCTGGTTAGGAGGGGGTTTAAGTGCCCAGTGGGTAAGAGGTTAAAGCATGTGATTAGAGCCTGAGGCTCTAAGTGGCTTCAAAAAAGAGTGGGTTCTGCACTCCAAGCCCACCCAGTTGTGTGACAACAGCGAATTGGTCGAGATGAGAAGCGATCGTATTGGCCGGGCAGGATGTACAGGAACATCCAGGACTCGGAAGAGGGCTGCCCAGAGCGATCTCTCAGTGCTCTGCAACGGCGCCGATTGATAGTACCACCCGCGTGGGGGGGGGGTGGTCGGGTGGTTTGTTTGCCACCCCCTGGCTGGAGCCCCAGCCTCCACAGCACCCCGCACAACGAGAGAGCAGCAGTAACTGGTCTGTATTATATGAATCTCCTGTACAGAGGCAGAGTCTCCCAATAGATTACTCCACAGGTCTGGAAGAAATAAAAATAAGAACACACAAACCTCTTGTATTTAGACAATATGGGGTTGATTTACTAAAACTGGAGAGTGCAAAATCCGGTGCAGCTCTGTATAAAAACCAATCAGCCTGCAGGGATTTTTTAGTCAAAGCTTAACTGAGCAAGCTGAAGTTAGAAGCTTATTGGCTACCATGCACAGCTGCACCAGATTTTGCACTCTTCAGTTTTAGTAAATCAACCCCTATTTGCTTATCCCAGACTTCAGCTTTAAATGTGCATATATATGTATATAATTTATATTTGAAATATAAATGTCATTTGTGTGTTTAGTTATATTCATGGAGTTCAACTTTAAGCAGGCCCATAGAAATGAAGATAAATGTAAATAAACGCATGTATCATAAATGTTTAGCACATCTGCACACTGTTTTAAATATTTTCCATTACGTTGCATAATGCATAAATGTTTAGAATTTAGAAACATATTATAAGAATGAGTGCAAGCATTATTGTGCCTAAAAAGCATTGCAGAGGTGAAAAGATCCTATATGTTACAAGCAGACTCCTGTATTAACCCCTGCAGCACTAGTGCGAGAAGAGGTAATTTCCACTGTCTGGGAGTTGCAGATGGGTTGATTTACTAAAGGCAAATAGACTGTGTGCTTTGCAAAGTACATTTGAACTCTGCAAGTGCAGTTGCTCCAGATCTTAGTAAATGAGCAGAAGCTCTGCTGACTTCCATCATCCAATCATGTGCAAGCAAAAATGCTATTTTTTAAATTTTCCTTGCACTTTATTGGGTATTCTTTGAAATGTGACGCTTTACCTCATTTACCAAGTTCTGGAGCAACTACACTTGCGGAGTGCAACAGCATTTTGCAACGTGCAGTCTATTTGCCTTTAGTAAATCATCCCCATAGTGTCTGACGAGCTCCCAGTTGGGTCAGTGTAATTGAGTAATGGGCCATTGCCACAATACATACAAATATGATGTGGCGCAGTCAAAGACTAGAATCTTTCACTTCTGTTGTGAATGCTGTCATTAGTACTCAAGGGACCGGATTCCTATTAGTATTGTTGCCAGCATTGTTTTAATACTGCAAATGATGCGTTCTGTGCTAGTGTAGATAACGAATACGTTATCCCTGCAGTTTCTGAACCACTTAGTTCCTTTGTGCTGTTGAGATGAAAAGGTCATTTTAATTTATTATAACAAGAAATGTCAAAATGTCTTACATGGCAATTACTTGCATTTGTATAATTTATGCAGAAGAGCCAGTGTTAGATTCTGAAAGTTTTTATGGAGATCTCTCCTTTGGATAAAAAGAACAATGCCCCTTTATTAAATTAGCTCTTAAAGCCGAACTTCAGTCCGGGGCCAGTACCACTTCCTCCTTGGCCTTTGGGTCCTGGCAGAGCCATTTGGCACATCTGTGCATGCGCATGTAATTTCCTGCCTGCACATGCACAAAGACGGCAACGTTTTGGGAATCTCCTAATAGCCATTTTTGTGCAACAGCAGGAAACCCCATGCATCTGCAGATGGTCAAGGAAAACCTTGAAAAATGTGCAGATGTGTCGCAGGGCTTGCTTAGAACCTGAATCCTTGCAACACATTTGTGCATGTGCAGGGGAAAAAGTCATTCTCCCTAGGCGAGAATTAGTGAAGTGCTGCTTTGCAGCACATATTTGCATGGCACAGGTTTAAAAAAAAAGATGTGCAACTGTAAGAGAGGGAGGGGGGAGGAGTTACATAGTTAGTAAGGTTGAATAAAGACACTAGTCCATCCAGTGTGAATGTCTACGATTGTCCCTATCCCGGTATATTGGGTCTCATTAAGATACTCATCTAGCGCTGGTAGATTTACAATCTACTGCAGATTAGGTAAATTTAGTAAATTGGGTGTTAGGAAGGTTAAAAGTTCGCCTCTGTTCCAGCTTGGCTGACGTTGTGTGTGTTTCCGTGCTGACCGGTGGGTGTCGCTGTTACCATTAGTTAGTGTTGCAGGGGCACTGTGTTGAAGTGTATAGATGCTCCTCTGTCTCGGAGACAAGCTCAGTGGAGGTGGTCCTCCGAGTTGCATTCTGGGAAGAGGGTATTTATAGGACAGACGCCATATTTTAGGGTCGTTTTACAGCCACCTGCTGGCCCTCCTGGCCGACAGGTATGCATTAAGGAGCTACCTCGTGGTCCTCAGATCGGGAGGCCTACAATGCTGCGGCGCTGGGGTGGGTCCAGAGGCTTGTCTGGGGCCTACCACCGCGGCCGAGGAATGGTCCTGAGCTGTCGGTCCTGTGTGACGAAGCTGGACAGCCGAGGAGATCCCAGGGGAGGACCCGTCTTGGAGAGATCACACAGCATGCTGGTCTATAGAGGAGCCTGGTGACTCGGTTGCAGGACGTATCCAAAAAAGAAGTAACCATACAGCATAGTGTCGCCGGTTCGGCTTAAAGGTTCAGGCACTGTGACTGACTGTTCACTGCAGAAGATCTGATACATTCTGTGGCAGAGGATAGTGCAGATTTCCCCCCCCAAATAAGTCTGTGGCAGAGACTTTAGATTCATGCTGCGTACTGGCTGCTAGACCGGTGAGAGAGGCCTATCCAGACGAGCAAAGAGTGCGTCCCACAAGGGGAGCGCATTCCACCTAATTATCTGAAATCTACCGGGACATTTGTCGCTAAGATCTTGTAAGAAGATATTTGAGTTTCTCCTGAAGGTTTCCTTTTCCGTCTCTTTCCTGCTACTTCCTAAAGTTTGACTGTTTAATAAAGCATTGAAAACGTACTCCAGTGTTGGTGCGTGTGTCGTCCAGCAGTAAGCTCAACGGAACCCCTAGACCCGGTGCGCATTCCACCTAATTATCTGAAATCTACCGGGACATTTGTCGCTAAGATCTTGTAAGAAGATATTTGAGTTTCTCCTGAAGGTTTCCTTTTCTGTCTCTTTCCTGCTACTTCCTAAAGTTTGACTGTTTAATAAAGCATTGAAAACGTACTCCAGTGTTGGTGCGTGTGTCGTCCAGCAGTAAGCTCAACGGAACCCCTAGACCCGGTGCCCGTGAAACAAGGTGAAGGTAACAGACCCGCTTAAACCAGCAGCTCCACCGTGAGTTATTGCTACACTCATCTATTATATTATTATTTTCAATTAAGGTACCCATATAGCGCTGTCAATTTACACATATATCGCACACTCACATCAGTCCCTACCCTCAAGGAGCCCACAATCCAAGGTCCCCAACTCACATTCATATACTAGGGCCAATTTTGGACAGAAGCCAATTAACCTACCAGCATGTCTTTGGAGTGTGGGAGGAAACTGGAGTACCCAGGGGAAACCCACAAAGGCACAGGGAGAACATGCAAACTCCAGGCAGGTAGTGTTATGGTAGGGATACGAACCAGCGACTCTTTTTACTGCTGGATTGTAAAGGTGAGAGTGCTACCCACTACACTACTGTGCCGGTGTTAGTGTTAGTAAAGGTCAATTAAATGTTTATTTATGTTTTACCTACAAGTAGGCCAATAATAAGGCTTACTTGTAGGTACTGTAAATATCTCCTAAATATACAGCGTTTAGGAGATATTTACTTGTGTAGCCACTTGCGGGGTGGTATCCTCTTTGTGGATCTTCTGCTTTCAGGCAGTTCAGCAGGATCTGGTAGGGAACTTGGTATAGGCATTGTGCCTGCGCAGGTTTGCTTTGGTCAACCTTTTCTTCTGGTTTGCTTGGCATATTCACCTCACAGCTTTCAGGGATCAGTGTTTCTGGTGATTGGCTCTCATCAAAATAAATACTACGGCTTATTGTCACTTTGTCAGTCTTTGTGTGTAGGATTCTGTAACCCTTAGTTTGCTCACTGTAGCCTACTAGAATGCCCTTTATGGCTCTGTTCTCCAGCTTGGATCGCTTTTCACTTGGAATATAGGCATATGCTTTACATCCAAACACTCTGATGTGCCCTATGCTAGGCATTGATCCAAGCCACATTTCGAATGGAGTACTTTCAATGCGTAGTCTGTTCTGTATGTAGGTAGGTTGCAGTCATGACTGCTTCTCCCCAGTACTTGTAAGGTAGGTTGGCATCCGACAACATGTATCTGGCCAAAAGAGTGTGATTTTTCCTTTCTGCTATACCGTTTTGTTTAGGAGTGTATGGTGTGGTTGTCTGGTGTACTATTCTTTGTCTCTTAAGATATGAGGCTACTTTTTTGCTTATGTATTCTCGTCCATTGTTGGTGCGTATTATTCCTGGTTTGAGTTGGAATTTGTTGCTAGACATGGCAACGAACTCTTGAAGTTTCTCTGATGCTTCATTTTTGTGTTTCATCAGATAAGTAGTTGTGTAACTGGAATAATCATCAATGAAGGTCAGTAGATATCTGTTCCCGCCTGACCTGGGAGTTTTCATTGGACCGCATACTTCACTGTGTATGAGCTGCAGGAGGTAGGTAGTTTTTCTTTGAGATGCCTATGGAAGGGGAGCACGTGTGACATTTGCTTCAATACAGCACTTACCTCCTCCTAGGCCTCCAATAGGATCGCCTTTCCTTTCAGCCAATCGGGTGACCCGTGTCAAAACCGGCTTCCTGGCCAGGAGGAAGATCAGTGTTACAACAGCGAATATTGATTCACTGTTTTAAGACACCTGGGTGGGCTCGGAGCGCACCTTCTGTGACCTGAGCTCACCCTATATTGAAGCCTATTAGAGCCTCTGGCTCTAATTGGTGTTTCAAAAATCAGCCCCTCTGCATTGGAATCCATGCGCCTGTGTCCTGAAAGGGGCTCGACGAAAGGATAGGGGAGGTGGCGATGAACAGGGGGGTGGCGCCTGTGCGTCCTTAATGGACGGGCCGCCCCTGTCCTGTATAGCTTCTGGATTTCTGTGCCCCAGTCGCCTGTGCCATAAGTAACTATATTTGCAGTGTATGTCATTAGAGACTATATTGGCTTGCTGGTCTGTGGTGATGAATTTGTAAAGGTGATCATTCAGTTTTCCTTTTGTGAGGCATTGCCTATTTTTTTGAATTGTGTATTCATCACCCTGGAACTTAACTGAGAGACTGTTGTTTACATGACTTTTCACTGATAGAAGGCTTATAAAAGGAAAAAAACGCGCTAGATCCAAGTAACAATAATAATTTAAAAATTAAAAAGAAATGGTAGTATAAATTTATGTAAAATCAAAGTCCAAAGAGC
The DNA here is from genome assembly GCA_037952925.1 of Lithobates clamitans. Taxonomy (NCBI): domain Eukaryota; kingdom Metazoa; phylum Chordata; class Amphibia; order Anura; family Ranidae; genus Lithobates; species Lithobates clamitans. The sequence goes on along the minus strand of JBBGZY010000573.1, from coordinate 2,959,807 downwards.
AGCAGCTTTTTTGCAGGATAACACAAAAATGGAATGGAAAGGAGAAGCTGCGCTATATAAGGTACAAACCAGTAATGGCTTATAATTAGCAAGATAATAAATGCATTAAACTGAGTCCCGAACAAAACACCCAGGTGAGCTTGATCCACAACTTAAGTGCCACCACCTAATAGAAAACTCGCTTACCAGATGGCAAGCAAAAGCAAGCAGATGGCTATAGCCCAGCCAAGGCCTTTGCTTGAGTAAAGGAACATCCAGACTGTTATACCCAGATGAATCGTCTGTACACTGCAATCCCCTGTTGCCGTGGATATCCGGTAGGCCTCGGTAACTCAGCAGGGTATAAGAGAAAGACCAACCATAGCATAATCCCACTTGAGCATAATTTATTAAGAAACAGTAATGCACTTACATTTGTATGAGGGTATAACAGTCTGGACGTTCCTTTACTCAAGCAAAGGCCTTGGCTGGGCTATAGCAATCTGCTTGCTTTTGCTTGCCATCTGGTAAGCGAGTTTTCTATTAGGTGGTGGCACTTAAGTTGTGGATCAAGCTCACCTGGATGTTTTGTTCTGGACTCAGTTTAATGCATTTATTATCTTGCTAATTATAAGCCATTACTGGTTTGTACCTTATATAGCACAGCTTCTCCTTTCCATTCCACTGATAGAAGGCTGCCTTCTAGTTCTGAAACATACAGCACTTTCCTTACAAGGATACTGTGCTTGCCTCCTTGCGGTGTAATGTAGTTCAGGAAGCCCTAGCCTTTACCTTCAGATGTGATGCTTTTCCCATTTGCTAGGAAAATTTTGTCTTTTGCACTGTAATCAATGTTTGTGAAGAAGGTCTCATCGCTAGTCATGTGGCTTGTCGCACCTGTGTCTATGCACCAGCCGCGTGGCTTGCTGCTCTCTGTTACTTTAAAGGTGCCGCTCCATGATGTGTCTGCAGTTTCCTTTGTGGCTGCTTTGACTCTTTTAGTGGATAGCTTCAGCTTTTTGCTGCTCGGCTTTCCAGACAGAACAGTCCTTTTTTAAGTGACCAGTCTTCTTACAGCGAAAACGGGCTCTGCTTTCTTTGTTGTGGTTTATGCCTTTGTACATTTTAAGAGCTTTGTCATCATTCTGCATATTTTATTTCCTTCTGTCATATTCTGTCATATTATTAATTAGTTTCCCTTTGACATATGCTAGCGTCAGCTCCTGCTCCGGTCTGGTTTCTAAAGCGTTTATACGAGTAGTATATGTCTCTGGAAGGCTGCAGAGGAGCAGGGCAACAATATGATTATTTTTTATGACCTCTCCGATGGCACGCAGCTGCTCTATGATCTCTAGCATAGCATTCACGTGGTCACACATTTGCTGGCCTTCTTGTAGTCTCATCTTGTACAACTTTCTTAGCAAAAACAGTTTGCTGTTTAGATTTGAATGCTCATGCAGCTTTTGTAATGAAGTCCACATACCTTTGGCCTTTTTCTCTGTTCTTATGTGGATAAGCTAGTCATCTTCCATTAGTAAGCTTATAATTGCTTTTGTCTGTCTGTCCTTCCTATGCCAGTCCTCTGTCTCTGCATCTGTGGGTGTGTCTGTATTCAGCACTTGTCACAAGTATGCTTGGTAAGAAACACTTCCAGTTTAAACTTCCATAGCTGGTAATTGGCATTGTTCAGCTTTGCTATTGCAAACTTCACATCTGAACCGCTTGCCATCTTTTAGCTGCTTGCATACAGTATTTACAGACTCACTGTACTCACTGAGTTGCAAAATTCACTTTCCAGTGCCTAGGTGCTTGTAGTATCCTCTCCAATGGCTCTGGGTGCTGCTGGGTTTGCTGGGTGCCTGGGACCCATAGCCTATTGTCCAAAGTACTGCAATAAGCGCTGGAAGCTTCTTGGATGCAGTAATGCGATTTTACTTTCATGGAGAAATATATTACATGTCTTACAGCATGGAGAAACATGAACAGGAAAACAGAATATACAAGTACATTCACTGAGATAGACAATACATTCTGTTATTTCATAGAAAACATGAACTAGACATGTGCAATTTGTTTCGTTCCAAATTCGTTTTTTAATGAATTTTGACAAATTCGTTAATTCGAAAATATCCAAGTTAAAGAAAACCGTTTAACAATTTTTTCCCAAATATTCATAAATTCGTAAATTTGAAAATTCGTAAATCTGAAAATTTGTAAATTCAAAATAATAGCTAACTAATAATAACGTAACTATTACTAACTATTACATTATAGGTATTGGAATTTTCTTTCAAATTTGGCTGTTAGTGAACGTAACGAATACGAATTTACCCAAAGTTACGAATTATCCAAAACAACGAATGCCGTATCTAAACGAATAGAAAGTAATGAATTATTAATAATAAATAATAATAATAACTTATTATTATTATTTATTACTAATTTGTTCCGTTCTATGTGTTTAGATGCGGCATTCGTTATTTTGGATAATTCGTGACTTTGGATAAATTTGTATTTGTTACGGTCACTAACAGCCAAATTTGAAAGGATATTCCAATATCTATAATTTAATAGTTGGTAATAGTTAAGTTATTATTAGTTAGTTAGTTATTCTTCCTTATTTTCGGATTTTCTTTCTTTTTTTCGGATTTTCGAATTTACAAATGTTCAAATTTACAAATTTTCAAATTTACGAATTGCGATCATAACGAATGACCCGAAAAATGAAAAAAAAAAAACAAAAAGAAATGAAAGGAAAACAAACAAATCTTTCGGCAGTGCACATATCAAACATGAACTATACACTATAATACTACTGCGCCACCTGCTCCATAGATAGGCATAATGCATACAATATTGTCAGTTTATTAACAACTTTACATTACTTGCTGTTATTCTTTAACAGATGCTTTCTCAGGCTCCCCACGAGTTCCTCCTCCATTGGTTCACAAGAGACCTCCGCTGCTGCTACTGGCTTCTTCTACTTCTGGGTCTCTGCTAAAAGCACATGCACACATTTATGAGGCTCTATAAGGCTTAGGCCTAATCATTCAGCTGCTCTACACACACACACACCCTTCCAGGCCAAAGCCCAGGGGAAAGAGAGAGATCACCAGGCCCGCCCCAAATATTTATGCCGTCCCCCAGCATGCCTCAATGGCAATTAACTTCCTACTGATTGGCTAGGTGAAACATAAATATTCAATCGTCAGTTTTACTGTGAAATCTCATACTATTGCCAGAGGTACCAGTGACACCTACAGGCAGCAGAGAGAAAGCACAGCTTCACTGAGTTTAGGGGAAAACCAAATTTTCAAATAGACTATGAACTCAGAAATAAAGTTTTAAGCCAGTTCTAGGAACAGCAAATCACATCCACATTCTATTTAAATATTTGGGAACAAAAGGAGAAGGGAAAGAGTGTATCTCTCCCATGCAAGGTAGGACTTTATAGGATGTAATGCTATCACTGAGGTGAGCACAAATACAATTGAAGTTTAAAATATCATATTTTTTGTACAGATATACATAAAATCATCATAAAAGATAATAGATAAATATGTGAACAACATAGAGCATATTGCCAGTAATAATACTTGTTCCCAGCAAGAGCTTGAGGATTTTTAGGCATAGGATTATCCAACGCGTTTCGTAGAGATACAGCTCCGCTTTTTCAGGGAAACTCAATATGCATCTAAGTTTAGCTGAAAAATGGCCTGGGCAGGAAGGGGGGGAGGTGCCCTGTATTGAAGTGGTTAACCTCTCTGGCGATGATCTCGAGTGTGGCTCTGGGTTAAATTTTAGTACCATTAGTGGTAATCCTGATCCACACTCGGGATTGCATTTTAGGATCCTGGTCCAGATTACTTACCTTGTCACCAGGATCCTGTGATGTCCCCCCCTATCTCTGTGGGCTGTGTACTCCACCCAATGCCTCTGTTTGCCAGGCCCCGTTAACTGCGAGCATTGCGACGCATGGGGCGGAGCCTGGCGGCAAATTCAAAAATGTATATACACTGTTCTTTCTGCCTGGAAACTTGAGAATGTCCATGGCAACCAAAAAGTGTCCCTTTACGTCAAAAGTGGTTTTAGACCAGCTAGAAAACAGTGATAGTAAATTAGAACACTTGCAGAATTGAGGGATAGTGAAGCGTGGGGAAATTAATTTTATTATATTATTATTTTTTTATAATTATTTATAGTTATTTATTATATTATAATTTAAGATTTCATGTTTCAAACTTTATCATACTCAGTATGTCTGCTAGACTCTTGTTTCGACAGATTTAAGTGTGTAATTACTACGAATTACAGGCTTACAATATAAAATTCCAAATTTCTATGCAAAACAATGTACCACTTTGAGATCAAAAAATCTGACATAATCATACCGCCAGGGAGGTTAAAGGAGAATTATACAAACAAAAGATTATCTGTCATGAATCGCCAGTAATACCTTCATGCCCTCTCTGTCTGCTTACCTGGTCTGTGTATCAGCCTTGGGCCTGCACTCTCACACCTGCATGGTTAGGTAATCTTCCCTCAGCGTGGCTCTACCCTAGCCTCTACAGGATACACTATTTAACACTGTGCTGTCCAAGCCTGCCTTACCCGAACAATATTGTGTGCTTGGGCTCCTGTCTCCCGCTTGCATGTACTCTACATCTGTTTCTGTTACCGATCTTGGCTTGTTTTTTGACTATCCCTGCCTGCTTGTTACCCTGACCTTTGACGTGTTCTCTGTTTATCCTTGTCTACTAGTTGCCCCGATCTTTAGCTTACTATCTTTAGCCTGACTATCCCTTGTTGTCCTGGGCTGCTGCTTCCTCTCTATCCTCCTGTAGCCTACCGTGAGCGTGAGCTGGGAGACCCTGGGGGCCGCGACCTGAAGTCAGTTGCAGCGCAGTCAATCCTTACCACTAGGGACTCTGGTAATCACCTGTTGGCTCTTAGACTCCACGCCTGGGGAATCTTATGCTCTAGCCCCCAGTGGGATCTGTGTTGGTGCTCCAGTGGACCTGCTTTTCTGAACCACCTTCAGCAGTCAGGCATAGGGTCCACTACCTTAGCGGTACACTCCTGACCCCAACAGTGTGCATCTGTCACCTGGCCTCAGGTGACCTGGCATTAGCTAAACCACAAGTGCTTTTTTTAACCACTAATATTGCTTTATATTGGCTTTTGAAATTTAAAAATGCAACAATTTCGAAATTGGATGAAAGGTTTAGCACTGGGAAACACTTTTTGAAAGATAAATAGTGCATTTTATATACAACTATATGAATAAGACCACAATGAGGGACAAAGGGACTTTGTTCCATATCAGGGACAGTCACTAAAATCAGGGACAGTATGGGAGGTATGTATAAAAGGGCACTATCTCCACCCACTACATCACTACAGGAGGGATACTAACACCTGCCAACATGCTATTGAGGGAATTTCAGGGGCCCGATATTAAGGCAGACCGAGATATTTATAAATATGTGTATTATTATTGTTTATTAATAAAAAAACAGCATGAATTGTTGTTTGTATCTACCTGAAGTTTAGGTTTGAATTTTATCTAACCTAATTTATATATCTTTTCTACTTAGTATACACCTTTAAGGATATTTCAAGCACTGTATCATATTATTTTGACCTTTTGCCTTATGCAAATGTAGCGCCAGCATTTTTGCTAATTAATGTAATGCTATGTTATCCTATGTACAGTGTTATAGTTTAGTATATAGCACCATCTAGCGGTCAAAATGTGGAGTGGACTTGGTTTCATTTTGTTTTGATGTGACTAAACTGGAAATCATATCACAGGAAGTAATTGTTTATTTACATTTCACAAGAACTGACCTACCCAGGATGCCGAGTGTTTTTACCCAGCAGGACTCAGTAATGAAAGGCATGCTGGGTAGGCTATAAAAGGACTCTGCGCGGCCATCTTAGGTCTCTTCTGGACGCGTGGCCTGCCTGTGAGGATCTGTGTGGAGGTATCTAGAGGAGCGCGGCGTACACCCATTGCTGAGCGACCCGATCAGCGATCCTGCTGCACCTCAGTGAGCTGGACAGACGGTGATGCAGAACTAGGAAGGATCCAGAGAAGCCCGTTGGAGGCAACTGAAGGCCTCGGAACATCTCGCTGAGCATAGCGGCGTAGCAGCGTTGGCTGGGAAAAAACAGGACCACGCGCACCGGAGCAGAACTGTCCTACCTTGCAGACCTGGTTGGGTGAGAGGGCTGCTGGCCAAAGTTTCATTGATGCACTGTTACACACTTGCATCTATAACATAGTGCTGTAGTCCCACAGAGGAGATTTAAAGATTTAAAGACAGAGTTTAATATAGGTCTCAAGCCTATCCTTCACTGCAATTCTAACATTGTGTTATACCAAGTTACTTGCACCGGAGACAGTTGCAGTGCTGCCGCACTACAATAATAGTTCAACACCCATATTGCTTTGACCCAGGTTTGTTAACTACTGGATTACAATTTAACCAACACATAGCTAGCAGAAGATAGAAGAAAAGAAGGACTGCCTCTTTTAAGGCAAGATCTTGCATTTTATTGTTCTTCAGAGTTATTGTAATATAAAGCAGTGGAAGCTCCCTGGGAATTGTGCTATGCTTTATTAAAATAGTAATTGTCTCTCTTACATAAACTGAGCGTGCTAAGAGTGGGACAGTGCCCATAGTGAAGTCAGTTTCACTCTGCCATTGGTCCCATTTTATAGACGCATTTCTAAGAGGTTAATTTAAACAACTTGTATTTGTATAGTATTGTTGTGAACTAAATCTGTTGGCTGTCATACTACGTTGGTCTGACAGTACAATTGCTGTAATCACTATCTTGAAGCAGATACAGTAAAATCTTATTCTTGTTTAAGTACTATTGTGTGTAGTGCTGTTTCCTTTAAATTGCTGACCAGGTGGAGAGCCAAATCAAACATCAACAGCTCCTTCGGGGGTCAGTGCTTCACAAATATATAAGTGAATATGGCTATAGTATAGACTAGGCATTTAAGGATAGTTATGCTGCTATGCTATAAACATACGTGTTTGCATTAAGGATTGTCTTCTTACGCTGCTTTAAATGATTGGTCCCTCTTGACGTTCCAGTGCCTGCCCAGGGAATATTACAGGGCATCAGCTGCGCATAGGCATGAAGGTGCTGCCCATATATCTGGTTGACCTGAGTCATGACATGCTTGCATATGCATTATATAACCATGTTTTATTTTTTATTTTCTACATAGTTATCACTACAATTATCTTCATGAGTCCTGATAAAGCTTGAATATGAAACGCATTGACCCATGAGGATTATTCAAGCACACTCAATATTTGGCCATTCGTATTTGGCCTTGTAGTGTATGATACTGTATTCTTCAGAAAAAAAGATAGCTAACTGCCTTAATACATAGCAAACAATCAGCTGATAGGGGTGTAGCCCAGGCAAATAACACAAGAATTTTTCAGCTCACAAGATTTTTGGGAGGATCAACAAGTACTTGTTTGCACTAATAGGACATACAAAACAACATCCTATGAATGGTATATTTAACAGATCAAAAGGGAGAAAATAAAACAAGTTAATATTTAAGGTGTGCATATACTTGGAATTTCCTGCTGCGATATATGATTGTTTGCAACAGTAAGAATAAGAAAATGCATATCTCAGATACTGAATCTCCAGTTTTTGTCAAGACATTGGAATTTTTTTTGTAGCTAAATCGCGTCTCTGTGAAGATATGCATCGATGAAACCTAAACATAGAAAATGAGATGAGACCAGCATTATCTACTTGAGGATAAAGATTGAATTTTTTGCATGCAATAACAAAGGTATTCCAATTAGCGACAGAAGCTGCCGCTATGTGCCTGATAAGGATAACAACTAATCTCCTGTTGCTGTGATATGGTTATTAGGGATGAGCGTGCCACCAAGCAGCTGTTCTGCTCACATTTATTTAGCTTTTAGTGAACCTGTAAAGAGCCTGTCGCTATAGAGCACAAGCTTAGTTGGTATAGGGGAACATTATTTTGAACTGCAGATAACTGGCAAGACATTTTTATAATGAACAGTTTAGACAGGTTTTGCTGGCATAACATAGTTGGGTTTATGGTAAGTTACTTAAAGTATATCTAAAGCTCAAACTTTTATTTTATTTTAAATCGAGTAGGAAGTAGTTAAAACCCCCGAACCCTTTGACCTCCGAAAGATTTACCCCCCTTCATGACCAGGACATTTTTTGAAATACGGCACTGCGTTACTTTTACTGACAATTGCGCGGTCATGCAATGCTGTACATAAATTAAATTTATGTCATTTTGATCACCACTGCGTTTTACATTTTTTGCGCTATAAACAACAAAGACTGACAATTTTGGAAAAAAAAAACTATATTTTTTACTTTTGCTATAAAACATATCCAATAAATTTAGGCCAATATGTGTTCTGCTACATGTTTTTTTGTAAAAAATCCCAATAAGCATATATTGATTAGTTTACGCAAACGTTATAGCGTCTACAAACTATGGTATATATACACTAGAATTTTTATTTATTACTTTTTTTATACTAGTAATGGTGGAAATCAGTGACTTATAGTGGGACTGCAGACAATCGCCCACTAACTGACACTTTTGACACTTTGCAGGAACCAGTGACACTAATACAGTGATCAGTTCTAAAGATATACACTGTCACTGTACTAATGACACTGGCTGGGAAGGGATTAAACATCTAGGGCAGTGATGGCGAACCTTAGCACCCCAGATGTTTTGGAACTGCATTTCCCATGATGCTCATGCACTCTGCAGTGTAGTTGAGCATCATGGGAAATGTAGTTCCAAAACATCTGGAGTGCCAAGGTTCGACATCACTGATCTAGATCGATCAAAGGGTTAACTGTGTGCCTAGCCAGTGTCTGTGTTTAATATATATGCTGCTTTTCCTAGGGGAAGATATGGATTTGAGTCCCTGCTTTGCAGGAACACAGAATCTATCCCTTCCCCCTTGTCAGAACAGGACTCTGCCTTGTTTAGATAGGCAGAGGTCCGCTCTGAGTCTCTGCCCAACAATCAGCAGGTTTCGGCAGACAATGAGTGCCCGGCACCCACAGATCAGTTACTGCCGTAAATAATAACAGCAGAAGTGGCGCGCGTACGCCCCCTGCAGGCGGAAGTGTGGGATCAAGTATATATACGTGATCCAGGGCACAGCTGTAGGGTGGTCAGCAAGTGGTTAAAGTGAACCTGGATTTAACCACTTCAGCCCCGGAAGGATTTACCCCCTTCCTGACCAGAGCACTTTTTACAATTTGGCACTGCGTCGCTTTAACTGCTAATTGCGCGGTCATGCAATGCTGTACCCGAACGAAATTTGCGTCCTTTTGTTTCCACAAATAGAGCTTTCTTTTGATGGTATTTGATCACCTCTGCCATTTTTATTTTTTGCACTATAAACGGAAAAAGACCGAACATTTTGAAAAATATCAATATTTTCTACTTTTTGTTATAAAAAAAATACAATAAACTCAATTTTAGTCATCCATTTAGTCCAAAATGTATTCAGGCACATGTCTTTGGTAAAAAAATATCAATAAGCATATATTTATTGGTTTGCGCAAACGTTATAGCGTCTACAAACTAGGGTACATTTTCTGGAATTTACACAGCTTTTAGTTGATGACTGCCTATCTCATTTCTTGAGGTGCTAAAATGGCAGGGCAGTACAAGCCCCCCCAAATGACCCCATTTTGGAAAGTAGACACCCCAAGGAAATTGCTGAGAGGCATGTTGAGCCCACTGAATATAAATTTTTTTGTCCCAAGTGATTGAATGACAAAAAAAAAAAAATTACAAAAAGTTGTCACTAAATGATATATTGCTCACACAGGCCATGAGCATATGTGGAATTGCACCCCAAAATATATTTAGCTGCTTCTCCTGAGTATGGGGATACCACATGTGTGGGACTTTTTGGGAGCCTAGCTGCGTACGGGGCCCCGAAAACCAAGCACCGCCTTCAGGATTTCTAAGGGCGTAAATTTTTTATTTCACTCCTCACTACCTATCACAGTTTCCAAGGTCATAAAATGCCAAGATGGCACAAAACCCCCCAAATTACCCCATTTTGGAATGTAGACACCCCAAGCTATTTGCTGAGAGGCATGTTGAGTCCATGGAATATTTTATATTTTGCCACAAGTTGCGGGAAAATGACAAACTTTTTTTTTTGCACAAAGTTGTCACTAAATGATATATTGCTCAAACATGCCATGGGCATATGTGGAATTACACCTCAAAATACATTCTGCTGCTTCTCCTGAGTATGGGGATACCACATGTGGGGGACTTTTTGGGAGCCTAGTTGCGCACAGGGCCCTGAAAACCAAGCACCGCCTTTAGGATTTCTAAGGGCGTAAATTTTTTATTTCACTCCTCGCTACCTATCACAGTTTCCAAGGTCATAAAATGCCAAGATGGCACAAAACCCCCCAAATGACCCCATTTTGGAAAGTAGACACCCCAAGCTATTTGCTGAGAGGCATGGTGAGTATTTTGCAGCTCTCATTTGTTTTTGAAAATGAATAAAGAAAAGAAAAATGTATTTTTTTTTTCTTTTTTCAATTTTCAAAACTTTGTGACAAAAAGCGAGGTCTGCAAAATACTCACCATACCTCTCAGAAAATAGCTTGGGGTGTTTAGTTTCCAAAATTGGGTCATTTGGGGAGGGTTTGTGCCATCTGGGCATTCCATGGCCTCCGAAACTGTGATAGGCAGTGAGGAGTGAAATCAAAAATTTACACCCTTAGAAACCCTGAAGGCGGTGCTTGCTTTTCGGGGTCCCGTATGCGGCTAGGCTCCCAAAAAGTCTCACACATGTGGTATCCCTGTACTCAGGAGAAAACAACAGAATGTATTTTGGGGTGTAATTTCACATATTCCCATGGCATGTTTGAGCTATATATCATTTAGTGACAACTTTGTGCAAAAAAAAAAAAAAAAAATTGTCTTTTTCCCGCAACTTGTGTCACAATATAAAAGTATTCCATGGACTCGACATGCCTCTCAGCAAATAGCTTGGCGTGTCTACTTTCCAAAATGGGGTCAGTTGGGGGGGTTTTGAATTGTCCTGGCATTTTATGCACAACTGGGGTCTATTAGACCCTAGATCTCTCCTCTGCCCTCAAAGCATCTGACCACACCAAGATCAGTGTGATAAAATGCTTTCCCAATTTCCCAATGCTGCTGTTTACATCTGGCGAAATCTAAGTCATGAAATTCTCGTAGCTTCTGGTTTCTTAGGCCATAGAGATGATTGGAGCCATTCTGGTCTCTGATCAGGTCTATGGTCAGCTGACGGAATCACAGGCTGCATTCTCAGGTTCCCTGTTGGGACAGGAGAGCCAGAGAAAAACATGGAAGACAGTGGGAGGGGGGACATTCCCTCCCACTGCTTGTAAAAGCAGTCTAGAGGCTAATTAGCCACTAGGATTGCTTTTACATGAAAGCCAACCGCTGGCTGAATAGAATGATACCAAGATGATACCTAAACCTGCAGGCATCATTCTGGTATAACCACTTAAAGTCCAGCAACATACCAGTACGTTGCTGGTCCTTGTTGGGCATATATTGTAATCTTTTTTTTTCATGCAGCCTGTGGGCTGAACGAAAAAAAGAGATTGATTGGTGGGTATGCCCACCATTAGAATACCTCCCTTCATCCACCGACTTCTAATGATGGGCATACATGCACCATTTATATATGCCGAAGCATGGGGGCATCCGCCCCAAAAGTTAGGGGCAAATCGCTCCTCTGCCCCTACTGCCCCCATGCTTTGGCATATATCACCTTCGCTGGAGTCACGGCTTTATATATCGTGGGAGCAAACGCTGTTGCTATCAAGATAAATAAATCTGCGCTGCAGCTGAATGGCGTACCTGAAAACAAAAAAATGGTTAACAATAAAACACAGTAAATAGTAAAGTATAAAAAATTACATACCTGAAAAGCAAACATGATAAAACATAATAACAATAAAACATTGTAGAATAGAATACAGTAAAAAAAGAGCAGAACAATAGAGAGAGAATAGAGAGAGAACAATAAAACGACAACTATTTTTGTTTTTTTTATTTCATATATTTTTTTGTGTTTTTTTTTTTTTACACTTTTTTTTGTGACTGTAACTTTTATAACTGTAACTGGTTCCAGGTTCGGGTCTCTCAAAATGCGATGGCATCTTGGGAGACCCTGTCAAAGTGTGCCTAGTCTGTGCAATGCTGTACCCTATGCTAATACTCAACTAGTGTATGGTAGCGTTCAAAACATTCACCAATGCAAAGACCAGGATTGTCAGGACAGGAGAGACAATAATAGCGGGTGTCACGTCTATATCCGCGCTTGCTGCAGACACGACATCTTTTTGGGGGGGGTTAGTTGGATAGGGGTACTCGGGAGGACATAAAGAAAATGCCTCTCATGCAGCCGACTGCATTTGGTTGGGGATGTGAATGGGGGAAGTACGGGTACTGCAGAAGTGGTGGGTTCCCAATTAGGATTGGCGAATGCAGCAGGAACGGCATTATGGGCACGACGGGCCTGTGTTTGTCTTGTTCTTGGTGGCAGCGGGACACTACTTGTGATTGCCACCTCACCAGCTTGAACTCCACTTATGGGACTCGCCACGTCACCAAGTGTTACTGCAGTGCTGGTTTGACTACGACCGGGGGGTATTAGGCCGCTGGTGCTTGCCAGTTCACCAAAACGCTACCAAAAAAACTGTTAGCGATCGCAGGGATCAGGCCTGACTCTGCGAACGCTGCAGTTATGTGTTTAGTGTTTTGTAAGTGACAGTGATCGATCAATACTGCACTTGGGTGGGCTGGGCCGGGCAGAGGGGCAAAACGCAGGTGCTAGCAGGTATCTGGGCTGATCCCGCTAACACTGCGTTTTTGGGAACCCTAAACTTCTGGGGACACTAGTATAGATCTGATCGGATCAGATATTGATCCGTTCAGATACTATACCACTAAGGGAGGTGTATGCTGCGTGCGTGGGTGTTAGCGGTACTGGCGCTAACCTGACGCTGCCTGGGGCAACGCAGACCCTATCTGACCCTAAAACCTAATCACCGATCAGGGGGCTAAACCTTTATTAGGTAATAAACTGCGGGTGCCCTGACACTATAAAAAATAAACTAACTAACCAGCGTCACCCGTAACAGTTATACGGTGATCACTGGTGAAAGGGTTAACTAGGGGGCAATCAAGGGGTTAAAACCTTTATTAGGTAGTATATGGGGGTCCCTGACGCTATAAAAAGCTGACGGCGTACCTATATATTTACCTCCCTAACTAGCGTCACCAGTGACACTAATACAGCGATCAGAAAAACGATTGCTTAGTGACACTGGCGACGGGGGGTGATCACGGGGTTAAAACTTTATTGGGGGGGTTAGGGGGTACCCTAGACCTAAAGGGGGCTAACCCTAACTGCCCTACCACTTCTAACTGTCACAAACTGACACCAATGCAGTAATCAGAAAAAAAAAACCAAAAAAACTCAGATGTCCTCTCTCCTTGGCTCCGGAACGGAAAATACTGAGCCGAGGAGCGATGACATCACTTCCTCTGCCGCTGTTTACTATACAGCAGCAGAGGAAGAATCTCATTCGTTGGGAGCGATCGCGAGGGGGTGGCCACGAATGAGTGGTCTCCTCCTCAGCCTGTATCGCTCCCCTAACAAAGCCGACCACCAGGTACGTGATTTTGCCTGCCCGTGCCATTCTGCCGCAGTATATCTGCGTTAGGCGGTCGGCAAGTGGTTAAAAAATGAACAGTTCTATGTTGTAGGCAACATCTAGAAATATTAAATAGTGCCCAAGCAGTAACATGAAACTGACCTTTGAAATTCTTCCTGAAAAATAACAGTGCACTTTCAGGTATGTGTGTGCCTGTGCACTCCTGTGTCCACAACCTCATAGCTAGGGTTGCCACCTTTTCTTCAAGTCAAACCCGAACATTTTAGTGGTGCACGGCACTGCACTTGCTTAACTCAACCCATTCACCTGAATGGGGCTGCGCTACAACTGTGTGCAATGCACATGGCTACAGCAGTGTTATGGGTTTTTAGGGATTTAAAACAGGTGGTGAAGAGGCAACATAACTCTTCTTCACCACCTGTCAAATACCTTCAAAACATGATCCACTATGGATCACTCTGCAGAGTGCCCTGTGACTCCGTTTACACTTGTGGTTGGAGGACAGTAAAAATTAGAGGTTATGCTGTGTTTTAACAGTTACCCAACCATTCCCCTTAAGCTGAAAAGGCAGCAAAGGGGGATGGACACTTGCCACAGCCAAAATGTTCTGCATGACAGTGTGGCAAAACATGTCTGCACTGTTGGGTTCAGTGAGCAGTATTGCCTTCCAAATGTGGACCATTCAAGTGAATGGGGGCTTCCCGTATCCATGTGCAAAGCATTAAATTGTGGGGCAATGCTGTGGGGTTTAAACAGGTGGTGAGGAGGTGATACAACACCTCCTCCCTGCCTGTAAAATGCCCTCTGAAGAACAATACAAATGTGGATTGCTCTTCAGAGGGCACCACATGTGTAAACTAGAAGGGGGCAGAGTGACAGGAGGGGGCAGAGTGACAGAGAGGGGGCAGAGTGACAGAGAGGGGGCAGAGTGACATGGAGGGGGCAGAGTGACATGGAGGGGGCAGAGTGACATGGAGGGGGCAGAGTGAAAGAGAGGGGGCAGAGTGACATGGAGGGGGCAGAGTGACATGGAGGGGGCAGAGTGACATGGAGGGGGCAGAGTGATATGGAGGGGGCAGAGTGACATGGAGGGGGCAGAGTGACATGAAGGGGGCAAAGTGACAGAGAGGGGGCAGAGTGACAGAGTGGGTGCAGAGTGACAGAGAGGGGGCAGAGTGACAGAGAGGGGGCAGAGTGACATGGAGGGAGCAGAGTGACAGAGAGGGGGCAGAGTGACATGGAGGGGGCAGAGTGACAGAGAGGGGCCAGAGTGACATGGAGGGGGCAGAGTGACATGGAGGGGGCAGAGTGACATGGAGGGGGCAGAGTGACATGGAGGGGGCAGAGTGACAGAGAGGGGGCAGAGTGACATGGAGGGGGCAGAGTGACAGAGAGGGGGCAGAGTGACAGAGAGGGGGCAGAGTGACAGAGAGGGGGCAGAGTGACATGGAGGGGGCAGAGTGACAGAGAGGGGGCAGAGTGACAGAGAGGGGGCAGAGTGACATGGAGGGGGCAGAGTGACAGAGAGGGGGCAGAGTGACAGAGAGGGGGCAGAGTGACAGAGAGGGGGCAGAGTGAAATGGAGGGGGCAGAGTGACAGAGAGGGGGCAGAGTGACATAGAGGGGGCAGAGTGACAGAGAGGGGGCAGAGTGACATGAAGGGGGCAGTGTGACAGAGAGGGGGCAGAGTGACATGAAGGGGGCAGAGTGACATGAAGGGGGCAGAGTGACATGAAGGGGGCAGAGTGACAGAGAGGGGGCAGAGTGACATGGAGGGGGCAGAGTGACATGAAGGGGGCAGAGTGACATGAAGGGGGCAGAGTGACATGGAGGGGGCAGAGTGACAGAGAGGGGGCAGAGTGACAGGGAGGGGGCAGAGTGACATGAAGGGGGCAGAGTGACATGGAGGGGGCAGAGTGACAGAGAGGGGGCAGAGTGACGGGGAGGGGGCAGAGTGACATGAAGGGGGCAGAGTGACAGAGAGGGGGCAGAGTGACATGGAGGGGGCAGAGTGACATGAAGGAGGGGGCAGAGTGACATGAAGGGGGCAGAGTGACATGAAGGGGGCATAGTGACAGAGAGGGGGCAGAGTGACATGAAGGGGGCAGAGTGACAGGGAGGGGGCAGAGTGACATGGAGGGGCAGAGTGACAGAGAGGGGCAGAGTGACAGAGAGGGGCAGAGTGACAGAGAGGGGGCAGAGTGACAGGACACTGTTGTATGATGGCACCGGCCCTGACTCCCAATAATCACATACAACACAGAGGTGATAGCAAAGAATCCTAAGAATTCCCCCCTCTCCCCCCTTCCTCCTCAGATCAGTGTTTTTCTTACCCAGCCAAGTATTGTGAATGTAGCTTATTCTGCGGCTGGTCTCCTGCATGGTCCGTTCCTGGTCAGCTGTCTGTGTGATAAACTACACACGCGCTGTCCTCCAATTCTCCACTGACACCCGAGCACTGACAGGGCACTGCTGGCCAGACTCTTTCTTCTATAGCGGTCTCAGCTCGCCCTCAGTAAAGTTGTCCAGGGTTCGAGTGCCCTCAGTGTCTGCCGGCACCTCTTCTCCTCCTGAAGTCATGTGAGCTGCGCTTCCCGGCAATTACCTTCCCCGGCGGATACTAAAGAAGCGGGGGTTCGGGACCGATTAAATTGTCCGAACGGCTGTATTAGGATAACAACCTGTGCCAGAAACACTAGTAATGTTCCTGCCCGGCCCCCAGCTGAACAGATGGAGCTCTGAGCCACAGTGCGGTCTAGATCATGTGTCCGGGTTCCAGGCGGCAGGAGCCCCGGACAAGTGATTCAAAATTAGTCTAAACCCGTACTGTCCGGGTGAATCCCGGACAGGTGGCAACCCTACTCATAGCGGTTCATCTGCAGTGTGAGTTCTAAAGCACTGCTAATCTCAGGAGATGTGGAGTGAAATTTGGAGATGTCACACCACTCTCATTATTCTCCCTGCTGAAGGCTTCATGAGGAAGTAAAACCATGCCTCTACCAAGATGGCCACTTCTCCAATGAGACAAGCCCTGACAAATCAACAATAACAGAAAGATCAACAATACTAGTGACTAGTTTCTTTACTGCTACTGTATAAGTGGATCATACACAACACATCATTTAATACAATAATGAATACAGTAAATCAGTTATACATATAGAGTGACACAGCAACGTACAATACACTGTCAGCTGCAAAAGTTTGTGAGTCCAATATTTCAGTGTGTATAGGGAGTAAGGGGGGGTTACACTGCAGATAAACTTCCCTAAATACGAAGAAACATACTGTCAAATGTGCCTATAGTGATGACCAGCAGCACAGAACAAATAAACTGCTTCAGAGGAATTACTGAGTCCCAAGATTTATTGTACCTAGGGAGGGGATAGGCTTTGCAGCAAACTCTTTCTCATCCAAATGTGACTGGCTCTGTGGAAGTTATATGCACCACATAGGACAGAGTGGCTGTGACTGGCATGTCTGTAAGGGCTCATTTATACTTGCTTCGGTTTCAATAAGGCTTCAAGGAGGCTTCAACAAGGCTTCAGACAGGCTTTGTTAAAGCTCTCTGAACACCAGTCAAAGCCTGTCACTAAATAAAATGGTTAGCTTACAGTCCTGTTTACACCCGCTTTTTCTTTGCTTCAGCTTTGCTTCAAAAATTATACCCCATGTAGCTTCAGTGGTGTTTCAAAGCGTCTTCAAAGCCTCCATAGAAGTCTATGACAAAGCCATAGATTGAAGCCCCACTGAAGCCCCACCAAGGCCTCATCGAAGCCCCACAAAGCCTCACCGAAGCACCAAGGAAATAGCAGGTGTAAACAGGACTGTAAGCTAACCATTTTATTTAGTGACATGAGCTTTGACTGACGTTCAGAGAGCTTTAACAAAGCGTGTCCATAGCCATGTTTTGAAGCGAGTGAAAACTAGCCCTAATGGTCAGTGGCTCTTGTGGTATATTGGGTGTCACACAGACCAGAATTGTGCCAGTGCAATGTTTTCAGAGGCACACAGTTGGGAGGTGAGGAAAAAAAAGCAACCAATTTAAACCAAGCACCAGAAACAGAAGCAGACGGAGCATAAAGGGTGAGACTAGATTTATGCTTATTTTAGATGAAGGATAGATGTTAATTTTGACTTATTCTCAAAATATGATGCCAATCTATTCTGCCAAACCCAACACAGAAGATAAATTAAATGATCATTAAATATTATCATGAAATACTTATCTGTTCTGCAAAATATGTTCCTCCAAGTACTGACAGGCTGATGAAGGAGGCATGGTTAAGCTTCTGAAACGTGTTCTGATTGGCTCACACAGCGGTTGGACTGACAGCTCCTCTCAATACTCCAGCTAGTCTTTGGGTGGACATTTGATTTCTGGATATACCATCACAGCCACACAGGGCAGCCTGATGCTGGTCTCCCTGCACGGACTCCAGGCTCATCTTGCTCCCCACCACAGCCAGCTTTCTTCTCCACCAAGGACTACCACACAGCTCCCAGCTCATTACAATCCACTGTGGACTGTCATCCTCTATCTCCCCCTCACCCGCTTGTGAGTTCTATTTGTTTTATATGGTATTTTACTTAATAAATTGTGCTACACTATGCTGGTCTGGCGCTTTCTTCCCTTCCTATTTTACAGATTGTGAATTTCCAGCCCACAAATGAAAGCAGCCTTGCCAGCACCGCAGTGTCAGCCATTTTCTACTAACTGACATTTTTATTCCTATACCTCCAGGAATAAGTATCTTTTAATACCTTTTTTAACCTGGTATATGACATTTTATCACTATAAGATGGGGAAAGTGTTAGCGCTAAAAAATTTTCTTGGTTGTTTTAATTGACTATATGCTGAGTCATTGGTCATGTGTCATTGATCATGTGATATAGAGACAATAGCAATAAAGGTCAAAATTTTGACCTTTATTGCTATTGCCTCTATATCCAGATTTTTTTGCGGTATGAGTTTTCTCCTTTATTTTCTCTCCAGTCCGTCTTCCTCTATTTTCCTGGCATGCACGGACACCCAGGGCACTCAGCAATTCATTTCGTAATCAATGTTTTGACTGCTCTGCTGCCCTCTAATTGACAACAAGTGCTGCCCTTCCTCCTCCCGGTTATCTCTCTATGCGGTACATCATGCCTTAATACCTATTTTTAGCCCTAGGGCTTCCATAGTGCCACATTCAGGGCATAGGATTTTCAAAGATGGCCGCGGGTCAGTCATACCTATCTGACGCCGCTAACGCCTACAGCCTTAATACCCATTTTTAGCCTTAGGGCCTCCGTAGTGCCACATTCAGGGCATAGGATTCTCTAAGATGGCCGCGGGTCAGTCATACATATTTGACGCCGCTGACGCCTATCTCCGCTTAGAAGCCGGGATGCGTGCGCATGCGCAGTTGTCATCTTCGGTCCGCAGCGTGAGTCAGACGCCGTCACGCTGGAGAGGCTTAAAAAGCGGGGCTTTCCCCGCCAGTCTCTGTCATTCCCCTTGATGATATGCTGGGCAGATGGACGTTCCTTACGTTAGTGCTGCTACAAACGGTTCCGACCACTATTAGTAAGTTCTTTGGCTATTTTCCTACTCTCTGTAGTAAAAACCCACTACTTCCTCTATGTGATTTTAAACTCAGCCCATTCTTTTTGCTTACACTTTTAGGCTCTTTGTGGTAGGCTGCAGACGTGTCCCCAGGTTTAGTTACCCACCAGCTGTTTGTGGGTGCTCTAGTCCTGTGTGATGCCCATTTCCCGACTGCTATCCTGCTGCATTACAAGAACCATTCATTTGTATATACAGCAATCAGGCTCTTCATCATCCTTTGGATGTGACTCTTTGTTACCTGTGAATTGATTCTACTTACCATATTAAAGGTACACAACTATATTTCTATCCTGGATGCTTTTCACCCTCATGTATAGTGTCATTGCTAGCCAAACCCATTTATAGAAGTTGATACTATTTTTTATAATACCTTTGTATTTGACTTCTCTCTTTTCTAAAGAATTTCATCTACTCTTTGAATTTGTATCCCTCTCTGCATGCTTTTTCAGTGGGGTGTGGACTAAAGAGCAAAACATCTGCCACGCACAAATCTATTTTTTAATATATCTTTCTCTACGGGTAAGATCGAAAAGAAATTTGTGACGTGGTGTGTGACGTGGTGTTTGTGTTTTTTTTGTTTTTTTGTTTTTTTTTACAAAGTTATAATATCAATTTATATATTTTTATATATTGTATGTTTTGTTGTATGATATATTTTTCATCTATATATTTTTCATTTATATTTTTCCCTTGTGATTAAACCAATATACTTTATGACTGTAAATTCATTAGCAGACATTAAACTCTTATTGTATATATTTTTTTCTACCTTTATAGTTGACCAAAATACCACAACATAAATCTACTTTAGTGTTGTTTTTGGCCAATGTCTGTTTTTAAAGATTGTTAAATAAAAGATCTGTTTTATTTTATGTTCTCTACCTTATTGATCCTAGCACTGTTAAAAGTCCCTGGGGCCAATGTATGGCCTCAATGTCCCTTTTTGTCTTCTGGGAAGGCTGTCCACAAGGTTTAGGAGTGTGTCTATGGGCCAGAAGCACATTTCTGAGGTCAATGATATTGGATAAGAAGGCCTGGCTCGCAGTCTCTGTTCTAATTCATTCCAAAGATGTTCTATGGGGTTGAGGTCAGGACTCTGAACAGGCCAGTCAAGTTCCTCCACCCTAAGCTCACTCATCCATGTCTATATGGACCTTGCTTTGTGCACTGGTCCAAAACATTTGGTGGAGGGGGCATTATGGTGTGGTGTTGTTTTTCAGGGGTTGGGCTTGGCCCTTTAGTTCCAGTGAAGTGAATGCTTAAGGCATCAGCATATCAAGACATTTTGGACAATTTCATGCTCCAAACTTTGTGAGAACAGTTTGGGGGTGGCCCCTTCCTGTTGCAACATGACGGCGTACCAGTGCACAAAGTAAGGTCCACAAAGACATGGATGAGCGAGTTTGGGGTGGAGGAACTTGACTGGTCTGCACAGAGTACTGACCTCAACCTGATAGAACACCTTTGGGATGAATTAGAGTGGAGACTGCAAACCAGGCCCTCTTGTCCAACATCAGTGCCTGACCTGATAGAAAGAATTCTGAAAGAATGGTCAAACATTCCCATAGACACACTCTTAAACTTTGTGGACAGCCTTCCTAGAAGAGTTGAATACTCAACTCAATATTGAACCCTACGGACTAAGACTGGGAGGTCATTAAAGTTCATGAGCGTGTAAAGGCAGGTGTCCCAATACTTTTGACAATATAGGGTATGTTATATATGCATATTTATGTCTTCCATGTTTTTATCATTACTATTTAGAAAAATAAATATCTTTGCCACTCTCTGACTGAAAATCAGTACCATTAACTTATGATTAATGACAGGCTTTGCAGCACCCATCATTTAATATAATTAGCGACGCAGGTCTCATTTACCACTAACAGTCCTAAACAATTGTGACAGCTACCATTAGTACCTGGGTAGGATGCAGCAAATGAAATTAATTGACCAATTGAAAATAATGTACTCTGGGGGAGGATATCAATAAAATGGAGCCTTGATTACAGTTATGCATCATCAGCCTATTTCATGAATGGAAGGATTGTGTAATTTGCTGTTTATACTGCTTTTATATATTTTTATACTTTATTGTATTTCCCACATTGCTTTTGGTGTGAGGGAAAATTTCATAGTAATTGCAAATATTACCTTCAGTTGACTTTTCACATTTAATTGCATTGTAACACTTTCTACAGAAGTTATGTTGACAGAAGAACATGAAAGAAAGGTTTTGCTGTGTAACAAAACAAGCCTGCAGTTGGCTCAAGACATCCATCTGTCATAGTAAATCAGGACTTAGGCTTGCTTCACATTGGTGCGATGTCAGACAACGTATGTGATTCACACCGCATTGCAGTGCAAATCACATGCGATGTCTGTGTAATGCAAACTCAAACTGAATTTGCATTGCATTTGGGCCAAAGTCGTGCAGGACCCTGTTTTTTTTTTGCACCAGAATCAGATCGCATGGGTGTTCACACCCATGCGATCCGATTCCTTTCCAAATTGACAGTTCGCACTGCGATATGCAAACCGATCTGGGGGTGTCATTAACTTTGTATTGAAAAAATGGACTAGTTCAACTTTAGTGGGGTATAGGAGAATTTGCCCACATCCCTAGTGTAGACAGTAAAACAAGAAAAAAAACCCTCTGGTGGGACTTTAAAGGGCAAAAACTCAAATTTAAACCCAAACAAGATAATTCTATAAAAAGTTGAGATTTTAATCATCGTAGAAAATAGGACACAGAGTTAACTGTGTGTCAGACATAGTACATTATAACAATACATAAATGATGTGAAGCTTAGTAGAGATGATACCCAACGCGTTTCAATGTCATGCGTTTGTCCTCTTCATCAGGGGTAAGTGGTGGAATTATTTATATCTACAATATGTAGAGCAGAGAAAGACCAATAAGTAAAAAACACATAAATACATGTGCATGAATATAAGTTTATAAATAACCAATCATTAGGTAAAGGCAATGTTTACTGACCATATACAGGCAGGTATCTTGTTGTGTCACATCAAGAGACTAAAAACAAGGAAGTGTTGGCTCTGCTGGCTCTGAACTGTCCAAAAGGCCTTGGAGACAAGGGCGGCCACCGCACTGACAATCATAAAGGGGGGGGGGGCAGGGCAGGAGAGCCCAATCCTCCGAGGAACCTGCACCAAGAGATGGAATGATAAAATCTAAATAATAAATATGAATTAGTATTGATATTAGTACGAGGGTGTATACTGTGTATACAGACCCATTGAGTGAGTATATCAAAAATAAATTTATTAAGACAAAATGGGGGCATAACCCACCTCCTTATCAGACCACCAGAGATTAGGTAGGGTAATTTCAAAGTGACCGAACGGCAAACCAGAGAATGAACCTGGGTAATGGTGTGATTTATCTGAAAATGACAGCAGTCAAAAATTCAAAGTATAACATAGTGGACTAGTTTAAAGGGGGATATGGGGGGGTTGTATTGACACTCCCAGTGGTTCACAGTGTGAATTGCCCGCGAGTCAGATGCGATGCGGGAACCCGCAGTGGATGTTCATTTCTCAAGCGCCACCCTTTGGGCTCCTTATGCCAATTTCATGTTAGTAGAAATTTGGTGAGTGTTGATTCGCACTTTTCAGTTTGTGCTTTTTAGTTAGTTTCTGAACGGTCGTTAGTCAACCAGCCATGTTGCATAATCGGAGGAGAGAACGTGTTATTATTGGGCTAGGAGTTATTGCTTTGACCCAAGTCCAGTCCAGGAACAGGAGGAGGAGGAGTTCTTGGAGCAAAAATTGGTTGCTTAATCGTGACCAATTATGCCATTGCTGCGGGAGCTCCAGGAGAATAACCCAGATGATTTTCGGAATTATCTCCGGATGAAGGACCCCTGCTTTCACCAACTCTTGGCATTGGTGACCCCCTATATTATTATTATTATTATTATTATTATACAGGATTTATATAGCACCGACAGTTTACGCAGCGCTTTACAACATTAGGGCAGACAGTACAAGTACAATACAATTCAATACAGGAGGAATCAGAGGGCCCTGCTCGTTAGAGCTTACAATCTAGGAAGAAGCAGGACACATGCATGAGGCTTTCCATCACTCCAGAGCAAAGACTCATAGCCACCTTGCGGTACTTGGCGATGCGGAGAGGTCTCCATGACCTCAAGTTTACGACTGGGATCTCCCCCCAGGCTCTGGGAGTCATTATTCCAGAGACCTGCTCAGCCATTATTCAAGTCCTGCAGAGGGACTATATTAGGGTAAGTTTTCACCTTTAAGATCACATTCTATGTATTTATGTTTGCTAATGTATTGTATTAATTTGTTGATTACTTTAATTTTCAATATTGTAATATGCTGTGAATGTCCTATTTGTCCTCATGCATGCTGTAAGCTTTTCCTGCTCCTTTTTTGGCCTACATGCATATTTTCCTTCACTAGCCTCCCCAGCATGCTATCCTGGGCCCATACACACTCAGCCTAGTAACTTAACAATGTTTTTTGTCAGCTACATTTTGGGGCTTACCCTAAACAACCCCTAAAATGTGTACAAATGTTTTTGTTGTCCTCAAATTAAGGCAGAGTGCAAGAGGCCATTTTTTGTGGCCCAAACTCATTTGGAACCCCCCCCCAAAAAAAACCGCTAAGTCAACAGATCCAAATACTCTATCTGCTGACTTTGCAAACCCCATATATACTATCCCTTTTTTGTGTTCACATTTCTGTATAAATTCCCCAAACCATGTAGTGTAAGGGCCTGCCCAATTACCTACAATTTGAAACTGTTAATTTTTTTGGCTACCATTATATTGATAGGTTAAATCATAATGTCAAAATGTGCTGCAATTTAGACAGTGTGTATCCAGCTTTTTCGATTATGACACTTCTTACCTGTCCACTGGGCTGCCATTAGTGTAAGTATGGAGGGGCTGGCCAAAGTATCACTGATTATTTATGCAAACAGCTCTCATGGAAGTGGATAGGGTTACCTGTCCAAAACATCTTCATATTACCCCCCCTAAAATTTGTCTAATGGCCACCAGAGGGGGGAGGAATCAGATAAGTTGACCTTCCACTTTTGTCTTTAAATACTCATTTAAGTGTATCCTTATGTTGGCTAAGCATGTTTGTGTCAAATCTTCTTGCAATGTTATGTGCAGAAGTAGTAATTTATTTTTTTAATCCACAGTTTCCTTCAAACCCAGAGCAATGGCAGGACGTTGCAGCCCAGTTCCATCATTAGTGGGATTTTCCCAACTGTGGTGGTGCTATTGATGGCAAGCATGTCGGATTGTACCACCACCCAACTCTTGCTCCTATTATTATAAGGGCTTTTGCAGTGTAGTCATGATAGCTGTAGTGTCTGCGAACTACGAGTTCTTGTATTTGGATGTTGGGAAGAACGGCCGCAACTCTGACCGAGGAGTGATTATGCAGACAGAGTTCCACAAGCGGCTCCAGAATGGCACCTTAAACTTGCCATCTGCTGAGGAGAATGTTGAGGGCCTCAATTTTGTTTCCGTGGCAGATGAGGCCTTTGCTCTGGGGGAACATCTGATGAAGCCATTTACTATGAGGAACCTCACCCCAGAGCAGAGAATCTTCAATTACAGGCTCTCTCGTGCCAGAAGGGTGGTTGTAACGGCCTTTGGCATCCTATCGAGTAATTTCTGGCGTTTTTTGACTTCAATCAACCTGGCACTCTACAAGATAAATCATGTAATCCTGTGCTGCTGTATTCTCCATAATTTTTTAAGGAGGAATGCTACCAGCTACCTAGCCTCACTGCCAAGTGATGTGGACCCTGCAGTGGCAGGCCCAGCTGAAGAGGCTGCAGCTCCTCCATCCGTGGGCGTGCTGACGGCTATTGAAAATGCCCGTGCTGGATTGCCCTCACAAATTGCCAGAGATTTACAGCAGAAATACCTGGAATATTTTGTGGGTAGAGGGGCAGTGTCTTGGCAGCAAATTGTAGCTGATAATTTATAATTTTTTTGGAAGATCATAAACTCCTATTTCATTTGAACTACTGTTGTCTGTGTTCCTTTATTTCCTTTATTTTGGCCACTTGCTCCAATAGTGCAAATGTATCTTAATTGCTACATGAGGTGACAATATCTTCTTCACCTAACTATTATGGTGTGCTGTGGGTCTGCTACACACACACAATGTTTTTGTTCCTAATGGATCTAATGCATGAAGTTCAAAAACATTATGCCTTTACAACTCCTTTATTTATTTTTTTAGGCCTAAAAATTTCAGGAGTTGTCCACATTTAAGAGCACATTGTCACTGTAACTACAACAACTTACCAAATACACTGGTATTGAGCAATGAAATAATAAGCCACACATTGTTTAGTAAAAAAACATTTTACTCAAAGCACATTCAAACAAACCAACATCTTGGTGTACAACATGTATGTTTTGCATTATTTCTCCTTTTTTGTGGCTAAACAGGCATGTTCTAAAACATTAGATACACATCCCAAACTCAGTAACCTACAAAAGTTTGGTAAAGTGAAGGCCAAATAAGACATTAGTATCCCAAGACTGTGTGGATGTTGCCTTCCTCAGATGGGGTGATCTCCCCCCTCTAAAAGTCAAAATTTTAAGCCACGTACACATATAGGCATAACAATTACATGTCCCTTATGATCCCATGCCTAAAAATGTGTGTACTTACAAATATCTATTTTTCTAAACACACAAAACACACAGTGTGTCAACATGTGCTATTTCCCATCATGGGGTATCAATGGATGCGTTACAGGGGTGCAACCCCTTCCTCTGAGCTACTTTAGTTATGAGGAACAAAAACCAAAACACGTCCATTGATACCCTGTGATGGGAGATAGCACATGTTGACACACTGGGGGTCATTTACTATAGAGCCAAGAAATTATCCTGCAGTGCCAAAAAATAGCACTCAAAAAAGGCCAGAAAGACTTCAACTCTCAGAAACTGAGCACTAATGCAAATGGAAAGCAGCGCTATTGCCGGCAATATTGCCTGTCAGATCACATATGCTGGAATAGTGGAAGTCAATGGGGCTCGAACCTGCAAAATCCTAAATTCTCACTGAAAGCTTATATGCAAGTTCTTTGCCATAAATAAAGTTTGGAGACCTGGGTCCTGCCCCAGGGGACATGTATCAATGCAAAAAAAAGTTTTAAAAACAGCCGTTTTTTCGGGTGCAGTGATTTTAATAATGCTTAATGTGAAACAATAAAAGTGTAATATTCCTTTAAACTTTGTACCTGGGGGGGTGTCTATAGTATGCCTGTAAAGTGGCGTGTGTTTCCCGTGTTTAGAACAGTCTGACAGCAAAATGACATTTCTAAAAAGGAAAAAAAGTCATTTAAAAGTGCTAGCGCTAGTGCCGGCTATTAATGAATTGTCGGTCCTGACAATGCACATAAAAGTTCATTGAAAAAATGGCCTGGGATCCCCCACAGTGCAGTAGCAGTATGCAATTAAAAATGTCGCGCTGGAGCAAAAAAAATGTATTTAAATAAAAATAAAATAAAGCAGCAGTAAACAGTGCGACAACACAAACAACAATAATAAAAAATAAACTGCGCTAAATGTCCTAATTAAATGTCATTAAATAGGGGGATATCCCAATTAGAGATGAACTGGATCCATAAATTGAGGACATATGCCCCCTATGGGTTGAATATTGAGACAGACGTAAATGCCTTTATTGACAACTCTTAAATATTGATATAGTATTATTTTTAATAATAAGTTATTGTGAACTTACTCTGAGATACCAGCTAGTGGACTATTAAGATTAAGAGGTTGAATAATACATGCATACAATGCATGAATTTAACTTCAAGATTTAATATTATTATATTTCAATATTTTAATATGCTTCAAATTTTTCCATTTTGGCATTAACCTCTTGACATCCGGAGGCCGTCATATGACGGCCTCCACTTTCAGGGCTTATATCTGAATGATGTCTGAGGCTACAGACATCATTCAGATACCGGCATTTTCAGCCGGCGATTCCGTACACCATAAGAACGATCATAGCGGCTGTTCCGCCGCTTGATCGTTCTTACGGGCGGCGGGAGGGGACACCCCCCCCTCCCGCCGCCCTCCGGTGCTACTACCGACTCACCTCAGCGATCGGTGAGTCGGATAGCGGATCCGCCGGCGCCGGATGTTCACCATAGAGATTTCCGGCGGACCAGATGGTCGCCGGAGTCTCTATGATCGTTCGGAGGCCGGGCGCGATGTTATGACGTCACGCCCGGCCTCTGCATTCAAAAAAACGGCGCCGCTTCGGTTGTGAAGCGGCGATCGTTTTATTTTTTTTTTTTATTTTAGGCTTCCCAGCCTAGAGGTGAGATGTGGGGTCTTATTGACCCCATATCTCACTGTAAAGAGGACTGATCGTGTCAGTTTCCTATTACAAGGGATGTTTACATTCCTTGTAATAGAAATAAAAGTGATCAAAAAAAAAAATATTTTTTTAAAGTGTCAAAATAAAAAATTTTAAGTAAAATTAACAATAAAAAAAAAAAAAAAAATTTTTAAAGCGCCCCTGTCCCCGTGAGCTCGCACGCAGAAGCGAACGCATACGTAAGTCCCGCCCACATATGAAAACGGTGTTCAAACCACACATGTGAGGTATCGCCGCGAACGTTAGAGCGAGAGCAATAATTTTGGCCCTAGACCTCCTCTGTAACTCAAAACATGTAACCAGTAAAAAATTTTAAAGCGTCGCCTATGGGCATTTTTAAGTACCAAAGTTTGGCGCCATTCCACGAGCGTGTGCAATTTTGAAGCGTGACATGTTAGGTATCTATTTACTCGGCGTAACTTCATCTTTCACACAATGCAAAAAAATTTGTCTAACTTTGCTGTTTTGTTTTTTTTTAAGCATGAAACTGTTTTTTTTCCAAAAAAAACGCGTTTGAAAAATTGCTGCGCAAATACCGTGCAAGATAAAAAGTTGCAATGACCGCCATTGTATTCTGTAGGGTCTCTGCTAAAAAAACATATATAATGTTTGGGGGTTCTATGTAATTTTATAGCAAAAAAATGATGATTTTTACATGTAGGAGCAAAGTGTCAGAAATGGCCCGGATATGAAGTGGTTAATAGCATTTCATCTATTTGTTATATTATATTTTAATTTAAAATTTTCTACATATTGCCCATATTTAAATTATTTTTTGGGTATGATATTTTATTCCATTTTGTTTTATCTCATCTAATGAACTGGGTATTCATTTTCCCTAATTTTATATATTCATATATACTGTACACATTCATTATTGGTTTAAATAGTCACATTTAGTACATTTTTTAGTACGTTTTTTTGTTTCTCTTTCGGTATTGTATTGAGGGTATCACGCCTGGAATCTGATAGAGTTGATCGGTCCTATCCAGAGGCCCCAGCTGGGTTTTAAGCCATCCGCCTACTATATTTGGCGCTCTGGTAAGGGTAATATATATTTTTTGTGATCTTCTGGATTGTGAATATTTCCATACATATGGTGGCACTTGGAAGATCTAGAGTGTGTTTTTTTCCCTTCACCCAAAGTGACATTTGGACTACATCATTGACTATTCATGTCATTACCAACTAAAGGACATTTAGCGCAGTTTATTTTTTATTATTAGTGCAGTACCAGGCCCTTTGGATCTGGTATGAATATTAAGGGGAACCCCGAACCAAAATAAAAAAAAAATGTCGTGGACGTCCCCCCAATTTCCACACCAGGCCCTTCAGGTCTGGTATGGATTTTAAGGGGAACCACGTGCAAAAATTTTAAAAAATGGCGTGGGGGTCCCCCTAAAAATCCATACCAGACCCTTATCTGAGCACACAACCTGGCAGGCCGCAGGAAAAGAGGGGGGACAAGAGCGCCCCCCCTGAACCGTACCAGGCCACATGCCCTCAACATAGGGAAGATGTCCCCATGTTGATGGGGACAAGGGCCTCATCCCCACAACCCTTGTCCGGTGATTGTGGGGGGTCTGCGGGCAGGGGGCTTATCAGAATCTGGAAGCCCCGTTTAACAAGGGGACCCCCAGATCCCGGCCCCCCCTGTGTGAAATGGTAACGGGTACATTGTACTCCTACCATTTCACAAAAATGTGTCAAAAATTATAAAAAACACACAGACACAGCATGGGACAAGTCCTTTATTAAAAAAGAAAAAAAAATTCCAGCGATGTAATCCTTCCTCGTCCTGGGATATGGAGAAAGATGCCACCACGACACGATCCGCCTCCATGGGAGGAGCCCGCTGAATGATGCTAGACCTGCCGTGACAGTTCTTAAATAGCTTGTGGGGATGAGGCCCTTGTCCCCATCAACATGGGGACATCCTCCCCATGCTGAGGGCATGTGGCCTGGTATGGTTCAGGAGGGGGGGCGCTCTCTCGTCCCCCCTCTTTTTCTGCGGCCTGCCAGGCTGCGTGCTTGGATAAGGGTCTGGTATGGATTTTTAGGGAAGTCCCCCACACCATTTTTTTTTTTATTTTGGCGCAAGGTTCCCCTTAAAATCCATACCAGACCTGAAGGGTCTGGTATGGATTTTGAGGGGGACCCCCATGCTAGACATGTGCACCTCGTTTCGTTCTGAATCGAAATTCGGACAAATTTCTCATTATTCTGAAATTCGTATGCATCCGAATTTACGAATTACAAAAGTAACGAATCCGAAAAAAAGATCGAATTCGAAAAAAAATAGAAAACAATTTTCTAAAAAATACAATAAAATATTTTTTTATTATTCTGTTCTATTTGAATAGAAAAGATTAGAATAGAAAAACTATTCTAATCAAATTTGATTTCAGTCTATATGAAATTCAAAAGAAAGATCTATCCATCTCTTATTTTTTTCTATACTGCTCCATTGTTTTTCTATGCTATTTTTTTCTATCCTATTCTAAACTTTTCTACTCAAAATTGAATTCATTCTATACGAAATTCGAATTTTGAAAGATGGCTTCTGAAATTCGAATTTCGTATATAATGAATTTGAATAGAAAAGATTAGAATAGAAAATAGAAAAGAATAGACTAGAAAAACAATAGAACAGGATAGAATAATATAATATATATATTATATTTTATTCTATTATGTTCTATTGTTTTTCTATGCTATTCTGTCCTTTTATTTTCTATTATATTCCAATCTTTTCTATTCAAATTTGATTTCAGTCTACACGAAATTCGAATTTCGGAAGATGTTAGAGTATCTATCTATCTATCTATCTATCTATCTATCTATCTATCTATCTATCTATCTATCTATCTATCTATCTATCTATCTATCTATCTATCTATCTATCTATCTATCTATCTATCTATCTATTATTTTCTATTCTAATTTTTTCTATTTGAATTCAAATTCATGCTATACGAAATTCGAATTTTGGAAGATGTATATATAATATTTTTTCTATGCTGGTCTATTGTTTTTCTATGCTATTCTTTTCCATTTTTTTCTATTTTATTCTAATCTTTGCTATTTGAATGTGAATTCATTCTATACGAAATTAGAATTTCGGAAAATGGTTAAATAGAAATAGAATGAAATCAAATTCGAATAGAAAAGTTTAGAATAGAATACATTATATTTGTTTTCTATTCTGTTCTATTGTTTTTCTATGCTATTCTTTTCTATTATTTTCTATTCTATTCGAAATCACTTTCATGCTATATGAATTTCGAATTTCGCAAAATGGTTATATATAGTTTACTTTTTCAAATTCAGTCAAATTTTTTCAAATGCTGTAGAATTTTTTCGAATTTGATAGTTTTTTTTTCAAATGCGGTCGAATTTTTTTGAGTAAGGGTGAATTTTTCTAATTTGAATACGAAACTAAATGAATCCCGAAAACAAATGTAATGAATGCCATAAATTTAACCAAACAAATTTAGCTAAATAATGAATCAAAACGAAACTAAACAAATTTTTTCATACTGCACATGTCTACCCCATGCCATTTTTCTTTTTAATTTTGGCGCGGGGTTCCCCTAATATCCATACCAGACCTGAAGGGCCTGGTATGGAATTTGGGGGGACCCCCACGCATTTTGTTTTTTTAGTTTTGGTTCGGGGTTCCCCTTAATATTCATACCAGACCCAAAGGGCCTGGTAATGGACTGTGGGGGAATCCCAGGCTGTTATTGTCAAAGAACTTTTATGTGTATTGTCGGGACCGACAATTCATTAATAGCCGGTACTAGCGCTAGCACTTTTAAATTATTTTTTCTTCCTTTAGAAATGTCATTTTGCTGTTCTAAACACGGGAAACATGCGCCCATTTACAGGCATACTATAGACACCCCCCAGGTACGAAATTTAAAGGACTATTACACTTTTATTGTTTCACTTTATGCATTATTAAAATCACTGCTCCCGAAAAAAAACGGACGTTTTTAAAACTTTTTTTGCATTGATACATGTCCCCTGGGGCAGGACCCAGGTCCCCAAACACTGTTTAAGACAATAACTTGCATATTTACCTTTAAAATTAGCACTGTTGATTATTCATGTTCGTGTCCCATAGCCTTTAACGGTGTTCGCGTGTTGAAATGAATTTTTTGCCTGTTCGCATGTTCTGCTGCGAACTAATCAAGGGGGTGTTCGGCTCATCCCTAGTCATCATTGAGAATCATGGGGTACAACTTGTCAAGCAACTCGGAGGTCCAAAGTCGCACAACTGTGAAACAAGTCATATATATTTTAATAGAAAGGAGCTCTCATTTATACTTGCATTTACATCAGCAGAAAAAATGCAGGAAGTGATGTGTGCACATGGGCCAGAAGCAAATGTGTGGGGATGCCAAACAAATCAATGAACCCCACCCACACCAAATCTAACTACCACATCCACCCCCACATTGATTAAGCACAAGTACATATCATACCCTTATCCGGAAAATGAGCAGCACCTCCTCTTTGCTAAAGAGGGACCTCGCCATGTCCACCTAGATGGAGATCCTGACCAGCACAGGAACTTCCGGGTGATTACAATGACTTATTTCTGGGTCAGAAGGCGAAACCACAGTCTTTTGATTGCTGCTGCGAATATTTGATTGCAACTATAAGGGTAAAATGCTATTGATTTATAATTGCTTTATAAGGGTAAACTGCTTTTGATTGATTTGATTTATAATTGCTTTATAAGGGTAAACTGCTTTTGATTGATAATTGCTTTTTGATTAATAAGTAGATATATGAAAAGCTTGTACTTTAAATGAACTTGTAATTTCTGTGATATTCCAGCCAGTCTTCAACCTCTGTGGTTTTTTAGCTACGGAAGCAAAAATATAAATTTAGATGTTAGGTGTTAGTTAGTTTAAGATAAGTTCTCTATTTTACATACATTTGTTTCAACCACAGGCCGTAACATTTGAATTCTTAGAATGTGGTTACACGCTTCTACTTAGGTGATATTTGAATTCTTAGAATGTAGTTACACACTTCTGTTTAAGTGACGCACAAGCTTAGTCTATACAGGATGAGACCCAAGGAAGTGTGATAAAGACAGCTATGTGGTAACACACAAAGAGAAGTCATGTTATGATGCTATGATGTATATCTTTAACTTGTATTTTGATTGGTCCACCTACGAGTGGAATACGTGACAGTTACTCTATATATTCAATGTCCGAGCACCCATTAAATTGTATTCATGATTCACGTACAACCCGTGTATGTGTCTTGTTTACCTCACCGGTGAAGGGGTTGGAATCCACACACCCAGTGTCCGAGCCTAGGCTAAAAGGTCCAAAAGAACCGAACCTAACAGTACTGGTACCAGAAGTGGGGTGGCGCTGTCCGGCAGGTAAGTGGACAATATTTTACCTAATATTTGGTGAAGTCTGTACACTTATTCTGCCGTGGCGACCGACCACAATTTTTGTTGTAGAATGTTTAATTGATATTCTGTGCTTCTGCAGAAGGCTAGGCTGGCCTCTGGGAAGTTAAAGGTCGGGTTCTTTACAGGAAAGGGATAGTTTGACTAGTGCAGGTCAAAAATTATACTTGGGAAGTAATTTTTACGCTCAAGTCCAAAGGACGGGTGTTATTGTGGAGCCCCATTGATAGAAAGTGCACACATGAATTATTGGTATATGTATATTGTTTATTTCTACTGTCCTTAAGGATGTGAAAACTTCTAGTTTATTTGCTTATAGCATAAGTATTGTACCAATGTTATTGTTGAGTAAGGGAATTTTAAGGTCAATAGTTGTTTATAAGAATTCTTGTTATTGGATTTAGAGTATAGATACTGTTTTTGTTTCAGGGCACGTAAGTATCTCTTTTCAAATGTCTATGGGCTTGTATGATTATTGTGAAATACCTATCACTAGATGTGGCCAATGCAGATTAGGCTTGTTGTTTCTGTACCAAGAAGACCTTCCCATATTAATATCCACTAGACCTTACGGTTTCACCACCAGACTGGGAAAAACCCCAGTCTATCCCCAAACTGAAAACTCAACTACCTCATATTTATTGAAAATTAATATACATAATTCTATCGGTGAGGACAATTTATTGTACGGGTCCTCCTTTGACGAAGTAAAATCCCAGATCATAAGACATACTGGTTGCTACCATCCCTGTCCCTATTCTAGTCACCAAGTACCACCAGAGATAAATGGGGAATTCTGCAGACAAGATAGACAGGGAAGCCCAGACTCAGATACCCCAAGCTGGTCGGGTTTGTCAGCCCACTCCATATGAGTACATATATACCCTTGTCCCAGCTGGAAGTATTGAACCTTTCTGGACCAACGTCCGACAAAGGTGTCACCAAATAGGACTTTCAGACATAGGCACAGCTGGCCCTTGCAATGAAAGTGACTGGCTGGAGGTCCAGAAAATTTGTGGAACCCATAAAAATAGTTACCCTCCGGGATCATGGGACCCAGATTATATGAAACAAACATGTAAATTGTGGGAGGGTCATTTAAAAACATATAAAAAGAAATACATGAAAATTAGCAAACAAAAGGAAAAAGATCAGTTGAGCAACACACTCCCCTCTTCCCCAGAACCACCTCCACCTTATGTCATGGTAAAAGATGACACAGTAACCCCAGAGAGAAAATTAGCTCTCTACCCTAATCTAGAGACAGACCTAATACCCGGTATAGACATGAATACTATGATAACCCTCATACACCAATCAGCAACCCCTGATCAGAGAGCCCAATGGAAGTTAGAAATGGATCAACAAGGTGAGGAGGAAGGCACAAAGACAGAAATGGAGACAGAGGATGAGTATGGTAGAGAGGAAACAAATGAAGAGTTAGCCCTAAGAAAAGAAAGAGAAATGGCAGAAAGAAGTCAGGCGGAGAGTGAGGAGAGATATGAGAGGCTTTTAAAAGAACAAGAGGAAGTTAACAGAAAGCTGGAGGAAGAGATAAGACAGAAAGAATGGGAGATAGCAAATAGGAAAACGGAGTTGCTCCAAGAAATGGAAGTTCTAGACGCTAGAATTTTAGAAATAAAAAAAAGAAAGGAAGAAACAGAAGCAGAATTAAAGAGATCCCTCCCTGTGGAACAAGAGGAAGAAGAAGGTGAGGCCCTAACTCCAGAAGAGGAACAGATAGTAAGTCAGGTCCTGCACAGCCCACAAATGCTCACCCGCATACAAAGAAGACAACAACGCCTAGGTACCACTGGTATCGAAGGCATCCCCAGCCACTCCCCACCAACAGAGGTAAAAGATACCCAGGAAAAGGAAAGTCCCTCCTCCTCTT
Source organism: Lithobates clamitans (assembly GCA_037952925.1). Taxonomy (NCBI): domain Eukaryota; kingdom Metazoa; phylum Chordata; class Amphibia; order Anura; family Ranidae; genus Lithobates; species Lithobates clamitans. The sequence continues at coordinate 2,924,686 of JBBGZY010000573.1, read as the reverse complement.
ACCCCATGATATCTATGGGAGAAACTGTAATTCATGTACCCTTACCCCTGGGACAAGTACAGAAAATTAAGGATCTATGCCCCATACCAAAAAGATACCCCCGCGAGGCCTGTAGTTTCCTCCAGAAATATTGTACCGGGGCTAGCCTGGATGGGGAAGATTTGAGAGGTCTTTTGGACATCTTAGATCCTGAACCTGCAAGTAATTTAGATGTGAAGAAATTGTATGAAACTCACATTGTTAACGGGGGAAACTGGGAAACTTTTTGGGCAGCAGTTTGCAAACATTGGTGTTCCACATATAAGGGTCAGAATGCCCTCCAAGAGTTGGTAATGGCCAAGCAAGAATCAAAAGAAAAATTCTTTGACTTCTGCACCCGTGTACACAAGTTGTTCAAAAATGTGGATGGGCAGGGAGACTCCGTGTTCATGACCACCATCATGACTGGGGGGGATCCAAAAATAACACAATTCCTTAAACTAGTGACTCCCAGCTGGATGTCACAGACAGCAGAAGATTTCATGAAGGAGAATAGGCTTAGGGACATAGCAGGGGTATTTACCCAGAAGGGTGGTACCTTCTATCAGGACGAACTAGGTGCAGACATCATGACCCCTCAGATAGTACCCCCAGACCAGGCTTGTTTCAGCTGTGGTCAATATGGACATTGGAAATCCCAGTGCCCTAGGAGAAAGGGGTTACAAAGGAAACAGGATAACCGGCAGAGAGGTAGAGGACAAGGAGGACAGGGATATCCCTATGGCCCCCAGCCAGCCAGAAACCAGGTTTACCAACCTAGGTACCAAGAGGGTCCCTCACCTTCCAACACCTATCAAAGACCTTATCAGCCACCGCAGGTCCCTAACCCATCTGCCACTCCCTCTCCCACCCCTCGCCACCACATTTCCATGTCCTGGCCCGCCAACAATCAAAACTCACAATATCACCAATAGGGATGCCTTGAGCAAGTTCCATCTCTCGTGCTAGTGTGTCATAATGTCTCTTGGAAACAACTACCCCAGGTTATATTACAAGTCGAAGGAAACTGTGTGTCCTTCTTAATTGACACCGGGGCAAGTTCGAGTTGTTTAAATGACCCTCACTTTGACACATCGGATTGCAGCGAGGGACGCTCAATAGGAATAAATGGAACTGAACTCTCCCACTCTATCACCCCCCCACTCGCTGTGGCTACCCCTCAGGGTGACTTGCTGACATATCAAAAGTTTGCCATATTACCAAATTGCCCAGTCTCCCTCATGGGAAGAGACTTAATGTCAGCCCTGGGGATTAAAATTGAATTTGACAAGACAGGAGCTGTAACTGCCACCTCCAGATACTGTGACCTGCAGAGTCCAAAAAGAAGTGACCTGAGAGGGTACTTCCTGGTGATCCCTGTCTCCCTAGAGACACATAGAATTTGGGCAGAGAATAAAGCCAGTGTAGGTTTCATAAATTGCACACCTTACAAACCACAACTACGTCCCAACTTCTCACCCATCTACCAGAAACAATATGCCCTACACGAAAGCAAAATCAAAGGCATTACACCACAAATCAACACTTACCTTGAACAAGGCATACTCACACCCATAATCAGCCCCTGGAACACCCCCATCTACCCTGTGAGGAAGGCTAGTGGGGAATGGAGACTAGTGCAAGATCTCAGAGCCCTAAACAAAGCGATAGAGCCCTTGCCTCCACTGGTATCTGACATTTCTTTCATTTTTACCAGTATCCCTGCAGACACTGAGTACTACACAGTCATTTATTTGTCAAATGCATTTTTTAGCATCCCCATTGAGAAGGGGGCACAGCCCCTCTTTGCATTTTCCTGGGGCCACCACGGGCAACTAACCTGGACTAGGCTCCCACAGGGATTTGTGGATAGTCCTGCAGCTTTCTCCATGGTTTTAAACAAGTCTGTTAGGAACTGGTCTTCGAGTCAGGGCTCTGTCCTTATACAGTATGTGGATGACATACTACTGTGCAGCACTTCAAGGGAGGGGTGTGAGGAGGACTCAACTAGTCTTCTGGATCACCTTGCAGAGCAAGGTCACTTGGCCTCCAGGAAAAAGGTACAATGGTTACCCCCACGGGTCGAATACCTGGGATGTATCCTTCAGAAAGGGGAATGGCATGTTTCTCCAAACAGAGTAAAGGCCTTAACTGCCCTCACACCCCCAAAGGACAAAAGTGCTTTGCTATCCTTCCTAGGATCTATTGTGTACTGTAGACAGTGGATTCCAGACTGCTCCTACTATGACTCCATTCTCAGACCGTCCACCCTAGTGACTGCCCCTAAGGTGGTACAATGGACGGAAGAAATGCTGCAGGCCTTCAGGACCCTGTTGGAATCTTTGACCGAGGCACCAGCCCTGGGACTGATGAATTATAAGAAGGATACACATCTATACTGTGTAGTGTCCGGTCCAACATTTGCAGCGGTACTGGCTCAGAGCCATGGTAGCGGATACAGGCCAGTGGCTTACATTTCCAAGAAGTTACCAGTGCAGGTACAGGGCAAGCCAGCTTGTCTCCAAAACATTGCTGCATGTGCCATGGCCGTACAGGAGGCCAGCAAAATAGTGTTAGGACACCCCATGACACTTCACACCACACACACAGTCACTCATCTTCTGCAAAACCTCAATACACAACATATGACCACCCAGAGGGCAAGTGGGTATGAGATTCTTCTCCTCAACACTGCAGGACTTAAAATCAAATACACACTTGACACAACACCCATTGTAAGAATGTTGCATTACCTGCTCAAAATTCTTCCTCAGAGTGAACCAGAGGTGCCCCATGATTGCACCATTCAACTGGAACAAGTCACTTCACCCAGAAGGGATCTCACAGATGTACCACTTAAGGAGGCAGAGGATTTATTTGTAGATGGTAGTTGCTCCAGACCTACTGATCATACCTTTCTAACAGGGTACTCTGTTGTGCAGCTACCAGATGTGGTTCTGGAAGCTGATGTTATACCGGGAGGATCTGCACAAATTGCAGAGCTCACAGCTTTGACCCGGGCATGTACCCTCTTTAAGGACAAAGAGGTGAACATTTACACAGACAGCAAGTACGCATACGGGGTGGTACACGACTTCGGGATCATCTGGGCGAATAGAGGGTTTAAAACGGCAGATAACAAAAATATCTCCAACAAAGAGCAAGTCCTAGCGTTGCTAGAGGCAATCAAATTACCCCGCAAAATATCCATTGTCAAGGTGAAGGCTCATACCACTGATAAAGGCACCATAGCAAGAGGGAATGCTCTGGCAAAAAAGAATAGCTAAAGAAGTGGCTCTTAAAGCCAAAGTATCTCCAACCCCCACTTCTGTGTTCTTCCAACAAGATTTCAACTCCCCAGACTTCCCCACTGTGGCCGCTCAAATGCAGTCCTCTGCTACTGAGAAGGATGTAATGCATTGGTCCAAAGAAGGATTGACCAAAGACCATAATGGTCTTTGGACAAAAGGGAGGGTAATAGGCATTCCCACAGCCAGTGCCCCCCTTCTTTTGTCATATCTTCATGGCCCTGGCCACATAGGATCAAAACCCCTTTTAAAACTTTATGAGGAACTATTCTGTACTCTAGACTCCCACAAACAAGCTGAGACACTGACCAAGAGTTGCCTAACGTGCCCAGAACAATGTACAGGGAAAAAGATATGGCCTGCATGGGGTACTACCTCCACCTTTGGGCCCATTACAGGACCTCCAGGTGGACTTCACCCATATGCCCACCCAGAAGGGTAACTTAAAGTACCTACTGGTCATCTTGGACAAATGGTCAGGTTGGGTGGAGGCCATACCCACCACAGGGGAAACCGCAAAGATAGCTGCCAGAGGTATACTTAACCATTGGATCACCAGGTTTGGGATCCCTCAGAGAATCTGGTCTGACCAAAGCCCAGCCTTTACCTCCGCTGCTACACAAGAGTTGGTTAGAATATTAGATTAGAATATTATTTTTGTTTATTTGCAGATATGCAAATTTTTATTTCTACTTATGATATTTCAAGGCGTTCAATAAGAAATGGTGTCCCTGGGATAGCAGCAGGTGAATGACAAAAACAAAAGGCCCAGTTTGAGCCCTGGTTCACACTGACAGAGGGAGGAAATCATTCAGCTGAACTCACACAATTTCATTCCCGCATTACAGTCCCGACTGCAGGGGGAATTTCAGAGACATCTGTGCAGGTTTCTGCACTGATATCAATACAAACTGCACCCCAAAGTCGCACCAATTAAAACAGTGCAATTGCCACTGATTTGACATGTCAAATCGCACCAATGTTAACTAAAGCTGACACATACAACACTGCCTATCCACCAGCTGAATTCATTACCTGCAATTCTGCATAGCTGTTATAAAGATTCCACCTTTATCATTTACTTACAGGTGTGCAAAAGCCTAGGTTTACATTGTAGCGATTTGTCATGCGACTTGAGAAATCAAATCACATGACTATTGGCAGCAGTCGCACTGTTCCAATCGATGCAACACCGATTTTGTGGCGCCGCACCAATTTGCTAAAGTACTTTCTGCACTACTTTTGCCAATTTCAAGTGTGACCTCAATAGACATCTGTGTATGAAGCCACACGGATGTCTAGCACCTGTAGTAGCACCTGAAATCGCGCTGACCTTGCTACTTTGAAATCGTGCTACTCCAAGTGAAGTAGCGTGATTTCAAAGTAGCATCAATGTGAACCAGGGCGAAGAGATTAGTTTTTTGGCGCACAAATACATATAAAAATAAGATAAGAGATATTGCACTTTCCCAAAACCACCACCACCCAAAAAACTAAAGAGAAAGGAAAAAGAAAAAAAAAACACCGCAACAAAGCTCAATAATGTACTTTTACTAGCAGAAAAAAAAATGTACATTCATTTACTAGCTTAACAAAATTTGGACAGGATATATGGTGCTACATTTAGCAATTGGATTTTAAGGGCCCTGCTCATAGGAGCTTACAATCTAAAATTTGACAAAACCTTAGAGTGGACACAGCTTTACTTTCAGTGTATAACGGGCAACACATCACATTTTTATCTGCAAGATTATAGAAACATACTTAACAGTCATTCTTACAAAGCATTCCAACATAATATTAAAAAAGACTTATTCAAAACACCCACCACCAGCCCACAATCCACACATACATACATTTGTGACCATGTTCTGCTGGAAGCTGCATTTCGGTGTACATGATTAAGCAACAAGATCAAAAAAGAGTAGAAGGTCAGCAGATGCTTCCAAACGATGTTTGCATGGTCAGACAGGAACAATACACACACAACATTGACAGCATGGCCACATAAACCCACTTTTGATTGAAAAAATGCACAAGAATTTCAGCAAATATCCCTAGTTGGGCATTTGTCAATAGGCACAATATCATTCCTTCTCCCCCACAAATCACAGCTAAAAACCTGACCTTCTCAGGCCAAAAGAAACCCCCCTACTGCAGGCCTTTATATAAGAGAGGTTGTATTGTTAGCACACTGACACACCCAATAGAAGTACACATCCACCTGTATCTTTCAATCTATCTCTTCATGTATGTCTAAAGTGATTGCACCTGATGAGCGGGAGCACATAATACTATTCACTGTGTTAGCCCTTGGCTAACTACAGGCCAAAGATCGAAGTCCATTTGCATCCACATAAAGAAAGCAACAGTTTTCTAAACATATGTACCTGTGCAGTGTAAACCCTACAATTTTAAATGTCCAAGTCCCTGGGCATGATTAGTGCTAACAAACATTAACATCAGTCCCTGGCTGCAATGAGCTTCCAATCCAAGCTTCCAATCTAAAGTTCAAAAGTAACTTTCTTACATTAGAGACTATTTCGACAGGAGACAAATAAAATGACAGCATGTCTTTGGATTGTGGTGAGAAACCCACACAGGGAGAACATATAAACTTCAACACAAGCATTAGCATGTTGGGGAACTAAGCCAGTGACCCTAGTGCTGCTAGACAGAACTGCTACCCACTTAGCCACCAGGCAGCCTTACACATGTTCTCTGCATCTCTGTGGTGTGAACCAGCCCTCCATAGCCATGCTCAGTGTCACAAGCAATATACAATATATTGGCCTAAGTATTGGGACGCCTGCCTTTATACACACATGAACTGTAATGGCATCCCAGTATTAGTCCGTAGGGTTCAATATTGAGTTGACCCACCCTTTGCAGCTATAACAGCTTCAATTCTTCTGGGAAGGCTGTCCACAAGGTTTAGGAGTGTGTCTATGGGAATGTTTGACCATTATTCCAAGTGCATTTGTGAGGTCAGGCACTGATGTTGGATGAGAAGGCCTGACCTACAGTCTCCGCTCAAATTCATCCCCAAGGTGTTCTGTTGTGTTGAGGTCAGGACTCTGTCCAGGCCAGTCAAGTTCCTCCACCCCAAAATCACTCATCCATGTCTTTATGGACCTTGCTTTGTGCACTGGTCCAAATGATTTGGTGGAGGGGGGATTATGATGTGGGGTTGTTTTTCAAGGGTTAGGCTTGGCCTCTTAGTTCCAGTGAAGGGAACTCTTAAGGCGTCAGCATACCAAGACATTTTGGACAATTTCATACTGCCAACTTAGTGGGAACAGTTTGGGGAAAGCCACTTTCTGTTCCAACATGACTGCACACCAGTGCACAAAGCAAGGTTCATAAAGACATGGATGAGCAAGTTTGGGGTGGAGAAACTTGACTGGCCTGCACAGAGTCCTGACCTCAACCCGATAGAACACCCTTTGGCTGAATTAGAGCAGAGACTGCGAGGCAGGCCTTCTCATCCAACATCAGTGCCTGGCCTCACAAATGCACTTCTGGAAGAATGATCAAACATTCCCATAGACCTGTGATGGCGAACCTTGGCACCCCAGATGTTTTGGAACTACATTTCCCATGATGCTCAACTACACTGCAGAGTTCATGAGGATGATGGGAAATGTAGTTCCAAAATATCTGGAGTGCCAAGGTTCGCCATCACTGCCATAGACACACTAAACCTTGTGGACAGCCTTCCCAGAAGCTGTTCTAGAAGCTGTTCTAGCTGCAAAGGGTGGGCCAAATCAAATTTTAACCCAATGGACTAAGACTGGGTTGCCATTAAAGTTCATGTGTGTGTAAAGGCAGGCGTCCCAATACTTTTGGCTAAATAGTGTATCTGGAAAAGATTTACAATGGTAGAACCCTCCTACACATAAATACTACATTTAGACATAGTTATAGGACCTACGATATGAGACAACTTCTCTACATGAAGCAGCATGTTTGGGATTTGAACCCAGGCGCTCAGGGATACTAAGCAGAAGTTCTAACCTCTAAGCCACGGAGCTGCCACAATGTTTGGGAACCTCCTCCACATAAAAACACATAAATACTGCATTTCTTTGGACATACGGGTGATGGAATTACATTACTCAAGAGTTATTCTTCTTGATTTATTCTGTGATATTTGGTGTTTTTTTTGTGGGGGAGAGTAAAATATTACCCTCAAATTTTTGGGAATTACATTTTGATTTCTGATGTTGGTACACATATCACATTTTTTGGGCTTAAATTATGAATATTTGGAAATAATAAAAAGCACAAAAAACTGTGATTTATTTTAAATTTGCATCAGAAATGGTATTGTTTGTGGATTGTAAAGACACCTGTGTCCGTTTGGGTAAAGATTGTTGTGAGATGGAGAGTAACAAGTGAAAGTGACAGAGAAAAATATATTTTACCAATACATCAAAACATTCCACATTGAAGTATTCTTAAAAACAAAATATTTTAAGTAGAAGCAACAATGTTGCATTGGACTAGAATAAAGCAGATTTTTTTTTTAAACAATAAGCTTTTATTGATGTTAAAATATAGCATTTGTACAATCATACTAACATTTGTACATGAGTATCATAAAAATATAACTGTAATTGAATTTAATGATAGAGTATTTTACTAGGGAAACCAACAAGATGGCTTTGTAATCAGCCTATCTTTACATCAATTGTTTATTTGAAATACTCTGAATTTATGTATCAAAATCTATTATTTAACATTTCTTTATGTTAAGAGGTATATCCCTATGTGAAAGTGTTATAAGAATCAGAAAATTTAAAGATGATCCACGGCTGCTATATTTTATTAAAATTTTCTGTATTCCCTTGTGCTGTTGCCCTGATCTCCTCCATACCTTTGAGCAGATGTATCTCTTCCAACCATTCTTTAATTGTAGGTGCGGCGGTGTTTCTCCAGTGTCTTGGTATTACTGTTTTTGCTGCTGTGATTAAGAATCTGGTCAGGGAGTTTTTGTATTTTTTTAGGGTGCAATTGGTAATATTTATAAGACAGCAAGCAGCGTCTAAATGAATTTTCGTTTTTGTGATGTGTTTTATGATCTTCATTACTTGGTTCCAAAAGGGTTTAATCAAATCACATTCCCACCAGATGTGGTATAGAGTGCCTTCTTCCCGATTGCAGCGCCAGCAATGTCCAGGTATTGTCAGAAACCAATTTGTAAGGATTTTGAATGAAGTTTCCTGTAATCTCACACTGATTGCACACTTGTGTGCAAACACACATGCTTGTAGCCATTGGTCTTTTGTAATGGGTTTGTTCAGGGTTGATTCCCAGAAAGTTTTGTGTCTGTTAGATTCCTGTAAATCGCTGGACTGCAACCAAGTATATGTTAATGAAATGTTCTTAGTGGTCGTACTAGCCAAAAAACATATAGTTTCGAAGGGTGTTAAGGGTCTAAGGAAATGTTTTTGTCTCTGAGTGTTCATGATGAAGTCATGTATTTGTTGGTATTCCTTGAAATGTAGTGGTGTTTGTCCTATTTCTTTTTGTAGATCTGCTTGAGACTTGATTTTGTTGTTCTTTAAACAATGTGCAACAAGAAGTGGAGTGTTTCTGTTGTAAAGTGATTGGATGGAACCATCCATTCCTGAGGGGAAGTCAGGGTTTGTTGTCAGTGGAGTTAGTGGCCCTAGTGAGGAGGTAAGTAAATGTCTCTGATTAATTGCTTGTAGGGTTTTTAATGTTGCCCCTATGAGAGGATGTTGTTTTAATTGTTTCTGACACAGGTTCCAAGGAATCCATGGAGCATATGATATCGGAATAGGTCCCATGTTATTTTCCAGTCCCACCCAATCTTTATTCTCTTTGTGGCATGTCCAATCTATGATTCTAGTTAATTGTGTAGCTAGGTAATAATTTTTAAAATTAGGAAAACCCATGCCTCCATTTTGTTTGTTCATAGTAAGTAAATTTAGACTGATTCTAGGTTTTTTGGAGTTCCAAAGGAATTTTCTTAGCAGGGAGTGTAGGGATTTAAAGAAGCTTGAAGGTAATAATATGGGTACTGTTTGGAAGAAGTATAGTATTCTGGGTAAAACTCATTCATTTTAATTATAGCTGCTCTACCAAACCACGAGAAGTACTTTATTGTCCATTTTTCTAAATCTTTGGTTGAAAATTGGCTTTATACATGGAATCCAACTTTGGGGTTAATTGTATTCCCAGGTAGGTGAGGGATGTTGTTTCCCATTTAAATTTGCAGTTGTTTTTTGTGTTATTTAATGTAGCCTCCCTAAGTGTTAGGTTCAGCGCTTCAGATTTGTTGTAATTTATTTTGAAGTTTGATATATAGCTATAATGGGAAAATACATTACATAGGTTGGGCATGGTAATGTGTGGTTGGGATATGAAGAATAGTAAATCATCAGCGTAAGCTGCGCATTTATATATTTTGTTTTTGACATTGAAACCATGAATGTCAGGTATTTTATTTATAATGCGAATTAGTGGTTCCAGGGTGAGAATAAATAGTAGAGGTGATAATGGACATCCCTGTCTTGTCCCATTTTGAATTCTTACTTTGTCAGATAATGTTCCATTTATTTTAATTTGGGCTGTCGGGTTGTAATATAAGGCCTTTATCCAAGCTAACATATGTGATTTTAAACCGATATGGGAACATACGGCAAATAAGAAGTCCCACGACACTCGGTCGAAGGCCTTCTCCGCATCGGTTGATAATAACATGCCTTCGTGTTTATCTATGTGTATTTTATGTATGAGATTCATGGATTTGATTACATTATCTTTGGCCTCTCTGCCAGGCATGAATCCCACTTGTTCAGGTCCTATTAATTGATTCAGTAATGGTCTTAATCGGTTTGCTAATATTTTCGTATGAATTTTTAGATCAAGGTTAAGTAGGGATATTGGTCTGTAATTGGCACAGTCTGTTGGATCTTTATTTAGTTTGGGCAATACTGTTACATGTGCTCTCAGAAAGTCTTCAGAGATGTCATGTGGGTTTTTTAGGGATGTTTTGAGAAGATGTGGTATCAAAATGTCGGAGAAGGTCATGTAATAATGGGCTGTGAGGCCGTCTGGTCCGGGGCTTTTCCCCGATTTGAGGGATTTAATGGCTTCAATCATTTCCTGTTCCGTTATCGGTTCTTCTAATGTTTGTGTGTCTATGTCTTTCAGAATGGGGAGGCCACTGTCTGTAAGGAATTTGTGAATTATTTCTTTTCTTGATCCTATAAGGTCTTTGGGTTTATGTGTAGAAGGTAAGTTGTATAGGTCTGTATAGTATTCTTGGAATCTTTGGGCAATCTTTTGAGTATCATTAGTAATTTGATTTTGTTTGGTCTTAATGGCCAATATGTTTGTAGATAATAGGGTTTCCTTCAATGCTTTTGCTAAAAATTTACCTGATTTGTCTCCGTGTTCATAAAAGAACCCCTTTCGCGAAAAAAGGATCCTTTGGGCTTTGAGGTTCAGGATGGACTGTAGTTTTTTCCTTAATTCAAGTAGAGTTGTGGCTGCTTCAATCGCTAAAGATTGTTTATGTTTGGTTTCCATATCTCTTATGGCCTGTGTTAAAGCCATGAGTTCCTTTTCTGCTTCTCTCTTTTTGGCAGCCCCCAACCTGATAAATTCCCCTCGGACCATGCATTTGTGAGCTTCCCATATGTTTATAGGTATTATGTCTTCTGACTCGTTTTCTTTAAAGTAATATTTAATCGTTTCTGATATTTTGTTTGTGTCTGCCATATCAGTAAGCAGAGAAGGATTTAACCTCCAATTTGTAGTTCTGGGCCTTCTAGCCTTTTTATGTAGAGTCATCGATATGGGTGCGTAGTCCGAGAAGGTCTTTATTCCAATCTTAGCTGATTTTAGGAGGGGTAAGTCTCTTTGTGAGATAAAAATATAATCAATACGTGTAAATTTGTTATGTAATGTTGAAAAATATGTAAAATCCTTCCCTGTTGGATTACATGTACGCCACGAGTCTATTAATGTGAGAGAGGTAAGGAGTGTTTTGATTTTTCTTAATTTTTTATATGGCACACTAGATTTGCCATCTGAAGTGTCCTGTAGGGGATTCAGTGCTAGGTTGAAGCCCCCTCCAAATACAATACAGCCTGTCGCGAAACTTTTAAGTTCATCAATTACTTGTTGGCAAAATGTGATTTGCGCAGTGTTAGGAAAGTACACGTTGGCCAACGTAATTGGAGTCCCTGCCCAATTACCTTTGAGGAAGATATATCTTCCTTCTGTGTCTGTCAGTTGTTGTGAGATAACAATCTCTGAATTCTTGTGTAATAGAATGGAAACTCCTGGATTTGGATATGGAATTGGTTGGGTGGAACACTTGTGTGTATTGTTTGTCGTGTAGTTTGGGGATGTTACCTGTCGTGAAATGAGTCTCCTGGAGAAACACCACCGCTGGTTTAGCTTTATGTAGTTCTCGAAGTAACGATATTCTTTTTTCTGGTATGTTCAAGTCCCTGACGTTGTGAGATATTACAAAAGAATGATTATTGATCATTGTATATGACATTTTGATATATTATAGGTTATTGCCTATTTGTTTGTGAAACAACAGTGGATATTCCGATGTCGGATCAAATATTATAAATAAAAGTAGAAAGAAAAAGAGAAAAAAAAAAAAAAAAGGAAAAAAATGAAAGAAAGGAAAATGAAGTTTAGTAACTCTCTAGATGAGTGTCACAAGTAATAAGAGGTAGTAAACACGTCTCCAGGTGTTAGCCTAGGGAGAAAAGTGTAGTGGATGTGTGTTGGTAGATGCCAACGCACATCCACTGGTGGGAGCAGTGGGAGGTAGTTACTATAAGGGATCAGGAGGTAACTAAATCTTAAAACCTGATCAGTTAACCTGTTGTAAATACTAAAGTGAGTATGGACTCCCGTGACTCAGCTTACAGCATATAAAAATGGGATAAGTCATGATCCCCTTCCAGCCGTTGGGCGGTATAATGAATTTATATAACCTTGTAACAACGAGAGCAGTGGTGCAGAGCAACATCCATGCACCACTTCTCTAACAAATCCACACCGGGACCCCCAAACGCCCCCTAAGATGGTTAATTCTTATAGAGGCGGGCATGTGTCTGTATATCTAAAGTAAATAAAATAACATTAATTATTTAACTCTATAAATAATTCTATTGCATGGCCGTTCTCCGAGGGGCAGCCCGAGTCTCCCCCAAGAGTGCGCCACACAAGGCATCACTACATATCTGTCATCGTGCTACCAGAACTATCTTAATTATTGACAATCTGTCAGAAGTCAATCAGGTGAATGCCTCCCCGGCAGCTCATGTCTGACCTGAACCATAATGAGTTCATTTTTCCGCTCACAAATTTTTGTTCAGACATATTTAAATTTTCAATAAATGTCAAATATGTCTTAATGTTGGTCTTCTATTTATATCTTTCTCTAAATGCTTATGTATTGTGTACAGACCAACATGTAGTCTAATACTAGGTAAAAGGATGAACAGTGGGTGAAAGAAACTGAGGACCCAAACCAATGCACTTCGAATTTTGTTCTGTAAGTTTGTTGTTAAAAGCAGAACATACTTCATAACCTGTAAAGGAATCACTTAATGTGTTACCACTTTTCATTAATAGGTGTTTGTGTTAGTTGTTGAAGGGAGTTAAAACAATTTTATCATCAATTCCTTCTAGTCGTGCCTTAAGCTCAAATGGTCATAAACATGGTTATGATAACAACAAAGGAAAAAAGAAAAAATGAAAACTGAAAAATAAAAGGCGGCAGTCATTTTCTATCAAAAACCTTCAGGGTAATGAACCTTAAATTGCATTAGATATGTTATAGGTGCAACATGCCGTATGCATGTTTGTTTATTATTTTTGTTGTGTCATTCCAAATCCTTCCATTAGGTGTCGCTCTTGTTGAAGAGATCTTATAAGGATTCATAAGCGTCTATAACAATCCTATTGAAAAACTCCCAAAGTCAGGAGATTAAACATTGATATGATGAAGTCGAGTGTTCACAACTGCCATGCGGTGTCAAAGTAAGTTCTCACTCCTATTATGGCTGGTTTTGTGAAGAAGAGAGCTGCAAATGTCAGATCAAATATTCTGGTATATACTGGAGAGTCAGACAGAGTGTAACTGGTGTAAAACACACATTATCCTGTAGCTTTATGCCTTGGAGTTGTAGAATGATCTGTTTGATCCAGATCCTGTATATTTGTCAGCCTTAGCTTTTTTGGATGATGAGGGTCTGGAGGGTGATGCTTGTGGAGTTGTGGGTGGAGATGATCCTTGTGGTGGGATGCGAAATTCCTTGTACCATTCTGGTAAATCAATCAAAGGAAGTTGTAGCTGCTCACAAAATGTTGGTATATCTTCAGGCATTCTTAGGTAGTGTTGTTTCCCTGCAAATGTGGCATTCAAGGCAAAGGGAAAACGCCAGCGATATGGTATGCCTTTTTCCTTTAATGCAGTAATCATGGGACGCATGGCTCGTCTGTTCTGCAATGTAATGTGTGATAGATCTTGGAACAGTGTAACAGCATGTGCTTCAAACAGAATTCTTTCATTGCGTCTAGCTTTGTTTAATATCTCCTCTTTCAATGGGAAGTTCTGCAGGCAGCAAATTATGTCTCTTGGAGGAGCTGTGTCTGGGGGACGAGGTGCTAGAGCCTTGTGAGTTTGGACAAACTCAATATCAGTGTCCTTAGGGCGATCTAGCAAATCATTAAAAACTGCTTGTAGTGTTGATTTAATTTGTGCAGTTTCTATATGTTCAGGAATTCCCCTCACTCTGATGTTCTGCCTGCGTCCCCTGTTATCTAAATCTTCTAAATGCCTGTTGATAAGGATTAAGTGTGTGGCATGTGAAGAGACTGTGGATGTCAGCTTCTCCACGGCTCTATCTCTCTTAGCCTCAAGCGGTCTGACAAGGCTATAAAATCTGCTCTTAAGTCAGTAATAGCTGAGGCAAATGAATTTTTAATGTCTGCTGCAAATTTTGTCATTTCTGAGAAGCGCAGGGGATGATCAGGGTGCTCTGAGTCCCTTCCCATATCTTCTGAGGCTGACATAGAATCCTCACTGTTTGTTACCTCATGCTCCAGCGGTGCCATCTTGGAAGCAGCACGTCCCCTTGTCCTCTGAGCTTTTGGCTCAAATTTCTCTGCAATGCTGTCGGATCCTGGGGTGGATTGTGATCTGTGCTGTCTTTGGTTTGTAAGCAACCTGTCTCTTCTGCCCATCGCTGATTTTATCAATGCTGGAAGGGGTTTCTGAGTCACGGAGGTGCAGAGCTCAGTTAAACAGCTTCCATTCCCCTCGAGCTCCAAGCCACGCCCCAATAAAGCAGATTTTCACTTCCAAAAAATGCTCTCCAATTAGCTCTCATTTTGGTATTTACTAAAGGCCCAGGTAAAAAAGACACTGGAGCTAAAATGAGAGCTATCTTCAGGTCTGAGCATGCTCAGTTGTGTTGGCACCTAGTTGTCCAAAACGGGGAATTTTTCACTTCTCAGACTTTTAAAGATATTTCAGTGTAGAAATCACTTTTTCACACAGTTTAAGCCCGGGTTCACACCTATGCGAATTAGATGTGCATTTCCCCGCATCTAATTCGCATAGCAGGAGAATGTGACTGGCTTCCCTATGGAGCCGGTTCACATATCTCGGGGGCGGCTGAGGAGCGCACTGTGCATCTTTGGCTCCATTTCAGGGCCGAATTCAGGCATAGAATCGGCCCTGATTCATCCCTGAAACGGGGAACAGGGACACACAGCGCACCTGTGCGATCCACAGTGCGTTATAGTGTGAACCCGGGCTAAAAGCAGATTATCTTTAAATAATATACCGCATATTTCAGTACCATTTAGGCAATTATATCATGCTCTAAACATGATTTCCATGTGCAATTCTCCAGGTTTTAGCAGAGTAAGGGTTTGGGCACTATTTGGTTTCAGGGAACTATAGTAAATTCGATTTTGGAAGTATTTTCTCACCAGCGCTATAGTGAATACCGTTGTAGCGCTAAATTGCCATGAATTATCGCTAATTCGCAGCAATTAGCACTAATTAGCGCTGTGGCGCTATAGTAAATAATCCCCATTGTGTGTTTTGGGGTTTTTGAAAAATAGATTTATGGAACTACACACATTTTAGGCATGGGATCACTGGGGAAAATAAGAATGTTAAGGCCCAATTTGGGGGCACCTTCAAATTTAGGATTTTAGATTCTAAAAAACACATAAACATTACAATTCACATTAGTTAGGGCAGTGTTTCCCAACTCTCCTCCTCAAGGTGCAAACCCAGGTCATGTTTTCGAGATTTCTTGAATTTGGCATAGGTGATGTTGTCATTTTCACTGTTAGTAATTCGCACAGTCGTTTTTAGACTGAAGAAAATCTAGAAATCAGGACCTGGTGGTGCACCTAGAGGAGTGGAGTGTTGAAACGTTCACATTTAAAAGTCATGGTAATTATTAAAAGGGCAAACAGGAGCCAACAGGTGGAACAATAAACTTCAGACCAGGCAATAGGAAATAAAAATTTGGCAACCATGTCCACAAAATCTCTTATTCTTCACTGTAAAGCAGTGGCAGCCTCCTTGATTTGCTCCAGGTCCTTCAAACAATGCAACATATCTGCTCTCATTCTGCCAATAGTACAGCGTGGAAGATCATGACCTAGTATGAAGAGTAAAAAGTATTAAGGGAACGATGATCAAGTGGCTGAGGCACTACATAGTGAGTTATGGTCAAGTTACTAGTAAAATTCAGAAAATACTTACCTACCCAGTCTATTGTTGCTTGCAACCTGCTTGCCCTTCAGACACCTACACTACTAGGAATTAGGGATGAGCCGAACACCCCCCGGTTCGGTTCGCACCAGAACCCGCGAACGGACCGCAAGTTCGCACGAACGTTAGAACCCCATTGACGTCTATGGGACTCGAACGTTCGAAATCAAAAGTGCTCATTTTAAAGGCTAATTTGCATGGTATTGTCCTAAAAAGGGTGTGGGGACCCGGGTCCTACCCCAGGGGACATGTATCAATGCAAAAAAAACTTTTAAAAACGGCCGTTTTTTCGGGAGCAGTGATTTTAATGATGCTTAAAGTAAAAAAAAAAAAGTGAAATATTCCTTTAAATATCGTACCTGGGGGGTGTCTATAGTATGCCTGTAAAGTGACGCGTGTTTCCCATGTTTAGAACAGTCCCTGCACCAAATGTCATTTTTAAAGGAAAAAATCTCATTTAAAACTGCTTGCGGGTTTAATGTCATGTCGGGTCATGGCAATATGGATGAAAATCAGTGAGACAAACGGCATGGGTACCCCCCAGTCCATTACCAGGCCCTTTGGGTCTTGTATGGATATTAAGGGGAACCCCGCACCCAAATTAAAATAAGGAAAGGTCCCTATATACTCTGAACAGCAGTATACAGGCGGTGCAAACAAGACAGGGACTGTAGGTTTGTTGTTAAGTAGAATCTGTTTGTAATTTTGAACATTTTTAATGTGTTTAGCTCCAGCCAAAAAATCTTTTCTAAGCTTTTTGGAAAACATAGGGAAGGGTTATCACCCCTTTGACATTTGTTTTGCGTCTTTCCTCCTCTTCAGAAGATTTCACCTCACTTTTTTGTCCCAATGAAAAATGTTTTTTGAAAATTTGTGTTTTTTTGTGGAACAAGGATTGGAAAGCATCAGTGGAAAGGAAAAATTGTTTTCCCATATTAACTCTTACAGGAGAGAATTTCCCTTCCTTAGGGGTAGATTTCATCTCACTTCCTGTTGTCTCCTTCCGTTTGCAAGTAGGAGTCGTTTGTAAGTTAGATGTTTGAAAGTAGGGTCCTACCCTATATACTCAGCAGAAATTTGGGCCTTAGGTGTTGCTGTGGCCAAAACACTGTAAGCCCTCACAGGGCCCTGCTGTGAAATATTAGATCAAGAATTGTAATTACATGCTCCTGTTGAACAGGAGCTGAAAAATTAGGCCTTAGGCACTGGTGCTGGTGCCACAACACTGCAACCCCTCACAGACACTCTAGTTGGAACGCAGGAACGAGCCCTACTGCAAAGTATTGCATCAAAAATTGTAATTACACGCCCCTGTTAGACAGGGGCTGAAAAATTGGGTCTTAGGCACTGGTGCTGGTGCCACAACACTGCAACCCCTCACAGACACTCTAGTTGAAACGCAGGAACAAGCCCTGCTGCAAAGTATTGCATCAAAAATTGTAATTACACGCCCCTGTTAGACAGGGGCAGAAAAATTGGGTCTTAGGCACTGGTGCTGGTGCCACAACACTGCAACCCCTCACAGACACTCTAGTTGGAATGCAGGAACAAGCCCTGCTGCAAAGTATTGCATCAAAAATTGTAATTACACGCCCCTGTTAGACAGGGGCAGAAAAATTGGGTCTTAGGCACTGGTGCTGGTGCCACAACACTGCAACCCCTCACAGACACTCTAGTTGGAATGCAGGAACAAGCCCTGCTGCAAAGTATTGCATCAAAAATTGTAATTACACGCCCCTGTTAGACAGGGGCTGAAAAATTGGGTCTTAGGCACTGGTGCTGGTGCCACAACACTGCAACCCCTCACAGACACTCTAGTTGGAATGCAGGAACGAGCCCTGCTGCAAAGTATTACATCAAAAATTGTAATTACACGCCCCTGTTAAACAGGGGCTGAAAAATTGTGCCTTAGGCACTGGTGGTGGCGCCCAGAACCAAAAATGTTCTTACAAGCTATCAGCGTGATGATTGAGGAGGAAGAGGATAATTACTCAGGGATAGTCACTCAGCATCAGCATAGGCAGTCTTTGAAGGGATCTGAGATTTCAAAAAAAATTATTCGGTTACATCTGCATCAGGTGCTTGGTAGCTGGTGGTGATCCAAGACTGATTCATTTTTATGAAGGTCAGCCGATCGACCGAGTCGGTGGACAGACGCACCCTGTGATCGGTTACCACGCCTCCAGCAGCACTGAATGTGCGTTCCGAAAGAACGCTGGATGCAGGACAGGCCAGTAGCTCAATTGCATACTGTGCAAGCTCTGGCCAGTGATCCATCCTCAAGACCCAGTAACCCAGAGGATTTTCGGTGGGAAAGGTGTCCAAGTCTGATCTTGCCCCTAGGTATTCCTGCACCATGTAAAACAGACGCTGGCGATGGTTGCTGGAACCGATCATACCTTGGGGCTGCGGACCAAAAAATTGTCTGAACGCATCGGTCAGACGGCCACCTTCTCCACCGCTCCTTCTTTGACTGACCGAAGCCTCAGCAACACGTTGTCCAGAAACAGGAGTTTGTAACCTCCCAGTCTCTGGGAACGCGTTGCACAGACCTTTCTGCAAGGCCTCCCGAAGATGTTTCATCCTCTGCTCCCTCTGCGATGGCAAGATAAGGTCCGCAACCTTACCCTTGTAACGTGGATCAAGGAGGGTTGCCAGCCAGTATTGGTCCTTCTCCTTGATACCACGAATACGAGGATCCTTACGCAGGCTTTGCAGGATCAGGGAGGCCATGCAGCGTAGGTTTGCTGAGGCATTCGGTCCGGAGTCCTCTGGGTCACTAAGGACAACAACGTCCGCAGCCACCTCCTCCCAGCCACGTACAAGTCCATGTGTTCCTTGGGACTGATCCCTTAAAGACTGCTGATGCTGAGTGCCAGGCTCCACCTCCATACTGACACAATCTTCCTCCTCCTCCTCCTCCTCCTCCTCCTCCTCGTCCTCTTCCTGTGTGATCGGCGGGCACGCAGGAACACTGTCTGGATAAAGGGGGCCTTGAGAGCTAAGGAAGTCCTCCTCTTCCTGCCTCTGTTCTGCCTCAAGTGCCCTGTCCATTATCCCACGCAGCGTGTGCTCCAACAGGTGGACAAGGGGGACAGTGTCACTGATGCATGCACTGTCAGTGCTCACCATCCTCGTGGCCTCCTCGAATGGTGACAGGACAGTGCATGCATCCCTGATCATGGCCCACTGGCGTGGGGAAAAAAAACCAAGGTCCCCTGACCCTGTCCTGGTGCCATAGTCGCACAGGTACTCATTGATGGCCCTCTGCTGCGTGTGCAGCCGCTGCAGCATGGCCAACGTCGAGTTCCACCTGGTGGGCATGTCACAGATTAGGCGGTTCTTGGGCAGGTTAAACTCCTTTTGGAGGTCCGTCAGCCGAGCACTGGCATTATATGACCGGCGGAAATGCACAGAGACTTTCCTGGCCTGCCTCAGGACATCCTGTAAGCCCGGGTACCTGCCCAAGAACCGCTGCACCACCAAGTTAAGGACGTGAGCCAAACAGGGCACATGGGTCAGTTGTCCCTGTCGGAGGGCAGAGAGGAGGTTGGTGCCATTGTCGCAAACCACCATTCCTGCCTTAAGTTGGCGTGGCGTCAACCACCTCTGAACCTGCCCCTGCAGAGCTGACAGAACCTCTGCCCCAGTGTGGCTCCTGTCCCCCAAGCACACCAGCTCAAGCACCGCATGGCATCTTTTGGCCTGCGTACTTGCGTAGCCCCTTGAACGCCTACGGAGCACCGCTGGTTCCGAGGAAGAGGCCATGGAGGAAGAAGAAGAGGAGGGGGTGGAGGAGAGAGGTGTGTCACAATCAGCATTTTGGAGGCGTGGTGGCGGAACAACCTCCAACACTACTGCACCTTGTCCTGCATCCTTCCCAGCTGCCAGCAGAGTCACCCAATGCGCCGTGAAACTTAAGTAACGTCCCTGTCCATGCCTGCTGGACCATGAGTCAGCGGTAATATGCACCTTACCGCTGACCGCCCTGTCCAGCGAGGCATGGACATTGCCTTCCACATGCCGGTAGAGAGCCGGAATCGCCTTCCGTGAGAAAAAGTGGCGTTTGGGTACCTGCCACTGAGGAACCGCACATTCCACAAACTCACGGAAGGGGGCAGAGTCTACCAACTGAAAAGGCAGCAGTTGAAGTGCTAGCAATTTTGCCAAGCTAGCATTCAACCGCTGGGCATGTGGATGGCTGGGAGCAAACTTCTTTCGGCGGTGCAGCAGCTGGGGCAGGGAAATTTGCCTGGTACAATCTGACGTCGGTGTACCCAAAGCAGATTGCCCATAAGTACTTGGCTGTGACACACCTAATTCTACACCTTCATTCCTCTCACTGCAGGTCGCAGAGAGGACTGAAGGTCTAGTGGGGTTGGAAATCTCAGCTGATGAGGAGCAAGGAGAGATCGTCTTTGTTCTTTGGTGTGGGTCTTTTAGATACGCTTGCCAACGAACTGCATGGCAGGTCAACATATGTCTGGTCAAGCATGTGGTACCCAAGCGGGAGATGTTTTGGCCACGCGAGATACGCTTGAGACATATATTGCAAATAGCAGCGGTGCGATCTGATGCACTCGTCTCAAAAAAGGCCCACACCAAAGAACTTTTTGAATAACGCGCAGAGACTGCAGCGCCCTGCACATGTGGAGCTTTGGGGTGTGATGCAGTCAATGTGCTGCCCTTAGGCTGGCCCCTGGAGGGCATCCTGCCTAGTTGGTGATGTGCCACCTCCTCCTCCTCCTCCTCCTCCTCCTCTCTCCTATCAGGCACCCACGTTGAGTCAGTGACCTCATCATCCCCTCCCTCCTCATCACTGGAGCAAACCTGGCAGTATGCTGCAGCAGGGGGAGCATGACTGCCAGATTGCTGTCCTTCTTGGGCACCCCCTCTGTCCGTGCTCATGTTACTGCCTTCATTGAGCTCAGTATCATCATCAGAGCCTTCCAAACGCTGGGCATCCTCCTGGAGCATGTACCCAACACTGTGGTCAAACAGTTCGAGGGAATCCTCAGGAGGACATGGTGGGGCTAGGGAAGGAGTCACTGATGACATTGAGCTGAGGGAAGAGGCCGCTGCTTTGCCAGACAAAGCACCCTGGGCATGGGTGAGAGAGGATGAGGAGGATGAGGACGGCTTGGTCATCCACTCGACCAAGTCTTCCGCATGTTGCGGCTCAACACGGCCAGCTGCCGAAAAAAAGGCCAAGCGTGTCCCATGGCCACGTGCTGATGAGGATGCACCGTCTCCACGACCAGCACTAGACACAGAGCCTGCTTGCCCTCTCTTATTGGCTTGTGACTGTCTGCCTCTCCTTCTTGGCCTTCCAGACATACTAATGGCCTGTAGCTGCACTAAGCTGGGATAGAACACCTGTAATTTTCTTCAGGTAGCTTTATATACTGTAACCAGACAAGCCTGCCTGTCAGTAGGAAGATAACAGGAACGGATCTAGCTGAACACTGTGAGCAGGACGCACTGCACTGAATGTAAATAGCAGGAACGGATCTAGCTGAACACTGTGAGCAGGACGCACTGCACTGAATGTAAATAACAGGAACTGATCTAGCTGAACACTGTGAGCAGGACACACTGTACTAAATGTAAATAGTCTAGCTGCCTGACCGTGGTACTAATAGGATCAAAAAGAACACCTGTAATTTTCTTCAGGTAGCTTTATATACTGTAACCAGACAAGCCTGCCTGTCAGTAGGAAGATAACAGGAACGGATCTAGCTGAACACTGTGAGCAGGACGTACTGCACTAAATGTATATAGCAGGAACGGATCTAGCTGAACACTGTGAGCAGGACGCACTGCACTGAATGTAAATAGCAGGAACGGATCTAGCTGAACACTGTGAGCAGGACACACTGTACTAAATGTAAATAGTCTAGCTGCCTGACCGTGGTACTAATAGGATCAAAAAGAACACCTGTAATTTTCTTCAGGTAGCTTTATATACTGTAACCAGACAAGCCTGCCTGTCAGTAGGAAGATAACAGGAACGGATCTAGCTGAACACTGTGAGCAGGACGCACTGCACTGAATGTAAATAGCAGGAACGGATCTAGCTGAACACTGTGAGCAGGACGCACTGCACTGAATGTAAATAGCAGGAACGGATCTAGCTAAACACTGTGAGCAGGACGCACTGCACTGAATGTAAATAGCAGGAACGGATCTAGCTGAACACTGTGAGCAGGACGCACTGCACTGAATGTAAATAGCAGGAACGGATCTAGCTGAACACTGTGAGCAGGACGCACTGCACTGAATGTAAATAGCAGGAACGGATCTAGCTGAACACTGTGAGCAGCACGCACTGCACTGAATGTAAATAGCAGGAACGGATCTAGCTGAACACTGTGAGCAGGACGCACTGCACTGAATGTAAATAGCAGGAACGGATCTAGCTGAACACTGTGAGCAGGACGCACTGCACTGAATGTAAATAGCAGGAACGGATCTAGCTGAACACTGTGAGCAGGACGCACTGCACTGAATGTAAATAACAGGAACGGATCTAGCTGAACACTGTGAGCAGGACACACTGTACTAAATGTAAATAGTCTAGCTGCCTGACCGTGGTACTAATAGGATCAAAAAGAACACCTGTAATTTTCTTCAGGTAGCTTTATATACTGTAACCAGACAAGCCTGCCTGTCAGTAGGAAGATAACAGGAACGGATCTAGCTGAACACTGTGAGCAGGACGTACTGCACTAAATGTATATAGCAGGAACGGATCTAGCTGAACACTGTGAGCAGGACGCACTGCACTGAATGTAAATAGCAGGAACGGATCTAGCTGAACACTGTGAGCAGCACGCACTGCACTGAATGTAAATAGCAGGAACGGATCTAGCTGAACACTGTGAGCAGGAAGCACTGTACTGAATGTAAATAGCAGGAACGGATCTAGCTGAACACTGTGAGCAGGACACACTGCACTGAATGTAAATAGTCTAGATAGAAGATAACAGGAACGGATCTAGCTAAACTGAATACAGTGTATATATATATATGCAACACCTGGGATGCATATATATACACAATACACTGTAAGTGCAGCTAACTGACTGACTGTTCTGCCTAATCTATCTAACTCAAATCAAATGACACTGTCTCTCTCTCTCTCTATCGCTCAGCACACCGGAACACACACTACACAGGGCCGCCGTGCAGGCGGCCTTATATAGTGTGGGGTGTGTACTAAATCCCCTGAGCCATAATTGGCCAAAGCCACCCTGGCTTTGGCCAATTACAGCTCTCTCTACTGACGGCGCTGTGATTGGCCAAGCATGCGGGTCATAGTGCATGCTTGGCCAATCATCAGCCAGCAATGCACTGCGATGCCGCAGTGAATTATGGGCCGTGACGCGCCACACGAATTTGGCGCGAACGGCCCATATCGTTCGCAATTCGACGGACGGTCGAACAGCCGATGTTCGAGTCGAACATGGGTTCGACTCGAACACGAAGCTCATCCCTACTAGGAATGTACACACTGCAATGGCTCTATAATCTTGGCCCTGGTGCCTGGGTCTCCCAAACTCTGGTACCTAGCAACACTGCCAGCTCCTTCCACTTCTTCCTTCTCCATGCTAATGTTAAGGCACTACATACTTTAGTAATGTGTGGAGTGGGTGTTTAGTTTGGACATCTAAACACTCAACATTTATTCACATTTGAAGCAAGATTCCAAGAATACTTACTTGCGCAAGCAAGAGGCTCCCAAAATACTTTCTTCCTCTTCTGGTTCGCTTTGGCCCTCACTGTGAACCGTGTCAGGGGATTTGATGACCACAATGGCAATGTTTGTGCTGGGTCCAGGATTCAGATCCCATGGCTCCAAAAGAAACATTCTGGGTGAGCTGACCACACTCCCTTTCCTCTAAAAAGAAACAATACACCATTCATTAAGCCACCCCAAGTCACATCAGTTTCTAGCATCTATTTTGCTACATTAGTTGACCAACCTTGCACTTGGTCTGATGACCATGTTTGCTCCTCACTAGTGGACTCCACCATGCTGCACTTTTTTTTTTACTGTGTAAGTTCTGCCCTAAGCCCATGGCCTTTGGCCCACCTAGAAACACCCCTGTCGGTGACTAAATGAGTGTGTTTGAAGTTGGCACTTACGTTTTTGAGGGGAAGATGGCCTTGTTGCCTTCCCTGTTGGGGCCCGAGCGAGGGTAGCCTCCCTTCATCCCTTGTGGTGGCTTGGCTGGAGCCTCCTATTTTGGTGCCTCTCTGTTGAAAGAAGAAAAAACAATACGTTCCAAAAAAAAAAAAAAGGAATGTCCAAAAATATGACCAGATAACAATGTTCATATATGCTTTATATCTACCTTCATCTTTGGAATCCCAAGTCATACAAAGATTTAAGAAAAGCTTATATAGAATTCTCTAGAGCTACTTGTTTAAAGAACATATACAGACAGCTACATTTACACATATATATATAGTTTAGATACAAATATTGCTTACTTTTTTTTATGATCTGATGTATGTACTCCATCTGGTCTTTTTTACGGTGTTTGAGATCAGACCATCGTTTTCGGATTTGGTCCTTTGATCATTCCACCGAAAATTCTCACTGCAAAACAGCGATGACTTTCTCCAAAATGAGGTCCCTTCATCTGTTTGGCCTTTCGTAATTGCGCAGCTTGCAGTCATATCGTGCTTTTCTAGGATGCGGACCATCTCCACCATCTCACCCTTGCTCATGGGGGTTTCTTTGTGCCTTCCACCACCGCGGGTCTGGCTGTAATCCGCCATGTTGTCCCTCCCGAATGTTCCGCCTTCTGCGTAGTATGCAGAAGAGAAATGGTCACACCCCAGCATCATGACCCACTGAGAGCGGAGTTTGACGTATGCGCAGTGTATATAAAGCCAGAATGCACGGTCGACCATGGGCCATGCAGGCAGTATCATGAAATTATGTTGTGTATATACATTAATTCTGGTGGATTCTGGTGATTTATTATGTCATGCAATTGATATCCATATTATCATCGTTATTATGTGGGATTCATTTCCCTATTTCCCTTATATATATTGTGTGTATATATGTGTTTTGTACCAAAAAATTTCTTATATGTCCACCTAATTACTCAGTTGCTGCTACGTGTTTCATTTTAAGTCCCACCCTCTCTGCACTTTTTTCTTGTACCAATGATAACTAGACCTTATTGGAAAAATATTTCTACCTTAACAAAGTGGTTTCCAAATTAATAGACAGTAGTGACCAAAAATGATTTGAACAAGTATGAAAAATGCTGGGGTCAGAATGATAGTCTTCTATTTCTCCACATTCAATTTGCTCACTGTTCATTTTCAACAGTGAGGAGATCAACATTGTGTGTGATTGATGACCAAACCCTAAAAAAGATTCTATTTACCGTATTTATCGGCATATAACACGCACTTTTTTCAGGGGAAAATCGTGGGTGCGTGTTATAGGCCGATTTTGTGTTTTATCGGAGCAATTGCGGCAATTGCTGCGGTCGCCGCCGACATACACAGCCGTGGGTACATTTAAATATGGCGCCGAGACTGCAGGGAAACTTTGGAGCCGAGATACACATACCCGAGTGTACTCGGCTTTTTTCGGCGCCGCTCACAGTCACGCCCAGTCCCGCCCCTGGACCTGTGTTATGTCCATCATAGGGCGGGACTGGGCGTGACTGTGAGCGGCGCCGAAAAAAGCAGAGAACACTCGGGTATGTGTATCTCGGCTCTCGTCGGCCAACCAAGCTGATGAAGTCCTGCCCACAGGACGTAACGCGTACGGGGGTTAGGAGCGCATGACGTCACCCACGGCCATTGGCTGATACGATCGCAAGCTTCCTAGCCGGCACTCGGAGCTGAGTGCCGGTCTCTGTAAGTGCATTATTTTACTCTTTATATCTAATAAATTTGCTACGGAGAGCACTATGTTTTTGCCTTTATGTTACATATGCATCATTCGTTCCCACTTGCTGAATGCTGAAGTGTGAAGGCGATACCACCATCACCTGGATGCATCCACCCAGTTTATGCTGTTCATGCTGTGTGACCTGTTTCAGGTCGAGTATCTAAGGTGAGGGGCCATCCATGTCCGGTGGAGGGATCACAGTCACCAATTAATTGTTTTCTGTTACCCGGAGTGTCCACTGGTGGTTCCTGTCTTCTATTCTATTTACTCATCACATCTGATTTATGACTTTTAAGGACTTTTATATTTGCGCAGCACTATTTTTCAGTTTTTATGTCATTGAGGTGTTGTTGAATTAGCCTTAGTGTCTGCTTGCATTTATTCTTTTGTGTCCGTTTGATCAGTCAGCGCTGAATTTATTTATATATTTTTTCATACTTAGAGTGCCCCCTTACATTAATTGTCAATGTGCATCTGCACAATAGTGTCTAGTGTGCCCCCTGTATAGTGATGATCAATATGTTCTCACCTCTGGATATCAATAAAAAGCAAAAAAAAAATAAAAATGCAGCCCAACCCTACACTTCCTCTATAAAATTGTACAAATGGACTTATAAGTGCAAAAATAAAAATGTATAAATGAATATCCAGTGCAATTCAACCAATGTAAGCAATATAGCAGTGATGGTTTCATTCTCTCTGCAAACATATTTTGTGTAATTGCAAAGCTGCAATGTGCAAATAATGGTGAAATCACTTGCGTACAACAATAGCAGAGATGCAAATCAACCAGTGTATTAGGACATAGATAGTAGTGATGGTGTCACCCTCTCTGTAAAAGCTAAGAAATATTGCAGAGCTGCAATGTGCAAATAGTGGTGAAACCCATATATATATATATTTATTTAATAAATGTGAAATTGATGTACATAATTTTACATTTTTATTATTATTATATATCGAGGGTTTCACCACTATTTGCACATTGCAGTTCAGCTCTGACACCATCACTACTATGTTCTAATACACTGGTTGATTTGCATCTCTGCTATTATTATTGTAATTATTTGCACATTGCAGCTCTGAAATTTCTTAAAATATTTTTGCAGAGAAGGTGACCCCATCACTATTATATTGCTTACATTGGTTGATTTGCGCTGGGATATTCAATTATATGTTTTACCATTGCACTTATAAGTCTATTTGTACAATTGTACAGAGAGGAACTGTAGGGCTGGGCTGCATTTTTTGCTTTTTATTGATTTGCGTTGAAACCAGCTCAAAAGATTTTGTGGTTATTGCTTTTAAGATATTTTTGGTTGCATGGTAGTTGTTTTGTTTGATTTGGTATGTCCTCTGTATACTGGAATCAGTGGCCCTGCATACTGATGGTCAGTCCCCCTGTATACTGGTGATTAGGGCTTTTTTTCTCAAAGAATAGGTGCCGGATCTAACCACGTTCCCACCTCATTACAAATGACCTCCTGTCCTCCACTAAGGTACGCTACATACAGAGTGCAGTGTTCAGGGTTGCATTATGTACAGAGTGCAGAGTTCAGGCTTGCACTGCATACAGCATGCAGGGGAGTGCGCAACCTTAATGCAGAGTGTAGAGTTCGGGGTGCGTTATTTACAGAGTGTAAAATTCAGGATTGTGCTACATACAGAGAGCAGAGTTCAGGAGTGCACAATGTTAAGGGTGCAGACTTCGGGTTTGCGCTATTTACAGAGTGCAGGATTCAGGCTTGTGCTTCGTACAAAGTGCAGGGTTCTGGTGTGCGCCACATACACAATTCAGGGTTCTGGAGTGTACTACAGACATAATGCAGGGTTCAGAAGGGCACTATACACACACACAATGCAGGGTTCAGGAGTGTGATACGTACACAATGCAAGGTTCAGGAGTGCGCTACGTACACAATGCAGGGTGTAAGAGTGTAGTATGCACACAATGCAGGGTTCAGGAGCACACTCCTGTATTGTGTGCATAGCAACCCTGCAACTATTAGTACAGTTTGGCCGGACCCACCATTTTATGTGGCATGCTCTCCCCCATAGTGGGGCAGAGGGAGTCATTTTTATTGAGGCAGGAGCGTGGTTAGATCCTGCACCTAATTTTTGAGAAAAAAAAAAGTCCTGACCACCAGTATAGAGGGGGGCTGACCATCAGTATACAGGGCCACTGGCTCCAGTATACAGAAGACATACCAAACCAAATAAAACAACTACCACACAACCAAATTCTAAAAAGCAATAACCACAAAATCTTTTGAGCTGGTTTCCACATCCAACGTGAATCAATAAAAAGCAAAAAATGCAGCCCAGCCCTACACTTCCTCTATTGTACACAGATTTATAAATGCAATGGTAAAACCTATAGATAAATATCCAGTGCAAATCAACCAAAGGAAGCAATAGAGTAGTGATGGGGTAACCCGCTCTGCAAAAATATTTTGAGAAATTGCAGAACTGCATTCTGCAAAAAATAGTGAACCCCCTACGTACAATAATAATAATTCTTGATAGCAGTAAACAAATACTCTTGTACATGAGCGTGATGTCCGGGGTATTTAATGTTCAAAGGATAATTCCTCTGGCCTTGCTGACAAGAACACACTATAGAGCAGTGGTTTTCAACTCCTGTCCTCAGGAGCCACTAGCAGGCCAGATTTTAAGTATTACCTTGGGGAGATGCAGACTAGAATACTTTATTCACTGAGCAGCAAATGATATCACCTGTGATGTATCTAAATTTCAAAATGTGCACCGGGCTACTCAACAAATTTAGGAAAAGCTGCAAACACTACAATCAGACAAATGGAGTGGATAATGGGAATATTAAGTGCAGCGCTAATCCTTATTGTGTGTGTTTATATATATATATATAAATACTTGTGTATGCAAACAGTAAATAATAATAAATATATATAATAATATTATAAATATAAATAGTAAATAATAACACTATGACTGCAAAACAAAATAAAGCGCTAGGTGCAAACAGCAATTAATGAATATAAATACAATTCATACATTTAAATCACTAAAAATTCCATATATGTAAAATGGCATTCTGAATAAATAACCCATGAGGGAAAAAAACAGTCCAAACAGGTGAAATGAAATCACAAGTGTTCAGGTAGAAATCAATGTTGAAATTGAAGATATATTCGACCTCTGAAGGATAGGCCACCATCCAGTAAGAAATCACCATAGATTGTGAATCCACCACTGATGAAAAAAATTGGATACTCTTACCGGACTCAGTGGACCCAATGCCAGTGGCACTGAGTCAAACAGGCATGGAAATGGAAAATGGGAACGTGGTCATTCTCAGGAAACAACATGTGAGGTCAGCTTCCGTTCAACCTTGACCCAATCATGGACTCCACCATTCATAAAAGAAAAAGGCTGCCACATAGTGTAATACTATGGGTTTTGTTGTAAAAGGTAGAACACTTACATCAATGATGATATAAACAGGCAAGATAAGGTATGTGATCACAAATACATCCAAGAAGCACAGTATCGTGGAGCTAGTTAAGTCTACCCGACCGGTTTTGTTAGAACAATAGTCTGGGGCATTGTGATGTATTTCAGTTATCTTGCAAACCTAGCATGTTAGTGGGTCCTGAGAACAGGAGTTGAGAACCACTACTATAGAGGGATATGCCTGGTTCATGTTTCATGTCAGAGGTTTGCAACCACTTTAACAGTTTAATATACTGACTGTAAAATGGCACATTTGGCCCCCGTTGCGATGGTACGAAATAACGTTTTTTCAGGAAGGGGTTAATAAGGTATTAATTTGGATTCCACCTCACTGCTTTTGCATTTTGAGCACTGCAATAGTTACAGCTGAAAACCAACCACTGTCTGTGATGATACTTAGAGGTCTGCAATGTTACCTTGTAGCTTGTACTACACACAGAGAAGTTTTCCTCAATGGCACAGAGATTACTTATCCATGAAAATCATGGAAATCAGAGCTATTTCTTCCAGAATAAAAGAGTTAATTACCTATATAAATAAGTTGTGATGTATTTGAGCTTGCAGCTGCATCCCAGATGCATTCTCTAACCTCCGGCTTGCCCCTTGACTAGAGTCTCTGTGAGTTTTGTGAATTAGGGATTTAGCACAGACCATTATGCTCTTCTCTCGGCTATTCCAATTTAACTTGTTTATCAGATTTCTCCCATCTGTCAACTCTTTACCTGAATTGCACACAATGTTTTAAGTGGAATGTGACTTTACAGCTAATCTGTAGCCATAGGAAACACATACACATGGTGGGAGAAAACATTTAAAGCAGCATTAAACCCAAAAGCAAACATTTGTTATATCTCCTAGATTAGATTGTAAGCTCTAACAAGCAGGGCCCTCTGATTCCTCCTGTATTGAATTGTATTGTAACTGTACTGTCTGCCCTAACATTGTAAATCCTGTATAATAATAATAATAATATTGCAGTGTTCAATTCTTAGATGTGATAGCTGCATTCATTTTATTTTTTAGACAGTTTAATTATTTTTACCTGGTCATCTGGCCAGTAAGTATGTTGTTTTTCAACAGAACAAGTTCTCCTGCAAATGTATCAGTTAATAGTGTTGAGACAAAAAAAGCTTTTATTTATACATGTAAAAACATTATCACAAAAGAAAAATGAATGTTGCTGTAACTGCTAGTGTAACTGCACTGTGAGCTTGAGTTTGGCTTCAATTTGGTAGTGTATCTAAATCTGCTAGTACATCTAACCTCCCCCCAGACTGACAATGCTGCTGTTAAAGGTGCCCCTGTGTTCCTTCATTCAGAGTGGGGGCACTCTAATACTGGAGGTGTGTTACTGGCCAGATCACCAGGTGAAAACAGAGGCAAAAAATTAGAAAGAAAATAAAACAGCACATCTAATGTTTGGTAAGCTGCACTATATATTTTTTTGGTTTTGGGTTTAATGCCATTTTACTACACATACAAATGTGTGCCATTAATGGATGGATCAGAGAATGACCTTATGTTTGATTTTCATAGCAAAGAATGCCAGTGGTAGGGCATCATAAACAGGCAGAAATTTGAACAGTGTATACCCAGCTATAGCAAAGTCCTGTTTACCTACTTACCTTCTTTCCTATACTAATGAATGTAAACCTTATGTAAACTAAAATCTGTTATAGCTTTACCATGTTAACCACTTGCCTACTGGACACTTAAATCCCCCTCCTGCCCAGACCAATTTTCAGCTTTCAGCGCTCTCACACTTTGAATGACAATTACTCAGTCATGTAATACTGTACCCAAATGAAATTTTTGTCCTTTTTTTCATACAAATAGAGCTTTCTTTTGGTGGCATTTGATCACCTCTAGGTTTTTTTATTTTTTGTGCTATAAATGAAAAAAGAACGAAAATTTTGAAAAAAAACCCGCATTTTTCTTAGTTTCTGTGATAAAATTTTGCAAAGTATTAATTTTTTCTTCATAAATTTTGGCCACAATTTATACTGCTACATATCTTTGGTAAAAATAACCCAAATTAGTGGATATTATGTGGTCTTTGTGAAAGTTAGAGAGTCTACAAGCTGTGGTGCAAATCATAAAAAATTGATCCTCTTAATGTACTGATGGCCGATCTCATTTCTTGCGACCCGAACAAGTCAGGAAAGTACAAATACCCCCCAAATTACCCCTTTTTTGAAAGCAGACATTCCAAGGTATTTAGTAAGATGCATGGTGAGGTTTTTGATGTTGTCATTTTTTCCCACAATTCTTTGCAAAATGAAGACCCCCCCCCATAAAATTGTCATTGTAACAGGTTATTTCTCTCACATGGCATGTATATACCACAAATAACACCCCAAAATACATTCTGCTACTCCTCCTGAGTATTACGATACCACGTGTGGAACTTTTTCACAGCCTGACCACATAGGGAGGCCCAACATGCAGGGAGTATCATCACGTGTTCTAGGAGCATAAATTACACATCTAACTTGTTGACTACCTATTACACTTTTGAAGGCCCTGGAGCACCAGGACAATGACACGTGACACTGATGTAGCACTGATGACAGATGGCACTGATACGTGGCACTGATGACACTGATGTGGCACTGATGACAGATGGCACTGATACGTGGCACTGATGACACTGATGTGGCACTGATGACACTGATGTGGCACTGATGACAGATGGCACTAATACGTGGCACTGATCACAGATGGCACTAATACGTGGCACTGATGACATATGGCACTAATACGTGGCACTGACAGATGGCACTAATACGTGGCACTGATGACACGTGGCACTGATGGCAGATGGCACTAATATGTGGCACTGATGACACGTGGCACTGATGACAGATGGCACTAATACGTGGCACTGATGACAGATGGCACTGATGACAGATGGCACTAATACGTAGCACTGATGACACGTGGCACTGATGACAGATGGCACTAATACGTGGAACTGATGACAGATGGCACTAATACGTGGCACTGATGACAGATGGCACTAATACGTGGCACTGATGACACTGATGACAGATGACACTGATGACACGTGACACTGATGACAGATGCCACTGATACGTTGCACTGATGACACATGACACTGATAACAGATGGCAGGTGACACTGACAGGTGGCACTGATGACAGATGGCACTAATATGTGGCACTGATGACAGATGGCACTGATGACAGATGGCACTTATATGTGGCACTGGGGATAGATGGCAGTGGGGACAGGTGGCACTGACGTCACTTTTTTTTCATTTTTTTTTTTTTTACTCACCGCTGCAGCAGTTCGCTCTCCCTCCTCACACGCTGTCTCTGTGTGAGGAGGGAGAGCCGGCGATGAGAGATGATCTCATATGTTTACATATGAGATCATCTCTCATTGGCACCGCCGATCGTGCTGAAAACGGCCGCTATGATTGCCCATTTTCAGCGATCTGTGACTGGCTGTGTCCAAGGGACACAGCCAGCACAGAACTTCCCCAATGCTCGCCCGCGGGAGCGCGCATCGCGGAAGTAAACAGGAGGACGTCCAGGGACGGCCTCCCGGCAATTAGCGTCCACGCTGCAGCCGTCTTTCGGCTATAGCACGGGCGCAAAGTAGTTAAAGTAGTAGTTTTCAATATTTTTATATCTGCAGCTTTTTCAAAAATACCATCTGATTCTACCAAAAAGATCCTTGTTTAGGCACTTCCTCTTATATTGTGACAGTGCTCTGTCCCTATCTACCAACTGTGCTCCTGCAATGTCATCTTGTCAGATGGGTTGGGTATTTTATCGCTTTGCAACTGTGCCATATACAGCAAACGCTAAATTCAATGCCTCCCATTCAATTGAAGTTGAACTAAACTTTCACAAAATAATATTTCTGGACTACTGTAGGTAAAATAGAATTCCATTAATTTTTGGGAACTTTTCTCTGTTCTTCTCTCCCTGTGCTGTGTACTCCTGTAGACTCTTCGTAGGAATGTCCTGTGCATGTGTGCTCCAGTAGTTTTACTGCAGAAGAACGTTCCAGCGCAAAGGTACAGCTGCTAGTAATTCAAATCAAAATTAAGTAGGGTGACTACACTGCTGCTGAACCCTTAGGAAAGGAAGTTCTTGTAAAAATACCTTACTGTTAGAATCACCAGGTATGATTTAACTGAAATGAGAAAATATTTTGACATTACAGGAACATATGCAAACAACATATTTATTTTTTTTGTTAAGATACACTTTAGGCTAAGTTCACACTGGCACTAAAAGCAACCCCTCAAACGCCTATGCAAATGATACAATGGACAGCACATAGTGCTGTTCACACTATCAAAACATTTAGCGTTGGCATTGTGTCGCTTCAAAATTGAAGCCTCATGTCGAGTCAGTAATAGAATAGGCGTTTGTGGGGCAGTTTTGATGCGCCTTAAGGTTGTTGCTTATGGTTGCCACCTCATGTCACCTCATCCCTTTAAACCCGAACACATATTAATTATACAGGTTCTGTGGCTGATTAAGGTGGTAATTAAACTCACTTTATCTTATCTTATGCCTTATCTGCATTTAATTAGGCTGAGAACCTGTGTAATTCAAAGGGAGCATTTGGGGAGCATTTTTACCTTGTCATTAACGGTTGTAAAATGCCAGTCTAACAACCATACTAAAGCTCATTAACGCGAGTCTACCGCCCATACTAATGCTACAGGAGTGTTTGTTAAGCGTTAGAAATGTAGTCAAGTGTGAACAAGCCCTTAAGACTCGGTTCACACCTATGCGTTTGTTGCAGACCCCTGAAGGAGCTGCTTCTGATTATTGGTTCAATCCGTTGCTCTGCCTCTCAACCCCAGAGAACTGTCCCAGCCCCTCTGGCACACCTAGCAAGGTGGTAAATAGAATAACTGGATAATAATACATAACACAGTGCTGTACTTCAAGTTTACTTGGAGTAGAATAAAGTTTAGATTAACATTAGTCAGCCAAAGCCTGTGTAAATAACCAGGACTTGGATTGAAACAGTAAGAGAAAGAAAGAAAAAAAACAGTCAGTAACACTATGCAACAATAGCGTGAAATGCGTCAGCGTGTTACGCTGATCCCCCGGTTTACTGTCTATTTTAAAGCGCTTGTTTTTAGTCTGGAAAATGTAAGTGCAACTCTTATGTTTACAACAATAAATACTCCTTACGGAATTACGCTATGTGCCCTGTTCTTCCTCTCTTTTCTCTTTATGGTTGAGCTTATTTGCCCATTCGGTTTACCTGCTTTATCCATCGTTTTGGAGTGTTTGCCTGAAGACCGTATCCACATAGTGAGCCTGAATTCCCTGGTCATCCTGTAAAGCCTGTTTGACCTATCAGGTGTACACCTGTATGAGTCTATCCTTTCTGGTAAGCGACTGGTGCTTTTGGTGGTGGATCATTTATGTTACCTCTGTCACATTTTGGATGTTCACTGTTCTGTAACTGTTACCCATTTATGTTTTGAATTTCACCCCTTTGGAATACATTTGGGACTTGTCTGTGCCCCCCCCCTTTTTTTTTCTTTTTTTTGTTTACACCTTGGACATTAATTCTCATGGAACACGTGTCACTATTTATATTGCTTTTTTTCATGTCAATTTTATTTTTGATATTGATCATTATTTGCTTAGTGCTGCACATTTTCCATATATATTTCTTCCAATAGGAAGGCTAAAGAGCAAGCAGTTCTGTGTGCGTGAGAAAAGAGGAAGTGGGGGTTGAAAAGCCCATGCAGCTGTTAGCAGGCAGCTCTCCCCTCATGGATTGAATCAGCCTGAAGAGGTACCTGCTACACACTCCCCCCACCAAAGAATCTTTGGTCCCCAAAGGGAGTAAAAAAGTCTGTGACCTATTACATGCTTTTTATATACAAGTGAAGAAAGCAAGTTAGTGTACACAGGAAATCAGACAGTTGGCATCTGCATAAAAGCCTAGCAGAGGAACCTCCCACCAATAACCATGGGAGGGAAGGTTGTCCTGCCTACAAGCCACCTTAATTGGAATGGCCCAGCTAGAGGTGCCAGGGGGTGAGTTGGGGTTGTCCTCCACTAAATGTGTGGTGGAAGGACCAAGCACCTCAAGAGTCCTTTTGGAGATGAAAATAGCTTCCTCAGAGCTTTCACCCAGCATATCATAAGTCAGTCTCTTGTGTGGGTGAATAGCTCTGCGCTCTCTCTGTTCTTTGGGCCCTGGCGTTACAGGCACACTGGACTTGGCTTCGTCCACAGCTTCTTCTTCTTCCTGTATATCAGCCTCAGCTCCCTCTTCATGGAATGATTGGAAATCTTCGGGATCTGCTGTCAGGGAAGATTGAGTGCCTTTCAATTTTTCAGAGGGTGGACTTTGAGGCACAAACTCAGGAGCCTCTGGTCTGAGAGGCCCAGCATCCGTCACTTTAGGAGGAGACGAGGTGTGGGTGGCAGACCCTGGCATTTGAGGTGACCACAACCTGTCTATCCCCATTTCTTCATCTTCGCGGTTTCATCATCTACAGCGGGGGGGGGGGGTAAAGACTGAGATCTGGTGACCAGTTGGGATTTCCGAGAGGTTGTGGGTATGGACTGTGAATTGAGCTGTGGTGGCAAACAAACTGCTTCTGATAGGGGCAGTAGGTGGTTGTAGTGCCAAGTCTTCAGCGGGCCTGTGCTCCCCTCTGGCCTGATTTGATACACTGGGAGTCCTGGCAGCTGCTTGCAAATGACATAGGGCTGCGATTTCCAGCGGTCAGCCAACTTATGCTTTCCAGGGACACCCAGATCCCTCAGCAGCACCCTGTCACCGGACTGCAAATCCTGTACTTGTACTCTAAGGTCAAAGTTCCTTTTTATTCATTTGTCCTTGGGCATCTGAGGTAGCTTGAGCCCTGTCATAGGCAGTCTTCAGACTTTTTTGCTTGCAGTCTACATACCCTCTGTGGGAGGCTGTTGAAGTATGATCTAAGGACGTGCCAAAGGCCAAGTCTACTGGCAACTGGGCCTCCCGCCCAAACATTAGACGATAAGGGGAGTATCCTGTGGCATTTTTGCGGTGCTGTTATAAGCGTGCACGATAGCAGTTACATGCTTCCTCCAGTGCTGCTTTTTCTCTAAATTCAAGGTCCCAAGCATATCCAGGAGGGTTCGGTTGAACCTCTCTGGCTGCGGATCTCCTTGAGGATGGTATGGAGTGGTTCTGGACTTCTTAATGCCCAACAAGTCTAAAAGTCTCTTGATGAGGCTACTTTCGAAATCTCTCCCTTGGTCAGAGTGGATACGTTGGGGTAGGCCATAGTGTACAAAGAACTTCTTCACTAAGATCTTGGCCACCGTGGATGCTTGTTGATGCTTTGTGGGAAATGCCTGGGCATACCTAGTGAAGTGGTCAGTCACTACCAGGATATTTCCCTGTCCAGTCAGATCAGGCTCCAGGCGCAGAAAGTCAATGCACACCAGCTCCATGGGTCCCTGACTCTGACGATGGCCCATTGGGGCGGCTCGGTGAGGCAAAGTCTTCCTTTAGATACATCTGATGCAGGAGTGGCAATAGCCCTCGACTTCAGCCCGCATGCAGGGCCAGTAGAATCGGTCCCTCTCGGGCCCTAGGTGGCCATGGTTGTCGTGAAGAGAGGTTAATATTGTCTCCCTGTGTTTTTCCGGTAGAAATAGCTGCCATTTTTCTTCAAACTCATCAGAGGGGCCCCTTCGGTAGACCACCCCTTGATGCAGCTGCAACCGGTCCCACTCTTGGTGCAGGAGACGGGCCTCCTTCGGGGGGTCAGTGAGGAGCATGTCAGGTCGTTGGTTCTCCAAGGCCTTTAATGCCAGGCTACAGAGAGGGTCTTGCAACTGATCCTTTCCCAAGTACTTCTTAAAATGTTTTGGCAGACCTTCATCTCCGACTTGGGTGACATTGCAGTAACATTTGAGAACGCCAATAGCTGAAATTCCAATGTCTTTGGCCCTGGACCCCCCTCCAGCTTGGTGCTCTGTCCCTTGACACAAAGCTCGTACCCCTTCAGGTGTCAGCCGGGCCCATTCTTCTGGAGGGGCACTGGAGCAATGGGGCCTTCTTGACAGAGCATCTGCGTCTTTGTTCCTAACCCCCGGCCAATACTTCAGGCTGAAAGTAAGCCCCAATAGGGCAGCCAACTATCTGTGACCTGTGGCGTCCAACTTGGCAGTGGTGAGGATGTAGGTGAGAGGATTATTGTCGGTCTTAATCACGAACTCCGCTCCGTATAGATAATCCCTCAGTTTATCCACTTCTGCCCACTTTAAGGGCAGAAACTTGAGTTTGTGTGTGGGGGTAGTTCTCCTCGGCGGGTGCCAAGCTCCGACTCACATAGGCGACTGGCCACAAGTGTTCTTGTGTTCTTGAT
This sequence comes from Lithobates clamitans, assembly GCA_037952925.1. Taxonomy (NCBI): domain Eukaryota; kingdom Metazoa; phylum Chordata; class Amphibia; order Anura; family Ranidae; genus Lithobates; species Lithobates clamitans. Next base: position 2,886,761 of record JBBGZY010000573.1, on the reverse strand, counting down.
ATAGCACCCCGCCTAGCCCATCTCACTGGCGTCAACATGTAGTTCATATGGCTTGGTTGTATCTGCATAAGCCAGGACTGGAGCCGTCGTTAGGCTCCACTTCAGCTCCCTAAAGGCCTCTTCACATTGGGTAGTCCACTGTTCCTGAATGGACTCTCTGGGTTTTTCTGGGCCCTCCAGCTGATCTAACCGGCTTCCATGGGTCATCGTCTTCCTCCCCATTTTTCAGTAGCTCATTAAGTGGGCGGGCTATCTTAGCGAATCCCTCAACGAATCTTCAGTAATAGGGGCAGAATCTCAGAAATGACCTGAGTTCAGTCACATTAGTGGGCTTCAGCCAGGAGGTGACGGCTTCCATCTTCTGGTGGTCTGTGGCCACTCTGTCGGCAGATATGATATGACCAAGGTAGTTGACTGATGGTTTATAAAACTGGCACTTCTCCAGGGACAGTTTCAACCCCTCATCATAGAGTCTTTTTAGGACCTTCTCCAGACGCTCTTCGTGCTCTTCTAAGGTCTTCCCAAAGATGATGATGTCATCTAAGTACACCAACACCTCTATCAAGTTCATGTCCCCCATGGTCTTATCCATGAGCCTTTGGAACGTGGCTGGGGCACCCGACAAACCCTGAGGCATGCGATCGAACTCAAAGAATCCCACGGGGTAATAAAGGCAGTCTTCTACCTGTCCTCGGAATGCATGGGGATTTGATAGTACCCGCTCTTCAGGTCCAGTACGCTGAACCACTTGGCTCCTGACAGGCTCTGCAAAGCGTCTTCTATCCGTGGGGTGGTGTACTGGTCGGGAATGGTCCTCCTGTTCAGTTTTCTGTAGTCAATACAAAGCCTCAGTGACCCATTCTTCTTTCGTACCACCACTATCGGGGAAGCGTATGGACTTCGGGACTCTCGGATGATACCAGCTCTCTTCAATTCTGCCAATTGTTCACGCAGGTCTTCCAAGTCCCCTAGAGGAATCCGTCGTACTCTCTCTCTGAGCGGTTTGTCTTCTTGTAGACGGATCCGGTGTTTGGCACTCTTGGCACACCCCGCATCGAATTCACTCTTGGAGAATGCGGCCTGCCATCTCAAGAGCTGAGCTCTGGCTCTTTCTTTCCATTCAGGTGAGAGAGGAGTGTTCTTCGGATAGAACTCCTCGACAGGGATTCCATTCTTTTCTCCCCCCACCAAATCAGACGGTGAGACTGGGGAAGCTGGGTTTACTTGTCCCAGCAACATCCGAGCCGGAATCTTCACTGTTATATTGCGGACACTGACCGAGATCCTCCCATGGGTTCTTTGCAATGCTTTGGTTGAAATCACTTCAGGAATTATCTCTACTTCCATTTCTTCTGTCTGCTTCAAGGAGGACAAAATGGCCTAAAAAGGCCACTTCACCAGGCTATAATACCTTCTCACTCCGGTCCAGACGACGCCAAATTTTTCCCACTCCTTCAGCTGGGACCTTCTCTTCTTGCACCAGGCGCTGATAGGCTTGTCTCAACATAGGGTGTACACTTGTAATTGGAGTGTCCTGCTCTTGGACAAGAAGTGTCAACAGTCTTCTGACAACATTAGTCCCTATGATGAGGAAACTTTTGCTAGCCACTAGTGGGCGAGGACAGACCACTGCCAAAGTGTCAAAGGTCTCAGCTTTCCCAGCTACGGAGGGATTAAAGGTCAGCTTGACTGGTAGATAGCCATCATAAGGAAAGTTCTGCGTCCCAATGCCCCATATCTCTAGCTTTTCTAACTTCTGTAATGGCAGGTGTTTGAGGTGCCTGTCATAGAAGTCTCTGTAGAGGAGGGTCACTTGAGCTCGGGTATCCAGGAGGGCCTTTGTGTAGATTCCCTCCACTTGGATGGTGACAACTGGAGTGGGTCCCACTAGCTTGGCAGGGAAGTTGTGTGAAGTGGCAGGTTTGGCCTGTTCGGTGGCTTGTATCCGCACTCCTTTCTTGCAGAAATACTGATCTGGCTTTAGTCTCTCTGTAATCTGGTGTGCACTGACTCTCCGATGCCGGGTAGCATGGGTCAAAGGAAGTGGGACACTGGGTCACTCAGAGACAACAACGGGAGCCCTCTGCAGGGGTTTGGACTCCCGCTGCGGTCTCCCTGCATCGCTGGTTTTTATGGAGCTAGCTAACGTAGATGGGCACCCAGTTGACTCCGCCACCGAGGCCCTCTGGAGTTTCCTGCTGGCTTTCGGTATTGTGTTTCAGGCTTCATTGGGCTTGGGCATACTTGTCGAGGATGTCCAACTCCTCCGCAGTTGAAGTAAATCCCTTGGTTTGCTGGCCTCTCCACCTGAGTGACTGTAGAGCCTAAAGACTTCTTGGGCACTGAAACTTCATCGCTGGGTAGAGCAATGGGCTTGGCGGTCAACAGGGCCATCATCCCTTTCAGCTGTGACACTTGAGTCTTAAGGAGCTCAACCTGGGGGTCGCCGTCAGCTGCACTGGCCACCCTGACTCCAACAACAGATTCTGGCCTCTGACATTTTTTTTGTTTTCCAGCATGGCCTCCTATTCCCGCACAGTCCGGATCAGGTCCGGATACTTCAAGATGGCAACATCTTGCCGGGTTCTCAACAGGAAGGTGATGGGGTCCAAAGGCTGGGCACCCCTCAAGACTTGCTGGGCTCAAACTTCATCCACCTTCCGAGGGTCTAAACCCTTTTTTAGCAAGATCTGGTGTATAATCTTGTCCAAACGCCTCATGTACTCTGACAGCTTCTCTCCTTCACTTTGGCAAGTGTGCTCCAACTGGTTGATAAGATCAGAAACTTTCTCTGTGCGCCCAAACACATCCTGCAGAATGTTCAGGTAGTCCTGGGCAACACAATCTTGCTTGCTGAGCTTTAAATTGGAGATGGCTTCTGAGGCAGGCCCTTTTAAGCTCTCTGTGATTCTCTGTTTCTTGTGGGTCTCAGGAATGTCCCATTCATCCAAAGCTTGTGTGGTCTGGTCCAGCCACTCTTCAAAGTTGTTCTCCCCTGTAGGCACGGGTTGTCTTCCTGAGAAGGTCCTGAGCTTCTGATACCCACTTCCAGAGTATGTTGGAGTGTCTTTCTGGCATTTTGACACAAAGTCTCCCAAGGCAGCAAAGAATTCTGGTCCAATCGTGGTCAGAGGTGATGAGGAGTGGATATCTTCTGCAGTTGACTTGGCTTGACTGGAGCTGGTAGGACTCTCGTCTGGAACTTTCAGATGAATTATACAAAGCTCTATCTTGTTAGCTAATTGCACACTGGCACCTTTGAAATTTTCAGGGACTCCTTGTCTCCACTCTAGTAGTGCATAGGTGCGGGAGGTCTCACGGTCTGTTTTGACAGCGATCACCCAGGCCTTCCTGTCTGGGCATAGTGTCTTCACAGCTTGGCTAATTTGCTCATCAGCCCAGGCCTCCCCTGGGATTTCAATCACCACGCTCAACTCTGAGTGGGCGCCTTCTTCCTCACACCACTGGATAGCAGCAGCATGATCCATTCTGGCGCTTTTAGGGAAGTTGATTGCAGAAAACGGAAAATCCCTAATGCAAGCCCCCACGTGTAGCAGACCCCCGAAGGAGCTGCTTTTGATTATTGGTTCAATCCGTTGCTCTGCCTCTCAACCCCAGAGAACTGTCCCAGCCTCTCTGGCATACCTAGCAAAGTGGTAAATAGAATAACCTGATAATACACAACACAGTGCTGTACTTCAAGTTTACTTGGAGTAGATTAAAGTTTAGATTAACATTAGTCAGCCAAGGCCTGTATAAATAACCAGGACTTAGTTGAAACAGTAAAAGAAAGAAAGAAAAAAAAAACAGTAACACTATGCAACGAATAAAAGGGTAAATAACAATATACGCAGGTTAAGTAGGTTCCCCCAAACACGCTATTGATGTGTGACAAATGCTATGGCTAAAGGGGAACCCCAGGCCGGCCTAAAACACTTTCAATACACACAAAGAAGGGATTTTAAAACAACTGTGGCATGTCCCCTTTAAGAGTTACCTCAGTAATGTACCTTGAGCAAAGCTTTGCATTTAGTCTCTTCACCGGCATGTAGGAGCTCTGTGGATATAAGGTCTCTCAACATAGCAGAGTGATGAGGAGGAATGTAAGTAGCTGGTACTGTGATGTAACGTTCCTTTATGTGTTCCAGATAACAGGGCCTGTACACAGCATTCAAGTGTGGTATCCTATGGAATGCAATAAAGTTCCTGGGCAAAGCCCTCTCACCAATACTTTGCATAATCAGTGGTACTTCACAGAGCAATCGATCGACTCTCCTGGCTGCAGGTGTGCCACAATGGCATCCTGTCTTTGAGCTGTTGAAACGGCCTCTCTTGTGAGCGTTCTTCACGGCTGCAGAGCATCTTGCTGGAGCATGCAGGTTCTGTTCCTCTGGGCAGGCCGCAATCCCCCTCACACACAGCAACAGAGGGGTTGCTCTCCTCATGGGATCCAGGAAAACCAGGCTCTGGCCTAGTCCCTCCTTGTCCTTTGTAGTCTCTCCCACAATCCTCCTGACTCTGAGCGATGCATTCTGTGATTTGTGGTCTAGGCTCTTAAACAGTCAATCAGCTTGCCTTGTGTTATGACTTCATATTCCACACTTCTCTGCTGCTGTTGGCTGGTCAGATTCCGTCAGGGGTGCCAGGGGGTGGGAGAGGAACCCTGATGATCTGGGGGCATAACCTGGAGATTGATAATTTGGTTTTTGGGACTTACTCGTTAACAGGTTGGCCTTCCCAACCGCCCATATGGTTGAGACCGTTATTGTAGTATATTATCAACTGTAACCTTTATGTTTTGTGTATCGGGGGGGCTTTCCCTCCTGAGCACTGCGATATGATGTGACATAACATGTTTGTGCTATTTGAAAATAAAAACATATTGAAAGGAAAAAGCCCATGCAGCTGCTAGCAGGCAGCTCTCCCCTCATGGATTGAATCAGCCTGAAGAGGTACCTGCTACCCTTTTTTTATTGCTTTTTGCAGAAACGCACCACAGTCCATTTAATCTGGTTTCCTATGGGACACATGCACATCTATGCTTTTTTCAGCTGCTGCATTTTTGGAAAGGGTCAGGCACTTTTTTAAAAGCAAAACTGTGTGTTTTTAATTCAATAGATTTCAATGGAAAAGCTGTAGAAAAGCATGTAGTCCATTTTTGCCATGATTTTACCTCAATTTGCATTTGGCGTTATTTAACTGCTTGCCGCCTGCCCACCGTCAAATGACTGCAGGGCAGTGCAGCTCTTGTTCTGGGATGACGTCATATGATGGTGTCCCAGAATGACTGCTCTCGCGTGCCCGCGGGGGTGCGCAGCGCCATGGTGCTAGGACAGGGTGCGACCCCAATCTCTGTAAAGAGCGGCTCTTTAACCATGTGATCAGCTGTGTCCAATCACAGCCGGTCACATGTAAACAAGGAAGTGCCGGTAATCGGCGCTCCTCGCTTCACACTCGCAGAGTGTGAGGAGAGGAGAGCCGATCAGCAGCATCTCCTCACAGGGGGACATGTAGGAATGTAATGAGGGCACTGATCATCAGTGCCCTGATTACAATAGTGCAAAAAAGCGTCACAAAGCAGTGCCCACAATTGCCCACCAATGCCAGCTATCAGTGCCTATAAATGGCAGAAATCAGTGCCCACCACTGCCCACAAGTGCCACCAATCAGTGCCCATTAGCGATGCCAGTCAGTGCTGGCAATCAGTGCCATCAATCAATGCTGCCCTTCAATGCCCATCACTGCTGTCAATCAATGCCCATCAGTAATGCCATCAGTGTCACCCATCAGTGCCACCCATCAATGCCCATCAGTGCCCACCAGTGCCGCCTATTAGTGCCCACCAGTGCCACCTATTAGTGCCCACCAGTGCCACCTAACAGTGCCCATCAGTGCCGCCTATCAGTGCTCATCAGTGCCACGTATCAGTGCCACCTATCAGTGCCCATAAGTGCGGCATATTAGTGCCTCCTTATCAGTGCCAGCTAATCAGTGCCCATAAGTGCTGCCTCATCAGTGCCCATAAGTGCCACCTCATCAATGCCCACCAGTTCAGCCTATCACTGCCCATCAGTGCCGCCTCATCAGCGCACATCAGTGAAGGCGAAAAATGACTTCGTTACAAAATTTACTGACAGAAAAAAAGTAAAAAACATTTTTTTTTCAAAATTTTTGGTCTTTTTTTTGTAAAAAATAAAAAACCCAACAGTGATTAAATACCACCAAAATAATGCTATATTTGTGTGAGGAAAATGATAAAAAATTTGTTTGGGTACAGTGTAGCATGCCCGCGCAATTGTCATTCAAAGTGCGACAGCGCTGAAAGCTGAAAAATGGGTTGGGCAGGATGGGGGTGTAAGTGCCTGGTAGGCAAGTGGTTAATCCACCCAACAACAAATTGGCCAAAAAATAAAAAAAGCATAAGAAATGCAAAATGCATTAATAAACACATGAAAAATGCACTGCAGAAATGGATCAAAAGCAAACTGCATATGTGTGAACCAAGCCTAAAGCCTCATACAGAAATTGTGTGATGACAGACTGTTTGCCTAAAATCCAACCGTTAGTATGCTCCATCAGACAACTGTTGGCCAACTTTCCGCCAACAAATGTTGGATGGCAGGCTAGTAAATTTTCGGCGGACAGCGGTCTGTTGTCAGATTTTCCTATCGTCTGTACACAAGTCCATCACACAAAAGTCCAAAGTACAAAAACGCATGCTCGGAATCAATGCTCACCAAACATAACATTAGCAGAAGGTTCCCAAAGGGTGGCACTCAGGAGCTGAAATTCTGTGTAGTACATCACTACGTTCGTGTTTGTTGGCCAACGATTGTGTACCATTTGCATGCAAGACAAGTTCACAGCACACGCCCTTCGGACAAAAGTCTGTCGCTTTGTCTGCGGAAAATCTGATTGTGTGTACAAGGCTTTAAGCTAGGTCCAAGGATACTCCAAAACGACTGGTATCAATAATAGGAGGACAAATTTCTCACTCGTTTTCAAATACAGATTTCTGGAGATAGCAGGGAATGTTCAGTAAATCTAGGACCCTACAGCAGCAGTCCATATAGCAACCTCTGGCTTTTAATTCCCCACTGGCACTTACACAACTATCAGTCCCCAACAAGGTCTGCACAGTGTCCTATGAGCTGTCTGCCACCCAGCAGCCACAGGGAGATCCTCACTGATGGAGATAAAAAGATCCTTCTTCAGACCCAGAACTTCAGTGCAATACCCTCCAGCAAAAGCAATCCTCAGGCAATCTTCTCCAAGTCCCCAGCACAGCAGCTGCTGAGGTCCAGATTGCAAATTCTTGTTTCTCTGGCTATCTCCCAGGGGCAACAGCCTTCCAGGGGAACTGGAACCCTCCTTTGAGGCAAAGAACCACCTACTTAAGCTTCCTGCACCTTAATCACCTTCCCTGCCACCTTCTTGACACTTCCTTCCAGGGATTGGCTGGGGCATGATAAGTATTCAACTGATCATTTGAATCTCCCAGCTCTATGTTCTGGAAATTTCTTTCAGAGGCAAGGAGAAGTAATCAAACTCCCAGCTCAGGAAACCCTGAGCAGACCTACACAATCAATCACTGTTTGATTCACTACAATGGAGCCAAAACGAAATTCACCTAGCAACCAGAAGAGAGCGCTACATCTATTTATATACATCTATATATAAAATCTTTTTTAAATGCAACTAGTAAAAATTTGACGTGATTTCAGCCTATTTTAATCCACTGTACAACAACATAGGCAGGGAGAGGTGGGGGCAGTGGGCAGTACTCCGCACTAATTAGGGATTATGCTGACAGGGGGAAATATCAGATAGATAACCTCATTATTCTGTTTTTACGTCTTCACCTCAAATAACAGGCTAAGATTTGGGAGATGTTGCTAGCTGCAGCATTGAAAGTTACAGTAGGTCACCAGTTTATGTCACATATTAGGCAAACAGAAATACAAAACCTTTTGGCATATAAAACAGCTCCCATATTTTATTTTTACTGTGTATTTAGCTTCTGCCTGGCATTCAGATAAAGGAGCTTTTTAGACACTTATACCCTTATATACACGGTCAGATTTTCCAATGGGAAATGTTGAATGTGAGCTTGTTGTCGGAAAGTCCGACCGTGTGTATGGTCCATCGAACATTTGCTGTCAGACTTTCCGACAACAAATGTTTGACAGCAGGTTCTCAAATTTTCCGCCAACAAAACTTTGTTGTCGGAAAGTCCGATCGTGTGTACACAAGTCCGTCGCACAAAAGTTCACGCATGCTCGGAATCAAGCAGAAGGAGCCGCACTGGCTATTGAACTTCCTTTTTCTCGGCTCGTCGTAAGTCTTGTACGTCACCGCGTTCCCACGTTCGGAATTGTTGGCCAACATTTGTGTGACCGTGTGTATGCAAGACAAGTTTGAGCCAACAACCTTCAAACAAAAATCCACGGTTTTGTTGGCGAAAAGTCCGATCGTGTGTATTAGGCCTGTGTGTATTAAGCACACTGGATGTTTAGGTGCATGTGGAAGGTACAGGTGCACTGCACAGTCCTGCTACCCACAGCCTGTAAAAGCTGCTGCAGCTGGATGGTGTACCAAGCTGTATTTATGTTTACTGCAGTACGCACCCAAGTATGAATGCCTAGAACGCAGACTGCTTGCATTCTCAGCATTTGCCCCTTGGAGCATATTGCACCACTTGATACACCATCCAGCCCCGTCCAGCCACAGCAAATGTAAGCTTTTCATAGAGTGTGACACAATGCTGGCAGTGGGGATGGAAAATGTGCCTGTGCCTTCTACCCCCCACTTAAATGCCAAAAGCCTCATGGACAGGGGCTCTATGTGCCCTCTGTGCATGAGGCCTTAGAGCAGTGGCAGCTGGTGCTCTAGATGGGAAGGCGGCGATCAGGTGGGAAGGTGGCGATCAGTCCAGCCCTACCTTAGGAGGCTGCTCCGGGCTCCTGGCCGAACAGGCGTTGCTTCTTCTCCCGGCCGAACAGGAAGTGGGTCCTGAGACCTCAGGCTAATTGGGTCTCAGGACCTGCTTCCTGATTGGCCGGGAGGAGAAGCAGGAAGACATTAGCGAATATGCCCCAAGCCCACCCTTTTTTAAGCCAATTAGAGCCTCAGGTTCTAATCATGTATTTAAAAAAAAAAAAATTGAAATCCATGCGTCCAGTGCCCTGCATCTAGATTAGGGGCCGGGTGCATGGATTAGGGAGGCGGCGCTCCTGCGCTCCTAATAGAGTGGCCACCACTGCCTTAGAGATAAATATATTTTCTTCAATACCACTAGATGGGAGCAAATTTGACATTTACTGATTTATCATTTTTTTACTATATCAGTTATAAAGAGTAAGAAAATTACAAGAGACCATGCTCAGTATATAGGATTCTGTTGAAAATTTCAGGGCTGCTTTAATAGGTTGCCTACAGAAGGGTTCAAGATATTGAAGAACAATACGAAGGCATTATGTTAACAGAAACGCTAAACATGTATGCAGTTCAATGCACGTTGCCTGTCTATCATCAATATACTAAAAGATTTCATCCTAGATAATTTAGACAAGTATAGCTGTAATTGCAGTGGAAATTATTCATCATACATGCAAAGAATTGTGGAGCTTTTTGTGTGCAGCTTTGGCACCACTGTGACAGGTCTGTAGGAGGGTGTCAAAAAGAATTGGATACAGCTCACAATTAACAGATGTTAATCAACGCAGAGAAAATCAGATGTTGCTACCGCTTAACAGGAATCCTTTGACTTTTATCATTTTAAAATTACTAGCAGTCATGAGGGAGCGGGCATTTGTCTGACACCTGAGCAGAGAGCCTAAGAACAATGTAGCTTTTTTTCAATTATGATGTTTACAACTTTTACATGGCATAGTATTAAATGTAGTTGAAAACAAGGATAAGAAACAATGCAATGATTAAATGCAGTAAATAAAAGCTCACACTGTTTTAGCTTGCTTTAAAAAGAAAGCTTTAGAAAATACTAATTGCAATCAACGCTTTTATGCCCCTTTTCACACAGGGCGGACACCGCCTGCAATCTGTTTGCTCAGCAAGGGATCTGTCTACTGACCCCCCCGCTCTTCTCTATAGGCAGTTGTACAGTATGTAAACGGATCGGCTGTCTTCCATTTGTTTTTGCCAGATTGGATTGGAGGTAGGCAGCTACCCATGAAGGAGAATGAAGGGTCTGGTTGGGTCCATCTAAAAAAAACGACCGGACTGCCTGTGTGAACAGGGGCCATATGAGTTTGACTTGCAGTTGTAGTGCAGCTGAACAATTATAACAGATACTTTTTGTACAGGTGTTATAAATAGCTTATACAATGGTAGCACTACCCTCGTAGGAGCTTCTGGATTGGATGGGTCCTCTGTTTTTTGCTTTGACCTTCTCAAGAACCTCAGCCCCTTTGACACACCAGGCAGAGTGTACTAATGTACAGTATAACAGGAAAGTAATACTATAATCCTGTAAGTACCCAATAGTAGTGCTATATCTAATAAACCAGGCACTAAACCAGGTAGTAAAGGCAAACTTGTCACTCAATTTGGTTGGTAACTAGGCAAGTATAAAATGTAGTAATACAAATAAGCAAACAAAGTGATTAACAGTAAAGACTAGGCGTAAGAGGACAGTTGGCATTCAGATCAGCATAAACAATAGCAAGGCCATCTCAAGTGCAGCAGTGAGCAGTAGTAATGTTTAATTTACCAAGTGCTGGAACTATACTACCAGAGCACATTTATGCTAGTCCAAGACCAACTTTTATGTTTTGTCCAAAAGAAAAGGAGGATGGTAGCGGAGGGAGCAGGGGAACAAGGGAGGTTTGTAGATTAATTATTGCGCGGGAGGGGCAGTTCTTTGAGATGTTCTGCCGGATATTGTTGGGGACCTTTAAGAGCAACAGTGCACTTAATGACAGTCCCAGTTAACCTGCATGCAGTATAAGTATAGTATAGGTATAGTATAGTCTTGGCACAGGTGCAAGGTAGATGTGGTTGAGATGTGGTAAAGGTTTTTTATAATGCAGTATAGGGTTGGTATGGGTGTAGCCTGGGTTTGGAACAATTGCGTTATAGAGTGTAGTATGGGGGCAGTATGGATTGGGGACCCTTGGTGTCCTGCTGCTTTATCAGCAATGAGCAAATAGCCCTCTCATCAGTCCCCAGGATGCTGCAGTGACCTCTTGCTGTAGAAAAGGGACCTCTCTATCTTTCCCCGAAAGCCTCTGGTAATCAGTGGAGGGAAAGAGAAGGTGAGTGGACACTCAAGTCTCCACTCCAGTCTGCCTGCGGCAGTGGTGCAGATGCTGTAATATGTGTAGTGCTACGTTGTCCCTGGATGTCCTTATTAGCAGGTTATTGAATTATGCGCTTGGAAACTTGTTGTATGGAGAGAATAATTTACTTTCATGGAGGATTAGCAATGCATGTCTTACAGAATGGAGAAACATTACACAGGTAACAAGAATGTACAAGTACATGCATTTAACATAGAGAGAACATCCTGTTATTACTCAGCGTATATAAGCGATGTGCTCTCTCTCTCTCTAACTCCCTGAGCTGCAAAAGGAAGAACTTTCCCAGGCAGTTTAATAAAAATCTTCTCTCTGCTCCTCCAACTGCACAGTGCATATTGGAATTTGTAGTGTAACTATTATAGCAGCAGTCCCCAACCTTTTTGGCACCAGGGACCGGGGGGTTTAATGGTCAGTGCGCTCCGCGGCCGATTTGTCGTGGCAATGGCTGGTATTAGCGCTATATAGCGCTTCAAACATCACAACAGCATGGTTGATATGGTGTCAGGGTGATTGAAGCGCATTATTTCTATTAATACATTGTAATGTAAAATGAAATAATTCAAATCACCATAATTCAGAATCAGTGGGAGCCCATCAGTCAGATATGTTGTTGGTGTTATTAAAGATCCTGGGCACCCCACCTCCTGTGACAAGTTGCCACAGTGAACAGTACTCTTTTCCTTTTCTGCTTACTATTTGGTCCTCCCTCTTGTTGTCTCTCCACATTCTTTTGTCACTTTCCCTCTTTTACTTGTATTAAACTGCGTATACACTAGTAGGATTTCTAACTAAATTCTGTATGAAAATTCTAAGAACATTTGAATATCATTTGAAAGTAGTTTAAGATCTTGTTTAACATTTGATTTTGCAATCAATGGACTTTACTGAATAAAAATCACATAGATGAAATGCTTATTAGCAGGTTATTGAATCATGCACTTGGAAGCTTGTTGTATGCAGAGAATACTTTACTTTTGTAAAGTAAATGTGTAAGTTCTGTATATAATTGTATTCTATTTTGTATGTATTGCACACTGCCCTCACTATGCACACAGCACTAATAATGTTTTCAGTACATGTTTGCATTATTTCGAGTCCTGATTAGAATTAGCCTGCCTATGTTACGCCCCTTGTTACCATAAACGTACAATTGTAATATTAATGTGATACCTACGTAATCATGTGTATAAAAACCTTCAATTGCATCATAATAAAGCAGAACAGTTATTTTGAAAGATGCAGAGTGTATATTTTGTGTCTGTTCCCTACTGCAGTAGTTATTATTAATTTGGAACCACTAATCAATATGAGGATAGGAGTTGCCTATCTATAAAATTCCATGACAGATGGCGAGGCGCAGCCAGGAGGGGATTTAGAGGTGACCCTGAGAATCCGAGGAGCTTTAGACGATTCAGGAATTTCTGATAATCAGCTGGCTGAGGTAAGCCTTTTACTTACATTTGAGTTGTCAGACTTCCTTGATCGGTAAGGCATTTTCGGGACAAAGGGTACCTACTTTACTCCTGTTTATCGAACTGTATTGATTGGTGGTTATATATTATGTTGTCAGTGTCTACTGTCCATCTGAGTGTTATAGATGAGAAAGAGAAGAATAGTGCTGTTCACAGGTATATGTAGTACACATCTGCTAGATAAAGTAGTTTATAGGCAAGAGGGTATAGGCACAAGTAGAGAAGAGAGAAGATTGGCCAGTCATTATGGGCATTAAATTAAGTAAGGGAACGAAGGGTAAGAGACCCTCAAAAATGCCCAGCGCAAGAGGAGCACTATAAAATATATGAACCGAAGGTGCGGTTCCGCGTATACTGAGCCTCTAAGTAAATGGTTAAAGTGGACAGGTATCCACAATGGGTAACTGGGTTACCAAAGTCCACAGGGATTAAGAATCATGCAGAGTAAACAGCTAGAGAAACAACTATTTATGTGAGCAGGATGGATCAAGGGTGACAAATCACACTAGACAGAAAGGGACATTTAGATGTTAAGTTGTGGGATGAATTTGGGGTCAGGCACTACAACTAGTAAAGTCAAAACAGAATACTTTATATGTTGTCAGAGAGGGAAGATGGGATGAGCACTATAGCTGCCCGTCTGATAATAGCATCATAGAAGCTAGAGTATGTGAAGTATGGGATTACAATACATGGGATGCAAAGGATATCAGAACAAAATAAGGAAAGCAGAATTTAAAGCAGGGAAATATTAAAGAGAGTTAAAAAAAAGTGAGAGAATGAAATGCATGTGTTGTGTACAAATGGGAAAAATGTAAGTGATTTTAGAGAGATATTCGTGTATGTGTGTGAATGCTGGGACTCTTAGTTTTACATCTTGTGTATAATGTTAGCTCTCTGCAGACCCCCCCCCCCCCCATTTCTCTGTCTCATAAAAGAATGTGTTAGGATGAGACATTAGTGACAAGGACACCCATGATATGACTACACATACATCATAACAAAATGTGCCGGGTTAATTAACCTCCCTGGCTGTTTTCCCGAGTGTGGCTCAGGGTTAAATTTCAGTACCATTAGCGGTAACCCTGAGCCACACTCGGGATTGCATTGCAGGATCCGGCTGCAGGTTACTTACCTTGTCCCCAGGATCCTGCGAAGTCCCCCTGCTGTGTCTACGGGTCGTGCCCTCCACCCGATGCCTATGTGTGGTGGGCTCCGTTCCCTGCGAGCGTCGCGATGCACGGGGGTGGAGCCCGGCGGCAAATTCAAAAAGTACAAAATTCATAATACATACAGTACACTGTAATCTTACATATTACATTACTGTATGCAATCATTTCATCTCCCTTTTGTCTCTATTGCTTAGTCCAGTGCCCTGCATGCAGTTTTATATTATATATATATATATATATATATATATATATATATATATATATATATATACTGTTCTTTCTGCCTGGAAACTTGAGATTGAGAATGTCCATAGCAACCAAAAAGTGTCCCTTTACGCCAAAAGTGGTTTTAGACAAGCTAGAAAACAGCGATGGTAAATTAGAACACTTGCAGAGTTGAGCGATAGTGAATCGTGGGGAAATTCATTATATTATTATTATTTTTTATAATTATTTATAGTCATGTATTATATTATAATTTACGATTTCATGTTTCAAACTTTATCATACCCAGGATGTCTACTAGACTCTTGTTTGGACCGATTTAAGTGTGTTATTACTAAGAATCACAGGCCTACAATATAAAACACCAAATTTCTATGCAAAACAATTGTACCGCTTTGAGCCGCAAAAATCTGACATAATCATACCACCAGGGTGGCTACTCTAATGATAAACAAACTGATCACAATTATTTTTAATCTGTTTTCCAAACATGGTAAAATGAAGGTTGCATTTAACCGTGTATTACACAAATCGAGTATCCTTTGATAGTGGAAACAGTGCATTTAAAAAAGGGAAATTAAGTAAAATGTCCTCCTTTAAGGAAATATATCTGTGGATATATATTAGAATTGGGGTGTGATATTGAGATTATCACTTGAATATTCATTACTGAATATAAGTTTAACAATTTTATTAATAATATAGATATATTGTAACTGGTTTAGGCAACCTTTGGTTGGAAATGAAATCCAGGTTATTGGGGAAATTTGTAAGAGGAGGTTAGTTAAGATTAAGATAACAATTTTGTAATTTTACATTTATACAATAACCCCTTATTAAGAGAAAAAAAAGATTAAGATGAGATTGTTATTTGGAATACAGCTGCCATAATATTTAACAAAGCCAAGATGGATGGGATACATATCATATAACATCTCATAATAACTTGATGTGCGGTCCATGATGTGAGAGTAATATTAAATAAAATTTAAATATAACAGGCCCATCACATCAAGTCCACACACCCTGTTAGGATTGATGCCACTGGCAGCCAGTTGTTTTATAGTTTTTGATATGACTGAGTGTTTTCTGTTCTGTCATATACAGATTGTTGGTCCTTTTGTTTTGATTTTTGAAATTCAAAGCAGAATGTGTGGATTGTGAAATGATGAGCCCTTTTTCTTGTAAGTGCAGTGGTATAAGCAGAAGAATACTTTGGATTTATTGGACATCTCTGCATGACCGCAGGGTATTGTTATCATTTATTATGTTATGACATCATAAAAATAATGTCAGATGGAAACTAAGGACTTGTGTTATCTAGCTAAAACTAACAACAGAGCAAGTAATGAGAAATTATAATATTGCCAAGAAAAAGTTGTCTTTTTGAAACATGAAACTGGAGTTCTTACACAAACAGCATGATAGAAAACAAGCTATTGTAATATATTTATGCAAGCTGAACCCAGTAATGAAGGGCTCGTATATCAGAGCTGTAGCTTTATGCAAATGTGCTATTAGACAAAGTTACAGACATTATTTTGGTCAAATATTTAATTTGTAATGGTCCCACATTCTGCGCAGCAAATATACAGTTAAATAGATGTTTGTCTAATAAAAGGTTCAAAATATGAATTTGTTTTGTTTGTTTACGTACAAATCTAACATTGAAAAATGCGTGCATTTGAATCCAGCCACCTTATTGCCTCGAATGGAGAAGGCTGGAGACAAAGAAAAACCACATGTGTTAAATTGATGAATCAGCTGCAGTGAGCCCGGTGCAGGACACACTCCCCGAAGACAGATATTACATTTTTTGTAGATTTGATCCCAGTTTTATACTGAGGATGGCAATACCCATACTGAGTATGCAGTTTATCACTCAGAAGGATACTCTGTATTCAGAGTCATTGGATCCTACTTCCCCAGATCAAGAAGCAGAGCTCCATGTTTTAGAAAGCCTCTGAGCTATAAAAAGAGTATATATTTATATAGATAGTCGAGCTATAGAGAGCTTTTGGTTCTATTTGAAGGGCCAGAAGTTTGTTTCTACTTCAGCAGGTAAAGCAATCAAGCATGCCAAGTTAATTTTATTGGCTGTTTTCAGCCTTCCAGCTTCTTGCTGAGGTAACCATATTAACATCAAAACTCACATATGGAAGCAGACCAGGCGACTAAGGATGTTGCATTACAACCCCGGACACTTGCTGGGTCTGTGCAACTCACAGATTATACTCTAGGTCTGGCCCAGTGGAGCTGGGATTAATAATTCAACTTTAAGGACCCCAGAATGAGAACAAATGGTCCACAGGGGGAAACTTCTTATAAAACAGGATTTTGGAAAAATGGGATCTTTTATGTCTGCCAGCCACTCTTTTCCCTCCAGCTTGACAAATGGACCGTGTCATTGGTCACAAGCAGTTATGGCTGCCTTAGTAAATGAGCATGGGATAGAGCCAGAGTTCTCCACAGTTGTTTTTATAACATACCACTTCTTGTTTTACCTATTACCAAAGATTTTACCAAAAGCTGAACATCCCTTCCAGAGATTACAAAAAGATATATCCAGAAGCCCAAGTCAGGATCTTACGAGTATGCATTTTGTCTGTATGGACATGTTTTCTGGATGTCCAGTGGCAAATGCTACTGCAAAGGCCACAGTAAAAAGTGTTATCAGAAGTAGTTTGTAAGTGCAGAGTGCCAGAATCTACAGAGACTAACAGAAGAAATCATTTCTATAGGAGAGTTCTTACTAGAAGTTTTGAGGTTTTTTTTTTTACACCCCCTACTGTCTACAATGTAGCGGAAGAAGTAGAGTAAGAAACTAGAACACTTTGCCTGAATGTTTTCTTATATTTTATCAAGCCCCTAAGGGGATGTTGGACTCTCTCCCTATGGGATTTTGTTTGGGAGTGTGTTACTCACTTGCTTATATTTTGTCTCAGCAGCTGAAGTCCTCCACTCAGATCCCACAGAGAATGTTGCTGATCTTTTAAGGTTTTTGACAAACTAATTTATGTGTTTTATCCCCAATTCCAGATCCTAAAAGTTTGGAAGGATCTAAAACTAAAGCCAGGTGACTTGTGGATAGTTAAGCGACATTTATATATAAGGAAATGTTTGGAGACAAAACAGTATATATTTCATGTACAGTTTTGCAAAACTTGAAGGAAAAGTCACCTGGAACCACACCAGACTGCAAAAATGACTAAATTAAGGAAATCTCTGTGTTTGATTTGTTTCATATAAAAAATGTGATTTGAAAATAGTTTAGCCATGTTGAAGTCATATTTGTCTTTTGTACGTCTTCCATTTTATGTAGAATTGTCTGTGTTTACATATGCTGATTAGGGATGAGCCGAACACCCCCCTGTTCAGTTCGCACCAGAATTTCCAAACATCAAAAAATTTGTTCGAACACGCGAACACCGTTAAAGTCTATGGGACACGAACATGAATAATCAAAAGTGCTAATTTTAAAGGCTTATTTGCAAGTTATTGTCATAAAAAGTGTTTGGGGACCTGGGTCCTGTCCCAGGGGACATGGATCAATGCAAAAAAAAGTTTTAAAAACGGACGTTTTTTTCGGGAGCAGTGATTTTAATAATGCTTAAAGTGAAACAATAAAAGTGTAATATCCCTTTAAATTTCGTACCTGGGGGGTGTCTATAGTATGCCTGTAAAGGGGCGCATGTTTCCCGTGTTTAGAACAGTCTGACAGCAAAATGACATTTCAAAGGAAAAAAAGTCATTTAAAACTACTCGCGGCTATTAATGCATTGCTGGTCCGACAATACACATAGAAGTTCATTGATAAAAACGGCATGGGAATTCCCCACAGGGGAACCCTGAACCAAAATTTTTTTTTTTTAAATGACGTGGGGGTCCCCCTAAATTCCATAACAGGCCTTTCAGGTCTGGTAGGATATTAAGGGGAACCCCGGCCAAATTTAAAAAAAAAAAAATGGCGTGGGGTCCCCCTCAAAATCCATACCAGACCCTTATCCGAACACGCAACCTGGCAGGCCGTAGGAAAAGAGGGGGGGCGAGAGAGCGCCCCCCCTCCTGCACCTTACCAGGCCACATGCCCTCAACATTGGGAGGGTGCTTTGGGGTAGCCCCCCAAAACACCTTGTCCCCATGTTGATGAGGACAAGGGCCTCATCCCCACAACCCTAGCTGGTGGTTGTGGGGGTCTGCGGGCAGGGGGGCTTATCGGAATCTGGAAGCCTCCTTTAACAAGGGGATCCCCAGATCCCAACCTTCCCCCTGTGTGAAATGGTAAGGGGGTACAAAAGTATCCCTACCATTTCACTAAAAAACTGTCAAAAATGTTAAAAATGACAAGAGACAGTTTTTGACAATTCCTTTATTTAAATGCTTCTTCTTTCTTCTTTTTTCTATCTTCTATCTTCCTTTGGTTTCTTCCTCCATCTTCTTCTTCTTCTGGTTCTTCTGGTTCTTCCACCGGTGTTCTCGTCCAGCATCTTCCTCCGCGGCGTCGGCGTCTTCTTCCCTTCTTCTCCTCGGGCCGCTCCGCATCCATGATGGCATGGAGGGAGGCTCCCGCTCTTCTCTTCATCTTTTTCTCTTCATTTTCTTCTCTTCATCTTCTTGTCTTCATCTTCTTTTCGGGCCGCTCCGCATCCATGATGGCATGGAGGGATGCTCCCACTGTGTGACGCTTCTCCTCTTCTGACGGTTCTTAAATAACGGGGGAAATAAAATTACCCCTTGGATATTTGATGAAACTTTAACGGCAACAGAGTAATAAAATAATAAATGTAATGGTACAATTAATGATACAAATATACAAAATACAAAGAATATAAAGAATCGACATATAGGAGATAAAATACAAAAGGCTAAAACTAGATATGCTGGTATGGTAGTCAGTAAGATTGTATGTATTCGTGCAGTCTTCCACTTGACCGACGCATTTCGGGACTAAATAGAAGGTCCCTTCATCAGGAGAAACTTGTGGGAAGAGTCATACTGCATAATAGAATCCGGATTTAGAAAAAATTGGAAATATAAGTAATACAAATTATATACATTACAATGATCGCTTATATCATAGACCATTCAGCCCAATTACCCATAAAAGAAGATACAACCTACCCAAGCATATTAGTGTAAAAAGCTCACTGTCAGATCCCGGTAGCAAACCCGTCAAAAGCACCCCAAATTGCTGAAGAAAAATGGGGTGTATAGCTGGCCCCGCCTTATCCACACTGGTCCACACGTATGACGCCAAAATTAGCAAGGCTCACCATAAAAGGAACATATATATTATCATAGATAGGGTGTAGGTTTATATTCCTAAAAAAGACAAATATCTCTATAAAAAATGTGGACATAAAATATATCTAACTGTCAACGTAGATCTATGTCCAAATACAAAAAATATAAACGTAAGTCTTACCCGGAGGTAGCAGGAGACCTCAAGACTAATTGGAAGGAAAACACCAGATGGGCAGGGACGGAAAACCAAAGGGAGATCGCCTTAAGCAAATGGTAGCTCAATTGGATACAATCAATGAATAGTTCCTTCACAAAGGCAGAGTCTGCGGTTGAAGGGAAAAAACAGTGATAATAAGAGGGAACCGATTGTGCCCTAGATGAATAAAGTTTGCATAAATAAGAAAAGAGGGGGGAAGGGTTACCGTAGTATTTCGGAGTTGAAACTTTCTGCTGCACAGGGCGTGTGTTCGCCCATACATATGGGCTGCCACCGACCAGGACAATGACAATGTTTCATGGTCCGGTGTGGCTTTATATGCTTAGGAGGGGCGGGATCTGATACGACGCTGATTCGATATACAAGCGCCGTACATCGTGGCGTCGAGGGAGAGGAGGGCGGGGAGCGTGGCTTAACATCGGCTGCGGCGTCCTCCTAAAAACATAATCAGTCAAATGTTGAAAAAGAACATCAACTGTCACCACTCATATAATCCTCACAGGGAGCCACGCCAAGGGCGCCAAGGAGGAAGGGGGACCCTGAGCTGGGACTGCACGTCGCCCCCCACAGAACATCTGAGAGGGGGGTCATGCAGCCGCAGCCCACCGACGCAAGGAGGCGGCCGAGCCGTCGGCTGGACCGAGATAGCTAATAAAACTGCCCAGCACTCACCCTTCAGGCCGGACGCCGAAGAATAAGGCCCCCCAAAGGGTCTGTGATCCCGAGGGGCCCCCCTGCACCGGGCGGGAAGAGGGGGGGCCAGTAAGATGTAACCGGACAGGGCTTGCCAGTACGGGAGTAGCCATGAGCTTTCCTGAAAAGTAAGATAAGTGTATGTACAAAACAAGAACTAAAAATACACATGAATATAAATGGGTAAGCCAACCCAATAGGGCAAATACATAATCAAATCTATACAGAAAAGATGAATGTGCAGACAGGGGCAGGTCATCACCACATAGTCAGAAATAGAAAGATCGTAAAGGAATAATTAGCAAAAAATAAAAATAAAAGAAGAAATTCAATTGGCCAAGAATCAGGGCATATGTTCCAAACCCAAACTAAGGGAGTCTATAGTTCCTTCTCACATACCCCAGAGGAAAATCTCTCCAGGAATGGTTTATAGCTCAACTGTTCATTTAAACCGGGGGGTGAGGTGGCAGCAAGGTCTACAATCCAGCGAGCCTCACGCTGCAAAAGGACCTTGTTCCAGTTCCCACCCCTCGGGTGGGAATTAGGGGGATGCAGCTGGGTGTCCTTCCCTTCGTATACTATGAAGGCATATGTATACCCTGTGGCTCGGTCGCACAATTCATAAAGCTTCACCCCATAGCGGGCCCTTTTGGTGGGAATAAATTGTTTTATGCCCAGCCTGCCAGTAAATTTGATAAGGGACTCATCCATGCATATGTGTTGGTTTGGGGTAAACAACTGGGGGAAGATTTCAGAAAAATAATTTAGTAGTGACCGAATTTTATAAAGCTTGTCAAAATTTGGGTCATTTCGGTGAGGGCACTGGGTATTATCATTATAGTGTAGGAATCTCATAATCATGAGATATCTGGTTCTAGGCATTACTGAGGAAAAGATGGGCATGTGGTGGATGGGGAGAGTTGACCAATATGAACGTAATACATTTTTTTTGGTTAGTCCCATACAGAATGTGAGGCCCAAAAAAATGTTAAACTCCTTCACTGTTAGGGCTCTCCACTTGTAGGGACGGGCATAATAGGACGTTGGGTTACTTGCTATGAATTCTTGTGCATACAGGTTGCACTGGGCCTCAATTGATGCTAGCATGTCCTCAGTAAAAATTAAATGGAAAAAATCAATCGGTGGAAACATTTTCTGTGTCCACCTGGACTCCTGGCTGGGCAGTGAAAGGGGGAATGTTAGCTTCTCTTGAATTAGGAGGAAGCCACAAGGGGTTCTGAAGGGAATAGGGAAGGCTGGCATGGGACCTAACCCTTTGGGACTGGGACTGGTACTGGTACGTGGCCTTTGCTGAGGTACTGCTGTGCTAGTGGATGGCTCTGCGGTGCTGGTGGATGGCACTGCCTCCTCACCAGAACGCCTTCATCTGGCGGGCGGACTCTCATCCTCCTCTGAGGCTGTCAGTGTTCCACTGCTTAGGACAGGCTCGTAGTCAATGTCAGACTCGGAATCTGAATTTGAGGAGGAATCCGAAGCGGAGAGCTCCCCGTTGCTCTCGTCGGCCGCAAGAATATTGGCTGAAAATAATCTTCTAGATATTGTTGGTGATGACAGAATGCACTGATGACAGGTGACATCGATGACAAATGGCACTGATTACGTTACCATGATGACAGATGGCACTAATACATGGCACTGATGACACATGACACTGATGTGGCACTGGTGACAGATGGCACTGATACGTGGCACTGATGACATGTGACACTGATAGCAGATGGCACTGATACGTGGCAGTGATGACACGTGGCACTGATGTGGCACTGATGAAACGTGGCACTGATGTGGCAGGTGACACTGACAGGTGGCACTGATGACAGATGGCACTGACAGATGGCACTGATAGGTGGCACTGATAGAAGGCACTGTGACACTAACAGTGATGAGCACTGTGGCACCAATGGCACTGATGTGGCACTGTATGGGCATTATTTGGGCTCTGATTTTACTGTGTTTTCACTGTAATTGACTTTCAAAACAGTTGGCACTCACAGATCTGCAGCTACAAAGCTCTCCCTACTAACACGCGGTCTCTGTCTGAGGCGAGAGAGCCGACAATGAGCGATGAGCTCATATGTTTACACTTGAGATCATCTCTCATTGGACACTACAATCGAGTGCTAAATGGCTGCTGTGATTGGCCATTTAGCACGATCAGTTAACAGCTGTGTCCAAGGGACACGGCCAACACAGAATTTCCCCGATGCGTGCCTGCGGCGGTGCGCAGGGAGGGAGTAAACAGGAGGACGTCCAGGGATGCCCTTTTGGCAATTGAGCGCCTAGTGGTTAAAGCAAAAATTTTTTTTTTGTTTTTTTTTGGGAGGTTATGCTTTACATAAATAAAAGCTGATCATTGTAAGCACCCTTGTCAGTGGTAAATGGTTCATCCCAACACTAAATGATACATTTGTAGGAGAGCATGTTCTGTTGAAAAACAGCAGACTTACTGTCCAGATCCCCAGGTGAAAAGGGATAGCAAGCCTAAAGGGAAAGAAAGCATAAAAAGGAATATTAAAGCAGCCATCACGTATAACAATTGGTAAACTGTGATTTAATAAATGTTTTTCTTTTTTTTTGGGTTTAATACCAATTTAAAATAGTTGTAAAGGTTTGTGTTCTTTCACCATAATGCAATCCAATGACACAAGGGCCGGGGGGCAGGGCCGACTCGGGAGCAAAGTAACACCCTCGGGGAAGCGTTTTTCTGAGGGGGTTATCAGATGTGGGGAGGAGCCGCGAGAGCCACCGGGGGACCCCAGAAGAGCAGGTTCAGGGCCACTCTGCAAAATGAACTGCACAGCGGAGGTAAGTATAATATGTTTGTTTTTTTTTTACTTTTTACCTTTACAATCACTTTAAGGAATACAGTAATGTCTTCTCTCCATCCTCATCATGGTGACTGGACAGTAAAGGAT
The DNA here is from genome assembly GCA_037952925.1 of Lithobates clamitans. Taxonomy (NCBI): domain Eukaryota; kingdom Metazoa; phylum Chordata; class Amphibia; order Anura; family Ranidae; genus Lithobates; species Lithobates clamitans. Next base: position 2,863,484 of record JBBGZY010000573.1, on the reverse strand, counting down.
CAGGTAGGCTGACGAGGTCATCCGTCTTCTCACTTTCCTCTCTCCTTCTATCAACATGTTCTTTGTGACCTTTGCATGTAGCATTCCTGAACTGCTCCCAGTAATGCCCCTGTTTCTCTCAGAGTGCTTCTATTAGGGATGAGCCTGATGTTTGAGTCCAATGTAAGTTCGACTCGAAGATCGGGTGTTCGCCGAATAGGGAACAATTTGGGGCGTTCGCGGCAAATTTGAAAGCCGCGGAACACCCTTTAAAAGTCTATAGGAGAAATCAAAAGTGCTCATTTTAAAGGCTTATATGCTTGGTATTGTCATGAAAAGTGTTTGGGGGCCTGGGTCCTATCCCAGGGGACATATATCAATGCAAAAAAAAGTTTTAAAACGGCCGTTTTTTCGTGAGCAGTGATTTTAATAATGCTTAAAGTGAAACAATAAAAGTGAAATATTCCTTTAAATTTCATACCTGGGGGGTGTCTATAGTATGCCTGTAAAGTGGTGCATTTTTCTCGTGTTTAGAACAGTCCCTGCACAAAATGACATTTTTAAAGGAAAAAAGTTTTTCAATTTATTATTTTTTTCTATTTAAAACTACTCGCGACTTATAATGAATTGTCTGGTCTCGGCAATACAGATAAAGGTCATTGAAAAAAACGGCATGGGGGTCCCCCCAAAAATCCATACCAGGCCCTTTGGGTCTAGTTTGAATATTAAGGGGAACCCCGAACAAAAATGTAAAAAAAAAAATTGCGTGGGGGTCCCCCTATATTCCATACCAGGCCCCTCAGGTCTGATATGGATATTAAGGGGAACCCTGCACCAATTTAAAAAAAATGGCATCGGGGTCCCCCTCAAAATCCATACCAGACCCTTCAGGTCTGGTATGGATTTTAAGGGGAAACCCGTGCCAAAATGTAAAAAAAATGGTGTGGGGGTCCCCTCAAAAATCCATACCAGACCCTTATCCTAGCACGCAACCTGGCAGGCTGCAGGAAAAGAGGGGAAGGCGATAGAGCGCCCCCCCTCCTGAACCGTACCAGGCCACATGCCCTTAACATGGGGAGGGTGCTTTGGGGTAGCCCCCCAAAGCACCTTGTCCCCATGTTGATGGGGACAAGGGCCTCATCATCCCACAACTCTTGCCCGGTGGTTGTGGGGGTCTGCGGGTGGAGGCTTATTGGAATCTGGAAGCCCCCTTCAATAAGGAGATCACCCCCAGATCCCGGGCCCCCTCTGTTTGAAATGGTAACTGGTATGTTGTACCCCTACCATTTCACAAAAAAGTTTTAAAATGTTAAAAAAAACATGTTCCGATAAGCCCCCCCGCCCGCAGACCCCACAACCACCGGTCAAGGGTTGTGGGGATGAGGCCCTACCCCAAAGCACCCTCCCCATTTTGAAGGCATGTGGCCTGGCACAGTTCAGGAGAGGGGCACTCTCTCATGCCCCCCTCTTTTCCTGCGGCCTGCCAGGTTGCGTGCTCGGATATGGGTCTGGTATGGATTTTTAAAAGGGGGCCCCCACGTCATTTTTTTTATTTTGGCACGGGGTTCCCCTTAAAATCCATACCAGACCTGAAGGGTCTGGTATGGATTTTGAGGGGGACCCCTACGCCATTTTTTTTTAAATGTTGCGCAGGGTTCCCCTTGATGTCCATACCAGACCTGAAGGGCCTGGTATGGAATTTGGGGGGACCCCCACGCAATTTTTTTTACATTTTAGTTCTGGGTTCCCCTTAATATTCATACCAGACCTAGACATGTGCACACTGAAATATTTTGTTTTTGAATTTCGTTTTCGTCCGAAAAATAAATTTATTTAGTTACTCCCAGAATTTGTTTTTATGCATTCGTCCGAAAATCCGAAATAATTAAGGTCGAATCTGTCATTGAAGGCTTATGGTTTCTGTCGAATGTTCTAAGAAGATTCGACGGAGCATCTAAACTGTACAACGCCACAATCGTACATTTCTGGTCGAATGTTCCGCCTACAAGCTATAGTAGAATTCTAATGTTGTGTGACACTAGTAATAATTATATTTATTAATTATTATTACTAGTCAACCAACATTAGAATTCTTCTATAGCCTATGGGCAGAACATTTGACCATAAATGTTCACTCGCGGCGACTGCTTCGTCGAATCTTCATGTCAAATCTTTTCTCTCTATGCCGAATAATCTTGGACTAATAGAGTTAGGTTAGGCACATTCGACCTTTTTTGCTATTTGGGCTGCTTTCCGAAGCATTTGCGCCATGAGTTGCGGCCCACGCCGATGCACAAATTACATTTTCGTATTTACAAAACATATGCGACGGTAACACAGCACAATTTCCCATTTACTATTCTCTTCCTGGCGCACGGGAAGAGGCGATCGGTACGTCACTATAGACACGGCGCACGGCATCTTTAACTGAAAATTTAAACAAGCTGGAAGTGCCAATATTATGGGGGTGATGTGGGTGATGTGAGGAAGTATGGTACTAACTGCCCAAGTCACAAATATGCCCAAAATAGAATGAGAAAGTAACTGCGCCGGCAAATACATTTCGTACTGCGGGAGGTCATTTTATGCACTGCGCATGCTCAAACAGCATTTGTGCTTGTTCAAATGCGTTGGTTCAGTGCGCCGGCAAAATCTTAGTAAATGTTAAGCAACGTAAATGCATTTGCATAGGTTGAACGGGCGCACCTCTACACTTTTTTTTTTTTTTTAACGCTGGTTCACTTCGCGACTATAATGAAATGTCGGTCCGGCAATACACATAAAAGTTCATTGATAAAAAAAAGCATTAAAAAAAAAACAAAATTAAGAAAAAAAAATGTGTGGTGTTCCCCCGAAATTCCATACCAGGCCCTTCAGGTCTGGTGTGGATATTAAGGGGAACCCCGCACCAAAATTTTTTTAAAAAATGGCGTGGGGTCCCCCTAAAAATTCATACCAGACCCTTATCCGAGCACACAATCTGGCAGGCCACAGGAAAAGAGGGGGGGACGAGAGAGCGCCCCCCCACCTGAACCGTACCAGGCCACATGCCCTCAACATTGGGAGGGTGCTTTGGGGTCCCCCCCAAAGCACTTTGTCCCCATGTTGATGAGGACAAGGGCCTCATCCCCACAACCGTTGCCCGGTGGTTGTGGGGGTCTGCAGGCGGGGAGATTATCGGAATCTGAAAGCCCCCTTTAACAAGGGGACCCCCAGATCCCGGCCTCCCCCCCTGTGTAAAATGGTAAGGGGGTACAAAATTTCCCCTACCATTTCACAAAAAAGTGTCAAAAATGTTAAAAATGACAAGAGACAGTTTTTGACAATTCTTTTATTTAAACCCTTCTTCTTTCCATCTTCTTCGGGTCTTCTTCCTTCTTCCTTCAGTCTCTTCCTCCATCTTCTTTTTCCTCTGCTTCTTCCTCCGATCCTCGGCTTTTTGCTCCGCTGTTCTCATCCTGCATCTTCTTCCGCGGCGTCTTCTTCCCCGCTTCGTTCTCGGGCCGCTCCGCATCCTTGATGGGAGGTTCCCGCTGTGTGACGCTTCTCGTCTTCTGACACTTCTTAAATAACGGAGGGTGGGGCCACCCGGTGACCTCGCCCCCTCTGAAGCACGGTTCCGTTATATAAGTGTCAGAAGAAGAGGAGCGTCACACAGCGAGAGCCACACATCATGGATGTGGAGCGGTCCGAGAACTAAGACTGGAAGAAGACGCCCCGGAAGAAGATGCCGCACGAGAACACCGGAGAAAGAAGCCGAGGATCGGAGGAAGAAGTAGAGGAAGAAGAAGATGGAGGAAGAAACCAAAGGATGAAGGAAGGAAGAAGACCCGAAGATGGAAAGAAGAGACTTAAAATAAAGGAATTGTCAAAAACTGTCTCTTGTCATTTTTAACATATTTGACACTTTTTGTGAAATGGTAGGGGTACTTTTGTACCCCATTACCATTTCACACAGGGGGGGCAGGATCTGGGGTTCCCCTTGTTAAAGGGGGCTTCCAGATTCCGATGAGCCCCCCGCCCGCAGACTCCCACAACCACCGGTCAAGGGTTGTGGGGATGAGGCCCTTGTCCTCATCAACATGGGGACAAGGTGTTGAGGGCATGTGGCCTGGTACAGTTCAGGAGGGGGGGCGCTCTCTCATCCCCCCCTCTTTTCCTGCGGCCGGCCAGGTTGCGTGCTCGGATAAGGGTCTGGTATGGATTTTTGGGGGGACCCCCACACCATTTTTTTTAATTTTGGTGCGGGGTTCCCCTTAATATCCATACCAGACCTGAAGGGCCTGGTATGGAATTTCACACATTTTTTTTTCTTAATGCTGTTTTTATCAATGAACTCTTATGTGTATTGCCAGACCGACATTTCATTATAGCCGCGAGTAGATTTAAATAACTTTTATTCCTTAAGGGCCAGTTCACACCACATGCAGTCCAGCCTGAAGCTCAGTTTAACCTGAAGTCTTCACAACAGTAAAGCAATTAAGATGGAACACTAGGCAAATATTTAAAAATATTTAAATATACTAACTTTATATAATTTATTCCAAGTAATAATTATTCAAAAGCATTAAAAGTCACACCATCTGAAATGGATCTTTATGTTATTAGAGAATACATAACATGATTATTAGACTGAAGAAAAAACTCAGTGATTAGAGAAGAATCAGATTTACCCCCAGGTATGAACAAATTCCAGACTAATTTTGGCTAAAATACATTTATGAGAAATTAACAGTTAGACAATGTCATTTGTGTAAAGAAACTGTTATAATTCAGAATTATGAGAGCTCCGGGTGACACGCAGTTTTTAAAGAATGAAAGTATTCAATCTTACTAAGAAATATTGTGATTATATGAATATCGTATTAAAATTGGTTCTTGATAATCAAGATGGATTTGAAGTATATGCAGGTAAATAGGTTGGAGGTATGTTGGGGCAGATGGTAGGTAGATGGCTTTGAAGTACATAACGGTAGATAGATTTGAGGTGGTTAGAGATAGATGGATTAGAGATAAATATAGGCGGCTAGGGCCGTCTTTAATATTGATTGGACCATGTGCAAACATTTTCTTGGGCCCCCCTCCCCCACGCAATTTCACTCTCCACCTGCTCTGAGTCTACAATAAATAGCAGCTAGACTCAAAATCAGTTTACTGAATCAGATCAGGCAGTGCTTTTGATTGGTTGCCAAAGGTTACAGTGTATCATTACCACTCACGGACTGGCTGCTAGAGGTTACAGTTCCAGTACACACATAATACAATGGTTCGGTATAAGGCAATACTCCAATAAGTGTCTCTGGAGGCCTACTAACTGACATAGTGATATCCGCCTAGTTATTGGATTCCTATTATGTGAGCAATTGAATCCAAACTCATTTTGAGAAAACACATTGCTTTGGTTTAAAAGGTTAAAGAATAGAAAAGAACAGTAACTAGTGAATAGGAAAATTGAAATGATGGAGAAAAGAATAAATGAGAAAGAAAAACAAGGAAAGTATGAAAAGAGGATAATGAGAAGAGGGGAAGGGAGAAGGGTTGCTGGCATGCACTTCGATAAATTTAGAAAGGGTGGAGTGTAAGGGACACTCAATAAATGACTACTTTAAAGTGATATATTTAAGGGGTTTGCGTTATGAGGTCCTTATAGGAGGAGGTGGACTGAAATTTTATCCAGGGATCCCATGTTAGAGAATGTTTCTGGGAAGTAGCTCTAATATTGTGAGTAATGCTCTCCATAAGGTGAACGTTATCCACCATTTGTAGCCAAACCTTTATAGAGGGGGTTGTTTGTTGGCCCTATAAAGTGGGAATTAAGGCTTTGGCGGCGTTTAGTAAATGAGGAATAATTGAACGTTTATATAAATGTACGGGAGTTTTCGTAGCATGGAAAAGGACAGTCCATGGGTCATTAGGTATATTGACATCCGAGATCTGTACAATCAGATCGCGAATGGCATCCCAGTATGGTCGAACGAGTGGGCAAAACCACCACACGTGTGCATGAGTAGCCTTGTTCCCACAGTTCCTCCAGCACAATGGGGAACTGGCGGGGAACATTTGCTGCAGTCTAACTGGGGTGTAATGCCACCTAGTGAGTAATTTATAGTTGACCTCTGACATTCTGGAGGCAAGAGATGAAGTATGAGCTAATTGTAGGATTTTGTCCTTTTGGCCGTCAGTGAGGGAGGAATCTAAATCAGTCTCCCATTTAGCTGGGAAGGATGGAAAGCCAGGATCATGAAGAGCAATAAGAGCTCTGTAGAATAAAGAAATACCATGTGTAGGGGGATCCTTTGGATGGAATATTACTTCTATATTATTTAAATCATTAATACCTCTAAGTGGGTTAGGAAGAGACCTTAAAAAATGTTGTAATTGGTGATATCTCCATTTATCTAAGAAAGTGGCCGATTTAGGAGCCAGGATCATATTTAGTGGTTTAAGTATATTGCCTCGGAGGACGTGATGTAATAAGAGAGGTTCTCCCAATTTCCATGATTTAAAGCCTGGGTCAAGTAGACCCGGAGGGAAATATCTGTGATTGAGGAGGGGTAATAGGGGGGAATCATAATTCCACACATTTTTTTTGTGTATGGAGTCCCATATGTCTAAAGAGGATATAGTAAGAGCTGAGGTAGTACGAGCAAATTTTCTATAGGAACGGGGTATCCAAGGGGCTACTGAGAGATCCATGCCGCTTAAAAAATATTCAATTTGTACCCATAATTTTGATTTAAGAGCATATTTCCATTCAGCCACTCTGGTCAGAACTACAGCTTGATAGTATACTTTGAAATTAGGGAGTGCTAATCCTCCCGAGCATTTGGATCGAAACAATAGCCCTCTGGATATTCTGGGATGACTGTTCTTCCAAATAAATCGGGAAATCATGGATTGTAAAATAGTGAAGAACCCCACTGGTACACCTAGTGGAAGCATTTCAAAGAGAAAAAGGATGCGAGGCAATAGATTCATTTTAATGATACTAACTTTCCCCAGCCACATGTGTGAAAAGCTAGACCATTTTCGCAGGTCGTCTCTAATTTTATTCAGCAAGGGGATATAGTTATAGCGAAAGAGAGATTGGAGATTAGAAGTAAGATAGATACCTAGATATTTCATACATTTCGGTTCCCATTTAAAGGGAAAAAGGGGTTTGAGGGAGAGTGCCTCGGTCTTGGAGATACTAATGTTTAGAATTTCGGATTTGGATAAATTTATTTTGAAGTTAGAGATTGAGTGAAATGTAGAAAAATCAGACATTAAGTTGGGAATCGAGATACGTGGTTGTTGAATAAAAAACAGTACATCATCGGCATAAGCCGCATATTTATGGGATCTGTTACCTATTTGTATACCTTTGATGTTAGCATTGTGCCTAATTGTAGCTAAGAAGGGTTCTAATGTGATGGCAAAGAGGAGAGGGGAAAGAGGGCAGCCCTGTCTGGTTCCATTATGTAAAACAAAGGGATCACTTAATGTTCCATTAATTCTAATTTGTGCAGAGGGGTTAGAGTAGAGAGAAGAGATGCAATGGAACATTTTAGGTCCTAAGCCAAAATGTCGTAAGGTCATTTTAAGATATTCCCAGTCCACCCTATCAAAAGCCTTCTCCGCATCAGTGGAAAGGAGTAGGGTGGGCTGGGCGCATCTCTGAACATACTGGATTAGGGAGATTACGCGGAGGGAATTATCTTTTGCTTCTCTATTGGGTATGAAACCAGACTGGTCTGCTGAAATCCATCTAGGTAATAGGGGGAGCAAGCGATTCGCCATTACTTTTGCAAATAATTTAATGTCAACATTTATTAATGATATGGGTCTAAAACTATGACAGAGTGGGGTCCTTATCAGGTTTAGGGATGACAGTGATATGAGTTGAGAGGGATTCTGGGCGTAGACCTGAAGACTGAGAGACAGAATTTGCATAAGCGGTAAGGCGGGGGAGTAAAATATCGCTGAATGTTTTATAATATAATACAGTGAACCCGTCAGGTCCAGGAGCTTTAGCGGATGGGGAAGATTTCAATGCTGCTTGAAATTCCTCAACCGAGAAATCCTCCTCCATTTATTTAAGAACAGATATGGGCAATTTAGGAAGATTTGCTTCTTTCAAGTAGGAGAGCATGGGAGTTCGTCTCTCTTTTTGAGGTAGAGAGGATAAATCATTTTTAACATTATAAAGGTCAGCATAGTACCCTCTAAAGGCCTTAGCAATGTCTGGAGTTGCATGGGCCAGCTCTCCCGTTGAAAGTTTGATCTTGGGGATAAATGACTGCGATTGTTTGATCTTCAATGATCTAGCTAATAATTTACTCGGTTTGTTCCCCCACTCATAAAATTTCTGTGAGAGGCGTTGAAATCTTCTCCTGGTGTCTAAATTGAGAAGAGACCTCAATTCCTCTCGTTTAAGCGTGAGGGATTGGAGGTGTTTAATATGCAAAGTTTATGTTGTTTTTCAAGGACCGCTATCTGTTGTAGAACCTCGTCAATTTGTTGCCTATGTTCCCTTTTTTTCCTCGCACCTAGCTCAATGAGGCGGCCCCTAATAGTAGCCTTATGAGCTTCTCAAACAATGGAGGGAGAAGTGTCAGAGGATTTGTTTTCCTTGAAGTATTGCGATAAATGAGATGCTAACATGGAAATCTCAGCTTCATTAGAAAGAAGGGAGTCATTAAGTTTCCAGTTATTAGTATGTCTTGGCAGGGAAGACATAGTCAACGTCATTGACACAGGTGCATGGTCTGAAACAGATGCGGTGCCTATGTCAGTAGAGTGTAAGAAGGGGAGGTGAAAATGATCTAAAAACATATTATCTATTCTGGAGTAAGATTGGTGTGTTGTGGAAAAATGTGAAAAATCCTTTTCTTTGGGATGGAGGAGGCGCCAGACATCCATCAATTGGTGGTCTAGAAGCCTTTTTTTAACAAATTTCAGTCGTTTGAAAGAGATATTGGAGCGGCCTTGGGACGTATCAAGTATTGGGTCTAATGGCATGTTTATATCCCCCGCTAGGATAGTAAGTCCTTTAGCGAAGTGTGACAGTTTAGTTAGAATTTGTGAGAGAAAGGCAGGCTGATTATGGTTTGGACAATATACATTTGTGAGAGTGCATTGAGTGTTACCTATGAAACCCCTAAGGAAAAGAAAGCGACCGCGATCATCTGCTAGCATATTGGATAGCCTAAAGGACACATCCTTGTAAAAACCAATGGCCACTCCTTTAGCTTTATTATTGTCCGATATACTATAATACCACTGGGGGAAGTGGGGTGATGTCAATTGAACAGGTGTTGTGTGAGTTAGATGTGTTTCCTGAAGAAAGGCAATGGAACAAGCGGCTTGTTTAAGTTCATGAGTAATTTGATGTCGTTTGGCCACGACATTAAGGCCTCTGACATTGTAAGATATAACTTTTATCGTAGCCATTTATTAAAATAAAGTGTGATCTCTCAGCTTATCTAAAAGCGAAAGAGATAGTTTGAAGAGAGAAAGAAAGAATGGAGTAAGAAGATAAGCATGTATAAAAATTACATACGTGCGTTGAAGAACTTGTGGGAAACATGTGAATAACACGCAGAAATCTGCAGTGGTCCCGTTGGGGAAAGAGAGAGCGAGAGGCCAGCCCAATCCCAGAGCAGGGATTGAATAGGACAACTGTAAGGCCGCTTGCGTTCGCCAACCCCAGAAGGAGAGGGGGGAATGGGGTTACGCTATAGGGAAGGGATAGTGAGGGAGGTGCGCCCCCACAGCGCACAGCCTATAAACAAAAATTAGCATAATGTTTAAGTAAATAACTAGTTCCAGTCAGGAATATGAAAAATAACAATGTAAGACCAGGATCATATGTATCCTACCAGGTAACACAGATGTTAATTGCATTGGAACATGAACTAACCTATAAAAGAAAACAGGAAAAAGAGAACACTGGTCAGTTCAACTGTAAGTCAGCTTAGGCCATGTATGGCCAGACAAACATTAGGAAAGAAAAAACTGTGGCCAAAACCTGACTCTGTAAAAGACAAGAGAAGAAAAAAAAAAAAAAAAAACTTTACCCCGTAGGAGAAAAATAGTCTACATTAATTAAATTAGTATGGACAAAAAAAAAAAAAAAAAATTATACAGTTCATCCATGTTTTTGTGCAGAGCCTGGGAGAGAAGTGCGTCTCTTTTTGATGGGGTTTTCCTCCAAAGTGGTTCCATTGGACATGAAAAATTGGGGATTGGGTCCTGCCAGCCTGGGAGCTCTATGGACGAGAGATGAAGATCCTGCAGGAAAGTTGGGAGTTCCTCAGGAAATCTTAGTGTATGGGAACGACCATTTTCTGTGGTAATCAGGCAGGCTGGAAAGCCCCATCTGTAGGTGATCCCGTCAGAGCGTAGGTGTTCAAGGAGCGGCTTTAGGGATCTACGACGATCCAAAGTATCCTTGGAAAGGTCCGGATACAAGGTTAGGACCGCCCCATCAAAGTCAATGTTAGGTAGGCTCCGCATCTTCATCATGATAACATTTTAGTCTTCAAATTAGTGTAAGCGACAGATAACATCTCTGGGCAGGTCTGAGTTGGTGTTACGTGGTCATAGGGCACGGTGCACACGGTCGAAGCGCAATGGATCAGTGGCAGATCTACCCAAGATAGTGTTAAAAATGCCTCTGATAGATGGTTTAAGATCACTATCTCCAGTTGCTTCCGGTAGACCTCTGACACGAATATTATTTCTGCGATTCCGGTTCTCGAGGTCTTCGAGCTTATATAAAGAGGCCCTATGGGCGAATGACAACTGGGTGACAGTGTCCTGCAATTCTTTAAGGCCTGTGCGTCCTGCCGTTGTTCCGTTTTTTCCACTCTGACCAAGATATGTGACATATCAGATCTCACAGCAGTTATTTCTTTTTTAATTGATTTCTCCAAACTGTGAAACATACCTGCAAGTTCTTTTTTGAGGCCGCCCATGAGTGTAGTCATTTCGGAGCCAGCAGGAGATCCAGTGTCGTCCATAAGATCGGAGCAATAGGAGGAGGCCGGAGAGCTCTCCCTCACCGAAGCAGCGTGGGATGATGGAGAAGCACTTGTTCTCGAGGTTCGGACTTGGTCGTCACGTGCGTTGGCTAAGTATTGTTGAATGGAACCCGTTGAGACTGGAACGGACAGAGACCTCTTGCCAGGACGTTTACCTGGGGCAGACCGAAGTTTAGGTGTCTTGGAAGGCATACCTGGAACTATACGTCCGTTAGCTGTAAGGGGCACCTCTTACTCACATCTGTTCAGTGCCAGACATACATCAAAATATTGTGAACATGCAGGGAGATTTTAAGGTAGATGGAGTGTTGATAATAGTTCACTTCAATAGTAACTGAGACAAACAGGGAGAGTCAACTTGGCTAAGGACTGTAGGGACAGGAGCCGTGCAGGCAATGTGTGAGTATGCAAGTCTCAGGAGATTCCTACCGGGCCCAGAGTTGGGGTATCAGCAATAGGTATATGCCCCAGCAGTATAAGGGGGAGGCAGTATATGAGAGAGAAGTGTGAGAGTGCTTTGATAAGGCAGACAAAGGAGCAAGCTGATAATGGGAGTATTTGGAGCACCAAGATGGCCGCCGTCCTCCAGAAACAGGCCGAAGCCGCAGGCTTTCCTGAGGGTGTTAGCCGGTCGGGCGAACTCCGCTCCGTTCAGGCTTAAAATGTCACTAAATGGATCAGCAAACGGTATCCTGGGCGAGTAGTGATACACAATTACTGCTGGGGGTATCCGGTGCAGGAGAAATAGGTGATTGCCTTGTCACTTACTGTGTTCGGAGGATTAGATGGCAGGCTGCGGGAGAACGGAGCCGCTGTTAAGGGATTCCAGGTGACTCTCCGCCGCTGTGTAGACAGCGCCTGTCTTCCAGAGGTGCAGGGACTCGTTAGCCGAGGTAATGTGCTCGGATGGGCCTTAGGATCCCGGGAGTGGAGAGCGGGATACTCCGGACGGCCTGCAGGCCTCAAGATGGCGACGGGCGTCTTTAGTGCGGGTCTAGCTGTAGGCCCAAAACAAGTTTAATCCACCAAAACACGGAAAGACCCCGCTTGGAATACAGCCGAGGGGGTCCAGGGGTCATAGCAGATAGAATTGAGTGTCGGTGTGGCGAGTTAAGGGACGGATGGCACTGGATTCTCCCTGTTTGTGCGGAGCGCAGCACAGCACGTCCTCCCTTGTTCACGTCCAGACACGCCCCCCAACTTTACACTGAGATATCAGGACACAGCACGGGACTAAAACTTCAAGGGACAAGGGAATTTGAACTGGGATAGTTGGCAAGTATGAGGCAGCTGCTTTGGGCCCCACAACAATGATGGGGCCCAGAGCAGGTGCCCCTTTTGCCCTGCCATAAAGACGGCCCTGTAGATAGGGTAGATAGACTGTAGGTATGAAAAGGTAGTAGGAATGGAGGTACATAGGGATAGATGAGTTGGAGGAAAGTATAGGTAGATGGATTGGATGTACATTGAAGTTAGTTGGACTATAAGTATTTAGAGGACCCAAGAGTTATGTTGTGTCAATAATATTGCCACTGGGGAGGGAGGTATCATCCCTGAACTAAACCAAAAACTTTAAATATCCCTCCAGTAGAAAAACGCATACAACATACCCACTTAGAAATAAACATATATTTATTACATTTGATTAAAAGCCAGTTAAAATCACATATATAGACATCAATACTACCACTTATTTTTCACTTAAGGAAATAAAGACTGTATATTATGGTAGTCCTTCAAAATTGTGTTGTGAAAGTCAAAGCATTTCGCAGAGAAATCTGCTTTCTCATGACCTCATAATTCCTTTCAATAGATTTTTATTGAAGTTTTAATAGTGGAGAAATAACATGGTACAGCGAAGACATGTATCAGGCAAAGAATACATCAGCAGTGCATTTCAGAGGTGCAACAAAGCCAAAACAAACAAGGTCCAACTTACAAAGTGAATGCAATGAGCCTTCATCATCAATACTCCGGGGAAGACAGAACTCCTCAGCCCCATCACCCCTAATGGGAACTAACTGTGTTGGTGTCCAAGGAGTGCCACCCCCCCCCCTCCGGGAGCTGCTCGCTCATCTAACGTTTACTGCCTAGCCAGCTGGCCTTGGCCGTTCGATTGGAGAGGACCTGTTTCAAGAGCCCGTAGATATCTGTTTGGGTATATCCCCTGATTTTCACATACAGCTTTACTGCCTTTAGTATCTATGACCCCGACTAGAACCATGCTGTACCTATAAACTAAACCAAGATAATAAAGGGATAGCGTAAACGGAAAAGAGTATAGAGAGGAAAAGGAGAGAGGGAAAGAGAGGTGTAGAGAAAGTGACTTAATACAGAGTGGTGCTCGCTCCTCTGCGTTTAATCAGGAGGTGAAACATGGTTCAGTGGCCCAGAAATGTAATTGACCCAGGGTTCCCTAACTGCGTCATTTCTATCCACTGTGTCCAGAAGGATACTGACTGTTTTTTCCTGAGCCATATTTCAGGATATCTTTCTTTTAACTAATATAAATGAGACGGTGGGTTGTTTTCAAGCTCGAGCTATTGTTATTTTAGTTCCGATAAAGATGAACCGTATAAGATTTTGGGTTAATTTCGGTATACCTGGGATGGAGAAGTTTAATAATGCGCACTGTGGAGTTTTTGGGATAGGTACATTTGTGATTTTCCTAATATGAAATATTTTGTTCCATAACTCCCTAATTTTGGGACATTCCCACCATATATGGATCATGGATCCAATATGTCCGCAGTTACGGAAGCATAAGGGGGATGCATTCGGGTAGATTTTAGCTAACCGCTTGGGAACCATATACCATCTCATTAATATTTTCCAGTTAGCTTCAATTAGCGCCATGTTGCGAATGCCTTTCGAAGCAGCGACAGAAGCTCTGTGCCACTCATTAAGGGTCCATTCTTGTTGTAGATCAGTCTCCCATTCTCACATGAAAAGTGTTTTAGAGACAGCCCTAGCAAGTGCTCGGTAAATCACCGTTATCCCCCCCCCCCCTTTGCTCCATGGCCTGACCACACCAAAGTTCGTATTCCGTGATGGATAGAGGTTTGTGATCGGAGGTCCTTAGAGATCTGATAAAATGGGATAATTGTTGGAGTCTAAACCTTTCCGTCCCTGGCATGTCAAGTTTACTGGTACAGTGGGCAGCAGTAAGAGGGCCCGACAGGTTTACAAAGTGGCCGATCCTGTAAAGCCCCTTATCTAGCCACCATTGTAAAGCTTTAATGTCCTGTCCTGGTGGAAAGAGGGGATTTCTGAAAATGTGCGATAGAGGGCACCAGTGGGAGATCAATTGCGAATTGTTTTTAAGGGAATCCCAAAATTTCAAGGAGTGAGACAGTGTGGGAGCTAGTATGGCCGGTCTGGACTTGGTCGAACACCAAAGTATATAGTCTAGAGTGTGATGCGGGATAGCCTGTCGTTCCATATGCACCCAATCAGGGTGAGCAAGTTTGGAATATATAGTGGATAGTTGGGAAAGTTGAGCTGCTTGATAGTACCAGAGTATGTTTGGCATTCCCACCCCACCCTGGTCTCTACTGCAGAAGAGAGTCCCCTTGGCAATTCTGTGCCCTTTGGTGCCCCATATAAATGTTATGATTTTTGATTGGAAATTCCGGATACGGTCCTTAGGGATGGGTATAGGTAAAGATCTAAAGAGATACAGGATACGAGGTAGCAGGGTCATTTTCACCTAGTTCACCCTGCCAGGCCAGGAAAGGCCCATTTTGTCCCATGTTGAGAGGGCTTCCTCCATTTTGCGAAAGATTGCAGGAAAGTTGGCTGAGTAGAGTTTATCTATAGTCGCAGTCAAAATAATTCCCAAATAGGGGAGCGCTGTCTCTGTCCACCCGAACCTAAAGTGGTTTTTAAGCTGTAGATTATTATTGAGAGCTAAAGACCTTGAAAAATTGACTACAAGTCCCAAGACTTTGCCAAAATCATCCAGCACTCTGAATATAATAGGAAGGGAGGTGATTGGTGAAGATATAAAGAGCAGGATGTCGTCGGCGAACAAAGCGCATTTATGAGATTGTGGTCCACATTGAATTCCTTGTATGTCAGGATTGTCTCTGATAGAAATGGCCAGGGTCTCAATGATCATGGCAAAGATCAATGGGGATAAGGGGCACCCCTGTCTTGTACAGAGGATTGGGAAGGAAGTCGAGTGGTATCCCTACATCTTAATTTTCGCTCCTGGAGTAGAATACAGAGCACCTATTAAGTTCATAAAAAATTCACCAAATCCCCATTTTTGCAGTGTAGGGACCAGAAAAGACCAGGAGACGGAATCAAACGCCTTCATAAGATCCAGCGAGAGCAGAAAACCCTTTTGTTGGGGACCTCCGTCCCATCCTAATCCTAAGAGGGAGATGACATCGATAGCCCTCCTGATCTGATCCGGTCCCTGTCGCCCTTGAATAAAGCCAACTTGATCCTTATGAATGTAAAGGCCAATAAAGTTGGAAATCCTGTCAGCTACAATTTTTGTTAGAATTTTGAGATCATTGTTGATCAGGGATACGGGCCTATAATTGGAGGTGCAACTGGGGTCCATTCCTAGCTTAGGGATCACTGTAATGAATGCTGAGTTTGAGGCCTGATCAAGGGGTGCTCCAAATCGGACATGATTAAAAAAGTGAGCTAAGTATGGGGAGAGTATAGGGGAGAAATGTTTATAATACGGAACAGAGAAGCCGTCAGTGCCTGGAGCAGAGTTGTTTTTAAGGTTTTTAATGACCTGTGCTACTTCTTCCGTAGAGATTGGAGCCTCTAACTCGTCCCTGTGCTGTTCCCTGATTTTCACCGATCCCAAGAAGGAGTCTATGATGTCAGGAGATGGTTCCTTCCCCATTTTGCTATATAGAGTGTGATAGTAGTCATGAAAGGCTTCCATGATTTTTTTGGGGTTCTGTGTGAGGGACCTGTCACTTAATTTTATTTTAGGGAGTGCATGGGTTATAATTTTTGGTGTTAATCGTCTCGCTAATAAAGAACTTAGGCTATCTTTTTGGTGGTAAAACTGTCCCCCCTCCCATCTGAGACTTTTTTCTGCCATCGCGGTGAGGGCTAGATTCAGGGCTGTGCGTGATGATTCCAGCTGTTGTGCGGAGCTAGAGGAAGGTTTGGATTTGTGTAGTTTGCTTAGGGAGGAAAACTCCCTCTCTAACCTTTCAATATCCTTCTTGCGAGCCTTACGTAATCTAGAAGAAATTTGGATTAGGCTACCCCTAATTGCAGCCTTATGAGCTGCCCACAGAGTGGAAGGGGAGATGTTGTCAGTGTCATTCAGAAGGAATGTAGCGCTGGTAGATTTACAATCTACCGCAGATTAGGTACATTAGGTACTCCACCGTGAGTTAGTGCTACATGTGGGGGCATCGTCCGGGATTTGTTGACCGACAATTATTGCAACCCAGTGTAGTGTTTTACCGGGAGTTTACAGAGAGAGCTGGACTTTGAAAAAAAATCTTTTCAGGAAGAGGAAAGGTTAAACTGCAGGACTTTGCTTTTGGGTGCGTAGACGCTGGGTGCCAGAAGAGGCCCGGGAGCTACGTGACTGAAAGAACAAGTGGGAGGAGTTACCCTACTTGCTACCGCGTGGGACGCGTGTAGTGTGTTTGGCGCCAGAGGAGAAGAGAAGCCTTGTGATCGTGTTGAAAAGATCAGAGTGTGGCCATGTCTTTTCGGCCTTGCAGTCGGTTGTGGGACCCAGAGTGTTCCCTGCAAGCACCGTGATGAATACTGTGCAATTTGGAACTCTGTTCACGGATACTGGAGTTCGAATGAAACCGCAGGGGAAGTTTGTCCTGTATACCTCGGGAGATGTTGAGGGACTGGGCATGACCTGCCATCGATGTGGAGGATTGGCCGTGCATCTTCATCCATTCGGCCGATGTCCGCGGTGTGGAGAGTATTTGTTTGTAGTGGAGCCACCTACTATGCCACCCCGTGCCTACCGGATGGATTGGGTGACAGGTATCGCTACAATGGAAGCTGCTACCGCTACAGAGAGAGAGCGATGGGCCGCCACTTTGCCTGTTGCTGCCGACAATGTTTCAGAAAGAGACAGTGCTGCTGCCGTCTCATCAGGAGACATTACTTTGATTCCTGAGTCTACTACACCTGTTCCTGTGGTGCCTACTCAGAAGAAGGTGGGCTATGTGAAGGCTTCTCGTGGCCGTGGTCGAGGCCTACCCCAGAGGTTACCTGAACCGGAGCTACCAGAGTCTACGTCTGGAACGGGTAAGCCATTGTCGGGGACTGTAAATAAGTATTTGCCAGCAGAAGAATTGAGAGACTCGGAAATAGAATCCATGTCGGATCTTTCCGGGGATGATGACTTGTTCGAAACCATGTCGCAAGAGCTATTGTGCTCACAAGGCGAGGATGTTGCCTCCACAATGACCCTTCCTGAATGGACTGCCATGAGTTCTGGGAAGACGTCGCCCTGTGTGGAGACGCACAGTGCTGTTGCGGGGACTTTGTCAAAAGTTATTGATTCGCTACAGACACCGGCTGGGTCTATGGTGAAAAAGTCATTAGACTTCTGTGTACCGCCTGGTATGGGAAAAGACAGATCTTTGCCAAAACTTGCTCGCTTGCAAAGGATATTAAACAAGCGTGTGGCTGCAGAGTATGGATTAGAATTCCCCTATGTGCCCCATGATGTCATGCGGGAGATTGAAGCTAATCGGGAACTTTGGTATGGTGAAGCTATTTGGGACTACTTGTCTGTGCCTAAGCCCTTTAGAAAGACTAGATGTTCTGTCCGGATGGATGAACGCTTTAACGGATGCTTTGTTCATTGGAACTATGGTCGGCATATCTATGCTGATAAAGTGGTGATCTGAAGACCGGGAAAGGACAATGCTGTATATTTTATTACCACTGAAGATATAGGAAAATATGTGACTCTACCAGATCCTCGGTTTTACTGGTAATTGTGGACACTATTACTTTTAAGTTAGCTAGTTAGATAGCGACAGGGCAAAGAGATCTGTGTGGTCAAGATCTACAGATCCTGTTCTGTGTTTAAATCCAAGGACTTCTGTTTGCTAGCCGGATTAAGAAAAGTTCTTGTGCAGGGATGGACTCCAAAAGTACATATTCTTTCTAATACAAATCATAGGAAGAGAGTCTCATTGTAAATGAGGCTTTGCTCCTGGTGTTGCGCAGTGTGTATATATGTGTGTTTAAATATGTTTCTTTTTCAGGGATCATCGGATCATATGTATAGCTGGGAGGCTTTTCAGCTAGTTAGTGAGGTTGAAAAAAAAATTATTATATTGTGGTTTTGTTCGCGGCTGTGAACATAATGTTTTATAGATATAAGTCTCATAATGTCTTTAAACTGTCCTTTTTTCTCTCTGTTACTGCGTTCAGGACAGACGTTGGGGACGTCTATTGTAGTGGGGGGGGGGCAGTATGTAGCGCTGGTATATTTACAATCTACCGCAGATTAGGTAAATTTAGTACATTGTGTGTTAGGAAGGTTAAAAGTTTGCCTCTGTTCCAGCTTGGTTGACATTGTGTGTGCTTCCGTGCTGACCGGTGGGTGTCGCTGTTACCATTAGTTAGTGTTGGAAGGACAACGTGTCGAAGTGTATAAATGCTCCTCTGTCTCGGAGACAAGCTTGGTGGAGGTGGTCCTCCGAGTTGCATTCTGGGAAGGGGGTATTTATTGAACAGAGGCCATGTTCTAAGGGGGTTTTTGCAGCCGCCTGCTGGCCCTCCTGGCCGACAGGTATGCATTAAGGAGCTACCTCGTGGACCTTCGGTCGGGAGGCCCACGATGCTACTGCGCAGGGGTGGGTCCAGAAGCTTGTCTGGGGCCTACCACCGCGGCCGAAGAATGGTCCTGAGCTGTCGGTCCTGTGTGACAAAGCTGGACAGCCGAGGAGATCCCAGGGGAGGACCCGTCTTGGAGAGATCACGCAGCGTGCTGGTCTGTGGAGGGGCCTGGTGACTCGGTTGTAGGACGTATCCAAAAGAAGTAATTATACAGCATAGTGTCGCCGGTTCGGCTTAAAGGTTCAGGCACTGTGACTGACTGTTCACTGCAGAAGATCTTATACATCCTGTGGCAGAGGATCGTTCAGATTTACCCCCCCAAGTAAGTCTGTGGCAGAGACTTTAGATTCGTGCTGCGTACTGGCTGCTAGACCGGTGAGAGAGGCCTATCCAGACGAGCAAAGAGTCCTTCCCATGAGGGGAATGCATTCCACATAATTATCTGAATTCTACCGGGACATTTGTCGCTAAGATCTTGTAAGAAGATATTTGAGTTTCTCCTGAAGGTTTCCTTTTCTGTCTCTTTCCTGCTACTTCCTAAAGTTTGACTGTTCAATAAAGCATTGAAAACGTACTCCAGTGTTTGTGCGTGTGTCGTCCAGCAGTAAACTCAACGGAACCCCTAGACCCGGTGCCGGTGAAACAGAGGGAAGCAAAGTGAAGGTAACAGACCCGCTTAAACCAGCAGCTCCACCGTGAGTTAGTGCTACAGGAAGTATTCTTAATGTGTTTTTCAATTCTGCTAACGTGCATGGGGTTGCTAAGGATGGAGGCGTTAAGTCTCCAATGGAATCCCGTACATTGAATTGGGCCTGCCGTTCAATGTCAGTAGAAGAAGAGAGTGGTCCGACCAGGCAGAATCCCTAATGTCTGACCTATGCACCAGTGGAACGTATTGCTGGGGAATAAAAAAATGTTAAATTCTAGGAAAGGATTGATGCGGGTTGGAATAGTGCGTATAGTCCCGTGTCCTTGGATTAATTTCCCTCCAGATATCCACCAGTCCGTGATGGAATATCTGTCTGGCCACATTAACACTCTGCCTGGTAGGACGAACCCAGTTTTTGCCTGGGGGACGGGTTTTATTGATTACAGCATTGAATGCCAGGTTGGTGTCTCCTCCAAAAATGACTAGGCCTTCAGTAAGTGGTGCTAGCGTGTGGAAGAGGGTTCTAAAGAACATAGCTTGCCCCTTGTTCGTCTATGAGGACCTTCACCATTAAAAATCTACCCTCTGGGTCCTTGAATTCAGAAACCAGGTAGAACTGAGTTTTGCGGGCAAAGAACAGGCCTACACCTTTGGTCTTATTGTCAGAGTTTGCTAAATAAAATCTGGGGAATTTGGCATGAATGAATGAGGGGGTATAAGATTTAGAAAAATGTTTTTCGTGCAGGAACAGTATGTCAATATTTTGGGTATGATAATGTTGGAAGATTTTCCTGCTTTTCACAGGGGAGTTAAGCCCCTGAACATTGTGGGTGGCCATGCGTAGAGCCGGTCTATGTGTAGTGGGGTCAGCCATGGAGCAATATAGAGGGGAAAGCAGGCGATCCCCGACCACCTACCTGTGTATCCGGGGTTAGTTCCAGTGCTCGAGCTGGTAAGAGGCTGATCGTGTTGTCCAGCCGGTTCCTGCAAAGGAGCGAGACCACATCCATCACTGAAAGAAAAATTAGAAAGGTGAGAGAGAGGAAAGAGAGAAAGAGGACAGAGAAGAGAGAAGGTAGGAATATGCTCCGGGGGAGAGGGGAAAATGTTTCCGCCTCACCCGGAGATACAATCATGGTGTCCCCCCTTTGGTGGGGGTTTCCCGACCAGAAGCAGAAAAACCGAAACGGTTAACGGCTCCGAGTACGGGAGGAGGTGCATCGGACCCGCTCCGTCCTCCGCGCCCCTAAATTCTAAATAGAAAAGAGCAAGATAAATTTAAAAGCATAAACAGTCAGGGTGTCTGCCCTAAATAACGTTAAACCGATAGGTCAGAAACCCAGGGTAAATCAGGGAGAGGGAAAGGGATGTGGGGTAAGCAAGAGTATAGGCTACAACAGCTTGGAACCAGGATGCGTGATTCTGGTCGTGAACCAGCCCTGGGAGCTCGGAAGGGGGAAGCTGACATAACATAGGGAGAAGGGGGGAGGGAGAGGGAAGACCAATGGTTAGTCACTGATCTGCACCAATGGCGGTGGGAGGGGGCTTAGAAAGTTCCCTCTAGGTGCCTGGTGCTAGTGCCCCTGTTCAAAAAAAAAAAAGGGGAAAGTCAGTCTGAAGAAATTTTCCTCCGGCATAGGTGAAGTATTCCTCATTTTGACAGGCTTGATATGACTGGTCGATCGAATTTGGGTGACGTGTAGGGAGCCCCGGGATCCGTAGGAGGTGCCATGGCCAGGAAAAGAAGAGTCTCCACGAAGCTTGCGTAAGTGCAGGTGTAAAAGAACATGGTGGTGAGCACCGAATGGGGGGGCCCGAGTTACCGGGGGAGCAATAGGGTTTTGAAGTAGCCTAGCGAGGAAATCCAGTGAGTTATTGATGCCTGGGAGTTTAGGTGTGACCAGACCCAGGAAGATGCGTGAATGGACAAAGGGGAGGTAACTCCTCTAAATCAAGGGGGTAGTCCTTCCTTGGCTTTCTTGGTTCTGGGCGTCATCCAAAGAGAGGTGAGAGGGCTAGATGGGGGCGGACATTTGGTCAAGTTGGACACAGAAGTCTGCATTGGAGAGGGTGGATCCTTGGGAAGTAATCCTAGTTTCTGCAGCAAGTGTTCTCCTTCCTGGAATGTGGAGAATCGGAAGGATTTGCCATTGAAATCAAACTTTAGGCTGAAGGGGAAGAGCCACCAATATTTGACATTCTTCTGCGTCAGAACCGTCAAAAGGGGTTTAGGTGCCCGTCTCTTCTAGATGGTGAAGGGGCAGATGTCCGCATAAATTTGGATAGCGTGCCCCATCAGTTGGATGTGTGGGGTACTCCGAGCTGCTCTCATCACCTCCTCCTTGACATTGTAGTAGTGCGTTTTAACGACAATGTCGCATGGGAGGCGTCTTGGCGTGGAGGTCCCAGGGCTCTGTGCGCTCGGTCAAGCTCCAATTTGTAAGTACGGATGTCGGGGATGAGGTTTTTGATAAGCGTGTGCACTGCTTCAGGAACGTCTGTGACAGACACAGGCAGTCCCCTAATTCTAAAATTAAGTCTCCTGGACCTGTTTTCAAGGTCATCGATCTTTTCCATGGCCCCCTCCAGTTGGCCGTGCAGTTCTCGAAAACTATCGGTATTTTGGTTCACCCGGTCCATCGTGGCATCCACTTTATTTTCAATGCTGTCAATGCGAATGCCTAGGAATTGGAGGTCTGCTTTAATATCCGAGGTAATTCTGGCTGCGGTCTGTGTTAATCCCCTATCTAGCATCTCTGCAAATTTAGAGAACATAAAATCAATGTCCTGGGGCTGTGAGGTGATTTGATCAGACCTCTGACAGAAGACATTAGGCCTGCTAGTGTGTGCTCCTGAGGACAGAAGCCCCTGCATACCATCCAGGGTTTGGCCCAGCAGTGAGACTGTGGTGGCTGGGGATAATGGTTCTCCACACAGAGTGGGTGAGGGGGCCTCTCCACATACCTCCTCATGCAAAGTGTTCCTCCACGATGTTGTGCTGGGGAGTGCTGTGAGAGCCTCTTGAGGCGGCCGTTCAGCCGCCATCTTAGATTTTCGTCCGTTTCTGGGGAGGCCTCCGGGAGCGTTATTAGGGCTCGATCTGCCTCTCAAATTCTCCCCCACAGTGTTCCCCGTGGATTGCCGATCACACCAGACCCGATGTAGCTGTGTGCGGGCTAATACGCTTGGTGCGGGGGGGGCGGAATGTCCGGAGCGGGACGGAGCTCCGTGTTCAGGCGGCCATCACACAGAGTGCCGCGCATGCGCCTCCATGACCTCATCATTCATATATAAATACAACTAGATATTGATGTAATTCTAAAGACAAAAGTACATATAAGTCACATATAACAGTATGATAAAAACAACAAACATTTACACAAATTAATAAAAAGCTATAACCTAAAATAGAAGGAAGAGAGAAGAACAATGGGGGGGAGGTTGGGGGTTTGGAAAACCTCATTGGCTCACTGACTCTGATTGACAGCAGCAGGAGCCAATGGTGCCCGCTGTGTTTCTCAGCCGTGCATAATCGGTGGATCGAGATGGGGCTCAGGTAAGTATTAGGGTGGCTGAGGGGGCTGCTGCACACAGAAGGTTTTTTATCTTAATGCATAGAATGCATTAAGATTTAAAAAAAAAAAAAACCTTCTGCCTTTAGAACCAAAAAAATAAGTGATAGTATTGATGTCCACATATGTCCACATATCTGATTTAAATGGATTTTAATCGGATGGAATAACAATTTGTTTATTTTTAAGAGGCTATGTTAGATGGATTGAAGGCAAGAAGAGATATATGCATTGAAGATAGGGACTGGAGGAAGGAAATATAAATTTTATCTGGCAATATTTGATCTAATAATGCCAAATCAGACTCCCACCTGTTATTGTAAAGCTGTTTCTGAACTCCTAGGAGGTGATAATGAACAGACAGATAGTTTGATTATTTTCCATCTGCATTGAACTTTTTCTTAAACCAAAGAACTTAAACTGCAGCATCCAAGTCTTTAGGTTTTGAAGAGGACTGTTGTCGCCCAAGGACAGGACTGCTACACACCTCCCCTTCTCCTCTTCTCTATAACAGAGGGGAGGGGTTCTGTAGTCCACAGACTACTTGAATGGATATAATAAAATACTTTCAATTGTATTTTTAAAAGACTTATAGGGATTAAATACAAGAAGTTCATTGTTGGGAGTTACATACACTTCATTGTTAAAAGGAGAAGATTGAATTTAACTTATCAAAACACTCTCTACTAAAAGCGTTCCTAATGAGTGTGGTCCTCACTGCTATATTGTAAAATGGTGGAATTTTACATAATATTTTGTTTGCATATACAATTTTTTATTATTCTTTTTTTTGTCATCGTTTGTTTGCTCTATATATTAGAGGTAATGGGAAAAAGTCCTAAGAATAGTCTGATATGTTTTCTATAATTTTACACTTACAGTACATTGCTTTGAATCTTTATGGAACATCCTCCTTAATAATGTGAAACACACATGAAGCAGGTTGGTGTAGGCTAGGTAGTAAAGATGAGCCCAGGTATGTTCGCAACTCCACGTCCCCACGCCCTCCAGGAAGCTGATACTCTGCAGCGCTAATCACAAGTAGTGAGATAATTCCTGATCTGTGCAACTGCGATTAGCGCTGCAGAGTGTCAGCTTTCTGGTGGGCGCGGGCGTGGAGTTGCAAACACGCCTGAGCTCATCCTTACTGGGCAGTGGTATAGACAGTTATACAGACAGAAATGTATAACCTTTAACCTTTATTATACCAGACCTTTAAAGGGTTAGTTCACATTTAAAAAAATGTTATATGTTCCAGTTAAGGAGGCCCATATTAACAAAAAGCACTGTGCAGATTAAACAAAAGCAGCTCCTTTCATTACCTTTGTAGGTATTTCAAAAGCCGCATTTAGATAACCCTTATCCGTATCTCCTCATACCGTACATTTAAGATTGTCTCTGTGTAACTTCCTGCATCCCATGATGCCTTGCTGTTCTCCTTCTCTCTCCCTGTGCGTGAGGGGTGTACTCACTTTTGCGAGTACACCCCTCACATTCTTGTAAATATTTTATTATATCTTTTCATGTGACAACACTGAAGAAACTACACTTTTCTACAATGTAAAGTAGTGAGTGTACAGCTTGTATAACAGTGTAAATTTGCTGTCCCCTCTAAAAACTCAACACACAGCCATTCATTTCTAAACCGCTGCCAACAAAAGTGAGTACTAAATATAAAACAATGTGACAGTGGTACAATGAAACTATTGGTATGTAAAACATGTAAACATGTGATGAAAACATGCAGGATACAAGCACAGTATTCACATGTACAAAAAAAGGCAAATCGGTGAGGATGGAGTCCAAATAAAAATAAGAAAAAATGTACACCAAATAAATGAACTTCCTAAGAAGTGTGCCCAACAAATAGATGACTTGTAAATCCTCTATAAGGATGGTGATGATACAACAAAGTGAAACTGGCTGTGAGACTGTTAGAACAGGAAAATCTTCTGCTAAAAAGATGTAGATGGGTACTCTTACCAGACAAGGTGGACCCACTTGCCAGCGGCAGTGGGTCAATCAGGCTTGTATTGGCCAAACGCCTCAAGGTTCACAGTTGTACCGACTCAAGTATGGCTGTAACCTGGAAGATGGTCGCTCCAAATGAAGTAGGCCACTTGTCAACAGTATAGATTTAGCCGAAAACCCAAGACTCAGATGATTCTTCAGACAAAATGAGATTACGACCCGATGGGAGAGCCGACTGAAGGCTGGCGGTAGGTGAGGGAATAAGCTTGGTCGAACCGGGATGCAAATAAGGAAAAAATAGAAATGCTCCATATGGTGCAGGTCAAAAACATGGGGATTTATTCTTAAAAAGTACAAAACATTGATGATAGATGGGTACAAAAATTTCTTTGTGATCACAAGATAAAAAGTTTAAACGCAATGTGAGAAGCAAGTAGAGCAAGCCCAAACTTGCTTCCCACATTGCTTTTAAACTTTTTGCCTGTCTTGCAGGTTTTTTTTTTTTTTTCAGAGTTTACAACCACTGTAAAAAACATTCAAATGCCATGCAATTAAGTGTATAAATCTGTGAAATATCATCTAAACTTAAATTGTGCAGCATTATGGGTGAGACTACCCAAACCAATTCCCTTTTCACTTAGTATGTGGAAAAGATAACACACACACACACACAACATATACAGCAAACAATTTCCCAATAATCCTCCAAAAGCGATTAGTGAAAAAAAAAGAAGATCCAGTGTTTAGTAACGCTGATATATAAGGCACTTCTCAGACCCTTTATAACGTGGAGGTGTGTGGAGGAGTGAGGGCATATCCTTATTGTTGTGGGATGTGATGTGTTGAAGAGGGATTTTTTTCTGGATCTATCAGCTTTACACTGGATTTTAATTTTTTTCTTTTTTTTCACTAATCACTTTTGGATAATTATTGGGAAATTGTTTGCTGTATATGTTGTGTGTTATTTGTTTTCCACATACTAATTGAAAAGTGAATTGTTTTGGGTAGTCTCACCCATAACGCTGAACAATTTATGTTTAGATGATATTTCACATATGTATACAATTAAAAGAAAGGAATGTGGATGTTTTTAATTAAAATCATATTTCTATAAATATAGATGAATGGAGAAAGGTGTGTAGGGGGAGGTTGAGAAATAGATAGAAAAGAGCTACAAACAGAGAGAGATATAGAGAGAGGTATGGACAGAGAGCGATAAAGAGTGAGAGGTATAGAAAGAAGAAATACCTTTGATACCCAGTATATATAGACACATGTATACTGGGGGTCTTGGACTGGGTGAGCGCCGCGCACTGGATGGGGTAGTGGTGTGGGCGGTGCGTTCTCTTTAGCATACCTCCCAACATTTTGAGATGGGAATGAGGGACACCTACTAGCAAATCTATGTAGGCATAGGACACGCTCCAAGCCACACCCCCTTAAAGGAGAATTTACCAAAAAAAAGTTAGTAAATCCACAAGGGACTTTTTTTACCACTACTATTCCTTTATATTGGCTCTTAAAATTTACAAATGCAGTCATTTATAATTTGGATGAAAGGTTTAGCACCGGGAAACACTTTTTGAAAGATAAAAAGTGCATTTTATATACAATTATCTAGATCAGACCAAAATGAGGGACAAATGAGGAGGAATGAGGGACACTGCTCCAAATCAGAGACAGTCCCTCGAAATCAGGGACAGTTGGGAGCTACGGATATAGGGCAGTTTGGTAGGTTATTTGGCCTTGTGGAGGCTCTGGTGGTGCTACCCTTTGTTTCTTTCCCTGTTGGGTGCAAGTGGCTGGTCTTTCCTAGGGAGCAAAATAGTCTAGCACCCGCCCTGCTTTTATGTGTTGCAGTTTAACAGATTTTAGTGCCTGCAATGGTTTTCTTTTTAATGCATCCTTTTTACTTTATTTTTATCAGGGAAACCCTGGGAATAACGCCATTCCCCTCCTGGCTACATTTACTCCTCAACTGTAAATATGAAGATTATACATGAAACTTGTCTGCCTTTGTTCATCTCTATTATTATTATTATTATTATTATTATTATTATTATTATTATACAGGATTTATATAGGGCAAGCAGTTTAAGCAGCACTTTACAACATAAGGGCAGACAATACAATTACAAATAAGTAGGAATCATGAGATTAGTAGCTTGCAAAAGAAAGATAACATTGTTTTTGCTCCAGTTCAGCTCACAGGAAGTGACATGGACACAGCATTTCTGGTAAAATCAACAGACATTTTCTGTACTAGCAGAAAATATTCTTAACCTGGAAAAAAATAAAGCAGCCACACATCTAAGAATGTGTAAACTGCATCCCTTTGTCTTTAGTTAACCTTTAAAGTAAACTGAATGAACTTAGTGATAGTTGCAGTTAGCCTGTTGATTGGTATTACTTTTTGATCATTGGCATGAAAATCTCTCCATAGATTTATCATATCTATACATACACCTTCTGTAACTGCACCTGGAAAATTTAAAGAAAACACATCCTCAGGTAAAGGTACCTCCAAGTAAAGCCATTTCAGGGTTTTTTTTGCAAACCATCCTTGGTTCTGTCAGTGTTCATAATGACTGCTGTTCTCTGAAAGAATAATTACAGGCATTCGTTCAGCATCTCTATCTGTATCCATTCATCCTACATCCGACTATCCGTCTGTCTAGACCAAATAATCATTTATAAGTTTGTCTAGTGTAAATATATTATATGAACCTGCACGATTTGTAACAAAGTGCCCCCTCTGTTTAGAATATTAAAGAGCAAAGAATACTATAATATAAATTTACATTTTATCCAGTTTTGCATTGAATCTTATTTACAGTTTAGCATCAGTGCCATCTACAGGCTATATTGAGGTAAAACAAGGGCAGTCAAGCTCAAACTAACCTATATTACTAGGGGCTTATTTATAAAGCAGTGAATTCAACTTTCACCAAACATTCACTGGTAGAGAAACAATCAATGTCATTTAAATTGCATACACCTAGAAGATTCACCTGCAGGGAATGTTTAGTAAACATCAGAGTCATTGCTAAGAGGGATGCCAGCTACCTGCATCTGCTTTGGTGTTGGATACATTCCCTGGAAGAAGGAAACATAAAATATTGGTCATTTACTGTAAATAAGGCTATCCAGGGATTACACACCTTGTAGTTTGATTGGCCAGCAAACCTGTGCCTCCCATCCACTGATCCAAACTGCTATGATTAAGCAGTAAGCTGTGAAGAATTTTCATTTCAGGTATTACTGCAGCTCAAAGCCATAATTAAAGCAGGAAGGGCACACACTCCCCTCCCACCAGCCATAATATGCCTGCATTCATACCTTCCAACATTTTGAGATGGGAATGATGGACACCTACTAGCAAATGTTTGTAGGCATAGGACACGCCCCCTGTCACACCCCCTTAACCACTTCAGCCCCGGAAGGATTTACCCCCTTCCTGACCAGAGCACTTTTTGCGATTCGGCACTGCGTCGCTTTAACTGACAATTGCGCAGTAGTGCAGCGTTGCACTCCCTACAAATAGAGCTCTCTTTTGGTGATATTTGATGACCTCTGCGGTTTTTAGTTTTTGCACTATTAACAAAAAAAGAGCGACAATTTTGAAAAAAAAGCAATATTTTTTACTTTTTGCTAAAATAAATATCCCCCAAAAATATATAAAAAACTAATTTTTTCCTCAGTTTAGGCCGATATGTATTCTTCTACATATTTTTGGTAAAAGAAATCGCAATAAGCATATATTGATTGGTTTGTGCAAAAGTTATAGCGTCTACAAAATAGGGGATAATCTTATGGCATTTTTATTATTAATTTTTTTTCTAGTAGTAATGGCGGCGATCTGCGATTTTTAGTGTGACTGCGACATTATGGCGGACACATCGGACGCTTTTGACACTATTTTGGGACCATTGTCATTTATACAGCGATCAGTGCTAGAAAAATGCACTGATTACTGTGTAAATGACACTGGCAGGGAAGGGGTTAAACACTAGGGGGCGATCAAGGGTTTAAGTGTGTCCTAGGGAGTGATTCTAACTGTAGGGGGGATGGGCTACTACTCACATGACAGCGATCACTGCAGTGATCTCTGCCATGTCACTAGACAGAACGAGGAAATGCCTTGTTTACAAAGGCATCTCCCCGTTCTGAATTATTCTGGCTGTGTGCTACGGGTCTGATAGCCGGAGACTGCACTGTGTTGCACCGCCTTGAAGAATAAGTTCTGTCATCAGGTGAGAAAGAACCATGGAGAGAAGGAGAAGGGGATTCACAGAGAATTGGCGTTAAAGAGGTGAACGTGGATGGGGGTACAAAGGTGGATGGGGGGTACAGAGGTGGACAGGGGATACAGAGGTGAATGTGGATGGGGGTACAGAGGTGGACGGGGTA
Organism: Lithobates clamitans; assembly: GCA_037952925.1. Lineage (NCBI taxonomy): Eukaryota > Metazoa > Chordata > Amphibia > Anura > Ranidae > Lithobates > Lithobates clamitans. Next base: position 2,834,070 of record JBBGZY010000573.1, on the reverse strand, counting down.
CAGAGGTGGACAGGGGGGTACAGAGGTGAACAGGGGGGGTACAGAGGTGAACTTAGATGGGGCTACAGAGGTGGAAGGGGGGTACAGAGATGGATGGGGGTACAGAGGTGGACAGGGGGGTACAGAGGTGAACGTAGATGGGGGGTACAGAGGTGAACGGGGGGTACAGAGGTGAACGTGTATGGAGAGTACACAAGTGGACGGCGGGGTACAGCGGTGAACGTGGATGGGGGGTACAGAGGTGGACGGAGGGGGTAGAGAGGTAAATGTCGATGGAGGGGTACAGAGGTGACCGTGGATGGGGGGTGCAGAGGTGCCCGTAGATGGGGGGTGCAGAGGTGAACGGGGATACAGAGGTGAACGTGGATGTGCGTACAGAGGTGGGTGGGGGGGTACAGAGGTGAATGTGGATGGGGAGTACAGAGGTGAACGTGGATGGGGAGTACAGAGGTGGACGGGGGGGTACAGAGGTGAATGTGGATGGGGGTGGGGGGTAAATAAGTGAGCTGTGGATGGAGGGGTACAGAGGTGAGCTGTGGGTGAGGGGTACTGAGGTGGATGGGGAATACAGAGGCGAGGATGGGGGGGTAAAAAGTGAGCTGTGGATGGAGGTACAGAGGTGAGCTGTGGACAGGGAATACAGAGGTGAGCTGTGGATAGGGGGGGGTACAGAAGTGAGCTGTGGATGGAGGGGTACAAAGGTGAGCTGTGGACAGGGAATACAGAGGTGAGCTTTGGATGGGGGGGAGTGCAAAGGTGAGTTGTGGTTGGGGGAAACAGAGGTGAACGTGGACAGGATTTACAAAGATGAGCTATGGGTACTGAGGTGGATGGGGAATACAGAGGTGAGGATGGGGGGGGGTAAAGATGTGAGCTGTGAATGAAGGTACAGAGGTGAGCTGTGGACAGGGAATACAGAGGTGAGCTGTGGACAGGGAATACAGAGGTGAGCTGAGGATGGGGAGGTACAGAAGTGAGCTGTGGATGAGGGGGGGGGGGTACAGAGGTGAGCTGTGGACAGGGAATTCAGAGGTGAGGATGGGGGGGGTAAAAAAGTGAGCTGTGGATGGAGGGGTACAGAGGTGAGCTGTGGACAGGGAATCCAGAGGTGAGCCTTGGACAGGGAATCCAGAGGTGAGCTGTGGACATGGAAGCCAGAGGTGAGCTGTGGACATGGAATCCAGAGGTGAGCTGTGGACAGGGGATCCAGAGGTGAGCTGTGGCCAGGGAATACAGAGGTGAGCTGTGAACAGGGAATACAGAGGTGAGCTTTGGATGGGGGGAGTACAAAGGTGAGCTGTAGATGGGGGAAACAGAGGTGAACGTGGATGGGGTATACAGAGGTGAGCTATGGGTGAGGGGTACTGAGGTGGATGGGGAATACAGAGGTGAGGATGGGGGGGTAAAGAAGTGAGCTGTGGATGAAGGTACATAGGTGAGCTTTGGACAGGGAATCCAGAGGTGAGCCAGGGAATCCAGAGGTGAGCTGTGGACAGGCAATACAGAGGTGAGCTGTGGACAGGGAATACAGAGGTGAGCTGTGGATGGGGGGGGGTACAGAGGTGAGCTGTGGATGGGGGAAACAGAAGTGACCATGGACAGGGATACAGAGGTGAGCTGTGGATGGGGGGTGGTACACAGGTGAGCTGTGGATGAGGGGTGGTACACAGGTGAACTGTGGATGAAGGTGCAGAGGTAAGCAAAGTAGTGTGCAGAGGTGACCAATAGATGGTTACTCTGGGGGGAGGATATGCAAGTACTGCCCCTTATGCTGATTTTTTTCTGTGCCCTGTATGATATAAACACCTCACAGTAGACACTCCCGATCCCTGTGTGTCTCCCCCCCATTCTTCCTGGACTCCCCTATCCCCCCCATCATCCTGGACTCCGCTATCTCCCTCTCCCCCCCACCCATCATCCTTTACTCCACTATACAGAGGTGAGCTGTGGACAGGGAATCCAGAGGTGAGCTGTGGCCAGGGAATACAGAGGTGAGCTGTGGACAGGGAATACAGAGGTGAGCTTTGGATGGGGGGAGTGCAAAGGTGAGCTGTAGATGGGGGAAACAGAGGTGAACGTGGACGGGGTATACAGAGGTTAACTATGGATGAGGGGTACTGAGGTGGATGGGGAATACAGAGGTGAGGATGGGGGGGGGGGTAAAGAAGTGAGCTGTGGATGAAGGTACATAGGTGAGTTGTGGACAGGGAATACAGAGGTGAGCTGTGGATGGGGGTGTACGGAAGTGAGCTGTGGATGGGGTGGGGTACAGAGGTGAGCTGTGGACAGGGAATACAGAGGTGAGGATGAGGGGGTAAAGAAATGAGCTGTGGATGGAGGGGTACAGAGGTGAGCTGTGGACAGGGAATCCAGAGGTGAGCTGTGGCCAGGGAATACAGAGGTGAGCTGTGGACAGGGAATACAGAGGTGAGCTTTGGATGGGGGGAGTGCAAAGGTGAGCTGTAGATGGGGGAAACAGAGGTGAACGTGGACGGGGTATACAGAGGTGAGCTATGGATGAGGGGTACTGAGGTGGATGGGGAATACAGAGGTGAGGATGGGGGGGGGGGTAAAGAAGTGAGCTGTGGATGAAGGTACATAGGTGAGTTGTGGACAGGGAATACAGAGGTGAGCTGTGGATGGGGGTGTACGGAAGTGAGCTGTGGATGGGGTGGGGTACAGAGGTGAGCTGTGGACAGGGAATACAGAGGTGAGGATGAGGGGGTAAAGAAATGAGCTGTGGATGGAGGGGTACAGAGGTGAGCTGTGGACAGGGAATCCAGAGGTGAGCTGTGGCCAGGGAATACAGAGGTGAGCTGTGGACAGGGAATACAGAGGTGAGCTTTGGATGGGGGGAGTGCAAAGGTGAGCTGTAGATGGGGGAAACAGAGGTGAACGTGGACGGGGTATACAGAGGTGAGCTATGGATGAGGGGTACTGAGGTGGATGGGGAATACAGAGGTAAGGATGGGGGGGGGGGTAAAGAAGTGAGCTGTGGATGAAGGTACATAGGTGAGTTGTGGACAGGGAATACAGAGGTGAGCTGTGGATGGGGGTGTACGGAAGTGAGCTGTGGATGGGGTGGGGTACAGAGGTGAGCTGTGGACAGGGAATACAGAGGTGAGGATGAGGGGGTAAAGAAATGAGCTGTGGATGGAGGGGTACAGAGGTGAGCTGTGGACAGGGAATCCAGAGGTGAGCCATGGACAGGGAATCCAACATGAGGGGGTAAACAGTACAGTTACAATAAAATTTAATACATCAATACATACGTTTATGTGTGTGATTGTTTTTTGGAATGTTGAGGTGGAGAGCAAATTTGCATGGGTGGGGGGGGGGCAAGAAAATGATTTGTCCAATCAATATTAAAGACGGCCCTGGTAGCACCCCTCAGCTGTATTGCTAGAGTGCTAGGATTTTTGTTTTGTTAGTGTAGGTAAATTTCAGGGTTAGCTAGCACCAAGCCTGTGTGTTTTTCTGGGTCAGGGTTTGAGAGACTCAGGTAGGCTGGATGACTCAGCTTCTCTAGTGAACTCCTCCCTGCTAGCTGGAAACTTGGAGAAGGCAGATAGGAGGAGTCCAGAAGGAGCTAGCTGGAGTATTCTGAGGGCCCTGATCAGTCCCCAACAGTAGGGTTAGCAAGGGGCAAATACTCAGGGCCAGTCCAGCTGGGGCAGTGTGGAGTTTGGTTGGAAGATGGAGATGGAGTGTTAGGCTTTTGGGGTCTTTGAGGGTAGTTCCCCAGTCTGGGGGGGGGGTGACTCAGGCCTGGGCTCAGGTGCTGAAGGGACCCCTCTTCATGACACACAGGGGGATCCTGACCAGGAGGCACAAGAGGACAGCAGGGGATAACTGCCACCAAATCTCCAGAGAGGAAGACAGGCACGTGGGCTGGTGAGTGTTACAGTCAGAGGACTGAGAGGCATGGCTGAAGGGACTGGGTGCAAGCAGTCTGGGATGAATGCAGAGTCAGTCTGGGAGGACTGTGGAGAAGTAGCCAGGAGGGCTAGAGAAAGGGGCAGCTGCAGCCAGGCAGGTTGGCAGGGCCTGAAGAGGTTGTAATGGGAGCAGTAGCCACAGAGAAGGATAGCTAGCACCAAAGACCTCTCTTTTTTCTACACCAATAGGGGGCCCATGGTCCCTGCCTGCAAAGGGCAATTACAAGGATCTGACTGAGTCTGTGTTGGATCAAAAGCAAAGTGCTAGCTGGTCCTGGGAATTGTATTTCTACAAGTGTGTGCTAGAGGTAGAAGAAAGGAGTGTTTATATACTGGATGTATATATGATGCAAGAAAAATGAGAGACTGGGACTTTAAAGGTACATCATATACAAGGCAAGACAAATATAGTAGTATAAAAAATATAAATAATTTATTTAGAAAAGACAAGATAAAAGTAAGGACTGCAGTTACAATCATAGTCCTAGGAAAGCAAACATATCCTAACCCTGACAAATGAGAGAAGTGAAATCGCATACAAATGTTTCGACATGTTTCACCGTGACGGCTTAATCAGGAAAAGGAGGAGGATATTCAATTAAAAAATATATATGTATAAGACAGCAAAATATGCACAGCCTTGAGTGTGTGAAGAAAAAAAAAATACAAAAATTAATACAATATAATACAATAAGATTATAACAATGCACATGCATGACCCCACATGGTGCACAAAACATGGGAAATACCACCCACTAGACATGTGCATTCATTTTCGTCCGAATTTTGGGTATTTTCGTTATCGTTTTAACAAATGATAACAAACGTGCAGAATCCAAAAACCGAAAGATCCGACATAAACAAATGTTTTATTTTTGTTTTCGTTGCGACAACAGTTCGATATAGATAGGAGATTTGGCATGACGCTGACAATAGCGATCTGTGTCCATCGAACCTGTGGTCGAATGTGCCTAACCTTAGCTCTATTAGTCCAAGATTATTCTACATAGAGAGAAAAGATTCGACATAGAGAGAAAAGATTCGACATTATAGAGACAATAGCAAAAAGGTTGAATGGTCAAATGCTCCGTCCATAGGCTATAGAAGAATTGTAATGTTGGTTGACTAGTAATAATAATTAATAAATATAATTATTACTAGTGTCATGTGGCGTTGTACAGTTTAGCTGCCCCGTCAAATATTTTTAGAACATTGGACAGACACCATAAGCCTTCAATGACAGTTTCAAGCTTAATTATTTCTGATTTTCGGACGAATGCATTTTTTAACGAAACAAAATAAATAAAACGAATTTCGGGAGTAACTAAATAAATTTATTTTTCGGACGAAAACGAAATTCCGAAACTAAATATTTCAGTGTGCACATGTCTACCACCCACCCCTCGGGAAGAAAGAAAGAAAGAGAAAAAAAAAAAGAAACCCATCACCCACACAAACCCAAAGAAGGCCCAAGCTCCATACCTCAGGGATGAGTCTTGGAGTGAGCACAGTTGGGAGGATCCCAAACTGCCCCAAAACCTGCTTCCAAAACCAGTCCAAAAATTGTCAGATCTCCCGTAGGGAGAGATGTGATTTGTGTGGTTGAAACAATCTGTTGAGAGTGCAGCTATGCCTGCAAAGTATTAAAATAAACTTGCGTCATATTAGGGATGAAGGGAGTACAAGTCCTTATAGAACTCATAAATGAACTGTACTCACCACAAACCTATATTTTTATTCATATGGTAATATTTCTATTGGGAGCTCATATGAACAAGAGAGCCACACGGGGCAAAGGCGTATCCTTTATGTATGAACCAGATACACCCATCTAAGGAATCTAAAAAAGACACATAACCACCTTTCAAGTATTCTTTAATATGAAAAATTCTCAAACCTATCCTTATAATTTCAAAATGAGCCTCTCACCTCGGTATGTCTTAATATTAGACTGCTCCTGCCTTCCCTAGATGCCAAGGCTGAGAAGACACATAGGAGTAGCAGAGGACCAAGGAACCAAACCCACAGAAGGGGAAAAGATAGCTGAGATCAATCTACACAACAAAGGAATACATATGCAGGGCATCATCATTCACAAGTCCACCAGGGTCCCAAACAACCATGTATCCAGTTTTACTTCAAATAAAGTAAATACCTTAAAGCTCGTCCGTGTCACTCATGAGCTCCTAGCTTGTTCAAATGCCTCTGCACCATGTGGGATTTAAATATCCCTCCCCGTGGCGCCAAAACACGGCGTGTGACGTTACACCGCAATGACGCCCCGCAGACGCAAGGGGGAGGTACCACGCAGTACGGACTGATGCCCGGAAGCTGGAATTGATGACAACATCCAGTACACAGTCTGGCATGGCCGATACCAGCTGTGAAAACAGTGGCAGAGAGCAAAGATAAGCTGCACTCTGATGAAGATGTAATAAATGCCGGAAAGCCGTAGGTGACTGGGTACCTCAAGGCGGGCCTGTTTAACTAGACAGCACCACCCCTAGGGGCAGATTGCTAGTCCATAGTCCATAGCTAGTTACATTTAACAAATTTCAATTAGCGTTAGTAATGAATTATCTCAAATAACATATGTGAATTGAACATACCCTGTTTCCCCTAAAATATGACCTAGCGTGATTGTCGGTGATGGCTGCAATATGAGCACCCCCCAAATAAGCCCTACCCATTTTCCCCGAAAATAAGCCCTACCCTGAAAATAAGACCTACAAGGACTTTAACTAGGGCTTATATGGGGGGTAGGGCTTATATTGCAGCCATCACCGACAATCACGCTAGGTCTTATTTTCGGGGAAACAGGGTAGTACTTACTATACAGTTTCTTCCCATCTTGAGAGGTCATGCAGCTGGCAATACCCACCCAAAAATACAACCACCAGGCACAGACCAAGATGCACACATGCATGGCCACTGGATGACTTCAAAGGGCAAAGTGAGTGATATGAAAAATGACGGTATTAAAAAGACTGATACATCAGAGCAATTCCCCACAGTCAAAATGAACACTGCAGAATGAGGGATATCAATCACAGGAAAGGCTTGTAGCTGATGCCCTCATTAAGGCCCGGAAACCGGGTCGCCTGTAGCGTATGGATCCATCTTGTCTCTAACTAGAGAAGCTTCTTGTCAATGTCCCCCCCCACGTTCGTGTTGGGGTAGGTGTTCAAGGCTAAAAAAAACAATGTACTTAAGATTAAAGTTGTGATACAGCCCCACGTGTCGACTTATGGGTGTTTCCATCTTGTGTTTAGAAATCAGAGATACATGGTCTCTGATTCTACAAAACAGTGGGTGCTCCACAGCAACATTTCATTAGATACACAGAACCAACTGATTGACAGTTGGTCCTGTGCTTGGCAGGGCCATCTTAAGAGCATTATAGGCCCCCGGGCAATACAGTGCACTGGGGCCCTGTCTACACAATCACGCACGAGAATAAAAATGCAAATTATCAATAAGGCTATATTTATTGGTACTTCCAACAAAATCAGTGTTTAAACATTAACACAACGTTTGGACAATATAACACGAGCTTGATGGGCACAGTGGCAGCGTTTGATGGGCACAGTGGCTGCGTTTTATAGGCACAGTGGCAGCTTTTGATGGGCACAGTGGCAGCTTTGATGGGCACAGTGGCAGCTTTGATGGGCACAGTGGCTGTGTTTGATGGGCACAGTGGCTGTGTTTGATGGGCACAGTGGCAGCTTTTGATGGGCACAGTGGCAGCCTTTGATGGGCACAGTGGCTGCGTTTAATGGGCACAGTGGCTGCGTTTAATGGGCACAGTGGCAGCTTTGATGGGCACAATGGCAGCTTTGATGGGCACAGTGGCTGCGTTTGATGGGCACAGTGGCAGCTTTGATGGGCACAGTGGCTGTGTTTGATGGGCACAGTGGCAGCTTTGATGGGCACAGTGGCTGCGTTTGATGAGCACAGTGACAGCTTTGATGGGCACAGTGGCTGTGTTTGATGGGCACAGTGGCAGCTTTGATGGGCACAGTGGCTGTTTGATGGGCACAGTGGCAGCTTTGATGGGCACAGTGGCAGCTTTGATGGGCACAGTGGCTGTGTTTGATGGGCACAGTGGCAGCTTTGATGGGCACAGTGGCTGTGTTTGATGGGCACAGTGGCAGCTTTTGAGGGGCACAGACAGTGGCTGTGTTTGATGCACAACTTGAACTTACTTAAGTAGACAGTGTTATGCCCCATACACTGTCGGACATTGATCGGACATTCCGACAACAAAATCCTAGGATTTTTTCCGACGGATGTTGGCTCAAACTTGTTTTGCGTACACACGGTCGCACAAAGTTGTCGGAATTTCCGCTCGCCAAGAACGTGGTGACGTACACCATGTACGACGAGACTAGAAAAGGCCATTTCAGAACCAAGCGCGGCACCCTTTGGGCTCCTTTTGCTAATCTTGTGTTAGTAAAAGTTTGGTGAGAGACGATTCGCGCTTTTTCAGACTCGTGGTTTTCAGATCGTTTTCTGCTGTTCAGTTTGTGCTTGTGGGTTTGTATCTGCTCTTCAGTGCGTGCAGCAAGTGACGCGTGACTCTTGTCATTCGGTTCTTGTTCGTTCGTTACTGTTTTTCAGGTCGCTCTTCACAGGCCTTGCTGTTCTTCAGTGCGTTCTGTTACTTCGTTCTGAGCAGCCGACCATTTTCTAGCCATGTTGCGTATACGTACTCCTCGTAGAGTTCATGCTGTGCGGGGGCTTGGTGTTGGGGTCCTGACCTTGACACAAGTCCAGTCCATGAACAGGGTGGGGAGGAGTTCATGGACCAAGAATTGGTTGCTTCAGCGTGACCAGTTCTTTCATATGCCTTTGCTCTGTGAGATCCGTGAGAATAATCCTGATGATTTCAGGAACCTTCTCTGGATGACGTTTCAGATTGCGTTCAGATGGGGTGAATTCACCCCAGGAAAAGCCAAATTTTGAAGACACAAATTTCCGAAAGTCAACATGTGCTACCTGCCATCACGGGGGATCAAGGGACATGTATTGGGGGTGCAACCCCTACCTCACAGCTACTTTTTTATTGAGGAAGTGGTTGCACCCCCAAAACGCGTCCATTGATCTCCCGTGATGGCAGATAGCAGATGTTGACACACTGTGTGCATCTTCAAAATTTGGCTTTTCACAAATTTGTCACAAAATGGCACTCATTTTTAGCACACAAAAAATCAAAGGAATTTTGAGGCGTTTTAAAATCTCCCTAAAACATCAATGATGTTCTTCATTTTTTGTTGAACATCATTGATGTTTTTCTGGCTGTTTTCCAAGTCCCTATTACACCCCATGATCTCCCCGATCAGGATCTGTGCACTTTCCGAGGTGAAAGGATCTGGATCCACAACATCACGATCACCTAAAAAGATAGAAACCAAAAAACACCATGTATTATAAATATACCAGCGTCAATCTCTTACTTGAGCCTGTGGTCGCAGACACTCACCTGTTGTGGTGCCAATTTCCACCACATCTTCCTCCTCCTGCTCTGCTTGGCTTGGGTGGATTTCTCCTTCTTCCAGAGGTGGGGGGTCTGTGGTCTCCTCGGATGAGGGGTGTCCTCTGAGTCTTTTCTCCCCTATGTAAAAAAAATAGATATACTTAGCACACAGATATTTGATGGCAGAAATAGGAATATGAAACATTGCTTGGAAGTGGGGTACAATTGTCTGTTTTGGCAGAGTTCCAAGATGTTGCTTTTTTCTTGTCCTTTGTCAAGCTTGAATACTTACCTGTTTTGTCCAAGCTTCACAGATGGAAACACCCCTATAGTATACACTGGAGCACCTGTGTGGGCCCCCTAATAAAAAGGGTGTTCTTGTGTCCCACACTAGTGCTCCAGCGTCCAGATGTAAAAACTGCTGCTGAGTGTCCTCTCCTTACACAGAATCTAGTTTGCATTTCATTCTAGTAACAAACCCATCTACACAACCAAATTTATTTCAGACAAGTAGGCCCTAAAAAAATGTGGGCAAATGCATATGGCCAAAACAATGGTGTTTTCTAGGCCGAACGAAAAATGTTTGATACGAACGAATAATGTGCCCATGAACATGAAAGTTGCCATTTTAAACTGGATAACAGTTAAGAAAAGCACATGGAGCAGCACGAACGTAATAAACATAAAAAGAATAGGAACACAGGACAACTACTTACTTTTTTGCAGCACTCTCCGGATCTTTCTGTACTGCTCATGCTCTCTTAATTTGAGGTCCGACCACCGCTTCCTGAGCTGATCTTTCGATCGTTGTACCCCGAAATTCCGGTGCAGACTCTTGACCACTTTCGCCATGATCTTGGCCTTGACATTGGGGTTGGAGTAAGGTCCATACTTTCCATCATAGTCGGCCCTCTTCATTATGTCGACCATCTCCAACATCTGCCCAAAGGACATATTTGATGCCTTATATCGTCTCCTTCTGGATCGGGATGTTTCTGCCTCTGGCCTTTCCTCCTCCTCCTCCTCGTTGGTGTAATTACCAGACACCTGCTCTGTCTCCGCCATGTGCTCTTCCCCACTACAACGAACGAGAAGGGGCGGGGAATAGACTAGAAAGAACGTCAGGGGCGGGCGGAGTTTTGCGCATGTGCAGTGTCTATAAAGCGTAACACGCGTGCATTGTACGTACGATCTGTGAGCGGAGGAAGGAGTAACGGAGGCGCCGATCGTGATTGCGAAGGTAAGATTTAACATTGGGCCTATACTGCTTCTAGATTGAGGCCTGTATTTGCACAAGTTTAGAAGACTTTAGGCTGACATTAGGGTTTGTCTTGTGTTGTGTCTTGCAGTGAAAATGGATATCTTGAAAGATAAGGACTTTATGCCAATCTTTATTGATATGTTCAGGGAGCTGCCCTGTCTGTGGCAGATAAACCACCCTGATTATAAGAACCAAACAAAGAGGAAGGCAGCGCTGAATAATTTGTTGGAATTTGTGAAGCAGGTGATCCCCACGGCAGACATCACGTATTTGAAGGTTCTAATTGGTGGCCTGAGGAGCACTTATCTAAGGGAGCGCAAGAAGGTCCAGGATTCCCAGAGATCCGGAGCTGCAGATGACATCTATGTCCCCAGGCTCTGGTACTATGACAGGCTACATTTTCTGGCAGGTCAGACTGAACCCAGGCCAGCACTCTCCACTCTTCCTTCCACGCTTCCTTCCCCCCCAGCTGAGGCTTCAGACGCCCAACCTGGGCCTTCCAGGCAGCAACTTGTGGAGGAGCCCAGCTTGAGCCAGGTATAGCATTCTTCTAAATATTCATGGTTGTCCAATCAATGATGTTAACTAGATGTTAGTTTGGATTGCTAATTTATGATTGTGATTGATGAAGCAAAAACTAAAACCATGTCCCTTTTTCATACACAGGGAAGTCTCAGTCAGGAGGTGGCCGGGCCAAGCAGGCTGCTTGATATCCAGGTCCCTCCCCTACACCTTCAAAGACAAAGTGGCAGGAAGAGGAGTAACCTGGAGGAGGCTGTCATAGGCCTTTTTTGGAAGGCTACAGAGGCCCTGAGAACCCCCTACAGTGTGGAGGAGGACTTTGCTAGCATAACTGCCTGCAAAATGATGCAGATGGAGGAGGGCCAACGACTTCTGTGTGAGTCCTTAATTTTGGAAGCTCTCAATAAGGGGTTGAGGGGCCAAAAAACATGTGCTACCCACATTTGTAACCTCACACATAGTCCTCCTCCTCCTTCTCCTCCTCCTCCAGGTCCTACTCCTCCTCCTCCTCCTCCAGGTCCTACTCCTCCTCCTGCCACATCTCCAACACCAGAGCCACAGCCGGGAAGAAAGCATGGAAGGAAGACCAGAGAGTGATGGCCCTGGGTTCAGTCTGGTCTGGCAAAATATGCAGCCTCTTGTAGTACCACAGCCTGGGGACACAGATGTCATCTGCTGCTTTCCGGATCGCTGGGACTTCAGGACCAGACTGCACTCCCTTAGATATGGACTCCTCAGGCCACCAATTTTGCTGTAAAAGAATTGATGTCTGCCCTGGGGGTCAAAGGCTTCGCCAATTTCTGCTGTTTATCCAGCGTTGCCTCCCTCTTTGTTTGGTTCTGAGCCCTTAATAAAGGAATTTTTGTTTCAATTATACTCGCCTATGTGTGTTTTCCTTCAAAAAGGACAGTTTGTTTGTGAGTAGGCAGGTACATTTCAAAAATACAATGTGAAATTAACAAGAGACACCAACACCAAGCAATATCCTTGAGATTAAATAATACAAGATATCAATGGTGTTGTGGTAACTTGACACACAAAACACACACAAAAAGATTATGGAGTAAAACCCAAAAAAACAAAAAAAAAAACATCAGCCTTGAAAAAAATACAAACCCAAAAAAAATAAAAAATCAGCCTTGAAAAAAATATAAAACAAAACTAAAAAAAAATCAGCCTTGAAAAAAAAACAAAACAAAAATAAAATAACAAAAAAGAAATTTGGTCAGATGTGACAAATCAAAATATATTGAGGGAATCATGATAAATAATAAAGAAAGAAGTTTGTGAGAAGTCTGTGTGAATATGAGCAGCAAAACTGCTTCATTCTTCTCACATTATAAAGAAGAAGAGAGTGCGCTGTATTAAACAATTTAAAACATTGCAGCGTGACAAAAGTGCTGTATCCATTCTGAACGCTAATTTTACCAGACCGAGCTGTTCCGTCTCGGAATTTCTTCTTTGTGCGTCGGAGTTGGCCAAACACAGTTGGAATTGACGCGATCGGATTTCGTTGTCGGAAAATTTTATAGCCTGCTCTCAAACTTTGTGTGTCGGAAAATCCGATGGAAAATGTCCGATGGAGCCCACACACGGTCGGAATTTCCGACAACACGCTCCGATCGCACATTTTCTGTCAGAAAATCCGACCGTGTGTACGGGGCATTAGACTTACTTGTGGCCGCCGCCCTGGTGCAGTACAGTGTGTCACTCACAGCAGCAAAGCAGCGCCAGCTATCAAGGGCCGTCTTTCTGCTCTGTTCCCTCTCCACGCTGTCTGAAGAACATGGCAGAGGTGGGCGGAGCTTGTTTACTAGCAGTTGGGGCGACCACGGCACGCTATGAATGCTGGGGCGGCCATGGCCTCTGACTGACGTCACTGGTTGCTAGCTAGACGCTGGGCGGCCGGCGATTCTAGCAAGTGAGTAACCAGTGCAGTCAGTCAACTTAAGCAGCAGATTGCAGTGCTGAGGATCGGCCCTGGATGGGGCCCTCCAGACAAGTGGGGCCCCCGGGCAACTGCCCAGCGTGCCCAGTGGAAAAAACGGCCCTGGTGCTTGGGAGTCCAGGTGTTGCTGTTGAGGAGTTCAATGCTTTTTCCCGCAATAATAAAAGGACAAAAGCTGCACTTGCCACATGGGTAAGTACCCGTTGATCTGGTTTAGGTTGTGTCCATACTCATGTGATGACTAGTAACCAGGGTGTCTCTGAGTGAGCGGGATCTTTTATAAGTAATCTCTGGATAGGGTTTGATAAATTTACAAACTCTTTGGTCGGCTGCCAGTAAATACCAGAATTTATTGTAGATGTTTCCTACTTTGGCATGTTGTCGGCTATATTTGGTAATGATGCGTGTCGATGTGGATGATTTGTCCCACCTAGGCTTATATAATAAGTTGTGTCTATTGAGATTTTGTACTCTATTGAATGCTTTTTTTAGACATGTTCTACTATAGCCTCTGGCTAGAAGACGATTACGCAGCAAATTTGCCTAGTTCTGAAAGTCCACATCTTGTGTACAGTTACGTTTTAATTTTAAAAATTGACTGTAAGGAATACTTCTAATCAGTTTTTCAGGATGCGAACTGTTGGCATGTGGCAAGCTGTTATCCGCAGAGGGTTTTCTGTATAAGGTAGAGCAGATCATCCCTGTTTCATTAATAAAAATTTCTATGTCCAAAAAAGTTATCCTTGATTGGATGTATATAGTTTTGCTGATCAGATGGGCATCCCATATTAACACTTCCCCATTCAAGTTCAACCCCCCCACCTAAAAAAAACAAAAAAAACAAAGCTGCAATGACTGCTTCTTGACTCCAGAGTGTATGGAAAATTAATGTGCCTGGCTGTGCAGGGTGGGAGATATCCCACATTCACCAGTTGCTACGGGGGTAGCGCTACAGTATGTTAACAGATCACTAAATAGTTAAAGTGGTTTTAAAAGCAGTTTTTTATTTATTTTTTTAACCTTACTGCATTCTATGCTTTAAGGTAAAAAAACTTCTGGGTGCCACTCCCGATCCCCCTTATACTCGAGCTCCATCTCAAATCCAACGAGGTGCATGGGAGCAGCGACTCTCCAAGGTCTCTGTCTCCTCATTGGCTCAGACAGAAGCGGGAGCCATTGGTTCCCGCTACGGTCAGTCATAACCAGCCAATGAGGTGGTGCAGGGGGCAGGGCCAAGCCACGCTTTGTGTGAATGGACAATGTCTATTCAATGGATGATGACCGTATGTGCGATGACTGTAAATTTGACTGAAAATTGCCACAGATATGGCCAGCTTTGGAATTAGTCAAAGTGGTTTAAACTGTCATGTGTATGGCGAGCAAAAAAATTCTTTACTTCTTTAATGAATATTTTCATTGCTTCCCTCCCTTAGAAGGCTGTGGATGTTGTAATGCTCACCATACTTTGTTCCAAAGCTTTCTCATAGAAAGTCATCACTTCTCTAAAACACAGTTTGTCATACTTTTGATGTCGCCCACAACTGTGTCCTGTTAAACAAACCTTTGACACTCCAATATAATGGATGGCACTTATCAAAATGTGTCTAGTTCCATTGTAATGCTGTACTCCAGATAAAATGTTCAGCAGATTTCTCATTGGTGACTTCCTGGGGAGAACCAGGGCACTGAGCCAGCACAAACACTGCATCATTTTTATTCATTTTAATTACTTTTTGTTTTAACCTTGTTCAGTACTGGCTCATGGCTATACACAGGGGCGTAACTAGAAATCACAGGGCCCCATAGCAAAATGTTGTATGGGCCCCCCCCCCCACAAAAAAAAAAAAATGAACTAATGCCATTGAACAACAGATTACCATACCCATGTAGCACAGTACCCAGGCAGCTTATATTAATTTCGAACAACAAAATATGCAGTATACTGTATGCAGTAGAGCTGGACGATTTTCTCCAAATTTTTTTCTCCGATTTTCTCTTTCATCCTAGTACGCGGCATCCGGCCTCGCGGACTAGGCCGAAGCAGCGGCCTCGCCTAAAAACTCCTGCCCGCAGCTCCTCAGGACTGCCGCAGTGTCAGTGCCGGTCCTGGTGAAAATAAAAAAATCTAAAAAAATCGATTTGCTGAAAATTTGAATCGATTTGAATCTCAACTCGATTCAAGATTCAAATCGATTTTTCCCCAGCCCTAGTATGCAGCCCCTGAAAGACACACATGCATACCCTCATCAGTACAGACACCCCCTACCTCAGTGCAGACCCCCCAGCAGTACAGACACCCCTCAGTGCAGGACCTAACCCCCCCAGCAGTACAGACATCCCTCCAGTGCAGACCACCCCCCTCAGTACAGACACCCCCTCATTGCAGACCCCCCAGCATTACAGACCCCCCAGCATTACAGACACCCCTCTCAGTGCAGACACCCCCAGCAGTGCAGACCCCCCCAGCAGTGCAGATACCCCCCCCAGTGCAGACCCTCCTCAGTGCAGACCCCCCATCAGTACAGACACCGCACCAGTGCAGACCCCCCAGCATTACAGACCCCCCCTCAGTGCAGACCCCATCAGTACAGACACCCCCCCAGCATTACAGACCCCCCTCAGTGCAGACCCCCATCAGTACAGACACCCCCCTAGTGCAGACCCCCCTGCATTACAGACCCCCCCTCAGTGCAGACACCCCTCACCTCAGTGCAGGACCCCCCCAGCAGTACAGACACCCCCCCTCAGTGCAGGGCCCCCCCAGCAGTACAGACACCCCCTCTCAGTGCAGGACCCCCCCAGCAGTACAGACACTCCCCCTCAGTGTAGGACCCCCCCAGCAGTACATACACCCCCCTCAGTGCAGGACCTCCCCAGCAGTACAGACACCCCCCTCAGTGCAGGACCCCCCCAGCAGTACAGACACCCCCCCTCAGTGCAGGACCCCCCAGCAGTACAGACACCCCCCCTCAGTGCAGGACCCCCCCAGCAGTACAGACACCCCCCCAGTACAGACACCCCCCCTCAGTGCAGGATCCCACCCCCCCAGTACAGACACCCCCCAGTACAGACACCCCCCAGTACAGACACCCCCAAGCATTGCAGACACCCCCCCTCAGTGCAGGACCCCCCAGCAGTACAGACACCCCCCCTCAGTGCAGGACCCCCCCAGCAGTACAGACACCCCCCAGTACAGACCCCCCCAGTACAGACACCCCCCCTCAGTGCAGGATCCCACCCCCCCAGTACAGACACCCCCCAGTACAGACACCCCCCAGTACAGACACCCCCAAGCATTGCAGACACCCCCCCTTCTTACATACCTCAGAACAGCGCTGACAGTCTCGAGGCTCGAGCGCAGGCTCTTCCTCCTCCTCCTCTGTGGATGTAAACAGAGAGGAGGGGGGTGGCTTTAGTCCGCGCTGCTGAGGGACAACGAGCGACCTAAGGGTGTCACTCCTCTGGCAGTCACCTGGTGCGGCCCGCACCCGCCTACCAACGCCAGTCATCGGGCCCCAACTGTGTCGCTATGACAGTAGTTCCGCCACTGCATTGTGGTGGTGTATAGAGCCAAAAAGATTACAATTGTGTCGATGTCCCAATATTTATGGACCTGACTGTATGTCGAGCTGCCATGCAGTTTGTTGGCAAGCGCACCTAAAAGACCCACACCAAAGAACAAAGAGGACCTCTCCTTGCTCCTCATCAGCTGGGATCACCAACCCCACTATACCTTCATTTCTCTCTGAGACCTGCACTGAAAGGAATGAAGGTGTAGAATTAGATGTGTCACAGCCAAGTACTTGGGGGCAATCTGCTATTGGTACACCGACGTCAGATTGTAACAGGCAAATTTCCCTGCCCCAGCTCCTGCACCGCCGAAAGAAGTTCACTCCCAGCCATCCACATGCCCAGCGGTTGAATGCTAGCTTGGCTAAATAGCTAGCACTTCAACTGCTGCCTTTTCAGTTGGTAGACTCTGCCCCCTTCCATGAGTTTGTGGAATGTGCGGTTCCTCAGTGGCAGGTTCCCAAATGCCACTTTTTCTCACGGAAGGCGATTCCGGCTCTCTACCGGCATGTGGAAGGCAATGTCTTGGCCTCATTGGACAGGGCGGTCAGCGGTAAGATGCATATTACAGCTGACTCGTGGTCCAGCAGGCATGGACAGGGACGTTATCTATCTTTCACCGCGCACTGTGTGACTCTTCTGGCAGCTGGGAAGGATGCAGGACAGGGTACAGTAGTGTTGGAGGTTGTTCCACCACCACGCCTCCAAAATGCTACTAGTGGTGATTCTGCCACACCTCTCTCCTCCACCCCCTCCTCTTCTTCTTCCTCCATGGCCTCTTCCTGTGCTGATTTGTCTTCGGAACCAGCGGTGCTCCGTAGACGTTCAAGGGGCTAAGCAAGCACGCAGGCAAAAAGATGCCATGCGGTGCTTGAGCTGGTGTGCTTGGGGGACTGGAGCCACACTGGGGCAGAGATGCTGTCAGCTCTGCAGGGGCAGGTTCAGAGGTGGTTGACGCCACGCCAGCTTAAGGCAGGTATGGTGGTTTACAACAATGGCACCAACCTCTTCTCCGCCCTCCGACAGGGACAACTGACCCATGTGCCCTGTTTGGCTCATGTCCTTAACTTGGTGGTGCAGCGGTTCTTGGCCAGGTACCCGGGCTTACAGGATGTCCTGAGGCAGGCCAGGAAAGTCTGTGTGCATTTCCGCAGGTCATATAACGCCAGTGCTCGGCTGGCTGACCTCCAAAAGGAATTTAACCTGCCCAAAAACTGCCTAATCTGTGACATGCCCACCAGGTGGAACTCAAAGTTGGCCATGCTGCAGTGGCTGCACACACAGCAGAGGGCCATCAATGAGTACCTGTGCGACTTTGGCACCAGGACAGGGTCAGGGGAGCTTGTTTTTTTTTCCCCACGCCAGTGGGCCATGATCAGGGATGCATGCACTGTCCTGTCACCATTTGAGGAGGCCACGAGGATGGTGAGCAGTGCCAGTGCATGCATCAGTGACACTTTCCCCCTTGTCCACCTGTTGGAGCACATGCTGCGTGGAATAATGGACAGGGCACTTGAGGCAGAACAGAGGCAGGAAGAGGAGGACTTCCATAGCTCTCAAGGCCCCCTTTATCCAGACAGTGTTCCTGCGTGCCCACCGATCACACAGGAAGAAGACGAGGAGGAGGAAGAGGAGGATTATGTCAGCATGGAGGTAGAGCCTGGCACTCAGAATCAGCAGCAGTCTTTAAGGGATCATTTATAGTCCCAAAAAACCCATGAACTTGTACATGGCTGGGAGGAGGTGGCTGTGGATCATGTCGTCCTTAGTGACCCAGAGGACTCCGGACCGAATGCCTCAGCAAACCTACGCTGCATGGCCTCCCTGATCCTGCAAAGCCTGCGAAAGGATCCTCGTATTCGTGATATCAAGGAGAGGGATCAATACTGGCTGCCAACCCTCCTTGATCCACGTTACAAGGGTAAGGTTGCGGACCTTATCTTGCTGTTGCAGAGGGAGCAGAGGATGAAACATCTTCGGGAGGCCTTGCAGAAAGGTCTGTGCAACGCGTTCCCAGAGACTGAGAGGTTACAAACTGCTGTTTCTGGGCAACGTGTTGCTGAGGTTTCGGTCAGTCAAAGAAGGAGCGGTGGAGAAGGTGGCGGTCTGACCAATGCGTTCAGACAATTTTTTAGTCCGCAGCCCCAAGGTATGATCGATTCCAGCAACCATCACCAGCGTCTGTTTTACATGGTGCAGGAATACCTAGGGGCAAGATCTGACTTGGACACCTTTCCCACCGAAAATCCTCTGGGTTACTGGGTCTTGAGGATGGATCACTGGCCAGAGCTTGCACAGTATACAATTGAGCTACTGGCCTGTCCTGCATCCAGCGTTCTTTCGGAACGCACATTCAGTGCTGCTGGAGGCTCTGTAACCAATCACAGGGTGCGCCTGTCCACCGGCTCGGTCATTCGACTGACCTTCATAAAAATGAATCAGTCTTGGATCACCACCAGCTACCAAGCACTTGATGCTGATGTAACCGAATAATTTTTTTTTAAAGATCGGATCCCTTCAAGACTGCCTATGCTGATGCTGAGTGACTATCCTGTTATGCTGAGTGACTGTCCTCTTCATCCTCAATGATCATGCTGTTAGCTTGTAAGAATATTTTTGGTTCTGGGCGCCGCCACCAGTGGCTAAGGCCCATTTTTTCAGCCCCTATTTAACAGGGGCGTGTAATTACAATTTTTGATGCAATATTTTGCAAGAGGGTTTGTTGCTGCGCTCAACTAGAGTATTTGTGAGGGGTTGCAGTGTTGTGGCACCAGCACCAGGGCCTAAGGCCCAATTTTTCAGCCTCTGTTTAACAGAGGCGTGTAATTACAATTTTTGATGCAATATTTTGCAAGAGGGTTTGTTGCTGCGCTCAACTAGAGTATTTGTGAGGGGTTGCAGTGTTGTGGCACCAGCACCAGGGCCTAAGGCCCAATTTTTCAGCCCCTGTTTAACAGAGGCGTGTAATTACAATTTTTGATGCAATACTTTGCAGTAGGGCTAGTTCCTGCGCTCCAACTAGAGTATCAGTGAGGGGTTGCAGTGCTGTGGCACCAGTGCCTAAGAATATTTTTGGTTCTGGGCGCCGCCACCAGTGGCTAAGGCCCAATTTTTCAGCCTCTGTTTAACAGGGGCATGTAATTACAATTTTTGCTGCAATATTTTGCAGGAGGGCTCATTCCTGCGCTCCAACTAGAGTATCTGTGAGTGGTTGCAGTGTTGTGGCACCAGTGCCTAAGGCCCAATTTTTCTGCCCCTGTTCAACAGGGACATTTAATTACAATTCTTGATCTAATATTTCACAGCAGGGCCCGTTTCTGCACCCACTAAGAGTAACTGTGAGGACTTACAATGTTGTGGCACCAGCACCACCACCACCAAAGGCCCAATTTTTCTGCCCCTGTTCAACAGGTGCATGTAATTACAATTCTTGATCTAATATTTCACAGCAGGGCCTGTTCCAGCTCCCACCAAGAGTAACTGTGAGGACTTACAGTGTTGTGGCAACACCGCCACCACCACCAAAGGCCCAATTTTTCTACCCCTGTTCAAGAGGTGCATGTAATTACAATTCTTGATCTAATATTTAAAAGCAGGGCCCATTTCTGCACTCACCAAGAGTAACTGTGAGGACTTACAGTGTTCTGGCACCAGCACCACCTCCACCAAAGGCCCAATTTTTCTGACCCTGTTCAACAGGGGTATGTAATTACAATTCTTGATCTAATATTTCACACCAGTGCCAGTTCCTGCACCCACCAAGAGTAACTGTGAGGGCTTACAGTGTTGTGGCAACACCAACACCTAAGGCCCCAATTTCTGCAGAGTATATAGGGCAGGCCCCTACTTTCAAACATCCAACTTACAAACGACTCCTACTTGCAAACAGAAGGAGACAACAGGAAGTGAGATGAAATCTACCCCTAGGAAGGGAAATTCTCTCCTGTAAGAGTTAATATGGGAAAAACGTGTCTCCTCTCCACTGATGCTTTATCACCAATGCTTGTTTCACTAAAAACCCCAAATTGTCAAAAAACATTTGTCATTGGGACAGAAAGTGAAGTGAAATTTTCTGAAGAGGTGCACAGACAGCAAAACAAATGTCACAGGGATGATAACCATTCCCTATGTTTTCCAAAAAGCTTAAAAATAGATTTTTTGGCTGGAGCTACACTTTAAAAATGTACCAGTTCAAAATTACAAACAGACGCTACTTAACAACAAACCTACAGTCCCTGTCTTGTTTGCACCACCTGTATACTGCTGTTCAGAGTATATAGGGTCTAGGGGCCCAACGCCTTTTCTTTTTTTAATTTGGGTGCGAGGTTCCCCTTAATATTCATACAAGACCCAAAGGGCTTGGTAATGGACTGGGGGGGGTACTCATGCCGTTTGTCTCACTGATTTTCATCCATATTGCCGGGTCCCGTCATTACATTAAAGCCGCAAGCAGTTTTAAATGACTTTTATTCTTTTAAAAATGTCATTTTGTGCAGGGACTGTTCTAAGCACGGGAAACACGCGCCACTTTACAGGCATACTATAGACACCCCCCAGGTACGATATTTAAAGGAATATTTCACTTTTTTTTTTCACTTTAAGCATCATTAAAATCACTGCTCCCGAAAAAACTTCAGTTTTTAAAACTTTTTTTTGCATTGATACGTGTCCCCTGGGGCAGGACCCGGGTCCCCAAACCCTTTTTAGGACAATACCATGCAAATTAGCCTTTAAATTTAGCACTTTTGATTTCGAACGTTCGAGTCCCATAGACTTCAATGGGGTTCTAAAGTTCGCGCAAATTTTCGGTCCGTTCGCAGGTTCTGGTGCAAACCGAACCGGGGGGGGTGTTCAGCTCATCCCTAACGATTAGGTTGGCATTCACTGCTACAAATCACTCTCCTTCAACAATTTTTAGCTAAGCCACAGAGGTGAATTCAGAGCGAAATTTTGCTTATTTTAGTAATTTCTCAGAAAATAACTACATATGATTTCCTTAGCGAGAAATCGATTGAAAAAGAAATAATGAGCC
The DNA here is from genome assembly GCA_037952925.1 of Lithobates clamitans. Classification (NCBI taxonomy): domain Eukaryota; kingdom Metazoa; phylum Chordata; class Amphibia; order Anura; family Ranidae; genus Lithobates; species Lithobates clamitans. Next base: position 2,812,323 of record JBBGZY010000573.1, on the reverse strand, counting down.
AATGGAACCTTGGTTTGCACTCCTCCATTTAAAACCTTCACTAGCTACCTTTGAATTACTGGCAGCTTAACAAACTTTTGCCAAAGCTTGGAAGAAGCAATTCGTACAATGTGAAGAAGTTGAAAAGCGTATTTTTCATTAATGAAAAACTCACTAGCATACTCACAGACAGGGCCGGTGCTTGGCGATTTTGCACCCTAGGCAAGAGCAGATGGGACTCATCGGGGCAGCGGTGCCAGCTCCTGCTCCAGCATGAGCTTTTGGGCTTGCTTGGACAGCCAGTAGTCGTGCAGCTGGTAGCAGCCCTCCAGCATGCTCCTGAAGTCCCCCCAGCTGTCCCCCCGGGAACCAGCTCAGTGTTGCAGTGTCGGCTGAGCTGCTGCTGACCTTCTATGCAGCCCCCCCCCCCCCGTGACGGATGTCCCCCATGGCTGTTGCTTTCTCTAGACTGGCAAGAAGAGAGTCAGTCAGCGCCTCAGCTCTGTGTAGGGTGGCAGTTTTCAGTCCCTCATGTTCCCCAGCCAGGCTAGTAGGGAAGTGAGTGGCCATGGCTGAGCACCCTAGGCAGCAGTGCGCCCTAGGTGGCTGCCTAGTTTGCCTAGCAGAAGAGCCGGCCCTGCTCACAGACACGCACAAAAAAATGTGTTACGTGTGGACTTCATGGATTAATTCCGCTCACATATCACTTTCATCTGACAGTCTAATTTCAAAGCCTCCCCAGCTACCGGCCAATCCCTTTTCTTAATTCTTTAACCACTTTAGGACTGCCTGCCCGCATTGTAGTGCGGATAGGTGGCTCCTACAGGCACAGCGATGTACCTAATACACACATTAACACTTGATAGGCACACACTTAACCCCATGATTACCCCAAAATGTTAACCCTTTCCCGGGCAGTGTCACTGTATTAGTGTCACTGGTGATGTCAGTGTCAGTTAGTCAGTTCCCACCCAGTGCTGTTTATTGTCAGATTGGTCACTGCATTGATTACATTTCCACTATAAATTGCTGATCACCTCTATTACTACTATAAAAAATAAATAAATAAATAAAAATTCCAGTATATACAGTATACCATAATTTGTAGACGCTATAACTTTCACACAAGCTAATCAATATGCAATTATTGGGTTTTTTTTTTTACCAAACACATGTAGCAGCATACACACTTGGATATGTTTTACAGCAAAAAGTAAAGAATAGATGAATAATAGCGCCTGCTCCACCTAGAGTTTATACTAGATCTCAATGGGGTACTCCGTGTCTGTGACTATACCTTATTTGTATCATAAAGGATATAACCCTGATGATGACTACCAGAGCCAGGGAGAACTAATATTTCTCCTCAGGGTGCAGGTTACTAGGCATAGTGGGTGTAGTGCAAGGTAGAAAGATTGGTCACTTTTTGTAAACATGAACAAAGAGAGTTTTATTTCTCTTAACACTAACAGTGGGGAGAGAGAGTTTAGGGCACAGGACACCCTTAGGCAAATGCAATAGCAATTAAGGAAAACTCCGCAGACAAAAATAGAACTAGGCATTAAGCTTAATGCAGTGATCTGTATCAACCGCTGTCTCCTATGTCAACAACTTCTCTCACTGTATCCTACTGTAGATCTTCCAGTTTAACTCACAGTATCCGCCTGTAGATCTTCCAGCTTAACTCACAGTATCCTACTGTAGATTCTTAAGCTCAGCTCGCCATCTCTCTCACTAGACTTCTTGGACTCTCAGCTACCTGCTGGATTCCCAAGCTTCAACCACAGCTAACCGCTGTACTTTATCTTCAAGCTTTACTTACAGCTACCCGCCGTACTCCTCCAAGGTTTACTCACATCTACCCGCTGCCTTCCTGGATGAATCTCCCCTGAAGCTTTCCCACTTACTTCACCGTCCCCGGCTAGTGAAGCGTCTGCTCTGGTACTCCTTTAGAGCTTTATCCCTTCCAAACTTGCCTCCAGTAACAGGAGTAGTCGTCCCTTTGCGGCAACTGCTTCTTGTTTCCCTCTGACATAATCAGGCTCCCCTTAGGCCGAGCCTCTAACACATGTAGTTCCGCCCCAGGCTTCAGACTGAACCTTCGCAGCTCCTTCTTTGCGGAACCCAGAACTGCTGTATAGGCCCTAAGTGGACCTAGCAGCCAGCATGCCTCCTAGCTAGGCCTCAGGCATCAGGCCTAGCAACCAGGAGCTTCTCAACACACACCAACCCATCCCACAGCCTCGGGCGGGAAGAATCCCTGATCACCTGACTCCTCCCAAATAAATAGCATATCCCAGCATACACAGTGGTCAAAGAAACTCCTGCTGATTGGCTGAGACAACCTAGTTACCCATTACCTGAATTTATGGTAATCCATCATTCTAATGCCAAAAGCAACAGTATCACCTATTGACAGAAGAGAGAGACTACCCCAAACTCAAACTTAGGACAGAAATCTGTGGATCAACCTACCAATTAGCCAGGCTAATCACCACCTAGCACAACTAGATTTATTAGCAGCCCTGTTTAGAACCAGGGTGCTACACAAATGAATAATGCAACAGTGAAATTACATATAAAGTGCATACATAGATAACTGTGTAAACCAAAGTCCAATGTGATTACATTCATCAAATAATTCAACAGAAATATGTAAAATCTTTACAGTTATATTTAAAGTGGTTATAGTGATGGCTGTGCAAAACAAAGTCTTTTCCTTGTGAAAAAGTGCTGTGTTGTTCCATGTCCCATCGGTGTCAATGCATCGACCTCCTGGGGTCTGTGAAAGATCCACACTCACCAGATATTTTGGACTCCCTTACCTTATAGCAAGAGGAGTCTACTGCGCTTGTAGGTCATTAATGGGGACCAATTCCAATGTGATATCCTCTGATTGCTCCCCCTATGGTGGTATCAGGCTCCTCCTACTTACCAGACCGGCGAGTCCTGTCGGGCAGAGGGTTGGCTCCCTTACCCTCCGACTATTGGCCCCCTAAGAGAATAAACAGGGGGTACAACAGTACGGAGTGGTATGAAGGCCTGTATGGCTGTTCAGGTATTGCTGTCCGGAAGTCACAGGGTTAACTGTAGCAAAGACTGAGTAGACTGGAGCACCTTCGCTGAGCAGAGCAGGCTGGTGTGGACAACAGACAGGAAGACTGCAGACAGGCTGACAGGATCCCAGGGAGCAGGCAGATGGATGGTCAGGAGACAGGCCGGATTTGGCAACAGGCAGACGGCAGAGGTACAGTGGAACAGGCAAGCGGATGGTCAGACAAGCAAGGGTCGGTGCAGGCAGAGTTCAGAGAGTGGACGGGGGACAAGCCGGGTCAGTAGGTATAACAGGAACAACAAGGTACACGGTCAGGCTCTGGAACTACTAGCTGTTGATTAGGCAGCACTGGTCACCAGAACTCACTGGCTTAAATAGGGCTTTTGGCGCCAAACGACGTGAACGCGCGCGCCCCGGCACACACAGGCACGCGCGCCGACGCACCCTGACGCACACCACCGCGGGCGCCCCGCCTGCCAAGGTAAGAACCCTGACAGTGCCCCCTCCTCAAGGGCAGCCTCCGGATGCCCAGCTGGGCCAGCCTGGGAGCATGGGAATTCTTGAAGGTTTGTAGCAATTCGTTGGCATGCAGGTTACCTTCGGGTTCCCAAGAATTATCCTCGGGTCCATACCCCTTCCATTTAATGAGATACTGGAGCTGATTCTGTCTTTTCCTACAGTCCAAGATTGCCTCGACTTCGAACTCCTCCTCATTGTTGACCAAAACAGCCTCTGGTGGCTTGGCCTTACGGTCAGGAAAAGGATCGTGGATAACTGGTTTCAGTAATGAAACGTGGAAGACCGGGTGGATTCTAAGGGACTCCGGCAGGCTAAGTTCAAAGGCAACATCATTCACCTTTCTCTTCACCCGAAACGGGCCCAGAAACTTAGGCCCCAACTTCTTGGAGGGACAAGCCAACTTTAGATTAGCTGTAGAGAGCCATACTTGGTTGCCAGGTTCAAGGATGAGTTCTCCTCGCCTTTTCTTATCGAACATCCTCTTGAAGGAAGCCTGGGATTGGGCCATGGTCTCCTGCAGGATCTTACAGTTACTAGAAAAGAACTCCATAGTTTCCGTTACTGCGGGCAGAGAACATTCCGGGATAGAACTGGGAAGGAAAGAAGGATTGAATCCATAATTCGCAAAGAAAGGAGTCTGGTTGATGGCAGAGTGTAAGGAGTTGTTGTATGAGAATTCGGCGACTGGTAACAAGGACACCCAGTCGTCTTGAGTAAATACAGAAAAGCAACGGAGGTATTGCTCCAGCGTCTGGTTAGTTCTTTCTGTCTGGCCGTTCGTCTGAGGATGGTAGGCCGAGGAGAACGCCAATTCGATTTCCAAAGCGGCACACAGTGCTCTCCAAAACCGGGAGGTAAATTGAACACCTCGGTCGGATACGATATTCGAGGGCACCCCATGTAGCCTTACTACTTCCTTGATGAATATCTTCGCCGTTTCTACGGCTGTGGGAGTACCCTTCATAGGGATGAAGTGTGCCATCCTGGATAGCCTATCAATCACCACAAAGATGGTTGAGAAACCTTCAGAGGGGGGTAACTCCACAATGAAATCCATCGATAGCATTCTCCAAGGCCTGTCAGGAATCGGTAAAGGTCTCAATAAACCCCAGGCCTTTGAGTGGTTGCATTTATTCCGAGCACAAGTGCGGCAAGAACCCACGTACCTCTTACAGTCCTCCAGAAGACATGGCCACCAAAAGGTGCGTAGCACCAATTCTGAGGTTTTCCGGGCTCCGAAGTGACCCGCCAGCTTGTGGTCATGACATAGTTCCAGTACCAGTACCCTACATCTTTCAGGTACGAAAATCTTGCCTTCATGCCAGAGCAACCCATCATTTAAACTGGTTCCAGTAGGTAGAGGAATTTCAGAGGAAGCCTGTTTAATCCTGGAAATTAAATCTCCCTGGAGCAGTAAGAAATTACCTGCAGGCAGAATAGTATCAGGAGGAGTACTTTCCTTGGAGTCGTGGAACATCCGTGATAGGGCATCAGGTTTTCCATTCTTGGATCCGGGCCTGTACGTGATGTGAAAGGAGAAGCGAGAAAAAAAAAGTGCCCATCTAGCCTGTCGTGGTCTGAGTCGCTTGGCTGCTCTTAAGTATTCCAAGTTCTTGTGGTCGGTAAAGATGAGAACCGGATGTACCGCACCCTCTAGTAGATAGCGCCACTCTTCCAAAGCCGCTTTGATGGCCAACAGTTCCCGGTCTCCGACATCATAATTTTTCTCAGATGATGAGAGTTTACGGGAAAAGAATGCTACAGGAAACAAGAGGGCCTTGGGGCCCTGACGTTGAGAAAGTACTGCCCCCACTGCGATCTCCGAAGCATCCACTTCTAGAACAAACGGTAATGCAGGGTCCGGGTGCTTGAGAATAGAGGCAGAAGTAAACAGTCCCTTTAATTTCTCGAACGCTGCCTGTGCTTGGGATGACCAACAGAAACGTGCTCCCTGTTTAGTAAGTTCCGTTATTGGTGCAATGATTTTAGAAAAGTCTTTAATGAACTTCCTGTAAAAGTTGGAAAATCCAACGAAACGTTGGACTCCCTTCCTGTCAGAAGGAGCCGGCCAGTCCAGGATGGCCGATACTTTTTGTGGGTCAATCTTGATTCCTTCAACAGAAATAATGAGTCCCAAGAACTGAATACTCAGGCGTTCGAACTCACATTTATCTAGTTTGGCGTATAAGCCATGTTGCCTGAGCCGGACGAGAACATTCCTGACGTGCCTGCGATGATCCGCCAAAGAAGAGGAGAAGATGAGTATATCGTCCAGATAAACGATGACATAAAGGTCCAGGATATCTCTAAAAATGTCGTTCACAAAGTGCTGGAACGTAGCCGGGGCATTACAAAGACCGAAGGGCATGACCTGGTACTCAAAATGCCCGAAACGAGTGCGAAACGCAGTCTTCCACTCGTCACCTTCTCGGATGCGGATTAAGTTATAGGCACCCCGGAGATCCAGTTTAGTAAAGATTCTGGCAGTGCCCAGCCTTTGGAATAACTCAGGTACCAGAGGGAGCGGGTAGCGATTTTTAATCGTGATCTTGTTCAGTTCGCGGTAATCAATACATGGCCGCAGGGAATGATCCTTCTTTTCCACAAAAAATAAACCCGCACCGGCCGGAGAGGTGGACGGGCGGATAAATTTCTTTTTCAGATTTTCATCCAAGTACTGCTTCAGGGTACCCAGCTCCTGCTCAGTCAAGGGGAAGATCCGGCCAAAAGGTACCTCGGATCCAGGAAGCAATTCAATTGGGCAGTCGTAAGGCCTGTGTGGTGGTAGCAATTCAGCCCCCTTCTTGCTAAACACATCCGCAAAGTCTTGGTAAGGCTCAGGAATAGCTTGAAGCAAATCAACATCTGGTTGTAGACAGAGGAGTTGGGCAACCTCATGGCCTGTCCCTTGCAAGCAGTGTTGAAGACAGTATCCAGAGAGGAACTCGACATTACCTGTAGCCCAGTTGATTTGGGGGTTGTGCGCTTGTAGCCAAGGTATTCCAAGAATAACTGGAAAGAGAGGGGACGAGATGGCGTCCAGACAGAGATATTCATGGTGTTGCTGGCCCATGATGGCTTCTAAGGGGATAGTCTCCTGAGTGACTGGGCCGGAGCGGAGAGCAGAACCGTCAGCGAGATGAACAGCGCGGCTTTGAGTTTTGGTTTGGAGAGGAATGGAATGTTGAGAGGCAAAGGTCCGGTCAATAAAACAGCTGCAGGCTCCGGAATCAATAATAGCTGGGACTTGGATGGCCTTTCCGGGAAACTGTAAAGTGACAGAAATGGTTAGATGCGTGCCCAAGGAGGGTACAATAGTAGCACAGGTACGGACATCAGAACGACACTTACGCATCTTGTTGGGGCAACCGCTGGCGTAGTGCCCCGATTCCCCGCAGTAGAGGCAGAGGTTGTGTGCCCGCCTACGTGACTTCTCCTCTGGGGTCAAAGAAGGACGGAACAGACCAAGCTGCATTGGTTCAGGTGCATCATAGGTAGAGGCAGGTGGCGGAGCAGGAGATCTACTGGGTGGACAGGGTACTTGTGGAGTCATCCAGGTGGGACGAAGGGTACTGGTGGTTCTCTCGGTACGTCGTTCTCGCAGTCTACGGTCTATTTGGATAGATAGATTGATAAGGTCTTCCAGGGTCTGTGGTACCCCTACTCGTGCCAACTCATCTTTGAGAGGTTCTGACAACCCCATCCTGAACTGATGGCGCAATGCTGCGTCATTCCAAGCCGTGTCGGAACTCCAGCGTCTGAACTCGACGGCATAGTCTTCAGCTGCTCGGCGGCCTTGACGAAGGGCCTGTAAGGAGGCTTCTGCGGTGGCAGTGAGCTGGGGGTCTTCGTATAGTTGGGACATGGCTCCAAAGAAGGCCTCCAGACTATCCAAGGCGACAGACTTTTGCTCCAAGAGTCGGTGGGCCCATGTTTGTGGTTCACCAGTCAGCAGGGAAATAACAAAGCCCACCTTAGTGGCTTCCAGGGAGAACGTGCGTGGCTGAAGGGCAAAGTACAGGTTGCAAGCATTCCGGAAGGCACGATACTTGCTCCGGTCTCCGAGAAATCTTTCGGGTACTGGTACTTTGGGCTCAGGAGGTAACATGACCACAGAAGATGTTGAGGTGGCTGCTGCGGACCCTGGTGGACCGGAAGGTGCGGACAGAGCCTGCACACGTTCTTCCAAGCTGGAATATCCCTCTTGTAGGCTTTTCACTGCCTGGGTTAGACCCGCCAAATGTCGGCAAAGTTCATCCATGGGGGAGGCCCCCTGCCCGGACTCGGTCATGGCTGCCTAATACTATCAGGCTCCTCCTACTTACCAGACCGGCGAGTCCTGTCGGGCAGAGGGTTGGCTCCCTTACCCTCCGACTATTGGCCCCCTGATAGAGTAAACAGGGGGTACAACAGTACGGAGTGGTATGAAGGCCTGTATGGCTGTTCAGGTATTGCTGTCCGGAAGTCACAGGGTTAACTGTAGCAAAGACTGAGTAGACTGGAGCACCTTCGCTGAGCAGAGCAGGCTGGTGTGGACAACAGACAGGAAGACTGCAGACAGGCTGACAGGATCCCAGGGAGCAGGCAGATGGATGGTCAGGAGACAGGCCGGATTTGGCAACAGGCAGACGGCAGAGGTACAGTGGAACAGGCAAGCGGATGGTCAGACAAGCAAGGGTCGGTGCAGGCAGAGTTCAGAGAGTGGACGGGGGACAAGCCGGGTCAGTAGGTATAACAGGAACAACAAGGTACACGGTCAGGCTCTGGAACTACTAGCTGTTGATTAGGCAGCACTGGTCACCAGAACTCACTGGCTTTTGGCGCCAAACGACGTGCACGCGCGCGCCCCGGCACACACAGGCACGCGCGCCGACGCACCCTGACGCACACCACCGCGGGCGCCCCGCCTGCCAAGGTAAGAACCCTGACAGGTGGATTACCACCAATGATGACTCCGGGGCTCCAGGGACAAATTGCGCAATGTGCAGTATATGGAAAAAGAAACTCCTCATAGAGTAAAATCCTCAGATAATTTATTGGAAAACAGCATCATACATAATTATAAAAATCTATAAAATGGTTGCTAAAACTGTCAGTATGACAGAACTGGACGTCACAAAAGACAAAACATCAGTTCTGCTCGTGTGTGAGTAGTGGTCACTGCTTACAATTTTGCATGCGTTCCACTCTCTGGGCCGGTAGTGACATGTGGGAGAATCAGCTTGATGTGTTTCGTCATCTATATGCGACGTTGTCAAAAGCACAAAGCTCCCTTCCGTTCCAGTCTCTTAAGTTTATTTTTTTATTTTTATTTATTTAAGGTACTTATATAGCACCGTCAATTTACGCAGCGCTTTACATATACATTGTACATTCACATCAGTCCCTACCCTCAGGGAGCTTACAATCTAAGGTCCCTAACTTACATTCATACATACTAGGGACAATTTAGACAGGATCCAATTAACCTACCAGCATGTCTTAGGAGTGTGGGAGGAAACCGGAGTACCCGGAGGAAACCCACGCAGGCACAGGGAGAACATGCAAACTCCAGGCAGGTAATGTCGTGGTTGGGATTCGAACCAGCGACCCTTCTTACTGCTAGGTGAAAGTGCTATCCACTACACCACTGTGCCGCCCCAAGTAAGCTCGTCATGGCAAATTACGTTCCTCCACCTCCAATCATTCATTAGATTCAGAGTAGAGCATCAGGGAGTACATCCCACTGGATGAATATGCAATTTGTTAAATGTTATCCCCACCTATGTCGATGATCTTGTTACAGATGGCCTAAATGGGGACATCTTATGTCTGACCTTACTAATTACACTCTTCATATGCTTGTGTGATCTTTACTAAATAAGCTAACTAATGTGACTATTATGTGGGCTGTGTGGTCTAAATATATACTTGAGTAAAGTATGAATGTGATATAGTGGGATTAATTGGTAATAAAAATAAGAATAAATCAAGATAAAAATAAAATTTAAATAAAAAAATAAAGATAGAAATAAAACTCATATAAATAAAAATAAGCAAAAATAAAATTAAAAATAGAATGAAAATAAAAATAAAAATAGAAATAAAAATGAATAAAAATAAAATGAAAATGAAAATAAAAATAAAAATGACAATAACATAGATGAATTGAGATAAAAACGATGTCAGTAGTAGTGTGCTATACTTGTGTACATGTAGGTGTGTATAGTGTAAACTTCCCCTGTGGGAAAGTGGACTCCAATGTGATCTGCTCCTTACAATGTTATTTCAATATATTTAAAAATTGGAAATGAAGCAGTTAATGTCAATATCTATATTAAGCCCTGCTGAACTCAAACTACCCAGTTCATGTATCCAGCGGGTTTCATTCTGGGATACAGCTTGTGTCTTGTTAATTCCCCTTCAATGTCCTTCTATTTTATCTATCCTGCATACTTTTTCCAAGCTGGGATCTCTATTATGATATAGTCTATAATGTTGTAACAAGATGTGATATTTGTACCCCTTTCTTATGTTGTTCAGGTGTTCTCTTATCCTTACACACAGTGTCAGGGGCATATCAGTGGCCGTCGGGCAAATATGCGTGCACGCAGGTGCACAAGGAGCCTTTCCAGGACAATTCCGCTTAATTCCCCACCAGGGGGCGCCGGAGCGCTCCCGCGTTTGCCCGTACGCGCGTTCGCGAGTGCGTGCGCGCGCCCGTTCGCGCTAGCGCTGTTTTGGCGCCAAGGGCCCTTTAAAAGAATAACAGGTGCTTCTGTCAGGTGCTGTTCGTCTGCAGCTCTGTACCTGAGTTCCTGTATTCTGCCTATTTGCTGTATTTGCTAAGTGACCCGGCTACGTCTGACCATTCTCCAGTCTCCAATCCGACCCGGCTTGTCTGACCTTGTTTATCCTGATTACCTGTTGCCGAACTCCTGCCTGCCTGACTATTCTTGGATCACCCCTTTTTGCTCATACCTGCCTGATCTCCTGCTGAACAGACTGTCTGACCTTGCTTTGCCTGTGTCCTGTGACGCTGCTTCCAGCCTGCTTGCCAAGCATCCTGCCGCTGCCTTCTCAGCTACTTGCCTGCCTTCTGGCCTGCATCTGCCTACCTGCATCCGCAGCTCAGCCATCCCAGAGGGACATCCTTCCAGACCATCATCTGCTTCTGCTGGAACCTGCATCAGGCCCTCCTACCCACTGTGCTCAAGAGACCACTGTTCCCACTTCCAGTTACTCCTGAACCAGCGCTTAAGAGAGGTCTCCTTCTACCAGTCAGGCTCAACTACCAGGTACCTCACACACAGTTGCATGGTTGTCCTGCCCACATACTGTAGGCCACATGGACAAGCCAGTAAATACGTGACATGTGTGCTTTGGCACGTGATCAATTTGTTGATCTTGTATTCTTTGTTGATAACAAAAGACTTGAATGTGGTACTCTTTCTGTGTCTCTCTCTAATATACATTTTACACCGCCCGCATGTATAGAACTCTTTGTGATCAAGAAAGGTTCCCAATCTTTTTGGGGGATCAGGTTCATTTTTTAACAGTCTGTCCCTCAGATTGGGCACTCTCCGGTAGACAAAACCCTGGCCTATTGGGTAAAAACCTGGCCAGAGTATTGTCTTGGAGGAGAATGGGCCAGTTTTTTATATTATTTTTTCAAATTCCTTGTATTGTCTATGGTAATCAGAAACCAACACATAATATATTCATTATCTTTTTTTTTTATCATTCAAAAGCTCCCTCCTGTCCATTGCTTCCACTTGCTTTTCTACTTTTCTCACCTTATGTTCCTGGTATCCTTTCGCCACAAATCTCTCTATCAAAACCTCTGCCTGTTTTTTTATACTCATTTATGTCTTTGCAATTTCTGTGGATCTGCATCAGTTGACCCTTAGGTATACCCCCTAGCCATCTTGGATGGTGGCAGCTATATATGGGGATACACCTATTGCGGTCTGTCTCTTTAAAGAAAGTGCGTGTATATAGTTGATCTGCCTGTCTATAAACCACTAGATCCAAGAAATTTACTTGCTCCGAATTCCATCCTCCTAAGAAGGAAATATGGTATCTGTTATGATTGACCTCCTTTAGGAACTCTTGCAAGTCAACCTCTAAATCCCTCCATAGGATAATAACATCATCAATGTACCTTTTGTATACTGCTATATCTGGTCTGCTTTTTCCATAAATTTCTTTGTATTCCCACTTACTTAAAAAGATATTTGCCACACTGGGTGCGTGTTTTGCACCCATGGCTATGCCTTTATTTTGGCGGTAGTATGTTTTATCATGCCAGAAGTAGTTATTCTTCATGGCCAGTTCTAAAGCTACACTTATGAATTTCTGTTGTGGGCCTTCTAATTCTGATGATCCTTTTAGGGGCCATTCCACGGCCTCCAAGGCATCATCTTGTCTTATATTGGTATAGAGGGAGTCTACAGCTATTGTGACGAGAATGAGGTTTTCTTCTGCAGGAATTTTTCCAAGATATTAATTAGTTGTTTACTATCTCTGAGATGATACGGAAATTTCTGTGCTATTGGTTGCAGGTAGTGGTCAATATATTCTGTCATTCTGGAGAAAAGGGAGTGCACTCCCCTTATAATGTGTCTCCCCGGTGGGTCAAGTTGGTTTTTGTCAACTTTGGGTACTTGATATATAACTGGTAACCTTGGTGCCTCTGGTACCAGGTACCTATATTCCCTTTTGTCCAGTATGTCTTGTCTGTGTGCTTATTTCATTAGTTTCTTAAGTTTTGGCCTATATTTGTTAATGGGACTTGTTTTTAGCTTCTTGTATGTGTTGGAATCTTCTACCAATCTATTAAGTTCTTTGTAATAGTTATTTTTAAATAGTATTACAAGGCCTCCCCTTTATCCGCTGGCCAGATTACCACATCCTTTCTTTCTTATAGAGCTTTTATGTCTGCCCATATCGTGTTACTATGTTTATTTTTGAGGGGTTTCATCTCTTTTAAGTCTTTCTCCACCATAGACTTGAAAACTTCCAAGTATTGGTGATTTGAGCTCTTTGGGTTAAAAATCTAATTATTTCTTAAACCACTATGCTGGTAATTGGTGTTAGAATCCTTATTTTTGTTTTTACCATCTGCATAATATTTCTTTATGTTCAGTTTAGGTAAAAATCTATGTAGTGCTATATATGCCCTGAACTCTTTAAATTGTTGGTCGGGTGCAAACTTAAGTCCGAAATCCAGCTGCCTTAATTCTGCTTCTGTAAACTCTATTCCACTTAAATTAAAAATACCCTGGCCTATTATTGTCTCTTTCTTTTTGTGATGTTCCCTGATTGGGTTATCCTAGTGGTCCCATTTGCTGGTGTTTGTGAAAATCCTTCCTATAGGAGTCCTCATGCTGTTCTGTGGTGGTGGTTGCATATGCATGTTGATTATCTAATGGTGTGAACCTATTATACGTGGGTAGATTATATTTTGGTGGGTGTGCTGAAGGTGGTTGTAAATTAACATGACACAAGCTATATCCCAGAATGAAACCCGCTGGATACATGAACTGGGTAGTTTGAATCCAGCAGGCCTTAATATAGATATGGACATTAACTGCTTCATTTCTAATTTTTAAATATATTGAAATAACATTGTAAGAAGTAGATCACCATGGAGTCCACTTTCCCACAGGTTTTATACTATAAACACCTACATATACACAAGTATAGCACTCTACCACCGTCATAGATTTTATCTCAATTAATCCATGTTATTGTCATTTTTATTTCTATTTTTACTTTTATTTTCATTTTATTTTATTTTTTTTTAATCTTTTTGCAGTTAATGTTTTTTAATGTTAAAATCATCTTGGTGCATTTTCGCTTTTAATACATTTTCATTGATATAGTGCACAAACATACAAACAGAAAAAATGTAAAGTGTTGCACATTCATGTTGTCAAGGATGACTTCAAAGAATTGTGGACTCTAGAGGTCAAGTGTTCTTCTTCAAGATTAAGATTCAAGATAAGGCCAGAGAGAACATTAGAGACACTACTTATAACAGGACTCAGCAGTCCGATGAAAGTAACATAGATAAAGATTACTGAATATTTCGAACAAAGATTTCCCTCCGGCTCATGGGTATAAGAATAGCTCACCCATCTTCTGTAATTTTTATGTAGGTATGTGAGTAGCTTCCGAATAATTGATCTTTGCACTCATAAGTGTAAGTGAAATACCACACGCACTAAGAGATAGTGCACAGAAAATTTTCCCTAAGAGAAAAAGGATAGTAAGAAGAAAGAAAGAAAGAAAAGAAACTAATGCCGTGTACACACGGTCGGAATTTCCGGCAACAAATGTTCGATGTGAGCTTGTTGTCGGAAATTTCGACTGTATGTAGGCTCCATTGGACATTTGCTGTTGGAATTTCCGACAACAAAAATTTGAGAGCTGGATCTCAAATTTTCCGACAACTAAATCCGTTGTCGGAAATTCCGATTGTAAAAAATTCCATGTATGCTCAGAATCAAGCAGAAGAGCTGCACTGGCTATTGAACTTTTTTTTTTGGCTCGTCGTACGTGTTGTACGTCACCGCGTTCTTGACGTTCGGAATTTCCGACAACATTTGTGTGACCGTGTGTATGCAAGACAAGTTTGAGCCAACATCCGTCGGAAATAAAACCACAGTTTTGTTGTCGGAATGTCCGATCGTGTGTACGCAGCATAAGAGTAGCTATTCTCCAGGAATCCCTCTCATCCCATCATCATTCACAAACTTACCCGGGACTCCCTACGTACGTCGCCCAAGGCTCCCAGGTGGACTCGAACTTTGCAACTGTATTCTCCAAGGAACTAACCATTTTCTCCTGAGCCATTATCCAGGAGAATTTCCTTTGGGCTTCGTTGATGAGGACCTTTGGTTGTTTCCACGCTCTAGCTATGGTTAGTTTTGCTCCCAGTAAAATATAAAAGATTAAGTCTTGGGTGGCTCTATTGGTGTCAGGTATTTTGGCCTTGAGTAGTGCTATGGCAGGATCCTTGGGGATCTGACAACCGGTCACTTTGCGTATTATATGAAAAATTCTATTGCAGAATCCCCGCAGTCTCGAGGATTCCCACTGGATCATAGATCCAGGGCTATTACAGCCTTTAAAGCAAAGAGGTGAGGAAGAAGGGAACATTTTTGCCACCCTAGTTGGAACTAAATACCATCTGGTCAGAACCTTGAGGTTTGCTTCAATCAGAACCGTGTTGTGTATACCCCTGTAGGAGCAGAAGAAGTTTCTATGCCAGATATCCGCAGTCAGGCTTTCCTGGATCTCGCGTTCCCACACATGCATGTAAGGTATATTAGAGTTGTCTGAGGCCAGTGAAAGGTAAATCGTGGAAATACCCCCCTCCCCTCTGCTCCGTGGTCTGGCCACACCACTGCTCATATGCTGTTAAATTAGGGGGATCTGGTCTATTCTTCCATTGAGAGTTTAAGAAATGGGAAATTTGCATGAATCGGAACCGCTCATATCAGACATTTCCAGTTTGCTTTTACAGTAGCTGAGCGAGAGCAGTCCCATGGGGGTTAGGTAATGTCCAATGCGGTATAGCCCCTTGTCCAGCCATCATCTGAAAGCCTTAATATTCATGCCCGGTGCAAATATGGGGTTATGATAGATATGCGCTAACGGTTGCATGTCCGAAGTTAGGGAGGGGAGATCTCCCAGACCATTCCAGAGGGCTATAGAGTGAGATAGAACAGGGGATAAAATTGGTGGGCGAGCTTTCAGAGGGCACCAGAGTAAAAAATCAAATGTGTGTGCTGGTACTGCTTGCCGCTCTATATGCACCCAGTCAGGTTTTTCCAGGCGTGTATAGACCATCGATAGTTGTGCTAAGTGTACTGCTTGATAGTACCATAAGAGTTTGGGAACTCCCAGCCCACCCTGCGTCCATGGTCTGTAAAGTAGTCGCCTCAAGAGGCGGTGCCCTGATGATCCCCAAAATAACTTTATTATTTTGCTTTGAAAGATCCGCAGATAATTCTGAGATGAGTCGGAAGAGAGCAAAATAGGTAGAGTAATTTAGGGAGTAATGTCATCTTGACTGCGTTTATCCTTCCTAACCAAGATAAGTCATGAAGCACTTGAGGTCTGCCTCAAGGTTTTTATATATAGAGGGGATGTTAACCGCATAGAGTTGTTCGACCTTCTAGGGAAGTTCTACTTCCAGATATCGAATTGTAGAATCACTCAACTTAAACTGGAAGGAGTTTTTAAGATTCTCTGCAATCAATTCCGGGACTGTGACATTAAAAATTTGGGACTTGGATAGATTAACTTGCAGCTCCGAGGCCCTGGTAAAATCCTCCAACAGTTTGCAAATGTTTAGGAGAGAGGTCGTTGATGATGTAACGAATAACAGTAAGCTGTCCACAAACAGGGCACATTTGTGTGTTTGGGAACCACAGTGTACCCCATGGATATCGGGGTGGGTATAGATAGCTATCTCCAGGGTTTCTATGGCTATTGCAAATATGAAAGGAGATAAGGGGCATCCCTTACTAGTCTCTCTAGCTATTTTAATAGGTTCCGAATAGTAGCCCTGGAGGCGTACTCGAGCTTCTGGTGAAGAGTAAAGTCCCACTAAGAGACCCATGAATCTCTGACCAAAACCCCAGATGTGCATGATGTTGAATAGATTGAATAGATAGGGCCAGGAGACCGCGTCAAAGGCTTTTGGAGATCGATCGAAAGTAGCAAACCTTCTTATTGACTCCCCTGGTCCCATCTCGTCTGTAGGATAGATATAATGTCTATTATCTGATCCAGACCTTGTCTGCCAGGGATGAATCCTACCTGGTCTCTATGTACATAGAGACCAATAAAGGATGCCATGCGGTTCGCTAGGATCTTGGTCAGTATCTTCATGTCATTATTAATTAGAGAGATGGGTCTATAGTTTCCCACCTCTCCTTGGTCTTTGTTCGGTTTGGGTATAACCGAAATGAAAGTCGAGTTAAGATGTCTGTCTAGAGGGTCCCCTTTAGTTTTAGTGTTAAAGAAGCATGTGAGATGCGGTACCAAAGTCTGAGAAAATGCTTTGTAATATAGCATGGAGAAGCCATCCTGTCCAGGGGCTGTCCCTCGTTTAAGATTTTTGATGACAAGCAGTACTTCTTCTACTGATATCAGGGCCTCCAGTTTATCTCGGTGTCGGGTTTCTAGTTTTGAAATTGGGAGAGAATCTAAAAATGAATCCATGTGGGTCGAGTTATTGTTGTGCTCACGCTGTATAACTTCTTATATAAGGAATAGAAAGTTTCCATGATGCATTGTGGGTTCAGGGTATGATTCCCACCCAGGATTCTAATTTTAGGTAAGGTGTGCTGGCGTGGTTGGGGGGACAATTTGGCAGCTAACATAGGGCCTATTCTATCCCTTTGATGGTAAAAATCAACCCCGTTCCATCTAATATGTTTTTCCTACACACGTGTAGGGCTGATGTTTTGTCTTTTGTTATGTCCAGTTCTGTCATACTGACAGTTTTAGCATCCATTTTTTGGATTTTTATAATTATGTATGATGCTGTTTTCCAATAGAGGATTTTACTCTATGAGGAGTTTCTTTTTCCATATATCCCGCATATTGCACAATTTGTCCCTGGTGCCCCGGAGTCATCATCCAAGGTAAGCCACCATAGAGGGAGCAATCAGAGAATATCATATTGGAATAGGTCCCCATTAATGACCTACAAGCACAGTAGACTCCTCTTGCTAAAGGGAAAGGGAGTCCAACATATCTGGTGAGTGCAGAATTTTCACAGCCCCATGAGGTGGATGCATTGACACCAATGGGACACGGAGCAATACAGCGCTTTTTCACACTATGTTTTTTTCAGACTTTGTTTTGCATAGCCATCACTATAAGCACTTTAAGTGTCACTGAAAAGAGTTTACATATTTCCATTGAATTATATTATGAATTTATTCACATTGGACTTTGGTTTACACAGTTATCTATGTATGCACTTTATATGACATTTCACTGTTGAATTATTCATTTGTTATATCCATTATAAGTCACTTTATGATACAGATAAGTTATAGTCACAGACACAGAGTATCACATTGGGATCTAGTATATTTTATACTGTAGGTGGAGCAGGCGCTGTCTATTATTCATCTATTCATATCTTCCTATTCCTATCTTGCCCTCCAGTGGGAACAATACTGACAGCAGCGTCCCAAATACATTGCCATCTACCACCAAGGTGCAAGTGTTTTACATTACTAAAAAAGTAAAGAATATTGTTTTCTTTTTTTAATTTTTCGTCTTTTTTCTTTTTCATAATAAAAAAAAATCCAGTGGTAATTAAATACCAGCAAAAGAAAAAATATGTGTGTGTGTGTGTGTAAAAAAAATTACATTTAATTTGATTTAATTTGGGTAAAGCTTTGCTTAAAAGGTCACTCTATTTTTGTGGGGGGAAAAAAAGCAAAAAAAGAAAAAATAATATAGCGTATACAATTGCAACACAAATAATATTGTAATTGAATGTTATTAAAAATAATCTTTCCTTTTCAATCTGCAGCAGCTATAATTTTCTGAAAATGCAATGCAATAAGGCTACCTGGAGGTGTTCTGTGCACAAAATGTCTGCAGACGCCACTCAGAAACATAAATTCTTGCTTGTGTGATTGGCTCACTGATCTTTCCATAAGTCTGCACTAAGATACAAGTCAGATTTCAGGCATCCACTGGAACAAAAATTTCATTTTTGGTGAGATACTCCCAATATGAACACTTCTAAAGGGATGCAGGCCCAGCAGCTTTCCTTATTAGTCCCACTAGATTCACTTTTCAACATGGGCACAGACAAACACACATGGATTTCTTCAGAATAACAAAAGGTAGGAATCTTGCAATGTACATAGGAGCCTTTTTAGGCCCTCCTTTACCTCATGGGACCATGACGTTGATGTTTTACACACTATTATAGTGTTTTTTTAATTATTCTAATTAGCCATTTAGGGTAATGTGACAAAAAAGGTTCTGGAAGGTCAGTAGGTCAGGAAGGGATTGGTCATGTAGGGTCATATGACCTCTCAGAACCTTCTCGAAGGCCTTTTAAGGAGCTGTTTAACCAGGGTGTTCTGCCAGTTGCCAGAGAAGATACAGCACATGGAGCTCCCCTCCCTAACTTACACCCCTGGTTGTAAGTTCTTTTTTTATGTTATTGACGCATTTGGCTATGAGGTTAGGCCTTTTCTAAATTATGAAAAGTCTTGACCTGTTATTGGGGTGATGTCATGCATCATACATGGCAGGGAGGTTATTGTGCTGAACCTTTTCAGTGTGGTACAGGAGAGTGTGTGCATGTGGTGTGCAGAACTGGGCAGATCGGAACACTGCAAAAGCGTAATGACAGTGCTCTAAATTGGGCTCCTTAGACTACCCCTTTGATGTGATAGACTTTGGAGTAATGGCTAAATTTTGATTGATCAAGAAAGTCCCCCATTTTGTGCCAAATCTTCTCACACCCTGAAGAGAAGTACCTAATGTAGAGGGGAAGCAACTGTTCTCAAGCCCCATACACACGGGCCGAATATCAGCCGAAATCAGCTGGTACTGTAGAAACTGGCCTATGTTCAGCCCGTGTGTACAGGTCCTTGTCTGACAGAAGCCAATCTCACGACCGGTTTCTGTCGAACGAGCATACTGGAAAACCAGCAGCTTATCGGCATCCAATCAGCAAATGCAGCAAATAGCTGCGAGTGCTTACTGGTGTGTTCTGATGGTGGGGTGGTCCCCCTGTCAGGTCACAATAGCACAGCAGGGAGAACTATGTGATGCAATTTTAGTACAGCGAGCTCCTCACTTTTTTTCTTCCTTTAGCCAGCTGGGTTGAAGGGAAAAAAAACTGTCTGTTTGTACAGGACATAACTCTAAAGCAGGCAACACAATCTAAACACTAAAACTAAGATACATTTTTAAACAATGTAATTTCACTCATCCTTTTTAAATCTGCAGCTTTAATAAAAATAATTCCCAATCATCCTGCCATGAAGGTCTTTCTTCAGGCACTTCCTAATATGCAGTGACATCATCTGTTCCTTTCGCCCAGTCACTCTTCTGTGTAGGGCTGCAACTAACAATTATTTTTATAATCGATTAGTTGGCCGATTATTGTTTCGATTAATTAGTTAATAACCTTAAAAAAAAGTGTGGTGTATAATTTAGTTAATATGTAAAGTTTAAAAAAAGGCAATTTATTCTTAAATATCTCTATGCAGTGGTAAATATAAATATATAGCTATATATAATAATGATATATATTATTATATAGCTATATATAATAATATAAATATATAAATATATAGCTATATGGTTAGAGAGCAAAATCTCGAATCCACTCTGAGAATAACAGACAGAAGAGATTTACTGTATATACTATTAGAGGAGAGATATACTGTATACAGTATACTATTAAAGGCTGAATCTGGTAAATATCATCAGACTCAGAGATCAAATTTTTTTATTTAAAAAATATTATTACATTTTTTCTATTTAAAAAACAAACAATGTCTTCCTTCAAAATAAATGTAATTTTAAGAACGTTCGTTTGATTTTCTAATCGTTAGTGGGGTCAAATCGACGTTCATTTTCAACCACAGTGATGGGAAAATTTGGAAATAGAAAGTAGAGAGTAGAAAACTTCTTGGTCAAAGGAATTTTCAGACAGTGTATGTGGTTTTCATTTAGAAATGACATTATTTTTTAAAACAGAATGTTAAAAACAAGTGAAAATTTCAAACATTCTGTCATCCAGCGAAAGTACAAAGATTTTTCGTCTGAATATTCTCGTCTGAAAATTGATCCGTGTGGTAAGCATTATGCCGTGAACACACGGGCGGACTTTTCGACCGGACTGGTCTGAGGGACCGAATCCGGCAGACAATCCGACCGTGTGTGGGCTCCATCGGACCTGCAGCGGACTTTTTTGGTCAAAAATCTGACGGACTTTAGATTTGGAACATGTTTCAAATTTGTCAGACGGACTCGAGTCTGGTCGAAAAATCCACTCGTCTGTATGCTAGTCTGACGGACGAAAACCCACACTAGGGCAGCTATTGGCTACTGGCTATCAACTTCCTTATTTTAGTCCAGTCATACGTCATCACGTACGAATCCGTCGGACTTATGTGTGATCGTGGGGGCAAGTCCGTTCGTTCAAAAGCCTGTCAGGAAAGTCCGTCAAAAGTCAGTCGAAAGTCCGTCGGAAAGTTCGTCAGACCAGTCCGGTTGAAAAGTCCGCCCGTGTGTACGCGGCATAAGGCTCGGTACACACCTATGCAATTTGCTTTTGATGTGTTTCTGCAGTGCTTTTTGCTGTGCGCTTTGATTTTTGCGCACATGATTTTGCTGCCAGTTGCATTTTTGCATTGTTTATGGCCAATTTGTTGGGCAGACTAAAAGACACAAGTTGCTGCAAAAACGCATTGCATGCTTTTCTGCAGCTTCTCCATTGAAGTATATTGAACCAAAAAAGCACCGTTTTGCGTTAAAAAAAAGTCCCTGACCCTTTCCAAATCTGCAGTGGCTGAAAAAAGCATAGATGTGAACGTGTCCCATAGGAAACCATGTAAATGAACTGTAGCGTGTTTCTGCAAAAAGCACCAAAAAACACATAGATGTGAACCAGGTCTAAGAAGTTTAGTAACATAATGGGGTTTAAAAAAAAAACTAAAATGAGCCCTTTATAGTACAAAAAAAGCAGATAATCACTACTGTAAGGGGTTCATTTTTTTACTGTAGAACTGTGAAGGTAATATTTACAGTAGCGATTATTTGCTCTTTTTGTACTATAAAGGGCTCATTTTAGTTTTTTCTAACCCCATTATGTTACTGGCTGATTAATTGATTATAAAAATAGTAATTGATTCATTTCATAATCGATTAGTTGTCGATTAATCGATTAGTTGTTTCAGCCCTACTTCTGTGGTGTCATTCTGTTATGTGTGCTTCCAGTGGAAACTACAAGTGGCCGATACACATTGCCTAGGCGAGTTCAGCTGTTGTCACCATCAGAAGGCCTATCTTGAGCAGCAAGTCTGTAGTAAGTGTAATTTAGCCCCATCTGTGAGATTCAACATGCATCAACATGTGGTATATTGCATTTTGATGTGTGTTTTACCATGAGTTGAGATGTTTTTTGAAGTATTTTAATTAAAGTGGTTGTAAACCCTTACAGACCACTTTAACCTACAGGTAAGCCTAGATTAAGGCTTACCTGTAGGTGCAAGAAATATCTATAAGGAGATATTTTCCCAAAAATGGCACCGATGTCTACAGCGCATGCGCACCGTAGACAATGGCGCAGGTGCACTGATCGTGCCGTTAGTGAAGGCGATAATGTCACAGTGCCGGAGCAGCGATACCCGGAAGTCACTCCGGGTATCATGGCAGCGACGGAGGGGGTGAACGAGGGTCACTTCGGGGGCTTCGATCTCAGGTAATTCATAATGAGCTAGTATGCCATGCATATTAGCTCCTTATGCCTTTGTCCTGCAGGGTGTTTTTTTTTTTGTTTTTTTTGTTTTTTTAGAGAGGGTTTACTTCCTCTTTAATTTCAATGGAAATCACATCAGACAAAAATGAAAAGGTGTATTTCTAGTTGACTACACTGTTTGGTCAAACCTTTTGATGACCCAAGTCTTCACACCTAAGGCCTGGTTCACACCTCTGCATTTTTTAGTGAATTTTCAGTTTTGCAGAAACACACTATAGTCTAGGAATCTTCAAACTGCGGGTCTCCAGCTGTTGCGGAACTACACATCCCATGAGGCATTGTAAAACTCTGACATTCACAGACATGACTAGGCATGATGGGAATTGTAGTTCCTGAACAACTGGAGGGCTGTAGTTTGAAGACCCCTGCTATAGTCCATTTAACATGGTTTCCTACGGTTCGTGTTCACATCTGTGCATTTTATAGAAAGGGCCAGGGACTTTTTTCTGGTTTTTGGTTCCATAGACTTCAATGGATGTATTGAAAAACGAAAAATGCACCTGGAATATGCAAACTGCTACCTGCATAGGTGTGAACCAGGCCTTAGATGATATTATGATCTTTCCCTATCTGCTATTCTTTGTAAAGCACTAATTATGACAACTACATTGACAATGACTGGCCACCAGAGGGTACTGTGTACTTAAACATAATTGTATTTAGCTTGCATAAAAACCTTCCCCAGTTTTAAATTTGTATTGTATTTTACTACATACAGTACATATCCCATATATGCACCAGACATTAAAGGAAAATCATTGTCACACTGTATGAGCAAGTATGACCAAGGACAAATACATTTAGCTTTGACCATCCAGTATTGGCTTCCCAGTTTCCTCTTATTACAAACTAAAAATATCACCCCTTTCGATCAAACTTGCAGAATGGTCTATTAGCTGGAGGCTACTACATGCATATCTATTCACATAAAAGGATAGATCATTATTAATACAGAAGGAGGCTCTGTGAATTAGGCAGCTGCATAATTTTTCTCCTTTTGATATAAATTAACCATGTCCGTAAAGAAATTTCCATAGGTGACCTCTCTTCTTAAAATACCTGACTGCCATTCCGGTCACTTTGATTTATTACTTTAAGTCACTGATCCAGAACAAGCATGTAAGTAATTGACTTTCTTAATCTGTATAAATGGTTCTGTCGATAACTTAAAGTGTTGAAGCCAGATGGTCAAATTAAATGGCAAGCAACTAGGTTATTGCTTTTCGGAGGTCAGTGATGGCAGACCCCAAATTTTGCTCTTGGCAAGATAATGAGACTGTATCTATATAAAAAAAAATACATTCTTTGCGTTTTTCCATATTGTCACTACAGCTGATGGTCTTTGTTCTTAGAGGTGGTAGCAATACCACAGGTAGATGAGTACAACTGGAAAGTTATCAATGTGACTTTATTACAACAATGCTACAAGTAGTTTTATTGCTATCTGTTGTTACATATGGATTGACACAATGTGGTTTGTTGGCAATATCATGATTGACTGATATGCTTTGGAACATTTTAATCTTAAGCAGGCCATAGATGATGACATTTTTTTTCCTGCAACCACAGGATGCAGGAAAGAAAGTCGCTCAATTCCTCCATCAACACAGTCACTGGGATAATCCCTCCTCCTATTGTGTTCTGCTGGTGGGGAGCCTTCCCTGCCGGCATAACACAATGATTACTGCAAGTGGCAGTGTATTGACTTCAGTACAACCAGCCTGCCCAGGGATGGATCTAATCTCTCTTGAACTGGCAGAGATTTGATGAATCTATGACCAGCTTTACACTTCAATTATTCCTGGGTGCTATGTGTTACTGAAATATTGGCCTGGAAGTGTTAATTGATTACTTATCTGATGTTGGTATACTGGATGAAGCTTAAGCAGTGGAACATGTTGTATGAGGGCACATTCAGATGGCCAATTAGTGCCATCTTCTGTGCAGAGCCACTGTAGATGCGTGTGCATCCACTTCAGAGCTGCATGCAGGCAGCCCAAATAAGTAAATGCACACGCAGCAGCTGCATGTACACAATGGCTTGTCAATGTTTGACGTGTGGGTTGGAACGGGTGCATGGATCCAAATGCAGAACCTCTGTGTTCAGATCTGTGCACCTGCCGGCATGTCAAACTTTGTCTGCACATGAATCTGCCAGCGGATCTGCACAGAGAACGACACTAATTGGCCTTCTGAATGAGATCTAAGACATTTCTACATCTTCTGGTTGTCCAGTTTGCTCTTTGTAAGTACTGTGAGCTGTGGTATCAGCATGATGAGAGCCTCTTGAGCCCATCGGGAGAGAGAGCCCTGACTGATGGGGGCATGGCCAGGGAGGAGTTTCAGGAAAGTTGTTATAGTTCAGGATTGGTACAAAAGGGGAAAAGGGTTGGGCCTGAGCTCAGGAGTTTGGCACCCCAGGGGATTATGGTCCTTTTCGGACGGAAGAATGGAAGAGCTGCCCACCCTCCCGCCCTAATTTTGATGGTATGTCACAGCGTGTTGCGGTTTTGGTAACCTTGCCAGCAAATATGGAACCCCTTTGATGCCCGGATGGTAATTGGGAGATTGACAGCCGGTCCGGCACTGATGGTAAGGACAGGCCCCTCCTTCATCTCCCTTTTACATTGGTAGTTGAGTGCTCACAGTACAACTGTGACTGGCACGGTTCTAAAGGTTAATATTAATGTTGATTTTAAATAAAGCTGTGGCCTTGCCCTTTCCAACGTTATTGGTGGTATGTGTGGTTCTTATTGGTTTACAAGAAGGGGTAAGGTATGACAAGTGATGGTTGGGACCTGGGCTTATTGCACCTCAGCAGTCATGTGATGGCGGAGGTATGTGAACAAGGTGCAGCGTGGTGGGCAGTAAAAACACAGAGCCAGAGTTTGGCAATAGAGATATATTGGAGAAAGGTTTAACACAACTTATTCATGCCTGGCGGATAGGCACACCCATCTGAACTGTGACAGCAGTCTGAAGACTTGAAGATGTCAATAGTGTGTAGCAAAGCCACAAATCCATTAAGGCCTAATGGTGACCTCCAGAGTTAGGGACAGCTGACATCCTTCTGTGTAGACTGGGTTACAAGGCATGGTGGGTGTAATGCAAGATGAAATGGTGGGCGCCAGAAACTTTTTGAATGCAAAAAGATTTATTTTCTCATGAACAGAACTGTGGGAGAGAGGGTTAGGGCCAGGAAACCCTTAAGTAGATGCAATGATAATTGGCAGACTCAGAGCCTTCTATAGGAGGACAGCTATACAGGGAAAGGCCTCCAGCCAGATGCCTCATCTGTATAGGTAGGACCGCTGTCTCCTACGGTGATAGTCTTGTAGTAGTTACTAACGGTAATATATTCAACTATTGTCAACACGAACAGTTCTATGTTTACGCCACAATTACTCACTGTGGATCTTTACTCAATGAACGCCAAGTCTTTCACTAGACTTTAGATCCAATAGCCACTGGATCCCCTGAGCTCTTCCACTTTTAGCACTCTGTATCTTCCTCAGGCGTCAGCCCGCTTCCCTGCTGGGTCCCTGGCTTGGCACTCACAGATACTCTTCAAGCATCACCCATGCTGACCAGCTAGGTTCCTGGCTTGTGATAATCTTGTGAAATTCGAATTTCTAAAGAAGAATAAGAATAAACTTTGAAATCAAATAGAAAATATTAGAATAGAATAGAAAAGAAAAGAAAAATAAGAGAGTAGAATAGAATAGAAACTATCTTCAGAAATTCTAAATTTCGAATAGAATAAATTCAAATTCGAATGCCAATTTGAATTTTCCAAATTCGGTCGAGTTAAAATCAATTCAACCAAATTTGGAAAATTCTAATAAAATTCAAAAAACAAATAAATGAAGCAAAACCAATTCCGAAAACAAATTTATCAAATTTAACAGAATTAACTAAACTAAATTATTTAAACAAAACACATTTTTTCATGAAATATGTGTCTTCTGTTTTCACATGCAGCAGAGTCATGAAGGTTAGAACTTTTGTTGGGAATTTATTGCTGTGTGTGTCCCTGTTTTCTCATCACTTTCTGTGTTGAAAGGTGTCACCCAGAGAGGAAGTCGGGGAAAACTCTCTGATGGGGGCACAAGCCGCAATAAAAAACCTGACAGAGGTTCTAATTCTTCTTTATGCAAAACTAGACAAAATATTTTGATGCGAGTTGTGCTTTGACCACTTCGTGCCCGCGCTATAGCCGAAAGCTGGCTACAGCGCGGACGCTGATTGCCGGGAGGGCGTCCCTGGACGTCCTCCTATTTACTTCCGTGATGCGCGTTCCCGCGGGTGCGCATCGGGGAAATTCTGTGATGGTCGTCTCCCTTAAACACAGCCAGTCACAGATCGCTGTAAATGGCCAATCACAGCGGCCGTTTACAGCACGATCAGAGCTTCCAATGCTCCTCAGGTCCTCTTTATGGAAAGATCTGGGGTCTATAAGACAGCATATCTCTCCTCTACAATGAAAAGCATGAGACAGAGAAAAAAAATTGACCTCATGCTTTCCCAAAAAAACATGTTTGCATCAGTCATGATGTTGCTCCTGTCCTCCTAGACCACAGAGATTAGCGGAGGCCATCTTACCTCAGCTAAACTCTGTGGTCAGCCACCGCAACGGCAGGATCAGTTTCTGGACTCACCAATCATCCAGGTAATCCCAAAAACCACTGGAAATCGGCGGGGGGGGGGCCTCCCACCGCTTCTAAAAGTGATCCAGTGGCTAATCAGCTGCTCTGATCACTTTTTGCAGTTAGAAAATTGGGGGCTGAGAGAAACAATACTGGGGTTATGGCATATTGCTGCAGCCATAACACGAGTATTTCACTTGAAGATCATGACGTAAATTCCCAGTTACGTGGGTTTCAAAAAAAATTATTTTCTATCTGTGACAATCCTTACCCCAAACAAAGTTGCTTTACCATAGCACTAATTCATGATCTATCTGAATCTGCTTTATTCAGTCCCTGTGGACTACACTGAGACCACCACAACAAAATTTCAGGGATCCTCGCCCTTCTAGTGCCACTATGGTTGGAATGTATACTGGTGGTGGCAGAATCACCCATAGCTCATCACATACTGTATAGAGAGTGGTTGACAACATAGCATCTCCCTGACTCATATCTATTATGTAGAGGAAAGCTCTTATTATTGTCATTGACCACCAGGTCACCAACTTGCACCTCTGCAATGACAACTACACCTAGACTGCAATATTTCTAAAAACAGGGACAGCCAGGTCATGTGATCTGTTTTTAGAAGATGATTTTAGGGTACCTTAATTAATTTTTAGAATTGAAGGTTTTTAATGCATGCACTGGGAGCTCATCTACTAAACTATGTCCTTTTTCTGCTTCCTTGACTTCCACACTACCCATAAATTATGCCTATATCATGTTCTGATGACAGATGTTCTTTTAAATGCGTGCAAGAACTTTAGCTGTTCCAAGTCCAAGCACTCATGGTCATTGCTTACTCAAAGCATGAAAGATATTCAGTCATTTCCGTTTGCATGTTCCTGTGTGGAGGAAGCTGACAAACTATTTCTTTAGCTACTACAGAGAAAACCTGTATCCTTTCCAATGTTTATGGCAACTTTGAATAGGAACAGGTCAACAGTTCCATTTCAAACATGTACATGCTTGGCTTTATGGATCTGAATAGTAAAAGGAGCTCCGGGTGGGTCTAAATTCTCATGACCCTGCATATTTATTTTGAACAGACTTTGAAAGGATATAGGATATTATCATTCAATAGAGGTTTATCTTTTGTTTAAACTCTTCATCAATCTGTATGAGATCCGCGTGTTATTTTTAGATTTTTTTAGGGCATTCGATTTGGGTAAATGCAATTAAAGTGCCAAGAAATATCACACCCCTAAGAGTCCCAAAGGAAAGTAAAAAAAAGGGATATGGCTACTACCACTGGTTGACAATCATCTCTCAGTAGCAAGAGATAAAAAAACAGGTAAACCTAAATTTAAGTTTTACACCCAAAAAAGAAAGTGACTCTCCAGGGTGGTGAGGAAGTTGTATAGTATAAAACTGGCACTTAGAAATTGAGTAAAAAAAAAATAATAACAAAGATCGAAAAGTTGTGTCCGAGCAATATGCTAGTCTTTGAAGGATAGATATACAGTAGATGTCTTTCTGTCTGTTCTCAGTAAGGCAGGCTTTTTTGAGTCAAGGCACCTTTTAGACCCCTTTCACAATGAAGCGCCCCCTTTCACACTGAAGCGCCGGTCATTTTGCTGTGCTTTAGAGGCGCTTTTCGGGCGCTAGTGTGGCGGTTTTTTAAGGTCAAAAGTAATAAAGACCAATTTTGCGGCGCTCTCAATGCGCTTTGGAAGCGCTGCCCATTCATTTCAATGGGCAGGGGGGTTTTGGGAGCGCTATTTATAGCGCTCTTAAACCACCCCAAAGATGCTGCTTGCAGGACTTTTTCTAATGTCCCACAAGCACACCGCCTGAGTGTGAAAGCACACATTGCAATGAATGGGAGGCAGTTCTAAAGCGCTTTTCAGAGGCTATTTCTAGTGCTAAAAAGCCTGAAAACTGCCTCGGTGTGAAAGGGGTCTTGCACAATCTCGGGGCACACCAGGAAGTATGAGTTCCCGTGCATCGCATTTCCCAATGGTCTGCCCTGTCCACGTGAAACAAGCAAAAAAAGTGTCAGCACAATTTTTAAAATCTTTGGTACCATGCATTTTAATAGGCACAAATACATGTGCATTTCCTAGATGCATGGGGGTGCGATTAATAATTAATGGCACCCGCGTGCGTCTGAAAAAGGCAGCACATTTATGTGCAGTGTGGGAAAATGTGCAATTGTGCACACATTCTTGCACCACACCTGATGTGAAGAAGACCTAAAAGTTAATATGTGAGGCAGAGTTCAGTGGTCTGTAGATTGTGACGCAGATTCGCCTTGTACCTGTAGTAATCACTTAGCACTAGCAGTATGTACAGGCAGGATAGGCCAGAATGCAGTGGTAGAACAGTCAGTGAGCAGTATGTGGTGTCAGTCAGCCAGCATTATGGTGATGTCAGTCAGTGAGTAGCGTTTAGTGTCAGTCAGTGAATAGTATGTAGTGTCTGTCAGTGAGCTGTATGTGGTGTCAGTCAGTGAGTAGCATGTAGTTTCAGTCAGTGAGTAGCATGTAGTGTCAGTCAGTGAGTAGCGTGTAGTGTCAGTCAGTGAGCCATATGTAGTGTCAGTCAGTGAGCTGTATGTAGTGTCAGTCAGTGAGCTGTATGTAGTGTCAGTCAGTGAGCTGTATGTAGTGTCAGTCAGTGAGCTGTATGTAGTGTCAGTCAGTGAGCAGATTGTAGTGTCTGTCAGTGAATAGTATGTGGTGTCAGTCAATGAGCAGTATGTAGTTTCTGTCAGTGAATAGTATGTAGTGTCAGTCAGTGAGCTGTATGTAGTGTCAGTGAATAGTATGTAGTGTCAGTCAGTGAGCAGTATGTAGTGTCAGTTAGTTAATAGTATGTAGTGTCAGTCAGTGAATAGTATGTAGTGTCAGTGAGTGAGAAGTATGTAGTGTCTGTCAGTGAATAGTATGTATTGTCAGCCAGTGAGCTGTATGCAGTGTCAGTCAGTGAACAGTATGTAGTGTCAGTCAGTGAGCAGTATGTAGTGTCAGTCAGTGAGCTGTATGTAGTGTCAGTCAGTGAATAGTATGTAGTGTCAGTCAGTGAGCTGTATGTAGTGTCAGTCAGTGAGCTGTATGTAGTGTCAGTCAGTGAATAGTATGTAGTGTCAGTCAGTGAATAGTATGTAGTGTCAGTCAGTGAGGTGAATGTAGTGTCAGTCAGTGAGCAGTATGTAGTGTCAGTCAATGAATAGTATGTATTGTCAGTCAGTGAGCTATATGTATTGTCAGTCAGTGAGCTATATGTAGTGTCAGTCAGTGAGGTGTATGTAGTGTCAGTCAGTGAGGTGTATGTAGTGTCAGTCAGTGAATAGTATGTAGTGTCAGACAGTGAGCAGTATGTAGTGTCAGTCAGTGAGCTGTATGTAATGTTAGTCAGTGAATAGTATGCAGTGTCAGACAGTGAGCAGTATGTAGCGTCAGTCAGTGAGCTGTATGTAGTGTCAGTCAGTGAGCAGTATGTAGTGTCAGTCAGTGAGCAGTATGTAGCGTCAGTCAGTGAGCAGTATGTAGTGTCAGTCAGTGAGCAGTATGTAGTGTCAGTCAGTGAGCTGTATGTAGTGTCAGTCAGTGAGCTGTATGTAGTACCAGTCAGTGAGCTGTATGTAGTACCAGTCAGTGAATAGTATGTAGTGTCAGTCAGTGAGCTGTATGTAGTGTCAGTCAGTGAGCTGTATGTAGTGTCAGTCAGTGAGCTGTATGTAGTGTCAGTCAGTGAATAGTATGTAGTGTCAGTCAGTGAGCAGTATGTAGTGTCAGTCAATGAATAGTATGTATTGTCAGTCAGTGAGCTGTATGTATTGTCAGTTAGTGAGCAGTATGTAGTGTCAGTTAGTGAATAGTATGTAGTGTCAGTCAGTGAATAGTATGTAGTGTCAGTCAGTGAGCAGTATGTAGTGTCAGTCAGTTAATAGTATGTAGTGTCAGTCAGTGAATAGTATGTAGTGTCAGTGAGTGAGAAGTATGTAGTGTCTGTCAGTGAATAGTATGTAGTGTCAGTCAGTGAATAGTATGTAGTGTCAGTCAGTGAGCAGTATGTAGTGTCAGTCAGTGAGCAGTATGTAGTGTCAGTCAGTGAGCTGTATGTAGTGTCAGTCAGTGAATAGTATGTAGAGTCAGTCAGTGAGCTGTATGTAGTATAAATCAGTGAATAGTATGTAGTGTCAGTCAGTGAGCAGTATGTAGTGTCAGTAAGTGAGCTGTATGTAGTGTAAGTCAGTGAATAGTATGTAGTGTCAGTCAGTGAGCAGTATGTAGTGTCAGTCAGTGAATAGTATGTAGTGTCAGTCAGTGAGCAGTATGTAGTGTCAGTCAGTGAATAGTATGTAGTGTCAGTCAGTGAGCTGTATGTAGTGTCAGTCAGTGAGCAGTATGTAGTGTCAGTCAGTGAGCTGTATGTAGTGTCAGTCAGTGAATAGTATGTAGTGTCAGTCAGTGAATAGTATGTAGTGTCAGTCAGTGAGCAGTATGTAGTGTCAGTCAGTGAATAGTATGTAGTGTCAGTCAGTGAGCAGTATGTAGTGTCAGTAAGTGAGCTGTATGTAGTGTAAGTCAGTTAATAGTATGTAGTGTCAGTCAGTGAGCAGTATGTAGTGTCAGTCAGTGAATAGTATGTAGTGTCAGTCAGTGAGCTGTATGTAGTGTCAGTCAGTGAGCTGTATGTAGTGTCAGTCAGTGAGCAGTATGTAGTGTCAGTCAGTGAGCTGTATGTAGTGTCAGTCAGTGAATAGTATGTAGTGTCAGTCAGTGAATAGTATGTAGTGTCAGTCAGTGAGCAGTATGTAGTGTCAGTCAATGAATAGTATGTAGTGTCAGTCAATGAATAGTATGTTGTGTCAGTCAGTGAGGTGTATGTAGTGTCAGTCAGTGAGCAGTATGTAGCGTCAGTCAGTGAGGAGTATGTAGTGTCAGTCAGTGAGCTGTATGTAGAGTCAGTCAGTGAATAGTATGTAGAGTTAGTCAGTGAATAGTATGTAGAGTCAGTCAGTGAGCTGTATGTAGTACCAGTCAGTGAGCTGTATGTAGTACCAGTCAGTGAGCTGTATGTAGTACCAGTCAGTGAGCTGTATGTAGTACCAGTCAGTGAATAGTATGTAGTGTCAGTCAGTGAGCAGTATGTAGTGTCAGTCAGTGAATAGTATGTAGTGTCAGTCAGTGAGGTGTATGTAGTGTCAGTCAGTGAGCAGTATGTAGTGTCAGTCAATGAATAGTATGTAATGTCAGTCAGTGAGCAGTATGTAGTGTCAGTCAGTGAGCAGTATGTAGTGTCAGTCAGTGAGCAGTATGCAGTGTCAGTCAGTGAGCAGTATGCAGTGTCAGTCAGTGAGCAGTATGTAGTGTCAGTCAATGAATAGTATGTATTGTCAGTCAGTGAGCTGTATGTTGTGTCAGTCAGTGAGGTGTAGGTAGTGTCAGTCAGTGAGCAGTATGTAGTGTCAGTCAGTGAATAGTATGTAGTGTCAGTCAATGAATAGTATGTTGTGTCAGTCAGTGAGGTGTATGTAGTGTCAGTCAGTGAGCAGTATGTAGCGTCAGTCAGTGAGGAGTATGTAGTGTCAGTCAGTGAGCTGTATGTAGAGTCAGTCAGTGAATAGTATGTAGAGTTAGTCAGTGAATAGTATGTAGAGTCAGTCAGTGAGCTGTATGTAGTACCAGTCAGTGAGCTGTATGTAGTACCAGTCAGTGAGCTGTATGTAGTACCAGTCAGTGAGCTGTATGTAGTACCAGTCAGTGAATAGTATGTAGTGTCAGTCAGTGAGCAGTATGTAGTGTCAGTCAGTGAATAGTATGTAGTGTCAGTCAGTGAGCAGTATGTAGTGTCAGTCAGTGAGCAGTATGCAGTGTCAGTCAGTGAGCAGTATGCAGTGTCAGTCAGTGAGCAGTATGTAGTGTCAGTCAATGAATAGTATGTATTGTCAGTCAGTGAGCTGTATGTTGTGTCAGTCAGTGAGGTGTAGGTAGTGTCAGTCAGTGAGCAGTATGTAGTGTCAGTCAGTGAATAGTATGTAGTGTCAGTCAATGAATAGTATGTTGTGTCAGTCAGTGAGGTGTATGTAGTGTCAGTCAGTGAGCAGTATGTAGCGTCAGTCAGTGAGGAGTATGTAGTGTCAGTCAGTGAGCTGTATGTAGAGTCAGTCAGTGAATAGTATGTAGAGTTAGTCAGTGAATAGTATGTAGAGTCAGTCAGTGAGCTGTATGTAGTACCAGTCAGTGAGCTGTATGTAGTACCAGTCAGTGAGCTGTATGTAGTACCAGTCAGTGAGCTGTATGTAGTACCAGTCAGTGAATAGTATGTAGTGTCAGTCAGTGAGCAGTATGTAGTGTCAGTCAGTGAATAGTATGTAGTGTCAGTCAGTGAGGTGTATGTAGTGTCAGTCAGTGAGCAGTATGTAGTGTCAGTCAATGAATAGTATGTAATGTCAGTCAGTGAGCAGTATGTAGTGTCAGTCAGTGAGCAGTATGTAGTGTCAGTCAGTGAATAGTATGTAGTGTCAGTCAATGAATAGTATGTTGTGTCAGTCAGTGAGGTGTATGTAGTGTCAGTCAGTGAGCAGTATGTAGCGTCAGTCAGTGAGGAGTATGTAGTGTCAGTCAGTGAGCTGTATGTAGAGTCAGTCAGTGAATAGTATGTAGAGTTAGTCAGTGAATAGTATGTAGAGTCAGTCAGTGAGCTGTATGTAGTACCAGTCAGTGAGCTGTATGTAGTACCAGTCAGTGAGCTGTATGTAGTACCAGTCAGTGAGCTGTATGTAGTACCAGTCAGTGAATAGTATGTAGTGTCAGTCAGTGAGCAGTATGTAGTGTCAGTCAGTGAGGTGTAGGTAGTGTCAGTCAGTGAGCAGTATGTAGTGTCAGTCAGTGAATAGTATGTAGTGTCAGTCAGTGAATAGTATGTAGTGTCAGTCAGTGAATAGTATGTAGTGTCAGTCAGTGAATAGTATGTAGTGTCAGTCAGTGAATAGTATGTAGTGTCAGTCAGTGAATAGTATGTAGTGTCAGTCAGTGAGGTGTATGTAGTGTCAGTCAGTGAGGTGTATGTAGTGTCAGTCAGTGAATAGTATGTAGTGTCAGACAGTGAGCAGTATGTAGTGTCAGTCAGTGAGCACTGAGCAATATGCAGTGTCAGTCAGTGAGTTGTATGGTAGCGGCAGTCAGTAAGCAGTATGTAGTGTAAGTCAGTAAATAGTAAGTAGTGTTAGACAGTGAGCAGTTTGTAGTGTCAGTCAGTGAATAGGTTGTAGTGTCAGACAGTGAGCAGTATGTAGTGTCAGTCAGTGAACAGTATGTAGTGGCAGTCAGTGAACTGTATGGTAGCGGCAGTCAGTGAACTGTATGGTAGCGGCAGTCAGTGAGTTGTATGGTAGTTTCAGTCAGTGAGTTGTATGGTAGTGGCAGTCAGTGAGCAGTATGTAGTGTCAGTCAGTGAGAAGGAGCCTCTCTCCCTCTGCCACTTACCGCACCACTGGAGGTGAAGGGAGACTTGCTGGGCTGCTTTCTCTGCTTCTCATCTTCAGCTGCTGGATCGGCTATAGCAGCCACCTGAGCAGCATGGAATGGGTGGCCACACCCCAGTACCATCCACCACCTCTGGCTCTCCAGGGAGCCATATGAACTCCAAGGAGAGAAAGTGTCAAAGACAGCCCCCGTTACCTGCGGACCTGTACCTCCCTTTCAGCTGTGGATGCAAGTGAGGACAACCAAGGAAGGATGCTGAGCGAGCTTGCGACCCATTCCTTAGCAACAGATGACATCATTGGTTGGCAGGATGCAGACGGGCAGACTCCCAGAGGAGGTTACATGCTAGAACAAAACACACCAGATTGATACTGCAGTTAAAAACAAGGCTTGCGCCGGCTGTGAGGGATGTTTCTTTTAATTGCCTGCCTTAGTTGGGGCAGTTTTTTAATTCTTTTGCCGCAGCACCCCTGAGGACTCGTCACAGCACCCCGGTTGAGAAACGCTGCAGTAAGGTATCTGATCGAATTGGAATCAGGTCTTTATAACACATTTTCATTTTTCATTAGTTTTAAAAGAACAACCTTTTTACATTATTTTGTAAGTCACAGTCCTGTCCTAGTCCAGGACCTCAGGGCTCTCACAGTATGACTAAAAACAGGGAATATTTGCTCCACTAGCATACTTTCCCTGTTTCAAATCTATTACCAAAACTGGCTAATCAAGATAATCACATGACAGGGAACCATTACGAGAGCAGATTGTAATGAAGTGCTCAGCTGAAAATAAAATGGAATGCCCTCTTTTCATAGGGAACTTGCCAGGAAGAGGTTTATTTAAAACGGGGAAGGCACAATATATGTGCCAAAATTTACACCTTACAACTTTTACTTGTAGTCAGGTGACTCTTACTATAGGTAACTAAAATAGCTCCCTATATACATGTAGCAAGGTCTCCGGCCTTGTCTAGTCTAATGAGGACCTCCAAGGCCAAAGATAGCTGACATCCTTCAATATGTAGTGGGTTGTAAGGCATAGTGGGTGCAAAGATGGTGAAAGTCATTGGGCACCAGACACTTCTTGGATGTAAAAGAGGTTTTATTTCTTTTGACAGTCCTTTTTGTATTTTTGGGGGAAAGAGGGTTAGAGCCAGGACACCCTTAAGTAGTTGTAGATTCAATTGGCAGACTCTGAGACTTCAATAGGACGACAGCCGTACAGGGAAAGGCCCCAGCAAGGCTCCACATCTGCCTGTGCAGGATTGCTGTCTCATATGGTAACAGTCTTTAACAGTTCCTAACTCGAACGTGACAGTTCCTTTCAGCTCCTCTTGTAGTTCTTCAACACTAAGCTCCTGAACTCTCACTAGACCCTAGATTCACTGACTCTGAATCCCTTGAGCTCCTCCAAGGTTTGCGGTTGTATCCTCTCAAGCGTCACCTACGCTTCCCTGCTGGGTCCCTAGCTTTGCACTCCAGATACTTCTCAAGCTTCACTCCTGCTAACCGGCTCAGTCCCTGGCTTGACACACAAGGCTGCTCTGCAAGCGTCACCTCCGTTGGTTGGTTCCCTGACTTGATCACCGACTGAAGTTTCCAGATTCTCCACCGTGCACCTTCGGTGAGAAT
Organism: Lithobates clamitans; assembly: GCA_037952925.1. Taxonomy (NCBI): domain Eukaryota; kingdom Metazoa; phylum Chordata; class Amphibia; order Anura; family Ranidae; genus Lithobates; species Lithobates clamitans. The sequence goes on along the minus strand of JBBGZY010000573.1, from coordinate 2,776,489 downwards.
GCTGACCTGGTACTTACTTCCAGAGCCGGTACAAGGGGGGGGCGGAAGGGGCGGATGCCCTGGGCGGTACAATTTATTGGGGTGGGTGGGGCGCAGTGAAGTGTCCTGCCCTTCGCCGACGCCGTCACTAGTTTGCTGGGACCGCGGGTTTCCCCAGCAACCAGTGACGCTGCATGCGTGCGCCCGCCCCCTGCTCCTCACTGCAGGTCTCGCAGACGAAGACGAGCTCGCACTCACAGGCTGCGAGTAGGGGCGTGACGTCACGTGCACGCCCCGCCCCCCTGCTTCTCACGGTTCCGGTGTCCTTGCTCAGGCTCTCCATATCTCGCAGGCAGCTTCCGCAATCCGCCCCTTCAGTATTTCAGTTGTGCGGCGTGCCCTCCTGCACTTTATTTTATGTTAAGGGGTACTCTGATAACAAACAAATTTTATTTTAAAGGGAACACTGATGGGTATATTTTTAATGTGCACAATGATGGGCATATTTTCTTAAGGGGCACATTTTTTGATTGACACATTTTGTTGTGCCCATCAGAGTGCCCTTGAACATAAAATGTGCCCATCAGCGTGCACATTAAAAATATACCCATCAGCGTGCCCCTTAAAATAAAATGTGCCCATTACAGTGCCCCTTAACATAAAAGGTGTCCATCAGCGTGACCCTTATTTTATGTTAATGGGCACTCTGATGGGCATATTTCATGGTAAGGGGCACTCTGATGGGCAAATTTTATGTTAAGGGGCACGTTTTGTTGTGCCCATCAGAGTGCCCCTTAATATAAAATGTGCCCATCAGGGTGCCCCTTAACATAAAATTTGCCCATTAGAGTGTCCCTTAACATAAAATGTGCCCATCAACACATTGATTCTTTCTTAAAAATAAAAAAATAAAAATTATATATATATATATATATATTATATATTTTTTTTTTTTTTTCAGACACCCTAGAGAAAAAAATGGCAGTCGTTGCAATATTTTATGTCACACCGTATTTGCAGCGGTCTTACAAGCGCAATTTTTTTTGGAGAAAATACACTTTTTTGACTTAAAAAATAAGACAACAGTAAAGATAGCCCAATTGTTTTTATGTGAAAGATAATGTTATGTCGAGTAAATTGATACCCAACAAGTAATGCTTCAAAATTGCGCCCACTCGTGGAATGGCAACAAACTTTTACCTTAAAAATCTCCATAGGCGACGTTTAAAAATTTCTACAGGTTACCAGTTTTGAGTTACAGAGGGAGTCTAGGGCTAGAATTATTGCTCTCACTCTAATGATCGCGGCGATAGCTCACATGTGTGGTTTGAACACCGTTTTCATATGCGGGCGTGACTAACGTATGCGTCTGCTTCTGCGCCCGAGCTCGGCGGGGTGATTAAAAACATTTTTTTCTAAATTTATTTTACTTTTTATTTTATTTTTTTATACTGTCCTTTTCCAAAAAAAATGTTTGGGTCACTTTTATTCCTATTATAAGGATTTTAAACATCGCTTGTAATAGAAAAAAGCATGGCAGAACCTCTTAAATGTGAGATCTGGGGTCAAAAAGACCTCAGATCTCATATTTACACTAAAATGTAATAAAAAATAAATAAATGTCTGTTTTTTATTAAAATAAATTCCCCTTTAGGAGCATTGAGTGCAAGAGGCATTTGAAGTCGCTTCCGTCATCCAATGCTATGGAGCCGATTGGGGGCCATCTTTCCCTCACTCATCATTCAGCCTCACAGAGGAATGGACGTGATAGTCTCTGCCGCTACTGACGGCTCCAGTAAGCAGTAAGGATGACCGCTTGTGGCAAATCCACCGCTGAGACCACTTTTATCTGAAAGCCAGCCGCCCGCCATTTTTAAAAATACCGGGGTTATGGCAGCTAGCTGCTGCCATAACAGTATTTAGCTTTAAAGTACCGGTGTAAAACGACGGCGGTTGGTCCTTAAGTGGTTAAACATTAATCAGGCTTTATCTTCACATTAGCATTTTCTTGATTAGAGAAGTATATGGAAAAATATTCAGCTCTGAAAGGTGACCAACCATTGCTTCACAATTCAAATACTGTCTATGTGTCAGACACCTGGCCAATCTCAGTTATCATTGTGGTCTGTACTGGGATATGCAGAACTCTTTGTTTATCTCTGTGCTGCTCTAATTCTTTCATCAGTGGTAGACATCCATATTGAATGCATTCTCCATTTTGTGCCCTGTTAACTATATATGACAACACCTGAATCCATGTGCCTCCCTCCCAGCATACCCTAGAGGTTAGTAGGTTCTTACTAATATGTGTTTTAGAGTTTCTAGAAAAACAGAACCTGGCAGCCACTGAAGTCTGTTTATAACTTCATTCTCCAAATACCAGTCATGCTAACAGGATAACCCCCTTGCTTCCATACATTAAGTCAATGACCCAGAACAAGTATAAAAAAAAGAACTTCTGATGCCCTCCTTGACTTTCCTGATCTTCAGTGGGGACGGAAAGTATTCAGACCCCCTTCAATTTTTCACTCTTTATTATATTGCAGCCATTTGCTAAAATCATTTAAGTTCAGTTTTTTCCTCATTAATGTACACACAGCACGCAATATTGACAGAAAAACACAGAATTGTTGACATTTTTGCAGATTTATTAAAAAAGAAAAACTGTAATATCACATGGTCCTAAGTATTCAGACCCTTTGCTCAGTATTTAGTAGAAGCACCCTTTTGATCTAATACAGCCATGAGTCTTTTGGGAAAGATGAAACATGTTTTTCACACCTGGATTTGGGGATCCTCTGCCATTCCTCCTTGCAGATCCTCTCCAGTTCTGTCAGGTTGGATGGTAAACGTTAGTGGACAGCTATTTTTAGGTCTCTCCAGAGATGCTCAATTGGGTTTAAGTAAGGGCTCTGGCTGGGCCATTCAAGAACAGTCACAGAGTTGTTGTGAAGCCACTCCCTCATTATTTTAGCTGTGTGCTTAGGGTCATTGTCTTGTTGAAAGGTAAACCTTTGGCCCAGTCTGAGGTCCTGAGCACTCTAGAGAAGGTTTTCTTCCAGGATATTCCTGTACTTGGCCGCATTCATCTTTCCCTCGATTGCAACCAGTCGTCCTGTGCCTGCAGCTGAAAAACACCCCCACAGCATGATGCTGCCACCACCATGCTTCACTGTTGGGACTGTATTGGACAGGTGATGAGCAGTGCCTGGTTTTCTCAACACATACCGCTTAGAATTAAGGCCAAAAAGTTCTATCTTGGTCTCATCAGACCAAAGAATCTTATTTCTCACCATCTTGGAGTCCTTCAGGTGTTTTTTAGCAAACTCCATGCAGGTTTTCATGTGTCTTGCACTGAGGAGAGGCTTCCGTCGGGCCACTCTGCCATAAAGCCCCGACTGGAGGAGGGCTGCAGTGATGGTTGACTTTCTACAACTTTCTTCCATCTCCCGAATGCATCTCTTAAGCTCAGCCACAGTGATCTTTGGGTTCTTCTTTACCTCTCTCACCAAGGCTCTTCTCCCCCGATAGCTCAGTTTGGCAACAATTCTGTGTTTTTCTGTCAATATGGGGTGCTGTGTGTACATTATAAGGGAAAAAAAAGAACTTAAATGATTTTAGCAAATGGCTGCAATATAACAAAGAGTGAAAAATTTAAGGGGGTCTGAATATTTTCCATCCCCACTGTATACGGTTTTTCTAGGCCAGTGACTAGGAATGTTTTAACATCAGTGGGTTGATATAATAGTCAGCTAACTAATATTTTTTAAATGTTAGCAAGTGTAGAAAATGTTACTTTTATGGTCACACAACTAAAATCTGGGCCTGCCAATTAAGTAGCCATCTAAATTGGCCCTGACATATATGCTCTGTTCAGTGCATACCTGAAAGTGGCAAATGGACTTTATGGATTATGAAAGGTTAAGGTTTTAGCCTACTGTAGGTTAAAAATCTGTACTGTATCTCTTTAACTAGAGTCCTTATATATAGGTGCTCAGACTGGAAAATGTCAACCAACTCTGAGTAGAACAAGTCTATCACATTCAGAATAAAAAGTAAATAGCCTCAGAGATGACACTTTATTCAATTTGTCACAGTCGGAATAGACATATCCTCTGTTGCACAATGACCTTTGCACATCATTAATTTCCTCTTTCCACATACATCCTTCCCTTTGTCCATATTTTTCCTGCAGTTTGCTCTTCTTTTCTTCATTGTATGTGCATGTGAGTATACATGTTCTGAATGTGTTGATGCAACACTATGAGGAATTAATTCAGTGAACACAGTATGTACTGTGCTTTGATATCATGGCTTCCCTCTTTTTATATACTGCATTTTTTATTCATAGATATATGTTAAAGTATGTTTTTGAAAAGACCTGGACACCACTTCATTTATAAAGGGCAACTCCAGTAATAGCTGTGTTCTTTTCACCATCCATAGGCAGCCAGCACACTCAGGGGTCATCTTCATTGCCTATAAGTTCATCCATCTATCTTCTGAAGTGTATCACCACTGTATCACAAGCGTGATCAAGCCATAAATATAAATTTTGCAGTATGTTAACAAAAATGTTTTCTTCGTCTTTTGTAGGCTTTAGGTGTTTGGGCTGTGATTGTAGTGGATTTTCAGTTTATGACTTCGGTCTCTCTTCTTGATGTTGTTTGTGTGCTTTTGTAATGATAATTCTGAACGCCACCCCCTCTCATTATCTTATGTTATGGTCCTATCCAAACATTGTCTACCAAGATCTCAGCATGTTTAAGAATTATGCTGATGGCAATTCACTGGGTATTTTTCTCCATGTATGGCAGCCAAGAAAACCTCAGGGCTACAACTGGGGAGCATCATGCCCCAAAACCCACACCTCCTTTCCTGGTAACATCAAAGGAGTTATACTGCTTTCCTTTTCCCAAGCAGAGAGGTGAGCACAATGGGCCACCAGCAGCTGTACTGGAATCACCCAAGAAAGTTTGGCCAGGGATCCCGCCTCTGCTGTGTTTGTTCAAGTAGAGATGGACTGATCCGCAAATACGGACTTTACATGTGCAGTTAGTGCTTCAGGCAGTACGTAAAGAACATTGGTTCTTTCAGCCTGGACTAAACAAATACCATTTGGACAAAATCTATGGCCATTCATTAATACTTCAGATGAGAAGTGCAGTTGGTACTTAAGACATTGAAGAACATGTAAATTATGTTGGTTTACATCTTACAGTTGGTACTCAAGACTTTGAAGAACATTACATATGCAAATAAAACTTGTTTATACCCTAAAAAAATAAAATAAACAGTTATTCTGAGTTCCTCATCCCTTTTCTAGAGGTCTCCATAGAAATGGGAGTGTGTAGCACATGTGCAGTCCTGACTGTGAAGATCTTAACAAGCCATGTGCGGCCTCATCAGCCATATCTCAATGGATCCAGTAAGTGAAATGGCACCAATGGTGAAGTTACACTTTAAGGCTTTTATGAGATTGTTTTGATTTTTAGATTCTCTATAAGTTTTCACCTTCTGTTCTGCCAGTAGTTGATGTGGCACTCCACCTGAGACTAACTTCTCCTCTTTGCTCTATGGCATGATCAGCTCTTTCTGTTAATGTGTTATTTTCACTTCAGACTTAAAGAGCAATGTAATCTTAATATGTAATGCCTGAGAATGTATCATTTAAAGCTAATCATTTTGTCCTAAAAGTAAGCTAAGAATTGCACTATTATTAAGGATTCTCAAAGACCTTGCAAAAATCTAATTTTCCTTGTTAAGATGTCCATGTTTTGTTAACCTGACTTTCCAATTAAGGGCTTTGACCTTCCTAATAGTTTAGAAATGTAATATATGATTAGCCTGCCTGCCAATCTGACCTTTTCCAAAGAGTTTCTTGCACATGTAAAGGTCCAAGGAAGTGATGGAACATTTAGGAATAGGACTAAGAGCTATGACTTCAAAGAATGCTGTCAAAGCAGAGTTTAGCTGAAAAAGGTAGCACGTTAACCATGAATCACTGTATTTCAAGTATTATAAAATAAACCTTTTACAGCATTCTGCGAATGACTTGGATCACGTTGTCATATGTGGAAATCGTTGTACCATTTTAAATTCTATCAGAGTGTTCTAATATTCTTCATAATATAATGCCCAGTGTATTTCAGTTTTATGTACATAGCATATACATTTAACTATGTGGAAAAAATAAAACAGCTGTGTATAGATCTGTTCTCAGGTTTGCTTCAGCATGGAGCAAAGCCAGGAATAAAGATACAAGAAACGTGGAGACCATAGGTGTTAGTGGAATAACAACAGCTGCTGCATATCTGCAATTATATGGATTAAAAGTACACTCCTTACAAACACCTTTGTTGTATTTTTTTGGCCTGATTTAAAGAGGAGCCAACCCTTTAAAGCTTTAACAGCCTGTATTCTTGTAGAAACCATTTTCACAAGATTTGGAGTGTGTCTGTGGAGTGTGATCATTCACCCAAAACAAACATTTGTTTGGTGAAGTACTGATGTTGGAAGAGAAGACCTGGCTTGCAAAGGGAGTTTCAATAAGTCCAGGTTGTGGTTAGGGCTCTGATCAGGCCACCTGAGATCCTCTACACCAAACTCATCAAACCATGTCTTTAGGGACCTGGCTTTGTGCACAGAATTACAATCATGCTGGGACAGAAAATGGCCTTCCCTAAACCGTTACTACAAAATTGGAAGTGCGCAACTGTTTAAAATGTCTTTGATCAATGTAGAATTAATTGCTCCATTCTCTAGAAACTCCTTAGCTTTGGCCACATAGTAGATTAAGTAGTCAGGTGTTCACAAATGTTTTCCCATATAGTACATTTTATGCTAGACTAGTGATGAAAAAGTTCCAGTCTTCAAGTAAATGGTCACTATTGTAGATTATTTATAAGTATGGTCAGCAAATACCATTCAGATGTTACCTTGATATCTTAGAAGTTACATTACAGTTAAACCAGCAATTTGGATACTAGACTAACGACAGACAGATTGATAATACGTTTTTTCATTAAGAACTATACATTTGCACATGTCTATGCAGTCTCAAGAAATAGGTACAATTAGGGATTGTTTTCGACAGTATGGCCTGCAGTACCCTGGCTCTGATTATTCCTCCTATTGTGCTCTCAAGAGGACTGAACATTTAGCCCAATGCCAGGTCTTTTTGGTCTTAAGTGTGCCCCTAGTGGTGGTCAAGAGCATAGTGAACCAAATCGAATTTCGAACATTATGGGCCGTTTGCACCAAATTCAAGTGGTGCGTCACGGCCCATAATTTACTGCGGCATCGTAGTGCATTGTTGGCTGATGATTGGCCAAGCATGCACTATGACCCACATGCTTTGGCCAATCACAGCGCGGTAAGAACGGAGAACCATAATTGGCCAAAGCCAGGGTGGCTTTGGCCAATTATGGCTCAGGGGGTTTAGTACACGCCCCACGACCTTGTGTAGTGTGTTGCTGCAGAGAGATAGACAGAGAGACAGTGTAATTTGAGTTAGGTAGAGTAGGCAGGCGAGTCAGCTGCACTTACAGTGTATTGTGTGTATATATGCATCCTAGGTGTTATATATATATATATATATATATTACTGTATTCAGTTTAGCTAGATCCGTTCATGTTATTCTCTTCCCACTGACAGGATGGCAGGTGTTTTTACAGTATTTACAGCTACCTGAAGAAAATTGCTGGTGTTCTTCTGATCCCATTAGTCCTATTAGCTAAAGTATTTACAGTTAGTGTAGTTCGACCTCCGCACAGTGTGCACCTAAAGCTACCTGAAGAAAATTGGTGGTGTTCTTCTGATCCTATTAGTACCGCAGGCAGCTGCAGTATTTACAAGTTAGTGTAGTGCGTCCTCTGCACAGTGTGCACCTAAAGCTACCTGAAGAAAATTGGTGGCATTCTTCTGATCCTATTAGTACCGCAGGCAGCTGCAGTATTTACAGTTAGTGTAGTGCGTCCTCTGCACAGTGTGCACCTAAAGCTACCTGAAGACAATTGCTGTTGTTCTGATCCTTTTAATACCACAGGCAGGCAACTACAGTATTTACAGTTAGTGTACTGTGTCCTCTGCACAGTGTGCACCTAAAGCTACCTGAAGAAAATTGGTGGTGTTCTTCTGATCCTATTAGTACCACAGGCAGGCAGTTGATTCTGCTAGCTGCAGTATCAGTATATATATATATATATATAATAATATATCCCAGCTTTGTGCAGCTACATCTCACTGCAGACCATTAGTATGTCTAGAAGGCGAACAAGGAGAGGCAGACAGTCACAAGCCAATAAAAGAGGGCAAGCAGGCTCTGTGTCTAGAGGCAACAGTGCTGGTCGTGAAGACTGTGCATCCTCATCAGCACGAGCTTGTCCTTTTTTTCGGCAGCTGGCCGTGTTGAGCCGCAACATGTGGAAGACTTGGTAGGGTGGATGACCAAGCCGTTCTCATCCTCCTCATCTTCTCTCACCCAGGCTCAGGGTACTTTGTCTGGCAAAGCAGCTGCCAATGTGGCCTCTTCCCTCAGCTCAATGGCATCAGTCACTCCTTCCCTAGCCCCACCATGTCCTCCTGAGAAGTCCCCCGAACTGTTTGACCACAGTGTTGGGTACATGCTCCAGGAGGATGCCGAGCGTTTTGAAGGCTCCGATGATGGTAGCCAGCTAGAGGAAGCAGTAACGTGAGCCCAGAGAGAGAGGGTGCCCAAGAAGGACAGCAATCTGGCAGTCATGTTCCCCCAGCTGCAGCATACTGCCAGCTTTGCTCCAGTGATGAGGAGGGAGGGGATGATGAGGTCACTGACTGATAGGAGAGCGGAGGAGGAGGCACATCTCCAACGAGGCAGGATGCCCTCCAGGGACCAGCTTAAAGGCAGCACACCGACTGCATCACACCGCAGAGTTCCGCATGTGCAGGGCGCTGCTGTCTCTGCGTGTTATTCCAAAAGTTCTTTGGTGTGGGCCATTTTTGAGACGAGTGCATCAGATCCCACCACTGCTATTTGCAACAAAGGTCTCAAGCGTATCTCGCGTGGCCAAATCACCCACTTGGGCACCACATGCTTGACCAGACATATGTCGACCTGCCATGCAAGCGCACCTAAACGGTATGGTATATCGCAAAAAATCTGCGCTAACCCCAAAATTGCTATCTTATTTAAAACGTGATAAGGGTTCAAAAGTGAACAGCAGAATATTTCCACACAATTCAGCACATATAAAGTGAAATAAATTTATTTTGATTACGAAAAAAGTATATAAATAAACAAACAATAAACTATCCAGTGAGTGAAATGAGACAAATGACAAAAAGTGCTGCAACCTTAAAAACAACGGAATTTTCAGTTTTAGCAATATGGTAACTATATTCAGGTGCGCTATTAATGTCACAAACAAACGGACTGAGGGAACTCCCTCAGCCTGGATGTGTATGTTAATTATACCTTAGAGTAACAATAGTAAATAACAAAAAACTTGTAACAACACAAATGTTGGGTATTGCACCTTCCAGTGAGGTAGTATATGTGAATGATTACAATGTAACAAAAAAGTCTGCTGAAGGAATAGATAGTTGAAGGAAGGCAAGGAAAGTCCTGCAACTTAAATATATGTGTATGCTTCCTGGGTAAATTAATCCTTTCTCTGTGAACCAGATTCTTGTGATAAAATGAGAAAAGGTGGCCGCTTACCAGATCCGTGGGATCCCTATCACGGGGGTCTTATGGGCTCATAGCGTATCCAGAAACAGCTGATAAGATCCTCTTACTCAGTCATCCATCCACCCGGGATCCTCCACTGGCATCAAGGTAGCGGTGTAAAGAAATCCCATACACTGAAGCAGCTGATGAAATGGAACAGCTGATCGGATCACACAGACTCATTCCTTCACAGCGCCTGTTGCAATACAATGTGTCGCTGAGGCTTCGGTCAGTCACAGAAGGAGCGGTGGAGAAGGTGGCCATCTGGCCGATGCATTCAGACAATTTTTTAGTCCTCAGCCCCAAGGTCTGATCCATTCCAGCAACCATCGCCAGTGTCTGATTCACATGGTGCAGGATTACCTAGGGGCAAGATCAGACTTGGACACCTTTCCCAGTGATGGATCACTGGCCAAAGCTTGCACAGTATGCAATTGAGCTACTGGCCTGTCCTGCATCCAGGGTTCTTTCAGAACGCACAATCAGTGCTGCTGGAGGCTTTGTCGGTCTGTAGTATCTGTAAGGGTGGCAGTGTTGTGGCACCAGCACCAGTGCCCAAGGCCTAATTTTTCAGCCCCTGTTTAACAGGGGCTTAAAATTACAATTTTTGATGTGATGCAATACTTTGCAGCAGGGCTCATTCCTGCTCTCCAACTATAGCATCTGTGAGGGGTTGCAGTGTTGTGGCAATTTTTCTGCCCCTGTTTAACAGGGGAGTGTAATTACAATTTTTGATGCAATATTTTGCAGCAGGGCTCATTCCTGCGCTCCAACTAGAGTATCTGTGAGGGGTTGCAGTGTTGTGGCACCAGCACCAGTGCCCAATGCCCAAATTTTCAGCCCCTGTTTAACAGGGGTGTATAATTGCAATTTTTGATGCAATACTTTTACAGCAGGGCTCATTCCTGCGCCCACCAAGAGTAACTGTGAAGGCTTACAGTGTTGTGGCAACATCACCACCACCACCAAAGGCCCAATTTTTCTGCCCCTGTTCAACAGGTGCATGTAATTACAATTCTTGATATAATATTTCACAGCAGGGCCCATTCCAGCGCCCACCAAGAGTAACTGTGAGGACTTACAGTGCTGTGGCACCAGCACCACCAGCACCACCACCACCGCCAAAGGCCCAATTTTTCTACCACTGTTCAACAATGGCATGTAATTACAATTCTTGATCTAATATTTCACAGCAGGGCCCGTTCCTGCGCCCACCAAGAGTAACTGTGAGGGCTTATGGTGTTATGGCAAAACCAACACCTAAGGCCCCAATTTCTGTATATAGGGCAGGCCCCTACTTTCAAACATCCAACTTACAAATGACTCCTACTTGCAAACGGAAGGAGACAACCGGAAGTGAGATGAAATCTACCCCTAGGAAGGGAAATTCTCTCCTGTAAGAGTTAATATGGGAAAAACGTGTCTCCTCTCCACTGATGCTTTATCACCAATGCTTGTTTCACTAAAAACCCCAAATTGTCAAAAAACATTTGTCTTTGGGACAGAAAGTGAAGTGAAATTTTCTGAAGAGGTGCACAGACAGCAAAACAAATGTCACAGGGGTGATAACCCTTCCCTATGTTTTCCAAAAAGCTTAAAAATAGATTTTTTAGCTGGAGCTACACTTTAAAAATGTACCCGTTCAAAATTACAAACAGATTCTACTTAACAACAAACCTACAGTCCCTGTCTTGTTTGCACCGCCTGTATACTGCTGTTCAGAGTATATAGGGCCTGGGGGCCCCACGCCTTTCCTTTTTTTAATTTGGGTGCGGGGTTCCCCTTAATATCCATACAAGACCCAAAGGGTCTGGTAATGGACTGGGGGGTGGGGGGTACCCATGGCGTTTGTCTCACTGATTTTCATCCATATTGCCGGGACCCGACATTACATTAAAGCCGCAAGCAGTTTTAAATGACTTTTATTCCTTTAAAAATGTCATTTTGTGCAGGGACTGTTCTAAGCACGGGACACGCGCGCCACTTTACAGGCATACTATAGACACCCCCCAGGTACTATATTTAAAGGAATATTTCACTTTTTTTTTCACTTTAAAGAGGAGTTCCACCCAGGGGGGCCATCAAAAAAAAAAAAATTAAAAGTCAACAGATACAAATACTGCAGCTGCTGATTTTTAATTGTCCCTGGGTCCAGCGATGCGGGGGATCGAAGCCCCGCTCGTCACCCCCATCCTCTCGTCGGCGCCGGCATTTCAACTGGGCGCCGGGCTGTGGCTTCACAGCCTGGCACTCACTGCGCATGCGCAAGCGGCGCTACGCGCCGTGATTGGCCGCTCAATCACCTGGGACCTGTAATGGGTCCCAGATGATTGACAGGAGGGAGGGAGCAGAGCGGAGCCCTTCCTGTGCCGAGGGGGAAGTGATGTCACCAGCCCAGACTATGAGGGACCACCTAGCAACAGGCATTTAGAGGTAAGTGAAAAAAAAAATATATCCAAATGTTTTTTTGTTTTTTGTTTTTAGAATTTTTGAGGTATTTTTGTTTTTTTGGGTGGAACCCCACTTTAAGCATCATTAAAATCACTGCTCCCGAACAAAAACTGCCGTTTTTAAAACTTTTTTTTGCATTGATACATGTCCCCTGGGGCAGGACCCGGGTCCCCAAACCCTTTTTAGGACAATAACTTGCATATTAGCCTTTTAAATTAGCACTTTTGATTTTGAACGTTCGAGTCCCATAGACTTTAATGGGGCTCTAAAGTTCGCGCAAACTTTCGGTCCGTTCGCAAGTTCTGGTGCGAATCGAACCGGGGGATGTTTGGCTCATCCCTACTGGAGACCATTGGCAAAGAAGGCCTAAAACCCAATTCTCTGGACTTGCATGTTCACAACAGAGAATAAATGTAAATAGGAAAATACATTGTTTTTCCACATACACTTTCATAGTTGCCAACAGTCCCGATTTTCCCGGGTCAATCCCGATTTTGGGACCCTCGTCCCGATTGGAGGCTGTCCCAAATCGGGATTTCCATCAGGAAAATCGGGAATGTTGTTTTTTTTTTTTAATTTTTGGAGCAGCTGGCTCCAGCAAAATGGAGGCCGGCACGCAGCTCGATCTTCCCCCTAGTGTTCAGTGGAGAGAGGAAGGAGGCTCGATCCGTGCAGCCAATGAATCGGCTTCTTTATCTGCACGGCCCCTCCCCTCTCCACTGAACACACGGCGTCGCCGTGTCTTGACGAAAAGTTCCCCAGCTCGGCTATTTCCACCGGCCGCTCCTGGACGAGGGGAGGGTCTGCACTGAGGGGGGACTGCACTGAGGGGGGGTCTGCACTAATAGAGGGGGGACTGCACTGAGGGGGGGCTGCACTAAGGGGGGGTCTGCACTAATAGAGGGGGAGGCTGCACTAATAGAGGGGGGTCTGCACTGATGGAAGGGGCCTGCACTGAGGGGGTCTGCACTGATGGAGGGGGTCTGCACTGATGGAGGGGGTCTGCACTGAGGGGGTCTGCACTGATGGAGGGGGTCTGCACTGATGGAGGGGGTCTGCACTGAGGGGGTCTGCACTGATGGAGGGGGTCTGCACTGATGGAGGGGGTCTCTACTGATGGAGAGGGTCTGCACTGGGGGGGGTTTATACTGACTCTGCTGGGGGCACCTGATGCAAGGACAGACTCTGCCGGGGGCACCTGATGCAAGGACAGACTCTGCTGGTGGCAGGGGACGTGGCTAGTGACACACTCAGGGATCCCACTAATTCGCCATTATGGTGAGTTGAATGATTTAATTTTATATTACAATGTAATAATAGAAATAATGTGCTTCAATCATCCTGACACCATAACAACCATGGTGCCGGGATGATTGAAGCGTTAACACCAGGTGTTTGGAGTATCTTTATCTGCTGATTGTTAAACTTTCTAGAATACACATATTTTTATTGTGTAGGATCTGGGGCTGCTGTCCGTCATTCCCCTCTCCCCCTTTCCCTCTCCTCCTTTCCCTCTCCCCCCTCATTCATCTCAGACTTTAACCACACCCTCTTGAGCCACGCCCATTTAAGCCACTCTCGCAATTTTGCGTAAGCCACGCCCATTTTTCACTTGTATTTTTGTGAAGCCACACCTACAAACGAATGCCCCGCCCCCTAATTATTGAACGGCTCCGCCTACAGCCAAAAAAGTGTCCCACATATTTTTTTTGCAATGTTGGCAACTATGCATTTTGTCTATAAACTTTACCTATTTACATTTATACTCTGCTGTGAGCATGCAAGGCCAGTGATTTGGTTTTAGGCCTTCTTTGCCAATGATCTACAGCGAGCTTGTATGGAATTATATCGCAGCAGCTAAGCCACTGATAAAACCTCTTAGAAATGATAAAGCAAAGCAATTACTATATAACTGTTACGTAACCTGTTTCAGATTCCTAATTATACACTGACACAATTTGCCAGTTATTTCTCAGTCACACTGGGACTGGTAATTAATACCTCTGTGTACAATGAATCTATACAGGAAATGATTCTTGTTCTATGTTTAATTATCGCAATTAGCTGCGTGAGCTACACATTGGAAGTATGATTCATTTTGTTGTTTTTAAGATGTAATGTGAAACATTTTTTATCCCTTCTATTTAGATATATAAAAAGCTAATGCCATATTTGTATACAGCACATTCATTTTGGGCAGAAACATGGCTTTTAAACAATCTTAAAAAGAACCCAGACTTTCTTTGTTCGACAATGTAAAATACCGCGCTAACACCTAGAACATGAATGAGCAGCTGCATGGCAAAAGACAATTGCAAGTGAAAAAAACAGATAATTGTGCAGAGCTAAATAAGAACAGTCATATGAATAAGACTGTATATAGTACAAAAAAGGAAAACGTTGTACACGCTAAATGTCACACGTGTAAATCAATCAATGAATATAATAAATATAGTTCACAAAGAGATGAATTGATAAATGTGATCCACCGATAGAGGATAAAATATAATGTTAATCCCAGTAAGTGAATGACCACCTTGAGGCTTTAAATATAGGGACAAGTGTGGAAAGAAGATAATGGGAAAAGCCATCACCGGCTTAAGGAAGGCTTACCAGAGCAATTGGACTCAACAAGACATATGCCCAATGAGTCATCAAGGCTTATGGTTAGGGACATCCACATCTGTAAACGTTGACACAGGAGGATGGTGATCACACTTTCCCTCAGCAGAGAAGGGGAGCTCAGAGGTAGATTGGTCAGATCCTTCCCATAAACTCACAGGATAAAGCCAAAAATGAAACAAAAGTTCCACATATTGTAAATCCGCATTACAAAGGATATTTATTAAAAATTTGAGGAACACTCACTTTTGAGCAGATAAAAAAGCGATAAAGATAGGCACTCACTGTAAGACCCCTTTCACACTAGAGGCATTTTTCAGGCGCTGTAGCGTGAAAAATAGCGCCTGTAAAGCTCCAGAAAAAAGCCTCATCTGCAATCCCAGTGTGAAAGCCCGAGTGCTTTCACACTGGGGTGCTGCACTGGCAGGACATCAAAAAAAGTCCTGCAAGCAGTTTCTTTGAGGCGCTCTAGGAGGCGCTGCAAAAACTACGGTAAAGCGCCAGTTAAACTAGCGGCACTTTGCCCCCGCACTGGTAGTGTAAAAAGGGCTCAAAGGCTTCATGTACACGGGACGTTGTTTAACCTCTCTTGAACTATTTAAATTGACAGCTAGAAACCGACGTCTAAAAACGTCCATTTAGCCGCGTTTACATGCTGCATTTAGCTGCCTTTTCTGTCTAGAAGCATTTAAAAATAAATCTTTTTTTTTTTTGTTAAAATAAAAAAGTCTGTTAACGAAACGCGAGTTACCGCATTTAGCAGCGTTTACAGGCTGTTACAGGCATTTGCATTTCAAATGCCTCTATACATCTGTCCTGAACACATTTTTTTGCGTTCCAAAAAATGCTTCTAAACTCAGCTGCCTAGAAATGACTATAAACGACCCTGTGTAGATGTACTGATAAGATAACATAGAGGAGAGTTCAGGGGCAGCTGAAAAAAATGTCCAACTGCTCCCAAACATCCGTTTACCAGCAGCAGTGTACATGAGACCTTATTGTACCCCTACAGTTATTCATACTATTTAATCCATCTTCCCAGCATCGTGCTGAAGATGTGGACAAGAACTGGGGCATCTATTGCACATTTTTTGGTCTTGTTCTGCACTGAATTGTTATTGCACACAAATACTTAAGATAACTAAAAAATTCACAGATAGGACAATCCCAAAGACACCAGCGCTCCTACATCACAACTCCATACCCATAAAACCTATAAAAAAATCAGTACTTAGACATTTGGTAAACTCTGCCCATTCAAATAATCCAGCTTTGTGAAAATCTGCCTCACCCCAACAATCCAGTAATCGATAAATTGAGGTGAAGATAATAATGGAAAGCCTCATCAGCACATAAAACACACATTCCAAATGTTTTGCTATTTGGCTTTATTGGACTGAAAAAAAAAACAGTAAGAATGAGTTCAAATAATTACTTAAGTGAAGTCTGAAGCTCTACCACAGTCTCTACTTTCTTCCTTGAATATGCCTTCATACAGCTTAAAAACCTTTTTTTGTATGCAGTGAGGTAATATATGCAATCAAATCTTTTTTTCTACTGCCCTCTACATCTTCCCATCCCTGTTCTCTTCCCTCCTCTTTCACTTACCCCTCCGCAGACCCCTATCCAACCATCCTCTATTCCACTCTGTCCCCCTTCTCCATACTATCCTTGCTATCCACTCTGAGGAACATATCTTTTCACTAGTTGGCGCTGATCTTCAGTATGCCCATACCTTGGTCTTTTATACTTACATGTGAGAACCAAGAGGCACAACGTCATGAGGAGTCTTTAGGACTTACACTGTATTTGAATTACAACTATTTCTAAAGGTTTCCTGTGTCCTGGCTCTGTGTTGCCTGAATCCTTTAAACTAGGGGTCAGCAACCTGTCAATTGCAGGCAACTGACAGGAGATTGTGTCCCCACCTTGTGAGATGTGAGATCATACGGGATGGACAAGAGCGGATGTCCGGCTGAGATCGGTGCGCCAGAAGAGTGAACAGTAATGTATTACCATCACTTTCCTGCTCTGCATATGGGGGAAATCTCTGACCCCTATACTCTGCAGTACCGACCCCTGTCTCTGCTCTATTGACCCCTGTTCTCTGCCCTGCTGATATATGTACACTGAAATAGATGATTGTAGGGTATCACTAAAGGGTGGTGCTGTGGATACCAAAATAGTATATAAATGTGCAACGTTTAATTAACTGAAGATACTAATGAAAGGATTGGTACTGGACTTTATAGGCACTGAGATACACAAAATGTAAACATAAAAATGTTTTATTACAAAGTGATTAAAACAAGCACAACCAGACAAAGACTAGTTTAAAAGACTTTGCAAAGTAAGGATTCCCTATATGCTTTTACAACACACAACCCAAACACCAAGAAGTATACTCCTGAATGATCATGACGGTGTCCTTGTTGAAACAACAGTTAATGTTCTATCAGACTTGGTGTGAGTTGATCATGGTGTGCAGTAGCTCTGCTCTACATGTTACGTGCATAAAGGCTTCTTCAGGAGCTTAGGCAATAGGCATACATTAATATGCACATCAACCAGGAGTAGGTAACAAAGTAGGTAAAAATCCAAGATACAGCGGATGTTGCAGGCCAGCAGGGCTGGACTGGGACAAAAATTTGGTCCTGGACTTCATCCAGAGCAGCCCATTTTAATTTTGAATGTCTCCATCAGCACCCCCTTACATCAGAGTGTCCCCAACAGTGTCCCCCTTTCATCAAGGTGTTCCCATCAGCGTCCTTTTACATCAGAGTGTCCCAATCAGCACCCCCCTTACATCAGTGTCCCCATCAGCACCCCCTTACATCAGAGTGTCCCCATCAGCACCCCCTTACATCAGAGTGTCCCCATCAGCGCCCCACTTCCCATCAGAGTGTCCCCATCAGCACCCCCCTTAAATCAGATTGTCCCCATCAGTGGCCTCTTCACATCAGAGTGTTCCCATCAGCATCCCCTTACATCAGAGTGTCCCCATCAGCATCCCCTCACATCAGAGTGTCCCCATCAGCACCTCCTTACATCAGAGTGTCCCCATCAGCACCTTCTTACATCAGAGTGTCCCCATCAGCATCCCCTTACATCAGAGTGTCCCCATCAGCAGCCCCCTTCACATCAGAGTGTCCCCCATCAGCACCCCTTTATATTAGAGTGTCCCCATCAGCACCCCCTTACACCAGAGTGTCCCAATCAGCACCTCCCTTCACATTAGAGTGGCCCCACCAGCACCCCCTTATATCAGAGTATCCCCATCAGTACCCCCTTCACATCAGAGTGGCCCCATCAGCACCCCATTACATCAGAGTGTCCCATCAGCACCCCTTTACATCAGAGTGTCCCCATCAGCATCCCCCTTACATCAGAGTGTCCCCATCAGTGTCCTCTTACATCAGAGTGTCCCCATTAGCACCCCCCTATATCAGAGTGTCCCCATCAGCACCCCCTTACATCAGAGTAGCCCCATTAGCACCCCCTCATATCAGAGTGTCCCCATCAGCACCCCTTCACATCAGAGTGGCCCCATCAGCACCTTCCTTCATATCAGAGTGACCCCATCAGCACCGCCTTATATTAGAGTGGCCCCATCAGCACCCCCTTATATCAGAGTAGCCCCATCAGCACCCTCCTTCACATCAGAGTTGCCCTATCAACACCCCCTTACATCAGAGTGTCCCATCAGCACCCTCTTACATCAGAGTGTCCCCATCAGCATCCACCTTACATCAGAATGTCCCCATCAGCGTCCTCTTACATCAGATTGTCCCCATCAGCACCCCCTTACATCAGAGTGTCCCCATCATCCTCCTTACATTAAAGTGTCCCCATCAGCATCCCCCTTACAAAAGAGTGTCCCCATGAGCGTCTGCCATCTGTCTATCTCCCCCTGCGGGCTGGAGGGAGCAGAAAGCCTAATCCTCACTCCAGCAAGTGTCAGCAGCTGCTCCTTGGTGACAGGGTTGAAATCGCGATCATTACTATCAGTGAGGAGCTGCTCCAGGACTGCGCCTGACCGGCCCACTGAGCCATCAGCCCACATGTAACTCCCGGTAGTCCCAATGGCCAGTACATCCCTGCAGGCAAGTGTCATCACATGTATGACTGGTCCATATTAGTGGAAACAGTGTTGAAACCCAATTCCGCAATGGTTACAAAAATAATAACATAGGATAGCATACTGGGTAGAGGAGTCCTATACGGCAGTCAAAGCTTCTAGGGAGAGTGATTTCTCAATAGCTGCAGCAAAGGGGTAGTCAATGTGTCCTGATCATATATGTAGAACTGCATTAAAGCATCCGCCGCACCAAGGATCTTTCAGCAAGATGATGATGGGGATGTGACATATGTACACTGCCCTGCTGACCCCTGTCCTCCACCCCCATAGACCCCTGTCATCCGCCTAACTGACCCCTGCTCCCTGTCCCCTGACCCTGCCCTCTGTTCTGCTTATCCCTGTTCTCTGCCCTGCTAACCCCTTTTTTCCACCCTGATGACCCCTGTCCTCTTCCCTGCTGGCCCACTGTACACTGCCCTGCTAACCCCTGTACTCTGCTCTGCTGACCCCCTGCCCTTTGCCTTACTGACCCTTGTGCACCGTCCTGTTGACCCCTGTCCTCTGCCCTGCTGACCCACTGTACACTGCCCTGCTGACTCCTAGAATTATCCCCTACAAACTGCTAATCCCTGTACTCAGCCCTACAAACTAATGGCCTCTGTACACTACTTTACAAATTACTGACCCCTGCACTCTGCCCTACAATCCACTGACCCACTGTACACATCTCTACATACTATTGACCCCTTTATACTGCCCTACAAACTACTGCCCCCTGTGCACTGCCCTACGTACTCATGAGCCCTGTACTTGGCCCTAGAAACTACTAACCCATGTACACTGCCTCACAAGTTACTGACCCTTGTACATTGCTCTACATACCAATGACCCCTGTACACTTTCCTCCATACTAAAGACCCCTGTACACAGCCCTACATCCTACTGACCTCTGTACATTGGCCAATATACTACTTACACTAGCAATAACTTAACCCAGCCAGTAGGGCAGAACTCCGATCAGACAGCCAGGCCAGAACTGAGGTCAGCCAGGCCTGAAACTAGTCGAGCAAGTCAGCTTGCAGTATCAGAAACTTTTGCCTTCATGATGGACTCCTGCTTCAGACTTGTGGGGGTGTTCAATTACTCTCCAGATTTGACAAAAATTGTATATGAAAGCGGATGCCAAGTTTCTCACTAAAGCTAACTTTTAGGTAGGCTAAGTTTATATTTTTACATTGACATTTGTTTCTTTACATTTTTCTAAGTTTTCTTCATGCAGTCCTTTTTTTATTGGGGGCTTGCTAGGTACTTTATTTTTATATAAAAAGGGGCATCCCACCCCAGTAATCTTTGATCTCTCCCATACTGTTCAGGTAGATCTCCATCTCTCAAAGTTTGCCTTCTTATCAAACAAGACTTATATTTGAGCTGTTGATGTTGGATGTGCCCTTTTGATCTCTACTACCCTGATATGCCATTCATGTCTGTATCTATCAAAAAATATAAATAAAGAATGCAAAAAAATTGCCTAGTATCAGATTTTTTTAGTGTTCAGGTTGTGTAATTATATGGCAATGTAACATTTTGAAGGATCAGTCATTAAAAAAAATGTTTTTGTTATACCTGTACAATATAGCTGCACGATTCTGGCCAAAATGAGAATCATGATTTTTTTGCTTAGAATAAAAAGATCATTTTTTTTTTTTTTTTTTAATTCATTAAGGTCATTTTTTCAAAAAAAAATGCATTTGAAAAACCGCTGCACAAATACAGTGTGACTTAAAATATTGCAACAAGCACCATTTTATTCTCTATGGCAGTGATTCTCAACCAAGGCTCCGTGGAACCCTAGGGATCCTCCAAAGGTTGCTAGGGGTTCCTTTAGCCTTGGGCAATTACTGCCTCTCAGATACGTTCCCACTGACACCATTGATCTTTTTAGCTATCTGTAAGGACGTAATTTTTCCCAATGACCACAAGTGTGAGGACCATTCTTCCCACTAACCATCACACTATTGTATCACGAGTTGTAGATTTCTAATTTTTGGCAGGGGTTCCCCGAGGCCGGAGAACTATTTCAAGGGTTCCTCTGTGTTGAAAAGATTGAGAAAGGCTGCTCTAGGGTGTTTACTAAAAAATATATATATATATAATATTTGGGGGTTCTAAGTAATTTTCTAGCAAAAAAAATGATTTTAACTTGAAAACAACAAATGTCAGAAAAAGGTTTAGTGTTTCAGTGGTTAAACTTTTTTCACTTACACACAAAGTCTATTCCATTGACAAATTGTTACAATGTTTATACTTAAGTTCAACTGATAAAGAATGTTTTAATTCTTGGCAGACTGCCCAGGTTTTTCTCTCCCTTTCTTTTGAGGGCTGTGGCTTCAGAAGAGCAGAGAAAATTCTTTGCATAGAAAGAATTGTGAAACACTTTAGTCAAGATCGCGATAACGATTCTTGACGATTAATTGTGCAGTGCTACTGTAGACAAAGACCAATTCAGCTCCTGTCTTCTTATATGCTCTGGACAATCTAACTTCCACAATTCCTCACTCTTCTTTTACTGTGCAGTTTTAAGTGTTCCACATTTGTGATGTCCAGCACATCCTGTTGTGCTTTCCATAATAAACAAATTAAGTTATTTTCAACCAAAAAAAAACCATATATTGCAGCCTACCAATCATCCTGTCTAATGTGGGAGTGCAGTAAAAATGTAAGGGGGACATAGGGTTAGCAATTTGTATGGCAGGGTACAGAAGTCAGCAGGGCAGTGTACGGGGTCAGCAGGGCGGATGACAAGGGTCAGTAGTAAATGATTAAGAGTTCAAAAATCAGTAGTAGATTAGGCAGAGTTCAGAGGTCAGTATAAAGTGACACAGAGGACAGATTTTGCCTAACAATGGAAGGAGTATACAGGGGGTGATTGAACAGAATCTGTGCCTAGTCGCTGTATACTTTGCTCATCTATACCACAGTCATTGAACCCACAAAATACTACTTACTATGTCACATGTGACAATTTCACAGATACACATGAACCTCAGAATGAAGGATCCTTTTTAAAAATGTAAACGTTTCCATCACATATGCTTTCCTGCACATTAACCACTTTAACCCCGGAAGATTTTACCCCCTTCCTGACCAGAGCACTTTTTACAATTTGGCACTGCATTGTTTAACTGGTAATTGCGCGGTCATGCAATACTGTACCCAAACTAAATTTGCATTCTTTTTTCCCACAAATAGAGCTTTCTTTTGATGATTTTTGATCACCTCTGCATTTTTTATTTTTTGCGACATAAACGAAAAAGACTGAAAATGTTGAAAAAAAATTATACTTTCTACTTTTTGTTATTAAAAAATACAATGTACTAAATTTTAGTCATACGTTTAGACCAAAATGCATTCAGCCACATGTCTCAGGTAAAAACATTCAATAAGCGTATATTTATTGGTTTGCACAAAAGTTATAGTGTCTACAAATTATTTTTTTCACAAAGTTGTCACTAAATGATATATTGCTCAAACATGCCATGATCATATGTGAAATTACACCCCAAAATACATTCTGCTACTTCTCCTGAGTACGGGGATACCACATGTGTGGGACTTTTTGGCAGTCTAGCCGCGCACAAGACCCCGAAAACCAATCACTGCCTTCGGGCTTTCTGAGGAAATGCCAAGATAGCGCAAAACCCCCCAAATGACCCGGTTATGGAAAGTAGACACTCCAAGCTATTTTCTGAGAGGCATGTTGAGTATTTTGCAGATCTCGCTTTTTGTCACAAAGTTTTGAAAATTGAAAAAAGAAAAAAATACATTTTTCTTTTCTTTCTTTATTTTCTAAAACAAATGAGAGCTGCAAAATACTCACCATGCCTCTTAGCAAATACTTTGGGGTGTCTACTTCCCAAAATGGGCTCATTTGGGGGGGGGGTTGTGCTATCTTGACCTTTCAGGGCCTCCGAAACTGTGATAGGTAGTAATTACCATTTTACACCCTTAGAAATCCTGAGGCGATGATTGGTTTTTCGGGTTCCTATATGCGGCTAGGCTCCCAAAAAGTCCCACACATGTGGTATTCCCATACTCAGGGGAAGAATGTATTTTGGGATGTAATTCCACATATACCCATGTCATGTATGAGCAATATATCATTTAGTGCCAACTTTGTGGAAAAAAAAAGTAATTTTCCCGAAACTTGTGCCAAAATATAAAATATTCCATGGAATCAACATGCCTCTCAGCAAATAGCTTGGGGTGTCTACTTTCCAAAATGGGGTCATTTGGGGGGGGTTGAACTGTCCTGGTATTTTATGCACAACATTAGAAGCTTATGCCACACATTATACACTCTTCTAACCACTTGAAGACAAAGTCCTTTCTGACACTTTTTGTTTACATGAAAAAATATTTTTTAAAGCAAAGGCCCTACAGATTAAAATGGTGAGTGTTGTAATTTCTTTATACATAATTTGCACAGCGATTTTTTCAAACGCAATTTTTTTGGAAAAAAAACAACACTTTTTTGAATTTTAATGCACTAAAACACACTATATTGCCCAAATGTTTGGTAAAATATAAAAGATGATCTTATGCCGAGCACATAGATACCAAACACGGCATGGTTTAAAATTGCAGCGGCAAGAAACTACATACAATTTTAAAAGCCTTTAAAAGCCTTTACAGGTTACCACTTTAGATTTACAGAGGAGGTCTACTGCTAAAATTACTGCCCTCCTCTGACGTTCACAGTGATACCTCACATGCATGGTGCAATTGCTGTTTAGATATGACACAAGACCGGCGCTTGTGCTCACATTTGCGCGTGAGCATGGGGGGAGGGTGCTTTTTTTTTCTTTTTCTTTTTTTTTCTTTTATTTTCTTTTATTATTATTATTTTTTTATTAAAATTTATTTTCCTTTTTTTTGTACTGTTCCTTTCATATTTTTTTTAATCATTTTTATTAATGTCACAGGGAATGTAAATATCCCCTATGATAGCAATAGGTAGTGACAGGTACTCTTTTTAAAAGAAATTGGGATCTATTAGATTTCAGATCCCTCCTCTACCCTCAAAGTATCTGACCAAACCAAGATCGGTGTGATAAGATGCTTTCCCAATTTCCCAATGGCGCTGTTTATATCTGGTGAAACTGAAGTCATGAAATGCTCGTAGCTTCCGGTTTCTTAGGCCATAGAAATGATTGGAGCCATTCTGGTCTTCGATCAGCTCTATGGTCAGCTGGCAGAACCACCGGCTGCATTATCAGGTTCCCCGGTGGGAGAGGAGAGGTTCCCCGGTGGGACAGGAGAGCCAGAGAAACCATGGAAGACGGCGGGGGGGAGGGACGTTCCCTCCCACTGCTTGTAAAAGCAGTCTAGTGGCTAATTAGCCACTAGGATTGCTTTTACACAAGCCGACTGCTGGCGGAAAAGAACAATATCAAGATGATACCCAAACCTGCAGGCATCATTCTGGTATAACCACTCAAAGTCCAGCAACATACCAGTACATTACTGGTCCTTGTTGGGCATACAGTATATTGTAATGTCCTTTTTTTTCATGCAACCTGTGGGCTGAATGAAAAAAGAGATTGATCGATGGGTATGCCCACCATTAGAATACCGCCCTGCATCCACCGACTTCTAATGATGGGCATACATGCACCATTTTTTTTTTAACTGTGGTGGTGAAATCATCTCCTACAGCGCTGGAGTCGCTGATTTACATATCGTGAGAGCAAACACTGTTGCTGACAAGATAAATAAATCAGTGCTGCAGCTGAATGGTGTACCTGAAAAGAAACAAAGGTAACAATAAAACATTAACTCAAAAAAACAACAATCTGTGCCAAAAAAAGAGTAAAAAAGCTATACTGAATCATGGGGGAGCCCCTAATGTTAGGGGCAAATCGCCCCTCCGCCCCTGCCCCCATGCTTCGGCATATATGTTTGTTTAGATGTAAATTCAATACTAAAAAAAGTCTCAATAAATAGTCCTTGAAAATATTGCAGCAGCGCTTCCTGCCCAATCTAATAAAGAAGACAAGCTTTCATATATAGTCCATACATGAGCAAATAATGGGAAATGGAGGAGGTCTATTGTAGCTTTTGCTGTGTTCTGTAAAGGGAAACTTCCACCATACACTTCACCACGTGAGGGAAACTTCCCCTATGGGGATGCACTCACCAGAGATACAGCAGTATTGCGCCTATAATAATAAACATGCTTCTCCACCGCTCCAATACCAACTTCCACCAGGTGTCAGTCTTGCTATCTGGGGCTCCTTTGCTGGTGATTAATGGGCTCAATCCATTCTTAAAGCAAGTTACCAGTCCTCAGAGAGGCTCCATCTGCACACAGCTATCCAGTACACCTCCTGTGGCAGAGAGTCTTTTCTCAGTTGAATATAGTTTTCTCCTATCTTGGCAGGACAGCTTAGCCTTCAAGGATAATTCCACTTTTAGTCAATTATTCGGTGCTCTAGTGGGGTGAGGGGCTCCCATGCAGGAGCAATGGAGTCCAGTTGGTTGGATCCAGCCCTGCAGTTCTTGCACCTCCACAATAGATGAATGGGGTCGGGTACACCTGACCTTAGCAGGGACCACTACTCCGTCATCAGAGCTATCTGTCAGGGTGCTGCTGCTGTCTACTGGTTTGTATTCTGAGCCTGAATCTAACAGATGGGTGACTTTCCATTCACTCTCATCTGTCATGCTCAGAAATGTGTAGGCCTCTTCACTAGTGTACTTCTGTTTGGACATTTTGGCCTCTAAATTTACAGGTAACTAGTGCGACTCACAGGCAAAAAGAGTAACTGGTTGTCAGCGACTGCTTCATTCGCTACCAAAAAAACTGTTAGTGTTCACAGGGATCAGGCCTGACTCTGCAAACGCTGCAGTTATGTGTATTGTATTTGTAAGTGACAGTGATCAATTGCTACTGAACTTGGGTGGGCTGGGCTGGGCGGAGGGGCTAAACGCAGGTGCTAGCAGGTATCTGGGCTGATCCCGCTAACGCTGCATTTTTGGCAACACCTAAACTACTGGGGGCGTTAGTATAGATCTGATCGGATCAAAGATATTGATCCATTCAGACACTATACTAGTAAGGGAGGTGTATGGTGCGTAAGTGGGTGTTAGCGCTACTGGCACTAATCTGGCGCTGGAAAGAGAAGCTGCGCTCTATATGTCCAAACCAGCGATGGCTTTTAAATATCAGAATGAGTGTGCATTGAATGCAGCCTATTGATAACGTCAACCTGTGATGAAACGCATCTGGAGGAGAATACGTGCTGACGTCACCACGCCGTTAGGAGGACGGGGTTTTCTATCGCAGCCACCCGGCTCTGTTTTTTAGCGCTAATTTATTCTATTGAAATGTAAGTGCAATACCTTTCTTTCTTAATAAAATTTCCCAAACGTTATCACACTATAGTTGGTCTTTCTCTTATACCGTTTGAGTTACCGGGACCTACCGGACACCCACGATCACAGGATATTGCGGTATACAGACAACTCATCTGGGTATATTAGTTTGGACGTCCCTTATCAAGCAAAGGCTGAGGCTGGGCTAAAGCCATCTGCATGCTTTTGCTTGCCATCTGGTAAGCAAGTTTTTTATTAGGTGGCGGCACTTAAGTTTGGACAGAGCTCACTTGGGTGTTTTTGTTATGAACTTTGTCAATTCACACTCATTCTGATATCTAAAAGCCATCGCTGGTTTGGACATATAGAGCGCAGCTTCTCTTTCCTACTCTATGTTTGTGTTATCTTACAATTAAGCTGCTGCTGTTTGGATTTTTTAATATTGTAATTTTTTAATTATCATTGCCATTTATATCTAGCGCGTTTTTTCCCTATATATAATAATATGACGCTGCCTGGGACTGACGCTGACCCTAACTGATGCTAAAACCTAACTGATAGGGGGTTATCAGTTCAGATCAGGGGGTTAAACCTTTAATAGGTAATATACGGTGGGTACCCTGACGCTATAAAAAACTAACTAGCGTCACCCATGACAATAATACGGTGATCACTGGTGACAGGGGGTGAAAGGGTTAACTAGGGGGCAATCAGGGGGTTAAAACCTTTATTAGGCAATATATGGGAGTACCCTGACGTTATAAAGACCTGACGGTGAAACTAACCAACTAACTGGCTAACTAGCGCCACCCGTGACAATAATACGGTGATCAGAAAATAGATCTACTAGTGACACTGGTGATAGGAGGTGAAAGGGTTAACTGGGGCGCGTTCAAGAGGTTGAACCTTTATTATGGGATTAATAGGGTGTACCCTGGGCCTACTACTAGCTGCCCTAATGCTGATTAGTGTCACAAGTGACACCAATGCAGTAATCATTGAAAAATCTGAAAACTGCAATTGGTGAAATTGGTGACACAGTGACAAGGAGTGAAGTGGTTAACTGGGGGGGGGGGCGATCGGGGGGTGAAATGTGTGCCTACGTGTACTGTGTCAGAGTAGTGTTGGTGCGACTCACTTTTATATGTCCTCTCTCTGCGCTCTGGAGCCGAAAAGAATTCCTGTACGGGAGGTGACATTACTTCCTCTGCCTGTGTTTACATTACACAATCAGAGGAGGCATTTCATTGGTCAGAACCGATCAGCAGGTCCAGGCCAGAAATCATTGGCCTGGACCTGAAGACTGATCGGTTCTGCCCGCGGGCACGAGCGGCGTACGCGTACGTCGTTTTGCGCACTTGTGCCATTCTGTCGACGTATATCGGCGTGAGCCAGTCGGGAACCGGTTAAAAGTGATCACTTTGTCTGTCTGAGCCAGTTTACTTATGGTATATTATTTGGCTAACCGCACTCACCTCATATAAAGTCCCAGGGCGGTTTTTCTATGTTTTTATGTATAGTATTGGGATGGAGATGACTTGCGGGTGACACCAGACCATTTTTCTTCACACAGATGCATCCCATCCAGGCTGAGCTCTCACTGTGTTAGTGCCACAGAGAAGCAGAAGAACTTCTTCCCTGCCGATCTTTCTCAGAAGTGCTCTCTCTCTGCAGAGTGAAGCAGGGAAGCAGCTGGAGAACATTTCAGTATTCTTTTCTTGTACAGTAAAGTCTCCTGGAGTTGTAAATCCCTCATCAGCATGTTGGTAGTGTAATGTCATAGAAACAGGCACATGACAAGCATGCACATTCTAGCTTGTGACTCTGGGGAAAGCGAGGCCACAGCTGAGAGCTGAAGGAGGAGAGAATGAGGGGGCGGATCACTCAAGATGTAACCGCCCCCTTTAAAGCATTCAAACCTGAAGAGGACCGTTACTTAGCCCTAACCAGGACTTTAGAATGGGAACACTGCAAAAAACAGAGCAACAGAGGAAAGAAAGAAAAGCTGTTCTGTGGTGAGGGTAGTTAATACTATTTATGTGTACCATCCCATACTTCTACTTTAACAGTTTGTCTCAACCCTCTAACTACCACTTTTGCTGGACAGCTAGATCTGTTACCCACTAGACGACCAGCTGCCGCAGTATAACTGCGGCAGGTTGGCTCGCCTGGGCAAATCGCCGTAGGTATACATCGGCCGCTTTAAGTCCACTAGGTGGTGTGCACGCACACCTGTGGTGTGACGACGGAGCCGATGCACTTGCCCGGCAGCCACGATGTTCGCCAGGCACCCGCGATCGCTCCTGAGAGAAGGACACAGACAGATCTCCGTTCTGTCAGGGGTGAGGAGACACATCTGTTGTTCATACTAAATATGAACAGCAATCGCTCTCCTCCTTCATGCAGTCCCCTCCCCACACAGTTAGAATCACTCCCTAGGACACACATTTAACCCCTTGATCGCCCCCTAGTGATAACCCCTTCCCTGCCAGTGACATTTATACAGTAATCAGTGGCTATTTTCAGCTCTGATCGCTGTATAAATTTCAATGGTCCCAAAAAAGTGTCCGATCTGTCCGCCTCAATGTCGCAGTCCCAATACAAATCGCAGATCGCCGCCATTTCTAGTAAAAAAAAATGCCATAAATCTATCTCCTATTTTGTAGACGCTATAACTTTTGCGGAAACCAATCAGTATATGCTTATTGCGATTTTTTTTTTTCCAAAAATATGTAGAAGAATACATATTGGCCTAAAGTGAGGAAGAAATTATTTTTTTTATATATTTTTTTTTGGGGGGGGGGATATTTATTATAGCAAAAAGTAAAAAAATATTGCTTTTTTTTTTTTCAAAATTGTCGCTCTTTTTGTTTATAGCGCAAAAAAAAAAAAAATCACAGAGGTGATCAAATACCACTAAAAGAAAGCTCTATTTGTGGGGAAAAAAAGGACATCAATTTATTTTGGGTACATCTTTCCACAAGTGTCAGTTAAAGCGACGCAGTGCCGTATCGCAAAAAGTGGTCTGGTCAGGAAGGGGGCAAATCCTTCCGGGGCTGAAGTGGTTAAATGAGCTAAAAAATAACAGACTTATTGGCAGGATCACCAGGTGAATATAAAGAAAACAGCCTAACAAAAGAATAATAGTGCAGCAACCTTATATAAGAAATTGTGAGCTGCTCCTACTGAACAAACCCAGGAACAAACGTTCAGAGATCTCACTAATAAAGTCCTGAGAAGTTTTCAGGTAACCTCAAGTGTATGTGAAACTCAATTTACATAGTTGGGGGATTCATTTTCTTTGTCCTCGACAATCTGCTTAGTAGTCCTGTTTATTTCTAGAAACAATTAAAGCAGTGTTAAACCCAGAAACACACATTTATTATATTGCTGCTTACCATTTTCTTTTTTATGCTTTCTTTCTTCTATTTTCATCTGGTGATCCGGCCAGTAAGTCTGTTGTTTTTCAACAGAAAAGCTCTCTTGCAGTTACAGGGATGAGACAGACCATTTAACTTTGGCAGGGATGCTTAAAAATATCAGATTTTATTTATTTTTGGAAAACCTTCTTTCCAAAAAGAAAAAAAATGATTGCTGTAACTGGTTATAAAGTATTAGCTGGAGTTTAGATTCAATCTGTTAGTGTATTTAGATCTGCTAGTAACACTCCCCCCCCCCCCCCAGACTGAGAATTCTGTTGTCCTTATCTGCCCCCATGTGCTCATTCATCCAGAGTGGTGTCTGAAAAAAATAGGAGGTGTGATCCCCATGACTAAGCTCCGAGGGGTGGAGTGAAACACGCGGGGGTCGTGGCCTGGTGGGAGCCCAGGCTGGGGTTGTCTCTCTCATACCACCATGAGGGATCTTTCCTCTCTTCCTTCCATAGGAGGTGTGTTACTGGTCAGATCACCAGGAGACAGCAGAGGGGAAAAACGCTTAAAAAAAGAAAACTAATATAGCCACTGTGACGAACGCGGGTGTCAGATCCCTGCCCTCCTCGCTAACTCGCGACAAAGGACCGGCCAACCTCACACCACGCTGTCACTTACGTAACAATGCCACTCTCAGCTGCGCCCAGCACAAAGATTTTCCAGCTTGCGGGACCACAATCTAGGTGCGAGCAGCCTGAGAGTGATTGTCACCGGGCTAATTACACAATTAACCCTTTAACTGCCACCACCCCCGTTTTAAAAGACCGAGCCGGGGGAGACTCGTAATTTTGCAATACCAATTATAATTTGAGAATAAGCGTCTGCCACACACACTGCCACTACAGACAGGTCTGCTCAGAGTCTTACTCTATAACAGTAGCGCCCTTCAAGAGGCAGGTTCGTTTATAGCTTGCATTAAGAGCTTTAGAGACCAGGTTAACACTTTTCAACATAAGGGTTTATTATGAAAAGGTCAAAGTTGATGCAAATAAAATATTTACAGAAAAAAGATGTTTCAAAAGATAAAGACAATATACAGCCACAAAGCAATAAGGTAGAATTGGGAAGAGAGAATACTTGCAATTAATGTCCGAGGGTTGATCAGAGTTCAATCGATGAGCTAGGTAATCGGTTCTCGACTTGGCAGATGTTTCTTCTTGGATGGTAAAAGGAGAACTCACCATTGTCTTGGCATCTCCTCTTTTCTGTCAAATCAAAGGGGGTGTTGACAGCGACCAGTAACCAATCATCTGATCAGCTGGTTTTAGGGGTTGGTTGCTGGGAGGTGTCTACACTCATGACCACATCCCAGGTGATTTTGTAATACATATTCATATATCTGCATCTATAGTGTTGACAGACTCCAAATATCCATATTATTATTCAACTTGAGATTTCCTTCAAAACAAGTCTAAACATGCCATATCTATAACGTATAGCCTGCTTTGGAGGAATAAGTGGTCCCAGGGGTTTCCCATATGACCTGACATAGGGGTGTCTGGACTTGAAACGTTCCATATTATCTGAGGCAGCTAAATATATCCAGATTATGTCTGTGCTATTACTAAGTCAGAAGTTATGAAACATGCTGAAATTTCATACTTATTCTAGGGAGGGGTATTCAGAAACTTTACGACCGAGGTCTGTTTGTTCTCTGAGTGGGGAGGGTGACAGTTTTACGACAGGCCTGAACACTGCCCTCACAACCAATGTTTTTCTACTGACTTTGCCTGCTCTGTTTTCTCTGTTGAGATAACCTTTTCTGTTGAACTTAAAAAGCTTTGAATTCCTAAGGTGGGGAAGACGGAGTTCAGAGTTCTCTGTGAGGTTACATGGTTAGCAAAACTATCATGGCTACTTCCACACAAGATGGCAGCTAGCTACAGCTTGTCATGTCCCGTACTTGATATCGTTACACCTCCCCCCTTAGGTGGTTGCATGGGAGGGAACTACAATTTCCCTCCTGACGCAACCGACTCCTGCGGGCTCGGCTTGTCGTGACAGCCCATCAGCATTGCCATGGGCGCTGCCTTTCTTATGCTGGATGGTGAAATCGTATTGCTGAAGAATTAGGCTCCACCGAAGTAGTTTGCCATTCTCCCCAGCAACACGATTTAGCCAGCTCAAGGGATTGTGATCCGTGATCACAGTGAAGTGCCGTCCATAAAGGTACGTTTGTAACTTCTGGAGAGCCCACACGATCGCAAGACACTCCTTTTCGATCGTGGCATATGCTACTTCCCTGGGAAGCAGCTTCCTGCTCAGGTAGAGGATGGGATGCTCCTCTCCGGCCTCGTCCACCTGGCTCAGGACTGCACCCAATCCAAAGGCAGAGGCATCCGTCTGCACAAGGAAACGGCGGGTGAAGTCTGGAGCCTGCAGCACAGGTGCGCTGGCCAGCGCCCCCTTCAAGGCCTGAAATGCCTGCTCACATTCTGGTGTCCAAGACACCACCTTGGGCAGTTTCTTTTTGGTTAGGTCAGTCAGAGGTTTGGCCAGGCTACTATAGTTACATACAAATTTCCTATAGTAACCAGCGGTCCCCAAGAAAGACATAACCTGCTTTTTGGTTTGAGGGGTAGGCCAGGCCAGGATGGCCTCAACCTTCCCTGTCTCGGGTTTCAGGGTACCTCCTCCTACCTGGTGTCCCAAGTACTGCACATCAGTCATGCCAATCTGACACTTACTGGGTTTGACAGTCAGATTGGCGGCTGTCAGTTGGTCTAGGACCTGTGACAGGTGCACCAGGTGTTCTTCCCAGGTAGGGCTGAACACGGCGATGTCATCCAAGTAGGCTACGGCAAAGGTTTCCAGCCCCTCCAGTAAGTCATTCATGACTCTCTGGAAGGTAGCTGGGGCATTCTTCATCCCAAACGGCAT
The DNA here is from genome assembly GCA_037952925.1 of Lithobates clamitans. Taxonomy (NCBI): domain Eukaryota; kingdom Metazoa; phylum Chordata; class Amphibia; order Anura; family Ranidae; genus Lithobates; species Lithobates clamitans. The sequence continues at coordinate 2,743,964 of JBBGZY010000573.1, read as the reverse complement.
GACGGTAAACTCGAACAATCCGAATGGGGTGATGAAGGCCGACTTTTCCCGAGCCTCAGGGGCCAGAGGAATTTGCCAGTACCCCCTGCTCAGATCCATGATTGTTATATAACGGGCGGCCGCCAGCCTATCTAACAACTCATCAATCCGGGGCATGGGGTAGGCATCTGCAGTAGTGATGGCATTCAGCTTCCGGTAGTCCACACAGAACCTGGTCGTCTGGTCCTTTTTGGGGACCAAGACTACTGGGGACGCCCAGGCACTGTGGGACTTCTGAATCACCCCAAGCTGCAGCATTTCCTCCACCTCCCTTTTCATGTCGGCCAGCACCTCCAGGGAGACGCGATAGGCCGACTGTTTAATGGGGGGATGTGCCCCGGTGTCCACCTGGTGGACAGCGAGGTGTGTCCTCCCAGGTTTTCCCGTAAACCTGCTACCATGTACTGCCAGCACTCGCCGCAGTCCAGGTACCTGGGTGGGGGTAAGATTGGAGTTTATCAGGAGTTCTGAGTCTACCTCCCTGGTGTCTGCTAGCAGGTCTAGAAGTGGATCAGCCTCCTCAGGCTCTGGCCTGCTGCAGACCGGCATGACATAGGCCGTGCGCTCATGATGGGCTTTGATCATGTTAACATGAATGGCCTTCTGCCGTCTACGCCCTTCTCCCAACCTGACCAAGTAGGTGACATCATTCAGACGCTGGGTGATGGTGTACGGGCCTTCCCATGCTGCTTGGAGTTTGTTCTGCCGCAGGGGAAGCAGAACATACACCTTCTGACCAATGTCATAGGTCCGCTCCCTAGCATTACGGTCATACCACTCTTTCTGCCTAGTCTGGGCCTGGGTCATGTTCTCCCGCACAATTTCCACCAGCGTCTCCATTTTATCTCTGAATTTTAGGACATAATCCACAACAGAGACCTTTGAGTCGGCAATCTTGCCCTCCCAGTTCTCACGGATTAGGTCCAGGGGTCCTCTTACCCTCCGTCCGTACAAAAGTTCAAATGGCGAAAAGCCTGTGGACTCCTGAGGCACCTCTCTGTAAGCAAACAGCAGATGAGGCAGATATCGTTCCCAGTCCTTACCCTGGGAGTGCACAAAGGTGCACAACATTTGTTTCAAGGTTCCATTGAAACGCTCGCACAAACCGTTCGTTTGTGGGTGATAAGGACTGGCCATGATATGCGTCATCTGTATTTTCCGACAGAGAGCTTGCATCAAGTCGGACACAAACTGAGGGCCTTGATCGCTAATGAGCTCAGCCGGGAATCCCACTCTTGTGAAGATTCCCAGCAGAGCATCAGCGACCTTGTCTGCCCGGACGCAGGAGAGAGCCACCGCCTCTGGATAACGCGTGGCATAGTCGACAACTGTAAGGATAAAACGTTTGCCTGAACTGCTAGGGATGGCCAAAGGCCCAATGATATCCACTGCCACCCTCTTAAAAGGTTCGTCAATCACAGGCAAAGGTTTTAGCGGAGCCCTGTGTACATCCCCTGCCTTGCCAACTCGCTGGCAGGTAACACAGGACCGACAGTAGTCAGCTATGTCAGCGAGCATTGTAGGCCAATAAAAGTTATGTATCAACCGCCCTCGGGTCTTAGTGATCCCCAAGTGCCCTGCGAGGGGAATTTCATGAGCCACTTTTAGCAGCTGTCCCCTAAATTGACTGGGTACAACCAGCTGCCTGCTACCTAGGTCAGCCTCATTCCCCTCTGCAGGCATATTTTCTCTGTACAGTTTACCTTTGTCCCAATAGACCTTTTGTTTGTCATTCTCTGCAGGGGGGCGATCAGCTAGACTCCTGAGCTGTGCTAGTGTTTGGTCTGTCTGCAGTGCTGTTTCAAAGGCGGAACAACAGGTCCCAGCCAGCAGTCCTGTGGCAAACATGGACAGCTGCGGAGGCTCAACAGAGGTGGAGTCCACTGGGTCAGAACAGGGAGAGGGCCCAGAGACCTCCTCCTGCTGTTCTGCGACCAGGGCCTGCACCTCGGCTGCCTTTGCAGCACTGCGAGTGACCACCAATACTGGCAAGGCATCATCATCATTATCATCATCATCATCATCATCATCATCACATTTAACCTTTATCAGTTCAGCATCATTGGAACATACATCAGTTACCTTCACTAGCAAGGGGGCCTCCTCTCCTGTCTCTGAAGAAGGAGGACCTTGCACTCCCACTCCACCCTCCCCCTCCCTCTGTCCATCTACAGGTTGCCCAGATATTACCCCAACATCTGTAAACAGTACCTTGGGAGGTCCAGAGAGATCCGTGGGAGCATATGGGGTGCTTTTAGCAGGGGCATAGTATGAAACAAGGGTACCTAAATCAGAACCCAACAACACTGCAGTGGGGATCTCCTCCGAGACACCCACCTCTCTCATCCCACATCCGGCACCCCAATCAATAAAAACATAGGCACGGGGTACACAGGAACGGGTCCCCCCAACTCCGGTGAGGGTAAGGAACTTCTCTGGGATGATGTCTGTTTCTTCTATAACCTCTGGTCTGACCAATGTGACTTCGGCTCCGGTGTCACGAAAGCCTGTTACAGTCCGGTGGCCTACGATGACTGGCTGCAAGTTGGCATTGGTTCCGGGAGGTTTCCCACTGACGAGCAGCACAGCGGAAGGGTTGCTAGCCGGATGGCCAGGTGATGTCGTCTTCTTCTGCTCAGGGCACTGCGCCCTGAGATGTCCGGCTCCCCCACAGTTGTAGCATTTGCGTTTGTCCGTTAGGAAGGCCTTGGCTCCAGGAGTTGCAGGTTCCGACCGCTGAGGAAGTTGTTTGGTAGGCAGAGGAGGGGTTGCCGTGTGCGATTTCCCTCCTTTCCAGCCATTCAGAGGAGCCTTGCGATGGTCAGATACCCGAGAGTGGATATAGGTATCTGCCAGTTCTGCTGCTGCTTTGGCAGAGGCTGGCTTTCGCTCCAGCACAAACTGTCTGACGTCTGTAGGACAGATGTGCAAAAGTTGATCTGCAATCATAAGATCTTCCAGGGATTCAAAAGAATCGGCTTCCAAGCCTTTAGTCCACTGCCGGAATGTGGTACGTAAGCGACCTACCACATCCATGTATGAGTCCCCAGGCCCCTTTTGCAAGGACCTAAAACGCTTCCGGTACACTTCCGGGGTTAGCTGAAACTTTTGGATGATTGCAGCTTTTAGGGCCGCATAATCGTCGCACTGTTCTTCTGACAGTTCGACATAAGCATCCAGGGCCTTGCCTCGTAGCCCTGGTGTCAGGTACCGGGCCCATTGTGCTGGGGGCAGATGGTACTGACGGCAAGTTTTTTCAAACGACAGTAGATACACGTCAATGTCACTGTCCTTTTCCATAACTGGAAACTTGGCTGCCGGGGTCACTGGCAGAGAGGCATCCCTGTGCTCTAGGGATCCGAGGTTCTGAGCCTGTCGCTGCTGCTGGAGCCTAGCCATCTCCAGTTCGTGCCGACGATCAGCCTCCCTCTCAGCCCTGCGTTCCTCCCGCTCGGCCTGGCGTTCCAGAAACTGCAAGTACACCACAGGATCCGTCTCCCTGAGGTTTTGTAGAGTTTCTTGCATTTGAAGAGAGTCTATGATGGTTTCAGGCAATCTGATGCTAGCCTGCTCGTGTGGTGGCTTGGAGGTAACAATCCGTGGTATTCCAGTGTCAGTCTCTGCTTGCCCATCTGGTGAGGCCGCCTCTGAACCACTGGGCTCTGGAGTAGCGGAAACCCTTTCTGGTCCAGTTTCCCCCAGGTTCTGGTGTGCACGGATATCAAACTCCTGTAAGGCATGTATCAAGCCTTCACGATTTTTGCCACCAACGTCAATTCCTCTTTCTGTGCACTCAACAGTCAGTTCATTCTTGCTCATCTTTTTATATGCTGATAACCCAGACATTTTGCAAGCAGAAGAGATAGAACAGAAAGAAGAGATAGGAAGAAGGTGTAGGAAAGAGTTGTTGCTGTATGTCTCTCTTGAAAAAATCAAAAAATATGCACCAGCTTGTCTCTAAGGACTGTTTCCACAAAGGTTACAATCCTTCAGTGCAGAGCTAATTCCTAACAATGCACTGAATGCTCTTAATGCGAAACTATCCCGCTACGCTGCCAGCCAATATGTGACGAACGCGGGTGTCAGATCCCTGCCCTCCTCGCTAACTCGCGACAAAGGACCGGCCAACCTCACACCACGCTGTCACTTACGTAACAATGCCACTCTCAGCTGCGCCCAGCACAAAGATTTTCCAGCTTGCGGGACCACAATCTAGGTGCGAGCAGCCTGAGAGTGATTGTCACCGGGCTAATTACACAATTAACCCTTTAACTGCCACCACCCCCGTTTTAAAAGACCGAGCCGGGGGAGACTCGTAATTTTGCAATACCAATTATAATTTGAGAATAAGCGTCTGCCACACACACTGCCACTACAGACAGGTCTGCTCAGAGTCTTACTCTATAACAGTAGCGCCCTTCAAGAGGCAGGTTCGTTTATAGCTTGCATTAAGAGCTTTAGAGACCAGGTTAACACTTTTCAACATAAGGGTTTATTATGAAAAGGTCAAAGTTGATGCAAATAAAATATTTACAGAAAAAAGATGTTTCAAAAGATAAAGACAATATACAGCCACAAAGCAATAAGGTAGAATTGGGAAGAGAGAATACTTGCAATTAATGTCCGAGGGTTGATCAGAGTTCAATCGATGAGCTAGGTAATCGGTTCTCGACTTGGCAGATGTTTCTTCTTGGATGGTAAAAGGAGAACTCACCATTGTCTTGGCATCTCCTCTTTTCTGTCAAATCAAAGGGGGTGTTGACAGCGACCAGTAACCAATCATCTGATCAGCTGGTTTTAGGGGTTGGTTGCTGGGAGGTGTCTACACTCATGACCACATCCCAGGTGATTTTGTAATACATATTCATATATCTGCATCTATAGTGTTGACAGACTCCAAATATCCATATTATTATTCAACTTGAGATTTCCTTCAAAACAAGTCTAAACATGCCATATCTATAACGTATAGCCTGCTTTGGAGGAATAAGTGGTCCCAGGGGTTTCCCATATGACCTGACATAGGGGTGTCTGGACTTGAAACGTTCCATATTATCTGAGGCAGCTAAATATATCCAGATTATGTCTGTGCTATTACTAAGTCAGAAGTTATGAAACATGCTGAAATTTCATACTTATTCTAGGGAGGGGTATTCAGAAACTTTACGACCGAGGTCTGTTTGTTCTCTGAGTGGGGAGGGTGACAGTTTTACGACAGGCCTGAACACTGCCCTCACAACCAATGTTTTTCTACTGACTTTGCCTGCTCTGTTTTCTCTGTTGAGATAACCTTTTCTGTTGAACTTAAAAAGCTTTGAATTCCTAAGGTGGGGAAGACGGAGTTCAGAGTTCTCTGTGAGGTTACATGGTTAGCAAAACTATCATGGCTACTTCCACACAAGATGGCAGCTAGCTACAGCTTGTCATGTCCCGTACTTGATATCGTTACAGCCACCACTTTTAAGGACTGGTAAGCTGCTATATATTACATTTTTTGTTTGGGGTTTTTTTATATCACTTTAGGATACATTTACATGCCAGGTGATCTGCCAGTGCCCTTCACCCTGTTTCCTTCTCCCATTTTGTATCTGTGCCTTTTTGAATGGGATTGTGCCTGTGCTCCAGTGGTCAGACTTCTTTAGAACTCTTAAAGTCTTTAAACTCTTCAGCATCTACCAAGAATAGAACTATCAGCTTTGGGTGAGTTGACCCATTAATCACTGTAATCCCCCGACAATGTCTTTATTGCTTCATGACAGGCCGGTGTCAACTTTCTCCATCCTGCAACTGGGGTCAGCATATTTTTCCTAGCCTTAAATGTTTCATACATTATATAGAAGTGCCTAGATAAAATTACTTGTCTAGATTTTTATGAAAACGCCACGGTTTGTCTCTGAAATACAGTACTGTGCAAAAGTTTTTAGGCAGGTGTGAAGAAATGCTGTGAAGTAAGACTTCTTTCAAAAAGATATATTTTATTTCTTTAATTTTATCAATTTACAAAATGCAAAGTGAGCGAACAGAAGAAAAATCTTAATCAAATCAACATTTGGTGTGACTACCCTTTGGATTCAAAGCAACATAAATTCGTACACTTGCAAACTTTTTGTAGGATTAGTCAGGTTTAGGATTACCTAATTACACCAAGCAGGTGCTAATGATCATCAATTTCATATGTAGGTTTAAACACAGTCATTAACTTAAACAGAAACAGCTGTGTAGGAGGCTAAAAATGGGTGAGGAACAGCCAAACTCTGCTACTAAGGTGAGGTTGTGGAAGACAGTTTCATGTCACAGGTCATATACGCCATGGAAAGACTGAGGACAGCAACAGGACACAAGGTAGTTTTACTGCATCAGCAAGGTCTCTCCCAGGCAAAGATATCAAAGCAAACTGGCCTTGGTTGGCCAAGGAAACCTAATGAAGCAGATGAAAGACACATCATGCTTATTTCCCTACGACATTGGAAGATGTCCAACAGTCCCATTTGCATGCAACTAATGGAAACCAGTGGGACCCAGGTACACCCATCTACTGTTTGTAGATGTCTAGCCAGAAGTGGTCTTCATGGAAGAATTGTAACCAAAAAGCCATACTTCTAATGTGGAAACAAGGCTAAGCGACTTAACTATGCATGAAAACATAGCAACTGAAGGGCTGCAGAGCGGTACAATAATGAGCGTCTGCAGGCAACAAGGAAGCATGGTGGAGGTTCCTTGAAAGTGTGGGGCTGCATTTCTGAAAATGGAGTTGGAGATTTGGTCAGGATCAATGGTGTCCTCAATGCTGAGAAATACAGGCAGATACTTATCCATCATGCCATAACATCAGGAAGGCATGCGATTAGCCCCAAATTCAGTCTGTAGCAGGACAATGACCCTAAACATACAGCCAATGTCATTAAGAACTATCTTCAGTATAAAGAAGAACAAAGAGTCCTGGAAGTAATGGTTTGGCCCCAGAGGCATAACTGGAACCTTCAGGGCCCCGGTGCAAAAAAACATGAAGGGCCCCACTGATCCCAGAGCCCTTTACTCCCATTTTCTGGGGAGTAGCAATTTTATTAATGCTTAAAATTAAACATTAACAATGCTCAATTCTTTGAAAAATATGCTTAAGTGGTGCCTTGAACCTGCTTATGAAGTGGTATAATGTAGACCAGGGTTTTTCATACGGGGTGCCGCAAAGAGTCTCCAGGGGTGCTGCGGCATAATGACATAATGCCCTTTACAGTCCGATCATGAAAGGGTTATTCTGTTAACTTATATGTACAGAGAGGAGGTAGAGTACATCCCGCACCTCCTCCCAGCTCTCTCTTCCGCTATGCTGTTATCTGTACTCTTGCCGGTGTCTTGCCGAGAAAGTTACCTCGGCGGATAAGGACTCCCCCTGTACTGCGCAGGCGCAGCACCTGCGCAGTACGAACCACTATCAGCCGCCGGAGATAGCTGAAGCTCAAAATGTTCAATCAGCTGTACATGGTGCCTGCGCCCTAGGTCCAGGTTCCTTCCCCATCATCCAAGTTGACCTAGAGGGGGAATAAAAAAGAGCCGAGCGAAGCGAGGCCGTGCCCGAAGCGTGGCGAGCAAAGCGAGCCCGCGAGGGGCTCTCTTACAGGTGTCGTGTACAGCTGATTTTCCCCTTTTCACCTTCGGCTATTTCCGCCAGATCCTACTACGCAGGCGCAGCGCCTGCGCAGTAGAGGGGGGTCCTTATCCGCCGAGCGGAACTTTCTCGGCAGAACACCGGCAAAAGAAAGCTGTGCAAGCCGCTCACCCGTGTCCTACTAACCAGTGACATCATCGGTTGCTAAGGACTGGTTGGACAGCTTGCACAGCTTTCAGTCTTGCTGGCCAGAGTACAGATACCAGCTTAGAGGAGGAGAGAGCCAGGAGAAGGTGCAAGATGTGCTCTCCCTCCTCTCTGTACATAGACGTTAACAGAGTAACCCTTTCATGATCAGACTGTTCAGAGTTGATTACCTCCCCCTATCTCCTCTCTAGGCTGTTTATTTTCATTTTAGCAGAAATTGTGGATGAAGGCTGTAATCACAACCTGCACAGTCCTGTACAACTCCCCCCATACAGGGGAAGGATTTGTGCTAGCAGGGGGGATTTACCATCTACAGACCACCTAACTCTACCTTATGTAGCAGGGTCCCAGGCCTCCTTTGATCTGATGAGAAGCTTCAGGGCCAGGGATATCTGACATCCTTCTGTATGTAGTGGGTTGTGATTCATAGTGGGTGAATAGTTGTTAAAGTTATTGGGCGCCAGGCATTTCTTGGATGCAAAAGAAAGTTTATTTCTCTTAACAAACCTTTTTGGGGGAGAGGGGGTTAGGGCCAGGACACTCTTAGGTAGTTGCAAGATTAATTGGCAGACTCTGAGACTTCAATAGGAGGACAGCCATGCAGGGAAAGGCATCCAGCAAGACTCCACATCTGAATGTGCAGGAATGCTGTCTCTTATGGCAACAGTCTTTAACAGTTCCAACACAAGGCTTAACAGTTCTTTCACTTTCACTACAATCTCTCCTTGTAGTTCTTCAATACACTGAGCTCCCAGTCTCTCACTAGACCCACGAATTCACTGTCACTGAATCCCTTGAGCTCCTCAAAATCTTCACGGTGGTATCTTCTTCAAGCGTCACCTCCGCCTCTCTGCTGGGTCCCTAGCTTGGCACTCAAGCTTCACCCCACTGGCCTGTTCGGTCCCTGTCTTGACACACAAGGCTGCTCTGCAATCGTCACCTCCGCTAGCTGGGTCCCTGGCTTGAATCCCACTGAAGTTTCCCATTTTTTCACTTACCCCCATTGGTGAGAATGCTGCTCCGGTACTTGCTTCAGTTACTCACTGTGGTAATAGGCGGATAGTCCCTTACAGGTATCAGCTTCCCCTCTACCTCCAACCACAACAGGTTCTCCAGCCGGCAGAACCGTCACTTCTGGTTGGACTATAAGCAGTCCCAACCCTGCGCTGCTCTCTTGCTTCTGGGTAGGCCCTCAGACAGCCTAGCAGCCAGATGTGCCCAGAATAGGCCCAATCTCTGGCCTAGCAGCCCTGGGAACACAACACACGTCCACCCAGACAAGGTGGCACAGAACACAGATCACCTGACTTCACCCGAATATATAGGCTTTCCCAGCAGGCCAAGGGATCCAAGAAAACCCCTGCCCGTTGGCTCAGATACCCCATATACCCATAACCTGACCTTGCGCTGCCCTTCTCATATCTAGTACCACCAAGTATGTGGGCCACCTAGTGGTAGAAGAGAAAAGTGCAACAAGGCCAAACTTCAATCAACCAGGATAACAACTCCTGACAAGTAAATTTGTGAGGAGCAACCCTGCCTAAACTTCAGGGTGCTACACTTACAAACTACAGTTTAGGGCTTTTTCACAGCACAGTAATGTGAAATCAAGTGTTTTTGCTGCACCGCACAAAAATATGCTACCTTTTGCAGATTCACACAGGTGCCATTAATTCTTATGCATCTACCAATTGTATGAACGTTTGTGCACACTAAAACGCATGGTACTGCACCACACTGTACTGCATTTAAAAATCATGCCAGCACCTTTTTTACGTGTTTCACGAGCATAGCACCCTTTTACAACTCGTGCTCTGAATGCACCTCCTTATGTGAACGAGCCCTCAGACTGCAAAAAAGATAAAATGGAAGGCGCGCACACCTAGTGCATTACCAATGACAATTTAATGAATAAAACTAAAAACATAAAAAGTGGGTACTCACAAAGCACAAATCACAATTGAGCCTTAAAAACACACAGTGTGTAAATATGTGCAGGAACATAACACGGGGTATAGCTGATGCGTTTCGAGGGCGCACCCCCTTCCTCAGAGCTGGTGTGCCCCAGGATTGTACGCAATTCTAAAGGGTGCCTTGACTGAAAAAAGGTTGAAAAACACTGATGTAGACAGTGTACTACAGCAAAACATTTACAAAGAAAAAAATGCTGTTTAAATTGACAGAAAATCAAATTTCTCTGCTAGCTTGGTTTTCTTTTTAAAAAATGGCACGGAGCTCCCCAACATACATACCAATCATTAGGGTTCTAGTACAGTGGCATATCCAAGGTATGGCAGATATGGCAAGTGCCATGGGTGCCATATGAAGTGGGTGCGCTCATGAGTGGCTGGGCAGGGTCTCTTCTTCCCTCCCGCTGCAAGCTGCCTATTCCTAAAGGCTCCACTGCTTCAACTACATTGCCGCACACTCGACAGGCACTGACTCACATAAGCTGCTGTTGTGTGCTGCCTGAGCCTGCTGTTGCACCGTCTGACCACCGGGGTGTGTCGGCCGAGGCTGTTGGGCTCAGCTTGGGCTGAGGGAGGCTCTGTCAGCAGGAAGTCAGCAAGCCCCATGTAGCCTGTATGTGCTCGGAGGCTCGGAGCAGAGTGAGAGTGCTGAGAGCGCCTCCCCATGACATCTGAGAGCCCACCTCGGACCTCAGAAAGCCCCGCCGCCTACCACAGAAAGCCCAGCCCACGGACCTCTGAGAGTGGGAGGTGAGCCCACAGGCCAGGTAGGTCTTTCTACCAATATACACTGCCTGTAGACAGTAGACTCACTGCTATGCTAAACCCTCCCTGACAATGTTGTTTACCTCCCTATAGCTGTGCATTGCTGAAAGTTAGAATTTTAAAAATGGCTACTTGATCATCTCCTGTAGTATGTTGCATCCGCAGCCCTCGGGCTTTCACACTGAACAAACAGCGGAGGCTGTTTAGGGGCGGTTTGCAGACGGCGTTTTTAGCGCAATAACGCCTGCAAACCGCCCCAGTGTGAAAGGGGCCTTACTGTATACTCTGTGTTCGGTCACTGGTGATATTTCCACATCTCCTCCTCTGCTGTCTCTTATAATAATGTTTTGACAGTTTCAGTGCTTGCCATAGGCGCCATTTTCACTAGATACACCTCTGGTCTAGTATGTATTAAAGGGGGATCTTTGGGGCGTTTCCATGCTGTTTTTTGTTTTTACAAAAAAAAGGAACCGGCAGGGAAATGTAAATTTCTGGCATTTCTTTTTTCCTTCTAAACTGTTACTTTGGCTGTAGAATACCTGATAGCAAGAATGACAAAAAAAGCAAAAAAAATGGGAGTGCATTATGTCACTTACTTTTGAGAACTAAATCTCACTACATTTTTAGAGACTTTTTTTATTGTCCACAAATTCAAATGACTAATTCTGTGTTGTTACTGGGTTCTTATAATAAACATTTGCACCATACAAAATGTTTATGCGCTCCCTAATATATATAAAATATTTATGTGACCATTGTAATTGTTTTAAATTGTTCCACTGTCAAAATGGAAGTGGTGTTTTCTGTAGCCTCGTGCTAAATAATTATTTGTGAATGTATAGACATCTACTATGTTCATTGTCATCTGTGTTTTGTTGAGTATATTGTACTTGTGCACCAATCAAACCTTCATATTCTGACCCCAGTCACCACCTTGCAGACAATCAGAAGGGAGGAATAAGAGTGCTGCATTATAAAGTGGTAGTAAGTATCTCCCCTCACCCCCTCCTTTTATTGACCTGAGCCCTCACTCAATCCAGTGCTGTGCACATCTGCAGCTCTTCACTTCCCTTATTTCCGGGTCTCAGGTAGCAGGAGCCATTGGCTCCCGCTGCTGCCAATCAAAGCTAGTGACAGGGGAGAAGGGAGCGGGGCTAAGTCCCACTATCTGTGTTAAGAGAGTGACAGGGAAGTTCAGGAGCAAACCCACATAAGTATCCCCATAGAAAGCAGCTTTCTATGGGAGACACTTGGCAGAGGGGAGGAGCCAGGATTGACAATGGGAGACCCGAGAAGAGGAGATTTGGGGCTGCTCTGTGCAATTTTATTGCACAGAGCAGGTAAGTATAAATCTATTTGTTATTTTTTTTTAATTACCTTTACAACCACTTTAAAGTGATAGCAAAGCTGGAGATTTAAGGCAAACCTAGTAATTCCACCACTCTGCCACCGTTCTTTTCTAACACAAGCTAAATCCAACAGTGTTAAGGCCCCTGAGCTTAACTCTAATACCCCTTACACACGATCGGACTTTCCGACAACAAAACGGTGGATTTTTGTCCGAAGGTTGTTGGCTCAAACTTGTCTTGCATACACATGGTCACACAAATGTAGGCCAACAATTACGAACATGAGAATGCGGTGACGTACAACACGTACGACGAGCCGATAAAAAGGAAGTTCAATAGGATTGTGAGATCTCCATTATGAACGCTAGTTTTTTTGGCGTTACGGCCGTTTAGCGTTTCCGGCTCGTACTTAAATCTGAGCATGCGTGAACTTTTGTGCGCAGACTTGTGTACACACGATCGGACTTTCCGACAACAAAGTTTTGTTGGCGGAAAATTTGAGACCCTGCTATCAAACATTTGTGGGCGGAAAATCCAACAGCAAATGTCCGATGGAGCATACACACGGTCGGACTTTCCGAAACAAGCTCACAACGAACATTTCCCATCGGAAAATCCGACCGTGTGTACATGGCATTATAATAAATATAACATAACCAGTCCCTATAACACCCTTGTAGTTGACTTGCCCATCACATAACCTCCAGTAACCAAAGATCTAAACCTCTACACTATTTCACTCAAACCCTTCTTTCTCACCCTCGACCCCAACTCCTATAACCCTCTCTACTTAGTTTATCTACCCTATTCCAAGAGAAGGGATTTAGCCACACACTTGCTCTAGGTGATGGTGATGGAAAGGATGTTTAGATGTGGCCAGATAAGCCCTATGAAATTCAGGGGTGGAATTAATTATCCTGCTAAAACAAGAAAAGTGATACGATGATGATGATGATAATGATGATGATCACGATGATCAACTTCTATTACATTTAAGGAATGAGGCAAGCAACCTGAATCTGGGTCATAGCTAGACCCCCAGAAGCCATGGACCTGGAACTGGATGCTATTTTTGCTACCCACCAGATTCTAAAATATTGCGTAAATACAGTAATGTGAAAAAGTTTTAGGCAGGCGCAAAAAAATGCTGTAAATTAAAAATGCTTTCAGAAATAGAAGTGTTAATAGTTTATTTTTATCAATTAACAAAATATAATGTATGCTGAGAAATACAGGCAAATGCGTATTCATTATGCCATATTATCAGGGAGGCATGTGATTGGCCCCAAATATTTACAGTATATATTTTTTTTCTTTTTAATTATACAATGATGCATTCATTTGTAATTCATTTGTAAGGAGCACAAAAACTCTTGAGAGGAAAAAAACACATCATACACGGAAGAAGCAAAACGCTGTCTTTAAAACCAAAAGTGTGTCCTTTATAATGCCTGTAGTTCAGCTTTAATATGAATTCAAAGGGACACATCCTTGGTGAGCATGAAATTTCCAGTACCCAGAAATCTTTACTATAGGAATTATGAAATTGTTTCATTTTAGCACAGCACTCTGTCTCCGTCTACGTCATGCCAGGATCAAGGCAGATCTCAATGAAAGAGTTCTGGGCACACACTTTTTTGGATCATGTTGCTTTTTTTTTTTTTTTTTATGGAAATGTTACTAAAATTTCTAGAGGCTAACTTCTGTTTTAGGTTCATTGATCCTTTAATAAACTCACTCTATGTTTTCAATTGAATTTAAAACAAATATATGTATCTCTAATTATTATACTTTTTAAGAGGGCTTACATTTCCTTCTATTCATCTGTTTTTAATATGAAATCATATATTACCTTTTTTCTTTGCTTGGTTTAGCCTAAGTCATATTGTTAACAAAAGGAACATTTTGCCGGCCACTAACATATGCAGTTCAGTAAAATGCTGTCGCCACAATGACTGTGACTGATTTTCATATATGTTATTGGATTCATTTATTTTGTATTCATTTTGTCATGCCTGTCATGTCTTTGATTAGACATTGTGCTGCATTGGTAAACCCTAATCTGATTAACTGACTTTGGTTTAATAAAATATTGAAGAACTGGCTCAGGAAGCAAGTTGGGAATGAAAAGATCTCTCTCCATATAAAAGAAAAAAGAAAAATGTAGCTAAACTGCAAAGGTTATAATCCTTGTGATTGTCTGGCTTTATACTAAACCTGGTCCTCGAGCAAAGAGTCTTCTGTATTACAGTATTATGATTGTTATTATACAGGATGTCAGGGCCGCCATCCGGGGGGTACAGGCAATACATGTATATAGTGCCAACAGTTTGCACAGCACTTTGCAATATAAAGTGAAACAGTACGTTTACAATACAATTCAATACAGGAGTAATAGGAGGGCCCTGCTTATGGAGCTTACAATCGAAAGAGAGAGGGAGGTGGTACAGAAGGTAATAGCTGCAGGGGGTGATCTGATGGAGGTGGCTGAAGTACAGTTTTTAAGTGGAGGTGGGGTAGGCTTGCCTGAATAAATTAATTTTCAAGGATCGTCCAAAGGCGGACAGGGTGTCAGCTAACCAGACATACTGGGGTAGAGGGTTCCAGAGGATGTGAGAGGTTCTCAAGAAGTCCTGGAGGCGAGGAGCATGGGAGCATCGAGAAACAAAGAGCTCCATTTACTTCATTCGCCCTACTGGCACTAGTAGCCTTGACTGCAGGTTTCAACTACAGCTCTCCTGAAGGAGGATAGTTTGCTCTTCCTGCATATCTAAACATGTACAACATGTTTCTGCCATCTAAAACATCAGTGTACATTATACCATATTACCGATGTTGCCAGTGGACAACACTAAAAGTGTAGCAAATTAGATGAATACAAGTTCCAAAGTACACTTTCCCAGCTAGTGAAAAAAATAAACTAAATTAACTGTTTCAACTACCAACACTAAAAAAACAAAGGTTTTTTGTTGCATACATTTGTAAATGCACTTAAAGGCATGTTGCTACTTCAATGTACCTCTTAAAAGAGTGGTCCCTAAACTGTAAACTATCCAAGCTACATACTTGACAAGATAATTGTCCCTGTCCACAGCCCACACATTATATGCCCACCTTCCAGGGCCCCCTTGATTATTCCCACTTTCCAGGGGGTCCCACCTAGATTGCATTCACTTTCCAGGCCATCCCACAACAAATTATACAGGAACCACCCACTCTAGGCCACAGCCCGTTAAGTTATTAAATTGTTTTGTGTTAGTGCGCATGCTCAGTAACTTAGAAAATTCAGGACAATTGCCATCTATGGGGTTCCCAACACTGAGACGTATCAAGCAATACATGAACTGAAAGCCAGCTTATCTGAAGGCAACTTTTCCTTCTTAAAGGTATAGCTACACACCAGATCAAGGCAGCTGAAGACTTCCAGTGTGTGTCTCCACCAAATACAGCAAAGAAACAACTGCAGCCAATCTGATCATTTCAAAAGTAGCAAATAGTGTAAATTTGCACATAGCGGGGCAATATACAAAGCAACACCAATGCTTCTCTAGCACATTTTCCAGCTAGTCAACCAAAACACCTACGTAAACTGTTTTAACTACTCAAGCTTAAAAAATGTATTTGCTGTATAAATTTGCAATTTGTAAGATATATAAAGTCACATTGCCACATCAAGACACCCCTGAAGTGTGGTCCCAAACTCAAAACTATTAAAGTTATCAAATATGGGACATACAGTCAGGTCCATAAATATTAGGACATCGACACAATTCTAATCTTTTTGGCTCTATACACCACCACAATGGATTTGAAATGAAACGAACAAGATGTTCAGCTTTAATTTGAGGGTATATACATCCAAATCAGGTGAACGGTGTATGAATTACAACAGTTTGTATATGTGCCTCCCACTTTTTAAATAATGGGACAGATTAACAATCATCCATCAAACTTTCACTTTTTAATACTTGGTTGAAAATCCTTTGCAGATCCTTTGCAAAATCAATTACAGCCTGAAGTCTGGAATGCATAGACATCACCAGATGCTGGGTTTCATCCCTGGTGATGCTCTGCCAGGCCTCTAGTGCAACTGTCTTCAGTTCCTGCTTGTTCTTGGGGCATTTTCCCTTCAGTTTTGTCTTCGGCAAGTGAAATGCATGCTCAATCGGATTCAGGTCAGGTGATTGACTTGGCCATTGCATAACATTCCACTTCTTTCCCTTAAAAAACTCTTTGGTTGCTTTCGCAGTATGCTTCGGGGCATTGTCCATCTGCACTGTGAAGCGCCGTCCAATGAGTTCTGAAGCATTTTGCTGAAAATGAGCAGATAATATTGCCCGAAACACTTCAGAATTCATCGTACTGCTTTTGATAGCAGTCACATCATCAATAAATACAAGAAAACCATTTCCATTGGCAGCCATACATGCCCATGCCATGAAACTACCACCACCATGCTTCACTAATGAGGTGGTATGCTTTGGATCATGAGCAGTTCCTTTCCTTCTCCATACTCTTCTCTTCCCATCACTCTGGTACAAGTTGATCTTGGTCTCATCTGTCCATAGGATGTTGTTCCAGAACTGTGAAGGATTTTTTAGATGTTTGGCAAACTTTAATCTGGCCTTCCTGTTTTTGAGGCTCACCAATGGTTTATATCTTGTGCTAAACCCTCTGCATTCAATCAGGTAAAGTCTGCTCTTGATTGTTGACTTGACACACATACACCTACCTCCTGGAGAGTGTACTTGATCTGGCCAACTGTTGCGACGGGTGTTTTCTTCACCAGGGAAAGAATTCTTCGGTCATCCACCACAGTTGTTTTCCGTGGTCTTCCGGTCTTTTGGTGTTGCTGAGCTCCCCGGTGCGTTCTTTCTTTTTAAGGATGTTCCAAACAGTTGATTTGGCCACACTTAATGTTTTTGCTATCTCTCTGATGGGTTTGTTTTGTTTTTTCAGCCTAATGATGGCTTGCTTCACTGATAGTGATAGCTCTTTGGATCTCATATTGAGAGTTGACAGAAACAGATTCCAAATGCAAATAGCACACTCGAAATGAACTCTGGACCTTTTATCTGCTCCTTGTAAATGGGATAATGAGGGAATAACACACACCTGGCCATGGAACAGCTGAGCAGCCAATTGTCCCATTACTTTTGGTCCCTTAAAAAGTCGGAGGCTCCGCTCCGCCCCACTCCTGCCCGCTGCCGGTCTGTTATGGAAAGGGGCGGGTGGTGGTTCTATTGTAACCACGCGGCTGGCGTAGACATTATTTAGTTCCCCCTTGGCCTTCTGTAATGGCGGCACATTCACCGCTGAGGACTCCTGATGTGAGGGGGGGCTCCGCTGGGGACTCCTGATGTGAGGAGGGGCTCCGCTGGGGACTCCTGATGTGAGGGGGGCTCCGCAGGGGACTCCTGATGTGAGGGGGGCTCTGCTGGGGACTCCTAATGTGAGGGGGGCTCCGTTGAGGACTCCTGATGTGAGGGGGGGCTCCGCTGGGGACACCTCATGTGAGAGTGGGCTCCGCTGGGGACACCTGATGTGAGGGGAGCTCCGTTGAGGACTCCTGATGTGAGGGGAGCTCTGCTGAGGACTCCTGATGTGAGGGGGGCTCCGCTGAGGACTCCTGATGTGAGGGGAGGCTCCGCTGAGGACTCCTGATGTGAAGGGGGCTCTGCTGAGGACTCCTGATGTGAGGGGGCTCCGCTGCGGACTCCTGATGTGAGGGGGGCTCCGCTGGGGACTCCTGATGTGAGGGAGGGCTCCGCTGGGGACACCTGATGTGAGGGGGGCTCCGCTGAGGACTCCTGATGTGAGGGGAGCTCTGCTGAGGACTCCTGATGTGAGGGGGGGCTCCGCTGAGGACTCCTGATGTGGCTCCGCTGGAGACACCTGATGTGAGGGGGAGCTCTGCTGGGGACTCCTGATGTGAGGGGGGCTCCGCTGGGGACTCCTGATGTGAGGGGGGCTCCGCTGAGGACTCCTGATGTGAGGGGAGCTCCGCTGAGGACTCCTGATGTGAGGGGGCTCCGTTGAGGACTCCTGATGTGAGGGGGCTCTGCTGAGGACTCCTGATGTGAGGGGAGCTCCGCTGGGGACATCTGATGTAAGGGGGGGCTCCGCTGGGGACGTCTGATGTAAGGGGGAGCTCCCCCCTGGGAACACCTGATGTAAGGGAGGGCTCCGCTGGGGACATCTGATGTGAGGGGAGGCTCCGCTGAGGACTCCTGATGTGAGGGGGGGCTCCGCTGAGGACTCCTGATGTGAGGGGGACTCCGCTGGGGACTCCTGATGTGAGGAGGGGCTCAGCTGGGGACACCTGATGTGAGGAGGGGCTCAGTTGGGGACACCTGATGTGAGGGGGGCTCCGCTGGGGACTCCTGATGTGAGGGGGGCTCCGCTGGGGACTCCTGATGTGAGGGGGGCTTCGCTGGGGACACCTGATGTGAAGGGGGCTCCGCTGGGGACACCTGATGTGAGGGGGCTCTGCTGGGGACTCCTGATATAAAGGGGGCTCCGCTGGGGACTTCTGATGTGAGGGGGACTCCGCTGGGGACTCCTAAATTGAAAGGGGGCTCTGCTGGGGACTCCTGATTTGAGGGGGGCTCCGCTGGGGACTCCTGATGTGAGGGGGCTCCGCTGAGGACTCCTGATGTGAGGGGGGGCTCTGCTGAGGACCCCTGATGTGAGGGGGGGCTCTGCTGAGGACTCCTGATGTGAGGGGGGCTCCGCTGAGGACTCCTGATGTGAGGGGGGCTCCGGTGGAGGACTCCTGATGTAAGGGGGGCTCCACTGGGGACGGCTGATGTAAGGGGGGGCTCCGCTGGGGACGTCTGATGTAAGGGGGGCTCCGCTGGGGACGTCTGATGTAAGGGGGGCTCCGCTGGGGACGTCTGATGTAAGGGGGGCTCCGCTGGGGACGTCTGATGTAAGGGGGGCTCCTTGCTGGGAACACCTAATGTAAGGGGGGGCTCCACTGGGAACATCTGATGTAAGGAGGGACTCTGCTGGGGGCATCTGATGTAGGACAGACTCTGCTGGGGGCACCTGGTGGCATCTGGTGGCAGGCGACGTGGCAGGTGATACGCTCAGGGATCCCACTGATTCTTGATTATGGTGAGTTGAATGATTTCATTCTATATTACAATGTAATAATAGTAATAATGCGCCTCAATCATCCTGACACCACAACAACCATGGTGCTGGGATGGTTGAAGCGCTAACACCAGGTGTTTGGAGTATCTTTATCTGCTGATTTGTTAAACTCTGGAATACACATTTCTATTGTGTTTTAGCATCTGGGCCTGCTGTCCCTCCATCCCACTTTCCTTCCTTCTCTCTCCTTCCCTCCCTCTTTTCCCCTTTCTTTCTCCATCTCTCATTCATCTCAGACTCTAACCACACCCCCATGTAAACCACGCCCATATATGCCACGCCCACTATTTCACGTAAACCTCGTCCATTTTTCTTTTTTACTATGCCACACCTACAAATGCATGCCCCGCCCCTAATTATAATAAGACTCCACCTACAGCCTAAAAAAGAGTCCCTATAATTTTTTTTACACAGTTGGCAACTATGCACCATACCATGAATGTAGAATGGCTGCAAGTCCTTTCCTTCTTGTAAATCCAATTGTTTCAGTGCTTTCAGTGGCACTAACCTGGAACATGTATACAGATGAGGAGTTTTAACTCTACTTTTTATGCTTGTTGAGGAACAGTGGCTCAGAAGGTACTCAAGCCAGAGACAGCCATGTAGCTACTATTCTTAGATCGGATTTCACCACTTTTCCCTGTGAGGGCTGATTTAAAAAGAAAAGTTTCCATGTCAGAAACATGGGGTTACCACTGCTAAGCTCTCTTTCTGAAAGCACCCGGCTGTCAAGCTGCCCATTTTGCTTCAATACTAAAAAATCACAAAAACAAAAAAAACTTGGAAACAAGTATTATCAACTTTTCCTGATATGCATTCTTCTTTGGGTTAATGGTTCAAAGTATTGAATAAAAAGGTCAGCCTAGCTGCCAATAAACTGGAATTTTCAAAAGGAGGTCAGCAATGGCAGCTCCCATTAAAAAACAATATTTTTTCCCATAGTGGTATTTTAGACAATGGAGAAGTAAATAACGCATACTTTCAGGAACTTTGGGAAGGAGGTACATACCTGAGTTTAGGAGTCCCAATGTTCCCTAGATTTTTAAAGTAATTATATTCTGGGGGATGCAACAGGTAGGGTAAAGTCACCTAAAACTTCAAAGTAATCCAGAACAGAGCCAGGAACTATAGCATGGAGAACTTACTGCATGAGTTCCCAAGAGATATTAAAAGTCAGCAGGGTGACTTTTTCCCAGTAGACTCTATATATAACTGAAGTATCAGTTTGGGGTGAAGTAATTCTTTAATTTGGACCTCACATCAAAATGTGATGTCTGTTTATTGTTTAGACCCCTGCCCCTAATGTAAAAACATACAAACATACATTGCAGGAGTGGGGATTCTCAGCTTTCCCTGGATCTTGACAAAAGGCCCATGATTAAAGGCCTCATCTTGGCAGAAACCAGAATATAAGGTTAGCACATTTATTAACTCCTAATGTATGGGTTTTTTGTGAGCGCAATTAGGCATTTTTTTAATTTGGGGCAGGGGAACTAATCAGCAAGTGGGCTTTGCCTTTTTGATGCAAGGCCCACTTTAACCCCTTCTATGATAGATCCTACTAGCCAGAAATCAACACAAAATAGACTAACTTGGGCAGTGAAGACTCCCTCTAAGCTTGTAAGTGAAACTTTGAATGTTTTAAGTGATGCTTTGTTCATGCAATGAAAGTCACAAAGATTTACTAGGCGCTGCAGACATGAGGGCATCGTAAAAAGGTCCAGCAATGCTGATTTATTTATTGTGATAGCTGTAAAAAGGTGTAAAACAGACAGTGCGCTGTTCCTGGGTGGCATAGAGCTGGATATTGAAGACCAACTTCAAGAGCTGGATATTGAAGAAAACGTGTTTAAAGTTTATCAGACACTTGATGTAATTACAGTACCTTCAAGAAGAAGAATTGGGTACTATCTGTGATATTTTTTTTATTTGCACTAACATTCAAATTTTCAGGAGAAGCTTTCAGGAGATGCAGTATTGCTTGAACCTTGAAGAAGGGGACACGCCCCAAAAACTTGTAAAATTGAAGGAAAAGTCTTGATTGAGAAATGTGCCCATATACATACTTTTTGCCATACTGGTGTCAAATCAAATTTATTCCTATACATACAGTGCCTTGAAAAAGTATTCATACCCCTTGAAATGTTCCACATTTTGTCACATTACAACCAAAAACATAAATGTATTTTATTGGGATTTTATGTGATAGACCAACACAAAGTGGTACATAATTGTGAAGTGGAAGGAAAATTATAAATAGTTTTCAAAATGTTTTACAAAAAATATGTGAATAGTGTAGCGTGCATTTGTATTCAGCCCCCAAGTCAACACTTTGTAGAACCACCTTTCGCTGCAATTACAGCTGCAAGTTTATTTTGGGTATGTCTCTACCAGCTTTGCACATCTAGAGAGTGACATTTTTGCCCATTCTTCTTTGCAAAATAGCTCAAGCTCTGTCAGATTGTATGAAGTGCATCTGTGAACAGCAATTTTCAAGTCTGCCCACAGATTCTTAGTTGGATTTAGGTCTGGACTTAGACTGGGCAATTCTAACACAGGATGATGCTTTGATCTAAACCATTCCATTGTAGCTCTGGCTGTATGTTTAGGGTCGTTGTCCTGCTGGAAGGTAAACCTCCACCCCAGTCTTTTGCAGACTCTAACAGGTTTTCTTCTAAGATTGCCTTTATTTGGCTCCATCCATCTTCCTATCAACTCTGACCAGCTTCCCTGTCCCTGCTGAAGAAAAGCATCCCCACAACATGATGCTGCCACCACCATGTTTCACGGTGGGGATGGTGTGTTCAGGGGGATGTGCAGTGTTAGTTTTCCGCCACATATAGCGTTTTGCTTTTAGGCAAAAAAGTTCAATTTTGGTCTCATCTGACCAGAGCATCTTCTTCCACATGTTTGCTGTGTCCCCCACATGGCTTCTCACAAACTGCAAACGGACTTCTTATGGCTTTCTTTCAACAATGGCTTTCTTCTGGCCACTCTTCCATAAAGGCCAGATTGGTGTAGTGCACAACTAATAGTTGTCCTGTGGACAGATTCTCCCACCTGAGCTGTGGATCCTTGCAGCTCCTCCAGAGTTACCATGGGCCGGCCTATCAGTTTAGGTAGACTGCCATGTCTTGGTAGGTTTGCAGTTGTGCAATACTTGGATGATGGATTGAACAGTGCTCTGTGAAATGTTCAAGCTTGGGATATTTATTTATGACCTAACCCTGCTTTACACTTCTCTACAGCTTCATCCCTGACCTGTCTGTGGTGTTCCTTGGCCTTCATGATGCTGTTTGTTTACTAAGGTTCTCTAAGAAACCTGTGAGGGCTTCACAGAACAGCTGCATTTATACTGAGAATAAATTATACACAGGTGGACCCTATTTACTAATTAGGTGATTTCTGAAGGCAATTGGTTTCACTAGATTTTAGTTGGGGGTATCAGAGTAAAGGGGGCTGCATACAAATGCACGCCACACTTTTCACATATTTATTTGTAAAAAAAAAATTATAATCATTTATCATTTTCCTTACACTTCACAATTATGTGCCACTTTGTGTTGGTCTATCAAATAAAATCCTAATAAAATACATTTACATTTTTGGTTGTAACATGGCAAAATGTGGAAAATTTCAAGGGGTATGAATACTTTTTCAAGGCACTGTAAAACACCCATGTTATGTGTGTTTTAAATGGCAATAAATGATCTCTTTTTCCAATGCTACTCTTCAGAGTATGGTAGGTGCTGGAGAGTTAAACTGGAAATAAAGTGAAGATTTGTTATGTTACAGGGCAAATAAAAAATGAGATTGATTTTTTTGTCCAAACTTTTTCACTCTTTTTTTGTTCATAGCGCAAAAAATAAAAACCGCAGAGGTGATCAAATACCACCAAAAGAAAGCTTTATTTGGGGGAAAAATTACGGCAATTTTGTTTGGGTACAATGTCGCATGACCGCACAACTGTCAGTTAAAGCGACGCAGTGCCATATCGCAAAATATGGCCTGGTAATTAAGGGGGAAAATCTTCCGGGGCTGAAGTGGTTAATTAAAAAATAATCAAAGTACCTTTTTCCTAATCGAGTCACATGACTCAGCTCTTTCCCAGGTTGTCTGCAGGGAAACATAAGCAGGAGGAGCTTCTAGTCCTCTGTTGCTGGTCACATGTTCAAAATTAAAAAAAAAAAAAACAGCCTTTGAAATACAGAGTAAAAATAAATAAATAATATCAATAAATTATTTTAACTACTTAAGGACCAGCCTCGTTTTGGATTTTAGGTGTTTACATGATTAAAACAGGTTTTTTTGCTAGAAAATTACTTAGAACCCCCAAACATTATATATGGTTTCTTTTCTAACACCCTAGAGAATAAAATGGCGGTCATTGCAATACTTTTTTTTGCACCGTATTTGCACAGCACTTTTTTTGGAAAAAATTCACTTTTTTGAATAAAAAAATAAGACAAGAGTAAAGTTAGCCCAATTTTTTTATATATTGCGAAATATAATGTTACGCCAAGTAAATTGATACCCAACATGTCACGCTTCATAATTGCGCCCGCTCGTGGAATGGTGTCAAACTTTTACCCTCAAAAATCTACATAGGCGACGTTTAAAAAATTCTACAGATTGCATGTTTTGCGTTACAGAGGAGGTCTAGGGCTAGAATTATTGCTCTCAATTTACCGGTCGTGGCGATACCTCACATGTGTGGTTTGACCACCGTTTTCATATGCAGGCGCTACTCGCGTATGCGTTTGGTTCTGCGCGCAAGCTAGTCGGGACGGGTTTTTTTTTTTTTTTATTATTTATTTTAATTATTTTATTTATTTTTACACCATTAAAAAAAAAATCGTGTCACTTTTATTCCTATTACAAGGAATGTAAACATCCCTTGTAATAGAGAAAAGCATGACAGAACCTCTTAAATATGAGATCTGGGGTCAAAAAGACCTCAGATCTCATATTTACACTAAAATGCAATAAAAAAAAAAAAGTCATTAAAAAAAATGACATTGAAAAAAATATGCCTTTAAGAGGAGTGGGTGGAAGTGACAGTAGTGTCATGGAGACGAGTGGGTGCCATCTTAGCCTCACTCGTCTCCAGGCACAGGAGGGAGACGAACGCGATTGCCTCCGCCGCTACCGACGGCTCAGGTAAGCGGCGGAGGGCACCAGATCGTGGCGGGAGGGGGGGGCCTCTCCCGCCACCGATAAAGGTGATCTCGCGGCGAATCGACCGCAGGGACCACTTTTATCAGAAAGAGGACTGCCGCATGAAAACGGGGATACTGGGGTTATGGCAGCTAGCTGCTTCCATAATAACAATATCCCCCTTCAAAGTTTGGACGTACATCGGCGTGCGGCGGCCCGGAAGTGGTTAAATTGGCATAAAAATACAGTATACTGTTTGTTTGAAATCAAATATTTGATATTTTGTGGAAATAACATGGTGTGGGCATATTTCCTCCAGTCGCAGACTGTGTCACCCCCCCAGCTTGTGTCCTAGTATAAGGCGGAGGTGAAGCCACACCTAATCTACATGTAATATCCCACATTGTGTTTAGCTGGTTAGTGGGCATGGAGGAGGAGGAAGGAGGGAGTGGACTGTCATTTACCACTGTGTATACGCCCACATGTGTGACTCTATAGTCACATGGGCTGCTCAGATATGATAGGGAGGAAATGCTCAACATAGTAACTCACTGAAAACTGAGCATGTACAGAGTTGCCACTACTGCTGCAAAATCCCTAGCTCAATTTTGGACATGAACAGAAGGTGGAAATATAGAGCAGAAGGTTCAACCAGGTTTTTTGCAGAATACAGAAAACAAATCTCTGTGACTGAGTGAGTATGAACAGCATGTAATACAGCATTTATTATTAGTTTTAGTGGGTTTGGTAACAATTTAACTATCGCCTGAAATCCACTTCTCTGTGTGTGGCATATCGATCTAGTGGGTTGTCGACGAAAGATCAATCATTCCTATCTGGAGAGATTGATCGGAAAAGAAACTTATAATTTTTTGAAGCGAGTATGGCCACCATAAGGTGCTGCTGCCTCTGACTGAGAGAGATTTTAGTTGAGGTAGTACTGTGTATCACTTCTGTGCTGCTTAATGGTCTCACTGGAGGCTCCAACATAAGGAAGCAACAGTTTTTCCTCTACCAAATCGCCACCTCCATACAAGAGACAATGTATAGAAAAAAGCATGGTACATTAGTAATGAACAATGAGCGCCTACAGGGGGACCACAGGTAATAATGGGGGGCAGACCTTTGCCCTCTGTCTGCCTTATGGACCAGATTTCCTGAGGTCAGTTTCTCTTTAACCCTTTGGAGCTGGCGCCTGCCGACCCTTTAAGGGTTTTAGAATGCTGGGAGGCAGGGCTTATGGTTATGGTTAGCAGTCACATGATCGGAAAGCTGGGTAACTGTGCTAGGGGTGCGCACTCTCGGCACAGCTCTATTTGCCCTAATACACGCAAATATGCGGCTGCTTGGAGCCAAGGCCTGCCTGCCGAGAGGCCGAATATTTGCGAGTTCAAAGAGGTTAAAGCAGGTCTTTTTTTTTTAATGCAAACATTCTGAATTTGCAAAACTTTGGCGTTGATTTACTAAAGGCAAAAAGACTGTGCACTTTATAAAGTGCAGTTTCACTCTGCAAGTGCAGTTGCTCCAGAGCTTAGTAAATGAGCAGAGTACACAGTACACAGTTCTGAAATACAGAAGTGATGGGAAGAGGAGTTTTAGGAGGTGGATTCAGTATGGAAATCACTGCTTGCAGGCAGCAAGGTATCATGGGATATGTAGTCCATAGAAGTGGAAAATAAACAGCAAAGCAAAGAAACTGTAAAGCATGCAGGGAATCCAGGAATTAGTGTAAAGAGATGGCAAGCAGACATGCAGAACTCACAAGTGAAAGGAGATTTTTCAAGTAGGTTTGATTGTCAAAAAAAAACTATTGTTTTTAATGCTATTATGCTGATGTTATATGTTGACGAATGTGTATGCTGTGACCGAAGAAGTCCTTTGAAAGAAGTATGGGACTTTTATTTAATTTTAATGTAGCACACCCCCTAAGGAGCCACAGGTGAAATGGGATCCCCCACCCTACACAGCCAGGCACACCAAATCTTCACAATCACTTCAGAGTCAGGAAACAGTCCAGCACTTTGTTATTTTTTTTTTCTTTGCTTTATTGAGGGGTTATAACTTGGATAGGGTTTGGGAAATTATGGGATGCCCACTTGACTTCAAACAACTTCAGGGACAACTTCTCCAATATACAGTGTATGTACACTCCTTGTTAAAAAATGTCCTTCGCGCTGGTGGATACTAAAAAGGTGAAGTCACCCGATAATTAAATATGTGGGTAGTACTAAATTAAACAAGTGATAATATTGCAGCAAAATGAGGGTGTTCACACCAACACTTAATAACATTAATATTAAAATAAATTTCGCGCAATATTAAATCAAAATATAATGTGTAAACGAATGTGTAAACTGCATTTAATAATGCAAGTGTGGGACACTGGTGACTTATTGTTATTATTGCTAGGATCGATGATCTCTATTTTGCACAATAATAATTGTTGCTATTGGCCACTAAAGTGGTGGTATTCCAATAGTTGTAAAGTACTGACATACTAAAAATATTAGAATAGTAAAATTATCACCCTGTAATCAGCATGAAAGAATGAGCAATGGCAATTCCTGGTAAATAAAACTAATGAAATCTTCTAAAAGCAATACTCGAATGCTAGAATAATATATACATGCCACCCTGTAATCAGCATAAAAGAATACGTGCATGTAACATGAATACGTGCATAAACAAATGGTAATACCTGGTGAATAAAAAAGAAATAAGATCTTTCTAAAATTAATAATGGGGACAGATGAAGACACGTGACGGTGTCGTAACGCGTAGGGATTGGCTGGAGCGATACTACTATCTGAAGCATAAGTGAGAGGGCGCTGAGAACGCCAGACCGTTTTTTTACATTTACCCTGCCTGTTTTAACTTTAATAGATGTAAGAGCATTACTGAAATAAATATCCCTCCTTGTTTTTAAAAGTTTAATGCACTAGTGGAGCCTCTTTTCTCCCCCTCCCCTCTTTATTTACCCCCCCCCCCCCCCAAAACTGAGTTTACCAGAGCGGAGGTACATAGAGGGAATGCTGGAGAAAAATTAACAAAGAAAGAGAAGGCTGCCAGAGACCACTCCCACTCCTTAAAGATATACTACTGAATGCCTGATTGCAACTAATTGAAGGTGAGGGTTCTGTGAGACCACACTAGGAGATATCACCAGCAAAAGGATACATATTTTGTCACATCTTTATTTTCAAGATTAAAAAGAAGAATCACTCACAGACTTTTTTCTACATTAATATTCACCTACCTTCTTTCAAAGCACTTTTTATCTGAACACTTGCACTTTACTACAGCACTAAAACGGACTGTTTTTCACTCATTTTAATGACCACAATTTTTATGAGTATTTTATAGGATTACACTTATATTTGATTGCATATTTTGATTATTAATTTTAGAAGATCTTATTTCTTTTTTATTCACCAGGTATTACCATTTGTTTATGCACGTATTCATGTTACATGCACGTATTCTTTTATGCTGATTACAGGGTGGCATATATATATTATTCTAGCATTTGAGTATTGCTTTTAGAAGATTTCATTGGTTTTATTTACCAGGAATTGCCATTGCTCATTCTTTCATGCTGATTACAGGGTGATAATTTTACTATTCTAATATTTTTAGTATGTCAGTACTTTACAACTATTGGAATACCACCACTTTAGTGGCCAATAGCAGCGATTATTATTGTGCAAAATAGAGATCATCGATCCTAGCAATAATAACAATAAGTCACCAGTGTCCCACACTTGCATTATTAAATGCACTTTACACATTCGTTTACACATTATATTTTGATTTAATATTGCGCGAAAACTCAGCTGGGATACTTTTAGTGAACCTGACCAGACACTCAGCCAGATCAAAGCAAAAGTTCTTTCAGGCAGGGACCCTGGGCACGTTGGTTGTGTAGCAAAGTCCACTGTCCAGCTTACATTCCTCCTGTGGCTACTGATCCCAGCACCACCTCTTCAGGCACTGCCAGACGCCCCTTTTACTAGCCCTCCTGGCTACTCCTCTACAGTACTCCCAGACTGACACTCTCTCTCGCCACAGTCCACCCAAACTGATTACTCACCAGTCCACCTTCTCAGGAGACTACCTGGACATGCTGACCTGCTCCCACTGTCCTTTCCTTGTTTCTGTGCCTCCAGGTAGGATTCCTCCATGTGTTGTAGAGGGTCTCTCCAGTCCCAGAGACCCAGGCCCGAGGCATCCTCAATGGCCACTGACAGCATCCTCAGCACTCTGTCTCCATTTTCCTCCGGACTGCCCCTTCTAGCATGACTCAAGAGTATTTATGAGGTGGTCCTCCCCCTGCCAGCCCATTTTGCTGGGGATTGGCTGGAGCCATAATCAATACTCCAATCAACTCCTCCTAGACTCTACGTTCTACTTCTGGAAACTTCTCCAAGGTTCCAGAAAGCAGGGGGAGTCACCAGAGATGGTGGGGCAGTTACAAGCGGCGATCATCCTGTATAGCTTTCAATTAAGCAGCTGACAACCGCTTTTCCTTCTCTCCCTCTCTCGGCTTTCAGCTGCTTTATTGAAAGCTATACAGGGAGATCAGTGATTGTAACTGCCCCCATCGCCGCACCGATCACCCCCAACTGTCCCCTGTGTCCTCCTCTGGCTCCCTGAGTGCTCCTCCAGCTCCCCAGGTCCTCCTCCGGTCCCCCTCCATGTCTCTCTCTGGCCCCCCTCTGTGTCCTGCTCTGGTCCCCCTCCATGTCCTTCTCCGGTCCCCCCTGTCCCAGATCTGTCAGGATTTCTAAATGAACACTTTTCTGAGTGATCACTGACTCTGTCCATTCATAACTGAGCCTCGTAAACTGTGTTTACGGTGTCCTCAGTCCCTTTCCCTATCTCAAAGGGGAGATGTCAGGGATCTGTTTAGACCTCTGATATCTCACCAAAGCCCCCCACCCACCCACCCACTCCAACAGGGCTGATAAAAAAATAATGCATATTAGTACCACTGTCATATGACATTAAAAAAAGTATTGGTAATTGGTATCGACGGGTACTTGAAAAAAGTATCAGTTCTTGTACTCAGTCTTAAAAAAGTGGTATCGGTGCAACCCTAACTAAAACTATATACACTAGCACACTAGAGGGTGCTACATTACAATACTTACCTAGATGGATGCAGCATCGGTTCGATGCTGCATCTGTCCCTCTCCGGCTCCAAGACTGAGAAACGAATGATCAAATACTGCTGATCGCTCGATTCTCAGAGCTCCCTGAGCTCCCTGAGCAGAGATCTATTGACTTTCAGTCACCGCTGTTTGCTCTGCCCCTCCAGTGCTCCTGGGCGGGAGCAGCTAGCTCATTCTCTCAGCGGCTCGCTGGGAAGCTGAGCCGGATGACGGTCCAGGAATGTGGGCGAATCCTGACCCTATGGTCACAATCTTTCCTGAGCTTGGACCGGCTCTGTGATACCAGCCGACAGTGGGTTTCAGCCCGCTGTCTGCTGAAAATGGGTCACAGGAGTACAGAGCGAACTGCACTCCTGTAATTCACAGAAGTACAGCTAAACGAGCTTTTAAACAAATGGAGCTCTGAAGAAGGTGACACGACTCCGAAATGTGTCATCCTGCCGACAAAGCCAATTGTTTGGTCACCCGTCACTACGTTGACTGACCATCGGAGATTGTTGCAATGCTTTCCCCTTTTTCCACTTGTGAGTATTTTTTGGGCATCTGGTTTCTTCAATAAACCTTGGGTAATGCACTAGGCGTTTGCGCCTCCTGTATGTTCTTTTACATTGTTTGGCTGTATTTCTCCTTTAATAACTGTATTTGTAAAATAAATGTCTGATCACAGAACAAGAGGCAGGGATGATTGGGTGAGGATAGAACTGTCCTACTACCTTCTTATTCCCAGCACAAAATGAAAATAATTCCTATAGATAACTTTCTGTGAAAAGATGATTATATCAGATTGTAGCACGGCCCTCATCACCTCCCTCTAATGCAAAGAAAGGGACTAGGCAAAATGAAATATGAATAACATAAAACATGGATTATGCAAAAGGGATCACAGACTTACAAGGATACATACATGTACAATATTTAAATTGCAATTTCAGAGTGTTTGCATAAAGATATATATACAAGTAGATATATATACAGTGCTCAGCATAAATGAGTACACCCCAACAGATTTGTCAGAAAACCTTTACTTTCCTTTCAGAATCAACATTTTCTATAGGACACTATACTACAAAATACTCCCACAAATGCAGGCTAGGGATGGGTGAACGGTTCAGCTCGAACATAAGTTTGGCCTGAACATTTGTCTGTCCAGCCGTTCGCCGAACACCTGTATTTTCAGGGTGTTCGCCAGGTGTTCGTCCCAACAAACACCCTGCAATGCACTGAGTGCTTCATAGTGCATTCTGCGCCCTGATTGGGCAAAGCTATTTTGCAGCGTAATCTGGTTGTTAAGGAGCGGGGCTGGGAAGCCGGCCACAGTGTCCTTAACAACCAATAAGTTACCAGCTGTCAATGGGTTTCCCCGCTGACAGCTGAATAAAAAAAAAAAGTGTTGGTAATAAAAATAAAGAGAAAAATGCCATGGGGTCCCTCTAGTCCATATCAGACTTCTGGTCTGGTATGGATTTCAAGGGGTACTCCAAGCCAAAATTTAAAAGAAAAACGGTGTGGGGTCCCCCCAAAATCCATACCAGACCCTTATCCGAACATGTAGCCTGGCAGGTCAGGAAAGGGTAGGGGATGAGCGAGCACCCCCCTGAACCATACCAGGCCACCTGCCCTCAATATGGGGGGGTGGGTGCTTTTGGGTGCAGGGGGCTCTGCCCCATGTTGATGGGGACAGGGGCCTTTTCCCGACAACCCTGGGCTGTGGTTGTCGGGGTCTGCAGGCAAGGGGCTTATCGGAATCTGGAAGCCCCCTTTAATCCCAACCCCCACCCCCATGTGAATGGGTACCGGGTACATCGTACATAAAATAAATAGTGTTCCCTTGATGTAAATCCATTGTCAATCACGACGACCGCTGGACCCCCCCAAAAAAACGCTCCACCTTCTAGGAGGCCTTCTGCCATCTGCCCGCTCTGCGCTTTGACAGTTCTTATATAGGCAAGGTGTGGGCCATCTGCCTATGTTACCTGGTGGCACCGCCCTCTTCTGACTTCCTAACAAAATTCATTCAAGACCATGTTGCAAAAATGAATACACCCCAATGAAAGTCTTAGGAGCAAAGCAAAATTTTAGACAACGAATAACTAATTAACAAGGTTTCAACTACAGATGAGTCCTATTATTTATTAGACAGGTGTCCAGCAGACAGTTGATTATAAAAGGGTAATACCTAAAAAAGAAAACTCCTTCCCATGTCATGCTGTAAGCAATGGCGCCACATAGAAGAGAAATGTCACAAGGCCTGAGAAAGAAAATTATTTCTTTACACAAGAAAGGTGAAGGCTACAAGAAGATCAGCAAAGCTTTACTTATCCATCAGAATACTGTAGGAAAAATGATACAAAAATTTAACAAAGATGGATTTGCAACCATCTCACAGAGATGGCCAGGCCGTCCATGGAAGTTAACACCTCGACAGGAGCATCTTCTGATGAGAAGGGTTGAAGAAAATTGCCATGCAAGTTCACTTTAGTTAGCTAAAGAAGTAGAAAGCCAAACTGGAGTGATTGTTTCCTGTGACACAATATGGCCTACTCTGCAGAGGAATGGCATGCAGGGGTATCGTCCACGAAGGAAGGCTCTCCTAAAGCCCATGCACAAAAAAGCCCGCCTAGAATTTGTCAGGGTCCATACTGAAAAAGAAGAAGACTACTGGGGCTCTACTCTGGAGTGATGAGACCAAGATAAATGTTTTTGGAACTGGTGGCTGTAAAAACTGTATGACGTTACAAAGGTGAGGAGTACAAAGAAAAATGCATGGTGCCTACAGTGAAACATGGTGGTGGCAGTGTTCTTCTGTGGGGCTGCGTGAGTGCTGCTGGTGTCGGGGAGCTGCATTTCATTGATGATATCATGAATTCGCAGATGTACTGCTTTATATTGAAAGAGGGGATGCTACCATCACTCCGTGCCCTTGGTCGTCGTGCACTTTTCCAACATGACAATGATCCAAAACAAATATCTAAGGCCACTGTTGCATTTTCTGAAGAACAGGGTGAAAGTGATTCAGTGGCCAAGTATGTCTCCTGATTTGAACCCAATCGAACACCTATGGGGAATTCTGAAGAGACAATTTTAGCATCACTCTCCATCCAGCATCTAGGCTCCAAAAGAGGTAATTGTTGAAGAATGGAAAAAGATAGATGTTGCAATATGTCACCAACTTGTTCATTCCATGCCTAGAAGTGCTGTCCTTACAAATCATGGAGGTCATACAAAATACTAGATGTAGTAGTTTTTTTGTGGGGTTTATTCATTTTTGCATTAACTAATTTAAGTAAAACTAAAGATTTGTAATCTAAGTTATATTATTAACCTTCCTTTATGTAATGGGCTAAACAAATGTTATATAAAACTCTGTTTAGTCAAAATTTTGCAAATTGTTCTTGGGTTCACTGAGATATTGATTAAAATCCTACTTCTCTACTCATTAATGCTGAGCACTGTATACACAGTATTACTTCTGCTTTTAACCACTTGACGGGATCGCATTTCGAGCCATAGCAGGCCCTGTTGGCACCACCCAGCTTGACAAACTTCAGTCTGAGAATCAAAGGAGCCAGGCAAATAGTTCTCGGCTGAACAGGGATTACCGCCAATTAGATGCATCCATTGTAATACCGCGTACACACGGTCGGACTTGCCAAAGGGCTGAACTTCGTCTGCATTTCCGACGGAAAGATTTAGAACATGTTCTATATCTGAGTCCGTCGGAAATGCCGAAACAAAAAGTCAGATGGGGCATACACACGGTCGGAATGTCCGACCGAAGGCTCCCATTGGACTTTTTCTGTCGGAAAGTCCGGCCGTGTGTACGCGGCATTAGAGTATTCTGACAGCTGTGGGAGCAGTGGGTCTCAGAATACAATTGCCATCAGCAGAGCTTCCCACATCCATGCTTTTTAGTGTTAATGGGGGAATCTAACAGTTTCTCTCGTTCAACCCACAGGACCGAACAAGTGAAATCTTGATGTGTATGGTTATCCTTAGTGGTTCTATTAGTGAGATCTTTGCTATTTATCTCCTGGATCTAGACATCTGCTGTGACTTTTTTGAGGGGCTCCCGCTCTAGCCATCAGATTTTATATTTATTTAGCATTAAATAGGTGAAGAAAAGGTGAGTCTGTGCTGCAGAGGAAGGCAGACACTGAAGCAAACATATTGCTTTGCCTTATGTGGGTAAAGACAAGTAGATTTGAAAAGAGAATGCAAACAGAATAAAAATGTACCCAGCCTCCCCCCCCCCCCCCCCCCCAAAAAAAGAAAAAGAAATAAAAAATGGATTAAATCCTACCCCTGTGCACATATAACATATGGTAGTTAGAATACTTTCCTCTTAGAGAACTTACACAATTTTAGCTATTCTAGACCTGTGTCAGTGTATGAAACATCCTGGTTCTACCTGTTTTCAGTATGACATCATCACAGGCCATATGGAAGCATCAATCAGCTCTATGTAACTGGATTGATTAGTTAATTGGTGGAATGTCTTCCTAGCTGTGGTTGTTCCCAGATGTGTATACCTGGGGAGTGAGCACTGGGAAACATAAGAGGAAGTATTTCAGTGATTGCTGTAACTGGAGATACAAGTAACATTACTTCAAGCAAGTAGAATGTATTCCCCCAGCATATGACTGTGATTTAGTACAGTTATCTCTTTTTCAGAACTTAGTCAACTTTCTTTTCTCTTTGTCCCACCATCCCTTATTTACAAAATTGCCAAAACCTCTCTAAAAATCATTTTTTTTCACCTTAGTCTACACGTAATGACTAAATAAATAACCCACATTAGCTTTATATTCATTTTCCATGAAAAAAAAACCACAGACATTGTACTTTTACAAGCAAAACTCTTGGGATTGATTTTCAAAAGGGGTAGAGAATATTTACTTTATGTGTTTTTTTTATATATGATCTGGTATTCAAAATCAATACAATCTCAACTCAAAGAGGAACATCACCCCCTTTCTTGAAGCTGAATTCCAAGCATGGATATTTTGTACATACATAGTAGCATACAGTAAGTTTGCATGTTCCATTCCTTTGGGATCCCCATGTAAGCTGGAAATCACTATAGCATGGCTACTACTGTGATCACCACTGTCTTACAGATCCCATGGTGAGCAATGCATCTGCCCTGCTGCTTAGTGGCATCGACTTTATTCAGAGAACACTGCATTTTCTTAATGAATTCAAAGCATTCTCTGATTGTGTGAGGTAGAGCAGTTACATCATAATATCCACCTCGTCCAATCCAGCGTTGTTTGATGCAATCCACAACTAAGCTGCTGCAGACCATGTCCTAGGTTGCTGTCTTTCTTTGTGATGTCATCGAGAGTCAGCTGTCTGCTTAGGGTTTTTGCAGCTGGTCCCCTGACGATGCACAGCCACACTGCCATGTTTGTGCAATGTGTATTGGGTGGCTCCAAAGCCTCCTCAGATGCATTATGTTAACTCTGCAGGATGCTATGGGCAGCATAGGGACGTTATTCTCAACTAGACAAAAATGCATTAAGCGCAGACTTGGTTTAAAAAAAAGTATTTCTACAAAGAAAAAACCTTCACAAATTATAAAAAGGGGAAGCAAAGGGTGATATTAGTAATCTTTTAATGGAGCCCTGTATAGCAGCACAAACCTAACCAGGATTCTAATGCTTTCCGACTCTCTAAAACAAAACAAAAGAAAAGAAAACTGTTTTTGCCCTGCATACACTTTAACATGTTAAAGCTTATATGTGATTGGGTTAAGATCTACTTTAACATGTTACTACAATTACCACACAAGTTGAAAAAATGCAAGCCCTGAAAAACTCCAGAAAGTGAGTGTAGCGCTACCCCCGCAGGAGCCGCTGGTGATTTTGGGTTCTCTAATCTGCTCTTCAGCTTCAAGAATGACCTCAGCTCCAGGCACACCTGGTTAAATAAAATGAATGCAAACACGTTTAAGGACACAAGTAGAAAATACTTTTATCCTGGCTGTGGATTGTCACCAAAAAAAAAAAAAGACACACCTGGTAGTGATAAACAAGTTGAATATATTATCACGGTTTCAAATATGGGGAAACTTACAGTACTATTAAACCTCAGACCCCTTTCACACTGAGCCACCTAGGGTGTCAGCGGTAAAGCGGCGCTATTTTTAGCGCCGCTTTACCATTGTTTTAGCGGCACTATTCAGCCACTAGTGGGGCAGTTTTAACCCCTCGCTAGTGGTCGATAAGGGGTTAAATCCGCCCTCAAAACTCCCCCGGAGTGGCGTTTTGCTGGCGGTATCGCAGCGCTGCCCCATTGATTTCAACGGGGAGCAGTGGTGGAGGAGCAGTGAGTTCACCGCTCCTTTACCATTCCAAAGAAGCTGCTGGCAGGACTTTTTGTGATGCCCTGCCAGCGCACCTTCCCAGTGTGAAAGCCCTCGGGCTTTCACACTGGAGTGAATGGAGCCGCTTTTTTCAGGCGCTATGCAGGCGCTCTTTTTAGCGCTGTAGCGCCTGAAAAACGCAGTGTGAAAGGGGTCTTACTGCAGAGTAGCAATACAATAGTAATGACAACATTCAATATTTAGCATCTGTAACTATATAAAGAAACAGTAATCTATGTGCCCACAACATGGGTGCTGAGAGGGAGGAGAGAAGATTTGTCAACTCCTCAGCTCCTTCTGGGCCACAAACACCATTGAGAGGCAAACACAAAAAGAAAAGGAATGGGTTAAACAGGTGCAGTAAGCACAGTTCTGTAACACTACAGGTCCTGGGGTGAAGAGTACTAGTGTCTTCTGCTAGCAAGTGTTGGGGCCCTTTGTTTTAAGAGTAGGTTTAATCAAGCGAATTTGAGGCAGTAATAGCTACTTAGTAGGTGAGATTGAAAAAAAAGACACAAGTCCATCAAGTCCAACCTATATGTGTGATTATATGTCAGTGTTACACTGTATATCCCTGTATGTTGCGGTCGTTCAGGTGCTTTTTTGAAACTATCGATGCTCCCCGCTGAGACCACCGCCTGTGGAAGGGAATTCCACATCCTTGCTGCTCTTACAGTAAAGAACCCTCTATGTAGTTTAAGGTTAAACCTCTTTTCTTCTAATTGTAATGAGTGGCCATGTGTCTTGTTAAACTCCCTTCCACAAAAAAGTTTTATCCATATTATGGGGTCACCAGTACGGTATTTATAAATTGAAATCATATCCCCTCTCAAGCGTCTCTTCTCCAGAGACAATAAGTTCAGTGCTTGCAACCTTTCCTCATAACTAATATCCTCCAGACCTTTTATTAGGTTAATTGCCCTTCTTTGTACTCGCTCCATTTCCAGTACATCCTTCCTGAGGACTGGTGCCCAGAACTGGACAGCATACTCTAGGTGCGGCCGGACCAGAGTCTTGTAGAGCGGGAGAATTATTGTTTTACCTCTGGAGTTGATCCCCTTTATCATTTAGGATGTTCTGCTGCGTAGTGATTTGTAAGGACAAACCGGCTAAAGGTGGCGACTCCAAACAAGCATCCCCTGATACTAGAAAGGAGAATAGGTGTCTGCATGCAGTGTCTGTACTGTGTTAAGAAGGATGTTTGGGTTTACACCCGCTCACCAATCCTTTGTGCGATGACACTATGGAGATTCCAAATGCTGGTTCAGGCTCCTGGCATAGTTGTAAGGCACCGAATCACCTCCTGTGGGCCGATCAGGTAGCGAAGCTGACAAGCCGACGGTACAGCAGCCAATCTGGATGAATGTTGTGATCCCTAAAGCGGTGTGGGCCATCTCCACTGGGGCGGGTGGTGCTCGGTTGTCGAGCAGGGTCCCTGGTCTGAACGGTGGTGGAACAAGTGGGTGACACTGTTTCTGGCTCCCCTCAGTCTCCTGGCAGCACCCACCCAGTAGTCTTGGCAAAAGCGTAACTCTCTCCCTTAGGTGGAGTTCCACCACACAGTCCTGTCACCTCACCACTTCTGTCCTCTCTCCCCTCTGTTAGGTGTTCACTGTGGCCCAGCAAAGGAATTTTTGAGGCTTTGTATCTCCTTCTTTTTCTCAGCCACATCTTCTCCCATGTCTCCTGTGAGCCACCTCAGCCTCCCTTTCTCTCTCCTCAAACTCTCTCCTCCTCAGCCCTCCGTATCACTTCCTGAAACCCCCCTTTTTCCCAGTGTCCTCTGTGTCTCCTACTGTTTAAATGGGAAAGTTCAGCATCTCCCTATCTTCATGTTGTGGCCAAAAGGAGAAACTGCATAACAAATAGTCTTACATTATAATCTATGCATGTCCTGAATGGGCCAATGACAGAATGCCTGTTACATGTAACAATAGTAACAATGATTGAGTTCTTTAACTTCATCTCATGGGGGGCCTTCACTGGACATTACAACCCCTCCATTCTAGCATTAAATTTTTTACTAAAACAATGACATGACACAAGGAGTAGAACCTGTACAAAAGGGTTTCACCATTAGGGTAGCATGAAGTCCTGTGGCCAGAAGTATGTTAATTTACTGTGTTTATTGAGTGAATAGCAGCCATCACAGATACAGCTTTTTTCCTATAAAGAGGTTACAGTCTTAATTTTTATTGTATTACTATTATGCCCTGTACACACGGTCGGATTTTCCGACGGAAAATGTGTGATAGGACCTTGTTGTTGGAAATTCCGACCGTGTGTGGGCTCCATAACACATTTTCCATCGAAATTTCCGACACACAAAGTTTGAGAGCTTGCTATAAAATTTTCCGACAACAAAATCCGTTGTCGGAAATTCCGATCGTGTGTACACAAATCTGACGCACAAAGTGCCACGCATGCTCAGAATAAATTAAGAGACGAAAGCTATTGGCTACTGCCCCGTTTATAGTCCCGACGGACGTGTTTGACGTCACCGCGTTTAGAACGATCGGATTTTCCGACAACTTTGTGTGACCATGTGTATGCAAGACAAGTTTGAGCCAACATCCGTCGGAAAAAATCCATGGATTTTGTTGTCAGAATGTCCAATCAATGTCCGACCGTGTGTACAGGGCATTAGAGTTTTACCTTGGATGGTCTTTTACAAATATAGCCCAAGTTAGAGGGAAATAAAGGAACCCAAACTCACCAAACACAGATTATAAAACTAGGTCTTCATCTAGAGCCAAAAACCAGGTGCAATTTGCTTGCCTCCTACATAGAGACTCATGAGGAAAATCTTTTCTTTTGTGGAAATACTCTCTATGTTCTGCTGATGTTTTTTTTACATTTAGTAAGTCAATCTTTAAAATGGGTGTGCTCAGCACTGGGAAAGGACAAATGCAGTAGGCAGAAGCATTTAGTGAGCACATTTTCCTGGATCTGTTTCTGTGCGAAGAACATGAAATCCCTCCCTTCTTTATTACTGACATGAGGATCTTCCTTTGGGATTCCCACAGACAGTGTCTGAGATTTACACAGGAACATCATTCCTGTTGAAGGCGGATAACCAGTGCATCATCATATTTCATGACTCTCAGCATTTTCATTTTGGACAGATGAAAGAGGATGTATGAATTAAGGGAACACTCTACTTAGGCTTTAACATTTTGCATTTGCCTTAAGCTGTGGCTACTGTAAACTGCCTATGCAAGCACATTATTTAAATGACATACAAACCACTCTGCCTTTCCATTCTTGTAGATTTTTCCAAAAATCAGCTCTGTTATGCAAATAGCAACTTCAACCACAATGTGGTCCCTGTCCCTTTTCTTCATTTTAGTCCAGCATTGTGATAGGACGTTTCACAGTCCACTATTTGAGAGCTCCTAGGATGTTTTAGAAGAAATGTATATCTCTCTGTTTGCATTTCAGCTGTATTACTGGCTTAAAGTGGAGTTCCAGGCTCTTTCAGAAAAAATGTAAAGTCACCAAGTACAAATACTGTAGCTACTGACTTGTAATATTAGCACACATAACCGTCCACAAATCCAGCTGTGTCTTCACCCGAGCCGATTTTGCAATCGGCTCTCAGTTGCTGCCGCCGCCATCTTGGCTAAGGGAAACTGGCAGTGAAGCCTTGCGGCTTCACAGCCAGTTTCCTACTGTGCATGCGCGAAGCATGCTGAGCTTTGTGAATGGCACGACGGCAGGGGAAGGAGGAGGGGGGCCGAACTTCCAGCTGAGTTTGCTGCGGCAAAGTCAGCCGGAAGCGGGTACCTGTCAAAACCTGTCTGTATTAATAAAAAGTGGCGTTACTGCCTTTTAAAGAATTCTACGTTTATACTACTCTCTGCCTTAAAAGTCCAAGGGGGTTATATTTTATCTGCATGTGATGCACATCATTTTCCATGTCTATTTTCCATGTCGGCAGCCCCATGCACCCCATCCCTAACATCATCTCTATAAGAGTTGAAACCTTTGTCAGTTTGGTTTTATCTGTTACCCCTAGGGAATTTCACTTCCTGTGCCAGTGAATGGTGCCACAGG
Source organism: Lithobates clamitans (assembly GCA_037952925.1). Lineage (NCBI taxonomy): Eukaryota > Metazoa > Chordata > Amphibia > Anura > Ranidae > Lithobates > Lithobates clamitans. The sequence goes on along the minus strand of JBBGZY010000573.1, from coordinate 2,704,122 downwards.
AAGTGTGTTAAAGTCTCCCGAAAGGGACAGAGAGGGCATTAAAAACGGAATTCTTAACCCCTCTATAACCTGAGATAAAAAACATTTGAGCGCATATCTATCTATCTATCTATCTATCTATCTATCTATCTATCTATCTATCTATCTATCTATCTATCTATCTATCTATCTATCTATCTATCTATCTAGCATTTTACATGCACTATTCCAAGACAAGGTTGAATTTAATGAAGCTTAATAGGTTGTATTCGGTTTAAGCACCCCCCCCCCCCTGTTTTTGACTTTTGACTTAGCTGTTCCTGAATAGATTCCCTTGTGTAACTGTGGGAGTGGGGAGGTGTGCAGGGTTGAAAGGGAAATCCACTTTTCAAGACACCTCAGGGAATCTACACAATAGTTCAAATATAGTAAGAGAAAGTTCTCATAAGGATAATTTGTGCTGAATAAATGGATCCAAAAATGAACTCTGGCTGATACACAGAATCACACAATATTACAGGAAATGTATGTATATTGCACATATATTATATTTATGAAATGGAACCACTAATAGTACATTCGAATAAAAAAAAACAACAACTTTATTTTGACCTAAGGGTGTAATCAAAAAACTAAAATAAAATAGTGAGAAATAGGAAATGATTGTTATCATACATGATTACCTGCCAGAGCCTGCTCTCATATGCATCAGAATAGTTCAGACACAGAGAGTAATGTTAGAATGCCATGCCTAGGTTCTGGCAAGCCATCATGTGTCAGATAAATACCCTGCCAACTTATAGGAACTATTGGTGCCATGTTACCTTGAAAGGCCGCCAAAGCAAACTACTGTAGTTATATCACAAGGCAACTGAGTTGAAGAAATTTACACGTGGGATTTACACATATATTACTGTAAGGGTAAAGGAATTGCTGGGCATTGAACATTCATATGAGATATGCAAACTCTCTGTAATGCCAGGGAGTCTATACTACACTTACACGTTACTTACTTTGGCAAGTCCTCTGTATATTTTGAGGAGAGGGGGCCTTTTCCTGTAAATGGCAAATAAAATTATTATAATATTGCCTAAGGCTAAGTTCACACTTGGGCAGCTTCTGGAAAGCAATCATCAGATCGTTATTTAGAGGGAAGGTAAGCAGCCACTGTCAGACATTGAAGCAAACTCCTAAATTCCTGTTTTTTTTTCTTTTTGGTGAACAGTGATATTTGATGGGACTTATGCATTGTAACCATGAGCCAAGCATTTGTCTTTCAGTTATAGCGGGGCCTTATTGACTTTTTGTGAATGTGTTCAAAGCTTCTTACCAGGAGTCCTGCCAGTAGACAATTGGCAGCAGCATTGTCAGTTTGCCACATGTGTTCATTCAGTTGACCTATGGGCATATGATTTGTGGCTAAGTATTGTCAGCCTCTTATAGTTAGTGCTGCTGCTGGTAGGATCTTCAGGTAAATCAATCAGAAATATTTTTTTCTTACATAAATGTATCTAAAAGTTTCACTTTGAAGGGAACATCTAGTGTTTTGTATGATTTTCCTTTTATTATGTTCAGAGCAACAAAATAGCATTTTGTGCAATAATGTTTTTATCTCTTAGTCAGATATATATGAAATATTGCATGTGAATTTTTTATATTTATTACCAGCAGACAGAAGGTGCTAATCTAGGTATAGAAAGGTTTCCAAAAGCTGGTGTACTTCTGTGCTGTTTAAAGCCCATGCTGTGAATAGATCTGAAGACTGTATATGGATATGCTGGATATGAGACACAATCATCCCCTCCATCTCTCCTAGTAGAATCAAAATTTCTAGTCCTACGCATGGATCTACACTAATCAGCCATAACATGATGACTGCCCGCCTAATATTGAGTAGATCCCCCTTTTGCTGCCAAAACAGCCTTGGATTTCATCAGACCTCTGAAGGAATGCTGTGGTATCTGGCACCAAGCTGTCAGTAGCAGATTCTTTAGGTCCTGTAAGTTGCGAGGTGGGGCCTCCATTAATCAGACTTGATCTTCCAGCACATCCCACAGATGCTCGACTGGATTGAGATCTGGGGAATTTGTAGGCAAACACCTCAAACTCATTGTTGTGTTCCTCAAGCCATTCTTAAATAATTATTTTTAGTGTGGCAGAGCGCATTATTCTGCTGAAAGAGGCCACTGCCATCAGGGAGTACCATTATAATGAAGGGGTGTACTTGATAAACAACAATGTTTAGGAGGTGGTACGCGTTGAAGTAAAATCCACATGAATAGCAGGACTTAAGGTTTCCCAGCAGAACATTTCCCAAAGAATCACACTGCCGACGTACCTTTTTCCCATACTGCATCTTGGTGCCATTTGTTTCCCAAGGAAGCAATGCACATGCACCCAGCCATCCACATGATGTAAAAGAAAACATGATTTATAAGACCAGGCCACCTTCTTTCATTGTTCTGTGGTCTAGTTCTATTGCTCACATAACCACTGTGGGTGCTTTTGGCTGTGGACACAGGTCAACATGGGCACCCTGATTGGCCTGTGGCTATGCAGCCCCATAAACAATAAACTGTGGTGCCCATTTTTTCCACTTTCAACACATCAACTTCAAGGACAACATGTTTACTTGCTGCCTAATACAGTATATCCTACTAACTTTCAGATGCCATTGTAATGAGATAATGAATGGTTTTTATGTTGCCTGTCAGTGGTCATAAGGTTATAAATAATTGGTGTACATTCATGCAACATTGTGAACAGTTTCAGCCAGAATAGAAGTCTTTGCAATGGATGAATGCAGGAGCAGCCAGTTTGGAGAAAAAAGATTATTTATTTAACCCCCTTCCCACCACCACCTTCACCTCCAAAGGCATGTAAGAGATCTCCAGTGAACACCCAGGACTGAGTCCATGGCTAGTCCAATGGACTTTCTGTGTTCAGGACTTATTGCCCTACATACAAATTGCACTTGCACGCGTTAACAGCCAAAGTGTATTTTAGCTTGTGATTGATTTTGAAAGGCTGCTGGTAGCGGGCTGTACTCATCACCTCTGCCTCTCAGGCGTTGTTATACACCTGGTTTTTATGCTATATGGATTAATGTACATAGGGACTAACGCAATCCTTTGGATAGAAAGTAAACTTGTTAAATCACCATGCTCACCTTGGATTTATTTAAATATATTAAGTCCTTTCTAAGACATCTTTTTTCTTTCCAAACTGAACATACTCAGATTTTTTAATCTTTCATCGTAAGTAAGATTTTCCATTGCGTTTATTAATTTAGTTGCTTGCCTTTGAATCCTCTCCAAAACTCCTATGTCCATTAAAAAATTTTTTTGTATAACTGCTTAAAAGCCCACAACCATTTAGTGAGTGGATGTTGTCTAATTTATAAATTCCTTCTAGTCTCTTTCCATTCTCTCTCTCTCTCTCAATCAAACGTTTCCATCTCCCCATCTCCCACTCAGCCATCCCTCATGTTTATCTCCATCAGTCTCTTCTCCATACTTGTCTGAACCACCCCCATCTCATCCACAGAGCACCCTTCCGTCACCAGTTTGTGATTTATCCCCCTCTCAGCATCCCCACACTCTCTGTTTATCTGCTGTGTGATTTATATGTCCCTCACACACACTTCCTCTGCTGCTTTCCTCTGTCCCTCACTGTCTCATCCTCCTTCCCTTTCTCTCCATATATCTGTCATTCATACAGCCGCCTCTCCCTCTTTATTCCTCTGTTGTCTTTCTATTGTATAGGCTTCCTCTTCCTCACCTTGTTGTAGTATCAGCCTACATCTGGATCATTGTGTCAAAATAACATCGGGGGCCTTCATAAAAGTCCATCCTTTAAACCTGTTTCTGCTTTTTATTGTGGTTGCTGATGAAATATGTTTGGATGTTGCTGATATGTGCCGATATTTAAAGCATGGTTTTCATCAAATGCTGCAAAAAGAAGAAAAAGAAACAGTGAAAGGAGAAAAGTTCATTTTTAAACAGTTATAATGCCCATGTTTAATGTATGAACTAATGTCCTTTTCCTTGTAACTAGCCCTTGGTCCTCAGAATTATGACTTTTAAACTCAGAGTTCTGACATTACATTTCAGAATTCTGACCTTGAATCTCAAAATTCTGATCCTGAATCTCAAAATTCTGACTTTACATCTCAGAATTTGGACTTTGAATCTCAGAATTTTGTTTAATAAATTTTAGGTTGGCTCCAGGGCTTTTCTCAGCATCTTCCCTGCTAGATGAATATTTTGCTCAGAAGGTGTAAACTCCCATTTTAAAGATGGCAGTTAATTTAGGGCGTATGAAGCTGAATTCAAGGCAAACTGCTAAATACACATATATACATATATATGAGATCTGCCAAAAAGATTTGTATTTCTGTCTATCCAGTCATGCATTATAAGGTTCATGCACATGACCACCTTTGGCCATATGCAATAAAATTAGGGTGTATTTCAAGTATTTCAAATCTCCCGCGAGGTGAGACTCTCGCATTTCTGCGGCGGCTCCCGCACACCCGCAAGCGCCTCCCGATCTCCCGGGACCTCCCTGAATTTATGGGAGGAGCCCGGGGGGGTATATAACCAGCCCGCTCGCTTGTGGTCTTTGTCGGTTTCTTGTGCAAAATACTACGTCACTAGGCCGACTATTCAAGATTCGTTAGCGTTCGTGAGTTCCGTCTTCAATATTCTCGAGGCTTTCGTTACTGTCATGGTTTTGTACAACGTGTCTGGCTCGGCTGTTGCAGGTAGGGTTTTTTACGTTTGACCTTCATTTCATGCATTTATGTTAGATATCTTGTCACCAGACCTCAAATCGAAACTTACGAGTCATTCGTAAAAACCCTACACATAGCCGTATCGTTAGCCACTCACTCACACCGCTATCATAAACAAACATTTCTAGTACTTTACGTACTTCACTATGAGTCGAACCTTATAACAACAGTATCGCACCGCTCCGTGTAAACGTGTCACAAATGTTTTTACATCACCGCACCATGCTCCACAGACAGGTTGTTGCCAGTCGCAAATCGCGGCACACCGACTCGTGTCTCAGTTGTAGCAAATCATTTCAACAATTTCAATCATTTCAATCATTTCACTCATTTCTCTGTCACTTACCTTACTTACTTCGAATCTAATGGCATCCGTGATGCACCGATTCGTCCCGTTGCCGTCTGGTTCGTTGTTAGTCGCAGTTTACGGCTCACCGATTCATGCCTCTGTCATGGCAATCATTTCACTGTCACGAATCACGTCCCGGGTCGAATCCAGTCGCATTTTTATGCACCGATTCATCCCGGCTTGCCCCAGGGTTTTTTGGCCTCATTTCAATACATGCTCCAGAGCCCGTTTTCGTTGTTCTCATTTCAGTACATGCTCCAGAGCCCGTTTTTGTTGTTAGTCGCAAAAAAATTCGGCTCACCGATTCGAGTCTCTGTCATGGCAATCATTTCACTGTCACGTATCACGTTCCGATTCTAATCCAGTCGCATCCGAGATGCAGCGATTCGTCCCAGAATGCCCCAGCATTTTTGGCCTCATTTCAGTACATGCTCCAGAGTCCGGTTCGTAGTCAGTCGCAGTTGCGGACGACCGATTTGTGCCTCCGTCATGGCAAATCATTTTATTTCACTGTCACGTATCGCGCCCCAATTCGAATCCAGTCGCATCTGAAATGCACCGATTCGTCCCGGTGTGCCCCAGTTGTTTTTGACCTCATTTCAGTACATGCTCTAGAGTCCGGTTTGTTGTCAGTCGCAGCCGCGGCACGTCCGTTTCGTGCCTCTGTCATGGCAAACAGTTCATTCATTTCACTGTCACATACCGCGCTCCGATTCGAATCCAGTGGCATCTGAGATGCATTGATTCGTCTCGGCATGCCCCAGTTGGCTTGGCCATCATTTCATTTCATTTTTATGTTCCACAGTTTGATTACCGGTACTTGCTTGTTGCAGTCGCGGCACCGATTCGTGCCTACATCCAGGCATAAACATTTCACTAATTTCATTTCATGTAACAGTCACATCAAAAGACTCAAAACCACTCCAAATCGACAAACTCGCATAAACGCACTGCAAAGTTACACAAGTCAGTCATTAAGTCACCTTTTCAATTCAGATAGTCAAACCCCTCACCAGTTGTCATATGTCATTTCTCTCTCCAGGTCAGTCAAGTTCAGTAGGTTCACCCTGCACCAGGTTGGACGGTATTCCCCCAGGTAAAAAAATAAAAAAAAATAAAAAAGAAACACACCCCTCTAAAAAGGACATGAGCTAGGTACGTATGCTGACACAGAAAAAGAAACAATCTAGACTTTATGTCACCCTCAATAGGTTCCGGTCGACCATCTTCCGACCTCAAAAGACAGCACATCACTTCCAGGGCACAAGCCACCTAGAGCCATGTCTCAAGCTGGCAGCGAAGACTTCACCGCCCCTCTGTCACCTTCCCCAAAGTCAGACAGTGGCAGCGTGCAGTCCCTCAGGGGATGGACCATCCCCAAATTAACGGCGGAACTGAAGCGCAGGGGTGTGCCTTTCCCTGCTACAGCCAGGAAGGCAGAGCTTTTCAAGCTCCTCTTCCCCCCGCCAGCCACAGCTGGGCCCAGTACTCAACAGGCTTCTCTCCAAACAATTTCCGCTGCTATATCACAACTTCACACCATGGTGTCATCTTTGTCGACTACAGTCATGGATGTCCAAGCCAGAGTGGCACTCTTGGAGGCTCGCCCAACCACGACCATCCCTGACCCACCCACAGTGCAGGTTCTGACACCCCTTCCGGCAGGTACTACAGGGACAAGTCCCACTATCTGCCCAGCACATCTGGTTCCAGCCAGCATTAGGAAGGACATCCTAGACGGCAAGGACATTAACCTCGCCTCCCTACTCATTTCAGTCCACGACTTGGCAGGGAACAAAGCCTATACCTGGGGAGGCGTGTCAGTGGTCCTCAAGGCCAAAATCCTAGGATCAACCGAAAGTTGTCCATCCCAGAGTTTGCGCTGGCCTTCGGCATGGTCAGGGATGTCTTATGCTCAGCCTCCCCCAGTAGAAGGGAAGAGCTGGATCTATATTTCCACACCGTGGTGGACTTCGGCTACAAATATACAAATACGGAGGTTTTTCGTTTGACGATTACCATCATTCCTTCTCCGCAAAAGCAGCAGCCAGGCTGGCACAATTTTAGACAGGCACGGATTGGAGCCTTTTGGACACTGAATTGTTCTGCCGTCACTTTGCTGGCATGCGCTCACCATTGTGAGCTATTTGCCAATTCTAACGCGGCAGGTACTTGCCCATTCGAGTTCCCCTCCACCTCCGGTCCAGTGCAAGGCCCGTCAGCCCCAGCACAGACGTCCCAAGTGGACAAGTTCGGACGCTCTGTTCGGACCGTAGGAGGAGCAGCCATTTGTAACAACTACAACTACGGCTCATGTAATTTTAGCCAATGCCGCCTGCTTCATATCTGCACCATATGCCAGAGGGCACACCCGAGAAATCTATGCGAGGTCAAGCAGCAGAAGAAGGCATGACTAGGCCAAGTCAATGTACTATGGCTGGGGCTCTATCTCTCCTCACACCCTACTCCTTCCCTTCCTTATCCAAGGATTTACAGCAGGGTTCCACACCGACCTCATCTCTCTGCCCCATACAACCTATGAATGCAGGAACCTCCGCTCAGCGGCCACCAACGAGCAGGCCATAGACCAGCTATTACAGGCCGAACTGGAGCGAGACTTCATCATAGGTCCCTTCACACAGCCCCCTTTCATCACTTGGAGAGTTAGCCCTATTGGACTTGTCAAGGGCAAGTTCTTGCATAAATCTCGCTTGGATTACAACATGTCTGTGCCTCATTCTTCCCACATTCCCAGCCTGAATTCCCTAATTCCCTCTAAGGAGTTTTCCCTGAAGTATGCCTCCGTAGACATGGCAATTCAGGCATAGGCGCCTGGCTCTCCAAGGCTGACATCTAAGATGCATTTAAACTCCTGCCTATCCACCCGTCCCTCTGGTGTTGGCACGGCATTAAGTGGAAAGAGGCGTACTACTTTGCTACAAAGCTGACTTTTGGCTCTAAAAGCAGCTCCTGGCTCTTCAACACTTTCGCACAGTTCCTCACCTGGATACTTATACATAAGGCTCAGTGCCAAGAGGTCATCCATTACCTGGACGACTTCTTGTTAATCGAACAGCCCAGCATGCCCCCAGGAGACCTCAACAAATTGAGAGTAGTCTTTGGTAATCTCAATGTCCCCATCGCTGAACACAAGGTTGACGGACCAGCACACTCCATCACCTTCCTCGGAGTTAACCTAGATACTTGCTCCATGCAGGCCAGCCTCCCCCTTGACAAATTAAACCAAATTAGGTCAGTTCTCCAAGAATTCACCCACACAAGAGGATGTACTAAAAAGCAGCTCCAGTCCCTGTTGGGCATGCTCAATTTCGCCATGTGAATCATTCCCCAGGGTCGGTTGTTTGTGTCACGCCTCCTAGTCTACCTCTCACAGGCACAGGACCCCGATCAGATCCTCAATTTAGACACTGCAGCAGTAGCAGACTTATCAATGTGGGAGGAGTTCATTTTTTACCTGAAATGGTATATCCATGTTTATACCTTCGATATCACACCAATCACCGCAGGTAGTAACAGATGCCGCAGCCTCCACAGGCTTCACTGCAATTTTTGGCCATCATTGGTTTGCAGGACCCTGGCCTCCAGAGATACTTTCAATCCCCTGGGCAGCCGCCCAGCTCTGGGGTCATATCTGGACAAGGCAAACTGTGGCCTTCACTACCGACAACCAGGCCATGGCAGATATCATTACTAAAGGCAGGTCTAAGTCGCTCTTGGTTATGTCCTTCCTACGCAGGCTGGTACAACTTTCCCTTCAGCACCAATTCAACATCCACTGTACATTCATTCCGGGCAAATGCAACCTTGCCACAGACACACTGTCTCTCTTTAATTTCACCTTCTTCTTTCGGCAGGTTCCTGGAGCCGACCCTATATCAGCCGTATCCCAGCCTGGTCTCAGCTGACCCAGGACTAGAACAGCATCTCCGCGGAGCGACCCAGCTCATCAACCAGTCTCTGTCCCGTAACACGCTCAAAGCTTACCATATAGCTTGGAGCACTTTCCACAAATTCCTAGCAAACTGCTCAGCGGGATCTACGACAGATGCTAAACACATACTGGCCTTTATCTCATATTGCCATAGTCACTTGGCCCTGTCCCACAATACTGTCTGCCTATACTTAGCTGGCATCCAACACTTTCTGGCTCTACAAGATCCCGCAAGACCGTCGATGTTCGCAAGCCATGCGATCCGAGGCAGCCTACGTGGCATACAGAAACAACAGCCAATAGTCAAGGCCAAACGCCTGCCTATAACAAGTGACATCTTTAGAGACATGTCCACTATCCTTGCCAGTTCTCCGTTTGGTCTTCTTCCTAGCTTGGTCATACAAGCAGCTATCTATCTGGCCTACTACAGGTTCCTGCGGCCTGGTGAGTTCACCTGCAATAACCCAGCAGGCCAAGTCCTGTGTAGACGTCACTTGGTTCGCTACCAAGACCATTTCGTCCTCCATCTTGCGGTATCCAAAACCCAGCAATCAGGCCCCGGAGTAGACATCCACCTCTACAAATCTAACAATAGCTGGTGTCCAGTTACCATACTTAACCGCCTACTGTTACTCACGCCCAAACAGTCAGATTCTAGCCCCCTTCTACCCTTTCCAGTCAAACCTTTAAGTGCCAGCCAGTTCGTGGAACACGTGAGGATTCTTCTCCGCAACCTACACCTCAACCCCACTCAGTACTCTGGTCACTCTTTCCGTATCGGAGCAGCCTCGACAGCATCTCGGCATGGGGTCCCAGATCATGTTATTAAGAGACTAGGCAGGTGGAAGTCTGCCTGCTTCGCCCGGTACATCCCCAATCCGCAGGTGGAAATGTCACAAGCATTTACCAAACTCGCTCAATGAATAAGACTAAAACCAAACAAACTTAACCCTACCTGAATGTTTTTGCCCCCTTATTTTGGTATTCCGGCCATCAGACCAAGGCACACTTCAGGTCCATTTCATGTTGTAAGTCTTATCATAAGTCTATCCGTATCGGCCATAGGGCTTCAACTATCTATATATATATATATATATATATATATATATATATATATATATATATATATATATATATATATATATATAACTATATATATATATACATGTACACACATACACAATGTTTGTTTATTTGTTATGTTTTTTACTTTATTTCAGAGCAGATACATATACATATAGATATATATCTATATCTATATCTATATAGATATATAGATATACATATCTATGTATATATATATAATCTGCTTTGAAGTAAAAAAAATAACAAGTGTATATGCTGACATCTCACCAAAGCCCCCAAAAAATATAAAAAAAAAACTGTAAAGAAATTCTAAAAAATTGTGTAAAAAAAATAAATAAAAAACTACTGACACCAGTCTTCCCTGCCCTACCAACACTGTCCACTGCCCCAACACCCTCCCCCCAAAAGGCACTGTGAAAAAAAATTAAGGAACAAATTAAATTGTAAAAAAATAAATTATAAAAAAAAAAAACTACTGACACCATCCACTGCCACATACCAGCCACCCTCTTCCCTAGAAGCACTGTGGAAAAATATTAAAGGTGATTTAAAAAATGTTTGGTTGCGGGCATGAAGCGCCACCTCCCTGAAATGAGTTTTTGCAGGTTGGGATGTCTGGTATATCCCCACTCGAGATGTACAGGTGCTGTGTACAGCAACCCATAAGAAGCAATGGCTGAACACAGGTATACGCCTGTATTTGTGTAAATATACACTTGTGCGCATGCATACAACCCAGGATGTGAAGTCCTTACACAGTCCTGCCTGGCTGGGGACCTGATCTTTATCTTCATTCTTTACCCTTGTCCTGTGACTGCACAGTGACTATTTTTTTGCCTTTTACATGCCTTAATTTCAGCTTTCATTTCTGCTTCTTGAAACATGCTATGTTATGTCTGACTTCTGAGCCTGCCTCATCTCCTCCCCATTCATTCATTCACACAGTCACAGCAATGGGCCCTGATAGTATTCATCCCTGAGTTCTAAGAAAACTTTGAGGTATAGTTTTGATCCATTGATGGATTTTTTTAATCAATCTCTAACAGGAGAAGTTCCCCTGTGACTTGGGGACAGCTAATAGTGTACCTATCCAGGGCAGCAAGATAGAAGCTGACAATATTAGGCCAATTAGTTTAACATCAGTTGTAGTCAAGTTAATGATGGAATCCCTCCTGAAAAGAGGGATCATTGATCGCTTAAAACACATTGGACCCAAAGAAGCATGGCTTTACTGGGGGCAGATCATGACAGACTAATCTTATTGAATTTTTGGACTATGTCACTAATGTTTTTGACCAGGGAGGTGCTGTGTACAGCCTATCTATAATGGTCTAATACAAAAGCTGTATAAGCTAAGCTAAGACTTAGCCCTTGGGTGGTTCAGTGGATATGCAGTTGGCTAAATGGTAGATATCAGAGTGTGGTTGTAAATGGGATTTACTCAGAACAGAGACCAGTCACTAGTGGTGTATCACAAGGCTCTGGTCCTAGGTCCTGTTCTATTTAATCTATATGTAAGTGATGTAACTAAAGGTTTGTTGGGCAAGGTATGTCTTTTTTGCTGATGGCACAAAAGTGTGCAATAGGGTTGATAACCGTGGAGGTGTCTGTAACACGGAACATGATTTGGCATTACTGGAAGATTGGTCAAAGCAGTGGAGACTGTATTTCAATGTTTCTAAATAAAAAAATAATCCACCTAGGGAAAAAAATACCTTGAGAGAGTATAACATTGGGGGTACAGTATTGGCCAGCACCAGAGAGGAGAAAGATTTGGAAGTACTTATCTCAGATGATTGCAAAATTAGCAAACAGTGTGACCAAGCCATGGGAATATCATCCCAACATCAATATCTTTTGAGATTTGGTGCCAAATGACCTTACCAATCTGAGAGTGAGATCGGTGCAATCCCAACATAACAGTAGAATTGGAATAGATTCTTTATGTAATAGGAAGGACATTATCATACGCCCCGCTAATTAAAGCGGGGCTATTGTGGTTTTGGATAGAGATGCCTATAACAATGAAATGTCAAGGATTTTATCTGACACTGACACCTATTCACCTCTAATGTCAGACCCAACAACCGGATACAAACGGAGTTGAGGGCCCTGATTGACAAGGGATATAGTATGGGGATTCTCAATAAAAAAGAGAAGGAATATCTAGTCCCTCTAGCCCCTCGCTTACCGGTTATGTATATATTACCAAAAATACATAAGGCTTTAGTCAATCCTCCGGGTAGGCCCATCATCAGTGGTATAGATTCTATTACCTCGCGTGTGGGTAAATATATTGATTTTTATCTACAACCACTGGTGATGGGCACACCTTCTTTTCTTAAGGACACTAAACACGTCCTTAACTTATTGAGCGAAATTGAATGGAAGGCCACATATATGCTGGTCACGGCCGATGTCGCATCGCTCTATACTTCAATCTCTCATCAGTTGGGGCATGATGCGGTGCGGCATTTCCTCTATCCTGACTCCAATATCCCCACCACACAATGTAATTTTGTGATGAAGCTATTGGACTTCTCGATGGAGCATAACTATTTCTGGTATAATGGCGTACATTATCTGCAAATAAAGGGGGTGGCCATGGGAGCTAAATTTGCTCCCAGTATGGCCAACCTCTATATGGCAAAATGGGAGGAGGATGTGGTTCTCCGTGACAGACCACCCCAGCTTGTCATGTGGAGGAGATTTATAGATGACGTCCTATTTATATGGGACGGCGACTCTGAAGCTGTTGCCACGTATCTATCCTCCCTCAACAGCAATGACAGAGGTATAGTACTTACCTATGAGGCTAGCCCAATCCAGATTCATTTTCTGGATTTGGTCATTTCTGTTGAGAATAGTAGGATCATTACCTCCACCTTCTTCAAGTCGACCGACAGAAATAGTTTTATTCCACTTTATACATGCCATCGCCGCTCTTGGTTATCCGCTGTCCCTAAGGGCCAATTTTTGCGCTTAAGGCGGAGCTGTTCCGATCTGGATCAGTTCTATAGGGAGGCATCTACTCTGAAGTCTAAATTTTTGAGTAAGGGCTACGACGGAACAGCCCTTGACTCTTTGATTATAGAAACAGGAAAAAGGGACCGTAAGGACCTATTGATTGATAGATCCCCTCAGGTCGAAAATAGAGAGGACTTTGGATTGGCCTTTCTTACAACCTACTCCAGTCAGCATTGGGCCATTAAAAGAATTATTAGAAAACACTGGCCGGTCATTAAAAACGACCGGATTCTTGGACCTCTGTTGTCAGATAAGCCACGTGTTCTATTCAGGGGAGCTACTAGTTTTAGACACATACTGGCACCGAATGTCCCGGATCCACCCAAGCGCCCTACTTTTTTGGGGGACCTTAAGGGCTTTTCTCCGTGTAGGAGGTGCAAGGTTTGTAGGATAAATATGCTACGTGATGAGAGATTGACCGAATTCACCTCGGTCGGTACTGGTCTCACATACCCTATCAAATCACTTATTACATGCACCTCAAAATGCATTTTTACCTCCTTAGGTGTCCTTGTGGATTAGAATATGTGGGACGAACCATTAGGATGCTGCATGTTAGGTTGGGTGAGCATATCACCAACATTAAACAGGGCTTTGACAAGCATAGTGTCTCTAGACATAGAGATCCTAGGGGTACTACTTTTATTGGTATAAAGAAGTATGTCCCCCATTGGCGTGGCAGTAATGGTAAGAGAGCCATTTCTAGATCCGAAACAAACTGGATCTATAAATTGGGCTCTCATGCCCGGTTTGAATATAGAGTGGGACATCAACTGTTTTATCAATAACAGTTGATGTCCCCCTCGGCCAATGTGTAATTTTTTTATTGCACATTTTGTTTATAATACACTATCTGTTGGTTGAATATATTATTATGGGCATTACATATTTTATATATGTATTTTTTTCACTTTTTAGGGATTATATTAATTTATTCATTTTTTAGCCAGTAGTTGCTGTACTCATTAGTACACTTTTTCACATTTTGTTAGCATATCGATTGTTATTTTTTAATTTTTGTATCCATTTGGATAATTCCATGATTTTATTTTATTTTATCTATCTTTATTCTTTATTTTTATTTATTTTTATTATTATTTTTATTTTTATTTTTGCTTTGAGCACTACACAGTGGATAGTGGAATAATAGTACATCTTTCCACATTTTGCTGGATCATTGTGCGCATATTGATTGTTATTTTAGAACATTTGTTCTTATCCGCACATTTGGGTTAACATTCATTTTTGTTTTTTTTGGGCACTATTATAAAATGTCCACTAGATGGCATTAGTCTGAGCAGTTTTCCCTGCTTTGTCAATGGGTTGGGAATTCAATCCGGAATGACCAATTACATTTTAGCCTTCATTTTGGCAACCAATAGTGATGTTTAGCTATGTGTCGTTTGGCTTTATAAGGCGCATGCGTGATTGCGTACCCCTGATGACATCAGTTGTGATGAAACGGCCGTAGGGTCACAACGTGATATACGCATCGCGCATGCGCATCTTGATTTTAAACGGCAGCGGAGCTTTTTCTTTACCTATCCCTGCTAGGATTTTATGTGTATTCATGCAGTATTGACTGCTTTGTTTTTTAATAAACTGGACCTGGATTTTCTACACTATTGGAGTCCTTTCTCTTTTATGTGATGCATTCCCGTTGAATTGACTGATGCATGAGGCATTCCTGGGACCTTACACTCTGGAGCGCTTTTTTCTGTTGCTGATGGACCATCCTGGAAGCGGATCTGAGGGACATCAGCGGAATTCCCGGCAGGACATCCTCTGCAATCTACACATCTCATATTTCTACTAAGCCTGTTTTGACCCCCCTGAATAAGGGCGGTCGCAGGCTTTTTGGTAAGCCTTCAATTTTTCTATCATTCGGTGGTGGGCAGCACTTAATTGTGGAATACGGAATCAGAATTGCACATCTTTCAAATTTTTGGACTATTTTCTACTTCAACATATGAATATTTATGATGAACACTTAATTATCATATTAACCACTGGACCACTGGGCACTTAAACCCCCTTCCTAACCAGACCAATTTTTAGCTTTCGGTGCGCTCACACTTTGAATGACAATTACTCAGTCATGCAACACTGTACCCATATGAAATTTTCATCCTTTTTTTCACACAAATAGAGCTTTCTTTTGGTGGTATTTGATCACCTCTGGGTTTTTTATTTTCTGTGCTATAAATGAAAAAAGACCGAAAATGTTGTAAAAAAATGAATTTTTCTTCATTTCTATTATAAAATTTTGCAAATAAGTAATTTTTCTAAATAAATTTGGGCCAAAATTTATACTGGGGCAGATGAGAAAGGGGAAACATTGGTGGAGCAAAAGAGTAGGGTGGTACAGTGGTGGGACAGAAAATTAGGGTGGTACAGTGGTGGGACAGATGAGCAGGGGGGTACAGTGGTGGGACAGAGGAGCAGGGGGGTACAGAGGTGGGGCAGATGTGTAGAGGGGTGCAGAGTAGAAAGGAGGTACATCAGTGGAACACATGAACAGGGGGCTACAGTGGTAGGGCAGAAGAGCAGGGGCTACAGTGGTGGGACAGATGTGCAGGAGGTACAGTGGTGGGGAAGATGAGAAAGGGGATTACAGTGGTGGGGCAGTGGGGGGCAGATGTACAGGGGGTTACAGTGGTGGGGCAGATGAGCAGGGGGTTATAGTGGTGGGGCAGATGAGCAGGGGGTTACAGTGGTGGGGAAGATGAGAGGGGGGGCACAGTAGTGGGGCAGATGTACAGGGGGTTACAGTGGTGGGGCAAATAAGCAGGGGGTTACAGTGGTGGGACAGATGAGCAGGGGGGTACAGAGGTGGGGCAGATGTGCAGGGGGGGTTACAGTGGTGGGGCAGATGTGCAGGGGGCTACTGTGCCAGGGCAGATGAGAAAGGGGGTACATTGGTGGGGCAGATGAGCAGGGTGGTACAGTGGTGGGGCAGATGTACAGGGGGGCAGATATACAGGGGGTTACAGTGGTGGGGCCGATGAGCAGGGGGTTATAGTGGTGGGGCAGATGAGTAGGGGGTTACAGTGGTGGGGCAGATGAGCTGGGGATTACAGCGGTGGGGCAGATGAGCTGGGGGTTACAGTGGTGGGGCAGATGAGCGTGGGTTACAGTGGTTGGGCAGATGAGCAGGGGGTTAGAGTGGTGGGGCAGATGAACAGGGGGGGTACAATGGTGGGGCAGATGAGCAGGGGATTACAGTGGTGGTGCAGATGAGCAGGGGGGACAGTGATCTGAGGTGTGGAGTTGCAGGAATTGGGGCTGATCTGAGGCGTGAGAGTTCAGGATGTTAATTTCTCACTACTAAAGTAGTTTACAGCATTTACTTTATAAAAAATCCTTTTCGTGATGGAGAGTGAGAAGTTGACATTTTTTTTTTGTTATAAAATCGACACGCTCAATTTCTTTGAAAACATTTTTCGGCACACTGTGCTCAAAAGGTTGCCTACCCCTGTTTTAGACAATGTGATTAGCTATCTGCGCTTGAACTGTGAAAATAACTCCTTTAAGCCCTGCACACATAAAACCCGGCCGACATTCAGCCCATGTGCATGTCAGCTGGTCTGACAGAAGCCCGTTTGCCTGGCTTCTGTCGGACGTGCATGCTGGAAAACTGGCAACTGACAGATTCCTGATCAATGCTCTCAACCGATGGCTAAGAGTGCTGACAGTGGAGGAGATCAGTGTACTAAAGTTGGATCATTTGTACAACGGCTCCGACCGGAACTGACCATTTTTTTTTTTGTTCAACCCGCTGGGTTAAAAGGAAACAAATTCATAGTGTGTACCAGGCTTTAGACTTATAAAGAGCCTGACCACAGTCATTCACTTTCTTCCATAGCACCTCAGGGGTCCCAAAAAGCCAGGGAGTTTAATTTTGCACACATCAATAATAAAGAGAAAAACACATGTGGGAGAGACGCATGCGCTGCACACCCCGAAACAATAATGTTAAAAAATGGACAGTTTCCCCGGTGGGGCTTTAGACAGCAATATCTTGATATTCAGAAATAATAAAAAATGTATAACCAGTAAGTGCTTTTATTGAACCATAAACAATTGTAGTGTTATATTTCAATTGGCATTACAACATAGAGCGCTGGCCAAGTAGTACAATACATATTCCACAATATAAAGTCGACACATCTTTACACAAAATTATATACAGTCATACATTTCCGGGCTGTTGACGGTATAAATCCCCGACGCGTTTCGACCTGTGTACGGTCATCATCAGGGGGATAGTTGGTTCTATAAAATACATTGAATATCTTCAAAATTTAAGAACATGTCATCATAAATCTCATTATAAGGTTAAAAGTGGTAGTATATTTACCGCTGAAAAGTAGAGGGAATAATCCTTTGGCCAGTAAAAGCCGTAAATGGATCCGGGGGGCCCCCATATTCGCCCCTGTCTCCCCAGAGCGCATGAGTCCAGCCCAAGGGGCTTACAAGGAGCCACACAGACGCCCTCCAGGGGAAGGAGAAGTCGGCACCTGCGACAAATACCCAATAAGTCAAAATAATTCTCAGCACATTGGCAAAAGTATGAAGTGTATGGGCTAACTGCAATCCTAGTGATCAATATATATTGATCTAGTGTCCTAAGGTTTCATGATTGTAATTATATAGAAAGTGACACAACCATAAAAGAAATGGTTGTGTAGTTGTAGGGTTGTTTGAGTGGTGTGGTGTGTAAACACAGGTGAGTGGGAAGTGATATGTGGTACTAGGAATATGAAAAACCCTTTGAGTGATAAAATAAAATTAAATGGATGGCCAGCACAATGCTGACTGCAGTGCCATGTCCAGGTGAATGAAATGAGTGTATGGTGTCAGCCAACACATGGTGGAATAAAAGTGAAAAACAAGTCAAAAGGAGAGTGTGTGAATGAATAAAACCAAATAAAACAATCAAAAACATGTGTGGAAGATCTAAACTGATTATAGGAATAGGAGTATAAGTGTAGTGTTGTAATATTAGAGTAGTAAGGGTATATGTATAGTATAATAATTTACCTTGTGCCACAGTGTGGCTGATGTAGTAAAGTTAGACTTGTATGAACCAAATTGCAATGGAGCAAAAAAAGTAAAAAGCTGGAGCCAAAAAAAAAAAAAAAAAGGATTTGTGCAGTGCCATCCATTACGGTCTGCATGGAGTCATGGTAAGACTCACAGGCAGCCGATCATGGATATATGCCTAAAGTAGGCAATTAATTGAGTAAGCACAGGTGCCGATCTCCTCCCCCCCAGAGTGAGCAGCCCACATGTGGCTCCCCCGGCATCCCTGTAGGAAAAAAAAAAAAAAAAAAAAAAAAAAAAAACCCCGGCAGCTGCCGTCAACTCCGCCGCAAACCGCGAGATGTCGCGGCGCCGTGCACACGCCAAAGTGACTCGCACATGCGCACCTCGCCGCGGCTCATCCGGAGGTGATCAAGGGATGCCGCCGGCAGAGTGAAGCTCACGTCGGCGGACGATGAATACAAACGTCCGTCAATCAGAGCATGGGGGGGAGAGCTCAGATCCTGCATCACCCCCACATTCTCACCCTGCCGGGAAGCCTTCAATTGGACCAGGACTCACCTCCATGAAGCCGACAGGGGTGGCAGAGGTCCACCATGATCCATGACGGCCATAATCTAAAGTGCATATGTAAATGCAGTAGGCACTAAATTGTAGATGATGAGGTAATCATTGAATTATGCAGGAGCTGAGTGATAGCTCACTGACCCTAGATCCTAACATGTATATTTACAGAGCAGGTGTTAGTTAAACATCTGATCTACTGCAATACAGGAGTCTAAAATAGATCTATCCTGAAGCATGAGGTGGGGAAAGATACAGTTACGATCTACTCCCCCATTTTGGGGGGCGTTTCCTCCACAAGAGGCAAACAAAGTGTCACCCCCAAAATGCGTATCGTATCAAAAGAGGTTTTAGACATGTGAGGGTTTGAAGGGCCGTGTGAGCAACACAAAGCTCCTGCCATGTCTCTCATGTGTCATAGGGGGGAAGGGGTGTTTAACCACCCAAAATTCAGTAATAAAGAGAAAAACACATGTGGGAGAGACGCATGCGCTGCACACCCCGAAACAATAATGTTAAAAAATGGACAGTTTCCCCGGTGGGGCTTTAGACAGCAATATCTTGATATTCAGAAATAATAAAAAATGTATAACCAGTAAGTGCTTTTATTGAACCATAAACAATTGTAGTGTTATATTTCAATTGGCATTACAACATAGAGCGCTGGCCAAGTAGTACAATACATATTCCACAATATAAAGTCGACACATCTTTACACAAAATTATATACAGTCATACATTTCCGGGCTGTTGACGGTATAAATCCCCGACGCGTTTCGACCTGTGTACGGTCATCATCAGGGGGATAGTTGGTTCTATAAAATACATTGAATATCTTCAAAATTTAAGAACATGTCATCATAAATCTCATTATAAGGTTAAAAGTGGTAGTATATTTACCGCTGAAAAGTAGAGGGAATAATCCTTTGGCCAGTAAAAGCCGTAAATGGATCCGGGGGGCCCCCATATTCGCCCCTGTCTCCCCAGAGCGCATGAGTCCAGCCCAAGGGGCTTACAAGGAGCCACACAGACGCCCTCCAGGGGAAGGAGAAGTCGGCACCTGCGACAAATACCCAATAAGTCAAAATAATTCTCAGCACATTGGCAAAAGTATGAAGTGTATGGGCTAACTGCAATCCTAGTGATCAATATATATTGATCTAGTGTCCTAAGGTTTCATGATTGTAATTATATAGAAAGTGACACAACCATAAAAGAAATGGTTGTGTAGTTGTAGGGTTGTTTGAGTGGTGTGGTGTGTAAACACAGGTGAGTGGGAAGTGATATGTGGTACTAGGAATATGAAAAACCCTTTGAGTGATAAAATAAAATTAAATGGATGGCCAGCACAATGCTGACTGCAGTGCCATGTCCAGGTGAATGAAATGAGTGTATGGTGTCAGCCAACACATGGTGGAATAAAAGTGAAAAACAAGTCAAAAGGAGAGTGTGTGAATGAATAAAACCAAATAAAACAATCAAAAACATGTGTGGAAGATCTAAACTGATTATAGGAATAGGAGTATAAGTGTAGTGTTGTAATATTAGAGTAGTAAGGGTATATGTATAGTATAATAATTTACCTTGTGCCACAGTGTGGCTGATGTAGTAAAGTTAGACTTGTATGAACCAAATTGCAATGGAGCAAAAAAAGTAAAAAGCTGGAGCCAAAAAAAAAAAAAAAAAGGATTTGTGCAGTGCCATCCATTACGGTCTGCATGGAGTCATGGTAAGACTCACAGGCAGCCGATCATGGATATATGCCTAAAGTAGGCAATTAATTGAGTAAGCACAGGTGCCGATCTCCTCCCCCCCAGAGTGAGCAGCCCACATGTGGCTCCCCCGGCATCCCTGTAGGCAAAAAAAAAAAAAAAAAACCCCGGCAGCTGCCGTCAACTCCGCCGCAAACCGCGAGATGTCGCGGCGCCGTGCACACGCCAAAGTAACTCGCACATGCGCACCTCGCCGCGGCTCATCCGGAGGTGATCAAGGGATGCCGCCGGCAGAGTGAAGCTCACGTCGGCGGACGATGAATACAAACGTCCGTCAATCAGAGCATGGGGGGGAGAGCTCAGATCCTGCATCACCCCCACATTCTCACCCTGCCGGGAAGCCTTCAATTGGACCAGGACTCACCTCCATGAAGCCGACAGGGGTGGCAGAGGTCCACCATGATCCATGACGGCCATAATCTAAAGTGCATATGTAAATGCAGTAGGCACTAAATTGTAGATGATGAGGTAATCATTGAATTATGCAGGAGCTGAGTGATAGCTCACTGACCCTAGATCCTAACATGTATATTTACAGAGCAGGTGTTAGTTAAACATCTGATCTACTGCAATACAGGAGTCTAAAATAGATCTATCCTGAAGCATGAGGTGGGGAAAGATACAGTTACGATCTACTCCCCCATTTTGGGGGGCGTTTCCTCCACAAGAGGCAAACAAAGTGTCACCCCCAAAATGCGTATCGTATCAAAAGAGGTTTTAGACATGTGAGGGTTTGAAGGGCCGTGTGAGCAACACAAAGCTCCTGCCATGTCTCTCATGTGTCATAGGGGGGAAGGGGTGTTTAACCACCCAAAATTCAGTAATAAAGAGAAAAACACATGTGGGAGAGACGCATGCGCTGCACACCCCGAAACAATAATGTTAAAAAATGGACAGTTTCCCCGGTGGGGCTTTAGACAGCAATATCTTGATATTCAGAAATAATAAAAAATGTATAACCAGTAAGTGCTTTTATTGAACCATAAACAATTGTAGTGTTATATTTCAATTGGCATTACAACATAGAGCGCTGGCCAAGTAGTACAATACATATTCCACAATATAAAGTCGACACATCTTTACACAAAATTATATACAGTCATACATTTCCGGGCTGTTGACGGTATAAATCCCCGACGCGTTTCGACCTGTGTACGGTCATCATCAGGGGGATAGTTGGTTCTATAAAATACATTGAATATCTTCAAAATTTAAGAACATGTCATCATAAATCTCATTATAAGGTTAAAAGTGGTAGTATATTTACCGCTGAAAAGTAGAGGGAATAATCCTTTGGCCAGTAAAAGCCGTAAATGGATCCGGGGGGCCCCCATATTCGCCCCTGTCTCCCCAGAGCGCATGAGTCCAGCCCAAGGGGCTTACAAGGAGCCACACAGACGCCCTCCAGGGGAAGGAGAAGTCGGCACCTGCGACAAATACCCAATAAGTCAAAATAATTCTCAGCACATTGGCAAAAGTATGAAGTGTATGGGCTAACTGCAATCCTAGTGATCAATATATATTGATCTAGTGTCCTAAGGTTTCATGATTGTAATTATATAGAAAGTGACACAACCATAAAAGAAATGGTTGTGTAGTTGTAGGGTTGTTTGAGTGGTGTGGTGTGTAAACACAGGTGAGTGGGAAGTGATATGTGGTACTAGGAATATGAAAAACCCTTTGAGTGATAAAATAAAATTAAATGGATGGCCAGCACAATGCTGACTGCAGTGCCATGTCCAGGTGAATGAAATGAGTGTATGGTGTCAGCCAACACATGGTGGAATAAAAGTGAAAAACAAGTCAAAAGGAGAGTGTGTGAATGAATAAAACCAAATAAAACAATCAAAAACATGTGTGGAAGATCTAAACTGATTATAGGAATAGGAGTATAAGTGTAGTGTTGTAATATTAGAGTAGTAAGGGTATATGTATAGTATAATAATTTACCTTGTGCCACAGTGTGGCTGATGTAGTAAAGTTAGACTTGTATGAACCAAATTGCAATGGAGCAAAAAAAGTAAAAAGCTGGAGCCAAAAAAAAAAAAAAAAGGATTTGTGCAGTGCCATCCATTACGGTCTGCATGGAGTCATGGTAAGACTCACAGGCAGCCGATCATGGATATATGCCTAAAGTAGGCAATTAATTGAGTAAGCACAGGTGCCGATCTCCTCCCCCCCAGAGTGAGCAGCCCACATGTGGCTCCCCCGGCATCCCTGTAGGCAAAAAAAAAAAAAAAAAAAAAAAAAAAAAAAAAAAAAAAAAAAAAACCCCGGCAGCTGCCGTCAACTCCGCCGCAAACCGCGAGATGTCGCGGCGCCGTGCACACGCCAAAGTAACTCGCACATGCGCACCTCGCCGCGGCTCATCCGGAGGTGATCAAGGGATGCCGCCGGCAGAGTGAAGCTCACGTCGGCGGACGATGAATACAAACGTCCGTCAATCAGAGCATGGGGGGGAGAGCTCAGATCCTGCATCACCCCCACATTCTCACCCTGCCGGGAAGCCTTCAATTGGACCAGGACTCACCTCCATGAAGCCGACAGGGGTGGCAGAGGTCCACCATGATCCATGACGGCCATAATCTAAAGTGCATATGTAAATGCAGTAGGCACTAAATTGTAGATGATGAGGTAATCATTGAATTATGCAGGAGCTGAGTGATAGCTCACTGACCCTAGATCCTAACATGTATATTTACAGAGCAGGTGTTAGTTAAACATCTGATCTACTGCAATACAGGAGTCTAAAATAGATCTATCCTGAAGCATGAGGTGGGGAAAGATACAGTTACGATCTACTCCCCCATTTTGGGGGGCGTTTCCTCCACAAGAGGCAAACAAAGTGTCACCCCCAAAATGCGTATCGTATCAAAAGAGGTTTTAGACATGTGAGGGTTTGAAGGGCCGTGTGAGCAACACAAAGCTCCTGCCATGTCTCTCATGTGTCATAGGGGGGAAGGGGTGTTTAACCACCCAAAATTCAGTAATAAAGAGAAAAACACATGTGGGAGAGACGCATGCGCTGCACACCCCGAAACAATAATGTTAAAAAATGGACAGTTTCCCCGGTGGGGCTTTAGACAGCCCTCCCCGAGTTTCCACCACTGCGCTCAAATGCCAGGTGCAGGGGTGTTACCCCCCTAGAAAGCAAATGTAAAAAAACGTATTAAGCTAAGCTGCCACTTTAAAATAAAATAAAACTGAACTAATTGGTCTATTGTTCCCAAGGGCCCATGCGCAGCTCTTGCAAATCAATAAAAGTGGCGCTAAAGGCCAGTGTTTTGCACACATCGTCCTGTCACTTTTTTTCTTGGTCCCTCATTGTGTTGTTCATCATCATAAAAAAATGGTTAGATACAGGATACAGAAGGGGGCATGAGCTTAACCTCTTAAGTACTTGCTTTCTACAAAATTCAAACGGGGTACAGAGACTCCCTAGAACCTGGTATTCCAGGTCCTTGTTTTTTACATATATTTGCTTGTTATGGCTTGTCCTGTGTCGAACTTTTATTGAACGCGTTCCAGTTTAGCACTGCCATAAGTATGATTTCTGCTTTTACTGTGTGCTGTTCTAAAACAAAGTATTGAAAAAAAAGTACTTTTTTCCTGTAAAAAAAAAAAAAATGCAAAAAAAAAATGCAAAAAAAAAGAATTATATTAAACTAATAAAATACCAGGACAGTATGAACACTCCATAAATTATCCCTTTTTGGAAAGTAGACACTCCAATATGATCTACTGGTAATTTTTTGTCAGTTTTTGCAAATTAAGAAATATGCTGGTACTGAGGTAGTTAAAACATGCAACTTGGTAATGGTGCACTAGATACAGATATAGGTTATACACAGTGGGAGGAGAATAGGAAGGGGTTAATGTACTGATAACATACAGTGGAAGGATGAAGATGAAAGAGTTAATGTTCAGATGTTCAGGATTGTACAGGTCACACAGGTTACACAGTGACAGCTTGGGGTTTAGGGGAGCAAGGGGAGAAGAAAGGGTTAAAAAAAACAATCCCACAGTCAAATCCCCTCCTACCCTGAATCTGCTGCTTGCTCCAGATCCTATAAATAATCTTTCATTGATCAGAAAAAGGAGTGGGTTCTTCCAGTACTGTTGTACTGTTTACATTTTGTAAAAGATTGTGAGTGGTCATCATAGTAATCACATGGTACAGAGGTGCTTGGAGCTGCTCTGTACACTGTGTCTGGAAACACAGCCATTAGCGGTCCACTGGCTGCCTGAGGGCCATTTTTGAAGTGCTGTTTATAGATGGCACTCCAGAAACAGACAGCCATGTCCCTGCTATTTATTTACAATATGGCAGCAGGGAGATGGTTAAAGAAACCCTGTCACCATTCCAAAGTAGAGTAAAGGGCCAAAGTCTCTTTAGAGAGAACCCCCACCTTAGGTATCAAAAATGAATTTAATATGTTTATACATATACATTGTCCCTGTATGAAAGCTAAAAAAAACATCTTCTTTTCAGTAAAGTTCCTCTTGCATGGCATTGCTTCGAGTGCTGCCATCTTGGATGGAGATCTGGCATGTGTGGAGACACACCACTTGTCCCTGCTAGGTCCCAAAGACTGGGCAGAGCCCACAGCGACTGGGTTTCTGCATTTGTGTCAGATCCTCTGTGCATGCACGGACATGGTTTCTGCCAGCATTAGCAGAATCTAGCTCAGAGCCTCCTAATATGCATGCCTTAGACATCCCAAGAGGCAGTGGAGCCCTTATACATCATCGTTGGCTAGGTGTGGATTAAGGAAGCAAAGCTGAAAAGTAAAAGTATAATACAGTTTACAAAAAGAAAAAGGAATTTCTGCAATTATGTAAGAGGGTGAATGGAGAAGGCCTGCGAGAGCTTATTCTGAAAATGCTGAAGGTCTGCTTTTATAGCCTAAGCTTACCTCCCAACCCACTCAAACAAACCTTCCCCCCACACGCTTCCACTTTGTAAGCTCTTAGCTCCCTAGTGGAACTTTCAAAAGGTTGATGACATGTCCTCCTCATGTGGCAGTGTTTGGGCCTGGCAATTACACATGATGATGTATTATGGAAGGAGGTCATATGCTCGCTCATACCTAGATGCATCGGCTGTTTTGCAGCATTTCCAATAGCACAATGGAGTGGCTGGGAAGTAGATTGGGGAGTTGAGTTTAAAGAAGCTCCTTTGAAACTACAATGCAAAAAGAAGTATTAATTGCAGTCTAATAAATATGATTTGTTAAACAGCGCTCCGTTGCTATGCTATGCTAGTCTGTGTCAAGCTTATATAGACCAACTCATTTGTTCCCATCGGAAAATCATTTATAAATGATTATAAATGGTTATTTTCTCTGTGTAATTTTTTTTTTTTACTTCTCAAACAATTTGTAGTTGTAATTTTTATTAATGCAAAGTTTATGCTAGTCTGTGCCCACAATTTTGTTATTTCTTCGCACAGAACACAAGGAAAATTAAGTCCTTTCACTATTTGTCTGGCAAGCAGAATGAGTCACTGACCCTTTGTTTTATGGTGTAGCTGCTGGAGGGAGATACAATGTGACACGTCTATGTTCTGTACCCTCAATTCTGTAGAACGTTTTGTTTTTGTCTATCCCATTGAAAAGAGGGACCAGCTCTGCGACGGTTTCCTGTTACGGAGGCCACTTTGTCACATGACTGTCTTGCCCGTGATGTCACCCACACATGTTATTTGTCCAGTTGACAGCATTAAACACCCATTCACCCTGCAACGCACTGCAGTATCATTCCCCAAGGGAAGGAAAGTCACTTCAATGTTTCAATGTAAAGGCACATTGAAAGCATATATTCGTTTACAACAACGCCTGCAAATGTCAAGATGCAGGAACTCAGGACAAGAGGAAAAATAATCCTTGTTTTCCTGTGTCTGCAATATGCAGTATCACTGCAGGTGACATCACTTCCTGTTCAATGGAAAATGGTTAAACAGGAAGCATATTTGAAGACTAAAGCTTTTTTTTCTTTTCGGCTTAGTGTGATTTACCTCTTTCAGTATATTTGTATAAATAGGTTATCTGCTGACAGACCATAAAAAGACAGTAGATCAGCCTAAACAAAAAAAAAAAGATTTGAATTTCCCTTGCAATAAGAATCAGTTATGCAGGCTTCAGCTTCAAACATTAGAAGACCACAAGCAACTAAAATCTGCAGTACTGTTCAATTGGAGTGGAACTCTGGCCAAATAATTTTAGTTTCTGGAAGCGTATGGAAGAATTCAAACTCTCTTCTGTTGAGTCTTTATTGCACTATGTTCCTGCTGGGGAAATTTTATCTTACTTCCTGTCTAAAGCTGGCCATACATGGATGAGAATTTAGCAGAGGCTGGCCAAATTTCAATCCATATATAAGCAGGTTGGTTTTACACAGGGTTTTTTTTCAGCAAGAACTAGGGGGAACTTAGCTTCACCACCTCTGGCTCAGGTCTTCTGCTCCCTGCTCACCACTATCACTTGGTAACACTGAAGTCCAGCTTCTGCGTTTACAAGTGATAGCTTATATCAGGTGCCCAGGGTTCAGTGCAGTCATGGACAGGAGAGGGTGCATGATAGGCTGCACCCTCTGTGGTCTCCATTTTTTCCCTGGTGACCAGTTGTTGATGCTCCTACTGCATGGTCTCCCTTGCAAGTGACTATAGTATAGTATAGTATGCTGGGAGGTACTACAGCCGGATAGGAGTTTCAGCTTAATATTGCAACAAAGGTAAGACATATGACAGGTGGTGGAGCTTTTAAGGAGGGGGGGAGCAAATGAGGGCAGTGGAGGGAGAGGGTTGTGTGCAGAGGGAAGAGCTACTATTTGATGCCATTTGGCAGGTATGTTTGTGTTTGTGTATGGTTGAGTTCCTGCACCTATTCTCTGAGAAAAAAAGCCCTGGTTTTACACAAGGCAATCTATTAATGGACTTGTGTACAACCAGCCTATTGGAAAACTTTCTCGTTCAGTACCACTGGCTATAGCTGTGCAGTGCTGATTGGTGTATTCTGACAGTGGGGTAGCTATGGAATGTTCTGTTTTTGTCTTTTATTTTGTCATTGTTATACAACAGTAAAATCTGGCAGTAAAGCATGCTTGTTATACTCACTGTGGAAGCAAAGGGGTTAGTCCTCTACATTGTGTAAAAAGGCTGTTTGATCCTGTCTTCTCTGATCATCTCCGTCTTCCACTGTCTCCAATATATCCCCTGATATTTACAGATTCAAGGGACAGGCTGCACATGCTCAGTTTGGTGTGTATCGCTAGAGAGTTTTTTTTTTCTTGGAAGAGTGCATGTGATTAGCACAGGGCCAATCAGCACTGTTCAGACAGAGGGTCAGCTGTCCTGCATTCTCATAAGATAATCGTGGGAGAATGAAAACTCCTCTTACAAGCTTTATACCAGATACTCACAGAAGTCATAAGACTGCTCTAGCTGCTGAAAAAAAGGTGTATAGCAGTTTATATTTACTAAAATAATTGCATTTCCATGTTCCGTGTACTGTGGGAGACCAGATATAGTGAATGCAGGTGCCTGCATTCTTGAAGGTATGTTTTACTTTGGGTAGGTAAGTATTATGAGTAAATTAGTAAGTGTTTTGGGGAACGAAGGGCTGATTCACACCTGAATCGCAGTCCTGGCAATTCTGTTTCCACAAGGCAGAAAGCAAGGGGAAACTCACCCATTGGGACAGCAATAAAAACAGAGACGTAAGCTCTAACCCTTCCTCGCCCTATCCAAAGTTATTAAAAAAAATTATGGATTTATACTTTATATTTTCAAGCCTGCTTAATAATCTATCACAGAACCTACTAAGATTGTTGTCATAAAGGTCAAATAGCCTGGGTTACCAAAAAAAGATTTTGGTTTTCCCAGGTCTTTGGCAGTCAGGGGTATCTTCGTTGAATGGGCTGAATATGGAGAGGTGTGTCATTGTAATGGCAGAGAGCAGAGAAGTACAAATTGGTACAGTGGTGGTGAATGTTGAGTCATGTGTCATTGCACAAGCACAGAGGCAGTCTGATTCTTTTTAAAAACACACATTATAGCAATGCATAGATTTGAGGTACACATCTAACTATACTTTCAAACACCTAAATCCCAATAGGGAAGACCAGCAGTACAGCACTAATTGAGTGCATGTTCTAAGTTCTGTTTTAATAACAGTCTATAAGCTCAAAATGTAAGGCACAGTGCACAGCATTACTCATTATCTCTTAGGTTGATCTTGCGCTATGGTGATAGACATGCATATATATTTCAAAAAATAATAATAATTTTGGTATGCTTTTCTGAATATTTATAGAAAAATATACTTGTGACAAATGTGTATTTTTTCTTCAGGAAGGGGCAGCAGCAAACTAGGAGGGCCAAATGGTTCCTATTTGCTGTATATATATATCTGTCAGTTAATGTTTAGTTTTATTAGTTTCTCTTTAATATTTCGAAATGTAGCTTAGGGTTTGTTAATATAAAGAATTTCAAATAGCAAACATATGGGCTAGAATTCAGGGATAGGGTGGGGTCAGGGGCTCTTCATAGACACAGGGCTGTTGATAGATCCTGCAAAAAAAAAACAACCAGATTAGGCAACTATCGTGACTACCCTAATAAACTATTTTACATGTATTTACAAATGTGCTTGTAGTGGTCATTATCCATACAGAAAGTAAGACTCAAACAACAACAGTAGAGAGAGGTCTGCATGACTAAAGCTGAGCATACACCAGTAGAATATAGGTAAAATATTGTCATTTTCTGCACAATTGTTTGATTTTTCTTAGAGTTAGAGTCAAATCAACAATTATTTTTGGCCACAGTGATGAGAAAATGGAAACTTTCTCTTGAATATGTGAAATTCTCACCGTAAATGTAGTTTTTGTTCAGGGAAAATTGTACAAACAGTAATATGCATGTTCTAGGCACAACGAAAACTTGTTTAATACCTTTGTAATTCCATTCAAATAGCAGGTCTGAACAAAATTTGAAGGGCTTTCAAATTAAGTTAGTTGATTAAAAAAAGGCAATGTCAAATTCTTTGATGATTCTCTCACACCCCTCCAGCCTGTGTCTTATGCCCTGTACACACGGTCGGATTTTCCGGCGGAAAATGTGCAATAGGATTGTGTTGTCAGAAATTCTGATCGTGTGTAGGCTCCATCTGACTTTTTCTGTCGGAATTTCCGACACACAAAGTTTGAGAGCAGGCTATAAAATTTTTCTACAACAAAATCCGATCGGTTAAATTCCGATCGCGTGTACACAAATCCGACGCACAAAGTGCCACGCATGCTCAGAATAAATTAAGAGACGAAAGCTATTGGCTACTGCCCTGTTTATAGTCCCGACGTACTTGTTTTAGGTCATCGCATTCAGAACGATCGGATTTTCCAACAACTTTGTGCGACCGTGTGTATGCAAGACAAGTTTGAGCCAACATCCGTCTGAAAAAATCCATGGATTTTGTTGTCGGAATGTCCGATCAATGTCCGATCGTGTGTACAGGGCATAAGAATAAGAGGGAGGTGAAGCCTACATCAATCTTCGTGTTATATCCCGTCCCCAATGTGTTTAGCTGATTAGTGGGCATGCAGGAAGAGGGAGGGAGTGGGCTGTCATTTACCACTGTCTATACACCCACATGTCTGACTCTATAGTCACATAGGCAAGGTCCTTCTCATAATGTCTATAGACAGCTCTCAACCAGATTCCCCGCAACACTGTTCAGTTCCCTTTTTCAGCAGAGCTTCACAAGCAGTGTCTTCCAGCTAATTTTATTAAGTCCAACTTCCTCCAAAGCCCTCAGCCAAATGCATGCTGAGGCCTAACAGCTCTTCTGTAACACACAGGCTGCCTCCCAGGGGGACGGGCCTCAGAAAAAAGAGCTCTGAACAGACCCTCCTAAACATTTATCCTCTGCCCAGCCACACCTGGGCATCTCCTTTCAGGGATTGGCTGAGGTTAGATAAATATTCATAACCCAGTGGCTAACCCTTCTACTCTATTTCTGGAAGCTTCTTCCACAGGCAGGCAGGCAGGAGCAATAAACCTCCAAAATTAGGGGAACCTGACCAGACATAGAAAATAAATTGCTGTTCAGCTTGGTACAGAGCGAAAAATAAAATGTATATAGCCTAGGGCAGGCCCTACATGTGTCTCCTTTTCTGCGTATTTTTTTTGTCCATCAAACTCCAGTCATGTCACCCAGGGGCATTGAAAGCTTTTTTTCCTGGGAAAGAGTAGGGGATATGACGTGCTCTTTTGAAAGACTTGGGTTACCCCTGGACACCCAGAGGACGCTGATGACATGGCACGACATGGCAAATTGTGGGTGTAATAAAATTGCATTACCAGTGGCAGAGGCTAAAAACTTGAGCCTTTCTACTATGCCACAGTCATTGTACCCACAAAATATGATTTATTTACTGTGCCACATGCAAGAGTCTCACAGACTCATACACAATTCAGCACATTCATTTGTATACAATAAAACTCTTTCAAAACACCATTTTCTCTACACACACCCATAGCTCACCTTTGCCTTCCCCCCTTTCTTTCACGTCTGCACCCCCAATTCACAGATTATCCCTGCAGCCCTCATCCACAGCTCACCTTTGCACCCCAGTCCTCAGCTCACTTCCTCACCTCTTGTCCACAGCTCACTTCTTTACCCCGTTTGCCTCTTTTACCACCCACAGTGCACAGCCATGGCTATTTTACCCTTTGTTCATATGCAAATGCCGCATGCCTGCCCGGAACAGCACAATAACCTCTCCACAGCAGCGAAGTAAGCATGGTGTTCAGCAGTGACCCAGGTGCCTGGCATTATGAGGGGTTCCAATATCCCTGTTAATTTGTTTATTTATTTATTGACACTGTAACAAAAAGTGCTTAAACAGGGAAAGGTTGGAGAAAACATGCAAACAGATCATAGGAAAAGAGATCCCACCATTAGTGTATCCAAGATACGCTATATTGTCAAAAGTATTGGGACCGCTGCCATTACACGAACTACATGAATTTTAATGGCATCCCAGTCTTAGTCCGTAGGCTTCAATATTGAGTTGGCCCACCCTTTGCAGCTATAACAGCTTCAACTCTTCTGGTAAGGCTGTCCACAAGGTTTAGGAGTGTGTCTATGGGAACTTTTGACCACTCTTCCAGAAGCGCATTCGTGATGTTGGACGTGAAGGCCTGGCTCGCAATCTCCGCTCTAATTCATCCCAAAGGTGTTCTATCGGGTGGAGGTCAGGACACTGTGCAGGCCAGCCAAGTTCCTTCACCCCAAACTCACTCATCCATGTGTTTATAGACTTTGCTTTGTGCACTGGTCCAAATCATTTGGTGGAGGGGGGATTATGATGTGGGGTTAAAATTATATATATATGCAGGGAGTGGCGCTGTGCATGAGGGGATAGTTGGCATATATATTTGTCTATTGATTATAAATCATATTATGGAAAAAGGCACAAAGATGTGAAGAAATATGTATCCCACATGGGGGTCGGTAAATGTCGAGAAGAAAATGTAAATGCAGATAGACGTTCAATATAGCCTGGATTCCATAACCCAATAACCGCTATTAAACTCTGATGGTATTATATGATGTGCAAATAAGTGCCAAAGTGTCAAGTGCGATACCAGTATGGTGTTCCAGCCCCTGCCGGAATAAACTCCAAGTGCTTCAAAAAAGGAAGGAAAAGGGGGGTAACCTTAACCCTCTAAAATGCAGTGTAAAAATAAATTAATATGTAAACGAAATTAATCTAAAGGTAGTGATATTAAATAATAAATATAGGATTAAATTAATCTAAAACTATATATATAACTTGAATATTGACATAAATAATAAATATAGATTTAGAGTAGTGGTTCAAAAAAATTAATTAATAATAGCAGGATTCAATAGCAACATGAGATCACATATAAAAATGCAGAAAAAGGAAGAAAAAATCCAGCAAATCGTAAAAAAGTTTGTGTAATATCTTCCACCCGACAACTTCCAGATTCTCTAAAGGTACAATCCCCCTGTTGTGTTTCCACTCACCGGAACCTTATACCCCTGCAGGGGTATAAGCATAAGATGTTTCCACTCCAGCCGATCAGATCCGGATGTCGATCGAATCTTTGCGGTCTCTCGTCTCTGATTTCCTAGTCCCGATCCTAGTTCCTATCAGCCTCTCCAGAGCAGGGGGAGGAGGGGATGGATAGTCCCCTAGTATGGTCCTATCTCCAGCCGGACATTCGCTCCAAGGAATTTATATGTAAAAAAAGTTTTGTCCACATAGCGTAACTCTTTTTTAAAAAAGTTTATTGGGTGATAAAATTGCAATCCAATAAAATGGAGTTACTTCAAGAAAAATTGAAACAAGGATTGAGGAGCATACAAGCTCACTGGCTCCCCTTGCTGTCCCGGGACGCAGCGTTGTACACGTCTAGCGCTTGCGTTCCACCGGTCAGCTAGCAGGAACCACAGCGGCAGGAAGTGACGTTTGTGCGTACCAAGATAGTCCCGCCTTACGCGTTTCGTCACACGGACGTCATCGGAGGCGCTCAGCCCAGCGCCTCCGATGACGTCCGTGTGACGAAACGCGTAAGGCGGGACTATCTTGGTACGCACAAACGTCACTTCCTGCCGCTGTGGTTCCTGCTAGCTGACCGGTGGAACGCAAGCGCTAGACGTGTACAACGCTGCGTCCCGGGACAGCAAGGGGAGCCAGTGAGCTTGTATGCTCCTCAATCCTTGTTTCAATTTTTCTTGAAGTAACTCCATTTTATTGGATTGCAATTTTATCACCCAATAAACTTTTTTAAAAAAGAGTTACGCTATGTGGACAAAACTTTTTTTACATATAAATTCCTTGGAGCGAATGTCCGGCTGGAGATAGGACCATACTAGGGGACTATCCATCCCCTCCTCCCCCTGCTCTGGAGAGGCTGATAGGAACTAGGATCGGGACTAGGAAATCAGAGACGAGAGACCGCAAAGATTCGATCGACATCCGGATCTGATCGGCTGGAGTGGAAACATCTTATGCTTATACCCCTGCAGGGGTATAAGGTTCCGGTGAGTGGAAACACAACAGGGGGATTGTACCTTTAGAGAATCTGGAAGTTGTCGGGTGGAAGATATTACACAAACTTTTTTACGATTTGCTGGATTTTTTCTTCCTTTTTCTGCATTTTTATATGTGATCTCATGTTGCTATTGAATCCTGCTATTATTAATTAATTTTTTTGAACCACTACTCTAAATCTATATTTATTATTTATGTCAATATTCAAGTTATATATATAGTTTTAGATTAATTTAATCCTATATTTATTATTTAATATCACTACCTTTAGATTAATTTCGTTTACATATTAATTTATTTTTACACTGCATTTTAGAGGGTTAAGGTTACCCCCCTTTTCCTTCCTTTTTTGAAGCACTTGGAGTTTATTCCGGCAGGGGCTGGAACACCATACTGGTATCGCACTTGACACTTTGGCACTTATTTGCACATCATATAATACCATCAGAGTTTAATAGCGGTTATTGGGTTATGGAATCCAGGCTATATTGAACGTCTATCTGCATTTACATTTTCTTCTCGACATTTACCGACCCCCATGTGGGATACATATTTCTTCACATCTTTGTGCCTTTTTCCATAATATGATTTATAATCAATAGACAAATATATATGCCAACTATCCCCTCATGCACAGCGCCACTCCCTGCATATATATATAATTTTTAGACCTATTTTTGAGGGCACACTTTGGTGCCCTCTGCCTACACAGGGGGGCTGCAGTTGCAAGTATAACCTGTAGCGCGGATCTACTGTCCATAATATGATGTGGGGTTGTTTTTCAGGGGTTGGGCTTGGCCCCTTAGTTCCAGTGAAGGGAACTCTTAAGGTGTCAGCATACCAAAACATTTTGGACAATTTCATGCTCTTACCTTTTAGGGAACAGTTTGGGGATGGCCCCTTCCTGTTCCAAAATGTTTTGGTTATTTAGGTTATTTTTCATTGTTTATTTCATCTCAGTGCTGCTGATCTCTGTCACTCTATGTGTATTTCCTGTCTATATGTTTGCACTCCAGTGATGGCTGCTTGGAATTTGTCAGGGCAGGTTACCTGATGGTTACAGCAATGGATCATGCACGAACACACTCTCCATCAGAAGCCCATGCGACAAGGTGACAACTTGGCAAAAAGGACAGAGTGTTGTCATCATAACAGGAAGTGCCAGAACAAGGACCTTCATGGCAGGATCAACAGATATTTTTTAATGAAATCTGTAGATTTAAAAATGATTAGAATAACTAATCTGATGCCAGCAAGCTTTTTTTCTATCCCCTCCTACTCTTTTTTGCAGGGTTTTTTTTTCAAAAAACGTATTGCATGCCACACCCTGTGTCCTGCACTGCCTCTTCGCTTCCTATATCATCAGAAGCTGGCTGTCTTTTACGGGCTTTTGCAGCTGGCACCAGATGACCTGCCCCTCCAGCCGCTGTGTGTCCCTGCTTGAGCAAGCCCTTGAGATATATGAAATGGATATGCCAAAAGGCGGCAGGAGCAGGGACACTTTTTTGACTCTGCAATAGTGGCAGAAGGTCTGCTTTCAAAATTACTTTTAAATTTAGGGCAGCGCAGTGGCTAAGTATGTCCCTAGTATGTGTATGTATGAATGTGAGTTATTAACCTTAGATTATAACCTTCTTGAGGGCAGGGACTGATGTGAATGTACAAATTAAATATGTAAAATAGATATATCGTAGAGAGCAGTAGGAGCATCAATTTTGGATCATATGTATTATTACATGTACAGTATGTACAAATATGGAATTTATTGTTATCTTTATATTGTAGAATATATTTTTACCTGTCATATGAGCATCTATGAGGAAGAATTTAAATCCCTATATTCGAAACGCGTCTGATGTCTCATCAATTTGCTCTATTTGGTCAAGGTTTTGGCAACCAATATTACTTTGTTGCTGATGCATTATTTACAAGCCACTAGTCTTTTTAGTATTGTAGTTTTATTCTCTTTTTGATATGTATTAAAATACCATTTTATACTATTTGTGCTTAAGAGTACTCTCACACTGGAGCATTGGGGGCATCAGCGGTAAAGCGCTGCTATTTTTAGCGGCGCTTTACCATCGTTTTAGCGGCACTATTCGGCTGCTAGTGGGGTGCTTTTAACCCCCGCTAGCAGCCGAAAAAGGGTTAAAACCGCCAGCAAAGGCTTTGCCGCCGGTTTGGCGGCGCTGCCCATTGATTTCAATGGGCAGGGGCGCTTTAGGAGCGGTGTGTACATCGCTCCTACAGCGCAGCAAAAATGCTGCTTGCAGGACTTTTTTTACCGTCCTGCAAGTGCACCGCTCCAGTGTGAAAGCACTCGGGCTTTCACACTGGAGACACAGGAGAGGCTCTTTGCAGGTGCTATTTTTAGCACTATAGTGCCTGTAAAGCGCCCCAGTGTGAAACAGCCTTAGAGTTTCTATTGTCTACTGTGCCTATAATTGTCCCCCACATTCAATTGGAGGGTATTCTTGTCTCCAAAATATATATGTAAAAGCGCTGTGTAAATTGACAGCGCTGAATAATTATAAGTAATAAATAAATTACTTTAAAGTAGTTGTTAACACACCAATGAATCTTTACATAATCCTCTCTGTTTTTTAATGTAATGGCCCCCTGCGACTGTGCTTTATAAAAATAATGTTGTATATACCTTGTTTACAGAGCGCTGATCTGCACTCATTGACCCGCCGCCTATCTCCTCTCTCAGTCTGACAGATGCAGTGAGCGGGGCCGGGGATCCCCCGCTGCTGTCAGTCAGAAGGGGAGGAGGAGAGAGGCAGCTCCGCCCACTGCATCTGTCAGGCCAAGAGAGGAGAGAGATGGGTCAATGAGCGCAGATCAGCGCTCTGTAAACAAGGAATATACAGCATTATTTTTATAAAGCACAGTCAAAGGGGGCCAGTACATTAAAAAACAGAGGATTATATTAAAAAGAAACAGTAAATGGGGCAGCAGGATGGGGCGGGGGGGTGGGCGGCACGGACATGGAGCTGACAGGCAGAGAGGGGAGGGGGGGAGAGGGCACAGGGGACACAGAGGATAGCTGTCGATGATGGAGGCATGTACGCTGACAACGGCAGCCCTGATATATCGGGGTCAGCATACAGGGGGAAGGTAGAAACTAGCAGGATCAGCCAGGTATTACAGGTAAAACAGGGGGCCAAATGACACAGCATGAGCACTGTGCTGTATAACATGCTTTAAAGGAGCAGGATCTTTATTTTTTGGGCTAACAAAAGGGGTACAACCACTTTAACCTACAGTTAAGCCTATATTAAGGCTTACCTGTAGGTGCTGGAAATATCTCCTAAACCTCTACGGTTTAGAAGATATTTACAATATAGCCGTGCGCCGATGTCTACGGCACTTTAGAAAGGGCAGATTGTGCCGTTTCTAAACGGGTCATGCCGTGACTGCTGGCGGCTCTAGCGCGCATGCGCAAGAGTGACATCACACGACTTCGGACAGTCACAGAGCCGGAGTTCGCGGCCCCGGAAGGGAGAGGGGTGAAGATGGACGCTCGCTGCTAGTGGGGACAGCGGTGACATCGCAGGCT
Source organism: Lithobates clamitans (assembly GCA_037952925.1). NCBI lineage: Eukaryota > Metazoa > Chordata > Amphibia > Anura > Ranidae > Lithobates > Lithobates clamitans. The sequence goes on along the minus strand of JBBGZY010000573.1, from coordinate 2,666,907 downwards.
TCGGTTTCAGGTAAGTGACACATAAAGGGCTACTATGCATCGCTTACCTTTGCAGGGAAATAAAGAGGAAGTAAAACCCATCAGGGTTTACTTCCTCTTTAAGGCTCCATTCACATCTGCGCATTTTTTCTCACATGAAAAATGTGCATCACGCTTGTAGTGCCATTAACTGGTACTGGCACCCCAAATGTGGTCAGTAAATGTGCATGATGCGCCGAGGTGGGTGGGGCCCTTACATATATAAGCGTATAAGATATTTTAGCAATTGGGTTTACGATTATGTAAAGTTGGAAAATCGCTGTGACCACGGCACTCAATGCGTCACATGTATGCGTCAGGTTAGGCAGAGAGAAGCACTGTAGCGGATGACAGGTCCTAGCATAGGTAGACATCCATTCACAGCTCATCATCAGTAATTAGAGATCTGCTCATCTGTGGCAAACCTTAGCAGTCCATACCCAGCAGCAAACTATATGGCAGTTATGCCTTTATCTGAACAACCACACATCAGACAAGCTGGGCTGTTCGTAAACTAGTCTGCAGCAAGCAGCAGATTAAAACAATAATAAATACATTCACACAGGAACTTCTATCCTCCCCACCCCCTTATCCCTCCTTTTCAAAAGTGCTGTACTTTAAAAGTTTTTTTTTTTTTTCCTGGCAGCTTGGTGGAAATACAGAGAGAGCTCCGTCTAATAACACACATAGGAAAAGGAAACTGTTGTATAATGCATCCTCATCCCTGTGCACACACAGTCACACACACAAAAGTTTCCTCTGAGCTCCAAGGGATTCTTTAAATCTCATTCAGCACATCCTCAGGCAGAAGCATTTGGGGAGTAAAAATTGGACGTATTCTTCAGCGTTCTCTCCCACCTGTGTCCAGTATTTCTAGCTAAAGTGATGCGGTCACTACTAGTGACAGAAAACAAAGAGTGACACTCATTTGTACATTGGTGGCCCTGCTGCTGACGTCTGTATCTTTTTGCGGCTATTCTGCACCATTTTTCATTTTTTTTTTTTCACTTTTTTTTTTTCCTGGGAATAAAATTGTCAGATTGAGTTTTTTTCTGGTGGTGATACGGAAATCTCTGCGGAGGGGAACACTGGAAATGAAGAGAGTCCTCTGCGTGCTTTTCGGCATATGGCTGGCTACTTTTGACAGGACAGGTAAGAATTTCGGTCTCTTTAAATGTGAATCTGCTTTGCGTGATAAATAAGAGCGTATATGATTACTGTATTGTGCAAATGAATGATCTGATAAGAACAGGGTAGTGTAAGGGTCAAGCGGGATACCAGCACTTGTTGCGACAAAACTGCATCAAGTGTAAGCGATTTTCAAGCGCGCCTGAGTTTCTTTTGAGGGCTCGTTTCTGCAGTGGGAGATCTTTATTTGCTTACCAAGGTTAAATTAACCCCTTGTGTTGAAAATGAAACATCCAACAGGAAAAATGTTTGAGGCTATTAAGAGATGAAAATGTTTGTAAATGAGCTTCCAAAAATGGTTCCCTTATCTCAGTGGAAATAGGAATAAATATTTCATTGTAGTTCCAAACTGGGACTAAAACTCAAACACACGTGAGGTGTTGCTTATTATCTGCTTATTATTTGTATTATTATCCTTTTATATTTGTCATAGTGAGGATTTTTTGCAGCCTTTGCAGCATTCTGCAGCATGCAGGGGGTAATGTTATTTAACAAACAGTGAAACAAATATTGCAAGGGCTCTGTTCACAGGAGCTTACAATCAAGCAATACGTTGCAAATAAGGTTATTGATAAGGATATCATTTCATGCTCCTATGTGATCAAATATTTCATGTGTATAAGCCCTACAGATGTATAGTAGGCAGGTACAGAAGAATTGACACCTGACCCTAACGTAGAAGGACCGTCCTAAGTTTTGTCCTGGAATTTTTTTTACCTGAATTTGAACATAGATAATTTTCACTTTTAAATTCCTTTTTTTTAGGAAGGGACAATGGTAACAATATGGATGTTTCTTAACAATCTATCACCTCACCTAAAAGCTTTGTATTATTATGGTTCTTACAGTCATCATATTTTATTGTATTATGATGGTCACGTTAACACACTTTGATGGTGGAATAGTTTGCAGCATTCAGTACCTGCTTTATAATGCTAAAGTGATTTCCAAACATTTTATCCAAAAAAGAGCTGTAGCCAACTGCAACCAATCAGAAGCATTGTTCCATGCTGTCATTGCAGATCAGAGAATTAAAGCTAGAACCTAGTTACTTGCTATTGGCAGCAGCCCAACTGGTTCCGATAATACATCTTTATGATGTATGGCTAACCTAAGAGTGCAACATGTCCATCTCAGTTCTGAAATGAAATCACAAATTATTAACACACAGCACAAGTAAACCATATGTTGGCCAGTTACACCCAAAATGTAAACAAGGTAAAATCTTGACCGCAGTAGACCCTGGTTTCCAAAACGCCCATAAACATCATGCAACATCTGTTATTGCCGAAGAATGGCTTACATAGGATTTAGACTGTAAAATGCACATCACAGCTAATCACCAGGAACTATTTGAACTTTTTATAAGTGCTACACCACAACTTCAAACTCTTAATTAAACACTGCCGTGCTAACTGCTTAACCTCTACTATATCAAGCAAGCTAAACTCGGTGGATATCTGTTGTCTCTTGATCTGTAGGCATATCTTTAATAACATATACTAGAAGTGACGAATACGTATTTTTTTTTCTATGGCAAAATGCCAGCTCAGCTGTCGTAGATTTTTGGTCTTTTTCAAAGGCTTCCAGGGAAATATTAAAAAAAAATTATGTCCATCCCTAACACACATGTCGAGTACAACTGAGCTGTCCATGTCTGGGACACTGAAGTATTTAATAAGCCAGAGCAAAAAAGATAATGATAATGAGTAAAATGCCGTAACCCATAGTAACCAATGAAAAACTGTCATGATGGATGACTCATGATTGGCTGCAGTCAGCAGCTGCCCTTTGCTTTTTACTTTTTAATTAAGTCTAATGCCTTTTCTAAACACAACAGTAGTGTAAAGTCTTTTATTAAAAATTGCATGATTGTGTTATATCTTACTGTTATGTAGCATACCAAACTTAAAGGAACCTGTTAGGATACAAACATACCATTGGTACCTGAGTTTTGCGCCTTTCAAAATGCAGATGCCATTTGTGTTTGGAAAGGTGCAAACTAGGGGGCTGTCATCCTCGTTCATACTTTACAAATTACAAAGAACCAATGTGGAGGTCTTGACTTTGATGCCTTCAATTTCCACACCAATGACTTACTAGGTGTAGAAGGATGATGATGACAGCTGCTCTAAAATCAAGTTGCAGTGAAATCTTTCATACTTCTATTCTGATAGGTTCCATTTAAAAAAAGAATTTCTGTATCATTTTACCCATATCTCATATGGAAAGCTATCAAATATTATGACAGCTACAAGAACTGACAATGTCTTTGATTACACATTTCTCAATTTCTCAACATTTTTCAATTTCTATCGTCTTTCTTTCTTAAGCTTCATAAAAATCTAATTTGTGATTTTTTTTTTATCTATCTATCTATCTATCTATCTATCTATCTATCTATCTATCTATCTATCTATCTATCTATCTATCTATCAAGTTTACAAAAACATACAATTTTTTTAAAATTATAAGACCATTCTGAATCGTAGTAATGTTCACATGAAAATCTTTTGATATACTTGATTCACACATTTATTTACTATACCCCTATTTGTTTTTACCAGACCTCAACATTTTTGTCAATCTGCTAAAAAATGTAATAAATTTTACAAGGTCTTTACTTATATTTTTTTAATAATGAACTACCATTTAGTTTATGTTTGAATTCCAACCTGGGAGTTATAAAGACAGCTGCCAATCCAACTACTGGGCATAATCAGGCAAAGAGGAAAGAAAACAAAAAATATGCATATCAAATGAAAATAATGAATTAGAGCCACGAGAGAAAGCTATAAATAAGTTGCCAACATCCCCAAACTCAATGAGTAGTAACCCCCAAATATTTACTGGGACTTTATAGGCAACTTATCTATAAAGTCCCAGTAAATATTTGGGGGTTACTACCTTTTTTCATCAAATGAAAATATGGCAAAGAATGAAGTAACAACGGGTCAGTATTAATTTTTCACAAGCTTGACATCAGTAGAATATTATTTGTTGCCACATCACTATTTCACTTTGCATTGTTCCTACAAGCCATCCATTCTGACTCACACAGGCCAACCATTATACACTATATTACCAAAAGTACATGAACTTTAATGGCATCCCAGTCTTAGTCTGTAGGGTTAAATATTGAGTTGGCCCACCCTTTGCAGCTGTAACAGCTTCAACTCTTCTGGGAAGTCTGTCCACAAGGTTTAGGAGTGTGTCTATGGGAATGTTGGACCATTCTTCCAGAAGCGCATTTGTGAGGTCAGGCACTGATCTGAACGAGAAGGCCCGGCTCTCTGCTCTGATTCAACCCAAAGGTGTTCTATCGGATTGAGGTCAGGACTCTGTGCAGACCAGTCAAGTTCCTCCACCCCAAACTCACTTCTATGTCTTTATGAACCTTGCTTTGTGCACTGGTCCAAATCATTTGGTGGAGGGGGATTGTGGTGTGGGGTTCAGGGGTTGGGGTTGGCCCCTTAGTTCCAGTGAAGGGAACTCTTTAGGCATCAGCATACCAAGACATTTTGGACAATTTCATGCTCCCAACTTTTTGGGAATAGTTTGGGGATGGTCCCTTCCTGTTCCAACATGACTGCACACCAGTGCACAAACATTCCCATAGACACACTCTCAAACCTTGTGGACAGCCTTCCAAGAAGAGTTGAAGCTGTTATAGCTGCAAAGGACGGACCAACTCAGTATTGAACCCTACGGACTAATGCCCCGTACACACGGTCGGATTTTCCGACGGAAAATGTGTGATAGGACCTTGTTGTCAGAAATTCCGACTGTGTGTAGGCTCCATCACACATTTTCCATCGGATTTTCCAACACACAAAGTTTAAGAGCTGGCTATAAAATTTTCCGACAACAAAATCCGTTGTCGGAATTTCCGATCGTGTGTACACAAATCCGACGCACAAAGTACCACGCATGCCCAGAATAAATAAAGAGATGAAAGCTATTGGCTACTGCTCCGTTTATAGTCCCGACGTACGTGTTTTACGTCACCGCGTTCAGAAAGATCGGATTTTCCGACAACTTTGTGTGACCGTTTGTATGCAATACAAGTTTGAGCCAACATCCGTAGGAAAAAATACTAGAATTTTGTTGTCGGAATGTCCCATCAATGTCCGACCGTGTGTACGGGGCATAAGACTGGGATGTCATTAAAATCCATGTGCATGTAAAGGCAGGTGTCCCAATACTTTTGGTAATATGTGTATCTACTACTATATGCAATCTCCTGCCCAAGAGATACTATTCTTGAGTAATGAAACTATATTACACTGCTTACTACACAAATGACCTGTCTTGTCATGTAACAACTGTTATGCAGCGTACACACGGTCGGACTTTTCGACCAGACTTGTCCGACAGACGCCGACGGACCAAATCTGGTGAACAATCTGATCGTGTGTGGGCTTCACCGGACCTTCAGCGGACTTTTCCAGTCGCAAATCTGACGGACTTTAGATTTGGAACATGCTTCAAATCTTTACGTCGTAACTCCGCCGGACCCAGAAATCCGCTCGTCTGTATGCTAGTCCGACGGACAAAAACCGACGCTAGGGCAGCTATTGGCTACTGGCTATCAACTTCCTTATTTTAGTCCAGTGTATGTCATCACGTACGAACCCGTCGGACTTTGGTGTGATCGTGTGTAGGCAAGTCCGTTCTTTAAAAAGTCCGTCGGAAGTCCGTCGAAAGTCCGCTGGAAAGTCTGTCGGACAATCCGGTCGAAAAGTCTGCCCGTGTGTACGTGGCCTTACAGATCACTCTTAGTCAACACTGACACAGCCAGGTACTCTTGTCAAACCAACAGTGCTATCTCTTCTAACTATTCTACCCAATCTCAAGTATAATTATCAATCTGATCTCTATGGACTCTCTACCTACCCTACAAAGGCACTTATAAGCTACAGTATGTTGTTACTAGCAGAAAGTGTATGTATTGTATCTAGTATACATACATATAGTACAATGATGGCGAACTTTGGCACCCCAAATGTTTTGGAACTACATTACTCATGATGCCCATGCACTCTGCAATGTAGTTGAGCATCATGGGAAATGTAATTCCAAAACATCTGGGGTGCCAAGGTTTGCCATCACTGATATAGTATATAATTAAGCCAATTAAGTAGAACATTTGCTAAACATCTAATTTGCTAAACATAAAGCTGCATTTACCTTTCACATACTCTCTTTAATGATGTTCTTTCAGCACCTAGGAGGCTTATCCACATAGTGACAACAGATTACAGTACATGACTACATTGGGACCCAACAGCAAAAGAATTTCGGAAAGTTTTGTTGAATTATAATATTTTTGAGCAGCAAATACGTGGTATGGAAAACAAGAGTAACAAATACAGCTACTGAAAAAGCACAAAAATTAATAATGTGTTATAACATAGCAATAGAGCTCCTTGAAGTTGTAGTTACTCCCTGCCTCCAACAGTCAATACATATCTGAGGCCAGTATATTCTGACTGTGATACTGTCCTCCATTTTTTTCTTAGAATCCTAATTCAATTCTTGTTACCTTCAAATTTTTTCTAGTACACAAGTTCAGTAAAATAAAACATAAAAATGAGACAGTAATCACCCGATCAAGGTGTTTTTTGGATAGAATAAGACTAATGCCCCGTACACACGAGCCGAAATTCTGCCAGCAAAAGTCCGATGAGAGCTTTTGGTCCGAAAATGCGACCGTGTGTATGCTCCATCTGACTTTGTTGGCGGAATTCTAGCCAGAAAATTATTGAGAGCATGTTCCCAATTTTTTGGTCGGAAAAAGTTCCGATCTGAAATTCCGATCGTCTGTACCAATTCCGACGCGCAAAATTCCTACGCATGCTCAGAAACAATTTGACGCATGCTCGGAAGCATAGAACTTCATTTTCTCGGCTCGTGGTAGTTTTGTACGTCACAGCGTTCTTGACGGTCGAAAGTTCAGCGAACTTTTGTGTGACCATTTGTATTCAAGCCAAGCTTGAGCAGAATTCTGTCGGAAAAACCATCCAGGATTTTTCCAACGGAAATTCCGCTCGTGTGTACGCGGCATAAAAGGCCACTTTATAAAGGAGATTGAATATCACCATCAGCTTTCCACTAGGCATACTCTGCTAGGCAACACACACTGGGGCCGGCATTTTGTAACCTATTTACAAAATTCGGGCCACGTCATGGAGCCTGTGGTGCCCCACAGAGGCCTCTTTGACATTTGCAGCAAGGAGAGCTCAGCAAATTAAGAAGAGCTGGTCATGCCTCTTTGACAGATCATGCAACTGCACTCTCCTCCCAGTAGTTTTGTATATCCTATTCTTTCTTATTGTGTTGTGTTATTGTTGTAGTATTTTTTTTGGGGGGGTTGAGCTTGTTAAATGGACCGTAAAAGTGGTTCTAAGGGTTCAAGGTTTTTTCACCTTCACGCATGAACCCTAATATTTCCTCCAGCGATGTGCAGGAGAGCCTCGGCTGTCCAGGGACTCTCCCTCCTCATTGGCTGAGACAGCAGCCACAGCCAGTGAGCCAATGAAGAGAGAGAGGGCGCAGGGCCGAGCCATGGCTCTATATGTGAATGGACACACACAGCCGAGGCTCGAGAGTGAGCCTGATCGGGTGCCACCATTGCAAGCTGCTTGCTCTGGGGGCACTTGGCAGGAGAGAGGGGACCCAAGAAGAGGAGGATTGGGGCTGTTCTGTGCAAAACTGCTGCACAGAGCAGGTAAGTATGACATGTTTATTGATTTTTTTTTTAAATTGCCTTTAATATCACTTTAAGTCGCAAATTTATGTGGGCATGCAGATGTCAGATCTCAGTAGAAACTTCAATCAGGTGAATTAGAAAACCTGCCCCAATCTCTTTTTTTTCTTGAGCCAAGCAGCACATTAGCATCTGCTAACAGTGCCCCCTTTCCTCTATATATCTAAAGGTGTTACAAAAGTAGCTTTGAAGGTTATGAAGTTAATGTGAGAGGAGAGTGATATGCCAGTCACACGCTGAAGACCATGTTTAAAAGTCAGCAGGAATTAGGCAACCCTATCCTTAAACTGCCCACCCCCCAAATGCATTCAAGTGTTACTAATCCCACAACAGTAAAATCAGTCAGTATAACGCATGCTTGTTATATTACCTGTGGAACCTAAGGGTTGAATCTTCTGCATTGTGTAAAAAGGCTGTTTGATCCTGTCTTCTTTGATTCTCCCCTTCTTTTACTCACCCCAATCCATCTGCTGATAGTACAGAGCCTTGGGGGCACTCTGCACATGCTCAGTTTAGGGTGCATTGCTAGATTTTTTTTTTTTTGGGAGGGTGCATGTGATCAGCACAGGGCCAATCAGCACTGTCCAGACAGAGGATCAGGGGTCATGCAGCCTCATAGGACAGTCAGGGGAGAATGAAAACTCCTCCTACAAGCTTTAACCAGTACTCGGCGGGACGCTGATGGAAGTCGCAAGCCTGCTATAAAATGTTGCCGAGAAAAGGGATTTAGCATCTTATATTTACTAAAATAATTGCATTTCCATGTTCTGTGTACTGTGGGAGATCAGATATAGTGAATACAGGGTCCTGGGTTTAGTAACACGTTAATGCTCGTTAAGTCTAGAAGACATGAAAAGGTTATAATACTCACATTATTCTCAGTCCAGCCAGCTCCAGCACACTCCTCTTTTCCCTCTAGTTAGTTTTCTGGGCTGTGGGTGGTTTTTCAGCATCTTCATGTACAATGCAGGGCTATTAACTCTGCATTGTATGTGGAGAAGGCAGAAGTGCCACAGCAGCCAGGAGCGCCTTTTGCCGCGTACACACGACCGTTTTTTCCGTCAGAATAAGCTCTGGCGGTTTTTCCGACAGAGTTCCGCTGAAACGGACTTGCCTGCACACGATCACATCAAAGTCCGATTGTTTAGAACGCAATGACGTACGACGGGACTAGAAAAAGGAAGTTCAATAGCCAGTAGCCAATAGCTGCCCTTGCGTCGTTTTTGGTGCGTCGGAATAGCATACAGACGAACGGTTTTCCCGATAGGAATTGATTCCGTCGGAAAGATTTAAAACATGTTCTATTTCTAGGTCCATCAGAATTTTCGAAAGGGAAAGTCTGATGAAGCCCACACATGATCGGAATATCCGATGGAATGACCCTTTCTGCTGGAAAGTCCGGTCGTGTGTACACGGCATAAGTAAGAGGCTACACAGGACTGATCACACCACTGGAGGAAGGAATGAGGCAAGAATTACTTTGCACTCCTGCAACCCTATACTGAATGAGCAGTTAACCCTTTGCAGTGGGGAAAGAGTAGATTTATTTAATAGAGTTAGGCTTTAAGGAATTTAAGATGTGAATTGTTAAGGATACTGTCAAATTTCTTACCTTAAGTTGTGTATTTGGCTTTTAACTTCAGTAAAGAATTAGGATTGTTTTTTTTTGGCTGCCACAAGCACAACATTTGCCATTTACTGATAGTTGGAGAGCATATCAATTTTAGCATGGATTTGGGCTGTCTAGGGATCTCTTTTTTTATAGGAAATTAAAATAGTGAGGTGAGAAGGTGAAACAGTTTAGTCCAGAATCGGATTGCTATTGGGCAGGACCACCAAGTATGCTTCATTTTACCATCAGAATCAAAGCCACTGAAACATTTCATAGAGGGATAGGGATGGAAGTGTGGAGGTGGGCTATTCTGATGGGAACTTAATATCATCTCTACATAAACTTATAGGCAAATTCAATACTAGTTGTATGAAAGAGCATTTAGAAAGTAAAATCCATATTAATACCCAGTCTTCAATGAGGGCTTAAGAATGGTTTGAGAGATAGGATGGGGAGTTCAACTGTGAATAAAGAAGGAATATAAAGTTATCTAGTCACATATGTTCAAAGAATTGTTAGCAGAATCCCTGCAACCCACTAGAGAGGAAAGCCAGTGGCAAATTTGTATACATCTTAAGAATTCTCTGGGAGAAGGGTGTGCCAGATCTGTAATAGTTTCCCACGTGTCGGGTTTGTGGCAGTGGAGAAGGTGTTAAGCTGTGTAAAAGTTATGTGATAGCCACCATTTAAAGCAGTATTAATGTCAAAACCCCAAAATGTCATATATGGCAGCTTACCAATCATTATATGTGGTGACTGCATTTGTTTTCTTTTCTAAGTGATTTTCCCTCTGTTTTTACCTGGTGATGTGGCAAATAACACACCTATATTCGAGTACCCCCACTCTGGATGAAGGAGCACAGGGTTATCTTTGGACAGCAGCATTGTTAAACTGGAGGGAGGGGGTGTTAGATGCCCTAGAAGATTTAGAATACACTAGAAAATTTAAGCCAAACTCCAGATCAAATTTTATAAGCAGTTACAGCAACATTTTTTTCTTTTGGAATAAAGGTTTTACATAAATAAAACAAAAGCTGGCCATTAAAAGGACCTCTGTCAGTGGTAAAAGGTTTATCTCATCCCTGTAACTGCTATGTATACAGAAGAGCTTGTTCTGTGGAAAAAGAACAGACTAACTGGCCAGATTACCGAGTGAAAATAAGGGAAAGAAAGCCTAAAAGGGTAAACTAATACCACCACCACATCTAAGAATTGGTAAGCTGCAATATAGTAAATATTTGCTTTTGGATTTAAAACCACTTTAAAGACAGGATTGGAGGTATGAATTTCGGAGGGATCCAGGTGATAGAGGCATGTGCTACGGGTGATCCATAGAAAGTTTTGTAGTTTATCTAAAGAGGTGGTTTGGTTTTGACATGTAATATGGGCTGCTTTATTTGTATTATTTGTATATTATTATTTGTATATATAATGTTCTTAAACATTGTTTGTCTAGAAAGTATAGCTTTGTATTAATTAGGCAGCAATGTGGGCACAGATATTAGGAGTGTATGAAAGGGATATAGTAGTTTGGGGAGTATAGCCATTTAGTAGCATAAATGGGGCCAAACAAGGGGTTTCTATGGTAAATATTTAGGGTTTGACAAATTCAACAAAATCGAGGATAATCATTTTTTGTGTTTAGGGAATTATAAGTAGAGGTAAGTTTAGTGCCATGTGTGCCCAGTCAAAAATATAAATATCTTTCAGTTGGTTAACTATTTGTACGAGAAGGGTAATATTCAGGGCTTGTGACTTGGATTGGTTAAGTTGAAGGCCACAGATAAAAGAGAGTTTATCTTTAGTTTGGAAAAGGAATAAGAATGTAGTATTGTTTGGAAGAGGGTAAGTAAAATACTGTCCCAAAGAACGAAACGCTTTGGACAGAGCTAAGCAGATCTCACAGTCAGTAGAAGAAAGATAACTGTAAACGCAAAGAAAGTGTAATTGTAAAAATTGTAAACATATAAGTGGGCAGATAGGGCAAATAGTTGTGTGTGTCCATAAAAGATCAATACTGTATGATGATTGGCGGCTGCAGTCCTCATTTATTTTTATATATATATATATATATATATATATATATATATATATATATATATATATATATATATATATATATATATATAAATAAATGGAAAACAGTTTTACACTATCCAGAGCCTTCTTTTCTTTTATTTCCTGCGGATGGAGAAAGAGAATTTACCACCCCATGAGGCTAGGAGACCACAAAAGTCCCAAGAGGGGGTTGATTCTGTGGATTCATAAACGTGTGTATGACCTCTGTGGATGCAAGATCTTACCATCTGGTGAGTGAGCACTTTGATGGTTTGGTTGAGGTCAGTGTTAATACATGTCTGAGATCTGTTAGCACTAGCAGTTCCTCTGGTTAGTGGACTGGACATATTATGAAGTACATTAGAGTATATATTCTACTGAGTTTTTAGTGCAATTTAAGTTTAATATAAAGGACTGTATATTTCGCTCCTTTTTTGTTAGCTGCTTTTTATGTGTTAGCACAGTTTAGTGATTGGTTTATTGAAGTAATATACAGTACACAAAGATACAAATTTTATCATGTATAGAGAGAAGAATTGACATCTTTAATTTCATTAAAAGTGGTGGTAATCACAGGAGAAGGTATGAAAATCTAGTTGTATGTCTAGTGAAAGATGAAAGTTCTGGTCTTTGCTGTAAAGTATAGATAAGGGCAAGGATTTTTGCAAACAACTTAATGTCAGAATAAAGAAAATGGAAAAGGGATTGGCTGTAAGTATGTTGTTAGGGCTTCTAATTTTAGAAGGGTGGGGGATAGGGAGTATTCAAAGTGCCTTGCTAGGAGAGGTCCTGGTTTTGTGGCTGAAAAGTAGAACTGTGTCTAGCCTCAGGGTGCTTTTTGAGGTTTGGAGATGGTGAAAGTTTCTATATTCTCTCTGTCTGTGATCCATTCAAAGTCCCACTTTTCTGAGGAAATTGGTCTTATTAGCTGGTGAAAGTTTAAATGTTTTCTCTTGGTCTGCTAAGAGAGAAGTTTGATGTTGGATGCCCTTCGTTTTTTCTTAACACAGCTATGGTGATATTGGCTCCTCTCAGGGTTGCTTTATGATCTACCCAGACGATAATAGGGAAGTTGGTGGTTGCAAAATTGTTTTGGAAATAGGATATGAGAGCATCTTGCAGTTCTAATGCCCCGTACACACGGTCGGATTTTCCGACGGAAAATGTGTGATAGGACCTTGTTGTCGGAAATTCCGACCGTGTGTAGGCTCCATCACACATTTTCCATGGGATTTTCCGACACACAAAGTTTGAGAGCAGGATATAAAATTTTCCGACAACAAAATCCGTTGTTGGAAATTCCGATCGTGTGTACACAAATCCGATGGACAAAGTGCCACGCATGCTCAGAATAAATAAAGAGATGAAAGCTATTGGCCACTGCCCCGTTTACAGTCCCGATGTACGTGTTTTACGTCACCGCTTTTAGAACGATCGGATTTTCCGACAACTTTGTGTGACCGTGTGTATGCAAGACAAGTTTGAGCCAACATCCGTCAGAAAAAATCCTAGGATTTTGTTGTCGGAATGTCCGATCAATGTCCGACCGTGTGTACGGGGCATAAGGCAGTTTGTTGAGTGGAAAGGAGGGATTCATTAAGTCTCCAATTATTATTGCGAGTGGGGATGTGATAGTGGTGCATTTTAATATGACAGGGGAATGATTTCTCAAAGGATGGGATAACTTGCAGTATTGTGAAGAATTGGTCTGTGCATCCAAAATGTAATGGGAGTCAGAATAAAAGGTAAAATCTATTTGGCGGGAGTTAGTTCCCAAGGAGGGTCAATTAGGTTATTTTCTGCTAGGAGAGATTGCATAGAGGTAGCTTGGGGTTATAGTGAGAAGGGGGTTTGGGTGGGTAACCAGAGCCCTATATTTTTTTATGAACATAACTTGCTTACAGGGATCTTTGGTCACATGTCTTCTTCTTTCTTCTGTGGAGGGCAAATCCTAAATGCTGCAGAGACTATAATGCAATTGCTGGCAGAATTCTTCTGTGAGCTCAGTGTGGTTTAAAGATGTGGAAGGGTTCTTGATTTTGTTTTAGCACCAACAGGTCAATGGAATTTCATTTTTTTTTAAATAAATGCTGGAGTTTGGCTTTAATAGGGAATCTATGCAAACTGACATTTTATCAGATATTCTGAATGTCCCTTTAGACCTAGTGTACACGGGACGCTAAGGCAACCTCTTCAGAGCGGTTTTTTTTGACAGCTTGAAACCGCCATTTAAAAACGTCCGTTTAGCCGCGTTTGAATGCCGCGTTTAGCCGCGTTCGCGTCTAGGAGCATTTATTTAAGATAACATCATAAGACCCTCCCAAAGCACAAAAAACAGTATTATTTAACAATTTCAGCCATTCTGTGAGACCAGAGTGAGTAGCTGCAGCTGAGAGAGCAGCAGTGCACTTCTCTACCTCAATTTCGGTGCTTTTACTATGGATCCCATAATGAGCATATGTGAGGAAATGCTCCTGCTGTTGCTGTTGATGAGGCTGGAAAGACGTCGGAAATTGCGTGCGAGCACCAGAGTTTGTCGCTACTGGACTCATCCATTGATTGCGCAGCACATGTCTGTAGGATATTTTTCCAACATGTATGTACAGCTAGGGGTGTATTGGATTGGATCATGGGATCATTAGAGGTATATAAATGGTCTATGAAGCATTGCAAGCAATTACAAGTTTTTAAAAAATTTTTTAGTGGTTTTTCATCATTTGCTATAATTTTTAAGTTTTGTAAAAAAAATAGGGCTCCTTTAAAAACGCTTCTAAACAGAAACGCGGCTAAATGCCGGCACCGCGTTTAGCCGTGTTTAGACACGTTTGGCGTCTGAAACGCTGGAAACTTTGGCGTCTGAACTCATTTTTTGCCTTCAAAGAAAAGCCTTTAAACGCAACTGCCTAAAAAGGACATTAAACAAACCTGTGTACATGTACACATAAGATAACATTGGTTGAGTTCAGGGGCAGCTGAAAAAAAGCATCCAACTGCCTCTGAATGTCCGTTTACCAGAAGCAGTGTACATGAGGCCTTACTGTTCTATCTTTATCCCAAAGCACATTTACAGACATTTGGATCTGTCCATCTTACGATGGCAAATCGTCCCTGATGTTTAGACACTCATTATTAGTCCAATAATGTCACCGAGCAAGATCAACTAGACTCTGGCTCCCCCCTACAAGAGATTAACTACAACTCTCTTAATGCATTTGGGCAAGGGACTAAGAACAAACAGAGGAACCAATATCTGCAATTTATTTTCAGCTTATTAGCTCTACAGAACTAAAATCTCCTTAATACTGAGCATCTGGATGACATTTCACACAGACTTTACTCTCAGGATATATGAAAAATACCACTGCTAATAAGTTAAAAAAAAGAAATTGCATTAGAGCATCAAACAGAACTTATCACTTACCAGATGTTCACACAACACTCCCAAGGGACTGTAGCTTATGTTATTTTGTGGATAGCCTGTGCTATATCATGGGTTTCACTGTGGCTTTGCAGCACTGTCTAAATATGTGCTGTACACTGTGCTTTCAAGTCTTGGCTGTAAGGTGCCTAGTAAAGATGGAAAGTAGTACCTAGTGTTGACCACTGGTGGGCGACAAGTGCAGCATCCATGAATTTCAAGCTGTCAAAAAACGAGAGCACTTTAGTATTATGATAACATTTGTTTGTGTTGAAGACCCCAGTTACATTACAAATAGGTCGTAGTTTAGTACAATTTGCATTATGTATAATACAAAATGCACTATATAACTTTTTCTTTAGCATTATTACAGATTTTTATTTGTTACGCACAGCAGGTTAGTTTTCTGCTTATATTTTTTTAGTTACATTATATATTGACATAATTATTTTTACGTTCTGTTTCTGTTTTTTAGATTGTTATTCTAGTTTTAAATGCTAAAGGATGGCTGTATTTTTGCTCTTAAGGCCTAACTCCAGCCATTTTTTTTACTATAGGTAGATACAAAACACCAATTAATGCAAATGTGTATTTATTTAAAAATGATTAAATGTATTTTTAAATACAACTAGTGTGAGTACCTGAATTTGATTTGATTTCCACCTTTTGTAATCCTTGTGTACAGTAGAACTTTGGAAAAGGACTAGGGGCCAAACAACTGGGCTGCTTGAAAATAAGATGACAAGAAACGTGTTGATAGGAAACCTGTCCAGTGCCGTGCACCCCTACTTGCATTTTTGTCAAACCTGATGTGCAGGACCCCTTCTCCATTGACTACACAGGCTGGCTGCATGCATCTCCAGACCAGAGTCATTGATAAGGGGGTAGCATCTTCCCTCTTGTATGGGGCCCAGACCCATAAATTCAAAAGGGGGGGCTCAGAGCAGCAAGAGTGGGCGCAATTACTGGAACCAATCCTCTTATGGCCCTCCCCGTGTTTACAATGCTTCAGTTTGTGAACAAACAGGGAGCCTCTGTAAAGAGCGCTTCCCGTTCTTCACTCCGCAGAAAGAAAAAAAAAAACATGACTAAGGGCTTATTCTCACAGGTATTCTGGTTGCATGTATGTGTGGTTTGTTCATGCATCTGAAGCTGCCTGTTAGACTTGGTTTACTGTTCCTGTCAGCTAGGCTGTATAGGACTTCATGATTTCTAACAACAGCCATGCTCCAGATGATTAAAAATGCCTCTTCTTGCTGTACTGGCTCCTGCCCCCATGTGAATGAGCCATCAATGGCCTTACCCTCTTCTATCAGCATGATCTTGCATGTAAATGCTTGGATGTGTGGTTGCCACCATACAACTGCAGCTTATCTGGATTGTATGCAAACTTGTATGCTCTTTGGCACACAAGTATAAAATTTTATGGAGGGTGTACAGTTCTCTGAACCCCTGTGAATTAGCCCTAAGTTTTCATATATATATTTGTTTTTATCTCTCTAACAGTGGCGGCTGGTGCTCAAAATTTTTGGGGGGGTGCAAGCAAACTGAAAAATTCTGAAAAAAAACCATCAATTGCAGCCTCACTATGCCCATCATATGCAGTCACTGTGCCCCATAGAATGCACCCACTGTGCCATCAATTGCAGCCTCTGTGCCCATCATATGCAGCCTGTGGGCATCATACAGCCTCTGTGCCCATCATATGTAGCCTCTGTGCCCATCTTATGCAGCATGTGCTCGTCATATGCAACCTGTGCCCGTCATATGCAGCTTCTGCCCATCATATGCAGCCTGTGCCAATCTTATGCAGCTTCTGTGCCCATCATATGCAGCATGTGCCTGTCATATGCAGCCTGTGCCCGTCATATGCAGCTTCTGCCCATCATATACAGCATGTGCCTGTCATATGCAGCTTCTGCCCATCATATGCAGCCTGTGCCCATCATGTGGAGATATTCCCATCGGAATTTTGATAGTGAAATAATGAGCCAATCAGCTGTTTAATACCCTCCCCTATGCAGCCTAGGGTATCTAATGGAGTTGTCTCTGCTTAATGCAGCAGAGACAACTCCATAAACAGAGGAGATATGGTCCTCTTACTTTGACAGGTCATGTGACATTCCTTTTTTCTTTTTTATACACCTCTTCATTTATAACTATGGCCCTCTACCTGCTTTAGAGTCATGAATCCAGTTTCTGACCGAACAGCAGCTGCATCCAATCCAAATGGCTGTCAAAATACAATAGCGTCAGCAGCAGATGTGTCCATCAGTGCTGTATAGCGTGGATCGAGGAATCCGCTTTCACCACATCTAAAGCCTTGTTGAATCTCCCATTCTTATATGTTGTCACATTGTGCAGTAGAGGGACATCTTTTTTTGAATGGGAGGAATCTGTATGATTGGTCAAATGTACAAAACCTTTGCCAAGTAAAAAAAAAAAACTCCTATAAAGGTATTTCATATGTGTATTTGCCTGTTTGCCTGCAGTCCAGCTCTAACTTTTTATGCTACAATTACAGGGACCTTTTAGTATCACCTTTAGTGATAGGTCAGTTTTGCGAAAAAATATACAGACACATTCTCTGATTCAATTTTCATAAATAGGAGGTTGTAAAATTGTAATACTATGAATGCAATATGCTTGCTACATTCCATTGAAAAACAGCAGGAAATTAAATGAAAATACTTTGTTGACCATAATGATCACCAGTATGAAAATTAACTATTAAAGTAAACAAGACAAAAAAATGATAGTAAATTAACAAAAGGAATACATGAAAAAAACAATAGTAAATTGAAATCTGTGTAGCATTAAACTATCTATTTTACTCCAAAGGTTACAGAATGGTAGCACCATTCACAGCAGTTATTGTCGCCTGCAAGGGGTCATTATCTAAAATCCTTACCACTAGGGTTTGAGCACTAGGGTCTGGATTTTGACTAAATTATTATCCACAAAGTTACAGTCTTCCCCGCCATTCATTGTTTCGTTTGGTTTATTAAACTACTTAGATTAAATTGGCTGGAAAAAAATCTACTGCTTTTTTTTTTTCTTTATTTCGAGGGTGTTTTTTTTTTGTTTTGTTTTCTGGGGGGGGGGGTATTTAGGATCGTTTTGTATATTTCAATACTTTTTTTGAAGATTTTAAACATATAGCAAGACAGAATGGTACAAAACAGTGATACAATATTCCAAGTTTCATATTAAAAATTAATTCCAAACTGTTACAAAATCACCCTCCTCAAAAATAAAACAATTATGGATATGGATATGATCATCAACCTTGTATGGATATGTCTCCAGGATTTCAAATATCAGTTCAAAGTTCAGTGGTCCTTGAGGGTGTCAAAAGGAGGTGGGTGGGAGAGATCACCTAGATTTCTACCACTCCTCGATTAAAATTGTTGGTAAGCAAAAATAAGAAGTCAGAGTTAAAAAATGGGAAGAGTTGGGGAGTTATAGAGTTATATAGGGTTTTTAAAAAGGAGAATGAGAGAGGGGTGGGGGGAATTGGAGTGGAAGGTTTAGGTTGGGGTTGGGTCCTCGTCAGTTTTCGTTATTTAATTTGGTGTTCTATGTGTTTTTATTTTCCTTTTTTATTGTCTTTTTTTTTTTTTTTATTTCTGCGCAAAAAATCAAATATTCAGGTAAAGGAGAAGTCCTTTTTGATCCAGACGCAAACAGGTCTTTTTCCATAACCCTCAGGAAACCATTGCAGTCTTAACAACTACCTTCATTTCTCCTTCCCCATTAATTCAAATGCAATTTGCTGAAATGTAAGGTCTCATTATCACTTATCCATACTTTACCTAACCACACTCTAGGGTAATTTTGGGAGGTAACCAACTAACCCATCATTATGCTTTTTGGGACTGTGAGGAGAAACCCACAAAACAACACAGGGATAGTATACAAGCTCCATACCTATAGTGTTCCAGGTGGGATTCAAACTCAGAACAGAGTTCCTTCCTACCATCTGCAGATGACTCAACTAAGACAGAGCCAAAAGTAAAATAACACAATATGGCTTTAAAAGACAATTCCTGGTCTTTTTTTTTTAATGATATATTATGTTTTTGAAAAAGGAATGGGTTCTTGCAGTGTACCCAAGAAGAAGGACATAGAGGTCATATGAGGCCCCCATGAAATGAAGTGTGCATCTCATGGGGGCATCATATGACCTCTATATGATGCCCCCATGAGATGAAGTGGGCATCTCATTTCACACATAAAGCTCTGCAATGCCACACGGGGAGCATAATAAATGTACTTCATGACCTTGGAGGCAATAGCGTAAAAAAAAAAAAAAATTCAAGTGCTCCTAGCTAAGTGGTTTTCCCTTTAATTCCAGCAAGTACAGGCTGTGTCTGTGCATTAATATTACATTTGAGTTTTAGCAGTGCACTCCATATTATCCCTATGCTTCCTGGCGAGTATTATATTGCAGAGTTTTGTGAGTCATTGAATCCCATCTTGTTCTTCATGTCTTGATATATACACCCTAGGCTGCAATGCATTCTGAGTCATTCGCGGCCATATGGATTACACAAAGGTTCTCTTTGTCCATGAATGCCTTTCTGGTTTGGAATTCTATAGTGTAATGTCATGAGTAATATTGGATGCCATATTTTCCTAGATCATACAATAAAATGCAAACCACAGAATATTGTCTAATTGGGGTGCCTGCATTTTATATAGAAATTGGTTTATGAAAAAGTCGTATATTCAAAATCATTCTTGATTATATTTTGTTTATTCAAGTCTACTCAGTCTTTGCTGTATGTTTGATTTAGTGCATATTTTTGAAATAGTAATGGGACCATTGTTACCAGATTATTTAGCACTGATAAAAGTTGGCATGCATGTATCCCATAGCAACCAGATATGTGTTCAGGTAAGTCAGATCATTGAATGATTTATTTTGATTGGTTGCAAGAAGATTTTGCATTTTACAGAAAGCTATTTGTCTTGCAAAGGGCTTGTGTGGATGGCATCCATCAGTTTGAGACACTTCTGAGATCATTCAGAATTCAGATGCATATCACCATAGACTTGAATAGGAATGCAAAACCCTCTTAAGGCAAAATCTATACAAACAAAAGCCCATTGGCATAGGTCCTAAATATGGTCATTTGTGAATCATTTTTCTTTTTATTTAAATCCAAATCTTTTTTGTTTTTGAATAGAGTAGAGAAGGTTTAGAATTCCTGTCAGTTTTTAATTGCTATCTGTGCCACTGCTGGGTAGGGGATATCTCTGCTTGTCCTGGCAACTGGACACTGTCATTTAAACAGAGGGTAATGGGAAATTCAAAACTACCAACAAAACAAGACGTGAGGGTAAATCTGTCAATGGGAATGCCTATTCTGGTGATAACTGTCTAAGTGGAGTACTCCCCTAACTTTGTGGTAATTTATTTTTACTTCCTGTTGCATCTTTGAGACAGGAAGTGCAGGGAAATCTCCCGATGCAATGGAAAAAGCTTGTAGTTTAGTGCACTCCTACAACATATAGACAAAATTCGATAGCTGCTGCAGCTACAACATATGGCATTGTTGTAAGCAAACAATGCAAAGTTACATAAAGCGCAACTTTTTTAGGCAATTAAGTACCTATTGGACACAAAACAAAAAATACATTTTCAAGGGTTTTAACTCTTCCTAAGATTAAATACATGGCTCAATTTATGGCCAATTCCTGCTGACAACACCACCCGACTCAACAGGTGGGAAATTATCTGCCAAACAGTCACTGCATCCCATCAGATGCCCGTCACTGATTCAGGCAGTTTAGCATGGATGAGGGAATCTTGTATAGCTAGCTTAATCCAAAATAGAAAAAAAGTTTTATCTGCACACACAGCTTAAATCAGTTAGTCATTAGTGATGAAACTAAGGGCATCACCCAGGTCTGTCAGGTACCCAGATAGCAAGCAATTGAGCTGCACGTTTGAAAATGACTTTCTAAGCTATTGCTAGACTTGCCAGGCTTTCAAGCTTGTTGCACAATTGCGGAAAGTCTGCATTGCATGACTCCAGATCAACTTTCTTTGCAAAAAGTCTGCTGCAAGATCTGGGTAAGCTATGTTCTGCAATAAATAAGGGGGTTGTGGAACTTTATATGAGGCAGGTGACAAGACAACTTGGTAAAAAGTAATAGGTTTATTTGCATACAATATTATCAATAGAGCCCCTAATTTTCCACTTCTTAATAAGTGATTAAACAGTACTGACTGGCATATTCAATGCTTTGGATATCTTTTTATATCCTTTTCCATCTTAGTAAAGTTTCATTACCTTGTTACGCAGGTCTTTTGACTGTTCTTTTCTACCTCCTCAAGGCTCAGTGTCTAGCCTGCTTAGTGCATCCATGTGAGAGCTAACAAACTCATTGACAATTTATACACAGACACTATTTGTGATTTAAAAAGCCACAAATGTGTTAAATTACCTTTAATTGCCATTTTAACCTGTGTGTGCCACCTTCTGTGTCTGTACCAAGGCCAAACTTTCCAGGGTATTTAAACTTTTTATCAGGTCCGTTTCAGTGATTTCTGTTATCATTATGATTTAAAAAGGATCCAAAAAACTATGTGATAATAAATGGCTTCATGTGATTGCTATCCTTAAATAAAAGACCGTTTTTGGCATGATTAGTCATATTTTTAATATTGATGCTAAAATTTCACAATTTCTGCCAGGGTATGCAAACTTTTGAGCACGACTGTATATACACACAGCAGTACCCATGTTGTAAGCCAAAAATATACCATATCTAGGGGTCATTTGTGGTAACTAAATTGTTGTAATCTGATCTAGATAGAAAATAAACCATATATTAAAGACGTGACTGCATCCAGTAAAGCTTGATGTGTTTCGTGGATTTGCTCCACTTCCTCAGGAGCGGATGCATTGCGTAACATATCTGTATATGTTTGCAATAGTCATCCCATCACAGGGGTCACTGTGGCTGAATTTTCATGCTGTAGACTTGCAAAGCTCTTGCTGTAGACTCACCACTGCAACTTTGCGCTTCCTAGAGACCTGCCATGTAAATTTGCTACAAATTGGAAAAGTGTCAACTAGAACTTGTGCTTCAAGTGCTCTGCAAGTGTACAAATTGCCAGTGAAAATGTGCAGCACATTAACAGACTTACAATTCAACACTGCCACAAAATTGTGGCAAGTTATTCTTGCTATCTGGGTAATTGATTTGTGCACAGTCATTCTAACACATCCAGAGGGAACTAAATATTTGGAAAAACCTGTTTGAGAAATTCCTTTTTCATGATACATGTACATTTTCCTTAAGTGTATAATAGGTGATCTCCCCTAGACTATTTATAAGAGATTGTTAAAGCGTAACTCCACTTTTGGTTAGAAAAAAGCATTCCCTTCTTAGTGATCTATGTACATTGCAAGGGTTATAAAAACCTGTGTTGCAGATTCCTACCTTTTGTTATTCTGAATAAATCATTGTTTGTTCCTCTGTGCCTCTGTGCTGATGGGAGTGGTTTCATAATTATCAGTCAGCTGTGGCACCTGCAGAGCACTAATGAGGAAAGCTGCTGGGTCTGCGTCCCTTTAGACGTGTTCCTATACGGAGTATCTCACCAAAAATGACATTTTTGTTGCAGGGGATGCCTGTAATCTGACTTGTAGCTTAGGCAGACTTCTGGGAAAATTGGTGAGCCAATCACACAAGCAGGAAATTATGTTTATGGGGAGTGGTCAGTACACATTCTGTATACAGAACAACTCCAGGTAGCCATATTGCAATACATTTACAAAAAATTACAGGGGCTGCAGATTGAAAAGGAAAGGTCATTTTTAATAACATTCACATACATGACTTGTGTCGCAATTGTATACGCTATAGTATTTTTTCTCTATTTGCTATTTTTTTTTCCCCACAAAAGTGACGTTACCCTTTAAAGCAGAACTAAAGACAAAACTTTTTATTGTTATTTTGGATAGAGTATATTCATTTAATCAGTACAGTATTAGTCTGAAAAAATCAGAAGATTAAGACCATGCATGCTCGGAAACAAAAGAATACAATACAACACATTATATCACTTCTGAAGTTGCATTCTGTCATACAAGAATTTTTGTAAATTTAGCAACTTCATCATTTTTGATATGAGTCTAGCATGCAAAAAAAAAAAATTGGACGATCATTCATTCGATATTCTCATTGTGTGTACGAGGCTTAAGGGTGGGTTATAATCTCTATAAGGTGTTTTTTTGCCATCTGTGTCCCATTCACAATATTTTCCTTCACTTCCTGTACCATAGCCAAGTGAGAGGAAATCCCTCCAAAGTGAGGGAATCCCTCATTGTCACCATAAGGGTAACAAAGAAAGCAATAAAAACTGACAGGGGTTCAAATCCCTCTCCACTCTATCCAAAACTAAAGCAACTGTTTTGTCTTATACTGTGAGTAAACGAGAAAATCCGGACAGCCGCACACCAGGAAAATTTAATCCAAAGAGGTTTCTTTATTGTAAAATCAGGAACATATCATGTACAGGACACCATGGACAGAATGTACAGGCAATCAGCTAACGCGTTTCGCACTTATGCCAAGTGCTTACTCATATATGTTTTGTCTTATACTTTAAAGCTGGAATTGAGCTATACAGCTAAATACACAGAGGAAATACCTATATGGGAGCTGTTTTACCTGCCAAAGAATTAGAATTTCTGTACATCCAGTCTGAAGATTTACACAGTTCAGGCAAGTGGATGAGACTTGCAGTTATGTATACAGTGGTCTCTAATGATCGACCTCTGTCAGACAGGCACGTCCACACATGGTTTGTAATTCAGCCTGATGTCCTAAGACATATAGCAATGCTATCAAGGACCTATAGAGCTAACATAATAAGATGTACAGGACTGATATAATAAGACATAGCACTGAAATCAGATGATGTTTAGGACTGACATCATAAGACTTATAGGACTGACATGGTGGGATTTATAGGAATGACATCATAAGACTTATAGGACTGAAATCATACGACTTATAATGCTGACATCAGAAGAAGTTTGGGACTGAAATGTTAAGACTAAAAGGACTAATAACAATGTGTTTTTGTAGGACTGACATCATAAGACATATAGCATTGATTTGAAAGGACTTGTAAGACTAACATAATATGATGTATAGGAGTGATGTCATAGGACTGACATTATAGGAGTACGAGGATTGACATCATAAGACTTATAGAACTGACATCATAGGATTAAGTCCAGGCTCCATTCAAGTTTTATAAAGCTATGCTGGCAGCCACAATTTAGCTCTGATGTTAATTAGGAACATTTCCATAGTGAGCAGCTGCTTGAAACTCTAAAAAAGAGACTCTAGAATGTATCTTTTAATTATCTAACTGTTCAAGGGATACAGAAAAACATTTGTTTAAAATTTACAAATATGTTTCTTCTCTAATATGTGGTCAGATTATGCTTCATTTATATACAGTTTATACCTAATTATAATCAAAAAGTCATTGTATAACTTCATAAGAGACCACTTAGACATCATTATATTATTTGCTTACATTTCCAGTGTCAGTGTGTATTATTTTTAAGAAAATAACACAGGTATTTTGGTTTATACAGCATAGCAATCAAAATCCTTCAAGCTAATAAATAGGGCAAATGGGAGGTTCTGAATGCAGCATGGTAAAATATTGCGGTAGCCTGTAACTAGACACAGCCCCTGGTCTACCCTGTGCAAGGCTAAATACACTCTTTTGTCCCCAGTGCCAGTGGAAGGCTGAGCAATCTTCATGACAGCTGTGAGTATTGGGTCATAGGATAATCAGAGCTGATGTTCTAAACAGTGGATATTTGATAAAGTCGTAATACTTAGTTTAAAGCCCATTCATTTTATTTCAATTTTTTACTGTATGTACATTCACTTACGTCGAAACTATCATACCTGCTAAAGGATTTGTATTTTTGTCCACCCACCTTTGAGATTTTCATAGCTCTGCCTAGTTCTACTGCAGTTAGGCAACACAACTACAGGGGCGGACTGACAACTCATGGGGCCCCCGGGCAATAGGGGCTCATGGGGCCCCCTTAGTCCCCACCCACCCACACACAAGCCACACCCTCACAAAGCCCCACGTATATATTGCACTGCTACATTACATGCATTGGTCACAGAATTTCTCTACTTCATGTTCAAAATAAATGTTTAAAGATTAAAGAAAAATAAACTCACTTTAACCACATACATTTACTGCAGGGCTGCGTCTCCTGTGAGCAGAATCATGTACAGGTACTAGATTCTGCACTTGCGGGTCTGCATGCTGTTTGACCTGCTGCCGCTGTGATTGGACACACCGAGAGCTAACCAGCGGGTCCGGAGGACCCCATGTCCGCCAGGCCCCGACGATCGTTTCCAACAGAGGCAGAACTGTGGTCTGCCTATGTAAACAAGTCCCCAGAGAGCCTCCCCTTACATCAGGGTCCCCAGAGAGCCTCCCCTTACATCAGGGTCCCCAGAGAGCCTCCCCTTACATCAGGGTCCCCAGAGAGCCTCCCCTTACATCAGGGTCCCCAGGGAGCCTCCCCTTACATCAGGGTCCCCAGAGAGCCTCCCCTTACATCAGGGTCCCCAGAGAACCTCCCCTTACATCAGGGTCCCCAGAGAGCCTCCTCCTTACATCAGGGTCCCCAGAGAGCCTCCCCTTACATCAGGGTCCCCAGAGAGCCTCCTCCTTACATCAGGGTCCCCAGAGAGCCTCCTCCTTACATCAGGGTCCCCAGAGAGCCCCCTCCTTACATCAGGGTCCCCAGAGAGCCCCCTCCTTACATCAAGGTCCCCAGAGAGCCCCCTCCTTACATCAGGGTCCCCAGAGAAACTCCCCATACATCAGGGTCCCCAGAGAGCCCCCCTTACATCAAGGTCTTCAGAGAGCCCCCCTTACATCAAGGTCTTCAGAGAGCCCCCCTTACATCAAGGTCCCCAGAGAGCCCCCCCATACATCAAGGTCTCCAGAGAGCCCCACATACATCAGGGTCCACTCCCCAGAGAGCCCCCCCCATGCATCAGGGTCCCAGAGAGCCCCACATAGATCTGGGTCCCCAGAGAGCCCCCCATAGATCTGGGTCCCCAGAGAGCCCCCCATAGATCTGGGTCCCCAGAGAGCCCCCCCCCATACATCAGGGTCCCCAGAGAACCCCCCATACATCAGGGTCTCCAGAGAGCCCCCCCAAACATCAGGGTCCCCAGAGAGCCTCCTCCTTACATCAGGGTCCCCAGAGAGCCTCCTCCTTACATCAGGGTTTCCAGAGAGTCCCCTCCTTACATCAGGGTCCCCAGAGAGCCCCCTCCTTACATCAGGGTCCCCAGAGAACCCCCTCCTTACATCAAGGTCCCCAGAGAGCCCCCTCCTTACATCAGGGTCCCCAGAGAAACCCCCCTTACATCAGGGTACCCAGAGAGCCCCCCATACATCAAGGTCCCCAGAGAGCCCCCCCATACATCAAGGTCCCCAGAGAGCCCCCCCATACATCAAGGTCCCCAGAGAGCCCCCCCATACATCAAGGTCTCCAGAGAGCCCCCCCATACATCAAGGTCTCCAGAGAGCCCCACATACATCAGGGTCAACTCCCCAGAGAGCCCCCCTATACATCAGGGTCCCAGAGAGCCCCCCATAGATCTGGGTCCCCAGAAAGCCCCCCAAAGATCTGGGTCCCCAGAGAGCCCCCCCATACATCAGGGTCCCCAGAGAGCCCCCCCATACATTAGGGTCCCCAGAGAGCCCCCCCATACATCAGGGTCCCCAGAGAGCCCCCCCATACATCAGGGTCCTCAGAGAGCCCCCCCCATACATTAGGGTCTCCAGAGAGCCCCCCCAAACATCAGGGTCCCCAGAGAGCCTCCTCCTTACATCAGGGTCCCCAGAGAGCCTCGTCCTTACATTAGGGTCCCCAGAGAGCCTCGTCCTTACATCAGGGTCCCCAGAGAGCCCCCCATACATCAGGGTCCCCAGAGAGCCTCCCCCCATACATCAGGGTCCCCAGAGAGCCTTCCCCCATACATCAGGGTCCCCAGAGAGCCTCGTCCTTACATTAGGGTCCCCAGAGAGCCTCCTCCTTACATCAGGGTCCCCAGAGAGCCTCCCCCCATACATCAGGGTCCCCAGAGAGCCCCCCCATACATCAGGGTCCCCAGAGAGCCCCCCCCCCATACATCAGGGTCCCCAGAGAGCCCCCCATAAATCAGGGTCCCCAGAGAGCCTCCCATACATCAGGGTCCCCAGAGAGCCCCCCATACATCAGGGTCCCCAGAGAGCCCCCCCATACATCAGGGTCCCCAGAGAGCCCCCCCATACATCAGGGTCCCCAGAGAGCCCCCCGTACATCAGGGTCCCCAGAGAGCCCCCCCCCATACATCAGGGTCCCCAGAGAGCCCCCCATACATCAGGGTCCCCAGAGAGCCCCCCATACATCAGGGTCTCCAGAGAGCCCCCATACATCAGGGTCCCCAGAGAGCCCCCCCATACATCAGGGTCCCCAGAGAGCCCCCCATACATCAGGGTCCCCAGAGAGCCCCCCCATACATCAGGGTCCCCAGAGAGCCCCCCCCATACATCAGGGTCCCTAGAGAGCCTCCCATACATCAGGGTCCCCAGAGAGCCCCCCCATACATCAGGGTCCCCAGAGACCCCCCCCATACATCAGGGTCCCCAGAGAGCCCCCCCCTTACATCAGGGTCCCCAGAGAGCCCCCCCCATACATCAGGGTCCCTAGAGAGCCCCCCCATACATCAGGGTCCCCAGAGAGCCCCCCCATACATCAGGGTCCCCAGAGAGCCCCCCCCATACATTAGGGTCCCCAGAGAGCCCCCCCCATACATCAGGGTCCCCAGAGAGCCCTCCCCATAGATCAGGGTCCCCAGAGAGCCCCCCCCATACATCAGGGTCCCCAGAGAGCCCTCCCCATAGATCAGGGTCCCCAGAGAGCCCCCCCCTTACATCAGGGTCCCCAGAGAGCCCCCCCCATACATCAGGGTCCCCAGAGAACCCCCCATACATCAGGGTCCCCAGACTTAACCCCCCCAGAAGTTCCCCTGTACCTGGCTGTGCACCTCCAACCCAAGGGGGAGGTGGGAGGTGGCGATCGGCAGTTCTATGGTGCCTGTGGATCTCACTGGGGCTTGTAGTCCTCCTTCTGATTCTGTACAGTGGATAGGGGAGGGGCCTCTGACCCGGGCAGCAGTCGGCAACAGCGTACAAGCAGAGAGTGAAACTTGTAGCTGCCCGGGTCAGAGGCCCCTCCCCTTTCCACTCTACAATCTGGAGGAGAAATACAAGTCCCCGGGAGATGCTGCGAGCACCATAGAGCTGCTGATCGCCGCCTCCCACTCCCCTCACTGCATCCCAAACTGAAAGAGGAGATGCCCGCCTCATCCCCCCGCACCCCACCCCCCCCCCCGCGGCAGTCGGCAGAGCGGCTCCACCGCAGCACGCCCAGCAGCATACCCCTAGATCCGACGAGCATGTCTCCCGGGCCCCCTACTGGCTGCGGGCCCTCGGTCGGCGTCCGATCGACCGAATGGTCAGTCCGCCCCTGCACAACTAGGTCCAACTTCCAGCCCACAGACTTTGATTGGACAGTGAAGGAGCAGCAACAGACTAACGGGGTCATCTCTCTGTTCTTTCTTGTTAGCAAATAAGAAATCAGGACACCTGATTGGCCCTAAGTACTGCCCCACCCTATATGAGTGTTCCATGGGTATGACAAAGGGCTAAAATCAGGTCAAATCCAGGTATTTTCACTAGTTGTATTTCAAAAACATTTAATGTTTTTTTCTAATACATACTTAAAGTTGGACTGCAGTATAAGGGTAGTGTCACATAGCTGACGGCTGAGCCTGACGTGAAGAGGTAAGGCCTCTTGTACAACCCCGGCTCAGGCACCACCGATGTTGTAACAGTGGCCGTGAGAACGTTGTGGTGTATGAGTGCTTGGATCATCTTCCGTGCAGTGGATGTGTCACCAGGGTGGACCAGAAGGTTAAACGACAGGCGTTGGCAGGCCAGCAGATTCCAGGCTGTTGGCAGCAGGCAGTAGGGACCAGGCAGGGGTATACAGAGAAGAAGAGACACAGGATGCGTGGTCAGGAAAACAGATGATCAGATGCAGGCATAGACAGCAGGCAAAAAATAGTCAGCGTACAGGCAGAAATCGGCAATGTGAGTTCAGGAAGATGAGCAAGAGACAAGAAGCAAAGTCCAGATACAGGCCGGAGTCAGAGGCAAGCTGGGTCAAACACAGGAATAACAGGACCAAATTTCAGGAACACAGGTACAGCTGCAGATCAGACAGCAAAGCATTAGTGCAACTGCTGCACTTTTACAGTGCCTTGAAAAAGTATTCATACCCCTTTATATTTTGCACACTTTGTTATGTTACAACCAAAAACTTAAATGTTTTTCCGTTGCATTTACAGCTGCAGGTCTTTTGGGGTATCTCTCCACCAGGTTTGCACATCTAGAGTGTGACATTTTTGCCCATTATTCTTCAAAATAGCTCAAGCTCTGTCATATTGGATGGAGAGCATCTGTGAACAGCAATTTTCAAGTCTTGCCACAGATTCTCAATTGGATTTAGGTCTGGACTTTGACTGGGCCATTCTAACACATGAATATGCTTTGATCTAAACCATTCTATTGTAGCTCTGGCTGTATGTTTAGGGTGATTGTCCTGTTGGAAGGTAAACCTCCGCCCCAGTCTCAAGTCTTTTGCAGACTCTAACAGGTGTTCTAAGATTGGTCTGTATTTGGCTCCATCCATCTTCCCATCAACTCTGCCCAAATTCCGTGCTGAAAAAAAGCATCCCCACAACATGATGCACCACATTTCACGGTGGGGATGGTGTGTTCATGGTGATGTGCAGTGTTAGTTTTCCACCACACATAGTGTTTTGCTTTTAGGCCAAAAAGTTAAATTTTGCTCTCATTTGACCAGAGCACCTTCTTCCACATGTTTGCTGTGTCCCCCAAATGGCTTCTCATAAACTGCACTTGAGACTTCTTATGGCTTTCTTTCAACAGTGGCTTTCTTCTTGCCATTCTTCCATAAGGCCCCTTTCACACTGGGGCGGTGGGGGCGTCGGCGGTACAACAGCGCTATTTTTAGCGCTGCTGTACCGTCGTTCTTGCAGCGGTATTCGGCCACTAGGGTGCGGTTTTACCCCCCACTAGCGGCCGAAAAAGGGTTAAAATCCCTCGTACAGCGCGGCTATTGCCGCGGTATAGTCGCGCTGTCCCATTGATTTCAATGGGCAGGAGCGGGGAAGGAGCGGTGAATACACCGCTCCTTCCCCGCTCCAAAAAAGCGGTTTGCAGGACTTTTTTCACCGCCCTGCCTGCGCACCGCTTCAGTGTGAAAGCCCTCGGGCTTTCACACTGAACAAACAGCGGAAGCTGTTTAGGGGCGGTTTTCAGGCGGTATTTTTGCGCAATACCGCCTGAAAAACGCTCCAGTGTGAAAGGGGCCTTAAGGCCATATTTGTGGAGTGCACAACTAATAGTTATCCTGTGAACAGATTCTCCCACCTGAGCTGTGGATCTCTGCAGCTCCTCCAGAGTTACCATGGGCCTCTTAGCTGCTTCTCTGATTAATGCTCTCCTTGCCTGGCCTTTCAGTTTAGGTGGAGAGCCATGTCTTGGTAGTTTTGCAGTTGTGCCATAATCCTTCCATTTTCGGATGATGGATTGAACAGTGCTTTGTAAAACATTCAAAGCTTGGGATATTTTTTTTTGTTTAACCTAACCCTGCATTAAACGTCTCCATAACTTTATCACTGACCTGTCTGGTGTGTTTCTTGGTCTGTTTGTTCTGTTTTCACTAAGGTTCTCTAACATCTGAGGGCTTCACAGAACAGCTGTATTTATACAGAGAATAAATTACACACTGGTGGACTCTATTTAATAATTAGGTGACTTCTAAAGGCAATTGGTTCTCCTAGATTTTAGTTAGGGGTATCAGAGTAAAGGAGGCTGAATACTAAAACACGCTACACTTTTCAGATATTTATTTGTAAAAAAAATGAAAAAACATTTATCATTTTCCTTTCACTTCACAGTGGTCAGATTTACTGAGATGCTACAGTAAATCTGAGTTATGAATATTTGTGTTTCATTTAGCCAACCAGTAGGAGGTTTATTACCGCTGGTAAAAGTGGGGGGGAGTATAAATATTTGGGGAGGACCATGTGAGCCCTCATTTCCTGCCAGGCTGTGGCCTGGGGAGGGTGCATGTGATGTGAGCTGCTTGTTCAGGCCTACCTACCTGAAGATGCCTATGTGCGACTGTGTTTGAAGTGGTCCTGGTCTGGATGCAAGATGGAGGCCTAGTTGGTGCTGGTTAATACTCCTACAGAAGATTCGGCATTGGATGGAGCCCCAGTTGGTGCAGGCTGACTCTCCTGAAGAGAAGATATGGTTGCTACTAAAGACTGCTGCTACCTCTGAAAAGATACAGGTTGCTGGTTCCAGCTTATAGGCCCTTTTCCTTGTACTGGAGTTTATTGTTGAAGTCTAAGTTTGCAGGTTGGTAATGGTGTTTTGAATGTCCTACCCCTCTCTCCTTGCAATTTGAGTCAGTAAACTATTCACATCTAAAAGGGACTGCCACCCATCTGTTCACTTTTTCCACTATTGCCTTAGAACTACACCCTGAGGTGAATTGTCAGCCCTCTCCATCTCTAGGGGTACTGTACCTACCTCCAGGGGTCAGTGGGCACTACATAAGAAAATAGTGTATAAATATAAGAGGCATGTGTATTCTTACTTGAATCTTGGTGTGCCTTGAGTATTTCTTACAGATCTGTGCAGTAATCCAGTATGATCTTTGTTCCTGTTGTGGTGGAAATTATAACCTATAAGCAAATAATTCCATGCGCTAATAAGCACAATCATAGCTCTCTTGTATAATGCCGGGAAAGTGCGCTTGTTTATCTCCAAGTAACACAGACAGACGCTGGTATCACGTTGAGCTTAGCAAAATCCTGACTACAATGATCTGCTGCTTTTATTTATACTGTAAGCATGAATAACAAAGGAAGGTGGTGGCTTCAGAATCAGCCAATCAGACACTTGTATTCTTTCAAAAGAACCAGTCACACACATGTATATATTCAAATAGAATTCCAGTAGTGACGTGTGCAGATGGTCGTGTGTAGAGCCATCTTGTGAGACACAAAGTGTCTCACAATTTGAACACTACTTACAGGACTCTGAACATGATTGTGTGCACATTCCCACCGATACCAATGATGCGAGCCGTACTATAGTTATGCTATTGTTCCCAAGTAAGCAGATCCATTTGCTAGGAGCGTTAATGCAATCGCCATGAGGTGGCCAGTCTCTTGGTGAGGCATAAACAATCATCCCTAAAAGAGCAAACGATCTGCCATGTCCACAATGGTCTTCCACCAACGTCTGTATGTGCAAATACGCTCACATGAGCGTATTACAGCAAAACTGACACTGGGGGACATCTGACAACATACATTAATAAAAATTTAAACTTCACTGTGCAGGAGGGGCACCTGTTGTTGTGTGTTAACGTGCGTTATGGCATGAATTAACATGTGCTGCATGAAGGCAGTCTATTCATTCTGAATGGACTGCCAACACACCACAACAAATTAATAAAAAAAGTACATGACCCTATTTTTAAAATGAAGCCCAAAAATCCAGCGTGAAATTTTGCCCCTATGTAGTAGGGACACTAGTTGTTAACATGCATTGCATTTCGGCAACCTATTGATTATGAATTGGCTGCTACCACAACAAATGAAATAAGCGCATGACCCTATTTTCAACAGTGCCATCTTGATAGCATCATGGACCCTTGGGCAAAATAATGCACTGTGGCCCCTACCAACCTGCATCAGGTGTCCCCTTACACTATGTTCCCCGATCACAGTGCCCATATACTGTACATCAGGTGTCCCCTATTACAGTGTCAGTGACCAAGTGTGCAGTGGCAGGGCCGTCTTTAATATTGATTGAACCCTGGGCAAAATTTTTCTTGCATCCCCCCCCCCCCCCCCATGCAATTTTGCTCTCCACCTGCTCTGAGACATAAAATAAATAGCAGCTAGACTTAAAATCACTTTACTGTATCCGATCAGGCAGCGATTGCGAGCCAGAGGTTACCGCATATCATTACCGCTTACTGACTGGTTGCTAGAGGTTACAGCATATGATTTTGTGCTTGTTGATTGGTTGCTAGAGATTACTGTACAGTAATACTGCTCACTGATTGGTTGCTATAGGTTACAGCGCATCTTCTCCTCACTGCAGGGGGCATGATATACATATGAACGCCACCTTTATTTACTTATCAATGCCGCCGGCCTCAGCTATTTACATATGAATGCTGCCGTTATTTATATATGATTAACGGTTATTTACATATAAACACAGGGTCTGCAGGTGAGTCATCTGTACACATTAGGGCAGAGCTCAGTAGCACTTCACACTGAGATATCGGGACACAGGACTAAAACTTCAAGGGACAAGGAAATTTAAACTGAGATAGTTGGCAAGTATGAGGCAGCTGCTTTGGGCCCCACAACAATGACAGGGCCAAGGGCAGCTGCCCCTTTTGCCCTGCCTTAAAGACGGCCCTGTGCAGTGGCCAGATCACCAGTGCTCCACCCCAACACAGCACCCACCCTCCCACTTTTCTTGGCCCTGATCATGGGCCCTTCATGCACCTGGGGCAGTGACCAGGAGTGCCCATTCATTAAGTCGGCCCTATGCACTGCATCACATTGCACTGTATATGTGTTGTGGTGGGCTGTGGTACGTAATGTGATTTGCTGTATCATGCACTGCATTGGGGTTCTATGTAAAATGAAAGGCACTGCAATGCAGTGCACATAAAGTGTGAGAAAGCTCTAAAAATATCGGGTCTTTTTTAACTAGGATCAGCATGGCAAGCACCTATTTTTCTGTGCCCAATAACCAGCGCCAAGATGCTGGGACCCAAACTCCCTTTACCTAATATTATAATATTTTGCTTCCAAGAAGCTGATTATCTCCCTCACATACAGTATCTCATAAATAAAAATTATTTGCTTCACAATTTGCTGCCATTATGCTGATTTACTAGCCTATTATTTCCTCACAGACCTTGCTTCAGTACTATCTAGGGAGTGTGCTTCCTGTTATCTCTTATATTACCTTGTACATGAAATGTACAAATCGTGTGCCGAGTATTACGTTATTCCTGTTTACACGCGTCCATGATTTTGTGCCCTTTGTTCTCTTAGCTCAGTTCTTTCTTATTGTTTTCAGCAGTATAAGTGCATTGTGTTACAGCATACCTCTATTGCCTTTTTAAACTCAAGCAAAATAGCTAAACACACATTAAAAATGCATATATGAGAATTGTGTTACGTTTTTGTTTTTTTTTTTCTGTCATTTAGGTTCCCCCAGGGGGCTCTGAGCATGAGATCCAGTTTGCCTTTGACCATAGATGGATGAGAGGACTGTGTGATGAGGGGGACTCTGACTATGTGATGGGGGGGGGGGCTCTGACTATATAATGTGGGGGACTCTGACTATGTGATGGGAGGATTTGATATAAAGTTAATTTCATCAAGGTAGTTGTGCACATTGTCCTAGGCTCAGGTTTCCCATTAATAAGTCACATTTCTTCTTTTCTACATTTTATTCTGGGGTAGTCTTGAGATTTTGCATACTTTTAAAGGTTACTGAGACTAAAAAGGTTAGAAGTGCTGCTTTAGACTAGTAGTGTGTATTATGCTGGTGAAACTCACTTTTTGCCCTCTCCCTTCTCCTTCGACAGCCCACTCACCATGAAGGCAGGTGCAGTCTGTACTCCTCACTGCAAGTGGGGCTCGACTGAAGCGGCCGTGCAGAAGGGGAAGAAAGTTGTGGGGAACTTGGTTCCTCTATGACTTCCTCTGGTCACAAGGAGACTGCTGTCTGATTGGATGCTGGCGCACCATGTAACTTCAGTGGCCATCTTGGGTCAGGCAGAGTCTATTTAAGACTCTGGTTCCTGGGTTTTGCGTGCTTTATGCGAGTGGCTGGTGTAAGGACAGGTTATCCGTCTGGTAGGGACAGTGCTTAGAAGTAGGGAAAGGTTTCGGAGAAGTAGGGACAGTGCAGGGACTATGTCTACCTCGCTTCAGGAAGTCTCCCCTTTGGGTGTGGACCGGCTAGGATGGATGCTACTCCTCATTGCAGACACTGTTGGCATCTTTCAAGCCTACAGACCACTGTTACAATTCTTAAGTGGCTCCGGATGGTCTTGCCTTCCTGCAGGACCTAGTTGTATTGTGTCGGACATTCTCCTAATATATTGCTATTGCCTGTATTTACTGCCCACCACACTATGCTGCACCTTGCTTACAAGCATATCTCTGGCTTCTGCCCACAGAGCAGATACTTTGCATGCATGATTTCAACTTTCAGATGACATGTGAGATCCCAGTACAAAACAGGTTTTAGGTGTTTACATTAACTGAATTACAAAATGGACTAATAAACTACAGGTTTCTTTTTTATATTTGCTGAATTTGCTCTTCAGGCAAACTACATTCACTGACAGATTTTAGGGCTTATTCAGGGTCAGACCGCATGCTAAAATGCACAGTCACCGAAAGCTCAGGGAAGCTGTCGAGATGTGCTCCTGATCATGTGAGCACTGTGACATCCAATCATGCCGTGGGTGCTGCGTGGAGAGTTCCTGTTGCTACAAACTGAGAGGAGTAGCTACAGTACCATCACTACTTCTGTCAGAGACAAGCCATATTAGGAGTAGAGAAGAGAGCTGGGAGGAGGTGTGGGCTTTGCTCTCTCTCCCTTCCAGCTTCTTCCTTCCTGCCACTGCAGTGCTCCTGGATCAGGACTGTGAGGTCGAGACTTTATAGGGTTTGCTTATCTGCCACCTGTTTCTTCCCAGCAAAGAATTAGGTAGAGACCCGGTAAGTAAACCCTATAAAGTCCTGGGCTGACAGCCAATGGTGTCCCTGATGCTGCAATCCCATACCCCTAAGCAGTTAGCATTTGTGGGATTTGTTCTGGGAGGGGTGATAGGGGGAAAGAGCATCTGTGCAAGAAGGGGGGATTTGGGGGTATGTGCTAGAAGGGGCTATTTGTGGGGGTTTGTGCTAGGAGGGGAATTTTTTTGGGGTGGGGGAGTTTGTGTTAGGAAAGGGGATTTGGGATGAGGATTTGTGCTAGTAGAGATGATTGGGGGGATATGTGCTAGGAGGGGAAATTTTATTTTGGGAGGTAAAGGATTTGTGCAAGGAAGGGTGATTTGGGAAGGGTGGGGATTTGTGCTAGAAGGGGGGATTTGGGGGAGGGAAAGGTTTTTAGGTTGCATGAGGAATAGGGGAGTAAATATTTGTGCTAGGAGGGGGAATTTCAGCGGGGGGGGGGGATTTGCACGGGGAGGAGGGAGAATTTTTGTTTGGGGAGTTTGGCAACTTAACCCTGGACCCTAGACTACATGTGTGAAAGAGGACTAACAGAGTCACAGAAGCAGTAGGAATCCGACAAAACCAAATACTGGGTGCTGAGAAAACAAAGATACCTACAGATGCTGGCTTTTATATCAGCAGCAAAAAAAATGGCTTTTCATTAACTTTACAAGTGTGCAATAATAGAATTAATTCCTGACATTTCACATTAAAGCAATAGAATGATTTTTCACAAAAACTCCAACTTTATAGTTAAATACAGCCCCTGAATTCCAGTCATTGATTTTGCACAGGCTAAAATGTCATCAGTGTTTTGCAGATGAGAGAAAGCATTTCTCCTCTTCTCCATTGACAAGACTGCTTTGTAGCACAAGGTGAGAGGCTGCAGCAGGAGTTGATCTGTCTTAGACGTTTGCTAACACAGCAAGTAATGCACAGACACCAGGATTTATATGACCGTTTCATATATGAGCTGGCATATCAGTGCAGGAAGTAGATAGTGACTCTGGATGATTCCTCAACAATGATGGCGCTGTCCTTCTGAAGAGATAAGCAGTTGAAAGCACTGTCAGGGGAGGGTACTCTGTTCTCTGTAAGAGGTAAAAAAATAACTGGAAGTGTTACATTTACATGCTATTACAGCTCTGAAGGTCCGGTACAGTATGCCGGACCTTCAACATGCATGCGTCGGTGAAGTCACTGGCTGCATCCAGGGTGAAAATGGTGCTAGTTATGGAGATATTCATTTTACCTACCGGTAAGCCGTATTATAGGCTTACCGGTAGGTAAAAATCACAAAGCGGACTTTACTACCGCTTTAACATAATCATATATCCCATGCTAGATCTACTTTAAGTCCATATGCACATAATGTGTGCTACAATAGATCCTGCTCCAGAAGCATTATACTTTACAAATCCTTTGCTCTACACACTGAATGAGTTAATGGAACAATGTATTGTAACCGGTTCCATTCCTCATCATATCCTCAGCTCTGTGACCTGTTTGTATTCTTTGTTTCTGATATGTGCTGCAGCCATAACATTGGTGGGCTGCACACAGCATTATATAATATTTACCTATCGGGCAAAGGGTTAATTGTGATGCATTAGGTAATGTGGTGGTGGGGGGTCCCGTGCCAGGCTGACCATCCCTGATTTTTATTGGTGGAGGTCATGCCTAGTGCATGGGAAAAGAAAAATTGGCAGCTGGAACGGATGTCCTGACCCCCCCTCCCCCTTTCTTCCTGCCACCCTTCTATCCCAGTGCTTTATTTAGCCCTCCTAATGGACAGGAGGAATCAGACAGCGGAATCTGTCACTGCCTGATAACAGATCAGGGACCCTTCTCTGACAGAGGGACACATAAGCTTTCAGTTTGTTAGTTGTTTTTATAGTCTGTGTAGACTTCAGCACTTGTTTGTATCCATTTGTAAACAACAAGCTCAGTTAAAGGGTCAGTCCACCTAAACTGACATTGTATGTCTAGGTAGATGCTGCTGGGTTTGATTACACGCTTCAAATATCTTAGAATAGTCATACTAGGCTTGATTTTTCTTGTTCAGCCTGTTGACTAAAGGAGGAAAAAAATCGGTAAATTCCTTTATTCACAATAAGCATTGTGGATGGAGAAATCTCTACTGCCGACTATTATATTTAGGCAGCCGCCGCACCCACAGCTGATTGCGTAATAGATGGGGCCAAACAGTGACTGCATCTGATGCAAGCAATGTTCGGCTGATAATTTTCCACCCAATCTCGGATTTGCTCCTTTTTGGCCCCTGATAAGGAAAATGCTTAGACTTGCTGACGATAAGGCTACACAGCTACACGTATATGACCCTAAAAAGGTTCTAGACTTGGCCTCATTATTGTGGTTCCTTTCAGATATTGCTCACTGACATAGCTAAAATATTTGGCTTTTCATCAGCAATTTACTGTATATGTATCACTCTTTATACATACTTGGAAAACATTAATCCAGAGGGGAAAAAGTGGAAAGGAGGAATCAAGGTGAGGGTGTGGTGAATACAGGGATATTCCTGGCAACATAAACCACAATTAATTCCAAATATAATAAATCCAATTACAGG
Organism: Lithobates clamitans; assembly: GCA_037952925.1. Classification (NCBI taxonomy): domain Eukaryota; kingdom Metazoa; phylum Chordata; class Amphibia; order Anura; family Ranidae; genus Lithobates; species Lithobates clamitans. Next base: position 2,628,248 of record JBBGZY010000573.1, on the reverse strand, counting down.
ACAGAGTCTGTTGTATTGGTGACTATAAACAAGGTTTATTTCTGACCAAACTAAAAGGAATTTTTAGCTGTTAATGTCTACTTACACAACAGAGCACAACCCAAGAGTACTGAGTGTTACTGTATACTTACACAACAGAGCTCAACCCTTGAGTACTAGGTATAACCCCCTTTACATAGGAGGGTCTATTATTCCATCACATTTTATGACAACATCCCAGGGTTGAAAGTTAAATTTGTGGATCATAGTCGAAAACAACAGAGACAACAGTTAAAGCCTAACTCAGGCAAAAACTTTTTTTTTTTTTAGTTTTGGATGGGAAAAACTTCTATCAAGTCAGTCTCAGTTGACCTTGCCTTTTTTTCTGCTACACCTATCTGACATCCCTGTTAAAACTTACAAGAAATCAGTCCTATGCCATCTGCTTAACACAGACAAATCCTGCATTTCATTGGGATGGAAGGACACCCCCCTTCTATCTCATTGTGGCTCAACAAGGTGGAGGACATAAACACATTGGAAGACCCGGTGCTTTCTGACCAGAATTGACGAAAGCTATACTCTAAGATATGGGTCCACTGGAATATGTTTGTTTTTTCCGAGGGCAGGGCTCGTTTTAAAACCAGTTCTGGGGACTGATTTTTTCCCTGGCCTTTTCCCCATCCATCTAATACCAGCATTGCACTGTTTTGACCCTTTCTCCTCCTCTAGCTTTCCCATCTCCTGTCCCCGTTTTTTCTCTTTTCTTTTCTTCCTTCTTTCGCTCTTTTGCTGCCACCCATCCCCTTCTGTTAAAATTAAAAAGAGATGTCCTACCCGTGTCTGAGTCAAGGTTCAGCATTTGGGCAGTCTAACTGTGTAGGGCAATAAATAAGCTAGCATGTGTCTTTTCCATATGTGACTTCTATGGTGTAATTTATCTTATTTTACTGTTTGTCCCTTTTCGAATATAGTTTGTTGGATACTTTATTTCTAAATGAAGAATTTGAAAATAAAAACTTCTACTAAGTTTTCATTGCTGTTTGTGACCAAGATGGGGAAATTTCACATTACTTCCTGTCCATGTGACAGCAGAACAAGACAGGGGAGGGGAGTAAAACAATAAACTAGCAGACGTTCTAACCCTTACAAATTTTACTGAAGAAAAGTGTTTTGTTTATCTTAATTGGAAAAATTTCTTATCACTTCCTCTCCTGATGGAGACAATGGTAAATCTCCCCAAGTGGGACAAACAACAAAGAAAAAAACTCAAGAGATTTTCCATTCCTTCTACACAGACAAAACTGAAAAGAAGCTTTGGTTGGAATTGGGATTTATGCACCATTCAAACATTTTCTTCAATGAGTTGTTCAGCTACTGCTTTCGTTTTCTCATTCAGAGAAAGGCATTATGCAAGTTTTCCACTACAAGTGAAACATTTTGCATAAAGGCATGTAAAGAGTCATAACGTAGTATCCCAAGAATTGTTTCAACATTGTCCAGGTAGATAAACATGTCATGCTTAAAGGCTCATACACACTATAAGATAATCGGGCTAAAATTTTTGTCCGAGGAATGATCGTACGATTTTCTGATAGTGCATACACAACTTTCGACAGCCAATTCCGACCTTCTGAATGAAAATTTTCAAAGGGACAAACTCCAAAATGTTTCTTGTACGGGAACAGAACAAACTATTTTCGTATGAGAAAAATCAGAAACGAAAGGCTGCGCATGATCAGAAACAATAAACAACAAAAAAAGCCTTTGTCCTACGAGAATTTTCGTACATTATTTCCTTCCTCGGTTCCGACTTGCTGTGAAACGATGAGGAAAATTGTATGATCATTCCCCTCCACACCCCCCCCCCCCCACTTTAGTCTTTTGCAGCATCTTCATAGTTTGTTGTGCAATCAAAACAAACAAAATGTGTGTCCACTGTATTCACTGTGAAGTTTTACTCTTATCTGTAGTATAGGTGAGGGGTCGGGGGTCCAGTAAGTCAAAATAGTGGGGGAGCAAAGGGTTAAAGTGATGGGTAGGGTGGGAATGGAATGGGATTTGGGGGAGGGGGTAAATTATTAGAAATGGCGCTCTCTTGGAAGGGATACCAGAATATGTAAGTTAAATGTATAACAACTCTGGGTTGAAGGTGTCTAAGTGGTAATGATCGACCCTTGGTTGCCATAATTTTTAGAAATTGGTTAGGGAATCAGACTGTGTGTGAATTTTTTTTTAAATAACAAGGTCTTAGTTACTCTATTCTTTTACTCAATAAAGGGTAGGAGAATTGAAGGGATCTTTACTTTTGATTTTGCCATGATGCATGTGGTGCTTTAATGAAAACCTGTAATAAAGAAGTTCCCCCTCTGTCATGATGTTTATTATTATTATTATTTAAGGTACTTATATAGTGCCATTAATTTACGCAGCGCTTTACATATACATTGTACATTCACATCGGTCCCTACCCTCAAGGAGGCTACAATCTAAGGTCCCTAACTCATATTCATATACTAGGGCCAATTTAAACAGAAGCCAATTAACCTACCAGCATGTCTTTAGAGTGTGGGAGGAAACCGGAGTACCCAGAGGAAACCCACGCAGGCACAGGGAGAACATGCAAACTCCAGGCAGGTAGTGTTGTCCACATCCATTGGCTCCAGCCAGTATGCAGAACTCTGACTTTGTTGATTTGCATGCTTGCTCCAGTCAGCTTCCCATAAAGTGTGGAAGCTAGGAACTGCCAGACAACTAGCATTGTCGGAAGCAGATCAGCGATGGCAGCCCACGTATTTCTCTCTGTATTGGTTTCCTTTCAGTAAATGTCATCAGAAGGATGGCATACAGCTGACTTTAGCTTAATGTCTGGTACACACTAAAGGTTTTATTTTTTTATTCAATTATTCAGGTTATTCAATTATTACTATTATTCAATTTATTCAGGATAGAAATCACATTAAAAATGATAAAAATAATAATCATAATAATATTACAGGTATATATCAACATATGTAAATCCATAAACTTTGTGCTTATTGAGAAAGTATTAAAATTATATTAAGGGATATTTAATAGCAATGGTACGTATAGGCAAAGAACATCTGTAGTCAGGTTATGTCAGAAATGGTGTGTAGGGGATTTAACGGTAGTGATAGAAGCTACCTATAAATGGCACAAATGCCAGTAGGGGTATCGTATATAGGAGGATCTATACGTGGCTGCACATGAAGTCACAGCCACTGATCCAAACGTATATACATGTATAGACCATAATTGAGACATACAGACCAATGGGCAGAGTAAGGGGTCATGCTGAAACAACCATAGCAACATGAAACTAATATATGCAGTACTTACTATGGGTGTTGGTATCAAATGCAGAAGGAGTAACGAAAAAGGACCATAAGGGTCTGCTAAAAGAGAAAAACAAGGGGGAACAAATTATACAGAAAATCAACAAAACTACACTCCCTATACCTACACAGGGACTATGATGCAACGTGAGGTGTTACAAGAGGGTATGGACGTCTATGTCCCTCAGTGCCCGTCAGTGCAGCCATATCAGTGCCCGTCATTGAAGAAGAAAATGTACTTACAAAAAATTTTAACAGAAACAAAGAAAAACTTGTTTTTGTTTTTTTTTTTCAAAATTTTGAGTAATTTTTTATTTGTTGTGCAAAAAATAAAAACCACAGAGGTGATCAAATACCATCAAAAGAAAGCTCTATTTGTGGGAACAAAATGATAACAAATTTGTTTGGGTACAGTGTTGGATGACCACAAAATTGTCATTCAAATTGCAACAGCGCTGAAAGCTGAAAATTGGCCTGGGCAGGAAGGTGTCTAAATGCCTGGTATTGAAGTGGTTAAATGGTTCCTCAACTTAGGGGGCAAGATAGCCTTTCTCCAGAAATTTGTGGGTAAGGAGTGAGCCATGACAGTCATAATCACTGTCCCTAGTACAGTTTTTTCTGAAGGCGACAGAACTGACTGTATGGGATGTTCCTAGTCCACCTAGGGTGATGGCAACTGTCAAAATGGATAAAGGAGTTGCCCGCAGTTGGCTTAACAAAATTTTGTGCATAAATTACTCCATTATCATGGTATAGCTCAAGATCTAATGTTGGTCCAGGACATGTGTAAATGACAGGCCTAATGAATTATGATTACAATATTGGATGATGGCTTGAATGTCCTGGGATGTGCCATCCCATATGATCACTATGTCGTCAATATAGCGTCCATAGTAGATCACAGGTCATTCAAAAGGATAATTGGCGGACAAGTACAAATGTTCCCAGAAACCCATAGTCAGATTGGCAAAGCTTGGGGCAAAGTTTCTATTTTTCTACATATTTCTTTACCTATTAGTTTTTAATATATTTTTTGTATATATTTTTAAAGTGTATATTTTTTTTAATTTTTTATTATATATTTTTTATTTCAATGATTTATGTATGCATACATTCTTCATGTATGTTACACATTTTTAACTATTCTAAATGCTTACATCTCAATGTACCATCTTTTTGGCTATATAATCAGTGTCTATACTAAAACTCTGGTCCAACCCATACTATTATTTCCGTGTGGATGCTGGTGGTGCGCTGTGTGCGCTGAAGGTTGTTGTCCCATGATCAGCAGGGGCACATAAATAGCACCTCTCCAGCACTGCCATGTTAGGCCTGTAGAAGGAGCTGATGCTCCGAGCGTGTAGTCTGGCTATTCTGCCCATCTAGAATGGTCTCTCTTTGATGTCCGTCCACTTCCGGTGAAGTCATTTCCTTGCATTCCACGCTGGTTCCGGCCTACTTCCTGGTGGTCACAGGACTGCCCTATGGATCCCCTGCCATCTCCCTCATGCCTGGATGAGGGTCTCGGACGCCTGGAGTGTCACCCCCCCATGCACACAGATGAGCTTGATTTTCATTTTTATCTTGTGAGTGTACTACATACCTTACAATTAAAACTATGTTCTAATACTACACTGAGGTGGCGCTCCCTGTGTTTTCCCCTCCTTCTTAATAGCACTCCATAGACTTCTATAGGGGCCATCTCCTGATACAGTAGGTGGTCTCATAGAGTCTCCCACTTAGGTGTGGTCAGGAGAAAGAAGATTTCACCCACAGGTGTTAAAGTTTCCTGTGACCCATGGTTGTCCGATTCAAGTCAGTTTAGATCAGAGAATGGGAAGCAAAGGACAATGGTACTTTATATGAAATTACAGCATTCCTTTACAGGAAAGGACTACTTTATGTAAATCATTTCTTTATCCCTGTGTTATAATATAATTATCTTTTATGACACTACTTGTTTTTTTGCAGAAAACTGTGGAAGTGGTTGATATTTTATTACAACTGAATGCAATCCTATTTAAACACTCATCTTGAAAAAAATGATGGTACATTTTCTGAAATGCTGACCTATCACAAACTCCCACGCATAAATACATACACAGACATATGTTTAAAGATGATACCTAAAGAAATCCTATCTCGGAAGCAATGGAGCAGCTGAGAAATTCCAGAATAATTCCTGAAACATCACTGGTGAGAAAGCAGCGGGCAGGAAGGACAGATATCTTAACACTTGGAAGGAAGGATAGGAAGAATATATATAGACAAAAACCTCTTTTAGCCTTATAACCTTTTGCTATGACATTTTGGCCTAAAAGTCATATGTAAAGTGCATTGACCCATAGCAACCAATTAGGAATCATGTTGTATTGTTCTGACTTCACTAAACTGGTAAAACAAGTTCTTGATTGGATTCTATAGGGAACTAGATATCACTGTTCTTGGCAATATCTTATTAAGTAATCCCCTAGACCTTTATGGTAATCGCTATCAACTTTACAAATGCAGCTGCATTCCATAAAATACTGCAAAGTATCAATGACTGCTGACAATTTTCAGAAGGCTAGCATACAGATGCAGGGTGGATTTCCGTAATATATGTGTCTCCTGTGGATAGTAAGATTCTATAATCATTGTACCTTTGCTAATCACAGTTTACACTGACAGCTCTATTCTTCACAAGAGACATATTTGCTAAGCCAAAGTTGACTCAAAATTGACTCTATGAATCTTTTATAAATAACAAGCTGGATTCTTCCAACTCTGATGGATTTACCTAACCTGTGTGATAAACTATACTAAAAAGTTAATGCAACATAAAATAGGCGTATTAGCCTTTTAGTTACCAGTCATGTAAAAAATTGAATCATCAATGAATCTCCTCTAAGCAGTCATTAATATTCCAATGGTGTCATAATGGTGTCATGGCTCTTTTTTTATAATCCAAGGGAATTCCTCTTTGCAACTTAAACTCTGTCAGTGTATTGCTATGCTAAATGTGTCCTAGTCGACTACCCTACATTGTATAGGAAAAATACCATGCCCCCCAGTTAAATATACATTTAGAATCATATGTTTTCTTTTTCCAGTGATGAAACTTGGATTGTTTGATCATTTGGTAACAATAGAAGCTGCTCAAATAAAAAATGGGCAAGCATAGGAGTGCCACAGCAGTGGTGCTATTAGTTATCCTGTGGGCTCAAGTGGAATAGGAGACCACATTTTGACACTGTGAGAGATAGCTTTGCAAAAGCACCAAAAGCTTGCATATTAATTCAAAAACACCAGAAGCTTGCAATATATATATTTAAGCATTCAAGAGCCTGGCACCATTTCTTCAGACAGAGAAGTTATTTATTTAATGATACTTGGACCTGCCACCATGTTTTTAAAGCTTGTGGCAGTTAGTTACACTCATTTGGACTTGTTCTGTAATGTTGAAGATGTGTCATAGCTTTTCCAAGCCACTTCTTCAGTTCTTCTTCACTTCTTCATAAGTGAAGAAGTGGCTTGGATAAGCTATGACAACATTACAGAACAAGTCCAAATGATTGTAACTAACTGCCACAAGCTTTGAAAACGTAATGGCAGCCCCAGTATCATTAAATACAATGCTGGAACTCAGAAGTTACAGTTCATTGAGGGAACCATGAGTGCCAACATGTACTGTGGCATACTGAAGCAGAGCATGATCCCCTCCCTTCAAAAACTGTGCCTCAGGGCAGTATTCCAACAAGATAACTGTCAGGAGCCAGGGAGCGTCTCCGCTCGCCGGGCTCCGGGGCGCATGCGCGGTGGCCTGGCGCTTCGCCGCACACCCGTCCGCGGCCTGATGGTGCGGCGCGCGCGGGTGCACGGCGGTCCCCGTGTGCGCGCCGTGGCCCGTGCGGGTGCCCGGTAGCGCGTCACACTGACGCGCTCGCCGGGCAGGGAGACTATTTCTGACGGCTCCAGCGCCCAGTCGGGTTGCTGGTTCGTCGTCAGCTCTCCCTGTCTCCCAGTGTCTGTGATATCCTGTTACCTGCCTGCTTCTGTGTACCAAACCCTGGCTTGCTAAAACCTAACTACTCTACCGGATTAACCCATTACCTGCCTGTCCCTGTGTACCAAACCCTGGCTTGCTAAACCTGACTACTCTACTGGATTAACCCATTACCTGCCTGTCTCTGTGTACCAAACCCTGGCTTGCTAAACCTGACTACTCTACTGGATTAACCCATTACCTGCCTGTCTCTGTGTATCAAACCTTGGCCTGTTAACCATTACTCTGCTGAATTGCCTGATACCCCCGACCTTAGCCTGCACTTACGGACTTCCTGCTGTTAGTTCTGCCTGCTTCACATTAACCTCTGCTTATCATTACAGTTTGCCTCTGCCTAGGCTCAGTCTCAATTCCTGGTCCCGCCTGCAGATCACAAGGCGCCCGCTTCCTAACCCCGGACCTCCTACCTCTCGGAAGCCCGTGCCTCCGCGTGCCCCCAGCTCTCTGTACCCATTTCAGGGGTCTGGGTGCGCGTGGTCGTAAGGGCGAGCCGCTCTCGGCATCTCGGCCTCGGTGAGTATTAGTCTCGTGACAGTACGAACCAGCCAGATGTCCGAGGCCGACAGAGCGCGCTCTCCTCTGGAGATCCTGTGCCAACAGGTATTTACTCTTGCGGACTCGGTACAGAAATTGCAGGAAGGTTATACCCAAATTGACAACCGCCTTCAGCAGATCACAGGGTCTCTACCCTCCACAGCCGCAGCTCCCGCACCCAGCAGTGGAGGTCCACTTCCGCAGGCCTCCGCTAACCCCACTGTCGTCATGGCACTCCCGGAACCCAGGGTCCCTACACCCGAACGGTTCTCGGGGGACCGTAAGAAGTTTAGGGCCTTCAAGAATGCCTGCTCCCTTTATTTCGCTCTCCAACCGAGGACCTTCTCTTCGGAAATCGTTAAGGTGGGATTTGCGATTTCCCTACTTTCCGAAGAACCCCAAGCGTGGGCCCACAGCTTGATGGAACAGAGCAGTCCTGTTTTAAACACCATCGAGGCCTTCTTTGAAAGTATGTCCCAACTCTATGATGATCCGCAGCGTATGGCTACAGCTGAAGCCATCCTGCACCATCTCTCCCAAGGAAGACGACCTATTGAGGACTATACCGTGGAGTTCCGCAAATGGGCGGCCGATACAAATTGGAACGAGCCGGCCCTACGCTATCAATACCGCCAAGGCCTGGCAGAGTCACTTAAAGATGAATTGGCTAGGATGGAAACCCCTGCTTCCCTGGAAGAACTCATTCAGGCAGCCACGAAACTTGATAGGCGACTACGGGAGCGACGCTCAGAGCGTTTCCAAGGTCCACGACCCACCTGAGCATTACCAAGACCCCATTCCGCACAGACCCCAACCTCAACTACGGTTGCTGTTTCACCAGGTCCCGAGGTCGAACCAATGCAGCTCGGCTTGGTTCGGGGTCCACTAACCTCCGAAGAGAAGCAACGCAGGCGACAGTCCAACCTATGTCTCTACTGCGGAGGAACCGGCCATTTCCTGCGCAGCTGTCCGATCAGGCCCAGTAAGTCTCCTCAGCCAGTTGTGTTGAACTTTCCAAACAATGATATTCCCAAGACTTATGTGATGTTGTTTATCTCCCTACAGCTTCCGGAAGGGGAGACCCGACTGCAGGCCATCATTGATTCGGGAGCGTGCAGTTGCTTCATAGACTCTGCCTTGGCGCACAGTTTGAACATTCCCATACAAACCAAAGACCAAGACTTACGGGTGCACCTAGCAGACGGATCCCTTCCTAGCTCAGGTCCCATCACCCAGGAAACTCAACCCATTCCAGTAACCACCGATTCCGGCCACCAGGAATTCTTACGACTCGACCTGATCCATTCACCTATCTTTCCTGTCATACTAGGCTTGCCCTGGTTACAGGCTCACGATCCGCAGATCAAATGGAGCACTAAGGCAATTTCCTTCTCTTCCCAATATTGCTCTCAGCATTGTTTGCCTCCGGCTCCCAAAGTTTGTGCTGCAATGGCCGTTCCAACGGGCAACCTTCAACACGTACCCTCCGAGTATCTCGAATTCCAAGAGGTCTTCAGTAAACAGTTGGCTGACCGTCTACCACCTCATCGGTCCTACGACTGTCCGATCGACCTTCTTCCCGGGTCCCAGATTCCCTTCGGTCGGATATTCCCTCTCTCAGAAACCGAGTTAGAAGCTCTTAAGCAATATATCGACGAAAATCTCAAGAAGGGCTTCATTCGTCCTTCATCGTCACCCGCTGGAGCGGGTATCTTTTTCGTTGGGAAAAAAGACGGTACCCTAAGACCTTGTGTGGACTATCGACAACTCAATAACATCACAATTAAGAATCGGTACCCACTACCACTCATTCCTGAGCTATTTCAAAGGTTCCGATCAGCTAGGGTGTTCTCTAAACTTGATCTCCGAGGGGCCTACAATCTTGTCAGAATCAGGGCCGGGGACGAATGGAAGACGGCTTTTAGGTCCAGATTCGGGCATTTCGAATATTTAGTGATGCCATTCGGTCTCTGTAACGCCCCGGCCACCTTTCAACATCTGGTGAACGACATATTCCGAGAATACCTGGATGACTTCCTTGTGGTATACCTGGACGACATTCTTATCTTCTCCCCCACACTAGAGATACACAAGAGACACGTCAAGAAAGTTCTTACCATACTTCAGCAGCACAAGCTATACTTGAAAGCTGAAAAGTGCGAATTTGAAAAATCAACCATCCAATTTCTAGGATTCATCCTTTCAACCAAGGGGGTCGAAATGGATCCGCAGAAAATTCAGGCAATCCAAGAGTGGCCGGCTCCATCTAACAAGAAAGGGGTACAGAGGTTTATCGGGTTCGCCAACTTCTACCGAAAATTTATTGTTGGATTCTCGGCCATCGTGGCACCTATTACCCAACTAACCCGTCAGCACAGTCCTTTTCAGTGGTCTTCAGCCGCTCAAGAGGCTTTCCTAACATTGAAGAGACTGTTCAGTTCCGCCCCAATCCTTTGTCATCCTGACCCGACTCAACCCTTCGTATTAGAAGTAGACGCATCGGAGATCGCAACTGGAGCAATTCTCTCCCAGAGACAGGGACCTAAGGCCATCCTGCATCCGGTAGCCTTCGCCTCTAGGAAACTCAGTCCACCGGAACTCAACTACGACGTGGGTGATAGGGAGCTGCTGGCTATAAAGTTCGCTTTAGAGGAGTGGAGGTATTTGCTGGAGGGTGCTATACACCCGGTTATGATTTTTACAGATCACAAGAATCTAGAGTACCTCCGAACAGCAAGACGACTAAGACCCCGCCAAGCCCGTTGGGCCCTCTTCTTCTCCCGTTTCAACTTTCATATAGCCTACAGACCTGGAGCAAAGAACGGGAAAGCCGACGCTCTCTCTCGGATGTTCTCCGCAGACTCTCAAACGTCAATGCCAAGCACGATCCTCTCTCCACAAAACTTTCTGGGACTAACTCAAGCAGATTTAATGTCATCCATTAGATCCTCATCCAGCTCGTGCACAGAACCAGTAGTGCACTCTTTGAGAAAATACGAGGATCTTTTCTGGATCAAGGGAAAAATATTCGTCCCACAAGGGACCCGGCCCTTAGCTCTCAAGATGTGTCATGACCATAAGATGGCAGGACACTTCGGAAGTAAGAAGACATCTGAATTACTTTCTCGGTCCTTTTGGTGGCCAGGTTGGAGACGGGATTGTAAAAAGTACGTGGCGTCCTGTTCCCTGTGCCAGCGGAACAAGGGCCAAAACACTAGGTCCTGGGGCCTGCTCAAACCTTTGCCCATCCCAGAACGGCCATGGGCTGATGTGTCCATGGATTTTATTGTCGACCTACCTACCTCGGAAAATTTTTCTACCATCCTTGTCATTGTCGATCGCTTCTCCAAAATGGCTCATTTCTTGCCCATGAAGGGCACTCCATCTGCCGTAGACACAGCCGATGTCTTCCTAAAAGAGGTCGTGAGGCTCCATGGGTTACCAAGAAGCATTGTGTCAGACAGAGGCGTGCAATTTACGTCTAGATTTTGGAGAGAACTCTGCAAGTCCCTGGGCATCAATGTTTGTCTTTCCTCAGCTTATCACCCCCAAAGCAACGGCCAAACGGAAAGGACAAACCAAACGCTAGAGCAATACCTTCGTTGCTTTTGTTCAGGTTCTCAGGATGATTGGGCGAGTCTTCTTCCTTACGCTGAATTCGCATATAATAATTCAATTCATGCCTCTACCAACCAGACACCCTTCTGGGCGAATTGTGGGTTCCATCCCACGTCCTTTGTTAAAGACATTCCTGAGATGACCGTCCCCGCCGTTCAGGACCGGATAACTTCGTTGCAATCCAATTTCCAAAAGATTCAGGATATGCTACACAAGGCGCAGGAGGATTACAAAAGACAGTACGATCGGGGCAGGAAGGCAAATCCAAAGTTCGACTTAGGAGAGGAGGTCTGGTTGTCCACCATTAACCTTAGACTACCATGGCCATCTCGGAAACTTGGACCCAAGTTCATCGGCCCGTTCCAGGTCAAGAAGATCATTAACCCTGTGGCTGTTGAGCTAGCACTTCCCAAAACATATCGGATCCATCCTGTGTTCCACGTGTCACTGTTGAAGCCTGTGGTGCCTAGCCCTTTCCCGGGAAGAAGAGAGCCTCCGCCTCCTCCAGTCAGAATAGATGGCGAAAATGAGTTTGAAGTGGAGTCCATTCTAGGCTGTAGGAAGAAGGGCAGGCAGCTACAGTATCTGATTCAGTGGAAGGGTTACCCACCTGAGGATAATTCTTGGGAACCCGCTAGGAACCTGCATGCTCCACGGTTAATCCAAACTTTCCACCAAGATCATCCAGAACTGATGGCTAGCCTAGGCGTCCAGTGTCCGCCCTTAGGAGGGGGGCACTGTCAGGAGCCAGGGAGCGTCTCCGCTCGCCGGGCTCCGGGGCGCATGCGCGGTGGCCTGGCGCTTCGCCGCACACCCGTCCGCGGCCTGATGGTGCGGCGCGCGCGGGTGCACGGCGGTCCCCGTGTGCGCGCCGTGGCCCGTGCGGGTGCCCGGTAGCGCGTCACACTGACGCGCTCGCCGGGCAGGGAGACTATTTCTGACGGCTCCAGCGCCCAGTCGGGTTGCTGGTTCGTCGTCAGCTCTCCCTGTCTCCCAGTGTCTGTGATATCCTGTTACCTGCCTGCTTCTGTGTACCAAACCCTGGCTTGCTAAAACCTAACTACTCTACCGGATTAACCCATTACCTGCCTGTCCCTGTGTACCAAACCCTGGCTTGCTAAACCTGACTACTCTACTGGATTAACCCATTACCTGCCTGTCTCTGTGTACCAAACCCTGGCTTGCTAAACCTGACTACTCTACTGGATTAACCCATTACCTGCCTGTCTCTGTGTATCAAACCTTGGCCTGTTAACCATTACTCTGCTGAATTGCCTGATACCCCCGACCTTAGCCTGCACTTACGGACTTCCTGCTGTTAGTTCTGCCTGCTTCACATTAACCTCTGCTTATCATTACAGTTTGCCTCTGCCTAGGCTCAGTCTCAATTCCTGGTCCCGCCTGCAGATCACAAGGCGCCCGCTTCCTAACCCCGGACCTCCTACCTCTCGGAAGCCCGTGCCTCCGCGTGCCCCCAGCTCTCTGTACCCATTTCAGGGGTCTGGGTGCGCGTGGTCGTAAGGGCGAGCCGCTCTCGGCATCTCGGCCTCGGTGAGTATTAGTCTCGTGACAATAACGACCCCAAACACACCTCCAAGACGACCACTGCCTTGCTAAAGAAGCTGAGGGCAAAGGAGATGGACTGGCCAAGCAATCTATGGGCTACCTTAAATGGAAGGTGGAGGAGCGCAAGGTCTCTACCATCCACCAGCTCTGTGATGTTGTCATGGAGGAATGGAAGAGGACTCCAGTGGCAACCTGTGAAGCTCTGGTGAACTCCATGCCCAAGAGGGTTAAGGCAGTGCAGAATAATGGTGGCCACACAAAATATTGACACGTTGGGCCCAATTTGGACATTTTCACTTAGGGGTGTACTCACTTTTGTTGCCAGCGGTTTAGACATTAATGGCTGTCTGTTGAGTTATTTGGGGGGACAGCAAATTTACAATGTTAAACAAGCTGTACACTCACTACTTTACATTGTAGCAAAGTGTAATTTCTTCAGTGTTGTCACATGAAAAGATATAATACATTTTTTACAAAAATGTGAGGGGTGTACTCACTTTTGTGAGATACTGTATATAGACCTGCTTTTATAGCTTTAGAAGTGACATAGTTTGGCTGGGCTGTTTACTGACATCGGGGAAGTATTTTTTCTAAAACCTTTAAATTACCAAACTAAAAGATACATAGTTAAATTCAGTTTATAAGATTGATTAAGAAATTGACAGAAAGACAGATAGTCAGCTAGATCAGTGTTTCTCAACGTTTTTTTTTCAGTCAAAGCACCCTTTAAAATTATGGACAATCTCAAGGCACCCTTTACAATTATTGACAGTCTCAATGCACCCCAATATTAGAGGTGATTTATTCTTCCAAAGCAAATACACTTTTGCACACTAGTACCAACTAGTATTCCAGTGTTTATCCTCTCCCTCAGTGTTGATGGAGAAGGGCAGGGTACGGTCAAAAATGTAGGGGGATGGGAGAAAGGAAAAACCCCAAAGGGTGGTCCTTGGCTCCAAATGAGGAGAGGGAACTAGCAGCAGTTTTACCTGATATAATTTTTATTCAAAGGTAAATTTAGGAAAAAATTTAGTAGGCAAAAGGGCAGGAACAATAGGTAATTGCACACAATGGAAAGATAAAAATGACAATGTTGTCAAACTTAAAAACACATGCCCATGAGCTCAGCCAATGCCAAGACCACCCGCAGATGTCATTCAAAGCAATTTAGTCAATGATGTGGACAGTGACAGTGAAGTACGTATTAAGCCGTGTACACACGGGTGGACTTTTCAGCATCAACCGTCCCACAGACTTTCCGACGGACTTTCGACAGAGTTACAACGGACTTTCGGACGACCAGACTTGCCCACACACGAGCGGACTAAAGTCCGTTGGTATGAACGTGATGACGTACGAAGGGACTAGAATAAGGAAGTACATAGCCAGTAGCCAAAAGCTGCCCTTGCGTCCTTTTTTGTCAATCGGACTAGCATACAGACGAACTGATTTTTCGACCGGACTCGAGTCCGTCGGAAAGATTTGAAACATGTTCCAAATCTAAAGTCTGTCTAATTTTCGACAGAAAAAGTCAGCTGAAGGTCCGATGAAGCCCACACACAGTCGGATTGTCCGACAGATTCATTCCGTCAGACCAGTCCGGTCGAAAAGTCCGCCCATGTGTACACGGCAGAGTCCCAGGAAACCTTGGTTGCACACACTAATGCTTAGTCTTGTGCTAAACCATGGACCTCCAGGCTTTCTATATGTCCTCCATGCAATTGTGATGGTATTTACATAAGTACATAATTTCATGGAATAATACAGTATTTAAATAAGAAGACATATCTCTGCTGTTTGCACAGTCTCTGGAAATGGATACTGCACTAATGGTCAAGTTATTAATGGTGATTGATTGCTCTGAGATGGGCAGAGTAACCAGTGTTAGCAGTAGTTCAAAAGGATAGCTTAAGCCAGATAAAAGTCAACAGATATTAGGGTCAATCAGCGCCAGTGTAGATATATCAGGCAGGCAACAGTTAACGGTGCAGTAATGCAAAGTGGGTGCAGTAATGTAGAGTGGGTGCAGTAATGCAGAGTGGGTCTTCTAAGTGATGGTAACACCATATAGTTCTCACAGTAATATGGTCATCTGTGGCTTGCTAGTCACACTGATTGTAAGGTCTCACTGTTTTGAAGTGTGTGTGTGTGGACTGGTCATTGGCTGCTGGTCCTGGGTTGCTAGAACAATTCTAGTTGGTAGGGATTCTTGGACGCTGTGGTTCCGGTCCTCTGCATGCCTAGAAGTGGTGCTTGGCACAGGAGATGCTCCACATGGAGCCGGCAAGGAGTGGCCTGGCTGTCTACTTCAGGTTTCTGGCTGGCGATGGACTTCGGGTTCACGGCAGTGGAATGGGGACTACGAGATGGTACAAAGCCTGAGCTAGCTAGCTGTGGTGGGCATGCGTGTGGCTTTCACCTACTGGTACCGTAGGTTTCTTTAGGGTAGGGTCGAACAAGGATGCTGTGCAGGCGATCAACACCCTTCTTATAAACACTGATGACATCATTGGTTGATAGGATGCCAGTGGCTGGAAGGTTGAAGTGGTGCTTAATAAAAACCTCTGGCTTTGTGTTACTCAAAGGCAGGCTTAATCCACCTGCTGGCTTATATACATTTTTGGGCAATTTTTAGCCATTTTGCCAAGGCAAACCTCACTGTTCCCAATAAGATAACAAAGGCACAGGACAGCTCTGACATTTCTGACATGATCAAAACACTTTCAATGGTTTGAAACAGAACAAAAGGGAGCAAAAAAATTAAAAGATCACTGTTAGGGTTCACAGCTAAAGTGTTGAAGGAAAGGTCCTTATGGTATGTATGATCCCCTTTCATTTATAGTGATGTAATATATCTATGGTTAATCCTGCAGTAGATTTAGATACTTAGCATGTACATGCTTACTTTTTTCTCTGTTGAAAACAAGTTTTTTCTCTGTTGAAAACAAAATGCTTTGCGTAAGGGTGTCACATTTTATACAGCGGGACAGTCTTGCTGTATGTCTGGCACTCAGAAAGTAGTACCGTGAAATTACTTCCAGCCTCCTTTGGAGGTGGATGGCAAGGCTTGCCTGCTCTCAGCTTCCTGTAGAGGATAACACCAGTCTCCAAGATGTAATGGATCTTTATTAAAGAGGAGAATTTGGCTTGCAGTCGCTCCCTGGGCAGATTGGCTGGCACAGAGGGATTTCATCAGTAGGCTTAGATTGCAGAATGTGAAATAAGATCTCACTGTAGACAATGTAGAGTGAATGTGAATTTGAGGCCTCAGCAGCTGCACACAGCTAGGGTATTAAACAAGATGGAGGTCGTACTGTCAGGACATTTCAGTCTAGCCAAGATCACAGGTGGTGTTTTATTTTTCGGAAAGTTTTGCTATTCTATTGTCCTTCACAGTATCATATACAGTAGTCTAAAGCACAGATTTTATTAAACTAAAGAAAAATCTAATTTTTTTAGACTTCTAGTTGTGAAGTCCTTTAATAAAATACTAATTCTGAGGTTTGTGTGAACAAAACAGCTTTCCTAGCTTTCCTAGATACTAAATTGTGTCTTCCAGAAAGATTGAGAATCATTTTTATTTGTTGTAAATACGGTAAAGAATTTGAATTTGTCGTCTGAAATAATAATTACCTGTATTCCAACAAGCGATTTCAATTGTTAGAGTGGACCTAACATCTCATATATTTTTTTAATGCTAAGGATGAAAAATCAGTAGCCCATTAAAAGATGAAATGGAAAAAAAACAGCTTTTTGCTGCAATACTCACCTTTAACTCAGAGCAGTCTCTTGTGGAGCTTTTTCTTCACCATTAGATGTCCTCAGTCTTCCAGGTGGAAGGACTGCCTATCTCATTCAACCCCCTTTTCTCAGTGCACAGGTCGTCATACACTCACCCCCTAGGGTGGCGTCATCACGTTGTCTGGGTACAGAAGATTACTACACTGAACAATTTATGTAAATGTCATCCCAAGTAAAAATGTCTACATCCTTTGCTGGAGAGGAGGAGAAACCCATGGCATCATCAGATCAACCAGAAGACCTTTGGGGAGAAGCATGTATGAATATATATATATTTTTTTATAAAGTCAGGGAGGGTACAGGGGTGCATGCTAAGTAATGTGTGCAAAGCTTAGTACACACTATCAGGTTTTTTTTGTTTTCCCAGTGGGTTGAATGAAAAAAAAGTGACAGCTCCAGTCGCTGTACTAACAATCCAATCTCCCCCACTGAGCTATTGTGTTTTGACAGGGGAACGCCCACAGCCCCCCCCCCCCCCCCCCACCAGAACACCTCGGTCAGCGCTCTCAGCCATTGGCTGAGAGTGCTGATCTTGATCTGGAGCAGGTCGGCTGCCGGTTTTCCAGCAGGCCTGTTCGAAAAACTGGCCAAGCCAGCTGCCATACACACAGGCCGAATGTTGTCCAGTTTTATAGTTAATTCTAGTTGGTAGGGATTCTTGGTCGCTGCGGTTTCGGTCCTCTGCATGCCTAGAGTTGGTGTTTGGCACAGGAGATCCTCCACATGGAGCCGGCAAGGAGCTGTCTGACCGTCTACTTCCGGTTTCCAGCTGGTGATGGACTTCCGGTTATGGGGGGCTATGAGATGGTACAAAGCCCAAGGTGACTAGCTGTGGTGGTGATGCGTGGGGCACGTACACCAACACAGAGCAGACCTCGCTGCTGTCTCTCACTTGTGCTACAAAATTACAGTATTGATTAATTTTGGGGAAGATGAGGAAATTCTTTTTCCTGCCTGCAGCAGATTGATGACATAATCTCAGCCTAGACGAGGTAATTTTGCTGAAGCTCAGGGACTGCTTTTATGTTGAAAGGTACATCATGTTTTGAAAATAAAACTGTTGCTGTGCATTGTAACATAAAATTAATGAAGGGTCCAACTTAACACCAGAAGCTTGAAGGAAAGAAATTAACTGTATAGTTTTTATGACACATTTGCTATATGTTGTGTGAAATGTCAGTAGCAATACTGTCTTTTTCTTTTCATGCACAGTCCCATAAATGTTTTTAGAGTGAAGTAAGTTGGCAGGAGTCAAAGCTTAGACCCAGAAAGTTGTAAGATGCCTAGCACATACAATGTGATGAAATCATCATTTTGCAGAGTGTAATTATTCTATTATGTTTCACAGACTTAGTTACGGTTGTGAGTCTGCAAACACTGTACTTCATTTTACTAACTTGAAGACATCCCTCGCTGTCTCTTTGAGCTAATATTCTAGTCTACAGTAACATTCTAACAATTGCATAGAACACATCGTCAATTAAAAAAAAAAAAAAAGAAATACAAGTTGTTCAGATATAAAACATATAAAACATTTGGAGTTGTTCCTTCACTTAGCACAGGGGTCCTCAAACTTTTTTAAAAAAAATATGAACTAATTCCTATGCACACATCTTATTTGTAAAAAAAAAAACAGGAAAAAAACAGTACAATATTTAAAATAAAGAACAATTGTAATCAATATGAACTTATCAGTATTTCACAGACTCCCCTCATTACAGAACCACTCCCAATCACAGACCCCCCTCCCCATCACAGACTCACCCCATAACAAAGCCCCCCATGACAGATCCCCCCATCACAAAGCCCCCCAACACAAACTCCTCTCCATCACAAAGCCCCACATAACAGATTCCCCCCATAACAGACTCCTCCATATCACATACTTCCCCCATCACAGACTTTCCCCATAACAGACTCCGCCATCACAGATCCCCCCATAACAGACTCCCCCATAATATACTCTTCCATCACAGATCCCCCCATATCAGTCCCCCCCCGCCATAGCACAGACTCCCCCATCACAGATCCCCCATAACAGACTCCGCCATCACAGATCCCCCATAACAGACTCCCCCATCACAGATCCCCCCATATCACAGATCCCCCATAACAGACTCCGCCATCACAGATCCCCCATAACAGACTCCCCATCACAGATCCCCCCATATCACAGATCTCCCCATCACAGATCCCCCATATCACAGACTCCCCCATAACAGACTACCCCATCACAGATCCCCCCATATCAGTCCCCCCCCCATAGCACAGACTCCCCCATCACAGATCCCCCCATATCACAGATCCCCCATAATAGACTCCCCCATCACAGACCTCCCCACAACAGACTCCCCATCACAGATCCCCCCATATCACAGATCTCCCATATCACAGACTCCACATATCACAGACACCCCCATCACAGATCCCCCATAACAGATCCCCCCATATCACAGATCTCCCCATCACAGATCCCCCATAACAGACTCCCCCTATCACAGACTCCCCCATATCACAGATCCCCCCATATCACAGATCTCCCCCATCCCATATCACAGACTCCCCCATCACAGATCCCCCATATCACAGATCTCCCCATATCACAGACTCCCCCATATCACAGATCCCCCCATAACAGACTCCCTATCACAGATCCCCCCATATCACAGATCTCCCCATATCACAGCTCTCCCCCATAACAGACTCCCCATATCACAGACTCCCCCATCACAGATCCCCCATATCACAGATCTCCCCATATCACAGACTCCCCCATAACAGACTCCTCCATAACAGACTCCCCCATATCACAGATCCCCCCATAACAGACTCCCCATCACAGATCCCCCCATATCACAGACTCCCCCATAACAGACTCCCCATAACACAGATCCCGCCATATCACAGATCTCCCCATCACAGATCCCCCCATAAAAGACTCCCCATCACATATCCCCCCCATATCACAGATCTCCCCATCACAGACCCCCCCCATATCACAGATCCCCCCATATCACAGATCCCCCATCACAGATCCCCCCCATATCACAGATCCCCCATATCACAGATTCCCCGTCACAGATCCCCCCCCCATATCACAGATCCCCCATATCATAGATCCCCCATCACAGACTCCCCATATCACAGATCCCCCCATATCACAGATCCCCCATCACAGACTTCCCATATCACAGATCCCCCCAATATCACAGATCCCCCCTATATCACAGATCCCCCCATATCACAGATCCCCCCCATATCACAGACTCCCCATATCACAGATCCCCCATCACAGATCCCCCCATATCACAGATCCCCATCACAGATCCCCCATATCACAGACTCCCCATCACAGACATATCAATATTACACTGCCGCCCCCTATAATATCACAGCACTCCCACTCAACACTTACCTGTATCACGCAGGACGCGAGGCATGGTAGGTCCGGACGGAGGGCGGGACTTTGGAAGTGAGGGGCAGGTGATTGGTTCCTGGGACCGCCCCGATGCCTAGTAACCAATCACCTGGTCCTTTGTCCGGGCCTGTCATGTTTCCCGTCCTGTGTGATGGAGGGAGCAGATGGCAGGGGGAGTGCTGCAGTGTTAAAGGGGCAGTCCGCGGGCCGGATAAAAAAACGCTGGAGGGCCGGATTCGGCCCGCGGGCCGTAGTTTGAGGACCCCTGACTTAGCATATGGTTAGGGAAAGAATTCATGTGGCATCTTATATTCCAATTCCATCTTGATGATCGGTTGTATTGTGGATGATACATTGATCTGCGTGTAGCTGTCATCTGTAGGGGGTGTCCAAAGGTGCAACTGACAGCAAAAAGCCTTACCTTCTTAAACTTTTAAATTATGCAACAACAGTTTTCTCATATATAAGTACCTTACAGTTTTTTTTTTTCAAGCAAACCTGTATTGCATTTTAAAGCCCATCTCCCAGTACCTCCTACCATACCCACACAGAACAAAAATACAACTGATTTTATCTAACTTGCATTTTCTGGAGTGCCACTGCCACCCAGACCCACCAACCTTATTGCCTTCCCTAAGTTTTGAGACATGATGACTTTGCCGCTTAAAGTCTTCGGACCTTGTAAGATGGTGGATTCATCAACATCATGTCCACATTTAGCATTATTAGGTAGAAAAGCCTCTTTTTTACACATTTTCACTGCTGCCTGACTATTCCTGATTTCATGGATCAAAAATAAACTGCGCTAAACTAGAAATGTGAATAATTGATGAAAAAAGTCTACATGCATAAAAAGCAAGAAAGTCCATATAGTGACCTGATATCTGAAGGATCCCTTAATCGTGGATAATTTCACCAAGAAATCGTGACAGTTCAGAGAAACACCTCCACCTCATAAAATGGCCGCTTACCAGCTCATAAGACCTCCTACTACGGGATCTCTAAAACACTTGTGGCTATATACCCAGCTAGGGCATTTGATCATCCAGGGAGATTATTAAGCCTCCACCACCCAATGGACTCGATCACAGGGAGGTTCCAAGAAAAGATAAAGCCTCCATAGTGTAAAATATCACCAGTAAAAAATGTCTTGGTGGAGAAAGGAGAAACCAATACTCAAATTCAAGCTTGGAAGATGGATACCTGAACCACCTTTCTAGCTGTTTCTGTGGAGCAGGCCTTTGGGCACAATGTACACCACTCTGGAGTGGAGGGGGATTGTGGGTTCCTTCCACCTTTCAGTCCTCGCCTTGGTTGGGAGATGACAGATAAGTGAACCATAAGTAGGTTGTATCACACCCGTCTGACTAATAGAACATGGCTGAGCTCCAACAACTGCCATCCCTTGGTCCAGAAAGCGCCCTTACTGCTCTCTGAGGCAAACTCACCGGGCAGGGGAATGGTAGCTGGCAAGGTTTTACCAGTTAGGAAGCCAGTCAAGGAAAGTCAAGCCCCAATAACAATGTGAAACTAAATCAAGAAGGGACACAAAAGAAACTTCTCTAGCTAATAAAGGTAGCAGCTTACATCTTGCGATATGTAATGTTTGTTAAAAGGTATTGTAAAGTTTCAAAATTTTTCACCTTAATACATTTTATGCATTAAGGTGAAAAACCTTCTTTGCTTCAGCGTCCCCCCAGACCCCCCCTTTTCCTTACCTGAGCCCATTCATTCCAGCCTTGCACAGAGAAGGTAACTATAACATGTTTGTTATTTTTACTTTAAAAAATCCTAACCTTTACAACCCCTTTAAGGATTAAAGTTTAAAATTGAATATGGATTCACTTTAACCTGAAAAATGAAAACTAATGCAACCACCACAGCTAAGGACTGGTGAGCTGAAAGAGATTACATTTATGTTCTTGAGTTTTATCTTTTTGTCATAAAATAACATGCTTGGCAAAAGCTTTGCTAGATTCAAAATAGCAACCAGTTAGGAAAAAAGTGTTTTCTAATGAGTGTGTTTTCTAATGAGTGTCAGACAGCTCCACATTGTTGAAAATCAGACAGGTGACCATGTTGTAAAAATATTCTCAGGAAGGTATATTTTTATCAAATTCCATCAAAATGGCCACATTCACTAAACCCATCTAAAGCCTTGTTAATGGCCTCCTTATGCTGCTTTTGAGAGTAATAAAATAAAACTTGTAAATGTTTGCTCTTATAAATGGAATAGGCTTTCATCATACCATTTCTTTAAACATGCAGCACTTTAAAGCTATACTTTGAAATACAATATATACATATCTGCTATTCCATAAGGAATACTGTGGTTTTAACATTGTTGCCCTACCGTATAAAGCAAACCAGTCTAAACAATCAGTGCAATACACTCGACCTGCTTTCTTTGATGTCTTGTTCTAAATATACTGTAAAGCAGGCCATACATGATCGAATTTCGAACAAATTTTCTTTTCAAAATCAGAAAGTTCTTTTTTTTTGTGATCCGATGATGCCACCATTGATTTTCGAAATTCGGCCGACCAAGCCTTCAATTTCACCTCATGTTGCTACAGAAAAGAATTTTCGTGGTCGGAAATCTTCTTTTCTCTCCGTAAATTTTTTTTTCTTATTACATTTCTCGCACAATTCTCCCATCATTGATTAGAAAATTGGTAGTTTTTCTAAAAATTTCCAACATGTCCGATTCCTCAAATTTGATTGCCGCACGAAAATTGGCCATTGCTGCAACCCACTAATGGAATGTCTCAACTAAAACAGGAGAAATTGGGAAGATTGACCTTACCAGCATAATTGTGCTGATAGGCAGATACGGGTTGATGTGGGACAAACTTAAGTGGTCTGCACAAAGCTCCTTGGGGGTGAATTGGAACACTGATTGTTAGTCAGGTCTGCTTGTCCAACATTGCATTGGTTGCTGACCTTACAAATGCTCTTCTGCTACGGTCTTCACCATCTGAGAATCATCTCTTCGTTGGATGCACCAGTCACTCCCCACTGTCTCTTCAAAGTAGGTTTGTGGCAAGCCATGGCTGTGGGATTCAGGTAGGTACACATCTGGAGTGGGGGAGAGAGGGTTAGTTTAGCTTGGGACAGTAAAGATAAGTAAAATTGGGCATACACTGAGCGAACTTAAACTGTTCATGATCAACCAGCTTAAATTTGCTTTGTGGGTGTCTCTGTCAGAACCCTCCTACCCTGCATCCTTTAACTACAAAATCAAAGAAGTTAAGCTGGGTACACATGGGCCGAAAATCATCAGAAAATGGTCAGTTCAGCAGGGACTGGCCAACTTTTGGCTTGTGTGCATAGCTGTCTGTTCCACAGAAGCTGGTGTCGAAACCGGCTTCTATTGAACGGGCATGCTGGAAAACCATCATCCGATCAGCACTGACAGCAAATGGCTACGAGCACAGATCAGTATGTACAGCAGGGGAGATAACTGCACTAGCATCACTTGTGTTAGTAGGGCGATCTCTTAATTTTTTTTTTTCAGCCCACTGGATTGAACAAAATAAAACTTCTAGTGTGTACCCTTCCTTAGGTTGAAAAGTGGCAGAATCCAATCAGGTGCAGCCATTGTTTGGTTATTCTGAGAACCACTGATGCCAATAGCTGGCAAGGGAGTTTCATTATTATGTGCCATATACCAGTATTTCACAAAAGTGAGTACACCCCTCACATTTTTGTAAATATTTTATTATATCTTTTCATGTGACAACACTGAAGAAATTACACTTTGTAATATGTAAAGTAGTGAGTGTACAGCTTGTATGACAGTGTAAATTTGCTGTCCCCTCAAAATAACTCAACACACAGCCATTAACGTCTAAACCGCTGGCAACAGAAGTGAAAATGTCCAAATTGGGCCAAAATGTCAATATTTTATGTGACCACCATTATTTTCCAGCACTGCCTTAACTCTCTTGGGCATGGAGTTCACCAGAGCTTCACAGGTTGCCACTGGATTCCTCTTTCACTCCTCCATGACGACATCACGGAGCTGGGTGATGTTAGAGACCTTGCACTCCTCCACCTTCTGTTTAAGGATGCCCCACAGATGCTCAATAGGGTTTAGGTCTGGAGACATACTCGGCTAGTCCATCACCTTTACACTCAGCTTCTTTAGCAAGGCAGTGGTCATCTTGGAAGTGTGTTTGGGGTCGTTATCATGTTGGAATACTGCCCCGCGGCCCAGTCTCCGAAGGGAGGGGATCATGCTCTGCTTCAGTATGTCACAGTACATGTTGGCATTCATGGTTCCCTCAATGAACTGTAACTCCCCAGTGCTGGTGTTCTGCCGAGAAAGTTCCGCTCGGCGGATAAGGACCCCCCTCTACTGCGCAGGCGCTGCGCCTGCACAGTAGGATCCGGCGGAAATAGCCAAAGGTGAATAGGTGACTATCAGCTGTACACGGCGCCTGTAAGAATGCCCCTCGCGGGCTCGCTTCGCTCGCCACGCTTTGGGCATGGCCTCGCTTCGCTCGGCTCTTTTTTATTCCCCCCTCTAGGTCCACTTGGATGGTGGGGAAGGAACCTGGACCTAGGGCGCAGCTGATTGAAGATTTTGACCTTCGGCTATCTCCGGTGGCTGATAGTAGTTCGTACTGCGCAGGCGCTGCGCCTGCATAGTACAGGGGAGGTCCTTATTCGCCGAGGGAACTTGCTCGGCAAGACACCGGCAGCACTCATGCAGCCCTAGATCATTACACTCCCAACACCATGCTTGACTGTAGGCAAGACACACTTGTCTTTGTACTCCTTACCTTGTTGCAGCCACACATGCTTAACACCATCTGAACCAAATAAGTTTATCTTGGTCTCATCAGACCACAGGATACGGTTCCAGTAATCCATGTCCTTAGTCTGCTTGTCTTCAGCAAACTGTTTGCGGGCTTTCTTGTGCATTATCTTTAGAAGAGGCTTCCTTCTGGGACGACAGCCATGCAGACTAATTTGATGCAGTGTGCAGCGTATAGTCTGAGCACTAACAGGCTGTCCCCCCCTTCAACCTCTGCAGCAATGCTGGCAGCACTCATATGTGTATATCTCAAAGACAAGCTCTGGATTTGACGCTGAGCATGTGCAATAAACTTCTTTGGTCGACCATGAAGAGGCCTGTTCTGAGTGGAACCATCTTTATGTAGAGCAACAATTCTTTTTTTAGGTCCTAACGGAGTTCTTTGCCATGAGGTGCAATGTTAACTTCCAGTGACCAGTATGAGAGAATGAGAGCGATAACACCAAATTTAACACACCTGCTCCCCATTCACACCTGAGACCTTGTGACACTAACGAGTCACATGACACCAGGGAGGTAAAATGGCTAATTGGGCCCAATTTGAACATTTTCACTTAGGGGTGTACTCACTTTTGTTGCCAGCGAGTTATTTTGAGGGGGACAGCAAATTTACACCGTTATACAAGCTGTACACTCACTACTTTACATTGTAGCAAAGTGTCATTTCTTCAGTGTTGTCACATGAAAAGATATAATAAAATATTTACAAAAATGTAAGGGGTGTACTCACTTTTGTGAAATACTGGTATATGGCACATAATAATGAAACTCCCTTGCCAGCTATTGGCATCAGTGGTTCTCAGAATAACCAAACAATGGCTGCACCTGATTGGATTCTGCCATGTAATAAAATATTTACAAAAATGTTAGGGGTGTACTCACGTTTGTGAGATACTGTAGCATGGATAGATGGAGGAATCTGTTGGTATATTTTTCCATTCAGCCTACAAAAAAATCTATTAGCTTATGGCCAGCTTAAGTAAGTAAAGCGCACTTATTTTTTGAGGCAGCAGTTAAAATGCTGATTTGCTTCCCGATAGGAACAGCTCAACAGAGGCAAAACTTTGGAAGTTCCCTCATCATTATGAAAAATATTCAGCTATGTGCCAGAAACGTACAGTGATTTAGTTATTGCGTCTGGCTAGTTGATTTCATTTTAATTATATTTATAAATAAAATAAAGTAA
The DNA here is from genome assembly GCA_037952925.1 of Lithobates clamitans. NCBI lineage: Eukaryota > Metazoa > Chordata > Amphibia > Anura > Ranidae > Lithobates > Lithobates clamitans. The sequence goes on along the minus strand of JBBGZY010000573.1, from coordinate 2,601,923 downwards.
AAAAAACATCAAACAAGAGTTTAATTTCCCTTGTCTCCTTTGTTGTATGTCACAGAGAGTGCAAAGGGGAAAGGTTGTTTACAGCGCGCTACTCCCATTGTCATAGGAGTCAAAACAGGCAAATGTTAGCTTTGTGCATGATTGCAGATTGATAGGTGAGCCAACTACACTGCAAAGACTGTTTACAATATTAGCTCTAAAAGTGAGGGGGAAGCGCCTCATTACATCGCTAATCAGGGACAGTAATGAGAGGAAGATCAAAATCAAAAAAGCTTTCATGGAAGACAATCAGTTTACGGATTCACCTTCCTGTGATTCTTACTCTACACCCTCCTACTTACTGGAGAGTGGTGGGATGTGACAAATTTTACTATGTCTCCTTGATCTCTGTAAAATATCAGTTTTGCAATAAAAAAAAAAAATGGAACCATTGTTTTGTCTACGGCCTGAAGCTGAACTCCAAGCCGAATTAACCGAGCCTCTTTTTGAGATTTGTTGTTTACAAGTTAAAAAATGTTTTATTTGCTAGAAAATTACTTAGAACCCCTAAACATTATACATTTTTTTTCTAACACCCTAGAGAAAAAAATGGTGGTTGTTGCAATACTTTCTGTCACACCGTATTTGCGCAGCGGTCTTACAAGCGCACTTTTTTTGGAAAAAAATACACTTTTTTGAATTAAAAAAATAAGACAATGTTACATCGAAAAAATTGATACCCAACATGTCACGCTTCAAAATTGCGCCCGCTCGTGGAATGGCGACAAACTTTTACCCTTAAAAACCTCCATAGGCGACATTTTAAAAATTCTACAGGTTGCATGGTTTGCGTTACAGAGGAGAGCTAGAATTATCGCTCTCGCTCTACCGATCGCGGTGATACCTCACATGTGTGGGTTGAACACCGTTTTTATATGCAGGCCCTACTCACATATGCGTTCGCTTCTGCACAAATTTTTTTTTTTTCTTATTTATTTTACCTTTTATTTTTTATTTTTACACTGTTTTTAAAAAAAAGTGTCACTTTTATTCCTATTACAAGGAATGTAAACATTTCTTGTGATAGAAAAAAAGCATGACAGAACCTCTTAAATATGAGATCTGGGGTCAAAAAGACCTCAGATCTCATATTTACACTAAAATGCTATAAAAAAAAAAATTGTCATTTATAAAATACATTTAAAAAAATGGCCCTTTAAGAGCTATGGGCGGAAGCGACATTTTGACGTCGCTTCCGCCCTGCATTGTTATGGAGATGAGTGAGGGGAAGATGGCCCCCACCCGTCTCCATAACAATGCAGGGCAGAAGTGATATCAAAATGTCAATTCCGCCCATCAAGGGTGAATATCCGATCGCCTACCGACGGCGGAGGGAACCGGAGCGCATCGGGAGCCCTCTCCCGCGGCCGATAAAAGTGATCTTGCGGCGAATCCGGACCGCTCAATGAAGAAGAGGATAGCTGCTGCCATAACAACAATACTCCTCTTCAAAGTACCGACATATAATGACGGTGGGCGGCCTGGAAGTGGTTATCACTCAGAGACTAAGACTCAAGTTTTTTTTTTTTTTCTTTGATGCAAACAGAGTAAGTTCCTGAATTTGACCTGGTATCAACCTGTACAAGTCCACTTGTACAGCAGAGCCCAAGCTGGGAGAAAGAATAGCAGCACAAGGAGTCAATCAGTTGTGCTGCAGTGTTCATGTGCTAACAAGGACCATGCTGATAGGAGGAGCATTGTGACAGAGGGGTTAGCTCAACAGGCTACTGCAACTCCATTCACTGTCCAATTACAGGTTGGGGGGGGGGGGACTTGTAAATGTTACCTATTTACAACTGAGGAATATGAAGTCTCCAGACCTGCCAGACAAAGCTGTGCTGTGTGGCAGAGCTGTGTAAATTCCAGAACTGGATGTACAGCAATACCTATCCTTTGGCAGGTAAAATGGCTTGCATATGCAGTATATATTCCATCTGTTTTCCTGGAGATTACTTTGAATTTAATGTTATGTGATATTTATACAGTAACTCCCAAATATTTGTCTTTTAGAGGCCCAGTTTCTCTGTTTGGACTCACATCCCTCTGTCCTATGGTTCCCACAATGTTAATTCAAGGCCCCTTTAGCCTCTTCCTCACAGTGTGGACTTCGGCTGCGTTTCGCTTGCTCAGCTGAGATTTGTCCGCTAATCCCCCTTGAGCTGGTAGATGGCTGGTCTGTGTCTGCTCTGCTTCTGCAGAGTGGACACAGACACAGACCGCTCCCCTCTATGAGTGGCTGAATGTAAACGGACTGCCTGTCAGTTTACACCCAACTGTCATCCGATCTGCTAGACAGATAGGGAATGGATCCCCATTTGTCTGTTTTTAGTGGATCGAATTGGATGTTGGTGGGTGTAAACGGACACAAGTCCGTTTACAACCGCTGCTCCATAGAGGGTAACGGAGAGTCCAATCGGGTCCGTCTGAAAATTTTACAGCATTGTCACCCTATTACATAAAATGGAAGAATACCAGATCTACTGGCAGGATGAACAGGTAATAAACCTATTATACAGGGTGGCAGTAGATGGATCGAAATTCAGACGGTTCAGCAGGGACTGGCCAAATGTCAATCCATCTATGAATGTTCTCACTTGAGAAATGTTGATCTAAAGATCAACTTCTCTTGAACAAGGAATGTTGGAAAATTTTCATTTGATCAGCGCCTGCAGCCAATCGATCGCAACGCTGATTAGTGTATCTGACAGCGGAAACGTTCCCGGTGTCAGAATACAGTAGCAAAGCAAGGAGGTTTCCTCCATTGTGTGGATGGGGGAATCCTTTTATTTTTCTGTCATCCTGCTGATCCAAAAAAATGATCCATCCATGTCCAGCCTTATGCTAGGGACAGCCAGCATCATATATGTAACTATTATATTTATTACTGTAAATATCAGTGCATTTTCCATATGCCAAATTGACAATGCCATCATGCATGTTTTATGTGTTGTTGTGTCAGCTGTGGCAAATCACTTTAAAAGCGATATGTGACAGCGTCTAATAATATCTGATAGCATGTCTCAAAATAATCAAGCGTGTGTGTCAATATTCTAAGTAAAAAATTGTTCTAAAATGTACATCCTTACCACAGCCGTGTAAATACTGTAGCGAGGAGGGGCAGATAGTGAAGAGCACCGCAGGAGGGAGAGAAGAGGTAGATATGTATGGACAGAAAGTGCACCACTATCATTCAATCAATTAATGAATTGTCATGCAAATCTTTTGTTTAAATGGCTAAACAAGTATGCACATTGGCGTGTTTTTCCCTGTTCTCCAATCCTTGTAGGCTCAATTCACAAAGTCAACAAACCAGGATAAGTATCCTTACTAAAAAAAAAAAAAGTATTTTCTGTTGACGCAAATGAAATCTGAAAATTATAATCACATGGCTAAAAATAGAGTTCCCTTTAGGATGGTTTAAACACTTTTTGAATTGACCCTCATATTTTACCACTTGCCTACTGGGCACTTTCACCCCCTTCCTGCTCAGGCAAATTTTCAGCTTTCAGCGCTGTCGCGCTTTGAATGACAATTGCGCTGTCATGCAATGTTGTACCCAAACTAAAATTTGATCATTTTTTTGAGACACATAGAGCTTTCTTTTGGTGGTATTTAATCACCACTGGGTTTTTTATTTTTTTTTAAAGATTTTAAAAAGACTGAAAATTTTGAAAAAAAAAAATCTTAGTTTCTGTTATAACATTTTGTAAATAATACATTATTCTCCTGCACTGATGTGTGCTGATGAGGCTGCACTGATGGGCACTGATAGGCTGCACTAATGGGCACTGATAGATGGCACTGATGGGCACTGATAGATGGCACTGATGGGCGCTGATAGATGGCACTTATGGGCACTGATAGGCGGCACTTATGGGCACTGATAGGTGGCACTGATGGGCAATGATTGGCAGCACTGCTGGCCCGCACTGATGGGCCCCTGAGGTACAGATGGGCCCTGAAAGTGACTGGCATCACTGATGGTCACTGACTGGCATCAATAATGGGCGCTGATTGGCATCACTGTTGGGGCTGCATTGATAATCAGGGCACTGATAATTAGTGCCCTGATTATCTGTCCAGATCTCCCCTGTGAGGAAATGCCTCTGATTGGCTCTCCTCTCTTCACATGCTGTCAGTGTGAGGAAAGGAATGCCAATGACTGGCCTTTCCTTGTTTACATGTAATCAGCTGTGATGGGACACATAAAGAGCCTCATCATTGGCTCTTTACTGAGATTGGTGATGCACAGTGTTCCAGGGACAGAGCGTAGCACCGATTGCCACGCTGATGTCATATGAAAGGAATGAGAGAGCCGCTGCCCACCTATCTAGGAGTTGGTTAAAGCAGTATTAAACCCGAAACCAATCATTAGATGTGGTGGCTGCATTAGTTACCTTTTTTTTATGTGAATAAACAAAAACTGATCATTGTAAGCAGCCCTGTCAGTGGAAAATGGTTTGTCTTAACATGCTTAACTGATACTTTTGCAGGACAGCTTGTTCTGTTGAAAAGCTACAGACTTAAGGGTCAAACATGTTAAGAATATCTGACGAATGATCGTCCGTTTTTTTTTTTCATGCTAGTCTCCATATCGAAAATATGGTTACTTAATTTATGAAAATTCTCGTATGACAGAATACTTCGGAAGTGTTGTAATGTATTGTAGTAGACATGTGCAATTCGTTTTGTTCTGAATTCGTTTTTTAACTAATTTAGACAAATTCATTAAATTCATTAATTCGGAAATAACCGAACTAACGAAAACCCGTTTAACGAATATTACAGATTATGTGTAAATTAGAATATTTCGTAAATTTGTAAATTCAGAAATTTGAAAATTCGGAAATTCGAAATTCAAAAACCCGAAAACCCGAAAATTCAAAAATCTAAAGTAATATCTAACTAATAAAACCTTAACTATTACTAACTATTAAATTATAGGTATTGTAATTTCCTTACAAATTTGGCTGTTAGTGAACATAACGAATACGAATTTCTCAGAAGTTACGAATTATCCGAAATAACGAATGCTGTATCTAAACTAATGGAATGTAACGAATTAAAGTGGATGTAAACCCCAATTTTTTTTTTTTTTTAATTTAGGCTTGTAACTTGTACAGTGTAGGATTTCATGTTATCTGTGTTAGTCTTGCCACGAAGAGTTAATGCAGCTCTGAGCAATCCTCTTATCTTTTCTCAGTGAGCTAAAAATGGACAGACAGAGAAATACCAGTCAGTTCTTCCCCCTTGCTGTGAGTGACGGGTGATGTACATATCTCATGCACGAGCCTTAGAGAGGCATTCTGTGTAATTCTCATCCTCTCCTCCTTTCTTCTCCAGCTCTCCCAGGATTGGCTGCTCCACACCTCAGCATGATTGGGCATGCTGAAGTCATGTGGTGACCTGTCTGGGTTTTGACTGGATGTTAGAGATCATAGCAGAAGTTCATTGTAAGAAATACACAGGAGAAAATGCATATTGACAAGGGGAGTGTAGAGGTGGGCGGGGAGTCTACTGACATCACGACTCCACCCACCGAGCTCCAGACAACAGACCCACCCACAGAATCTGCAGTTTTTCGAGTCTCATAACAGACAGAGGGGAGACATTTGACAGGTAAAGATACATGCAGGAGGCATGTATATCATCATAGATAACCCCTATGGCAGTAGTTTAGAAAGGATGACATTGGGTTTACATCCACTTTAATAATAATAAATAACAATAATAATAATAAAAACTTTTTATTATTATTATTATTATTATTTATTATTAATTCAGTATTCCGTTCCATTTGTTTAGATGTGGCATTCGTTATTTTGGGTAATTCGTAACTTCGGATAAATTCGTATTCGTTACGTTCACTAACATCCGAATTTGAAATGAAATCCCAATTCCTATATTTTAATAGTTAGTTATTATTAGTTTGTTAGTCAGTTATTCTTTCGAATTTTCAGATTTTCTAATTTACTAATTGCGATCATAACAAATGACCCAAAAAACGGAAAAAAACAAAAACAAACAAATTTTTCGGCAGTGCACATGTCTATATTGTAGTGTATTTGTAATGTATTTACAGACGAAAACTGTACTGATTAACCACTAGCCAACCAGCGGAAATCAAGATAAACTGGGACAGGACGGCTCATTCCCGCAAATTGCATAGCTGTACATCTGCCCTTTAAACAGCTATAGCAGGCGTGCATGTAGCTGGCGGGCATGATGCGCGTGGCTAGCGGGCGCGATGTCCACCGGCCACCCGCGATCATGAGCACGAGAGCCAGAACGGGGATTTGTGTGTGTGTAAACACACAAATCCCCGCTCTGACAGGAGAGGAGAGACAGATTGTTTGTTCCTACTAAATAGTAACAGCGATCTGTCTCCTCCTCTAGTCAGTCCCATCCTCCCACAGTTAGAAACACACATGAGGGAACACAGTTAACCCCTTGATCGCCCCCTAGTGTTAACTCCTTCCCTACCAGTGACATTTACACAGTAATCAGTGCATTTTTATAGCACTGATCACTGTATAAATGTCAATGGTCCCAAAAATGTGACAAAAGTGTCTAATCTGTCTGCTGCAATGTCGCAGTCCAACTAAAATTCGCAGATCGCCGCCATTACTAGTAAAAAAAATAATAATAAAAATGCCATAAGAATGCCATAAATGTATTCCCTATTTTGTAGACGCTATTTTGCACATACCAATCTATTTACGCTTATTGTGGTTTTTTTTTACTAAATATACGTAGAAGAATATATATATTGGCCTAATTTCTTTTTTTTTTTTGGGGGGGGGGGGGATATTTATTATAGCAAAAAGTATAAAATATTGTTTTTTTTCTATAGTGTAAAAAATAAAAACCGCAGAGGTGATCAAATACCACCCAAAGAAAGCTCTATTTGTGGGAAAACAAGGATGTCAATTTTGCTTGGGTACAGTATTGCACGACCGCGCAATTGTCAGTTAAAGCAATGCAGTGCCGTATCGCAAAAATTGGTCTGGTCAATAACCACTTCCCACCCGGCCTATAGCAGATTGACGGCCAGGAAGTGGTTCTGTTATCCTGACTGGGCGTCATATGACGTCCAACAGGATAACATGCCGGCGCGTGCCTGCTGGTGCTGTGTGTCACTCTGACACACTGCATCTCTGATCGTAGTAAGGAGCCTCTGACGAGCCTCTGACGTGATCAGCTGTGACCAATCACAGCTGATCATCGCATGAACCAGGAAGTGCCGGTAAACGACTTTCCTTGGCTCGCGCTGACAGGGAGAGCAAATTGATTATCAGCACAGCCCCCATCAAATGTGCCAATCAGCTGCCAATCAGTGCCCAATAGCTGCCAGTCTGTGCCCCATCAAATACGCCAGCCAGTGCCCATAACAGTGCCAATCAATGCCCATAACAGTGCCAATCAGTGCCCATAACAGTGCCAATCACTGCCCCATCAGTAATGCCTGTCAGTGCCCTTCAGATGCCAATCACTAATGCCTGTCAGTAGCTCCTCATCAGTGCTGCCTATCAGTGACCATCAGTGCCACCTATCAGTGCCCATCAGTGCCGCCTATCAGTGCCCATCGGTGCCGCCTATCAGTGCCACATATTAGTGCCCATCAGTGCCGCCTATCAGTGCCCATCAGTGCCCATCAGTTCTGCCTATCAGTGCACATCAGTGCCGCCTATCAGTGCCCATCAGTGCTGCATATCAGTGTAGCCTATCGGTGCCCATCAGTGCTGCATATCAGTGCCGCCTATCAGTGCCCATCAATTCTACATATCATTGCCTCCTCATCAGTGCCCAACAGTGCCACCTCATCAGTGCCCAACAGTGCCGCCTCATCAGTGCCCATCAGTGCAGCCACATCAGTGCCCATCGGTGATGGAGAAAACAAAATGTTATAACAGAAATGAAGAAAAGCTTTTTTTTTCTAAAATTTCTGTCTTTTTTATTTTGTTTAGCAAAAAATAAAAACCCCAGAGGTAATGAAATACCACCAAAAGAAAGCTCTATTTGTTGTATGACCGCGCAATTGTCATTCAAAGTTTGACAGCGTTGAAAGCTGAAATTTGTCCTGGGCAGGAAGGGGCGAAAGTGCCCGGTATTGAAGTAGTTAGGGGGAAAATCTTTTCCGGGGCTAAATTTTAAACTAAAATTGCACGGTCTGGTATCATACGAGAAAAATTTTCGTGTTTGTTCCTTCAGATAATTTTGGATAAACTGTTGTGATTGGCTCTGGAAAACTGTGTCCTAACCTTCAGATTATCGTAAAATCATTCCGAAAGCAGTATTTTTGGTACGTTTTTCTGATCATGTGTACTAGGCTTTACTGGCCAGATCACCAGATGAAAATAAAGGAAAGAAAGCCTAAAAAAGAAAACAAATGCAGCCATCACATCTAATGCCCCGTACACACGATCGGACTTTCCGACCACAAAACCGTGGATTTTTGTTCAAAGGTTGTTGGCTCCAACTTGTCTTGCATACACACGGTCACACAAGTTGGTCAACAATTATGAACGTAGTGACGTACAAGACGTACGTGATATCTCCATTACGAACGCCAGTTTTACAAGACCGAGCGCTTCCGGCTTGTACTTGATTCCGAGCATGAGTGGACTTTTGTCCAATGGACTTGTGTACATACGCTCGGAAAGTCCGACAACAAAAATTTGTTTGGCGGAAAATTTGAGAACCTGCAAGCCAACATTTGTTGGCGGAAAGTCCAACAACAAATGTTCGATGGAGCATACACACGGTCGGACTTTCCGCCAACAAGCTCTTGGTAAGCTGCAATATAATTCTTTTGGGTATAATACTGCTTTAAGAATCAAATTCACTGCAAACTTTTCAGTTGCTAATTTGGCTCAGTGTATGACTTACAAATGTCTTTCTGAAAACCACAGTATTTTTACAATCTGACTTTAATCACGACACAAGAAATTGTGTGTATATAATGAATATCTCTGCTGTTTTGGCAGGACAAATACATTATTACCACTGCTTTCTGAGCAATTTTCCACCCCTTGAATTCAGCTGTGTAAAGGACCTACCTTGTATTTGACACACCCCTACAAACACTGGATCTTGGTATGGGACCATGTCAGGGTTAGCTTGGATGTTTGTTGAGGGCTTCCGCTTGACTTTCTCTGTTCTAGAAAACAAGTCAAACATCAGATGCTCCCAGCACAGCACCCCATGCTTCTGACTTTTAGCTGACACATAAATAGAACTCAGTAGGATATAGGCTACCATCAGACAATGGTGTCCTGATCCTGTTTTGTATCGTAAGTTTGCCTTTATGCATAACAGACCCGCTGTATTTTAAGCCAAGGAATTCTATAAACAAATGTAATTAAAAGCCAGGTCTATTTATAGGAATTGACAATTCATGTTCTATAATCCCCTAAAGTATTTTTTTTTTTTTTTTTACTGTAGATGTTTTTTCAGTAAGAACTAGTTCCTACTTCTAGGGTTAGTGTTACTAGATTTGTTTTTAGCTTTACTCAGACACATAGGTGAGATATTGATAACTGATGTAATCTCTTTTTCCAATACGATGTGATATTGCAACCAATATGTTACTAGTCTCAGAAATTTGCCTAACGTCCCATCCCCTTTGTGTCAGGCAGCATTCACACTTGAGCTGAGTTTCTTTGGTCATTTTTAGTGGCTTATTTGTGTTTGTACAAGCGTTTTTTAAGATTTTTTGCAGATGTTTTTTTAAATTGTTCCAATTTTTTTTTAAGCCAATGGAGCCCTAGTTACTAGCAGAAACATTTAATAAGTGCATTTGTACATTTTTTAATGCATTTTGCAGGCATTCCCATTGAAGTTTATCAGAGCCAAAAATGCTTGAAGCTTATAGCTCAAAAGAAGTTCATGTGCTTTTTTAAGCTACATGCTTCAAGGTGTGAACATCCACAATTAAAAACCACATACCTCCCAACTTTCTGAGATGGGAATGAGGGACACCGATAAGCAAAAGTATTAATAGGATGCGCCCCCTTACCACACCCCCTTACAAGGAGAATCAATGCGCAAAAAATGGTTGGGTAAACCCACAACCCACAAGAGGGACATTGTTCCAAATCAGGACGGTGGGAGAGAGTCAACACATCCAGAAGTTCTACAGTCTGAGAGGACTGTGAGCAGTAGGCAGGAGGGCTAGTGAGAGAGGCAGCTGCAGCCAGGCCGGCTGGCAGTGCCTGAAGAGGTGGTTCTGGGATCAGTAGCCACAGGAATATAAGCTGGACACTGAACTTTGCTACACTACCAAAGGGGCCCATGGTCCCTGCCTGTAAAGGGCTTTTGCTTCAAAATCTGACTGCTGCATTTTTGTTGGATTAACCATCAGTGTGTAAGCTGGGATATCTGCAAGCAAGTTTGCTGGAGGAAGCAGTGGAGTATAAGTAGGGTTTATATAGGAAAGTTATCCCTCAAGAGTTGTTCTTACCAATTGGGCATCCCATAATAGCCTTATCCCAATCCAAGGTTTTATCCCCTCAATGAAATACAAAGCAAAGTACTGGACTGTTTTCTGACTCTGGGAAACTGTGGAAATGAGGTGTGCCTGGCTGTGCAGGGTGGGGGATCCCAGTTCACCAGCAGCTCCTACGTGGGGAAGAATCGAGAATGTGTGGGTGTGTGGGTGTGTATTGCAGAGCTTACAACTGGAACTTTTTCCTGAACTCCAACTGTCCAATGGTGTGGTTCATTGGCTGATAGATGGGCACTTTATTACAAAAAAAACAATGAGTGGGTATCTCCAAAATTCCTAAATCAGAGGAAAGTCCTAATAAAAATTGATAAAAATAATAGAAATAACCCTACATTAAAATGTAGATATTGTCAAAATGAAAAATCCATATATATTTATTTCAACTGTAAATATAAATTATTTCTAGCCTACTCCTACTTCTAATTCACAGAGCCTGCCTTCTGAACTACAAATGTGCAGAAAAGAGTTTCAAGAGGCTGAGTCAATACAGAAATCATAATTTTCAGGCAAGAAGGTACCATGGGATATGTAGTCCTTTAAAATTGAAAGTAAATGGTAGAGGAGAATTGATTGTTTAGTCTTTGGGAGTAACTCCTGTAGGAAACCTGTAAGAAGCCTGGAGCCTTCTATTGTTTACCTCTCCTTCTGAAAACGCTCAAAGCCTGGCTGTCATTCTAACCAAATATTGTTAGTCTGATCTAAGAAATTGACCAGGACCAATCATCCATATTAGGGGCTCCGATCAGAGTTAAAGCAAGGCAACTAGCAAAGAGGTCATCAATGGCAGCAACCAAGTTTCACTCAGCACAGGTTTTCTTTAAGATTTGGCATGAAGGAAGCCCTTTATTTATATAGTTATTTACTAGTCCAAGTGGTGGAATTATGACTTTTTGGAAACAAAGAAAAGGTTGATTTGCATTAAGCAAGCAATTTTTCTGTTGTATTTTTATTAGGTCAGTCCAAGCACTGTTTTCAAGGCCAACGGCTTTCACATTCTTGTGCCAGTTGTTTAAATAAACATGCACAACCAAAGAAAAAATAATAAATATGTAATGTCAAAATATATAAACTGTCATACATGCTGCTACAGAATCAGGTGTTTCCTTTGGAACACAGATTTTAAATTATCTTAGCAACTGTAGAACAGTATTTATGGAATCGCCTCCTAGGAATTTATTTTAAAATGCAAAATTTGAAATATGACAGTTCAGTCAGATGAAGAAGCCTGCAGACTGATCCTAGGTTCAATGTCAGAACAACAAGTCAAACAAATGCCTTTCATAATATTTACTGCTGTACAACTGTTTAGACAAAGGCAGGATAACACCTCTAGGATGGGTCTTGGTCTTGTTTCTTTGGATTACCATTTGTCTTGGCAGGTCCCCAAGCCTGAGGCTTCCCCAGACTGCAATTCTGTCTGGTCACATCAGCTGTCATTAACCCCATGCTGAGAGCAGCTTAGATATTTTCCTGCTGACATTTAGCCCAGTGGAGAGCTGGGATGTAGGAGAGCTGGGATGTAGCAAAGCTGGACCAGAAATTGGAACGGACAGTACAAGCCCAGTTTCCACAAAATACACAGCCATTGATGGGCCAAGTTTAGGGAATTAATTACTTGTCCAATTTGCTAGAGGCTCGGCATTCTAACTGCTTCCCCAATGGCCAATTGCCTGTCTTTGATTTCACAGAGTTCGCACCGTGTATGACATTTTTGAATATTTGTCAGATACTTTTTTTTTCAGGTCTCCTTTTTTTACAGCCAACAGAGTCTCAGATGAGCTGCATGGCAGGTTGCCGCCCTTATGTTTTTCACTAACACTCTATTCAGAACCGCTGTTGAAAGTAAAACCTATATTTCTTAGGGAGATGACAGCCAGATTTTCTTACAAGAACATTTGTGTTTGGGAGCCAAACCTCAGTTGTCCATATTTTTATGAAGATAAAAAGTGTTTGTAATAAATGAGAAATCTGTAATACGCATATTTTAGAGCACATTGTTTGTAAGGTTTAAAAAAAGGGAAACAATAAATAAAATGTTGTATATTACAAATTACTCTGCAAGGAACATACCGTACTTTACATGATTTTAATATCATTTATTTCAGTGGGCATGGAAGCATTAAAACATTTGGGTTATAGAAAACCATCTTCCAAAGCCTACATGTAAAGCGCCTGTCTTAACTATAACACTGTAACCTGTATTAGAGGATTAGTAGACCGGATCCCTTTTTGGGCAATGTTTCAACTTTTCTTGCCTCCCTATTTGTCCCATCACAATCTGTAGACTATTTATAGACAAGGGGTATAATAATCATTAAACAGGTAGAAAGGTAATACAATTTACAGAATTCTGTGCAGTTCACTGTGGAATGAGCACACAACTCTACATATGTAGGAGGCCAGTAGGAATGTATTTCCTGAAGCCTGTGCTGTGTAATATCCTTTCTCTCTCTCTGCTTCCTGAATCACCAGTCATATTCAGATTTCCAAGACAGACTTAAATTAGGATGCCTAGACAGAAAAGTGAACTATGCATTATATAGGCTATCATCCCTAATGTATCTTATAGGACAACTATACTTTTAGTGAATATGTCCTTTAATGACTTTTCCCACTACCCTGACAGCAGCCCATCTGGAATAATACTCACCTTCCTCCCTAATGCAGCTAACATTTGTACAACATGGTCCTGCACAGCTCCTCTTCATGTTGTTCATGCACTTTGCAGCCCTCTTCATTCCTATGGGTAAGTCGTATTCATGCCAATCTCCTGTGGTTTCTTGGAGTATGGCTTACCTATTAGCCTGGATGATCTGTACTATTGGGGGTGGGAACAATTATTAAGTACCTCTAATGTTTATGGTTTAATTTTCCTTTATAACTGGAGTGAACCTAATTGTGGCATTCTCAGCTAAGGTGATCCGACCAGCTACAGATCTCTCCACAAGGCTACATCAAGGCTGTTCTGAGTACACTTGCTGTAAGGCCTGGAGTAGCCCCTAAGAATTCTGAAATCACCCATAAAGAATCTATAGTATGAATCTATAGTAAGATAACATTATATCTGACATGGCCTGCCTTTCCTTGACCACTGCTCCTACAACAATCAGAGGGCAGATGGGACTAAGGAAGCAGTAGTATTCTATCTTTATTCTCTTTATGCATTCATTAGGTTTGAAAATAAATAAATAATTGCTAAAATTTTTCAGTCCTTTTGTAGAAATCTTTCACTCCTTTATCCAGCTTTAATTTTGCAGTTATTTCAAGACTTCTAAAACAGCAACAAACTCTTTATGCATTTTCCTGGCAGAACCTCGGCTGCTAGTGAGGAGGCAGAAATGAAATGACATCCAGGTTCAGGCAGTGAGAAAGTGATGCCCTAGGAGAGGGTGAGTTAAGATTTATTGAGACATGGGTGTGGACAGAGTGGGATCAAGTTGTGGTCAGTTTAAGTGAAAACTGTTCTGACATACAACTACTACTACTGCTAAGATCAGAAGAAAAACACAAACGCCTGTATACACTAGCCATAAATGTATTTGGCTATCAGCATCATGCAGACGTTCTCCTCAAATATTTTTAGGGCTCTTGGACGTCCATTGTTTGCCTGCTTTTCACATATCCAGCATAGCTAAGCAAATTTGTGGTCATTGCGATCTAAAATCGAGTACACACCAGCAGAATGTCCGACAGAACAAGTCTGACGGAAGCTTTTCATCGTCTATTCCGATCGTGTGTATGTCTCACCTGACTTTTTTTTTAGAAAATTCTGACGGACCTAGAGATGGAACATTTTCTAAATATTTCCGACGGAACCAATTCCTATCGGGAAAACCGCTCGTCTTTATGCTGTTCTGACGGACCAAAAACGACGCACACTCTGAAGCAAATACGAGACGGAAGCTATTGGCTACTGGTTATTGAACCTCCTTTTTCTAGTCCCGTTGTACGTGTTGTAAGTCACCTCCTTCTGAACCGTCGGACTTTGGTGTGAAAGTGTGTATGCAAGACCGGCAAAACCAGTTGTGTGTAAGCGGCATAAAACTCTTACATTGTGACACAATGGATTCACGTGTCCTTTTTATCATGGGTGCAGGCAACCCAAAAACACACCAGAAACGCACAGCAAAGGCACCTGAAACACAGCAAAATTGCAAAATACACATGTGTTTTTACCGTAATTTTCCTACAGGGCAGTGTGAAAGTACCCTTAGATTTCCTGGAACAGTCCCAGTCTTAATGGGTTAAATTATGTGCCAAGGCAAAAAAGAACCTACGCACTGCATCTCTGCTGCTGTTCACAATGTCTGAGCCCTTTAAATACAGAAAACATAATTATCTGCCAGAAATGCACTCAGCTTCCTTTTTCCTGAAGTGCCTTTTCTAGATTAAAATTGCAAGAAATGGTGTCAGCTCTGCCAAGTTGTCTATTGGTAACCTACAACGTCAATATTCCTAAATTTTTTCATCTCCACATAACGGGCAGGGGTTGGTGGTGGGTGTTTTGTAGTTCAAGATAAGAACTGGGGACAAAGGGAATTAAACCTGAAATAACACAGCACAGCTCAAAATTTCTGGTATTTTTTGATATGGAATGGATGTAACAAAATAAATATATTCAGCAGACCAAAAGAGAGCAAATAATGAATAAACGTCTGCTTTTAATTGTGAATTGAACATTGTTGAGTTTAGTAGAATGGCATCATGGTTTGTTTTTTTTTCTTAGAAATGTTTGGCAAAAGTTGGATTCTCTTAAAGGTTTAAATTAGTTTGTCCTATGTAATGTTGGCAAGTTGACTATTTTCTGCTGGAATTGGCTGGCAAAAACTGCTCTTTATTTCAGTCTTGGGAGGTACAATGTGTATGCTTTTTTGCATTACCGCTATAGATACAGATGTGTATAATCTATGTAGTGCAAATCCCAGTTCTATCTTGATGACCAAGAAACATCTGTTATGATCTTGCATTTAACATCATAGATAATAACCAGAATATGATAATAATTAGGGGCAACAGAGTGATATGTAGTGAGAGTTGAGCTTGCCATCCGTTACCTCATTGGACTTAATTCTTCTCTCTTACCTCAATGTGCTTCTGATTTTGTCATACAGCTTGGAATAATGTCCCCGCTGAAACAAAAAGGCAAGAGATATTAAACTGCTAACAGTGTTACAGTGATTTATATTTTAGTCCTTATTCCTTATACCTTATCATCTGGATATCCCCCAAGGTAACAGGGTCTAGCTGAAAGCATTCATAAGTTCAGTAAAAGGAAGCCTAATCTGTCACTGAAAAATGTCATTCAACACTAAAAGCAGAAAATATACTGTGCTTCGAGCGCAGAAAATGCTGAAATGTGAGGCCATGAACCTGCAGATTTAGGTTTTAGGATTAAACCTTAAAGCAAAAGTTACTGTTTCCACATTTTTTAATCTGGTACATGTTTCCTGTACAATAGCCATTGTCTCACTTATATTTATGCAAAGGGTACAAGTACTTATTTGATCAACTCCTATGTTGACAAGGATCACCAAGCATGCTGACAGTGCGGCAGTACGGCTACGTGAAATGGCGCTAATGTGCTGTGTAGGGCCACTTACCATCGTAGCATAATGGCCCTTTACTCACCATGTTCAAGTGCAGGTGTGGGGTGCTTTAACTCCTTTCCCTGCAATCCTCTTGGTTCCCACAATCCTCTGGACTCCTGGACACACTCAGTGAACATAAGTGTCCATGGTTTTTCCACTCAGCTGCTCAGAGAGACCTAAGCTGATGAGGCAGAGGTGACTGGGCATGCGATCTGCACCAAGGTGTATGGTTCTTCACTGTAGGTCCCAGTGTGCAGGCAGCCAGGCAGGAGCCTGCTTGAGTGCAGCTTCTGTAGAAGACCTAGCACTGCAGAGAGTACTGTGCCAATTGATACTAGAGTACTGTGTTTCAAGAGGGGTGGTCTTGTGTCTTCTGTAGCCTGCCTGTGGTACCATCCCAGAGATCCCTCCAGCTGTGTACCCTCTTCTACCTTACACTTCACTGTGAGAGATGCTAGAAAAAAAATATTCAGCATAATACAGTAGAAATACTGTATGTTAAGGATTGCATGAGAATTCACTAATACCACAAACATATTCTCATGTTTATATGTGTTATAAATACAGTGTTAAACAAGTTTAGACGTTCTGCATTGGAACTAAAGGTCAAATTCTTTAAAGCTACAGGCACTGTAGGGGCATAATTTTAAACTTCATATTAAATGGAACTCTCTAAGGGTGTTCAGAGTAGCATCCAAATATGAAAGAGCAGATGAGGGAATATGTAGGACATAACAAAGGGAAAACCAAAATATGGGCTCTCAAAGGGATGGCTATAATGAAAAGAAGCACTGCCCATATTGCTGGAGCAAATAGCTACCCCAGTTATGGTGAAAAACACTGGGAGCATGCATAGGTGTTGAAGAAATTTAGAAGATGGTGTCTCCCAAAGGCCTCAGAAAGAAGCTGCACTGAGTGAAGTTTGATTTGATTTGATATGGGATTTGTATTGCGCCGAATGCGCTCCGTTGTATTGCGCCGAATTGATGAGCCCCCTATCAAGAATTAATAGGTCTCTAGAGCAATCCTACATACACATACACCTCCCTTGACACTGGTGGTCAGTGTATAATGTATCTGTAACCTGTTTAGGGTTTCAATTTACCCTGACATTATCACTCCATGGTATGCAGATCCAGTCCGGGATTTTTAGAGAGTAGGGTACATCCTCATAAATCAGTACTGCTCTGAGTTCATGCTATGCATCAAAGCAGAAGAGCTTTCAGTTCGTGATCAGCCAGAACTAAGCTGGTTTAGGCTGGTAGATCAAGGTTCACAAAAGTGGTCTGAACAAATTGCTCTTCTGACACAGTCTAGGCCCTGCACTCGAGACCTCATAATAGTCACATGAGCTCTATGGCTGCAGTTAAATAAGATTTTAACTGTGCACATGCAGGTCTGAGGTCCTTGGAATTTGTATTGGTGATTATAGAATGATGGTTGATGGGTGCTCTAAAACTGTGAAATAAAGCATTTTTATTTGGGGTGGTGAGGATCTATTGTTGGGGCCAGAATGCAATGTCAAAAAAGTTGCCAGAAAAAATGTACTTACCAGATTCAATTCCTTTAGAGATTCATTTCATTTAGAGAGCTAGTGAATTTTGTTTTCATTAGTAACATTCAAACTTATAACCTGGTCTTGGTAACTTAGCGGCAGTTCCAAAGTCATCTGCTTTCTTATCCACTATTTAATTTGTGTGAGACTTGGGGGTTTATGTATTAATGTTTTACAATGTTTTTCAAGATTCACACAATTTTCAACTGCATTTAATTTGAATCTTGGAATAAAAGTTGCGTGAATTTTGGGTGAAAACATTGATTGGTAGCCCTCTTGTGTTTTGCTATGTTAGATTTACTTACATTTATTTACCCCTTTTATATTTCATCAATAAACCTTATTCTTATCATAGCTTAATTGTGTTGACATTTTCAGCTTGCCATAGGTGATGTGTAGGGATGTCCTCGATGTTCGAGTTGAACATCAGCTGTTCAATTGTTCGCAGAACAAACGAACATATGGGGCACCCGCCACAGAGCGCCCCATAATGCACTGTGAGATCGCAATGCATTGATGGCTGCTGATTGGCCAAGCATGTACCTGACCTGCATGCTTTGGCCAATCACAGTGCGAGGTGCTGTGAGAGCCATGATTGTCCACAGGCAGGGTTCCTTTGGCCAATTATGGCTTAGGGGCTAAGTCCAGGCCCCACACTATATAAGGCTGCTGCTTACACAGTGGTCGTATATAGTGAATGAATGGAGATTAGGCAGGTAGTGTGCAGTCAGTCCGTGTAGTATATATAATACAGTGGAGAGTATATAGTGCAGTCCATGTAGTATATATAATAGAGTATAGAGTATATAATGCAGTCCGTGTAGTATACATAATACAATTCAGAGTATATAGTGCAGTCCGTGTAGTATACATAATACAGTTCAGAGTATATAGTGCAGTCAGTGTGGTTTATATAATACAGTTCAGAGTAGTATATATAATACAGTGGAGAGTATAGAGTACCATCAGTGTAGTATACAGTGGGGACGGAAAGTATTCAGACCCCCTTAAATTTTTCACTCTTTGTTATATTGCAGCCATGTGCTAAAATCATTTAAGTTCATTTTTTTTCCTCATTAATGTACACACAGCACCCCATATTGACAGAAAAACACAGAATTGTTGACGTTTTTGCAGATTTATTAAAAAAGAAAAACTGAAATATCACATGGTCCTAAGTATTCAGACCCTTTGCTCAGTATTTAGTAGAAGCACCCTTTTGATCTACTACAGCCATGAGTCTTTTTGGGAAAGATGCAACAAGTTTTTCACACCTGGATTTGGGGATCCTCTGCCATTCCTCCTTGCAGATCCTCTCCAGTTCTGTCAGGTTGCATGGTAAACGTTGGTGAACAGCCATTTTTAGGTCTCTCCAGAGATGCTCAATTGGGTTTAAGTCAGGGTTCTGGCTGGGCCATTCAAGAACAGTCACGGAGTTGTTGTGAAGCCACTCCTTCGTTATTTTAGCTGTATGCTTAAGGTCATTGTCTTGTTGGAAGGTAAACCTTTGGCCCAGTCTGAGGTCCTGAGCACTCTGGAGAATGTTTTTGTCCAGGATATACCTGTACTTGGCCGCATTCATCTTTCCCTCGATTGCAACCAGTCGTCCTGTCCCTGCAGCTCAAAAACACCCCCACAGCATGATGCTGCCACCACCATGCTTCACTGTTGGGACTGTATTGTACAGGTGATGAGCAGTGCCTGGTTTTCTCCACATATACCGCTTAGAATTAAGGCCAAAAAGTTCTATCTTGGTTTCATCAGACCAGAGAATCTTATTTCTCACCATCTTGGAGTCCTTCAGGTGTTTTTTAGCAAACTCCATGCAGGTTTTCATGTGTTTTGCACTGAGGAGAGGCTTCCGTCGGGCCACCCTGCCAAAAAGCCCCAACTGGTGGAGGGTTGCAGTGATGGTTGACTTTTTACAACTTTCTCCCATCTCCCGACTGCATCTCTCGAGCTCAGGCACAGTGATCTTTGGGTTCTTCTTTACCTCTCTCACCAAGGCTCTTCTCCCCCAATAGCTCAGTTTGGCCGACGACCAGCTCTAGGAAGGGTTCTGGTCGTCCCAAAATGTCTATGGAGGCCACTGTGCTCTTAGGAACCTTAAGTGCAGCAGAAATTTTTTGTAACCTTGGCCAGATCTGTGCCTTGCCACAATTCTGTCTCTGAGCTCTTCAGGCAGTTCCTTTGACCTCATGATTCTCATTTGCTCTGACATGCACTGTGAGCTGTAAGGTCTTATATAGACAGGTGTGTGGCTTTCCTAATAAAGTCCAATAAGTATAATCAAACACAGCTGGACTCAAATGAAGGTGTAGAACCATCTCAAGGATGATCAGAAGAAATGGACAGCACCTGAGTTAAATATATGAGTGTCACAGCAAAGGGTCTGAATACTTAAGACCATGTGATATTTCCGTTTTTCTTTTTTTAAAAATCTGCAAAAATGTCAACATTATTGTGTTTTTCTGTCAATATGGAGTGCTGTGTGTACATTAATGAGGAAAAAAATGAACTTAAATGATTTTAGCAAATGGCTGCAATATAACAAAGAGTGAAAAATTTAAGGGGGTCTGAATACTTTCCGTCCCCACTGTATATAATACATTACAGAGTATATAGTGCAGTCAGTGTAGTATATATAATACAGTGCAGGGTATATAGTGCAGTGCAGAGTATATAATACAGTGTATTGAAGTGGTTAAGGGGAACCCTATGACAGAATTAAGAAAAAAAACAGCATGGGGACCCCCCTCAAAATTCATACCAGACCCTTTGGGTCTGGCATAGATTTTAAGGGGAATGCCATGCCAAAATAAAAAATGGCATGGGGTTCCCCCCAAAATCCACACCAGACCCTTGTCCAAGCATGCAGCCTGGCAGGCTAGGAAAGGGAGGGGAACGAGCGAGCGCCCCCCCTCCTGAATCATACCAGGCCGCTCGCCCTCAACATGAGGAGGGTGCTTTGAGGTGCCCTGGCCTCTTCCCCACAACCCTAGCCAGTGGTTGTCGGGGCCTGTGGGCTGGGGGCTTTTCGGAATCGGGAAGGCCTCAAGATCCCGCCCCCCCCCCATGTGAATGGGCATCCGGTACAATTACTATATTAAAAAAGAAAAAGAAAAAAAGTGTCCCGCAATGTCCATCCATCTTTTCTTACGTCATGTGATGTCATGTGACGTCAGAGGGGGCAGGGTCATCCAGTTACGCCAGCGGGTGGCCTCACCCTTGCCTATATAACAGCTGTCAAAGCCAAAAGACAGCAGTCGTTTTTCTAATTTTCGGGTCCGTCGGGCGGCGTGATTGACGATGGATTTACATCACGGGACCCCTTTTTTTTTTTTTTTTTTAATAAAGGAATTGTCAAAAATTGTCTCTTGTGGTTTTTACTTTTTGACACTTTCTTTTGGTGAATGGGTAGGGGTACGATGTACCCGATAACCATTCACATAGGGGGGACCGGGATCTGGGGCTTTAACAAGGGGGCTTCCAGATTCTGATAAGCCCCCTGCCTGCAGACCCTGACAACCATGGCCCAGGGTTGTCGGGAAGAGGCCCTTGTCCCCATCAACATGGGGACAAGGCGCTTTGGGGACCCCCGCCCCAAAGCACCCACCCCCTCATGTTGAGGGCATGTGCCCTTGTATGGTTCAAGAGGGCGCACGCTCATCCCCCCCATCCTGACCTCCATGCTACTTGCTCGGACAACGGTCTGGTACGGATTTTGGGGGTACCCCACAGCAATTTTTTTTTAATATTGGCGTGGAGGTCCCTTAAAATCCATACAAGACCCGAAGGGCCTGGTATGGACTGGGGGAGGGACCTCACACCATTTTTTACATTGATTTTTCATTTATATTGCCAGGAGTCGGCAATACATTACAGCCGCGAGCAAATTTAAATGACATTTTTTCCTTTAGAAGTGTCATTATTGCTGCGGCACTGTTCTACACATTGCACAGATGAGCCATTTTACAGGCAGAGTAAGGGGACCCCCAGGCACGATATTTAAAGGAATATTTGATTTTTATTGTTTCACTTTAAACATTATTAAAATCACTGCTCCTGAAAAAACGATTGTTTTAAAATACCCGGGTCTCCATACACTTTTTATGGCAATAACTTGCATATAAGCCTTTAAAATTAGGACTTTTGATTTTTCATGTTCGTGTCCCATAACTTTATTAGGGTTTGCATGTTCGCAAGAACTTTTTGCCTGTTCGAGGTGTTCTGGTGCGAATCAAACTGGGGGGGGGGGGGATGTACACACAGGCATGATTACTGAAGTCACACTGTATTTGGTAATCATGCACAACGCATTTTACATTAGCCTCAGGTGAAAAGTATTCTGTATGAGGAAGCCTGTAGACTTCACCCACAAATTGTAGGTGCAGAATATAAGGAAGGGTGACATCATTTAAAAAAGTGTAAGGTAAATATGTGAGTGCAAATGCATTTAGGAATATGAGTGGAATGTATTTATGATTTATTTTTTCTTCCAGTGTAAAGCAGTTTCAAGAACTCCACACTAGCATAGAAACCATAATTTATTCTACACACACAAAGTTTTTTTTTTAACTGTGCAATATTAGTAAAATAAATCCTCATACCTAGTTGTCACCCAAAAAGCATGATTAAATAATTAAAAGCATACAAAAAAATCAAAACCACACATGAATCAAACAAAAAAGAAAGAAAAAAAGGTCTAAAAGAAAATCCGTAGGTGAAATCCTGATTTTATTACATATCAAACATATCAAAATTAAACTGTGAATCTACTACAAAATAATCAATCATAGGGGGATTCACAGTCTATTTGTGATATGTTGGATTTTCATGCAGATTGTATATTATATCATTCTTGCTTTTATTTTGTTAGATTTTTTAAACAATGTTCATTGTGTCTACTTGTAATTATTGCTTATTTTGACCATTCAGGGCAAATCAATACATTTGTTTTAATGTCCCTCTCCCCAGGAGCACATACTCACTTTTCCCTCACTCTTGCACTTTTCTGTTCAGCTGCTGAGAGCAAAGTAATTACCTGGGACTTTCTGATATGGAGGAGCATATGACTCACTCCCCTTTTTCACTATAATGTAACAATGCTGGTGCTTGACAATTGGTCCAGGCCTGTCACATGCTGGCAGGAGAGAGTATATACAGTACAACAAACGTATGACCTTTGCTCTGCATATGACATTAGTTAAAGCAAAATTAAACCAAAAATGTGATATATTACAGCTTACCAATCCTTAGATGTGATGGCTTCATTTGTTTTCTTTTATTTTAGGCGTTTTCCCTCTGTTTTCACCTGTTTTTTTTTTGTTTTGTTTTTTTAATTGAAAATGTATACTTTATTTTGCAAGAAAATATACAAAAACAAATACTTCAACATGGTACATTTCACTCTGTACTGCAACGCAGCGCATAAATACACTACATAACAATACATTTCCAAGCATACAAATAAATTACATTCATCCTGCAGTATGATGCCTGATGTGTTGCGCAGAGTAATGGTACCCCGAAACATCACATCATGCATGACGCCGCATTACCCTGATAGCATTACTTCAAAAACATGTCACAAAAAGTCAGGTCATACTGTCTAGTAGCATTCAAATGGGCAACGGGTGTGATGGGGGGGGGGGGGGGTGGAGGAGGTGGGGTAGGGGAGGGAGAAAAGAGTTCACAGGCCCGAAGCTTTATTGAACTGCCAAAGGATACACAGGTGGGGAAAGGGGGGAAGGGGAAATCTTCAGACCTCCTCCTCCTCCTTGAAGTCCATCAAGTGATAGTCCCTGAGCAGACTGTGAACCCGTCTGCGACAGTCCTCGATGGACATTCTCTCCCGCTGGTGGATGAGGCGCTTTCTGGTGCACCACAAAGCATCCTTAAAGAAACCCGCCAGGCACCATCAATGTCCTCTTGTGAATGAGTTCCACCCACCAAAGTGTGTGCTAGCAGTCTGTGGTACAAAGTCTTTCAGTTCAGGTTCCAAGACCCTCAACAGCTCCTGTGCAAAGGGGCACTCCCAGAAAACATGAAAAGCAGTTTCCTCCTGGATGATGCAAAAGGGGCAGTGCCTGTATCTGCACAGGTTTCTGGCATGCATGAATGTCCTGAGTGGCAACCCCCCTTGGATTGCCATCCATGCCAGATCTTTGTGCCTGTTGGTGAGTCTTGTTGAAGAGACATTCCTCCAGACCACTTTACAAGTGGCTAAAGGGAGGCCTGGAACAGTCTCAACAATGTCCGATGCTCTAATCAACTTGTGGATAGTTTTTGGCTTCCACAAGTCGGGCTTCACTCCATGCAGCCCCTGCTCCCTGATAAACTTAAAGGTATCCAAGTAATACCAAGGAGTGTCCCAGTTGTAGGGGATGGAGCTGTCCCATTTGTCCCATCCAAGGGTCCTCCAAAGAGGCAGGAGGAAAAAACGGGACATGGAGTTACCACCAGATTCCACAGTTCTGTCAACCAATGTCCTGCGGATGCAGTTACAAGCAAAGCTGTTTTCTGTTTTCACCTGGTGATCTGACCAATGAGACCCCTCCTGTATTAGAGTGCCTCCACTCTGGATGGAGGAGCACAGGAGCCACCTTCAGACAGCAGCATTGTCAGGCTAGAGAGAGGGAAGTGTTAGATGTACTAGCAGATTAAGATTCACTTTAGCTAACAGTTTGTAAGCAGCAAACTGTTTTTTTCCCTTTTTGGATAAAGGTTTTACATGAATAAATAAAAGCACCCATCAGTGGTAAATGGTTTGTCTCAACGCTGTAAATAATACGTTTGCAGGAAAGCTTGCTCTATTGAAGAGCAACAGACTTACTGGAAGGATTAATAGGTGAACCTAAAATAAAGACACCCTAAAAAAGAATACTAATGCAGCACCAAATTTAAGAATAGGTAAGCTGCAATATAATAAATGTTTGATTTTGGGTTTAATACTGTTTTAAAGAACCTTACATGCATTATGTTTTTTCTCAGTTAACATGTATTGGTATACAGTATAACCACCTTAATAACCCTTATACCGCGTACACAAGAGCGGACTTTTCGACCGGACTGGTCCGACGGACCGAATCCGGCGGACAATCCGACCATGTGTGGGCTCCATCGGACCAGCAGCAGACTTTTTCAGTCGAAAATCTGATGGACTTTAGATTTGGAACATGTTTCAAATTTGTCCGACGGACTCGAGTCTGGTCGAAAAATCCGCTCGTCTGTATGCTAGTCCGACGGACAAAAACCGATGCTATAGCAGCTATTGGCTACTGGCTATCAACTTCCTTATTTTAATCCGGTCGTACGTCATCACGTAGGAATCCGTCGGACTTTGGTGTGATCGTGTGTAGGCAAGTCCGTTGGTTCAAAAGTCCGTCGGAAGTCTGTCAAAAGTCCGTCGGAAAGACTGTCGGACCTTTGTTGCCGAAAAGTCCGCCCGTGTGTACAGGGCCTTAGTTAACCTTAACCAGGCTTCATTAACAGATTCTTCCCCTTCTCCACTTAGCTATTATTTTTCTGCTGATTTTTTTTTCTTATATCTATTTTTTTACTATTTTGTATTTCATTTTTTTAATAATTTTGTTTGTTATTTTTATCCATGTTGCATAACAAGAAAATGTGCAAAGTTGAAAGAAAAATAGCTTTGCCAAGCTTTGTACCAGAAACATAATTTTAGTGTCCTTTTAAACAGGACAATTTAAAGAAAAAAAGTGAATACTTTTTAATTATGGTGATTTTTTAAACTAACACTAATCAAGCTTAAAGGAGTTGTAAAGGCAGAAGGTTTTGTGTGCAGCAGCCTCCCTCAGCCCCCCTAATACTTACCTGAGCCCCCTCTCTGTCCAGCGATGTCCATGAATCCCTAGGTCGTCTGGGACTTTCCCTCCTGACACAGCAGTAGCGCCATTGGCTCCCACAGCTGTCAATCAAAGTCAGTTAGCCAATCAGGGGAGGGAGAGGGAGGGGCCAAATGGCAGATCCTTGTCTGAATGGACACACGGAGCTGCAATTTGGCTCAGGGTGCCCCCATAGCAAGCTGCTTGCTGTGGGGGAACTCAACAGGAGGGAGGAGCAAGGGGCACCGAAGAGGGACCCGAGAATAGGAGGATCTGGGCTGCCCTGTGCAAAACCAACTGCATAGAGCAGGTAAGTATAACATGCTTGTTAAAAAAAAGAGACTTTACAATCACTTTAAAGCAACACATTTTCTAATCATTGTGTTTCTGATATCTTTTAACCATTTTAGCTCTGCCACCTGTATACTGTACCTCTTATGGACCAGAGCATTTCTTACATTTCAACTATGAGTCTGTTTAACCCATTAAATTATCATTACTTCAGTTAACAAAATAATGCACATATCTTTTTTTTTTTTTTTTGGAGGGGTGGTGTTAAACTTTGTCATGGCAGTATTGTTTTGGAAAAAATAATTTTGTTTTATATACAAAAACAAATACAAAAAAAATTTGAAAATTCTTGTTATATTGTATAAATTCCATAAAATAACATTGCCATAAGTTACCCCCCCCCCCCCCACCCCCAAAAAAACAATGTGTGTATTATTTAGTTATCTTATGTAATTATACATCTATGGCCAAATAAACAGACTCATCGTTGAAATGTAAAAATTGCTCTGGTCCATAAGGGGTATACAGGTGTGCTAGCTGAAATGGTTAAAGGATATCACTGACATAATTTACAATGTCTCAGATTTCCACCATTTGGAGAAATGACTTTTCCAATACATTTCTTTGTTCGTTGTTCATCCTCTGGCCACAGGCTGTGTCTGCTTTATCACGTTTACTGGAGAAATGGAAATTCATTGTGACATCTCACCAACTAATGTGGCATTGGGGAGACCATGATACGCATGAGAGTGTGCAGATTGAGATATATTTATGGAGGTTAAGCAGAACATGTGGATCTCCTTATCATAATCTTCCAAATGTCTAGACAATACTATTAATTTTTTTCTCTTTGACAAAAACAAAATAGAGAAATTTTAGACTAAATTTGGGCAGTCTGTAGAGTAACAAGTTCACACTGCCTGTGTTATTTATGTGTCCATTGACCTGCAATATAACATGCACAGGAATTTTACGCACTTGAGTAGCCTGATAATACGTCATCAGAAAGACTTTGATGTTCTCACAGATTGCAAAATGCCACTTTATTTTATCTAGCAAATCATTCTTTTTTTTTTCTTTTTTAGCAGAATGAGATGATATTTTTGGCCAGAAAAGTTTAGGTGTCTATCACAGAGTTATTAAAGAAAGTTTGTTCTAGACCTACTCTAGGTTACCATAATTCTTTAAGGTACAATTGATTGGACCAAACTCATTTTAGTTTTCCTTTAACAGTTCTGCTGCAATGGATAGATGAAGAATAGCATAAAAGCTGATATGCCTACTTATTGTGAAGCTAGGTGCCTTTCTGTGTTGGTCACATGACCAAAAGTCAAAGCATGTGGTCTCTTCTAAACTGAGGCATTAGAGCTCAAGTTAGACTGTGATGACTGACTCTTCAAAGCAAAAGTCCATTAAATATAATATACACACACCTTTTTAACTAAGAGTACTCTGGCCTGTCCACTGACGTCACAGACACTTCTTTGGTCCTTACTGCTGCACTGAACAGCATTTGTGTAATGATATGTGAGCAACGGTCAGTCATGTAATATTGGGATCCCAAGCTGAGTGATCACACCACCCCCCAGGGACAATTGTACAACTGTACCAGAAAATATGCCATACTTGGTTGGAGAGGTAGTCGCATTACTTAAGAACCTTGTGGCTTCACAGTCAGTTTCCTACTGCACATGCGAGAAGCGTGCTGCACTTTGTGAACAGTCCGCAGTCTTCTGGGACCTGTGAAGTGTCCCAGAAGGCTGCGGAGGAAGGTGGGGGGGGGAGCATACTTCCAGCTCAGCTCTCCACAGCAATCTGAGCTGGAAGTGGGAGCGGGGTACCTGTTAAAACCAGGTACTCACCAAATGTGGCAGCAGAGGAGGTGGAGGAGGCAGACAAGCGGAGCTTCCCCTTTTGGGTGGTGCTCCACTTTAAATCATAATTGCATCACTATCTTACCATCTGTGATACTTTTTTATTTGCACTAACATCCACATTTTCGGAACAAGGTTTTGGGGTGTACCTCCTTTAAGGTCCAAGCAGTATTCAGTTAATTTAATTGCATCAGTAGTCGTTTATTACCTTTAATCTTGTGTAGTTGTACAGTCTTGCCAATTAGGAAATGTTCAGATATTCGCATTGTCATCTAGTTTCTTAAAGACTTAGTAGGTATAGAGGACTAAGATGGGACAGGGGGAGTTCACACTATGTATCCTGTTTTCATTAATATCCTGTAAGGGTTTTCTATGTAAAGCAAGCCATATATTATGCAACTTTCTTTCCTTCAGCCACAGACTGAAGGAAAGATAATCACTTGGGAATTCCTATCACTGCGTTATTGAGGTCTGACAGTAGGAGGTTTCCCCACTGTCAGAATACAATGATCACTGCCGGTGGCTATAGCGCTGCTGGCAGTGATCACACAAGGAAAAACCTAAAAGTCTGATTGTACTGAAGTCAATCGATAGATTGTTATCAGTACAACCAGCGTTCCCATAGATGGACCGAAGTTTGGCTGGTTCCTGCTGTATTTCGATGGCCGGCCTTACTCTGAACAACCAAATTAAATTAAATGATTTAAAAAAAAATATATTGAAAGCTGTGTACTTACAAAAATTCCTAGAGCTGCCCATACATGTTCCAGTTTAATTGTACCATTTGTGTAAAATGTATTTTAGATTGCAGTAGAACTTTATCCAAACAATGCAATCAATATACAATGGATAGTATGCAGTCAAGTAGGTCCTGAGACTATGTATTAAATCTGAAGAAGATATTACAGAATATCATTAGCTTTAGGCAATCATACTATGTTTATGCTGCCATAAACTGATTTCCCTGGACATACAATACAAGTGTACTTGGAATACTTATACCAAGTTCCAGGCACAGTTAGAGGAAATGCAGCCTTAATAAAGAGTAATTTTTCATTTGTGTTAGCTCTAGGTGCAATAAACTGTATCATCAAGATCCTGATTATTTTCTATGTGTTACCTCATTTACAAATTAGGACTCTTTATTGAGTAAGGCCAATTTAATCCCTTGGTATGTTATTATCAAGCATGTAATTCTAGGGGTATCTTGTATAATAAAACAATTGTCCAGAGTTAATTCTATCTTTCTATCTATATTCTATCTATAATTAAAACTGCAAAGTACAATGACATCACTCCTCATGGATTTTGTAGAATAATAATTCTTTAAGTCAGTTTGAAATTGAGCTTTTCCCTTGACATCGTCACGTAAAGAGCTCATGGTCCACCTGGACATTTGTGCTTACTCTGCGTCAGAAAAAATAAACTAATGTTGGCTTCATCCATACAGGTCATCCATTGCATTTCTACAAGACTTGGTGACACAGTTATATGCATACAATGATGTTGTAATGGTAACGTGACTCTTGACTAATCTCCCTTGAATCTGTGATGCCTCTTAAGACCAAATCATGCTAATTGTAGCAGAACTTTTCATAGCTTTTGCTTATGTGATTGATCTTATATGCTGCGTAATGTGAAATCTATATGTATTACAGAGGTAATTGCATAAAGACTGGGAAAGGTTTTATTTTCTCTCACTGCTTTGTTTTGTCTGAGGACGCCAGGTGTTCAAAAAAAAAAGACACTCACACAAATGTAAGGTTATTTGACAAGCTTTTTCTTGAGCACTGTTCTAAACCAAAGAAGAATGGGCATATATTTCAGCATCACGTACACAACAATATTTCAGTGTTTAATGCTGAATGCCAGGTAATATCTAACGTGAACATTTGCATTTACCAAACGATTTTTAATTCCGTCCAGCCACCTCTCTGCCAGACTGCACAGATCGGAGACGGACACCGCTTTCTCTGTTACAATTAAAGAATACGGTAACTAAACTTAAGACAAAAATGTCTTGCCTAGGCTTTAATACTATTTAAATAGTAATATTTTTTTATAATTTTTTTAAAGATCCATTTTTATTACTTACCTTTTTGTTCCTTGAAATCTGCATGGCCCTTCTCTTGGCAGCTTTTAAGGCAGATAACTAATTGTAGAAAAAGGTGCATGAAGCATTTTCGGCAGCTCACAGCAATACCCCGCAAGTGTAATGCGCATCACCGAAGTGCAGTAGTTTGACCAGGGCAAAAAAATAAAGAGCACAAAACCAGGTTTTGCTTCAATACTCTACTTAGGGCACTTTCACACTGGGGTGGTGGTGCGTCGGTGGTAAAGCGGCGCTAGTTTTAGCGGCGCTTTACCATAGTTTTAGCAGCGCTTTTCAGCAGTTAACCCCCGTTAGTGGCCGAAAAAAGGGTTAAAAGCACCCGCAAAGTGCCGCTGTCGAAGCTTTGCAGGCGCTTAGGCAGCGTTGGCCATTGATTTTAATGGCAGGGGCGTTTTAGGAGCGGTGTATTCACCGCTCCCGCAATGCCCCAAAGTTGCTGCTTGCAGGACTTTTTTTTTCCCGTCCTGCAAGCGCACCGCTCCACTGTTAAAGCACTCCGGTTCTCACACTGGAGCTGCAGAGGAGGCGTTTTTCAGGTGCTTTACAGGCGCTATTTTTAGCTCTTCAGCACCTGAAAAATGCCTCAGTGTGAAAGTAGCCTTAAATCCAGAGATTACCAACGCAGTACTTTTTTCTGCCAGTAGATATCCACAGTCTGAAGGCCAGCATTATTGGACCCATTTCCACTGAGCCCAGGTGATCCTGGACCTGCCCTAGCCTGTGACTGGACAATAAAAGGAGAAGCAGCTCAGTGATGAGCTTATCTCTCTCTCACTTTCATTTTTCCTCCTATCAGCATGCTTTTTGTGAGCACAGAAACTGATTGGTTCCTTGTGCTGCTTCTTCCTCTAACACTCCAGCTCTGCTATAGAAGGACTGCAGAAGGCTGATACTAGGTCAAATTTAGGTAATTACACCGCCCACACTTAATATTTTTTTATAGATTACAGAGCTGCATAGTTAACAGTTTCGCTTAAAGTAGTGCTGGAAAATAATGGTGGCCACACAAAATATTGAGACTTTGGGCCCAGTTTGGACATTTTCACTTAGGGGAGTACTCACTTTTGTTGCCAGCGGTTTAGACATTAATGGCTGTGTGTTGAGTTATTTTGAGGACAGCAAATTTCCACTGTTATACAAGCTGTACACTCATTACTTTACATTGTAGCAAAGTGTCATTTCTTCAGTGTTGTCACATAAAAAGATATAATAAAATACTTACAAAAATGTAAGGGGTGTACTCACTTTTGCTAGATACTGTATAGAGTCTTCAAAGACATTTATATGTGACAAGTGAAACTGCAGTTGAAAAAAAAAGTGGCCCTGGAAATTATCTGAGAATTTTGGCCACTGTGGACTAAGGAAGCTATGAACAGTATTTCCCCCCTAGCATGCCACATAATGAGTGCTCACCAGCAAGACGTCAAAACCAGACACACAATCAATGACTTCAGACAGGAGATCCCCTCAACGGCTGAACTTCTGCTGACCTTCATTAAACGAAATACTTCAACATACAATTGCAGGGAAAATAAATAAATACACAAACACATAAAGGAATTCATCCATAATACTTGAGGGGAAAGAGGTGAGGTAGCTGTGACCTGTACCCTGGGCAGAAAATTAATTAGGAAATTCTTTGCAGTTCCTCGTTAGAAGGCCAAGAGGGAGACAAGATGGATAGATTCACAGACAGACAGGAGAATGCTGGGAAGTGAAAGGCGGACATGGGACGAAAGTTAATAGTTCAATATTTCCTAGTAACCTTAAGAGAGATAATGCCTATTCCCTGTTGCTCTGTTATAGATGATGTTGTCAATTAATTGCTATGTGCACCTTGACCTGTGAGCAATGTCAGCATGTCACAATTTATTATCAGATTTGTCTGTGGATATACCATGTAACACCAGGGAGTGGGAACTAGCAAAATAAAATAATAAACCATGTTAAGTTCACCATGGTGGCCAAGGACAAATGGCAGGTTTTGACTGTTCTTTTCACCTGGCATACACAATCACTATTTAGTATAGTTGAAGGCAACTAAACAGAAGGCATTAATGTGGCATGAATTGCATAAATAAATCCAATGCAGACAGAGAATGCAAAAAAGTCATAGTCAAAAATACCTTGGAAACAGGTTATGCAGGTCATTCTCAGGTTGACGGATGACCAGATGCCAGACGATCCAGAGGCGTTTCTTCTTCATCTGGACCCGAAAGTTAATGAAACTCTATAAACTATCACTTCTAATACATTTGCTGAATGCAGCCAAATCCTGTATCTCAATTTATTGGAAGCAAATTAAGCCTTGACCACTCAAGTTTTTCACGTTTTATGAACTCCAAACCATGGAGAAAATGCTGGTGGCAGCTAATTCTAGAGAAAAACAAGTTCACAAGTCTTGGTTCAATTGGACCATGTTCACTTACTCTGTGAAATATTGCTCCCTAATGAATGAAACCTATCTGGGGCTACTCTAAATTATACTCCCTCTTCTACCTTTTATTTTTTGTTTAATATTTTGTTATTCCGGTCCCCTATGCAGATATCTAGATTTTACATCTTTAGACTGAATAATTTTAGCCCACTGTAGGCTGAGCAACAATCAGGTCAGGTTGCCTACCTAATCTGTTGTTTCCTGCTGTCCAATTTGACAGTATTCGCAGAAATACCTAATACTGCAATGATACCCGGAAACTAGTTGTGATTGACTATTGTATATCATGCAGTTCCAGGATGGTATATGTCAGTAAATATATTTTCGTTGTTCATGTCTGCTTGGCTGTACCCTTAAAAAACTGAAAATAAAGAATTAAAATTAAAAAACATTAAGTGGCTAACTAAAAGCTTTCGGCACGTTAAGGCTTCTTCTTCAGGTATTACGACAGACAAAAATTACAAAATACATAAATAACTAATGTAATAACTTACTGAAGAAGGAGCTTTAGAGGTATTTTTTATACTTTAGTTAGTATTTATACATGGCTGACATAGTATGTCATCTTTTTGCTTGCTTGATCCAAAAACAGGACTTTGTTCTTGTTTTAAGCACAGTGAGCAGTCATGAAAATCTTTCCATAGCCCAGTGGCCAACAGTACTTTCAGAACCAATGGTGTACATCACAGGGAGAGCCTACATATAGAAACATTTCAATTTGCATGAAACTCTTTCAGGCCCTTTAGCTATATATCCGGTTGTTAGTGTTCCTCTAAAGCAGGAATTGACTTATTGTTTGTGAGCTCAGGTAGGGAGGAGCAGGTGGGCTGAACAAAGAGTGGGCATAGATGCTCAGATTTTAGCTGGTTAGCCTATAGGAGACAGAGAGAAAATCACTCTACTCCCCCATCTACACTAAATATTGTGTGGAGGAATCTTCATTGTACTCACAGCTCAAATTTTGACTGATTTAGCAGGAATAGGCCAGAACTTCAGCCATCTATGGGGTCTTGAGGCACTTCTGCCAGCTTTCGGAGGATGCTTGACTTACCAACAGGGCCAATTTATTAAGATAAATTAATTATTTTTGCTCTGTTTGTTATTTTATCTTATGATATATTTCCCAGTTCACAAACAGAATTATTGATTAAATGTGGAATTATAGTTCACATAAAATGGGGATTTGTTAATGGAAAGCCTTTTATTTTGGGCTGTATGTTCGGATTACGCACGATTTAATGTGCTCCCCCATGACTTCTATTAGAGCATGCATTTACTAAAAGCTCATCAAAGATGTAGCATGTAGAACTTTGATGCGCTTTTATGAAAACACGCGGTCTAATTGAAGGCATTGGGAGCGCACCTAAATGTGAGGGTAAACCATGCATACAATCATGCTGCGCCCAAACTACAGCACACCAGTGTGAACCCACTCTTATTTTTTTTTTTTTTTCATTTGAAACATTTCATTTACTTTGTCTACACAACAGACATTTCCTTGGTACAAATATCTATCACCATTCTGAAACTACCAGTATTTTTAGGAGACATCACTTATATAATATTCTTTGCAAATTGACTTTTACATACAAACCACCCAAGAAAAATTATTAAAATAACCTTTTAAGTAAATGTGCCATGGTGTCTTTGGTTAAAGTATAACTAAAGGCAACAGTTTTGGATAGGGTGTATAGGGATTAGAACACCTGTCAGTTTTTTATTGCTGTCTTGTTTATCATTATCAGCAAGACTGAAAGTAAAAGAAGAATCCAAATTTCGGGTTGTTACCTGAACAGTAATAGAGAGGAAATGTTCCAATGGGGACACTAGCTCTGGTAACCCTGGTGACAAGCAGGGATTTTGTCACTTCCAGTTTTGGCTATGGGACAGGAGGTGAAGGGAAATCTCTCCAATGAGATACAGTTGGCAAAAAAAACCTGACAAGGATTATAACCCTCTCTTACTCTGTCCAAAAATGACAAAAAAAGTTTTGCCTTTTGTTCTACTTTAATTTAACAATTTGTTTCTAAACTTAAAAAATCAAACAAGACATGGTATGATCAGTGGCAGAACTACCAGGGTCGTAGCAGTTGCCCCTGCGACTGGGCTCTGCCATTCCTCCACTGTGGGGGGCCCCTGGACGGCCAAATAGTGCTTGGGTTTGGACAGACTCGGGGGCAGAACGGCCGCATGGTGACGTTTCTAGAAGGAGGAGGATAGGTCAGCACACACCAATCCTGCAGCTGCACTCCGGCTAGCCTGGACGGGACATCTCCCCCTCAGCTGTAGCCCGACCCCCTGCCAAGTGAATGTCTCCATTGCCGATGCCATTTTGTTTACATCTGCCCATATACACAGAGTTGAGTTGGTCTTCAACGAAATGGCGCCCAAAACCACAACTATGGGACAAATGTTGTTTGTGAATGAGATAAACTACACTGAACAGGCGGGTTATTTGAAGAGGGGGAGTGGGAGAGCTGGGAGAAGAAGAGAAGAGGATCAAAGATCAAAGCCAAGGTCTGCCTGAGCCTGTCCTGCACCCGAGCAATGGAGGAGGTGAGGTCAGTTTGACAGCTCCAGCCAGGCCATACAGAGTCTATGGGGGGGTCATTGTCGTCACCAGAGCCACCCCTCCACATCATACCCTTTACATTAAAGTCTGAAAGATTCCCCCCAGTGTAAAGGGAGAACTCTGCGGATCCTGATGTAAAGAGGAACTCTGGTGTAAAGGGGAACTCTGATGTAAAATGGAATGTTGCGGACCATGATGCAAAGAGAACGCTGTAGACTCTGATGTAATGGGAGGGGCCAACTGACATCAGAGTTTCCCTTTACACCTGAGTTCGCAGTATTCCCCCTTACATTATGGTCCATAGCATTCCCCCTTACATCATGGTACGCAGCGTTCCCCCTTACATCATGGTACGCAGCATTCCCCCTTACATCAGGGTCTGCAGAGTTCTACCTACACTGTAAGGGGGAACCCTGCGGACTCTGGTGTAAAGGGGAACTCTGATGTAAAGGGGAATGCTGCAGACCATGATGTAAGGGACACCATGGTCACCAGAGCCCCCCTTACATCAGAGTCTACAGCGTTCCCCTTTACATCATGGTCAGCCACATTTCCCTTTACATCAGAGTTCCCCTTTAAATCAGGATCCACAGAGCTCTCCTCTTCATTATGATACACTGTAAGGAGGAACCCTGCGGACTCTGATGGAAGGGAAAACTTTGTGGAATGTGATGTAAAGGGGAATTATGGAATTAGATGTTAGGGGAACTCTGCAGACCCTGATGTAAAGGGGAACTCTGCAGACCCTGATGTAAATGGGAATTTTGACGTAAAGGGGAATGTTACAGACCCTGATGTAAGGGAGAGCTCTGATGTAAAGGGGAACACTGGGGACTGCGATATAAAGGGGAAGGCTGCGGACTGGCATATAAGGGTGGGGGTGTCGGGGGGGCCTTCATGGTTTTTTGCACCGGGGCCCTGAAGGTTTTAGTTACACCTCTGGGTATAATAAATACTACATACATTGAGCGAAGAAAACTTTTGCAATCAGTGGTTTTCTGCAGGTAATCACTGAACAACCGTGTATATGAAAGATAACTAAAGCTGGAACAGGTAGTCCTTAGTTATACATTATATCATATATATTGAGATGATATACTGTAGCTATTTAAAAATTGGCTACCAGGAAATATACTGTAAATACATTATATGCTGCTTATATTATATACTGTACAGTATATACTATACATATACACGCGCTGTATATAATATTTTACACTATGCTCATTGTACAGTTGTCAATTAATAATCCAGTGTACAACTTGCCAAAGATGTCTTGTTGCCCACACCACCCAACATACTGTATTTCAATTTCAATTTTTTTGGTGCAAGTCATATAACTACTTTCAGCCCTATATTCGTGTCCTTCAATTGTTAGCTTTCTAATTATAATTCCCCAAAATTCAAAATGTTATATTTTCTTGGTTGGAAAGTTAAATTATGCACTTAAACTCAATTTTCTTAAAAATCTGTTTTCATAAACAAGTACCGTAAGTTAAAATCTTTATGTCAGAGTGGGAACAGCAAATGATCTCTGTTATATGCATAATATCATGTCTTAGTTTACTAAGCATATTTATTGCCTATTTAGGCAATTTTATGATATGGAAGAATTTGTTTACTGTATTATGTGCCAGTTGCCCAGTGCTCATGAAGTGTCCTTTTCGTAACACATGAGGCCTTGTCTCCTGAATACACAGTCCAGCAACATCCTACACCCACACCCCTGGCTTGTTTAGCTGTGTTGGCTTGCTGATCTCCTCTACTTCCTGCTCTTGAGATAGAGGATGGCTCAGCCATCTGTGCTCTCTACTTCCTCACAGAGACTAACAAGCTTAGGATTGCTTCCGCTCTGCCGCTGGTGGTCGAAGAGCCTTTTGCCAGAGACACGCATGGATCACAATGAGGGAAGCTGTGTCTGTATTTTCCCTTCTTTTGGAAAGCCCATCAAGTTCACCATGCTGCTTTTACAGTAAAGGGTGTAAGGACATGTCAGGCATCTTTGTGGAGTCAGGGTGATATGAGTCAGCATAATATATTACAAGCTCAAGGTCCATTTTTAAGATAAACTGAATTCAAGAAGCTATGGGATCTTGCTGAGTTTCTTGTTTGTTTATTTATTTTATTTTTTAACCATTTTAAAACTTTTATGTTTTACAAAATGCAATTTTATACTTTTTTTAAAAAAATGAAATTTTCTTTTCTTTGCTGTTTGTGTCCTTCCAGGTAGATTTTCCTTAACTTTTTGTCCCAGAGACAAAGCAGGAAATAAAAGGGGATATCCCCTCTTAGACAGCCATCACCCTAACAGGTTTCCCTGTTGGAAGATTTCCCCACAACTCCTTTTCCTGTGACAACTGATGCATTGAATTTTCCATTACCATTCTACCTAGACTTTAAAACGAAACTTCACCCTTGGGTTTAATTTTGCACTTATTGCCCTTTTGCCTTTTTGCTTGGTTATGCTCAAGTAACAAACCTACATGCCCAGCAAAGATCCTGCTATGATCTGTCACTCCACCACCCACACCACCATCTTCTTTCCTTATGTCAATGGGAGATGACTGTCTCTTCCAGGTTTTTAAAGCTGGCCTCCTGATGATATGCTTCTGGGCCCATCCTCCTCCAGCCACTCTCTGTAAACTGAGGACTCCTGGGATTTCTGGCTTTCCTTGGAGGCTGCTGGAACAGAGTAAATGTCAGGAAAGAATGAAAACAAGGGGCCAATTGGGACAAGAAATAATAAAATAAAATGGTAAATAAACAAAAAATGCTTCTAATGCCATGTACACACGACCGGACTTTACAGCATACTTGGTCCGGCGAACCAGAGTCCGTCAGACAATTCAATCGTGTGTGGGCTCCAGCTGACTTTTTTTCCCCAAAAGTTTGACAGACCTAGAAATGAAACATGTTTCAAATCTTTTCGACGGACTCGAGTCTGGTTGAAAAGTCAGCTTGTCTGTATGCTAGTCCGACGGACAAAAACCGACGCTAGGGCAGCTATTGGCTACTGGCTATGAACTTCCTTGTTTTAGTCCAGTCGTACGTCATCACGTACGAATCCGTTGGACTTTGGTTGATCGTGTGTAGGCAAGTCCGTTCATTCGGAAAATCGTAAAGTCCGTCGAAAAGTCCGCAGGACAAAGTATGCCGTAAAGTCCGATCGTGTGTACGCGGCATTAGATTGTGGAGGTTGTGGTTCCAAAGATGCAAAATGTTTTTTAGGAGTGAAGGTCCTCTTTAAGTTTACATTAGACTAGCTACTTTAATCCCTTTAAAATCTGGGCACCCCTCCACTACAAGTGTAAAAAAAGTGTGGATTTCCCTCACATAGGAAAGATATCCTTCCCTTCTTATTGAGTCTACACAGGGCTTTTTTTCTCGGAGAATAGGTGCAGGAACTGAGTCACCCCTTGTCTCTGCCCCTACCCACCTCTGACTACCGTCCCTTGATTCCACCCCCTACCCACCTACCAGCACTGCCCCTTTTAGAAATACAGAATCAAGTATCATTTTGTGGTGCTATGCTTTGTATGGAACATGTTGATGATAAAAAGAAAAGCAGTAAAATAGATCCCCTGCAGCCAGGAACAATAGAATCCCAGGAATAGATCCCCACACAACAATAGACTCCCCCAGCAACAATGGACTCCACCCCAACAACAATAAATTCCCTGCAGCAACAGTGAACCACCCACAACAAAATATTACACCCAGTAACAAAATATCCACCCAAGCAACATTAGACCCACACCCCAGCAGCAACAACAGATCTCTCAGCAGCCAGCATCAATATATCCTCCAGCAGCCAGTAAAAATAGACCTCTCCCTCAACAGTCGATCCCTTCCAACAACATAAGACCCCCCCCCCCCCAGCAACAATAGATTCCTCATCAGCAACAATAGACACTCACACATAATCTGATCTCCACCAGTGACAATAGATTCCCCAGCAGCCAATATCAATAGACCCTCCAGAACACCCCACACCCCATGCTATTACATACATTCAGTGCTGGAGGTGCCCCCGCGTTCCCGCTGAAAAAAAGCCCTGAGTCTACAGGATAGGAAGTGATGGAAAATTGCCCTAAAGAGGCAGAAAAAAGCACAAACCTGTCAACACTTTTAGCACTTTTCTACTCTAAAATAAAAAGTGTATGTGTCACTGGATGGCCAATGTTTCTGTGTCAAAAACAGCTTTCTGTCCCCACTAACGATTGGTAGCCAGCAGGACTGGCACCCAATCATGTGTCCACTAAGACTGCCAAACACAATGATCACCTGATTGCCAATCCTTCTCAGCCCTGGGCAATCAGAACCTTTTAAAGGGATGCAGTTAAGGCATTGCTTTAGAGCACATATGTAAAACACAAGGCCTAATCCAGCCCTCCAGGCCTTGTCATATGGCCCTCGCACCCAGTTGTGCAGCCGGAACTTCTCCTCCACTTCTCACCCTCTGTTCTCATCTGTTTTTACAGCTTTGCTCTCAGAGGCTCCCAGATCTAACAGATCCCTGCATGCACTCGGGCAGGGACAGAGCTCCAGAATCTGAGGAAGAGAATGATCTCCCTGCAAGGTGAAACAGAGCCGCCTACCCAGGGAGGTACTAGAGCCAGGCAATGTAGGAGAGAGAGATGTGAAGAAGCTTTGGCGGGGTTGGGGCACACATTTTGTATAGCACACC
Organism: Lithobates clamitans; assembly: GCA_037952925.1. NCBI lineage: Eukaryota > Metazoa > Chordata > Amphibia > Anura > Ranidae > Lithobates > Lithobates clamitans. The sequence continues at coordinate 2,562,413 of JBBGZY010000573.1, read as the reverse complement.
CCTAAATCCTGCACGCTGTACATAGCACACCTCTGAAACCTGTACGTATCACACTCCTGAACCCTTCACTCTGTGCATAGCGCACCCCTGAAACTTGTATGTAATGCACTTCTGAACTTTGCATTCTGTACATAACACCCCCCCCAAATCCTGCAATCTGTACATAGCGCACCCCAGATACAACCAGCCCTTTGAGGACAACACCACCGCCGATGCGGCCCACGATAAAATTGAGTTTTTACACCCCTGTTTTAGAGGGTAGTTGTGTTTAGAGTTTATGGAAATGTTAAGTGTTAGGTAGGGCTTTAGTGCAGGGGATAGGTTTTTAAGTTAGTATTATGGGAACTGCAGCAAACCACCAAGTAGCAACAAGAACAAATGTATCACTCTACACAAAATCACAACAATGTCAAAAATGCAATGTCAGCTCTTCGATGGCAAAAAAATCTAGTTTACTTGGAATCCTGTCATACACATGTGGGAAAAAAAAGAAGCTGCCAATACACCATATGCTATCCATGGTGTGGGCAGGCTCCAGCATCACAAGGCTACGAATGACTGTTCCTAAAGCAGGTCCAATGCAACAACAAAAAATACTTTTATGGGTCTGTTTGTGTATTAGCAGTTTTCTCATATTCAGGAACAGATACAAAAATAAAAATTACTAAAACCTATAGCCCTGCTGAAACAATTAAAAAGTTTTATCTAGACCAACGTTCTGTTTTTAAAATGACTGTATTATTTACAATATGCAATCATTTTTATGTTCATAAGGAAAAATAATTGACTGTTAAAACATTGTTTACCTTCTTTTTTTGCCCAACAAAGTTATGTTGTACTTATAAAAAAGATCTGTAGTGCTATTGGCACTGATCTTGAATACATTTTGGATTCAAGATGACCAACTGCTGCATTACAAATGACCTAAGTACTCTAAAATGGTAATAAGAGGGTAATAAGATTCCAGGTACTTTCAGTGTCAGGGGTAGTTATTTACTCAAGGTGAAAAAAGGATGGGCATCAGCTACTTTAGTAAGTTCAAAACAAGAACTGTGAATAGACAAACAGGAAGCATCTCAAATACATAACATCTCTCTCAGCGTGCATCACTAGGCCCCCTCAAGGCTAACTGATTGGCTAGGTCATTAAATATTCATAACACAGAATTCCACCTCTCCAGCACAACCTGCTGGACCGTGCTCAAACAGCAAGTGGCAGGGGAAATTACACTCTATGCTGATCACTGCTCAGGGTACAGATAAGCTGACTACAGCACACTGCTTCTTACAAAACCACAAAAATACAAAAAGGAATTTAGCAAAAATACTACATTCCTACAGTTGCGATGCAGGGAATGTTCTGGCAGTTATGGTGAAGATTTGATTTTTTTTTTGCATAGTTTGAAGTTGTAGTTTACTAACGTATGTTTACTGCCCATTCAGGAATAGCCAAATATTCCAACATGGAAGAACTAGGTTATTGTATTATGTGCCAGCCCTCAGCAGCCCAGCCCTGTGTCTCCTTGGCATTCACCAGACCTTGTTTCCCATTTCTAGTTTTGCAAGCATATTTTTAGAAAGCAGCATGTGTGAATACGGTATGTGCACAGTCTCTGTTGCACTGAAATGCTTTCATTTAAACGTATGGTTGTGTCCTCAAGTTACATAGTAAACCTGGTGTCATTGAAAAGATGGCACTTGTATTAGTGAATGTTTGTTCTCAGTCTTCTTTGAAAGCAGAACTTCAACCAAATTAACCAGATACAGATTATTAGGCCATTAAAAGATAAAATAAAAAATCAGCTTTTTCTGCCTCTAGTCCACGCAGTGCTTCATTTTCACCAATAGATGTCCTCAGTCTGAAGGCCATCATCATTCAACCCACTTCCTCTGAGAAGTTAGTATGGTATATAATTAAAAGAATTAGTATTTAATCATTTGCGCAGGTAAGGGATATTTCCCATTATTATCATCCTCTGAGCCCAGGCTGTTATTGACTTGCCCAAGCCTGTGACTGGACAGCGGTGGGAGAGGCAGTACCAATCAGCTTTTCTCTCCATCACTCTGCTTTCTCCTCATATCATCATGTTTCTTGTCAGCATATTACCTGATTGGCTCTTTGTGCTGTTTCTTCCACTCACACTCCAGCTGTGCTGTACAAGGACTGCGAGAGGCTAATGCCAGGTCAAATTCAGGTAATTACACTACTTGTGTTTCCCTAAATCAATTTACTGGTGTATTAATGAATACAGCACTACATTAATTTGTGTCTCTTATATGTGCATTGAGATCAGCTTTAAAATAACCACTAATAATGCAGCCAAGTAAATGACAGCAGAGACTCACCAATCACTGCATTTCCAAGCAATGAAGGCTCTGGTGATTACAGTGTTCACTTCTCAAGTCTTATACAGTATCTGCCTAAAGTTCAGATTTAAAATGCCTACTAAAATGTGGTCATAACCAATCACACTATTCTTAAGCAATGGAGGACTGGCAGAATGTGAAAATGCAGAGCATACACAAACAATATTTATCCAGACCTACCGGTTTCTTATCATTGTGTTTTTAGGATCTTGAAAGCAAAATACAAAAATTAAAGTGGTTACAAAGAAGGCATTTTATAGGGGTTCAGGAGTGAGCACACAGGAGTGCCTAGATAGCAAGTGGCTTGCTATGGGGGCATTTGGAGGGGGGAGGAGCCTGGAGCGCCGGTGGGGGACCTGAGAAAAAGAGGATCGGGGCTGCTCCGAGCAGGTAAGTATGACATGTTTGCTATTTTAATAATATAAAAAACCCTTTACAAACACTTTGAACAAATCTATTAACCAGAGATAAAGTAAAATAAAAACTGGATGAAGTTGTGATCCCAGTCTTTACAGCAGATGCCCACAGGCAAAACCCTTATTCACAGTCTCACAGATATATTTTATTGGCTTGCAATAGTGTGGGATCTGACACTGAATTAAGCTGCCGAGACAGCTGGAAATGAATGTGTAATTTAGTTACAGTTTATGACTAGGGTCAATTTACATCTTAATTTGAAACACATAACTTGTGCTCCTGTAATATTTAAAATGAGATTTTGTAAATAAAATGGTCATGCTGATGGATTTATGCTACCAGAATTTAAGTGTGACATTGATAATGATTTTGTTACACAGTGGTTTCATTAGAAAAAAGGTATGTCTATCAGACTTAACGTAATTTTAAAGCCTTGGGTTTTGTTTTTTTAAATAACAAACATGCTATACTTACCTGCTCTGTGCAATAGTTTTGCTCAAAGCAGCCTCAAGCCTCTTCTTCAGGGGTCCCCCACTGGCTCTCCTGGCTCTAGCCCCCAGCCGAGTGCCCCCATAGCAAGCCAATTGCTGTGGGGGCACTTGAGCGTGCTCGCTCCCAAGCCCTGCTCTGAGTGTCCATAAGACACTGGCTCTGATAAGACACAGCAGCTCCTGCTGCTGTGTCCATAAGACACAGCATCTCCTGCTGCTGTATCTGAGCCAATGAGGAATGAGAGCCCCGACTCTCACATCGCTGAATTGAGATGGGGCTCAAGGATATATTTAGGGGGGTGCAGGGGAAGCTGCATAGAGAAGGTTTTAAACCTTCTGCCTTTACAAACACTTTAATCTCATCATCCTTAAGCATAGCAAGAGATCCCGTCAACCATTGACAGTGGTCAATCAGATAGGAAAGGTCATTTTAGAACTTTTCTATAATAGGCCCTGGGTCTCCCTGCCTTATGAGCCTTTCAGATACCAATTTGAACAGCCAAGATTGAATAAACATGATCCCTTACCTCCCACGGCATAGATCAGTTCTGTGCTGAGAGCGTGCTCACTGATGACTCTCAGCCCAAACTAATGATCACTAGCCAGTGAAACTGGCTCCCTAGCTTGTGAATAAAACCCCTTTCCCCATATCCCTTTCTCCACACTGGAGTAGTCTCTAAAAAAAAGTGGCAAAATAAATACAGATAAATAGTTAAAGGGGTTGTAAACCCTCATTTTTTTTTGTTTTTTGTTTTTTAAATAACAAACATGTCATACTTACCTCCACTGTGCAGTTTGTTTTACACAGAGTGGCCCCAATCCTCGACTTCTGGGGTCCCCCGGCAGCGCTGGTAGCTCCTCCCCGCATCAAGTGCCCACGTTGGAGAAGGCTCTCCTAAGGTAGACACCCGTGCAGGCGCGATTTGAGACCTGCTTCTGTGTACATTCACACAGAATGCAGGACTGGGTCCTGCCCCCGGCGCAGCGTCAATGGATTTGATTGACAGCAGCGGGAGCCAATGGCTGCGCTGCTCTCAATCTATCCAATCAAGAGCCGAGACAACGGGAAGAGAAGTAGAGCGTGTCTCTGCCAATGGAACAAACGGGCTCAGGTGAGTATAACGGGGGGGCTGGGGGGCTGGTCAGTGTCAGAAGTATTTTCACCTTAATGCATAGGATGTATTAAGGTGAAAAAACATGAGGATTTACAACCCCTTTAAATTGAATGATTTTGGTTAGTGTCTGTCAGTGTGTTTTAGGGCTGGTTTAAACTTCCTGCACAGTAAAACAATGTGTTGTGTCAGTTCTGGCCAGCTGTACCTTGTGCGCAGAGTACATGCGCTGCAGCTCAGCTATGGTACATAGAAACACAAGGAAAAACAGAGCTGCGGGTGAGCTGCCATGTGGGATAGAAAAATGCAGACATGTTACAGATTTCTGCACCACACCGCAGCTCACTCAAAGGCTGCATTCAGTTATGAACAGGACCCATAGAAAACAATTGCTTCATGTGTGAAAAAGCCCTTATGTAGATTATTAAAGCCTTGTTCACAACATGGTGCAGAGACATCAGTTTTTCTGCATGGGTTTTGCAAGGGCTCAAAGAAAACAATGGTTCTCTATGTGCTCTGTTCACACCACAATGTGCAGATTTTTTCTGCGCAGGAATGTGCAACGTGTATGCAGTTTTCTGCACGAAAAAAAACTGACATGAAATCAACATTGGTGTGAACAGGGCACATAACTGATGCACATGAAAACTGATGTAACTGTACATAAAAATGCACTGAAACGCGCATGAAAACTGATGTGTGACTGCTGTAGCACTGCCCCCTGTGGAGGTTGTTGAGTATAGTCTTCCCTGGGCCTCCTTCTGATTATCCTGCACCCAGACACTTGGGTATTTCCACACGACCACCCGCACACTCTTCTGCTCGTTATCCAATGACCAGTTTAGGGTGTTAAGTTTTTTGTATTTATTAGTAGAACTTGGATAGGAGAAGGGATTAGTTGGATACTCCAACTTGAACTATGCACACATGAGGACAACTCTCACATGACCTCATTAAATTGAATTGTATAGCAGAGACTCTGCTAAACCAGACTACAGTTGTATGGAAGAAAAAGTCCTTTGCTTGCTCTGGCAGAAGACTCAATTAACTATAATTCTTCAGGGCACTCACCAGTATCCCCTTTGGCTGACACCCATCCACTGACTTTACTAGCTTGAAGGGATTGCCCTCACAGAACAGGCCCAGAGATGCACATCTGTACTCACATTAGCCAGAAATAGATCTTCCTAGATGCATCTCCCTCCTAGTCAACTCTGCAGGACATCTGGGTTGCAGCTTCTGTCCTCAGGTCGGCCACCTGAACCAACATGACATCCTGTACAGAGGAGGGACAACAGCACCCTCCATCTGGGACCCTGCTCTCCAGCCGAAGACCCCGAGCACATGTGCTCCAAACATACCTAAGAGGTTGCTACACTGCTGTAAACTGATGTCTCTGTAAGTGAAATCTACGCAGTTTTCCCATCAGTTTTCATGCACGTATGGCGTGAACAAGCCTTTAGAGTCAAACTTTGCAAAAGTCAATTATTCAATTGACTTTTGTTGAAGGAGCTGGGTGGAAAATTGTCAGTCACATAGTGAATACATCCAAACAGATGCAGCCACTGTAAAGGTATTGGTGCTTGGACCAGCTGCCGGAATACTACAGCCACAGAGGAGATGTGTCTATCTGGGTGGATGGATAAATGTATAAGTGTATGGTCAGTGTATGGCCAGCTTTAGTGATGGCATTGGTGTAAATTAGATAAAAAAAGAAGAAAAAATGTGCACTATTGTTATATTTTTTTTCTTACAATTTTGGGCAGTTGATAAAAAAAAGAAATCAGGAGATATTCATTAACCTTTACCTCCAAATGAAAGCTCAGATTGTCCTCAACAATACAGTGTATAATTCACCTGGATAAACTAAGTAGTTGCAAAGATAAGTACAGTTTTACTATTATTTTTATTGTACATGATTTATATAGCGCAAACAGTTTACGCAGCGCTTTACAATGTAGACGGGGACAGCACTATTACAGTACAGTTTAATACAGAAGGGACAGGAGGGCCCTGCTCGTAGAGCTTACATTCTATGCAAAAACTGGGTTTAGGCATTACGGTTTGTTTACTTTCTGTCATTAAAGTGACACTACATTCTGGGTTAAAAAATATATTCAAGTATGTATTATCAAAAAATGTACCTGATATTGCTCTCAGTCTCCTGCAAATTCCTTTTTTTTGCTTCTGTGGTCTTACTCCTGTTAGAGGGGGGCTATGTTCATTCTCCTTTGTCCCATACCCATGGTCCTATTTTTTGTAGAAATGTAGCTGCCCTTTCTTGCTTGCTCCTGAGTTGGATAGTGTAGTGTGCATAAAGCAGTGCATATGACTGTATCTAACTGCACTGCACTGCTCATTCCAAAGGGGGAAGAGAAGAGGTTCAGGTCCTCACATAGGATGTTACAAGGAGGCCAAAAAACACAGCAATGATTTTATTAAAAAAAAGTAGGACCATTAAGTAGTGGATGTGTATGGATTATCTTCAGAGAATAAGTATAACGTTTAGTGTTACTCTAAGGCAGGGGTCTCCAAACTATGGCCCTCCAGTTGCCCAGGAACTATAATTCCCATCATGCCTGTGGATGTCAGAGTTTTACAATGCCTCATGGGACGGGCAGTTCCGCAACAGCTGGAGGGCCGTAGGGCTGGAGATCCTTGCGATTAATGATAGAAGGTGGAGCTTTCTGAAAAATGATACCATTGCTATTGTGACATGTCACGAATAAATTCTTATAGACTTGTAAAGTTCTTGACAGGTCCACTTTAGGGATTACACTAGCAGCACACCAGTGTTGTCTTGTGGATCATTAGCATTTCGGACAACCACATGCAGACACAGTCAAGAAGCAATTTTTATAGCTTATTTATTACTGAATTTCGTGGTCTGCCTAAAAATCTGCTTTAATGTTTCTCTTTTAAAAAGTCTCCAAAGACAGCGTAGTTACCTCCTAAATTATGGTTTTGATTCTTTTAAACGTGACTTTTAAATAATATTATCTTTAATGGATTTTAAATGGCATTGCTAAGGTTTGGCTCAGCTCTGTGGAAGGAAAGTGAAAAGGCCCTTGGGACATGGACAGAGGGGAGCATCATTAGCTTAAACTCCATCCAGGGGATCTAGCAGATGGTGCTGACAGCAGTCTCTGAGAGGAGGTCTGCAGAGCGGCCCCAGTGACCTCTCCACTCCACACCCCTGATACAGGCCTTCTACCTCTGGCATGCAATGGCTCCGCTCTTCATGTGGTGAGGATGCAAAGAGAGGAGGCCAGAGGGGAGGGGAAGCAGAGCAGAGTTAGGGGAAGGAAGGAAGGACATGAAGACCTAAACACAAAATGTTCGTCTGGCAGTTGTAGCAAAGGCGAGGGACCTTGCAACAAGAGGAGGACAGTGTGCAGGGAGGGTACGGAAGAAGAGCGAAAACTAACCACAGAAAAAACAGGAAACTGCCTGAGGAGAGGACACAGCGAGTATCTGTCACTTCCTGTACAGGGAAAGTGGAAACCAAGGGGGTCTCTGCTGCAGTAAATGTAAATAACCTAGTATAGACAGATGTTTATCCAGATTTAGACAGATCAGCTTGTTGGCAGGAAGATTCCAATTTAAGCCTCTTGCTCTGTTGATTAACCCACAAAACACAGAAACCATTTTTCAAACACACAGGGTTCTTACTCATAGCAAATGTGACCACATACAAAACAAACAGACTTACACATATGAAAACTATGAAAAGTTTTACGAAACAGCACAAGAGTTTTCTCACCATTTGGCCTGTGAAGGCCAAATAGATTAGGAAATGCGTGTCCTAATTAACCTTAAGGGGTCCATTCCCACCTACGTGTTGGAGTAACACATGCTTTACTGTAGAGCATGTTAATGCACCAGACATGCATAAGTGTGTTGTAATGCCATTCACTCCCCCAATGGAATGCACATGTGATGTAGTGCACTGTAATACACGGCAACACATTCTCTATAAGTCGTGCCTTTCCATTTTCTGGTCTGTTTCTTCACTGGTAGTGTGTTGGCAGCCCATTGAAATGAATGGTGTCATCCTCTTCTCCCTGATGCTTCAGATTGTGTGTAGGCCCTTACTGCCCTCACATACATTGCAGGGTTTTAATGTGTTGGGAGGCCCAAAGAAGTCAATGGGAGCACACCAAAATATATATGACATGCAATTTGATTAGGGTTGCCACCTCATCCCTTTAAAACCAAGCACATATTAATTACACAGGTTCTGTGGATGATTAAAGTGTTTTTTTCACCTAAATGCATTCTATGCATTAAGGTGAAAAACTTTCTGTGCTGCAGCTTCCCCCCCCTCCTCCCTTTTTTTTTACCTGAGCTCGATCTGATCCAGTGATGTGCACAAGCGCAGCGACTTCCGCCGCTGTTTCTGTTATTGTTATTTTTAATAATTAAAAAAAAAAGCTTTAGAACCACTATAACCACTTCAATACCAGGCACTTAGACACCTTCCTGCCGGAGCCAATTTTCAGCTTTCAGCGCTGTCGAAATTTGAATGAAAATTGCGTGGTCATGCTACACTGTACCCAAACAATTTTTTTAACATTTTGTTCCCACAAATAGAGCTTTCTTTTGGTGGTATTTGATCACCTCTGGGGTTTTTATTTTTTTGAGAAACAAATAAAAAAAGACTGAAAATTTTGAAAAAATAAAGTTTTTCTTTGTTTCTGTTAAAAATTTTTGTAAATAAGTAAGTTTTCTCCTTCAATGATGGGCACTGATATGGCTGCACTGACGGGCACTGATAAGGCGGCACTGATGGGCACCGATGAGTTGGCACCAATGAGGTGGCACTGATGAGGTGGCACTGATGAGGTGGCACTGACGGGCACTGATGATGGGCACTGATAGGCGGCACTGATGGGCACTGATAGGTGGCACTGATGGGCACTGATAGGTGGCACTGGTATGTGGCACTGATGGGCACTCATAGGCGGCACTGATGGGTACTTATGGGTGGCACTGATGGGTACTTATGGGTGGCACTGATAGGTGGCACTGATAGGTGGGCACTGATGGGCATTGACAGGTGGCACTGATGAGGTGGCACTGATGAGGTGGCACTGACAGGCACTGATGATGGGCACTGATAGGCGGCAATGATGGGCACTGATAGGTGGCACTGGTATGTGGTACTGATGGGCACTCATAGGCGGCACTGATGGGCACTCATAGGCGGCACTGATGGGCACTTATAGGCAGCACTGATGGGCACTTGTAGGCGGCACTGATGGGTACTTATGGGTGGCACTGATGGGTACTTATGGGTGGCACTGATAGGTGGCACTGATGGGCATGGATGGGCATTGACAGGTGGCACTGATGGGTTGCACTAATGTCACTGATGGGTGGCACTGATGATACTGATGGGTGGCATTGCTGGGCATCACTGATGTCTGTTACTACATACTGGTTCCACTCAGTGCCCATTTGTGGGCACTGATTGGCACAGATTGGGCATTAATTTGAACATGTGGATGGCCATGGGGTACATATGTTGGCCATCCACATGTTGCCCCCTTCCCTGGTGGTCCTAGTGGCATCCCTGGTGGTCCCGTGTGGTCATCTGAGAGGGGGCTGCGCTGATAAACAATCAGCGCAGACCACCCTGTCAGGAGAGCCGCCGGTTGATCAACGGCTCTTCCTATTTACCACGTGGTCAGACGTAATTGGACACGGCTGATCACGTGGTAAAGAGCCTCCGACGGAGGCTCTTTACCGAGATCGGTGGAGCGGTGTGTGAGACTGACACACCGCTCCACCGATGGCCGCGATGCGTGCCCCCACGGGTGCGGGCGGCTGTTATCCTGAAGGACGTCATATGACGCTCAGTCAGGATACCTAAACCACCGCCCGGCCGTCATTTTGCTATAGGCCGGGCGGGAAGTGGTTAAGGTGGTAATTAAATTCACTTCGTGCCTTACCTGCATTGAATTAGCCCCAGAACCTGTGTAATTAATATGTGTTCAGTTTTACAGGGATGAGGTGGCAACCCTAAGTTTGATGGGCTGATAACAGACTGTTCCCTCCAATTCCTACATTCAAAAATACACTGGAAATGCACATCAAATCATTTCAAGACGTGTCATGACACATGACAATGTGTCTGTCTAACGTTATAAAAAGCACTTCTATGCAGACACAATGAGTGATTCTGGCTTCTGAACTTCTTCTAGCTAGAGACAGGGTCACTACAACATAAACCTGGAAGTTTAGATTAATGACATGATAAAAAAGGACTAATGCTGGCCATACACTTTACGAAAAATAGGCCGAAATTCGGTCTTTTAGATACTTTGTCAGTTTTTTGGACAGTTAATGGGCATAGAGTCGATAATCGGGATGTTTTTGAGACAAAAAAACGAAGGACAAGTTTGGAAATTTTCTGATGAATCAACGATAAATTAAAAGGTTAATGTGTTTCCCGTCAGAACTGTTTGCGCTAGGTATATGTAAAAAAAATGTCCACTGAACGATTTATCAGTCATTACATGATGATACTATCGTTTGCTCTCACGGCCGAATGTTTGTTTTTCGCAAATATGTTTTTCCTATAGTGTATGGCCAGCATTAGTAGAGGTTAACTGCAGTAAGAGCCACAGGTCAAAACATTGAGTATATTTAGAGATACAGGCAGTTGATTTATGTAAATTTCGACTTTGTCTCTCAGGGCCCATTCACACCATTGTTTTGCAGCAATGTGCAGTTTACTATGACCCACATTACATGCATTGGTGCAATTTGGTGCCATTCTTTTTTAATGCACTCCCAGGCGACGGACATGCATTTTGGTGCAGTCTACTAGTATGCCCTGTACACACGGTCGGATTTTCCGACAGAAAATGTGTGATAGGACCTTGTTGTCGGAAATTCCAACCGTGTGTGGGCTCCATCACACATTTTCCATCGGATTTTCCGACACACAAAGTTTGAGAGCTATAAAATTTTCCGACAACAAAATCCGTTGTCGGAAATTCCTATCGTGTGTACACAAATCCGACGCACAAAGTGCCACGCATGCTCAGAATAAATAAAGAGATGAAAGCTATTGGCTACTGCCCCTTTATAGTCCTGACGCACGTGTTTTACGTCACCGCGTTCAGAATGATCGGATTTTACGATAACTTTGTGTGACCGTGTGTATGCAAGACAAGTTTGAGCCAACATCCGCCGGAAAAAATCCATGGATTTTGTTGTCGGAATGTCCGATCAATGTCCGACCGTGTGTACAGGGCATAAGGCTACATTTTTTGCCTTTTTTTGTAACGTGTTTTGGTGCAGTAGGTATCTCATTTAAAAGAATGGGCTGATTTAAATAAGAACAATCATTACAAATATTTTTACACTGTTCTGCCCCCACGGGACAAAGTATATATAGTACTTAGTTCCATGCAGCTAGGTGCTTCCTATGTCTAGTTATGAAGTCAGACCTGCCCCACTCCTTTCCCTGTATGGCAAACCTCCCAACACATGATGGATGGAGACAGAGCCATCATAATTGCAGCTTGTCTCAGCTCTGAACACTTTCCAGAGACAAGTGGAATGCAAAGGGAGAAGAATGTATATATGTCTCCTGTCTATGCATTGCTCTTTCCGCAGCTTGCCTGGGGAAAGTGCTCTGAGCTGAGACAAGCTACATGTCCGATGGACATATTTCCTTTTAAGCTGTTGGTGGATTTTGCTGTGCTGAGAGTAGGGGGACAGGTCAGACATTGTAACTAGACTTGGGAAGTCTACATGTACTTTATCCCATAAAGGGGGCAAAACAATGTAAAAAAATTGTAATAGTTACTGCGTACACTAATACATTAACAAAGCGCAATGGTGTGATTGGGCCCTAAAATTCAAGATTAGTTGTCTCCTAAGTCTCCCTATTAGACTGCCCATCCCTTTATTGAACCAATAAGGAGATTTGGGAGCACTGGTCAAGCTTTGCATTTACAGTAAAATTTGAAATTTGCATTTATTTTCGGCTGCCTACATTTCTGGATCTGCTACGCTTACAAAAGATAACCACTGCTTATGCACTTTTATCATCTGCTTTATTTGCCCAGGTTTGTGACAGGTTTACTATAATATATTATGAACAACAAGAAACGAAAAAAAAAAAAAAACATTTTCTGTTGTATCTATGTACGCAGACAGCTGTTTTCCCTCTCCGATTATGTCTCACTTTCTTGCTGGCCAAAAAGAGCTTTACCATTTTTCATGTTTTGAATATGAACACTAAGATGCTTGTCAGACACATAGCCAACACTTGTGTAGCACACGTTGTACCTCGCACATACACTCACATTTTTATTAGCTGCATGAGGTCTGTACATGTTAGAAACCAAATGACTACATTTTTCTAAAGCTAGCTCAAGTATTTGGCAATGCATATATACTAGTGAAAATGGGAGAAAATATCCATATCTTCCTGACACATAAAATGAGTGATTAGTTCAGTTATATATTGTATAATACTTCCAGGGCAGAAGTGAAACTGAAATATATAAAAGCAATTTTGTAGTGTTTGGTTGATGTGTCAGTTGTCTTAAAGTACGCCTGTCGTAAAAGTATTAAGAAAGTTTGCCATCGCTGACCTTCTTCTACAAAATGGTAGTTGCTTGGTTTGAGTATTTTTTAGAAGCTTAAATATCCACCTGGTGGTTTAAATTAAAAGAAGCTCTAGCCTCATTACTCACACTCAAGTGAGCGCTGTTCTATGCAGCACCTCTTCCCAAGATGTCTTCAGTCTTACGGGCTGAATAATGCCTAGCATTAGGACAGAAAAATGTGTTTCAGTTTCGGATAGATTTGTTATGTTTCACATTTTGTTTTGTTATGGAATTTGTTTAGTTTGGTTTCAGAATTCATTTAGTTTAGTTTTCTTTTCGTTAAATTTAGTTTCGTTTTTGTTAAAATTTGTTTCATTTATTCATTTTACATTAATTACAACCTTTCAGAATGATTAGAATTCAGATCGGTCAATCAACGATTCAAATTCTGTGTGAAGAAATAGCTGGTTGTTAAGCAGCGGGTCGGGAATCCGCGTCCTTAACAACCATGAGTCATCATCTGTCAGCGGGTTTCCCCACTGACAGATAAATGTATATAGAATTTTTTTTTTAAATGGCCTAGGGTTTCCCCCCCCCCCCAGTCCATACCAGACTCGAAGGCAATATAAAAAAAACAAGAAACCGTGTGGGGTCCAGTGGCAGCTGGTGTTTTTTTTGGGGGGGGGTGGCAAACAAACCACCCTCCCCCATTAGTTTGGTCGGTCAAACCTCCCCGTCGCTCAGTCGATTGGCAAACAAACCCCCCATGTCGCTCACCCGTCCACCCATCAGCCCCGCACTTACCCTATCCAGGGCCCTGCATGTAGATCAGGGGAGGAGCACATGGATTGGGGGGGCAGCGCCCCTGCATCTCTAATGGAGTGGCCACCACTGGTGGGGTCCCCCCCAAAATCTATATCTGAGTATGCAGCCAGGCAGGTCAGGAGGGGACGAATGAGCGCCCCTCCCCCTTCTGAACCATATAGCTCCAAAGCTCCAAAGCACCAAAGCACCTTGTCCCCATGTTGATGGGGACAAGGGCCTCTTCCCAACAACCCTGGACTGCGGGCGGGGGGCTTATCGAAATCTGGAAGTCCCAAAGGGGGGCAGGGGGGTGCAGAGCCGCCCCTGCCTCAAAGCACCCACCCCCACCCCAAGTTGAGGGCATGTGGCCTGGTATGGTTCAGGAGGGGGGGCGCTCACTTTCCTGCCTTGCTGGGCTGCATGCTCGGATAAGGGTCTGATATGGATTTTGGAGGGACCCTTGCCATTTTTTTTACATTTTGGCTTAGGGTTCCCCTTGAAATCCATACCAGACCCGAATGCCGGTATTCTGCCGAGAAAGTTCCGCTCGGCGTATAAGTTCCCCCCTCTACTGCGCCTGCGCAGTAGGTATCGGCGGAAATAGCCGAAGCAGAACAGCTGAAAATCAGCTGTACACGGCGCCTGTAAGAGGGCCCCTCTAGGTCCACTTGGTTGGTGGGGAAGGAACCTGGACCCAGAGAGCATGCGCCGTGTACAGCCGATTGAAGAATTTGAGCTTCGGCTATCTCCGGCGGCTGAGAGTAGTATGTACTGCGCAGGCGCTGCGCCTGCGCAGTACAGGGGGGGAACTTATCTGCCGAGGGAACATTCTCGGCAAGACACTGGCATTGTCTTCATTTATCTGTCAGAGGGAAAGCTGATGCTGGTGATATGGTAATAAATAACCCCCTATTTGAGAGCCAACAGCTACATTGCAGCTGCTGGCCCTCAATCCAGTCTGTCACTTCAGATCAGGTCCACACTAAGGCATGTTTTCCACCCAGATAGCAAGTGATTGTGCTGCAAGTTTGAAAATTACTTTATAAGCTATTGCTAGACTTGCCAGGCTTCACAAGTTTGTTGCACAATTGCAGCAAGTTTGCATCGCATGACTGCAGATCAACTTTCTTTGCAAACATTCTGCAAAACTGCTGCAAGTTCTGGTTCAGTTATGTTGTGCAATAGTCATCCCACCACAGGGGTCACTGTGGCTGAATTTTCATGCTGTAGACTTGCAGAGCTCTTGTTGTAGACTCACCACTGCAACTTTGCCCTTGAGCCTAGGTTCACATATGTGCGATGCAGGAACCTGTGCGATTACAGCGCCGTTTCCAGCATCGCATCTCTCCCGCAGGCAGTTCACACTGCCCTCTGTGAACCGCTGCGGGTGTCAATACATTGTTAATGACACCCCCAGATGTGTTCACAGATTGCAGTGCAGAGAACTGTGAACTCGCACATGAATCAGATCGCATGGGTGTTCTCAGTGCAGGGAAAAATAAGTCCCTGCACTATTTTTGTGCAAATCCAATGCGAGTTCAGCCATACAACTGT
This sequence comes from Lithobates clamitans, assembly GCA_037952925.1. Classification (NCBI taxonomy): domain Eukaryota; kingdom Metazoa; phylum Chordata; class Amphibia; order Anura; family Ranidae; genus Lithobates; species Lithobates clamitans. The sequence continues at coordinate 2,547,099 of JBBGZY010000573.1, read as the reverse complement.
ATGACTGAACTCGCACTGCACAGACGTCGCATGTGATTGGCACCTGTGGTGCGGGTGCGTATCACATGCGATGTATGAGATCGCACAGTCATATGTGAACCTAGGCTGAAAGAGACTTGCCACGCAAATTTGCTACAAATTGGAAAAGTGTTTTCAAGTGCTCTGCGAGTGTGCAGCAATTTAACAGACTTATAATTCAACACTGCTAAAATTGTGTGGCACGTTATCCTTGCTATCAGGGCTGTCATGTGATCAGTATGTTGGCTATGAAATAGTTATCACATTGCAGCTGGAGGCTTCAGAAAAAAAAATGAAAGCCTTTAACCTGCCGATGAACACTGCCACCATCAGGCTACAGTGTTTATCTGCAGTGTCATCTATTTAAAGCGGAGCGCCGCCGAATTTTTTTTTTTTTAAAGTCAGCAGCTACAAATACTGCAGCTGCTGACTTTTAAAACATGGACACTTACCTGTCCAGGGCTCCCGCGATGTCGGCACCCGAGGCCGAACCGTCTCTCCGTCCTCGGGTGCTGCCGCCTCCATCTTCGGTAAGGGAATCAAGAAGTGAAGCCGTGCGGCTTCACTTCCCGGTTCCCTACTGTGCATGCGCGAGTCGCGCAGCGCAATACGCTTGGTCCCTGCTGCCTCTGGGACCCGTGTGTGGGAGCAGGAAGTGGCGTAAATAACCGCAGATTCTGCGGCTATCTATGCCGGCATTGGGTACAGATACCTGTAATATACAGGTATCTGTACCCCCCTCCCCCCTGAAAGGTGCCAACTGTGTCACCGGAGGGGGGGAGGAATCTGATGAGTGGAAGTTCCACTTTTGGGTGGAACTCCACTTTAATGGGGTAACTGCCAAATACAGTTTCATTATGAAAAATAATAAATCATTTAAAAAATATAGAAAAAATTCTATTTGGTCTTCCTTTGGTGGCCTATAATAAAAACAGAGCAGTTAAACAGCATATTAAATAAAAAACCTTATATGTTGTTTAAAATAGGTCTAAAAATTGCTTTAGTCAAAGGCTTATTATGAAGGTAACTGATGCATACTTATGCTGCTGAGAACCAAGGCGTCAATGACCATTGATAATGAAGGGGTTAAACAGTCACTCTTTGACCTGCTCCCATAGTGGACCTCAGTTTACAGAAAAAAGCTGTAGTTTTCCAGTTGGAATACACATATTGTGAGTTTATTTAGCTTTGCAATGTTGCAGTTTATTTAGCATGCATATGTATAGGCTATAAAACTCTTTTTTTTTCTTTAAAGCTCCCTTTAACATGACAATTATCTGCATTAAGGTCTATGTTTATTGAAGTGCATAAACTGAACTCGTGTGCCTGTTTCCTGCTTAAGTGAGTGCAAATCTTTTCATCTATCCAATCACACATCCTTATTTTCAACCTGTCAGCCATCCGGCTCTGTCTTCCATCTTGCTGCGGAGTGCGGAGGGGAACAGAGCCAAGGAATTCAATTAATTGGTATATTTATTATCCTTTTATCTTACTTTTAGTAGAAGATATATACATACCACCATGTGAAATATGTGGTCTTACAGTATACTGATTTTAGACTGGTTTGAGGGGTTAATGGGATCATTGCCTGAATGGCAGCTAAATACAGTAGATGTAAGTGGGAGAGTAGACTGGGAGATCTGAATGTCCCTGCTTCTTCTCCCTTGCACTTTAAAAGTGACATATATGAGGAAAAACGTGCATTTGGTCTACTGAGCCTAATCCATCATAGCTGATGATAAAACAAAATTTGATTCATAGGCCTTTTTGATTTCCAGTGATAAAATAAATGGGCAGACCATATGAAGAGTAAATCAGTTACAATTTGATAGTGCTACCTAAATCAAGGTGTCAGTGATAGGAAAAAGAGATTGTACAGGTTGGGTGATGGGTGATCCATCAAGATATGTCCCAGTAGCAGTTGAATTGGTGAGAATGTATGTTCATTTTTTCATATGTGAACCTACTGTTGTCTGACGACATTAAAGGAACCCTTGCTTTGAAGTGGACCTAGCGCCAGGTATATTAGTTCATGGTAAAGTAGAATTTCAGGATAAAGCTAACTAATCATAAAAACACTCCCTACCCCATCTTGTCACCTATTCTGATGAACCTGTGTAAGAAAAATGTATATACTTACCTATTTGAAGGTCATGTGATCTCTCATGTGTAAGCCAGCTCCAGCTGCAGGGGAGAGGAGAGAGTGCACCAACAGCGGATGGTATTGCCTAAACAGGCTTACTATGGGCCATTCATTGTCAACACTCCTTCCTCTCCCCTGCAGCCACTGGTGGCGGGCAGAGGGGGAGCCAAATCACATGACTGGACCAGAACAGCCTGAAAATATACAGTAAGTATACAGAACTTTTTTTTACACAGGTTAGTTAAAATAGGTGTTAGGAGAGGGAAGGAGCCTTTTAAAGATTAGTTAGCTTTACCCCTACTTTAAGTGCATGCATGTTAAACAATGTGTAAGTGTATTCCCCATCCATGTAGTGGGTCAGGTGGCAGTCGGGTGTAAATGGACAGGCGGTCTGTTTATATTCGACCACCCATAGAGGAGAGCGGGCTGTGTCTGTGACTGTGAAGTGTTCAGCTTCCTCCTGCTGCAGAAAACTGATGTGAGATATATATATATATATATATATATATATGGCTTTTTATCTCTGAGAATAGGTGCAGGAACTCCCCCCGTCTGAGTAACCCCTTGTCTCTGCTCCCCCTACCCACCCCTGACCACCGTCCCTTGATTCCACCCCCTACCCACCTACCAGTACTGCCCCTTTTAGATAATACAGAACCAAGTATCATTTTGTGGTGCTAAATAATTTGAATGGAACATGTTAATGATAAAAAGAAAAGCAGTAAAATAGATCCCCTGCAGCCAGCAACAATAAAATCCCAGCAATAGATCCCCACACAACAATAGACTCCTCCAGCAACAATGGACTCCACCCCAACAGCAATAGATTCCTTGCAGCAACAGTGAACCACCCACAACAAAATATCCACCCAAGCAGCATTAGACCCCCCAGCAGCAACAACAGATCTCCCAGCAGCCAGCATCAATAGATCCTCCAGCAGCCAGTAAAATAGACCTCTCCCTCAACAATAGATCCCATCAGTCAGGTCCATAAATATTGGTGGCTCTATACACCACCACAATGGATTTGAAATGAACAAGATGTGCTTTAACTGCAGACTTTCAGCTTTAATTTGAGCATATTTACATCCAAATCAGATGAACGATGTAAGAATTACAACAGTTTGTATATGTGCCTCCCACTTTTTAAGGGACCAAAAATAATGGGACAAATTAACAATCATCCATCAAACTTTCACTTTTTAATACTTGGTTGCAAATCCTTTGCAGTCAATTACAGCCTGAAGTCTGGAACCATAGACATCACCAGATGCTGGGTTTCATCCCTGGTGATGCTCTGCCAGGCCTCTACTGCAACTGTCTTCAGTTCCTGCTTGTTCTTGGGGCATTTTCCCTTCTAACGTAGACCTGCTTTTTATGTTAAGAGGTCTGCGAATCTGGTGAAGGCATGGTAGAGTGAGGGAAGAAGGAGTGGGGAGAAGGAGTTATTTATTACAAAAGTTGTCATGGAACATTGGTTTATTGTGCAAAGCGAATAGGAAAGAGGGACTTTTTGCTTGGAACACAGTTTACGGATTGTAGGAAACACTATATCACTTTATGTATGATATTTTGGGAGAACATGAAATATGTTTGCATTTGTGTTTCTTGCAGCACAGTAATATATTTAAGTTTATGTTCATGTTATTTGTAAAAACTTCTTAATCACTTTTTGGATAGCTTTGCCCAGTTTGAATATAAACATTTAATATCCAGAAGGATATTTGTGTTCAGCAGCTGGGGTGGTGCATATACATGTTTTTGTTCAGGAGGTTCAAAATGTATTTCTTTTCTATTGGTTGTTGATCTCTCTGTTCAGGGCTATTACCTGTTTTTAAATGTTAATTAAACACTTTATGTATGATATGATCTATGTATGTAATAAATGCATACTGTATACAGTAAAACCTTGCTAGCATAATTTGTTTCAGAACTATGCTTGTAATCCAAAGCACTTGTATATCAAAGCAAATTTCCCCATAAGAAATAATGGGAACTCCGAAGATTTGTTCCACAACCATTTATTCATAAGTCCTTCAGTTTATAGTCCATATAAAAAGATTATAGCCATGTGATGGGTTGTGTAACCATAAAATGTCCATCCACAAATGGAAGCCTCCACAAGGGGATTAGAAGCAAAATCCAGCAGGAGCTACAGAGCATAAAAGAGAAGAGAGGTGCCTCTAAGTGTAGCAATATGGTTACGTTTCATGAAGGTACAACTCACATGGTTGATGATTAAAAGAGGCATATCTGAGTATGAATGCATCTGGTAGAGCTGCACAATTAATCATTAAAAAATCAAGATCGCCAGTCTACCCCCCTCTCGATCTGAATGAAGCCAGTTTAACCACTTAAAGACTAAACCTTTTTCTGACACTTGTTGCTTACAAGTTAAAATCTGTATTTTTTGCCAGTAGATTACTTAGAACCCCCAAACATTATATATTTTTTTTTAGCAGAGACCCTAGAGAATAAAATGGCGGTTGTTGCAATATTTTATGTCACACTGTATTTGCGCAGCAGTCTTTCAAACGCAATTTTTTGGGGAAAAAGTACACTTTAATGAATTAAAAAGAAAAAACTTAACAACAAAAGTTAGCCCAATATGTTTGTATAATGTGAAAGATGATGTTACACCACATCATGATCTTTATTCTAAGCAAAAAAATCGTTATTTTCATTTTGACCAGAATCGTGCAGCTCTAGCATCCATCCAGGGTAAAGCTGTCCACATAGACCATCCTTCTCGCCGCTGTCAGTCTGCAATCATAACCGGGAAAACTACCCTGCAGTAGAGCAATCTGAAAGTGAGGCTCGTGGAGCACAGCGTGGAAGGGACAATGTCGATGGTGGTGAGGACGGTCTATGTGGACAGCTTTACCCCAAATGCCTGCATACTTAGATGTGTCTGTTTTAATCATTAACCATGCTAAATGTTGTACCTTCATTAAATGTAACCATATTGCTACACATAGAGGCGCCTTTTTTCTCTTTTACACTCAGTTGTGACATGACGCTACTTGTATATCAAGACATTGCTTGTTTATCAAGTTTAATTTTAGAAAAAAAAATTAGCTTGTCTTGCAAAACACTCTCAGACCAAGTTACTCTCAATCCAAAGTTTTACTGTATTCGTGTAATCATTATTTTGCTGTCAGTTAAATAGAGAAGGACTTTGCAGTATGTCTGGACCTCAGTAAAGTAGAGTTTATACTCTTTTAATCAAAACAGGATATTGGTTGTTTTCCATTATAAGATTTCATGCACATGGAGCATCTATAAAAGCCCCTCTGAATGCCAGAACTCCTGGCAGGAAAATGCTGTTTAAAACCATGTATTGCACACACATTTAGCCACATTTAGGGGCATCTAGCATTTGAGCATTAAATTATTCTATTGGCCATAATATTAATTTATTCTTGCCATTGGAATGCATTCATCTAACATTTGCATGCATTTTGGTGCATTCTGGGGGTTTTCTGCTCTTCAGCTCCTCTCCTGAATGCGAATTTGGTGGATTCTTTTTTCAGCTTGTAAACAATGTTTCATTTTAAATGTACAGCTTTTAAAGTGGTTGTAAACCCTTTACAACCACTTTTTACTACTTTTTTTTTTTTTTTTTTACTGCACGGTTTAGGAGATATCCCTGTATTTGCATGTGCCGACGTCATCGGCACATGCACACATGAGCAAACTGAAGCAATGGCACGTATGTGCCATTGCTTCAGTTAGACTGTGACATTACCGGCGGGTCCCACGCGCGGGAGTGACGTCATTGCTTCCGGCCAATCACTCGGAAGTAACCCCTGGGAGCGATGACGGCTGCCGGAGTGGTGAACCAGGACCGCTGCGGGGGCTTCCATCTCAGATAAGTAATTCATAAGGAGCTAGTATGCTATGCATACTAGCTCATTATGCCTTTGTCTTGCAGGTTTTTTGGGGGATTTTTTTTTTTAGGGTTTACAACCACTTTAATAAAATAATCCATATAATCCCTGGTAATAATCCAGGAATAGTCAATTTTTTGGCACTTCCTGTTAAAGGATAACATTTTTGTCCCTGGATGCCAGCTTCTGCATTATCACCCTATCACATGGGCTTCTGATGCAGAATGGAAGTGGACATTCCTACACACATTACACAGGCATGGTCCATGGCTGTTATCAATTATGAAGAAATTATATCTAGCTATCACTGTAGCGCATGTAGACAGAAAGTGGCTGCAAAGAGGCTGCAGGAGATGAATAACAATGAAATGCAACAAAGAATGAAAAAAAATAAAGCCAAGTGTTTTATTTGAAAATACGCCAATTGCTGATGCATAGGGGGTTATTTACGAAAGGCAAATCCACTTTGCACTACAAGTGCAAACTAGTGCAGTCGCTGTAAATCTGAGGGGTAGGTCTGAAATGAGGGGAAGCTCTGCTGATTTTATTATCCAATCATGTGTAAAATGCTGTTTTTTTATTCTCCTTGCATGTCCCCCTTGGATCTACAGCGACTGAACTTCCAAGTGCACTTTCAGTGCAATTTCAAGTGCACTTTGCACTTGCAGTTTGCACTTGTAGTGCAAAATGGATTTGCCTTTAGTAAATAACCTTCATAGTGCTTTAACAAAGTAAAGATCATACTTTATAGCTGAAAGGAAAAGCAGGGAAAGGAATAATTAGCTTAACATTAGCTTACCCGATCCTCTGCTCCCAGAGGCTCCCTCCAGGCTATAACACTGGTCCCCGAAGCCTCTTCTCCCCTATGCTCCAGTGGTCGCAGGTCCTCTTATATCATCAGGACCAATGCAGAGCTCATAGCCCTGCATTGGACGTGTGGACAGAGAGAAACAGTCCACTGCCAGAGCATAGGGGGAAAGAGGAGAGAGCAAGATTTCAAGAGGAGCAGGTGGTCAGGTGCGTAGTAAATGTTTTTTGTGGCCCCTGAAACCTAACTGAGCATTTATCCCTTGCAGTGCAGTTGCAGCCCCACTACAAGAGGTTATCCCTCCTTTCCCCAGGGATGTAAGTTGTCTGAGTATGGAAAATGTTCTATAATGTTCAGAACACTAAAATAAACTGCATAACAATTACAGTTATGAGCTAAGTGTGGAAAGAGGGAGGGGGGCACCTTTATTAGTACATGGGAACTTTGGATAATCCCATCAAATGACTTTCATTTTCCCCACCTGCCAACATTTTTGACAGTAATGACGACAGGAAAGCCTCCCGACATAAAGCATTTCCTATTATTTATAATGCATTTCTGCTGAACAACAGTGGCTAAAATTATTGGCTGTTGTGCCTGTGTTTTCTTGTGAAATCTTTCAAACAAACAAGTTGTTTTAGCATTATGGAAGTGCACAAAGGATGTGATTTTATTTGTTTCTTTTTCTTTTGTTATTGTTTTTGACTGAACTGTGTTTACATGAAGGTCCCTTTTCTTGTCCCAATGGGTTCAGTTCACCGCTCAATAGAACGGAGTTACTCCATTTGCATCACCATTGTAACTTTGGCTGTTTTCTATTATTAAAAACAAATTGGCCCTGATTCATCAACAGGCCCGAATTGGGCATAGAGCACACCGGGTATTTGCCCAGTTTGCCTGGGGCCGCTAAGCCGCAAGTCCTGGCAGAAGCAGCGTGTTGGTGACTGGGCCCCCCAGTGGGAGGTGGCAGAGGTTTGGACGGGGTTGACATGGACTGCAGTCACTGCTCACCTCCCACTGTGCGGCCATGCCTGTGCCTCCTTTCCTGCTGTAACGTGAAGATTTGTATTCTCTGTAGCAACTGCGCATGCTTTGGATTCAGGCAAAAGAAGCCAAGCGCTGAGCTGAACCCAGAGAGGAAACTGAACTCAGTTAACTCCTTACATACCGAATGGTCGGTGAAGACACAGGCACGACACAAGCTTGAGCACCTAGACAGCCAAGAGGGGACACAGTCATGAGTCATCATTATTAGCATTGGGGATACACGGGGGATACGGGATTTCACAGCGGCTGCAGCCAGGTGAGGGTTGGTTGGGAATCTGTCAGTGGAGGGAGAGGGTGGTATTTGGGGGGTTGGGGGTGTGTCAGTGGGAGTTGGGGGTCTGTAGTTGGGGTGGGGGTAAGGGCAGTAGATAGGGGGGTCTGTCAGTGGGGGGGTATTTTGGGAGGATGGCAGTTGGTGGGGTTTACGTTGCAGTGCAGGGGACCTGCTTGGTCTGGAATGCCCGGGCCTGTTTTTTGTTCCAGTCCAGGCCTGTTCATCAAGATGCAGTTTTGTGTAAAAAATGCCAAATAGTGCTTAGAGCACAAATCTTCAGCTTTTTTTAATATGCTATCTTGCACCATTAAAAATAGAAAAGCAGTTTTCTCTGCAATACTCACCTTGTCCCCAGTGCTGCACTGTTTTGACGTTCAACATATGTTGTTTTCTGAGTTGGATGACCCTCCACTATCATCCAGACTACTTCCCGTGACTCCAAGAGTCGATCCACATGTAGTCTGTGCACTGCTCAAATTACTCCTAGACTAAGTGCCAATCATTACCTGACCACTACAAAGCCCAGGAAGTAGACCCACCCACCGCCACCACAGACGAAGAAGAGGAAGAAATTTTGATGTCACTAGACTGGCCTGATATGTACAGGAAAAAGGATTTTTTTAATAGACCCTAACGGGGCTTCAGGGAAGGGGTAGTGATAGTGCGGAATTCAGAGTTCCACTTTAGGGTGTGCTAAATTGACATATAACATTGATTTAAAAATCACTTTAGCATGCCTTAAGCCAGGGGTTCTCAACCTGTTCTCAAGTACCCCCAACGGGCCATGTTTTCAGGTTTTCCTTTACTTTGCACAGCTGCTTTAAATCAATATTACTGATATGGTATTGATAAGAGCTATCTAAGGGAAGCTCCCAAAACATGGCCTGTTGGGGGTACTTGAGGACTGAGGTTAAGAACCACTGCCTTAAGCAACTTGATGCATAAGGGCTATTGTGGACCTCCTTAAATTGTTATTACTTTGGTGTCATCCTTATCCTGCTGCTTCAATAAGTTTATAGGCTCTTGGTTAATGGTGGTTCAGGATTGCAAACTCTCCAGTATGTACCAAAGAGTTGACCGGGGCCTGTAAACAACGTTTAACCTAATGTAGATTCTTTTTTTCTGCCTTACCTAATACAATTTCAATGGATCTATTCAGGTTTCTCATCAGACTTCACTGAACCTTATCGGACTGAAAGGGGAACAAAACTCAGATTATTAGGTCTTAGATGTACAATCAATCTGAATATTTTCATTTCTTAAAAAAAAAAACATAATTTTTAACAAATGACTGATCAGAGAACTGCTGTCTTAGAGGAAGTCAATAGGGAACTGCTGTACTTAACTATACATACTATCTCACATTCCTTTACTAAAAGCTAAAGGCCAACATGTTGGCACCCTAACTAGTACTGTATTCTAGGATCTGGGCCTTGGCTCACACCATGACATTTTCTATATTTTTCTATAAGCTTTCTTTGGGAGTGTTCCATTGGTTTGTTGCCTTCCACCTAATATGGATTTAGCGAGTTCCGATCTGTATTTGTGATAAGCACATTATATGCACATTATACTTGCCCCCTGGGGGAACCAAAGCACTGTATTATTTTGCTTTGACATCAGTGGTTAAAAGCAGTGGGGTTTCCCAGTAAAGATACAGAGCTCTGCATTGCAGCAACCCAGTAAAGACATTGGCTGACAGCATAGGTTTGAACAGCCTATTGCATTAAGGTGTCCACCCCAAAGCTCAAACATATTTACATGTGTGTGTATATATACTGATGGTGTCAGCAGAGCAATGGAGGGTGTCAGTAGGGCAGAGATTGGTGTCAGTAGGGCAGTGGACAGTGTCAATAGTTTTTTATCTCAATTAATTTTTTTTACAATTTTCTTAGGAGCCCCGTTAGGGGGTTTTGTTGAAATATCATGGGTCTAAACAGGGGGAATCTGCGCCACACAGGGTGATTAGAGTGTGCCTAGGCACACCTAGCACACCCTATGCGCACGCCTATGACTAACAGTGTGACTGGGAAAGGTCAGATGGCAAGGTACAATGAAGAAACATAAGGTGCCCTTGGGTATGAGATGATCAAAAAATGGCCAGATTGGATGGCAATCTCATGTGTAAGGACATTGTTGTACAGAGCTGACCAGATAGAGACCATTGTAAATATTACATGTGGGTATTCTTAAAGTGCATAAAGTACACACTGCATGTGCAGTAATATGATGAGCCCAAGTGCCAACCACAGTGCCCACCCTTGTTTTAGCATATTCATGCATAACTGGCAGCTTCTACAGCTCTAGATCCCTAAACAGATTTCTGTCAGCAGACTTTTGAGCACTATGAGTCACATAACCCATTCCACAGAGAGCTGTGTCATCTACCCACAACCATTTTCCATTTAGTAGGAAGAGAGAAGAAATAACTCTGGGGACACATACTGTAATTCAGTTTGTGGAGGACTGTACCGAAACTTCATGGTGGCCCATTTCTTGCCTTCTTAAAGGACTCTGTTACTGTTGTATATTGTGTGTATAATAATATGAACACAGCATTCTTTTTTGCCCTGTTGAGACAGGAATAGACTAACTGATTTTCAAAATAGATTGAAATTAATATTCCACAAATTTCAAATAATTATTTTGTTCTAAGTACTATGGCCTTCCTCGCCTCTAGCTCATAACCAAGTAATCAAGGCTTGAAACTTACTTTAACCAGTCACCTTTATTTTGCTGCTGCTAGCCAAAGCACCCTACCTGACTGGAAGCCTCAATGGTTCTGCTAGTTTACTTTATTTGCTACATTCAAGTCTTTAAACATGGGGATCCTTGCACACATAGGGGGATATTTACTAAAACTGGTGCACACAGAATCTGTTGCAGCTGTGCATAGTAACCAATCAGCTTCTAACTTCAGCTTGTTCAATTAGGCTTTGATAATAACACCTAGAAGCTGATTGGCTATTATGCACAGCCGCACCAGATTCTGTGTGCACCCATTTTAGTAAATCATCCCCATAGTTATACCAATGAAAGCTCCCAATTCAAATCAGCCAGTAATGCAATTTGCTAAATCACAATGGGGTTGATTTATTAAAGGCAAATAGACTGTGCACTTTTCCAAGTGCAGTAGCTCCAGATCTTAGTAAATGAGGTAAAGCTTCACTTTATAAAGAATACCCAATCACATGCAAGGAGAAAAAAAACATTTTGTTTGAATTTGCTTGCATCATTTGATGATGGAAGTCAGCGAGCTCTCCCTCATTTAGTAAGCTCTGGAGCAACTGCACTTGCAAAAGTGCATAGGAGTAGATATACTAAAACTGGTGCGCACAAATCTGTTGCAGCTATGTATAGTAACCAATCAGCTTTTAACTACAACTTGTTCAATTAAGCTTTGACAATAAAAACTAGAAGCTGATTGGTTACTATGCACTGCTGCACCAGATACTGTGTGCACCCGTTTTAGTAAGTCTCCCCCACAGTCTGTTTGCCTTTAGTAAATTAACCTCAATATGTCTATATATTGCCAATTTTTTTGCATGCATACTTACACTATATGGCCAAAAGCATTTGGACACTTGTCCAAATTACTGAGATCAGGTGTTTCAGTCACAGCCATTGTTAACAGTTAATAGGTGCATATAATCAAGCGCATAACCATGCAATCTCTATTGACAAACATTCACAGTTAAATAGCTTGTACATCTATAGGATAAAATATTAATTGCAAGTGTGGTCTCCTTGTCCAAAATCAGTACCTGACTCCACAAATGCTCTTTCAAGGGGTTGTAAAGTCTCGCTTTTTTTTTTTTTTTTTAATTGACAAACATGTCATACTTACCTCCTATGTGCAAGGGTTTTGCACAGAGTGGTCCCGATCCTCATTTTCTGGGGTCCCCCCGCAGTGCTTCTGGCTTCTCCTCTGCTGAAGTGCCCCGACAGAGAAGCACTTTCCCTGGAGGCACTCGTGCCGGCGTGCTCCCGTGTCCTGCTGCTGCGTCCATTGACACAGACAGCAGGACCCGGATCTGCCCCCAGCTCCCGTGTCATTGGATTTGATTGACAGCAGCGGGAGCCAATGGCTCCTGCTGCTATCAATCTATCCAGTGAGGACCTGAGACACCGGCTGGAGCTGCTGTGCTCATTCACAAGTAAGTAAAGGTAAGTTCAGGTAAGTAAAAGAGGGGCTCTGTGGGGCAGCTGCAGCACATGATGTTTTTCACCTTAATGCATAAAATGGATTAAGGTGAAAAACCCTGGGCGTTTACAACCCCTTTAAGTTAAATGGGCATACAATCTGATAGAGACACCCCAACATCTTCTGGAAAGCCTTCCCAGAAAAGTAAAACTGTTTTAGCTACAGGGATGGGGGTGGGGGGCAGGGGGCAAATGCATATTAATACGCATGGTTTTGGAATGAAATGTCCAACAAGCTTATAAACATATGGCATTGGCCGTATATTAAACCACTTTGAACATTTTTTTTAAAGCCAGGATAAGATTTGGAAATACTAAGGACTAAATGCAAGCCCCCAATAAAGGGAGTTTTTATGATAAGGGTTATCAGTTTATCCAGATACAAATGTTTGAAGCCTGGAACTGTCCCCAGAAACAGGTTGCATTCGGCATCTATGATCTATCTATTGGTCTTCATGGAAAATTGAAAACTAGGGGTGCTTCATGTATTGGTCTTCATGAATGAGTAAACTGTAATACATTTAACTGGAACATATGGGTGTTTTTTTAACAATGAAATGCCAGCCTGCCCACCCAACCTTAATGCTTGGCATGGAAGCTTGTTTTAAAGCCGAATTCCAGGTATGGATTTTTTGCATTGTTTTTTTTAAACAAGAAAGATTTTTTGCATTGTTACATGGATCCAGCCTGGACCAATATAAATATGCATATTACATGCCTGGCCAAAGCCTGTAAAAGCAGAGAATCATTGTAAATAGCTGCCATTGCTACAGTGACCCTTGCTGTTAGGGATGAGCCGAACACCCCCCTGTTCGGTTCGCACCAGAACATGCGAACAGGAAAAAAATTCGTTCGAACACGCGAACACCGTTAAAGTCTATGGGACACGAACATGAATAATCAAAAGTGCTAATTTTAAAGGCTAATATGCAAGTTATTGTCAATAAAAGTGTTTGGGGACCTGGGTCCTGCCCCAGGGGACATGGATCAATGCAAAAAAAAGTTTTAAAAACGGCCGTTTTTTCAGGAGCAGTGATTTTAATAATGCTTAAAGTCAAACAATAAAAGTGTAATATCCCTTTAAATTTCATACCTGGGGGGTGTCTATAGTATGCCTGTAAAGGGGCGCATGTTTCCCGTGTTTAGAACAGTCTGACAGCAAAATGACATTTGGAAGGAAAAAACTCATTTAAAACTACCGCGGCTATTGCATTGCCGACAATACACATAGAAGTTCATTGATAAAAACGGCATGGGAATTCCCCACAGGGCAACCCCGAACCAAAATTTAAAAAAAAATGATGTGGGAGTCCCCCTAAATTCCATACAAGGCCCTTCAGGTCTGGTATGGATATTAAGGGGAACCCCAGCCAAAATTTTTAAAAAAAATTGACGTGGGGTTCCCCCTAAATTCCATACCAGACCCTTCAGGTCTGGTATGGATTTTAAGGGGAACCCCGCGCCAAAAAAAAAAAAAAAAAAGGCTTGGGGTCCCCCTAAAAATCCATACCAGACCCTTATCCGAGCACGCAACCTGGCAGGCCGCAGGAAAAGAGGGGGGGACGAGATTGCGCCCCCCCCCCTCCTGAACCGTACCAGGCCACATGCCCTCAACATTGGGAGGGTGATTTGGGGTAGCCCCCCAAAACACCTTGTCCCCATGTTGATGAAGACAAGGGCCTCATCCCCACAACCCTGGCCGGTGGTTGTGGGGGTCTGCGGGCGGGGGGCTTATCGGAATCCGGAAGCCCCCTTTAACAAGGGGACCCCCAGATCCCGGCCCCCCCCCTGTGTGAAATGGTAAGGGGGTACTTACCCCTACCATTTCACTAAAAAACTGTCAAAAATGTTAAAAATGACAAGAGACAGTTTTTGACAATTCCTTTATTTAAATGCTTCTTCTTTCTTCCTTTATCTTCTTCTTCTTCTGGTTCTTCTGGCTCTTCTGGTTCTTCCTCCGGCGTTCTCGTCCAGCATCTCCTCCGCGGCGTCTTCTATCTTCTTCTCCTCGGGCCGCTCCGCACCCATGGCATGAGGGGGGAGGCTCCCGCTCTTCTCTTCATCTTCTTCTTCATCTTCATCTTCTTCTTCTTCTTCTAAAACTTTTTTTTGCATTGATCCATGTCCCCTGGGGCAGGACCCGGGTCCCCAAACACTTTTTATGACAATAACTTGCATATAAGCCTTTAAAATTAGCACTTTTGATTTCTCCCATAGACTTTTAAAGGGTGTTCCGCGGCATTCGAATTTGCCGCGAACACCCCAAATTGTTCGCTGTTCGGCGAACTTGCGAACAGCCAATGTTCGAGTAGAACATGAGTTCGACTCGAACTCGAAGCTCATCCCTACTTGCTGTATTCTGAATCCCATAACAAGTGGCTGCCCTGCTTTATAGTAACCACACACTGCCCCATTGTGAGAATGACTTGCATTTTTATCAATGAATACAAGGTATTCTGTGATTGGTTGAGATTGAGATTGTGATGTCACGGCCCTGCCTCTCCACCTTGTCCAGTCAGAGAAATTCATTGTGAAAATACAAAGCATTCTCTGAATGGCACCCATGCTAAGCGAGAAACCCCCTTTGGTTGATTAGCAGCAGGGCTACCACCTGGTATGGGATCCAGAAAACAGCGACGACCTCTGTAATAGCGGCAGCTTTCACAGGGATCCCACAGGCACAATATGCATACATACTTACATTGATCCAAGCTTGGCCAAGGTAACTATGCAAAAAAACATACCTAGAACTCAGTTTAAAGTTAACCCAGAGTGAAGGACATGCTCAAAACTTTTTTCACCTTTAAAATCTGAACACAGATAATACAGTAGTTATTTATGGCTTGCAACACAGTTAAATTTGCCGTAACTATTAGTGGATTATTAAGTTGCTTTTTCCTGCTCTTTTCACTCATTGAGCGGGAAGAGGACACACCTGCAGGAATCTTTCTGGCAAAATCAATTTTTAGGTCAACCTGTCATCCTCACCCTTCCAGTTCCTTTTGCCTCACAGCTTTAGTAACTGCCATCTGCTAAGCCTAAGAAATCTAATAAAAACATTTTTAAAAAAGTATACTGGAATATGAATGTCAGTCTTTGGCACAGCAGTCTACAACAGAGCATGCTTGTAAAACCACAAAACTAATGAGGGCTGCTAAGACAGGATTAATTATAAAATGTCCATAAATCTAAACATAAACAGCAAATAGTAGCATTTTAACAATAAAGAGATATAAAAAAAAGTACGCTGACCTGGAACAAGCAAGTATTTAGCAGTTTGTAAACCCTAATGCCCTGTACACATGATCGGACATTCCGACAACAAAATCCAGGGATTTTTTCCGACTGGTGTTGGCTCAAACTTGTCTTGCTTACACACGGTCACACAAATCTTGTCGGAAATTCAGAACGTCAAGAACGCGGTGACGTACAACACTTACGACAAGCTGAGAAAAATGAAGTTCAATAGCCAGTGCGGCTCTTCTGCTTGATTCCGAGCATGCGTGGAATTTTGTGTATCGGAATTGTGTACACGAGATCGGAATTTACGACAACAGATTTTGTTGTCGGAAAAGGGACAAAAGCCAAAAAAAGAAAAAAAAGAAGAAAAAAAAAAGAATGCTGCCACCACATCTAAGGACTGGTAAACCTAAATATATAACATTTTTGTTCTTCAGTTTAGATAAACATCACGTTAGTAAGGGAGAGAACGTTTGATTTGCATACTTGCTGGCAGTGAGTGATTCAACAGTATCTTTTAAAAATTGAAATATCAGCACAAGGCGGAGAGAAAGAACATGACACAAAAATCAACTGTGTATATTTACCCCCAACAGCTAAATGCAGTTTATCGGAATGTCATCATCAAACTTGCTGTCTGATAAATACAGAAGATGGAACGTGTCAGTACTTAGCCATTTACAGTGGCGGCTGGTGTTTTTTTTGGGAGGGGCAGGCAAATATTCACCACACCGCGGTCGGTGGTACCTCCCCGCTCCGTCAGGTCACCCCCCGGGGTCTTGCGATCGGTCAGTAATACAGCTCTTACCCCATTTAGATTCCAGGGGCGACGGGCGGCAGGCAGGCATTTTCTCCTCCTCAAATTCGGATCAATCACAGCTGCAGTAGTGTGAACCTAGCCTTATTTAAAGCGGTTGCATGCCCGACCAAAAAAACCTGTAAGGCAAAGGCATAATGTTCTAGTATGCATCGCATACTTTCTCATTATGAAATACTTACCTTAGAACGAAGCCCCCGGTCACCACTGAGGGAGCTGACATGTTCCCTCTGTGTTTCTTCCGGGTTCGTGGCTCCAAGTTTGTTGCCGCGTACACATTCTGACAACAAAATCCTTGGATTTCTTCCGACGGATGTTGGCTCAAACTTGTCTTGCATACACACGATCACACAAATCTTGTTGGAAATTCCGAATGTCAAGAACGTTGTGACATACAACACGTACGACGAACCGAGAAAAGTTAAGTTCAATAGCCAGTGCGGCTCTTGTGCTTGATTCCGAGCATGCGTGGAACTTTGTGCGTCGGAATTGTGTACACACGATCGGAATTTACGACAACGGATTTTGTTGTCTGAAAATTTGAGATCCAGATCTCAAATTTTGTGTAACGGAAATTCCGATGGAAAATGTCCGATGGAGCCTAAACACGGTCGGAATTTCCAACAACTAGCTGCCATCGAACATTTTCCGTCGGAAAATCCGACCATGTGTATGGGGCATAAGAGTGGCCGGAGCCACAATGATATTACTCCCGCACATGCGCGGGAGTCCTCCGTACCGTCAAGGAGCTCTGATTTTCCGGCAGCATCCACAGGCCTTCAGACCGCATGCGCCGCTGGCGTCAGTGGCTGAATGCAAGGTGAATATCTCCTAAACCGTACAGGTTTAGGAGATATTCATTTTACCTACAGGTAAGCCTTATTATAGGCTTACCTGTAGGTAAAAATATCAAAGCGGGGAATACAACCACTTTAATCAATATGCCAATTTAATATGTATATGTAAAATGAGATAGCTTCATGTAAATATCTCATCAGTATATGTTAATGGTTTAAAAACTTTAGTTTATGTACTTCACATTTCAAAACCATGGGCATGTAGAGTTGCGTCTCCCCCGCCACCTTTAGTAGCTATTACAGCATCCGCTCTTCTGGGAAGGCTTCTCACAAGATTTTGCAAAGTATCTCTAGGGAGCTGTGCCCATTCAGCCAAAAAAGCATTTGCAAGGTCAGGTACTAATGTTGTAGGAGAAGACAAGCTTCACAATAAGTGGTATCCCAGAAGTGTGCCATGAGGTTGAGGTCAGGACTCTGTGCAAGCCACTCCAGTTCCTCCACACCAAACCCATCAAACCATGTCATAATGGAGCTGGCTTTGTGCTCAGGGGCACAGTTAAGCTAGAACAGAAAAATAACTTCCCCAAACTGCAACCAGAAAGGTCAAGTGCACAATTGTCTTAAATATGTTTGTATGTTGTAGCATTAGCAGTACCCTGCAAGGGAAACCCCTGCACTCAACAATTTGGATTTGCGCATACTTTTTAACCGTATAATGTACAGTATATACATAAGGGCAGATATATAAGTTTGTTACCTACTCAAATTCTTCTTCCTGGTTTCTTACCACATCGTAAGTCTTTGGCCACTTTCACCCTTTTTTTTTACAAAGTATTTACTGCTGCATTATTAAAATGTACTTTTATGTATATTTTGGTGTTTGTTAAATTCACATTTTTTGTTTTATGCATGTATTATGCAAAAATAGAGAGAACGATCCTAATTACAGAATTTTTTTAGGATACGACTACATTTAAAATGCACAAAACCCCATGATATCGGATTGGATAGCAACGGGTGTCAGCAGACACGTCACCGCTGACATTCACCGCTCCATAGGGCAGAATGGAGTGTCCAATCTGGTCCGCATATATTGTATGCATTTTTGTGCATTTATCATTGATTTCAATGTGCCCACCTAACCAGTAGACATGTGCAATTAGTTTCGTTATTAATTCGTTTTCGGACAAAATTTGGAATATTAGTTCATTCGGAAGGATCCGAATGAACAAAAAACTCCTTTGACGAATGAAAACGAATTGTCATAAAGTACGAAAACCCGAAAATACAAAAATCCGAAAGAACGAAAAACAATTCAACATACAAGTTTAACTAATCGATTGCATTCGGATATTTTATTTTTGTATTTTCTATTATAATTAAATTATTAACTATTGTTATAGTTTTTATTATTACTATTATTTATTTTTATAAACTATTAAAATTATAGGTAAAATAGCTAAAGTCAGTATATTCAGGTCTCTGCGCCATAGCAGCTAATTTGGGATAGATTAGATTTACATTTCTATTGGAATTTCATTTCAAATTTTGCTAAAGTAAAGCCCCGTACACACGATTGGACTTTCCGATGGAAATTGTTCAATGACAGGCTGTTGTCCGTAAATCCGACCGTGTGTATGCTCCATTGAACAATTGTCAGACTTTCCGCCAACAAATGTTGGCTAGCAGGTTCTCAAATTTTCCGCGGACAAATGTGTGTTGTTAGATTTTCGTAGCGTGTGTACTCAAGTCCGTCGGACAAAAGCCCAAAGTACAAACACGCATGCTCGGAAGCAGAAGCGGTCGGTCTTGTAAACTAGCCTTTGTAATGGAGAATTAACATTTGTGACGTGGCAAATTATGAGCTCTCCAAATGCAGCGCACATTCTCTTCTTCTTTAATGGGATAATAATGAGGCTGCTTTGCTGGTGATACTGATGGAGTTATTGCAAATTAATTTTCAAAGGCTTTTTTTTCTAGTGATATCAAGAATAACATTATTATTTTTTTTATTATTTGGGCAAGTTACCACAACACCATTATCCTGTAGTTTTTAAGATCAAAGATACAACTATGTTGGTGTCCCTTGTCAATTTTACATTGTATTTTTTTTAATGTAGCTGCCTACTCCCAAACTGTCATTTGAAGTAAAACACATAGCCAAGTATTATTCTCCACAATTTTTTTATTGTGCATTAAAAAAAATAAAAAAATAAAAATTAGACATGCTATCTTCCAATAGAACTTAACCAAAAAGTGCATTCTATGCATCCAAAAATATAGAAAATATACCAAATCAAATCATTATTCAAACAAAAAAATAATGTCAAAGCAATAACTCCAAGGCCAACAATAAATAACACGTTATCTCCTCCGATTCCACAACATGTCTGGTTGACCAACGGCCGTTCAGAAATGAACTCAAAAGTGCGAAATCAAAAGTGCGAAATGAAAAGTGAAAGGCTGCCACTCTCACAGGTATCACAGCAGTGCATTCTTATTTTTAGCATTAAGACCCCTTTCACAGTGAGGCCCTTTGCAGGCGCTATAGCATAAAAAATAGTGAAACAGCAGCTCCATTCACTCCAGTGTGAAAGCCCGGGGGCTTTCACACTGGAGTGTTGCGCTGGCAGGGCGTCAGAAAAAGTCCTGCCACCAGCTTCTTTGGAGCGCATTAGGAGCGGTGAACTCACCTCAGCTCCTAAAGCGCCCCTGCCCATTGAGATCAATGGTCAGCGCCGACAAATCGCCGCTGTAGCAGCGCTTTGTGGGCAGTTTTAACCCCTTTTTCAGCCACTAGCGGGGGTTAAAAGCGCCCTGCTAGTGGCCGAATAGTGCCGCAAAAACGACGGTAAAGCGCCGTTAAAAATAGCGACGTTAAAAACGCCCCACTAGCGTCCGAATAGCGCCGCAAAAACGTCAGTAAAGCGCTGCTAAAAATAGAGACGTTTTGCCGCCGACGCCCCGGGCGGCTCAGTGTGAAAGGGCTCTTAGGCTGAAACAAACAGAACAACAAGGATATGAAAGTGCAAGCATAAAATAACTTTGATGTAAAAACTGCAATGTTAACTGAATATTTACTTATTGAAAATACAATGTATTTTTCCATTAAGAACTACAAGATGCAAAGCTCTTTTTAGATTGCTTTTCATTACATTTAAAAATAAAATTGTAAAGCAAATAACATGCAATTAATATTACATTTAAGTAATGTTCAAGTAGAAGCAAAAATAGAAAAAAAGCCCTATTATAAGATGAAATTAAAAAGCAGCTCTTGCCGCAATATACACCTTCAATCCAGAGCTCTCCCTCCATTACTAAAATTCTACCAAAAGATGTTCTTAGTCTTCAAGGTTGAATCACTACTGGCATTATTCAACCCTCTTTCTCTGAGCCCAAACAATCATGGGCACCAGCCTGTAACTAGAAAATAAAGGTATAAGTCAAACAACCCATTCAGTTTAATATAGAAATCCAAGACAAAAAACAGTGTATTAATATTAACCACTTGACAACCAGCCGCTGCAGTTATACTGTGGCAGGTTGGCTCACCTGGGCAAATCGCTGTAGGTATACGTCAGCTGTTTTAAGACCACTAGAGGGCATGCATGACGACAGAGCAGATGCTCGTGCCCGGTGGCTGCGATGTTCGCCGGGCACCTGCGATGGATCTTGAGAGACACAGAACGGAGGTCTGTCAGTGTAAACAGAAAGATCTCTGTTCTGTCATGGGTGAGGAGAGCGATCTGTTGTTCATACTAAGTATGAACAACGAATCACTCTCCTCCTTCAGTCAGTCCCCTCCCCCCACCGTTAGAATCACTCCCTAGGACACACATTTAACCCCTTGATCGCCCCCTAGTGTTAACCCCTTCCCTGCCAGTGACATTTATACAGTAATTAGTGCCTATTTTTAGCTCTGTTCACTGTATAAATGAGAATGGTCGCAAAAAGGTGTCAAAAGAATCCGATCTGTCTGCCGCAATGTCACAGTCCCAATAAAAATCGCAAATCAGCGCCATTACTAGTAAAAAAAAATAATAATAATAAAAATGCCATAAATCTACCCCCTATTTTGTACACTCTGTAACTTTTGCGCAAACCAATCAATATACGCTTATTAAGGAGAAAGCAAAATAGTTCCAAAGAAATAGGTTCTTTCCAGCTTAAGCAGCTGGGGAGACCACACGGCTTGCTGCACTGGGGATTTGTTCCAAGTCTCTCCTGGGAACCACCACGAACGATCTGTTTCTTTCTGAGGTGGTGAGATTATCGGAACTGCTTTCACCAGCAATGTATATTATACCTGAATGCTGTTTTAAATATATATTTGTGTAAGTGCAATAGCTTAAAGCGGGGTTCCAACCAAATTTTGAACAATATCTGTATGTATTCTCTTCCTTGCCTAGATGCTGACATGCCGTTTAAAAAAATTTAAATCGCCGTAATTACCTTTTATTTTCCTATTCTTCTTTGCACTTCCTGGTTCTCCTCCCATGGGAGTAGGCGTGTTTCTAGCCTCTCCCAGACTCCTGGGAGCTAGTCTCAGGCTTCCCAGGATGCCACTGAGCATGTGCGGGAACGAGCGGTGAATGCTGGGAGCACAGCATTCACCACATCCAGGAAATAAATGCTTGTGGGCTTCAAATGCCCACAATGAAGATGGAAACCGCCTGCAGTGAATAATATAAGTTATTCTTTCCGACTAAATCTGACACAGGCGGACATATTACACACAATATGTGAGTATGTAATGCTGAGAAGAAAAGTTTGTGAATGAACTCAAAAAAAAAACCCGATAGATAGGTGGACCCCCCGCTTTAAGGGTCGGGTGTTTTTGGGACAATAAAAGTTTGCAGTTTCACACTATGAGGATTCCTTTTCCTTCTATATGCTTGAGTTGAATAAGAGGATTGCGGGTGTGTTCAGTCTAGAATATTCAGGATCAGGACGCCATATCTCTGTTGATTTGATCGTTACTAAAATCGCATGCTGATGTCCTTTAGTTGTTGAGATGAACCTGGATTGATTCACTAAGGCAATTGATAATTAGGAGTCCGGTGAGTGCAGTTCCTATAGGGAGTGGCGACGGTGGAACATTTCTACAATGATATGATATGAGAAATTACTCAACACCCAGACTGTCACAATTTTTATATTTTTAGAGTGCTGGTTGCTCATATGCTTTATTTTATGTTTTTTGTGGGTTTTTTTTGTTTGTTTTTTTGTTGTTGTTTTGAGCGCAGCTTAAGCTGGAAAGAACCTATTTCTTTGGAACTTTTTTGCTTTCTCCTTAATGTTATATTTGATTACAGCAGCTGCTTAGTTTAACTTACTTCTTACCTTGAGCGCTGGATAAGTGACCCTGTTTGCTTTTATTTATTGAATATACACTTATTGCAGAAGAATACGTAGAAGAATACATATCGGCCTAAACTGAGGAAGAAATTGATTTTTTAGGGGATATTTATTATAGTAAAAAAGTAAAAAATATTGCTCTTTATTCAAAATTGTCGCTCTTTTTTTGTTTATAGCGCAAAAAATAAACACCGCAGAGGTGATCAAATACCATCAAAAGAAAGCTCTATTTGTGGGGGAAAAAAGGACATCAATTTTGTTTGGGTACAGCGTCGCACAATCGCGCAGTTTTCAGTTAAAGCGATGCAGTGCCGTATCACAAAAAATGGTCTTGGTCATTAAAGCGGAGCGCCACCGAAAAATTTTTTTTTTAAAGTCAGCAGCTACAAATACTGCAGCTGCTGACTTTTAAAACATGGACACTTACCTGTCCAGGGCGCCCGCGATGTCGGCACCCGAGGCCGAAGCGTCTCTCCATCCTCGGGTGCTGCCGCCTCCATCTTCGGTAAGGGAATCAGGAAGCGAAGCCATACGGCTTCACTTCCCGGTTCCCTACTGCGCATGCGCGAGTCGCGCAGCGCAATCCGGATGGTCCCTGCTGCCTCTGGGACCCGTGTGTTTCCCAGCAGGCAGCGGGGAGGGAGCAGGAAGTGGCGTAAATACCCGCAGATTCTGCGGGTATCTATGTCGGAAGTGGGTACAGATACCTGTAATATACAGGTATCTGTACCCCCCTCCCCCCTGAAAGGTGCCAACTGTGTCACCGGAGGGGGGGAGGAATCTAATGAGTGGAAGTTCCACTTTTGGGTGGAACTCCACTTTAAGGGGGCAAATACTTCCAGGGCTGAAGTGGTTAAAAAAAGCATTATAAATACTTTTTTGTCTTTTTCTTTTATAATTGATTATGTCTGTTCTCAGCTGCATAAGAGGTGGGGGTTGAGCCTTTAAGGGGGGACTCAGCAGGAAGCAGGGAAATAGCATTACACCGATCTTCCTAGTGAAGAGCTGTGCAGGGGGGTGTCAGCACAAGTCTTGGCCATTAGAGGATGGGCAAGCTGTGATCCCAGCACAGGTAGAAAACTCACCATGCTAGAATGGAGGTGTTTCTATGCCTAGCGTGGTCAGTTTGAAATAGGAAAGCAGGGGGACTAGCAGGAACACCAGGTATTTCTCACAAAACAAGAAATACAAAGAGAACTGGATACTTTTTAACACAAATACATTGTTCAACAGACACATATAAGGAATATGAAATGTTGGGATAACAAACACGTGTTTGTAAGCAGCACTGTGATGAGCTCGTCTCTACCTAGTCTTTTGTCCTATCAGCATGCTCTTTGTCAGCACATAAAAAGATTGGCTGCTGGTGTTGTTTCTTCCTTTCCCAGTCTGAGCTCTGCTGTACAGTGACTACAAGAGGCTGATGCCAAGTCAGATTCATGTAATGACACAGCTCGTATAAAAAATATATATTTAACCTGCTACCACCCATGTAATGCATATGAGTGTTGACGAAGATGGTGGGCTTTAATGCTCAAATGCTGCACATATGTGTCCATGGGCGGTAGAGGTTTCTGTGCTGAGAGCATGCTCACTGCGCACTCCCAGCACACTGACTGCACCATTAAAGACAGCTCCGGTCTATAGTGATGATTGGGGGATGGCGGAACCAGCCCCTGATCGTGTAACAGCCAATCACAGTGAAAGAAAGTAAAATATACCTGTGTTCAAATCCCAGTAGCTTCTACATGTATATAATCCATCAGTTGCTAAATGGATGTGACCACATATTAACACTAAACTTTCTGGATGAACTCTCTGCACAAAGCAACACACCCTCTCTAGCAAACATTGCAAAAACACAGGGATTTTTAGTTCACACATACAGTATTGCAAGACATGTTAAAGCTGGCCAACTGCATCAAAGTAATCCCTCTCTGGTCAGTCCCTATTCTGCTCTGCCAAGTGAAAAATCCTAAATTGGGTACAGTTCCCATATGGGGCAGATAGACACAAGTTGTAGGAGTCCCAGGTCCGGTCACTAACCTGCAATGCAATATAAGAAAGATATACACTATATTGGCAAAAGTATTGGGACGCCTGCCTTTACACGCACATGAACTTTAATGGCATCCCAGTCTTAGCCCGTAGGGTTCAATATTGAGTTAGCCCACCCTTTGCAGCTATAACAACTTCAACTCTTCTGGGAAGGCTGTCCACAAGGTTTAGGAGTGTGCCTATGGGAATGTTTGACCATTCTTTAAGAAGTGCATTTGTGAAGTTAGGCACTGATGTGGACGAGAAGGCCTGGCTGGCAGTCTCTGCTCTAATTCATCCCAAAGGTGTTCAATTGGGTTGAAGTCAGGACTCTGTGCAGGCCAGTCAAGTTCCTCCACCCCAAACTCATCCATGTCTTTATGGACTTTGCTTTGTGCACTGGTCCAAATCATTTGGTGGAGGGGGGATTATGATGTGGGGTTGTTTTTCAGGGGCTGGGGTTGGCCCCTTAGTTCCAGTGAAGGGAACTCTTAAGGCGTCAGCATAACAAGACATTTTGGACAATTTCATGCTCCCAACTTTATGGGAACAGTTTGGGGATGGCCCCTTCCTGTTCCAATATGACCGCACACCAGTGCACAAAACAAGGTCCATAAAGACGTGATGGGTGAGTTTGGGGTGGAGGAACTTAACTGGTCTGCACAGAATAGGCAGCAAGAATTAGTAATGAGAAGCTGAGCAGTGAGGGGCCAGGCTGACTGTACAGTATAGAATGTTGGAACGTATTTTCCTCATCATCATATTATTCCTTCAAGCAACTCCCAGAGGATCACCTTGGAGACAAATCAGAAAACTTGTAGACCTCTACAAAGCCACCTTTTGCCTTCCCTAAAACTGTTTTTGATGGATATTACACCTAGATTCATCACCAGCTGATCTATTAAATCTTGCGTGACCAGTATTTATATCTAATAACTTGCCATGAAGAACCTCATTACCTCACACTGCCCTTTAGACTGACACGGAAATCAACTGCGCCTTCATCATTATAAAATATGCCTTTCTAAAGGCAGAGAGAGGTGTTAGCCACACGCTTGAAATTCTCTTCTAGCATTGGGAATTAATGAATCAGAATTTCATAGACGGTCAACATTAACTGGATAGAGCCTCCATTGTTCTGGATGTGTACGTAATCTTTGATCATGCTAATGATCTTTCATCTAGAATGTTTTAATGGCCCCTGCGGGTTTGCTGTCAAACATCCATTCCCTGCCTTGTCCATAATCTACAAAGTGCAGGATAGAGAGGTTACAATAGTGTGTTTGACATTTTGACGTCACTGGGGTCCAGCCCTCCAAGCACGCAGGTTGAAGATTTTATCGTGCTTCCTTTGGTACCAGCATTAAACTGTCTAAAGTTTAATATTTCAGGAGTTCTTTCCAGATTGCTTTATAAAGAAAACATTCCTAGGATTGCTGGGGTCCTGTGGTTTCTGATGCAGCAATGTGTCATTTATTTTTGCCTAGGGCTAAGGCTGAAAATTATCTTCATATTGATCATGTCGGAGCTCTGTTGTCATGAGAAACAAGTGTTTATTCTTAATAGTGACATAAAATTCATAAATGAATGCAGCTCTGTAATCATCATTACTACATTACTAAATGTATTTTTAAATATAAGCAGTGTAAGTAGCTGGATCTGACCTAGTATCCACATTTAGCGGTCCCTATACAGCAGAGCTGGAGTGTTAAGCCGCGTACACACGAGCGGAATGTCCGACAGAAAAAGTCAGACGGAAGCTTTTCATTGTCTATTCCAATCGTGTGTATGCCTCATTGGACTTTCTTTTTCGAAAATTCTGATGGACCTAGAAAGCGAACATGTTCTAAATATTTCTGATGGAACCAATTCCTATCGGAAAAAACGCTCGTCTGTATGCTGTTCCGACGTACCAAAAAACGACGCATGATCTGAAGCAAGTACGAGACGGAAGCTATTGGCTACTGGCTATTGAACTTCCTTTTTCTAGTCCATAGAGTCATACATGCTGTACGTCACCGCGTTCTGGACGGTCGGACTTTGGTCGGACTTTGGGTTGGCCGTGTGTAAGCAAGACCGCTTGAATGGAATTCCGTCGGAGTTCTGTCGGAGAAACCTTCGAAATTTATTCCGACGGCAAAACCGGTCATGTGTACGCAGCATTAGTATAAGTAGAAGCACAGGGAATCAATCAGTTTATGTGCTGAAAGGAATCATTCTGATAGGAAGAGAAAGCAGAGTGAGAGAGGTGAGAACACCACTGTGCTGTTTCTCCTTTCATTGTCCAGTCACAGGCTGAGGGTGGGTCCAGGACAACCTGGGCTCAGAAGAAGTGGGTTGAATGGTGCGAGCCTTCAGACTGAGGACATCTAGCAACAGTAAAGATATTGCAGGGATATCTCCAGACTGAAGTTGAATATTGCAGCAAACAAAAAAGGGGGAAAGATGTAGGCGCATTTAGATACAGGGTGCCTTACAACCAAAAAACAGAGTTCATATATAGATAATAAATAAAAGTCATATAAAGTCCACAAATCACAAAAGTCCAATGTCCGATCATCCGAGGCTATTTACTTCACTGGCTATATGGATGGTTTACAACCACTTAAAGTCCTGCATGCTGCATCTCTGGCGTGCTGTCTCAAAAGTGCACCAAAAAGGCACCTCCTATTGAAATCAATGGGAACACATAAAAAATGTACCACAGTGCATTTTTTGTGTCACGTGTCAATTTTTTTTCAGGTGACCAGGGATGAAGAGGCATGCAAAATGCATCTAAAACACAAATGCATTATGTTGAATTTCAATGCAAAACATTAAAAACCAATAAGCAATTTTGAAAAACACATACCGTGTTTTTAAGCACACCCATATAAACGAGCCCTTAGAGAGTTGTCACTGAGCAGGTGTCCCTACTGGAAAAAGCCATCTTTTTCTGGTGAAAAATCAAAACTTTTGGATTACTCATCGTTTTCTGTTCCAGTAGTAATGGTAATCAGACTCCCAGAGAGGGTAAATTTACATGACAGGGACTCTGAAAGCAAAAGAGTATACCAGGGGTTCCCAACTTTCACAGTTTTGGCTGTGCATACACATTAACTCAAGTCAACACAGAGGCATGTCATGAAAGATAAGGGGAACCCATCTACAGAGAAGGTGGGCCTTTTACTCTTTAGAGGAGTTTAGGAACCCCCCGATTCCCTATAACATGTACCAAAATATCAAATATTATTATTACATTATTATTATAATTATTATTATTATTATTACAGGATTTATATAGTGCCAATAGTTTGTGCAGAGCTTTACATAATAAAGGTAGACTGCACAGCTACAATGCAATTCAATACAAGAGGAATTACACGGCCCTGCACATTACAGCTCACAATCTAAAAGGGAGGTTTAGGTGATACAAAAGGTGATATATGTGGGAGATGAGCTAACAGTGAAAATAAAAGTTTAGTTGGGTTGAGGAAGGATAGGCTTCTCTAATGAGATGGATTTTCAGGTAAGTGTAAAGGTGGATTGAGTAGGAGATAGTCAGACAGATTGGGGTAAGGAGTTCTAGAGGATGGGAGAGGCTCTGGAGAAGTCCTTGTTGCAAGCATGGGAGGAGGTGATGAAGGAGCTATAGAGCAGGAGGTCCTGGGAGGAGCGAATAGCATTTTTTTTGGTATTTTGAGACAAGGTTAGTGATGTAGCTGGGGGCAAAGCTGTGAATGGGTTTGTAAATTGTTGTTATTATTTGCATTTTATTTGTTGGGTGAGTGGAAGCCAATAGAGGGATCGATGGGGAAGAGTAGCAGACACTGAACTGTTGGTAAGGTGGAAGAGCTTTACAACAGCATTAATGATAGGCTTAATGATAGGCTGAAGGGGGATAGCCTGGATGTAAAGGTAAGCCAATGATGGAGTTTCAACTGTCAAGGCAAAAGATAACCAGGGAGTGAATTAGAAGCTCTGTGGTGTCGTTAGTTAAGAAGGGGCTTATTTCTGGAGATGTTATGGAGGTTAAGGTGGCAAAATTTGGACAGTGACTGGATGTGGAGCAGAAAGGAGAGTTCAGAGTCCAGGATTACACTTAGCACCTGTTAGGTACCTGGTAGTAGAGCCTGACTTGTAGGAGAAGACCTCTCATACAACGCTGGTTCAGGAGCCACTGGAGTGGGGACAGTGGTCTCCTGAGCGCAGTGGGGTAGGAGTGCCTGTTGGAGTATAGTCTCTGATGCTGAGGTAGAGATCCCTCCAGGGATGGCTGGACTGCAGGTGAGGTGGTGACAGGAAGCAGCAGGCTGACACACTGGAGGTGAGAGATCACAGGAGCTGGAGCTGGAGGTGCAACAGCAAGAGCAAGCAGCAGGCACAAGCAGGGTCAGACAGTCCGGGTCGGCAGGTAGATAAGACAGGTAATCACGGCAGGCAGAGGCAGAGTTGGTGGACAAGCAGAGGTTGGCAACGGTATCAGGTAGAGGCAGGCCGGGTCGGGTTGGAGCAGGACGGATGGTCAGACAAGCCGGGTCAAATCAGGTAGCAGACAATCAGATGCAGGTTCAAACAGGAATCACAGAGCTGAGACGAAGCAGCAATGCACCCATGGAACAGGGGAACTTTTATGCGCTCTTTGGCGCCAAAACGGCGCTAACGCGAACGCACACCCGCGCGCGCCTGAGCGCCGCGCTGATGCACAGAAACAGTAGCCGTTTGATGCCGTGTTTGTACAGGGGGGGCATGCAAGCGCCCAGGTCTGCCGCTGGTAGATCCCTGACAGCACCCTGGCACATGGGAATTGACCAATAGGCATACCATCATAGGCGTGCGCAAGGGGTGTGTCAGGTGTGCCTGGGCACACCCTAATCCTGGAGTTGGCAACCCATCAATTGTGGGCAGGTGACAAGTAAGCTGCGATCCTTACTTGCCGACCCCCAGAACTTAGACAGGATAGGCGGCTGGAGTGGAACTTAAGGGACTGATCTGTATTTTCTTCTGCAGCAGCTGAAAGTAGGCTTCTCCTACTTTTCCTCTCGCCGATATTCAGCTGCCACAGGAGGACAGTACAGCAGGTTGGTACCTATTGTTTCCTACCCCTCTTGTCCCAGTTCCTTTACTTTCTGCTGCCTAGGTCCCTCTGTGTGCTCAAGTTCTCCCCCCATTGTTTTAGGATGACGAGTGGGGAAGAGGTCGGTTAATATGTCACAAAGGCATATGTGTTGGAGCTTTGAGGTGCACACCCTAATACAATAGGCTGCGCACACCTATGCATACCATCAATCTTGACTAAGAAGGCAGGGGAAGGGGCACTTGGGAAAGGAAATATTAAAAGCTCGGTTTTTGATAGATTGAGTTTGAAGAAGTGGTGTGACATTCATTCTTATACTGTACTAACCACTTTTAAATATATCTGTTCATTTGCATAAATTACCTTTGGATAACCCTCAGTTTTGCAGCATCCATCCTAGACAATGAGCCATCAAATGCTGAATATTTTTCTCCTGACCAAGTTGCACCCGAGGATCTACAAATATTTTGCTTTATTAAATGTTATTGCATTGGGGAGAGATTTCACTGAAAATGCTTTCATTTAGTTTTGTATCCACAGGGCACATATTTCTGCTTTACTGCTTGTCCTCCAAGGTCACCTTTTACAAACAGTCGTTAGCATTGTGCTTGTGTTGGGAAAATACAGGTCTTGGAGGATTACTTAATGTCTATGGAACATGGACAAGAACGCAGAAGCTTCTTACTTGTGTCTCTAAAGCCTGAGATTACTTGCTTCCCTTTCATATTGTGTTCTAATGTCGGCTGTTCCATATGAATTATCTGCTCATTTCTTGGTTTGGCAGACCTAATAATTGTTTTCATTTGTCTTTTTTAGTAGAAAAAGGGCAACATACTAAAGAGCATAGGAACATACAGTATATGTTAGGTCAGTGACATACATTAGCTAGATATTACAGAGCCCCAATGCTGAATTTAAAGAAGCACCACTTAACCTTCTGGTATTGAATCCTGTACTGTCTCATGAGCCCGAATTGATGTGTTTTAACCCTATTATCCACTGTAGAGAGGCAAGGCTGACGTTTATTGATAAACTCTAAAATCAAAGGGAAAACAATTACCATACTCTAGCTCTTGGTGGTTGTAGTTCCTATTGTACATTGTCACTGTTTGATATAAAATTCAAAATCACTGCATTCTAAATGTACCTTTGATCAAAGCAAATGTAAAAGTTCTGACTAGATGGTATCTGGTTCCCTACCAGCTTTCGAACCTTTACCTGACTTCCTCACCACTATGCTTCAGGGGATGCCACTTATATGGTACCATGTATCATTCATGGTGGGAATGCTCTAGACAAGCCTTTCTCAACCATTTCAGCACAGAGGAACCCTTGAAATAGTTCTCCAGTCTCGGGGAACCCCTGCTAAGAATTAGAAATCTACAACTCATGATACATAAGTGTGATGGTCAGTGGGAAGAATGGTCCTTACACTTGTGGTCATTGGGAAGAATGACCTCCTTACAGCTAAATAGCTAAAAAGATCAAAGGGGTCATTGGGAACTTATCCGAGGGGCAGAAATGGCCCAATCCGGAAGGAACCCCTAGCAACCTCTGGATGAACCCTAGGGTTTCACAGAACCCTGGTTGAGAATCACTGCGGTAGACTATGGAGATTCTGGAACATAGTCTTTGCCTTGCTAAGAATAGTTACAGGAAGCCCAGTCCCACAGTCACCACATATCACTCTATTGACGAGCCACTTGAAAAGGTTCCCCGAACCACACAAAAAAGTATATTCTTTATCCTCTTGGCAGCTAAGTTACCCATAGCCAGATCAAGAAAAAAGACTTCTGTACCCATTTCTTTTCCAATGATTTTGATTATTCTTAACAAAAGACTAGCATAGTTTTTTAATACCAGCAAACATTTTGGGCTCACTACATGCATGTTGATCTTTAATGTTCTTGGTCTTCCCATTTCGCAGTCATTACAGCTCGTCTGTAATTCTCCTCGTTCCTTCCCCCCTTTTCTTTTACCTTTCTTTCTTTGTTCTCATTATTCCTTCATAGTTCCCTAATTGCTTTACTACTTGTTTCTTTGATCTATTGTCTTGGAATTTGTATAACGTGCTGATTGTGGCATCGTTATCTGCTGCAGATAGATGTTTACTATTAATAATTGTAGTATCCTTCAAGTCGAAGCTGAGACTCTGTGGTTATGCTGGTGTATGTAGTCTCTGAGTTGTATCTATTATTAATGCTGGAATGTCAATGGATACTAGTTGTAACAATGTTGACTGTGTGTTCTTCCACGATCATCTTTATTTTTTTTATTTAAAAATCTCAGTAAAAAAATGTTGAAAGAAAAACTGAAAATCACTATAGTCATTGGCTGTAAATTGGACCTATCATTAAAATGTATACTTTAACCACTTGACCTCGGGTAGATTTACCCCTCTTCATGACCAGGCATTTTTTTTGCAATATGGCACTGCATTATTTTAACTGACAATTGTACGCACATAAAAAAATGTAATTTTCTCCCCACAAATAGAGCTTTCTTTCGGTGGTAATTGATCACCTCTGCGTTTTTTATTTTTTTTTTATAAACAAAAAAGGACTGTCAATTTAAAAAAATAAAACAATATTTTTTTACTTTCTGTTATAAAACACAAATAAACACATAAATTTAGGCCAATATATATTCTGCTACATGTTTTTGGTAAAAAAAAAAATCCCAATAAGCATATATTAATTGGTTTACTTGAAGGCTATAGTGTCTGCAAACTATGAGATATGTTGAAATTTGTTGAAATATATATGAAATTTTTTATTTTATCTTTTTATACTAGTAATGACGGCGATCGGCAACTTATAGCGGGACTGCGATATTGCGGGTGGTTATTGGACACTAACTGACACTTTTGACACTTTGAGGAAGCCAGTATTTTTGTGTATTGTGTGTGCTGCTTTCACTAGGGGAAGATATCGCTTCTAGTCCCTGCTTTGCACACAGGATCGGTCACTTCCACCGTGTCAGAACTGAAACATGCCTTGTTTACATATGCATATCTCAGTTTTCTGTGTGTTATTAACGATCGGCAGGTGCCGGAAATCCCCCGGATCCGCAGATCAGCTTCTGCTGTGAATCATCACAGCAGATGCGGCCCTCTGGAGGTGCGCATGTGTCCCCTGCAGGTGGAAGAGCAGAATCACGTATATATATATATATATATATATATATATATATATATATATATATATATATATATGTGATCCTGCACAGCTGCCGCCCTGTAGCAGTAAGTGCAATAGGGCAGTCAGCAAGTGGTTAAAGAATTCATGGGGCACAACTCAGCATCACCACATTACATTTTTGGGGGAAAAAAAGTACCATAAAAAACCTTGTCCCAGGCAACGTTATGAAAATAAAAGCCTAGGCATTCTAGATCTCATAGTGTCTGGCTCAGTCAGTTAACTCTCAACAGCAATGTGGGTAATTCACTTCATTAATGACTGCAAAGAGTCTATTAATAGCAATAAAAGAGACCCAGTTTGGTAAAGAAGTCATCTAGCAGGGCCTGCATGTGTAATAATGTACATATGTACTTATAAACTTTATATAGAGACAAGTTTAAAAAAAAAAATCTCACGTAGATAAGCTTATTTATATTACAGAGCCCTTGTCAGGTCCTGAAACAAATCCAAATTAAACTCCTTTCCAATAGTGATAACCTCTCTGGAGGTCTACATCTTCGAACCACCCTCCTTTCCAGTGCTGCAGCCTAAATAGGACATCTTTGGTCAGGAGTGTCAGTGACCCCCTGTATGCTGTGGTTCCATTCTTTGACCCCATCTAACTACTGTGTGTTGCAGTGACATAGAGGTTAAAGGATGGAACTTCAGCACAGGGTGAGGGGAAACTTCCAACACACACGTTGAATGCTGAAGAGGCTTATTGAGGCTGCAGCACTGGACACAGAAGAAGGGTAGGAGACCCTGGCCTTGACTGAGTTGAGTATACTCCCTCTTCTCTTGCAGTAGATTGCCATTTGCATTTGTATGGAACTGGCAGGGTCTATTTAACTTGATCTGTGTACATGTATTAAAAAACATATTTAAAACATTCTTCAATCCCCTCTGAAACTCTTGACATTTACATAGTGGAGGATTGCCACACTTTGAGCCAGATTTTCATGATATCACTCACTGTAACCGATTCCCCTCTTAGCCTTTACACATTTCCTGCATGGCGGTGGACCAGTGGCTCATGTAAAGCAGCACAGCTTCTTTGTTAAAGCAGAACTACATACAGCCAATTTAAAACATGAAAAATGTTAAAGTTAACCCTGATAGTCTCACTAACATTTTCAATCCTTCAATTTTGCATGTTGCTACCATATTGTATTATATACTGCTATCCTCTTCCAGGATTTGAGGTCTTCCCTCCATTTGAGCATCATTGATTTTCTGAACATGTCCTGTGTGAGTCAGCACCCAGTCCCTGATGCGTTAGCCAAGTATTGCAGGACCATCTACTGATGACCTAACAGTGCCTACTTACTTCACCCTGGCATCAGGAAATTCTCCATCCAGCATCTTGCGAATGCTGGAACCCATGCTGTATACTGAACTCAGTTATCTCAGGCAACTCACAAGATGTGCTGCTTCCACAGTTAAATTATTAAAGTTATAAAATATTAAGGACAGGCTGCTTTTTGCCTAAAGTCCTTCTTTAATTTTGGTTTATGCACACAAAAAATTTGCCTACTCATTAGTAATATTCCAGTAATAATGTTTTAGTATAGTATATCATTTTCAGTATAATATACTCATGTCATCAGATGAATAGAAATACAAGATATCTTGATTACAGGTGACAATAAATATAAGACCATCACAAATATTTCACCTAGTCATTTTGTTTTGTTACAAATTGCTATATATTTCAGCAGAGAAATGCTTTTTATAGGAGCTGGTAACTCAAAGTCAAAATTTGCCTGTGTAAAATAAGCAGATCTTATAATACACAGCACTCTACATTGCAGGAAAGAGTCCATGCAGTACATACAGTGGGGCAAAAAAGTATTTAGTCGGCCACCAATTGTGCAAGTTCTCCCACTTAAAAAGATGAGAGAGGCCTGCAATTATCATCATAGGTATACCATAGCTATGAGAGACAAAATGTGGAAACAAATCTAGACAATCACAATGTCTAATTTTTGAAAAAATGTATTTGCAAATTATGGTGGAAAATAAGTATTTGGTCAATATGAAAAGTTCATCTCAATACTTTGTTATATATCCTTTGTTGGCAATGAAGGGAGGTCAAACGTTTTCTGTAATTCTTCACAAGGTTGTCACACACTGTTGCTGGTATGTTGGCCCATTGCTCCATGCAGATCTCCTGTAGAGCAGTGATGTTTTGGGGCTGTCGCTGGGCAACATGGACTTTCAACTCCCTCCAAAGGTTTTCTTTGGGGTTGAGATCTGGAGACTTGCTAGGCCACTCCAGGACCTTGAAATGCTTCTTACGAAGCCACTCGTTCGTTGCCCGGGCAGTGTGTTTGTCATGCTGAAAGACCCAGCCACGTTTCATCTTCAATGCCCTTGCTGATGGGAGGAGGTTTGCACTCCAAATCTCACGATACATGGCCCAATTCGTTCTTTCATTTGCACGGATCAGTCGTCCTGTTCCCTTTGCAGAGAAACAGCCCAAAAGCATGATTTTGCCACCCCCATGCTTCACAGTAGGTATGGTGTTCTTTGGTTGCAACTCAGCATTCTCTCTCCTCCAAACACGACGAGTTGTGTTTCTACCCAAAAAGCATGATGTTGCCACCCCCATGCTTCACAGTAGGTATGGTGTTCTTTGGTTGCAACTCAGCATTCTCTCTCCTCCAAACACGACGAGTTGTGTTTCTACCAAACAGTTCTACTTTGGTTTCATCTGACCATATGACATACTTCCAATCCTCTTCTGGATCATCCAAATGCTCTCTAGCAAACCTCAGACAGGCCCGGACATGTACTGGCTTAAGCAGGGGCACACGTCTAGCACTGCAGGATCTGAGTCCCTGGCAGCGTAGTGTGTTACTGATGGTAGCCTTTGTTACGTTGGTCCCAGCTCTCTGCAGGTCATTCACTAGGTCCCCTGTGTGGTTCTGGGATTTTTGCTCACCGTTCTTGTGATCATTTTGACCCCACGGTGTGAGATCTTGCGTGGAGCCCCCGATCGAGGGAGATTATCAGTGGTCTTGCATATCTTCTATTATCTAGTTATTGCTCCCACAGTTGATATCTTCACACCAAGCTGCTTGCCTATTGCAGATTCAGTCTTCCCAGCCTGGTGCAGGTCATTCACTAGGTCCCCCCCCCCGTGTGGTTCTGGGATTTTTGCTCACCGTTCTTGTGATCATTTTGACCCCACGGGGTGAGATCTTGCGTGGAGCCCCAGATCAAGGGAGATTATCAGTGCTCTTGTATGTCTTCCATTTTCTAATTATTGCTCCCACAGTTGATTTCTTCACACCAAGCTGCTTGCCTATTGCAGATTCAGTCTTCCCAGCCTGGTGCAGGTCTACAATTTTGTTTCTGGTGTCCTTTGCAACTCATTGGTCTTCACCATAGTGGAGTTTGGAGTGTGACTGTTTGAGGTTGTGGACATGTGTCTTTTAAACTGATAACAAGTTCAAACAGGTGCCATTAATACAGGTAATGAGTGGAGGACAGAGGAGCCTCTTGAAGAAGAAGATACAGGTCAGTGAGAGCCAGAAATCTTGCTTGTTTGTAGGTGACCAAATACTTATTTTCCACCATAATTTGCAAATAAATTCTTTCAAAAATCAGACAATGTGATTGTCTGGATTTGTTTCCACATTTTGTCTCTCATATTTGAGGTATACCTATGATGACAATTGCAGGCCTCTCTCATCTTTTAAAGTGGAAGAACTTGCACAATTGGTGGTTGACTAAATATTTTTTTGCCCCACTGTACGTCATAATTCTATTAAGTTGGAAACTATTGATGCATAAGAAAAATTATTTATGGCCAATTTGGCTGCATATAAATCAGTCACGTTTGTTTTCAACACATTTGCTGGGAAAGCCCGAAAATTACAAGCTCACTTAAACTGTTTACAATAATTCAATCAGTATTAATCAGTAAAATAAGCATAAATTAATAAAGTGATTGAAAGAAATGCCCACTACTGCATAATGTGCATTGTATTTAGACTGTAAACAATGTATGGATCTGGGGGAGCTCAATGTGAAACTAATCTAATGTGGTACATATTAAAAGTTTTAACAAACATTACATTGTAGTTAAAGTAGAAACAAAGACACAACTCTTTTTTTTTTCATTTTAAAGTGGATCTTACCCCCCAAACAGAAAAATTTGATGGTGCTTGCATTACTGTACGCCCATCAATAAACATCACATAAGCCTTTTCTTAGATAAAAACATACTTTTTTTTCTTCAGCTCCAGGTTCCCCAGAGGCCGTAGTGATGTGGCCCGTCCCTACAGGTGCACCCTGGGAGGGTCACGTCATCGCTGCCCTACAGGAAAACCTTGCCCGATCTCGCGTATGCTTCATGTGGGATCAGGGAGGCTTACTGAAGAATAAAAAGCCACACAAGATTATGTAAGACACATGAGATTTGGCGCATGCACCGTACATAATCTGGGGTGGCTTGGTGCTGAACAATATCATATGCTTCTATACCAGGTTGCTTCTATACATGAGATCAGGAGTGATGTCATTGGTGGGCCTGTAAAAAAACAAAAAATGAGAAGCTGACCACAATGAAAATTTTGAAAATAAAGGCGTAGGATAGGAGGAAGGAGATAAGTGAAAAGTGGTGCATCAGCATGAGCGATACAGCAAAAATTGATAATTATATGTATATACACACAATACAATCATAATGGTATTATCAGATGGGGGGGGGCACTTTAAACAGAGTGAAGGAGAATTATAGCCCCTGTCTGTTTTTTTTTTGCCATTTGTGCCCCATTGGGGAGATTTCTCCATCACTTCCTGTCCCCATAGCTAAAACAGGAAGTATGAAGAAATATCTCCAAATTGAGGGAATTCCTAGTTGTCACCAAGGGGTCCATAACTAGTTTCCCAATTGGAGGATTTCCCTTCTAATGCTCTTCTATAAAACTGTAAAAAAGAACAAATAGTGAGGGTGAATCTTCATAACAGGGTGGGGTAGATTTGCACAAACAACATTAAAAACCCAATAGTGACTATAATCTCCCTCCACTTTTCCTTTTGTTATACTTTACAAAGAAATTCCATTTACAACAGCCAAACCTCCCAGCTCTCCCTAGTATAATGCATAATTGTGGACACTAATAGAGTTGTGGTACAACTGGTGGATATGCACAGCCATAACACAGAATAACAGATTTCTTGGCAAATCCAAAATATTTTTTTTAGCATTATATTTTAACGTATGTGCCTCTGATCCCTACTATTCTAGCACATTAGAAATGCAGACCTCTTATCTCAGCCAATGTTAAAGCATTAAAATTAGTCTGGACCCTCTCCCCCCATGATAGTACACTACAAAAAAAAGTTAAATTATGTCATCATTATTTGAGAAAGATCCTGGGAAATGTTGAATAGCCTAAATTCCACATCCAGTTTTGTGGTGCATTTTAACTTGAGATTTAGGATAGGGCCAAGATGAATGGGCTGCCCTGCCTCCTGTAATGCAAAAGGTCCCTGCAGCATTTTAGAAATCACAGCCACGCATGTGCAAGTGCAGTGCGGTTCCCAGTGGGGGTGTGATTTCCAGTGTGTCTGGTATGCCATTAGGGTTAAAGGCACCCCTGCGTCTCCAGCATGTTTTTCTGTGTGGGTGGTGGCCAGGGTTACCAACTGTCAGTAAATTCACTGACATTTTGTAAAAATCTGTGAATTTTACATCTGTCCATGAATGTCCGTTATGGACATGCAGAGTGCATGTCTGTAATGGACATTCATGGACAGATGTAAAAATCATGGATTTTACAAACTGTCCTTGAATTTCATGACAGTTGGCGACCGTGGCGGTTGTGCCTGCGGGAACAGGTGCGGATTGCAGCGGGAACTACCGGTACAGATGTGAACCTAGCCTTAGGCTACTTTCTATTTCCCAGAATCTTGCTAGTAAGATGTGTTGTCACCTCCTGCAGTCTTGAAGGCGGGTGAAGAGTAGTGTATTAGCTAACTTTTTCCCCCAAAAGGTGTTTTTTTTCAGTTTGCAGTTCAATGCGATGTTTTAGCAAGAGGGAGGTGGTCATACTAAATAAGCGGACCTTGCTTGAAAGTCTACTTTAAAACATATCTATGGTCAAAAATCAAATACTTATTTCTACATTGTATTTAAAATATTTCTAGCCTACTCCTATTAATCTGAACAATCTTGAAGTTTGTACACTTTTACACACATTTACTTCCTTAAATTTGGTGATATGTATTCACTATGCCCTGCGAATAGGCATTGCTGTGTCACACATTTCACAGAGCTTCCCCCCTGAACTACAGAGTTGCTGAGAAGAGGAGTTTCAGGAGGTGGGTCAGTGCAGGAATCACTGCTTACAGGCAGCAAGGTACCATGGGATATGTAGTCCTTAGACATTTAAAGTAAACAGCAGAGGAGAAGCTGCAAAGCATGTAGGGAATCCAAACTGTTGTGGAAAGAGATGACAGACAGAAATCACAAGATAAAAGGATATTTTTTTCAAATAAGCAAAAATTAACTTGTCAAATAGAACTTTTGTCTATATTTTTATTACAATGTTAATGTTATAAAATGAAAGTGTATGCTGTAACTATTGTATATATTTCCGTTAAGCAGTTACACAGTGTAGTTGCAGTAGGTAATCCAGAGGCGTAACTAGAACCTTCAGGTCCCCAGTGCAAGAAACCATGAAGGCCCCCCTCCTTCTATCCGAACCCCAGGCTTCCAGTTCTGGGAGAGCGTTCATGGACATCCTCCCAGAACTCTGCCTCCCGCATGCCCCCTGGGGTTCCTGTGTGTGCACCACGGGAAGTGTGAAGCCCAGCAGGTGAATGATCAAATTAAGATGCTTAGCTTCACAATTCCCACAGTGCACACAGGAGGAGAGGGGCAGGAGAAGAAGGAGCAGATTGTCTCTCTCCTCTCCCACCCATGCAAGGGAGGAGGGAGCGGGACTGTTAGTGCAGGCTCTGGGCTGAATGAGAGAAACGCTCAGCAACCCCGCTGGAGCTCATCAAAAGTGGCGGAACGCCAGGGCCCGGTTAAAAGTGCGACCTTTGCGACCCTGGTAGTTCCGTCACTGAGGTAATCCACTTTGTATCTAGTGAGTAATCCATAACTCTACACATTTAATTTAATTTAATTTAAAAATAGTGAAAAGCAAGCATGAAAAAATATAAAAGTCATATCTAAAATTATTTTTAGGTAAACACAGTAATAACTCAAATATGTGCTCACTTAAAATACATTATGCTTTTATTTTTAATTTGCCTTACTTATATGACAAGATCTACAGTATGTTGCACTTCAAACATCACCTAACTGTATGTTTATTTTGCCATAATGGAATGATTTACATAATTTATATGTATTTCTATATACTGTATATATTAAGAAAAATTAGGTGATGTTTCAAAAGAGAATTTAAATGGTCATTGGAAACGTAATCAGACCAGGTGGCCACAGGAATGGCTTTCAAATGTAACAATATATGGTTTATGCTGAAAGTGGTTTTCAAAAGAATGTGAAATATTTCATGATGACAGCGAGAATTTCTGTGGTAAACTATTGGGAGCATTACAATAATCCCCAATTCGATCAGAAAATGCTTTGCTTTATTTGAAGTACTATATATGTACACCTAATCATTAAAATCTCATATAAGCTTTAACATGTTAATGTAATTTCAAAAGCAATTTTTAATATGTTTACTTAAAAACCTAATTTGTGTGAATGGAGGAACCTGTTAGTTTTTTTTTTTGTTTAGCCAGCGACCAAGCATGCATGTTTATGTGAATGAAGAAGGGAATAAGGACCATAGCCAGACAGCTCTAGCACCAACCTATCATGGGAACAGTGGTAACTGGCCAAAAGCTATCCAGCATTAATCACTATAAATACAGATATTAAATAATAATAACGAAATGCGTCAGTTGCATGGCAACCGGAAGTGATGTCAGATGCCGATCAAGACCATATGTGATGTGTTAGAGGACCAGGTGAAGCGCCATTTGCTCTGCCTGTACACTGTTATCCAGTGGCACTGGTGGCACTGGTGGCACTGGCAGCACTTTAGAATACTGAAGCAGGAGTTGTTTGATGAAAGTTGTTTTATACAGTATAATGCTATGGAAGTTCCTTCTTTTACTTTAACATATATCTGTGGAGCAATGTGAGGAGACGAATTGGCAGCCTATGAACTTGAAGAGTTGTGGGGGATCCCAGAATAAGAAAAGCGATGGGGGCCGATCAGTAACATGAGAGGCATATTAGGTTGGTGAGTGCTTAACCAGAAGGGAGTGGTGTGTTCACTACAGTCACGTGATGCTTGGAAAATACACTTAGTGGATATTGATAAGAAAAAATGAATATCGT
The DNA here is from genome assembly GCA_037952925.1 of Lithobates clamitans. Classification (NCBI taxonomy): domain Eukaryota; kingdom Metazoa; phylum Chordata; class Amphibia; order Anura; family Ranidae; genus Lithobates; species Lithobates clamitans. Next base: position 2,505,855 of record JBBGZY010000573.1, on the reverse strand, counting down.
GGACATTTGTTTGAGGACAATTTTTGTTTAATTTTGTCACCCGTTCACGTGTGATGACACAGGGTGTTTTTTTTATTATTATTATTACTTTCAATATTTTATTTATAATGATTAATGCTAGAAGACCTATTTATTTGAGCACAGTACCTCCTTGAATTGGGATGTATATTCTAATTTGGTATATGGGAACTTGTTTTAGGTTTTTTTAAGGTGGCAGCAGTGGATTTATTATTAATATTTTTCTAGTCTTACACACATATAGATTTTATTTTTTTGTGGCGCAGAGTTTACTATTTGGCTTAACTGGCCAAAAGTATTCAGGATAACCAATCGCCATTTCTGCTAAGATCTGTAAACTGCTGATGTGTTATATCTGATGGTGCCCACAAAAATTAAAGCAGTATTAAACCCAAAAGCAAACATTTATTGTCTTGCAGCTCACCAGTTCTTAGATGTGATGGCTGCATTTGTTTTCTTATTCAGGCTTTCTTTCTTTTATTTTCATCCTGTGATCCAGCCAGTAAGTCCGTTCTCTTGCAGATTGTATCAGTTTACAGAGATGAGACAAACCATTTAACAATGGCAGGGGTGTTTACAAGGATCAGCTTTTATTTATTTATGTAAAAGTTTTATCCCAAAAGGAAAAAGATTGTTTGCTGTAACTGATTATAAAGCATGATCTGAAGTTTGGCTTCAATTTGTTAGTGTATTTAAATCTGCTACTACATCTAACATGCTTTCCCCCCCAGTCTGACAATGCTGCTCTTTGCTGTGCTCCCCGTGTTCCTTCATCCAGAGTGGGGGTACTCTAAAGCAAGAGGCGTGTTATTGGCCAGATCACCAGGTGAAAGCAGAAGGAAAAACCCTAAAAAAAGAAAACTTATGCAGCCACCACATCTAATGATTGATAAACTGCAATATATTCCATTTTTGGTTTTGGGTTTAAAACCACTTTAAGATTAAGCACAAATGTGGCCAAAACAGGTAAAATTAAGCACTAATTATTTCATGCCTATGGTTTCCTTTCAACTCTCATTTTGGATCTTTGTGTTAAAATCACATAAAGCCTTATGATGGTGGATGGATCAGTACGTGAAACCTCATTAATCAACATTAGCTTGCTAGCTGTCATTGCCAGGCAATTTGCACGTAATCTGAACTAGCAATTAGGAGATTTTTTTTATATACAGCTATAATAAGATGTCGTCATTCTTGGCTCTAATATTGCAAGCCACCATTAACCAGTCAGTGACAAGTTCTTTAATTTCACAAGTGTCATAATTTTTCTAACAGGAATGAGGTATATTTAACATTCCCTTCTAAAAATGTATATAAGGCAAGAATTACATTATGTGCATGGAGATTGGCAACAGGCAGCCTAGAGAGCAGCTGGCTTTAATAGATATTAAACCCAACTAATTTCTGAATCGGTGTGTGGCAGAGCTACTAAATAGAGCCTTTTCATTAAACCATACCTGCCAAACCACGTATTCCCATGCTTGACTTAATAAATCTGCTTTGTATTGGTTGGCACTCTGTGTAAGTCTGGAAAACATCCATCCTTCTAGTCTATTGCCTGACTCATGTTAATGCCACATATTTCACAGGTGAGAGGCTTTTTGGCTTTTATCGCCGCCCTGTTGGCAACTAGATTGTAAATCTATCTAAGCATAGGTGGATTTTTCCTATCCATTTCAGCATTCACTAGTCATAAATCCAAAGTACTGGCAAGCTAGATATTGTCATGCAATTATTTTTACTGGTGAAGCAGTTAAAGTTTTACTTTACCTTTCCTGACAAATTTGATTTAACTGGGACTTGATACAATAAGCATTACCTAATTAATTTTGTTAACGTATATGTAAACCCAGTTAAAAGAAAGAAAATCTTGTACCATCTTTGACATGTCATTATTTCATTTTAAATGTCATTTCTCAATATTTTCGAACCTACTGTTTCCATTAAAAAAATATCAGGTGTCCATGAAGGCATGTCTTGTTATGGGGTGAGAATGCTGTGTCTCTGGTAGCTATTCATAAGTTATCACCCCATTACATGTGTTTCCAAAGGAGATTATAAGCAAACACGATGACACATATTGCACAGTCATGTTCCACTGCTATCACCATTAAGAAGCTTTTCTGGTTCAATAACATGAAGTCAGTATTGGAAAGGGAGATCAGCAGAACTGAAATGCAAAAAAAGTATTGAAAAAAGTTGAACACTGTATTTTATTAAATAAAAAACATCCGGCAATTAATTTAGAAAACAAAATACTTTCTAGTTAGAATTGCAACTATTTTTTGTTTAATGCAGTGGAGGTGACAATTAAAGAGGTAGGAAAGTCCATAAAGAACAAAAAAAGTCCACCTGCAAGTTAATGTTATATTGTGCTAGTATGCACATTATGGCATACTTACCTTAAAACGAAGCCCTCCAGCGGTGCACTGTCACACCTGCCAGGGCTTCCATCTTCTTCCTTCCGGGTTCGCGGGCTCTGACTGTATGAATGGCCGAGCCACGTTGATGCCACTCTCATGCACGTGTGTAGGAGTCACGGCCGCAGCATGGAGCTCTAAAGGTACACCATGGTTATGCCGTCCCTTTAGAGTGCATGCACCGGTGACATCACGGCTGCATCCCATGTGAATATCTCCTAAACAGTGCAAGTTTAGGAGATATTCACTGTACCTACAGGTAAGCCTTATTATAGGCTTACCTGGAGGTACAAGATAAAAAATTACACATTCAAAACTGTGGAGTCAGTTAGCCTTTCAATGGCCTCCATTCATCTATGTAAAACCTGGCAATAAGGAGACATTTTGGGCCCGTTATTTATGTATATTCAATTCTAAAATAAAAAAAATGGCGTGGGGTCCCCCCCAAATCCATACCAGACCCTTATCCAAGCATGCAGTATGGCAGATCAGGAAAGGGAGGGGACGAGCGAGCCCCCCCTCCTCCCCCACCCCCTGAACCATACCAGGCCGCTTGCCCTCAACAATAAAGGAACTGTCAAAAACTGTCTTTGTGTTTTTGTTTCTATGTGACGCTTTTTTTGATGCATGAGTAGGGGTACAATGTACCCCATACTCATTCCCATGGGGGGGCAGGATCTGGGGACCCTCTTGTCAAAGGGGGCTTCCAGATTCTGATAAGCCTCCAACCCGTAGACCCCCACAACCACAGCTCAGGGTTGTGGGGCAGAGGCCCTTGTTCCAATCAACATGGGGACAAGGTGCTTTGGGGTGGGGGGCATATCCCCCCTGCCCCAAAGCACCCCCCATGTTGTGGGTATGCGGTCTTGTATAGTTCAGGTGGGGGCGCTCACTTGTCCCCTACCTTTCCTGACCTGCCAGGCTGCAGATAAGGGCCTGGTATGGATTTGGGGGGGACTCAACGCCATTTTTTTTATTTTGGTGCAGGGTCCCCTCCAAATCTATACCAGACCCAAAGTGCCTGGTTTAGATTTGGGGGGGACCCCACGCTATTTTTTTCTCTAATTGTTTAGCCTGCAATTTTTTTTTTACATTCAGCTGTCAACAGGGAACTCCGCTGACAGCTAATGACTCATCAGTTGTTAAGGATGCGGCGGCTGGCTTCCTGGTCCACTCCTTAGCAACCAGATATATACAGTGTTTTTAAAGGGAAACACGTGCAAAACGCAATCTGCTGCGGGAAGAAACTCCCTGACTCTTTCCAAAAATGCACCGTGTTCCATGGGAAACCATGTTAAATGGACTGTAGTGCACAAAACTGAAAATGCAGAAAAAAGCGCATAGGTGTGAATGTAGGGTCCAATTGCCCCTGCTACAATTAAACTGCAAAATGCCTTCAGACTGACATGGACACTGGATGCATATGTGAGCACAGGCTAACTGCTTAAAAAAACAAAAGTCCTAGGCAAGTAAGGTATGCAGACTCAATACACATTGCCAAGTTTTCTGTTAAGGGACAGTACATTTAAAAAAATATCATGGTATAAAGATACAAAATATTTGAGCATTAATGGATGGGGAGACCGGTCCACTTTGAAACAGCAGGTCTATTGCATAGGGCTGCAAGTACATCATTAATCTACATTACACCTCTGTTTTCCATCACTGAATACAACTGGCGTTGGTGTTGAAAGTTTCTCTCTGGTTCATTTAGCCAAAATCACACAAAATGACACATATTCAGAAGAGTCTGGGAAAAGAAATAAAAACACAGCCTGGGTGCCTTGATTTGGTAGACAAGAAAATTACTCTTCAACAGAGAAATCACATGTAATGGATGGAATAATTCCCTCCTCCATCCAACATACAATGTCTATTAGGCTTTCCAACAAGAGTCATTAGCATCAGACTACATTAAATGCAACATTCAGAGCCTGTGCCACAGTGGTATTTTTGACGTGAAACATTCCCCAGGATTGCTGCCTAAATAAGAATACAACTTTGTTTAACTTTTTTAAAGATGTTGAAACAGATGGGAGTTAGTGAGCTGTTTTACTGGTGAGGACGTAGCTGCTCAATTAGCAGATATAATTTGAAACATTAAATCTTAATTTGAGAGATATGTTTGTTTGACTATTATGTTTTCTTTTTATGCTTCTTCTCAGATCTGGTAAGCGGATATTTTTCGACCCCGCCTGTTCTTGACATTGTAACTGATGAACTTGTGATCAACGTGAATGACACATTAAGTATCACCTGCAGGTAAGACAGTATGGATGGGAAAAGACAGATTCTTCCTTTCATTCTACCATTGTTACATATTTTAGGTTAAAAAGACACAAGTCCATCAAGTTCAACCAATAGAAAAATAAATAAATAAACAGAAAGCTTCCATATACAGAATCCTATACCTACAGTTGATCCAGGGGATATTCCTTGGATAAGCAATCCCGGCTGCAATATTATATTGCATTAGGTCAAGGAAAGGAAAGCTGTGAATTGGCTGATACATGTAACATGGACTAACCTTGTTTCAGTTACTGATGATATTTGAATAGTGCACATGCTAAAAAAAAACAGTGGTGGACAAAGCTAGCAAGAACATTTTTTTACCACCTTCATTGGAAGACATTTATTCATTAAGAACAGCACAGTGGCTAAGTGGTTAGCACTTCTACCTAGCAGTACTAAGGCATCCGTTCAAATCCCAACCACAATTCTACCTGCCTGGAGTTTGCATGTTCTCCCTGTGCCTGCGTGGGTTAACTCCCACACTCCAAAGACGTGCTGGTAGATTAATTGGCTCCCCTCTAAATTGGCCCTAGCATGTGTATGTATGAATGTGAGTTAGGGACCTTAGATTATAAGCTTCTTGAGGGCAGGGAAAGATGTGAATGTGCAATATATATGTGTAAAGTGCTGCAGAAATTGATGCTGCTATATAACTCCCTGTTATAAAAAAAATTCTATCACACAGCAGGGCAATGGTAAGCAGAAGCAGAGACTATATGTGCAACCGCTTTACTACAAGGTTACAGCTCGAGTCATAAATTTCTCCCTCAGCTACTTTAAATTAGCACTAGGACAGAATGAAACCTAATTCGGAGTACTTCTTATGCCGCAGAAGGATTTAGAACATGTTCTATATCTGAGTCCATCGGAAATGCCAACAGAAGAAGTCCGATGGGGCATACACGCGGTCGGAATGTCCGACCAAAAGCTCCCATCGGACTTTTTCTGTCGGGAAGTCCGGCCGTGTGTATGCGGCATTAGGGGAGAAGTCTGGGATTACAAAAAATACATGCTCACCTCCATGCTGCAGCATCAGTGTGATACTGTAGCTGTCCCACACCAAGTCTGCTGATCAGTCAGTTCTTGGTTTACATGGAGTGAAGAACAGTGACTGTCTGCTCCTCCAGGCTGGGAAGGAGGTGGGCTTAGCTGGGTCCAGCTCAAGGCTGCACGCTGAAAGGTGGGGCCTGCAGTCAATCCGGCGGACAGGTGGGTCATCAAATATTGTCGGGATCCTTCCCAAACCTGGCGCAGCTCTGTCTCGTCAACTGATAGTGGACAATAGCCTGCTATCAACTGACTCTGGGTCATAGAAGTACAATAGTAAGGTGTATACAAACAGCGAACAGTGGTCATGGGGACTTTAGATGAGGCAAGTCATTTCATGGAATACAGATTGTGTAAAATAATAATTTATTGCACATTCCATTACATGAACTTGATTTCAAACATGGTGCAGACTTATAAATATAAAAAGCTAACATGGAGACAATCAGTAGGTACTTCAATTCATCTTGTAGTAATATAGATAATATTTCATAAAAGGGTAAATAGTAAATCTCGTTTCATAGAAAGGTACATGGTAAATCTCAAAATGTTGCAAATAGTAAGTTGTACTTCTGTGACTATAAAGAGAAGTACGGCTAAAAAAAAAAAGATTTGGGTATACTTCTTTTTAAATTATACATATGTTAAAAGTGAAATTTCTCCAAAAAAGGCCAGCACTCCAAAATATTGTAGGGCAAACAGAACCTATTTTGCAAGGCACATGCCTTTGAAATGTTGCATAATTTTTTGCTTTCTGATGAAGTAAAAGAGTTTTATTACATATTTTTGGAGTGCTATCTTTTCCTTACATCAATGTTGAGGACGGTTGGTCACCCACAAACATTGAGATGAAAGGTGTGTATGGGGGCAGACCTTGGACACTATTGTGAAGAGAAGTAATCTGTCTCATCTACAGTGATAAATCTTTCTTGGACCTTTGCAAATTTTTTGCAGTTGACTTTCTGGGTTTACAGGCTTAGGGGTCGCAAATACGTTGTAAACCTGTGGCTGAGTCTACCAGAGGCAGAGAGGCAATCATATTTGCCTTTAACTGTGTCACTAATGTGTGTATCAATAGATAGATAGATAGATAGATAGATAGATAGATAGATAGATAGATAGATAGATAGATAGATAGATAGATAGATAGATAGATAGATAGATAGAGATGTGAAGAGCAGACTTTTTTTCATGCCTTGAACTTTCTTGTAGTCTATAATATGTACCTGGGTCAAAATGTAGATACCCCTTCATGTCATGCCCAGGTGGCATCAAGAAAAAAATGTAAGATGTCTTCTGTATGATTTAGAGCCAGTCAGTGAAGGTAGCACCTGCTGCCCAACAACACCTGGGTATTACAAACTAGGAGAATAATGGTTGGGACATCATGAAGGTTGCCTCCACTTCTCACCTTTCTGGCTAGTGAGCAGTGCTGAGCACTACTCTGAAAGTGACTACAGTATTTAAATGAAAGCAAATTTATCATAAAGAGATGTAATCGTTATACGTGTGGATACAATGATTCTTTCTGTCCCTTTACATCAAACGGTTGTACTAATATTTTCCTTATATGGAAAGCCACGCCATTTAAACGTTTTTACTGTTCTTTTTTGGAACACAAGCCCTTTGAAAGTTGACCCCTCCCTTAACCTGTTCCAAATTTCACAAAAAAACAAAGCATTTTGAGCATAATGGATATTTTTGATACATTTTTCCTTCAACTCAACACCTGGCAAAGATTTCTAAAAGCCCCTAAAGTGATATTACTGGCAGGTCAAGTACTACTTTTACTTCTATCTATAAACAAATGCCTCAACATGTGATTCTTGGGATATGTGAAATCATTTAGCAAGTGCCTTACATGAAATATGATCATCTGCTAATGTGTTGTGTCGGTTTTAGACCTTATCACTACAAAGTGCAATGACACTCTGTAACTCATATCAACCAAACAGAAACCAGCATTTAGCCTTTAAGAGAAGTCCGAAGAATCCCATTTTTATTGGTCATTGTGGTTATATCTTATTACCATGCTCCACAACTTGCCAGTATGTGTATTTAAACCCAAAAACAAAAATGAATATGTCACAGCTTATTATTCTTTACATTTGGTGACTGCATTCATTTTCTTATTTTAATTTGGTTTCCTTTCTTTTCACCTAGTAATCCTGAGAATTACACACTCCCTGTCCCTGGGTGAATATGCTAATTACTCCACTGTATCTATGGAGGGGGCCATGGTTGTCACCCAGACAGGAGTTCACGCATGTCTGCCTTCGTTCATCACACAATTACATGGGATTTGGGAGAGTAATAGTTTATTAAAAAAAAAGTATAGTGTTTAATGCATCCAGTTCAGCTCACAGAAGTGATGAGGGCATTTTTGGCAAGATTAACAGGTATTTTATGTACCTGTTAAAATTTGTTCTTAAAAATGTGAAAACTGAAAATGAATGCAGCCACAACTAAGGATTGGTAAGCTGCAATAAATTACATTTAGGCCAGGTTCACACATATATGAATTGAATGTGGGTTTCCTCGCATCCAATTCGCATGAGATGCGAGTGTGACCTGCTGTCAATGGAGCCGGCTCACACTTGTCTGGGGCAGCCGCTGTCCGGATTGTGCGTGTTTGGGTCTGGTTCAGGTGTGAATTCAGGCAAAAATTCAGGCCTGAATTGCATCTGCACCAGTGAACAGGGACGCATCGGACCCCAGGCATGAACCCGCGGCCGCACAAATGTGAACCTGGCCTGGTGTCATTTAACCAATTTGGTACCAGTCGTTTTTTTTTACCCTTTTTTCCAGACCACAGCAATTTTCTGAATTTAAAGAACTGTAGGCAAAACTTTTTATTCTATTTTGAATAGAGTAAGGGAGGGTTATAACCCCGTCAGATTTTTTTTTTGCCATCTGTGTCCTGTTTTGGAGATTGCCCTTCACTTCTTGTCCCATAGATATAAATAGCTATAAATACACAAATAATAGTGGATGATGCTCACATACGTGTCCTGTAAACTCATGAACAACATAAATGAAAAGGCAATGTGGTTAAGCAATGTGGTTACTGTATACAGATGTACCTCATAAAATTGGACTATCATCAAAAAGTAAATTTATTTCAGTAGTTCAATTCAAAAAGTGAAACTCATATATTTTATATAGATGCGTTACACACAGAGTGATATATTTCAAGCATTTCTTTCTTTTAACTTTGATGAGCATGGCTAACAGCTAGTGAAAACCCAAAATTCAGTATCAGTAATTTGAATATCACATAAGACCAATAAAAAAAGGATTTTTAATACAGAAATGTCGGCTTAGTGAAAAGTATGTCCATGTACAGTATAGTATGCACTCAATATTTGGTTGGGGCTCCTCTTGCATGAATTACCGGTACTGCATCAATGCGGCGTGGATTGGAGGCGATCAGTCTGTGGGACTGCTGCAGTGGTATGGAAGCCCAGGTTGCTTTGATAGCGGCCTTCAGCTCATCTGCATTGCTGGGTCTGGTGTCTCTCATCTTCCACTTGACAATACCCCACAGATTCTCTATGTGGTTTAGGTCAGGCGAGTTTGCTGGCCAATCAAGCACAGTGATACCATAATCATTAAAACAGGTATTTGTACTTTTGGCAGTGTGAGCAGGTGCCAAGTCCTGCTGAAAAATGAAATCAGCATCTCCATAAAACTGATCACCAGAGGGAAGCATGAAGTGCTCTAGAATTTCCTGGTAGAGGGCTGCGCTGACTTTGGACTTGATAAAACACAGTGGACCAACACCAGCAGATGATATGGCTCCCCAAATCATCACTGACTGTGGAAACTTCACACTGGACCTCATGCAACTTGGATTCTGTGCCTCTCCGCTCTTCCCCCAGGCTCATGGACCTTGATTTTCAAATGAAATGCTAACTTTTCCACAGTCCGTGATGATTTGGGAAGCCATATCATCCCCAACCCAATAAACTAACTAGAATTAACTCCACTTCAAAAAGGTGAAAGAAACATATATGCAAACAATCCAAAATCAAAAAGGCAAATAAAAAATTCCATGAAATATGAAATACCCAACAATACTAATCCTGCAAAAAGCAGAAATATTGGTGTATCCTAGATTGGTTCTGAAACATAAAGTGTAATATGGGAACTAGTTGCAGCAAACACAACGTGTATTGCAGCTGCAGCAGCTTCATTGGGAGCAAAGTGCAAGTGGGGGCAACGTTGTGGAACTTTTATACAAGATATGGCCCCACAGGAGTGGGAGTGAAAACCATTCCATCTAAAAAGAAGTGACTCAGAAGTGTTCCCCTTGGTGGGGCTGATTTGTTTTTTGAAGGTCTTTGTTGATGTCTAATTAGGGGGATTTACTCTCTATAATTGCCCTGGCCACCAAAGTCAATGCAAATGAAAATTAGGGTAGATCCAAAGGTTTGACTTTAGAGAGGAAAACTTCAAGGGTGGGCAATGGTTCCTGTTACTGTGTTGATTTCTCTTGCACTGGAAAAAATATCCTCTCCCTTCCTGTTGAGTCTAAAGGGCAAGAAGTGAAGGGAAATTTCATTATTGAGATACAAAGAAAAAATGATTTTAATCCCTTTTCAACTCTATCCAAAGTTAAAAAAAAAATAAGTTATTGTTTTAGATATACTTTAATCTGTCAAACTATTCTAGGTTCTACTATATACTGTACATCTTGGAGGCTTGCTACCCCAAGGTACCACAGCTACAGATACTTAACTTACCCTCATTCTTCTCCAACCTTGTCAGTCGGCAGCCAGGAGCGAGGGAGAGTTAATGAGTCAAGTCATAACATTACTGTGTGGGAGGTACCCAGCTACTTTTCACTTGGCTAACACTCACAGCGGGGTTACCTGTACAGATGGTGGCCTTAGGCCTCTTCTTCCCATCTTCCTGGTCACCTAACAGTTCTCACAATTAACTCCTTCCCAACTGGAGTACCTGAAGTACTCACAAATATGGGCCCATGTTTGATACGTGGTTCAGAGGGAGGCTTTAGTAATCTAGCTGACCATCCAGGGCCCATGAGATGTGGGGGCTCAGGCCACCTGATGCATGCTGCACCCTCAGGTTCTCTCTCATCATCAGGTGGGGGGACTCCTTTTCCCCCTTTACAACCAACTCTAGAGCCAACCAGGTTTGCACTAGTAAAACACAAAAGTCACTCCATTCGCCAGTAATAGACACTCCTCTTCATTAGATATTTACACAGATTTATATAGCTGCACTGAAATGCATTTACTTGGTTAAATCGTCAATAAGAACAGAACAGTCCAAATGAAAGCATTAGTATTCTCCAAATATTGGTTTAAGGTTAAGGCCTATAGGTATTTGGATAGCTTGTGGCTTTCAGCAAGAGATCTTTGCACCTTCACAGGCACCTTGCCTAGGCAGGTTGCCTACAGTGAGTTAACTAGTTTGGCTGCCAAGGTCAGAGAGAAGCAGTTAATGTTTCACCGCCTTCTTTGGACAAGTTTGTGGGCTTTTTGGGATCCAGCCTCCTGTGTTTTACTAAAGGAGAAGGGTCCGGGTCGCTGAGAGTGGAAACTATCAACGAAGAAGGTTGCTGTAATAATAATAATAAGCACGTATGGGGCCCACTATGTGCTGTTCCTGGGAGTAAGGGAACAGAGGGCACTGGACTGGTTGAGTGGGCGCAAGCTAAGCGTGCCCTCCTAATGCAAAAATCTTTATTACAAGTGTGTGGTGACAAGGGCCAAGACATTTCACTAAGGAACCCTGTATATTACTGCTGCACACAGGTGGCTCATCTCTGAGTCAGGGAACTGCCTTAAAGTTTGATTTTTCACATGACCGCAGGCTCCAACTGGCCCCAGGCATTGGTGAGCATGCCTTCAGATGAAGTATACTTCTATGTTCACTGGTGCAGTAGACCCTCTCGCACAGAACAAACGGGACACACTAAGTTCTCTCTCTCTTGCAGGCCTCTGCCCCAGCATCTCTGGGGCATTCCTTATTTTCCTATTGCAAGCTCCATATATGGGATCCTTCTCTAAGGGGGGAAATGTGAACACCCCCAGCAAGCCTTCCCTTTCTCTTTCTGTCTCCCGGCTAGAAGGGCCCTAAGCTCAAGCTCTACCCACCTTATAAGGGAAAGCTCACGTGACACTCCACCAGTAGCAGGTGCAACTCTTATGTGGACCTCTACTTGTCTACAACTTGGTTAGCAGCCAGGCAGTGTCCTGTGGTGGGAAATTAAGTACATGATTCCCAATAGTCAAACTGACTGGAGAAGAAACAAAGGGAAGGTAAATATGCAAAGCTGACGGAGTCACTATTAAAGTAAGCTCATTGCGCTGCCCTGCATGGACAACGTACAGGTTTACTTTAAATGTTTAAAACTTTTTTTTTTTTTTTTTTATTAAAAAAGTATGTTACCCAAAACTTTGCTTGACTTGCATGAATGAGAGAAACTAAAGAATTTTCTCCATTGTGCTGTGTTGACATTGATTTAATCATTACTATTTTAAAAGTCAACTGCTTCTGGGAAAGATTTGGATAAGTTTATTTTTCTTTGTAACATTTTTTACCATAGAAGCCACACACTTTAGCAGCCAAGGATTTAAAAAAAAACTGCCTGTTGCAGAAGGTGGAAACATATAAGGTATACTGTATCCAACAACCTATCTATCTATCTATCTATCTATCTATCTATCTATCTATCTATCTATCTATCTATCTATCTATCTATCTATCTATCTATCTATCTATCTATCTATCTATCTATCGATCTATCGATCTATCGATCTATCTTTTATTCAGCAGATCCAGCTCAACTCTCCTGTTGCAAAGATGTCATAGTACAGACTTTTCTGTCTTTGCAGTAAGCAGTATGATAAGCAGTCATATGGTGTTAAATCCTGACCAGAGAAAGTGTGACGAATGAGAGTGCCACAAGTCTATGATTGGTCCAGTATAGATTTATGAATCTGTACCTGTATAAACTAATCAGTTATAACATAGAAACCCAGCTGCTGGTGATGCAACACACCCTAGTGTTTCTAAATATGAAAAAAATAAACCAGCACTACAGTAAATAGCCTATTATAAATATATAATATTATAATAGAGTTTTTCACTATAATGTTTGAATAAGGAATTAACTGTAGGGCTAGTTTCTTATTTTTCATGAATCTGTACCTACTGATCTTTGATCAATTTTAATAAAGCCATACTGGATATCTATGTGAACCCTTAGAGCTACCCCATATGATAGGGAGCTGTGGAGATCACACCAGATCATGTAAAGCTGATGAATAGGGAACCCATTTCACTTATCTGTAATCAAACATTAGACCCTTTTCTGGTTTTTAACTAAAGTTGACCCAAAGTTCGGAACCACCTTCCCCATGCTAACCTATGTTCATAGAGAAGCTACATATCTGGGAATTAATTTCTTATACTTAGGCAGCTGCTCCAGGTCGAGGTCCAGGCTCCAACTATGGTTGGAGGAGCTGTAAAATTTTCACTTTCATAATTCAGAAACAGAAGAGCTTCTGAATGGCTGTTTTTCTCTCACCAACAAGTCTTTATGCCTAAAAACATGTCTTATTAATAGTTACAAAACAACAAACTGATACAGTTATCAATATATGGAACCGTAAGAAAGGAATATGTAAATGTCACATTGGAAACTACTTTTAGAGGTTGACAATAAATGATGTCAGACAATTTTGGTGAAAAAATTCCCCCATTCCCTTCCTGCTTGACTTTATTTTGTTACAATAGCCAAAAAAATGGCAACACAAATCTCTGCCCAAAATGTAGTTCCAATAATTTATTATATTAAAAGATAAATATAATAAAATTTGTATTATATGATATGTTTAGATATGTTTACTGTTAATTCTAGGGATTTAGTTGGCATATCTTTGTAGTATTGCAAGGGTTCCCCTCTGGGTTAATTACATTTACATTAGTGTAAAATGCTAAACACAACGGTTTTACATTCATCAGAAGACTTGTAAGCTCACTGATTTTGGTAGTAACTTGACATCCCTTAGCTTTGTCAGGGCTCTATAGGTCAGCCTAACATACAGATGCATCAGCCTGAGTATGAAACTGGTCTGACCTAAGAATTTTTTTGGCTGTTTCTGCCCTCAACACTTTCTAATTCACTAATTTAGAACAAGCATGCAAATCAGCATGTCAGTGTAAAGTCAGAACTCATGATCTACACACTTGGTCCCGGTGAGTGCTTCTCAAAGGGTTAAGTCATTTGGACTGACAGCTAGCAACTACATTTTCAGAAACACAGGTTAGCAATAGCAGCTTCCATTCTCTCCGTATAGGTTGATGTTATTACTTTAATGATGTCACTGTAGCCAAAAGCTTCCTACACCCCCTCTTGTTGGGCATTATCATAAAATTGTCTTGCATATGTGTAATTTAAAACTTATTTAAAATAGAACTCCATACAAAAATAACTAGTTAAAAAATAAAATAAGCAATTAAAGATAAACTGACCTTTTCTGCATTATTCACCTTGAGTCTAGAGATTTGCCCTGCAGTTACCCTGAAGACATGGCTGTATATTTCAATGTCTGAGCTGAATTTGGACATCTACCTGCCCTGGGCACACATGAGACATTATACCCTTTTTTTTACAAGTGCCACCCCTTTTGCCATGTGGTTATTTCAGTAAAAATTACTGCAAAAATGTGCAGTAAGCAGTATAATGTCTGCTATACATTCGTAAGTACATTTTAACTTTACAGAACAACAAATGAGCAAGGAGAGATTATTTCAGGTTTTTGAAACCATAAAAAGTCTTCTGACTACTCCCAGCATCCACTGCACCCTTGTTTGCCTATAATTTCCATGCTGAATTAGACCACAAAGGAAAAAACTGATCACAGTTCAAATATTTTAAAGTTTGGCGCTGCACCTTCTAACCCTGTTTCCCTAGGCACTGGCCCGCAGCATAGTAAATACAGCTCCAGCAAGGGGTTAGCAGGGAGTATATGGGATGTATTTCAGTCAGCTGATATGCAGATTTGTAGCAATATGTAATGTGTCCTGCGGGAACCTCCCTTCTTCACTACACGTCTGTAGAGAACCAATGACTCCTGTCAAGGCTGGCAGAGAAGTACGGGGGTGAAGATTTTGGACCTTCAAACTTATATAAAGGCCCTCTAACATGGTAGCCTAAACTGTAGGCTCTATGCTAATTGAATTTTATGTGTTATGTAACTTAAAGTTCACAATTTGATGAAATGCATAATTATGAAGTCAATTATAGACCTTGTCGGTAAACATGAACTTCAGGCGCTCAGGTTCTCCAAAACAGAGCCCTTGGCTTGCTAACTGCTTTCTGATCCTAGCCTCAGGACCTAATATCCCAGAGAAAAAAAAAAAGAAAAATATTTCACTAATCATTTATGCCTGTCCAGGATCCAAGGTGGAGGGCACTGTTTTTCCAGCTCAGTAATAAATTGAATTTGAAAATGTTCCCAGTTTTCTTTGGAAGTATAACTCTGGATACACTAAGTATTGAAAAGTTTAAATTTTCGGAACTCATCAAGTGTGAGAATTAGTTTTGATTTCACTTTCCCCAATTTAAACAATATTCTCTTTAACAGCTTCATGGCTAGATGATGGAAATAGCGTTGAAATTTTTGTCCAGACCATTGTTCAAAATTACAGCTCTACTTAAAATCGGTGCTACGGTTTTGAGTTGAGCTGTAATTAAAGTGTACAGTATCTCTGGATATTTTTACTTTTGGGTAGAAAAGCAATGGGTTAGAACCTCTGTCTTTTTTTTTAAATTATTGCTGCCTATGTCCCTGCTGGGGGATACATGTCCATTCTCTGTATTTGTCCTAGTGGCCATTGTCATGGAGCCAAAAAGTGACGGAAGATCCAAATTGCTATGGTTGTCAATGGAACAAAGATAGAGGGCAAATCTTTTAAATCAGATACTTGTTCTGGTGACGGCTGTTACTCTTTCCTGCTTTGTCTTTGGAACAGGATGTAAGGGGAAATAATCCCAAAAGAAAATAGACAGCAAAACAAAACAAAAACTAGCAAGGGCTCTATCCCTTCCCTACTCTATCCAAAACTAAACATAACATTTTTGGATACACTTTAATTCTTTTTGTTGCATATATGGAGATTTATTTGCTCCTAAGGAGTTGTTTTAGTTAATCTAAAGCATACTCGCAAAGAAAGTTATAAACCAGATTTTATATTTTAAATCCAATAAAATTTTATAACATTGGAACACATCCATTGTGAAAAGGCAAGCCCAGCTATATGTTCATGAAGCTAGGGAAACTTGCCCTAGGAATGTAGAATAGTCATCTGTATTACTAACTACTGTGCTAAGGAACTGCTCTGCAAAGCAGGACATAAGCAAGAAAAGCTTTGATTTGTTAAAAAGTCACTATAAATACAGGTATTGTATATGAAAGTTGGGGACTGCAAGCAGTTTGGGAGTTGTCACGTAACAGTCAAAAAGTGTATGGATAATGCAAAATCATAAGGATATTTGGATAAAAAAAATAAAATTGGCTGTGTCAGCTTCTTATCAATTCGTTGTTTGCTGTTCGAAGTGCAGACAAAAAAACAAAGACGAACGCAACAAACAATTCTCCAGCATAATGCCGTGTACACACAAGCAGTTTTTCCATCGGAATAAACTCTGAAGGTTTCTCCGATGGAATTCCGCTCAAGCTGTCTTGCACGCGGTCACACCAAAGTCCGACCGTCAAGAACGCAGTGACATATAACACGGACGACGGGACTAGAAAAAGGAAGTTCAATAGCCAGTAGCCAAAAGCTTCCATCTCATACTTGCTTCAGAGCATGTGTTGATTTTGGTACGTCGGAACATCATACAAACAATTGGTTTTCCCGGAATTGGTTCAGTCGGAAAAATTTAGAACATGTTCTCTTTCTAGGTGCGTCAGAATTTGACGTAAAAAGTCCGACACGATCGGAATATACGATGAAAAGCTCCCGTCTGACTTTTTCTGTCAGAAATTCCACTTGTGTGTACACGGCATTAGGCTCTAAATTATATTTTAAAGCTACATGCCTAGTCAAGGTGACTCACCTCTGTAACATGCAGTTCTTTTGTAGTCAGTGAGAGTACCAACAATGTGATATGTATTGCAATTGTTTTCCCCCCATAAGGTAATGTACTGCAAAATGTATAGGTAGAGAGTAGACTTACTTGTGAGTGGCCCCCTAACCTCTCTGAATTCTGAAGTACATGCCCAGCTTCCTGCCATTGGTGGCATCTTGAAAGCTCCCTTTCAAGATGTGGGTAAGGAGCAAATTACCAATGTGGGGGAGAGGGCTCCCTGTTCAAAGGTGGAAGAAGAACTCCCTAGTAAAGAAATGGGGGAATATTTACCTGTCAGAAGGTGGGGGGTGAGCTCCCTGTCAGGAGGTAGGGCAAATACTCACTGTCATATATTAGGGAAGAGCTCCCAGTTAAGAGGTAGAAAAAGAGATCCCCATCAAACGGTGGAGGTAGAGCTCTCACAAGGTAAGGAACATGAGGTGATGAAGAGCTTCTTTACAAGAGATAGGTAAAGATCACTATGTAAAGAGGTGAGAGTAGGCCTCTATTTTAAGAACTGGGGAAGGGCTTCCTGTCCAGAGATCAGAAGAGAAGCTCCCTCTCAAGATGTGAGGAAGAGCTCCCTGTCAAAAGGTGTAAGATAAGCTCCCTGTCAAGAGGTGGAGGAAGAGCTCTCTGTCAAAATGTCGGGAAGAGCTTCCTGTCCAGAGGTGAGGAGAGAGGAGCTTGTTCTCAAGATGTGGGGTTTTCTGCCAAATGGAAGAGGAAGAGCTCCCTGTGAAGCTTGGGGGGAGCTCTCAGTCCAGATATAGGGATGATCATTGTTAGGAGGTGGGGGATGAGTTTCCTGTCAGGAGGTGGGGGAAAAGCTCCCTATCAAAAGGTGGGGGGAGCTTTCTATCCAGAGATGGGGGGAGAACTCATTATCAAGAGTTGGGGGAGGATCTTCCTGCCTTGAGGTAGGGGAAGATCTCCCTATCAGAAGGTTGGGTAAGAGTTCACTTTCAAGATGTGGGTGAAGCACTCCTTATCAAGGTGGAGGAAGAACCCCCTGTCAATAGAAGTGAAAAGAGCTCACTGTCATAAGGGGGGGGATCCCTGTCAAGAGGTGGGGAATGAGTTTACTGTTAGAAGGAAGGGGAAGAGCTCTCTGTCAAAAGGTGGGGGTAGAGCTCCCTGTCAAGACGTGGGGGAAGAACTTCCCTATCAAGGTAAGGGAAAAAAACTCTGTCAACAAGTGGGGGGGAGCTCCCTGTCAAGAGGTAGGGGAGAGCTTCCTGTCAGGAGGTGGGGAGAAGCTCCCTGTCAAGAGGTGGAGGTAGAGCCCCCTGTCAAGAGTTGGAATGGGGGACCCTAGCCAGAGATGGGGGAAGAACTCCCTATCAAGAGGTAGAGGAAGAACTCACTATCAAGAGGTAGAGGGAGAGGAGCTCCCTGTCAAGAGATGGGGGAAGAGCTCCCTGTCAAGAGGAACAGGAGGTGATCAATAACTTCCTGTCAATTGGTGGGGGAAGAGCTGTCTGACAAGAGGTGGGGAACTGCTTGTCAAGAGACGGGGAAAAGCTTCCTGTCAAGAAGTGAGGGGAGAGTAGCTCCCTGCCAAGATGGGCGAAAGAGCTTCATATCAAGAGGTTGGGAAAGAGCTCCCTGACCAATGGTGGAGAGGAAACTCCTTATCAAGAAATGGGGAAAGAGCTGCTTGTCAGGAGCCTGGAGAACTGTAAAAGTCAAGCAGGGGACTGAACCTGCACCTTTCCACACAAAATGGAGATATTAGTTTATAAAAGGGCTTTTTGATAGGAGACATCTCAAAGAATCACTCTATTTATATAAAAAGAATACTGCTACAAACTTAAAACACATTCATTTTACTTTTGACAAAAAAAAACCTAAAAATGCCAAATGGAAAACATATGGAACAATTTTGTGTTCCATGGCAATACCCTGGAGCTGCTCATTATGGAAGTCAATGCTACCACAGTATAATTTCACATTAACAATACACTGAAAAACAATGACACGACAAAACAGAACGTTGTAAATGCATTTTCTTTTTTTTTATTTAGAAAATCCATTAGGGTTTTTGGATGGCAAGTCTAAACCACAACAAGTTTAGAGTTCCAGAAGGCGGAAACCTTGGCGGCCACTGCAAGGCAAAGTGACAGAGAAAATAGAGCACTATATCTTTGTGTATTTATGCCTGGATTTACTGAATTATTTTAATTACTATAAAACCAAGGTCATTTTTAGGGGGAGAGGTGTTAAATAAAATATCCAACCTAACTCCTGATCTATGCATGTATTAATGGTATTTCTCTCCACACCTCTCTTCTGTGCTGTAACATAACCTTGAGAAGATGGCATCTTGTGCTTAAAGAAAAAACTGAGAACAAAAATGTAACAACTTAGATGTCAAGCTGTATAGCATTGGGGTGGAGGGTGTAATCCACAAAGAGAACTGGGAGCAATGCTAACTAACAATTCATCAGTGGAAGAGAGCACAGAAAGCTCACTTTTTAAACAGAAATAGTAAAACACTTTTGTATATAGTGACATGCTCAGCATTTGGAAGCTGTCATTGGTGGCAAGGAGTGCAACGGCTCGGTGGGTTTTTGGCAGACAAATTTCGATCCATGTATGGGCAGGCTGGTTGTACAAGATCTATTGATTGACTTGTGTACAACCAATCTATCGGGTTTTCCCAAATGATCAGTGCTGCCATCTATAGCTGGCAACACTGATCATTGTATTCTGAAGGCAGGGAATGCTCTCCACTGTCAGAATACAATACCACAGAGGGAAGGATTCCCTCATCCACCTCAAATGTGTGGATTGGGGAATCAGATCCTTTTTTCTTTTTGTTCAACCACATCAATGATCAATGTATGGGCTGCTTAACACTACTCTCCCCAGGCAGTGATGCTGCCCAAGGTGGGTTCCATTGCTCCTCGATAGATAAAAGAGCCACCCTAAAACAGGAAAAGTGTTACTGGCTGGATCACCAAGTGAAAATAAAATGCTATAGCATTCTACATTTTTGTTTTGGATTTGATACAGCTTTAACCAGTGGTTGGGTAAAGGGTATTCATATGGATAATACATTGAAATTTTCTAGATGCAATAAGACCCCTTTTACACTGGGGCGCTTTGCAGGTGCTACAGCACTAAAAATAGCACCTGCAAAGCGCCCTGAAACAGCCGCTGCAGTCTCTCCAATGTAAAAGCCCCGAGGGTTTTCACACTGAGGCGGTGCGCTGGCTGGACGCTGAAAAAAGTCCTGCTAGCAGCATCTTTGGAGCTGTGAAGGAGCGGTATATACACCGCTCCTTCACCACTCCTGCCCATTGAAATCAATGGGGCAGCACGACTATACCGCCGGCATAGCGCTGCTGCAGCGGTGGTTTTAACCCTTTTTCGACCGCTAGTGCCCCGCTAGTGGCCCAATACCACCGATAAAACGACGATAAAGGGGCATTAAATATAGCGCCGCTTTACCGCCGACACCGCCCCAATGTGAAAGGGGCCTAAGGGAAATACACTAAAACTGGTGCACACAGGATCTGGTGCAGCTGTGGACAGCAATCAATCAGCTTCTAACTTCAGCTTGTTCAATAAGGCTTCGACAATAAAACCTAGAAGTTGGTTACTATGCACAACTGCACCAGATTCTGTGTGCACCAGTCTTTCGCAAATCTCCCCTTTTATGTCCTTGTATTTTACGTGGGAAATATTTTTTGTGTCAATAAAATTGATTATTAAATGGTAAAAATTTGATTATTTCTGTGAATTAATGACAACTTTAACCACTTGCTACCCAGGCCAATTCTGACATTTCTCTCCTACATGTAAAAATCATAATTTTTTGCTAGAAAATTACACAGAACCCCCAAACATTATGTTTCAATTATTTTTATTAAAGTTTTACAATACAAAGAACAAAGGTCTCGACTTTACATTATGCAAAATACAACTTGTTTAGGGAGCTATACATTAAACGCTCTAGTATACTTTAGGAATCTTCCTCTTGTTGCTTACATGGACCATTATCACCTCCTGATGTTAGCTATTATTTACTTGCTTAGTTAAATGTGGTTTATACATCTTTCTCTCCTCAAAATCTTAGACTGCATGTAACACCTCAACCTCTATGGCCCATAGCATATTTCCAATCCTAATCCCTGACTTGTGTTTCACCCGCTGGGACCAGCCCCACTTCTGACTCTCAGGGGAGCTTGGTTCATTCCGTCCAGCAGGTGTTTCCCTTCTTAGCCCAAGTAGACAATGGTCTGTCGAGGGTGAATGAAAACAGGAACATAACAATTAAGTCAAACATTGAGACCTAGTAATTAATGTTTATTAAAATGGGGGGGTAAAATAAGTGGAGAAAAAGTGCCGGGTAGAATGCAGAAAAGGGAAAGTGAAGAAAAAAAAAAGGGGGGAGGGAGGGGGGTGCATGGCTCCGTGCCCAGAGACCCATTTCTCAAGAGTATATCTAGGTTGTAAGTGTCCTAGGATCGTTTGTCTGATAATTAATCCATGAATCCCATATTTTGTGAAACAATTTCATCAGAAAGTTCTGCCGCAAACTAAACAGTGGGTCAGTCGGCCCATCTCTAATAACTATGCATATAACATACCTATGAGATCCCTGTATAAGCTGGATATCACTGTAGTAGGCACCGCTACTCCAGTGTTCTGCACTAGTTTTGGGGTCCCGTGCTGTTGGCAGTGGCTGTTCTCCTCCACTATGAACACATTAGATTGCCCGCTCAGCACGGGCACCATTCAGAGAATGCTTTGACTCGATGTCCACCGTGGGCCCACGATCGTGTCACAAAGCGGCAGAACAGAGAGATGCCTATGTAAACAAAGCATTTACCTGTTCTGGCTAGTGACATGACAGGGATCTACTGCTCCCTGTCATCGGGAGCAGTGAGCGCTGTCATGTCAGTGGTAGCCCATCCCCCCACAGTTAGAATCACTCCCTAGGACAAACTTAACCCCTTGATCGCCCCCTAGAGTAACCCCTTCCTTGCCAGTGTCATTTACACAGTATTCAGTGCATTTTTATAGCACTGATCGCTGTATAAATGACAATGGTCCCAGAATAGTGTCAAAAGTGTTCGTTGTGTCCACCATAATGTCGCAATCATGATGAAAATCGCAGATTACCGCCATTACTAGTAAAAAAAAAATTATAATAAAAATGCCATACATCTATCCCCTATTTTGTAGACACGATAACTTTTGCGCAAACCAATCAATATATGCTTATTGCGATTTTTTTTTTACCAAAAATATGTAGAAGAATACATATTGGCCTAAACTGAGAAAGAAATTTGTTTTTTTTTATATATTTTTTGGGGATATTTATTATAGCAAAAAGTTAAAAATATTGCTTTTTTTCAGAATTGTCGCTCATTTTTTTGTTTATAGCGCAAAAAATAAAAACCGCAGAGGTAATCAAATACCACTAAAAGAAAGCTCTATTTGTGGGAAAAAAGGCCACCAATTTTGTTTGGGTGCAACGTTGTACTACTGTGCAATTGTCAGTTAAAGCGACGCAGTGCCGTATCGCAAAAAGTGCTCTGGTCAGGAAGGGGGTAAATCCTTCTGGGGCTGAAGTGGTTAAAGGTGCTTTCAGGCTAAAGGTTTTACTACAGTCACACAGACACACACTCTAAGGCCAGTTTAGATCAAATTTGATAATGTCCTAGTGTGTTTTTAGAGTGTGGCACAAAATCACTGAAAGGAATCCACATACACACATACAAACTCCATGCAGTGTTCTGACCACTTAGCCACCATGTTACCCTTCAGAGGTGGCATGCTGTCTACATATTTTCCTTCATATAAACCCCCTCTTTTATGCTGCAGTGGAAAGAGAGAGTGATCTGAAGTGAACTTTTTTGAAAATTGGCTCATTTACAGAAGAAAGCCCCGAGTTCAAATAGCTTCGCCTTTCATTCCACAGACTCTGTCAGTCACTAAATGCATTATTCATACAATGTCTGCGATTCACACGTAACCTATTCCAGCGTCTTGCTTGTTATTGAAGGTGGGAACCCTTAGCTGGAGTCGAGGGACCTTATTATATTCATTCCTAATCTAGGGTGGCTGTCGATATTGTTTTTCTCCCCACTAAGGAACTTTAGTGGAAGTAAGCCAATCGTCTCATCTCTCCCCTCTGTTTTCCGATTCAAATTTGATGCCTATAATGCTTTCTCCTGCTTCTATAATTAAATTCAGCTGCACCATGCGATATCATAACTGCAGACCACCCCTAAAAAGACTGGATAACATTAACCCTCTTTACTGTGAAATCAGTATGGTGCAGGTGCCGTATGGAGATAACGAATGTTCATCCAGCAGAAAAAATAGGATTCCAACCTGCATGGGGGGGATATTTTTTCTTATTTTTAGGAAAATATGTAGCTTGTGATTCAGTCATGAATTTGGAACCGCAAAGTCCTGATTCAGCATATAGTCTCGGTGTGAGATCAGCTTGAGTTCCGAGAACATTTTCATCGCTGGCGAGGAATGATCGGGCTGCTGTGGACAACACTGGATCAGCTACTTTTCTCTGAATGTTTTCTCTGTATGTCAATTCCCTCTAAGGTCATTAAAAGTGAAATGAAGAGTGAATGTGAAATGAGGAATTGTTATAAATGTGATAGGATTTTACATGCCTTATAAAGTGATATATCACATGGAATTTAAATTTTGACTCTAATAGGTTCATGCCATAAGGAAAGCACAAAGTAGAATATCAAAAAAGGTGCCATTGAAATCTGTAATAAAAAAATATCTAAAATGTACAAAATAAGGAACTCTTATACAAAAATGTACCCCTAGTACCCTACTCCTGTGCTCCAGAACAAAGGTTATCTATTTTTAATAACTGCCTAAAATATTATGTCTTTCAGTGTTTGTAATCAAACTAGAGATTTAAAAAGTACATAATAGAACAGGATGTGACAAAAGAAAGGCTGCATCTTATAACAAATCAGTATGGTAGTTAGCGGAGCCAGATTCCCCATGCAGTTATTCTCAGTGTGAGGCTTTCAACACAAAAAAAAGTCCCTGAAAGTAAGGCCCGCTCATTGAGGACCCCCTCTCTCATCTTAATTCCTTGCTCAGATTTGTAAAGAGAATATATATATATATATATATATATATATATATATATATATATATATATATATATAAATTTCCTTACTCCAACTTCTGTCCAGTTGCGTACACAAATGCGAGGTCACCATCCTTCCAATGAGATCCTGGAGGCAAACACTACTGCGTTGTGCTGTAGCATACACTTCCAAAATTATGGGTACTTGGAAGTTCCCAGGATCTCATTAGAAGAATGGTGATGTTTGTGCAGCAGAATAAGATCGGGCAGGGACCCTCACTGTATAGGTGTACATATGGAGCTCAAGGTCCACTTTAATCTCACTCCCCACTGTTATCCCAACACTCTCGACCTCTTCCCCAAAATATAACCCCCTGAAATGAAAACTTTGACCCTAGCACAAAGCTAACCTAACTTAAACAGTACTGCTGTGCACATACCTTCTCTGGCCTCTGATATCAGCACCAAAAGATCACAGACCTGCACCTAAATGGCACAACTATGATAAGCACCTTTTTAAAAATCATGATCCAGTGCAGCAGTACTTCAAATATAAAGCTTATAAAGCATGCAGTAATCTCGTACATGCCCATGAGCAACCGACTCTTCTGTAGCTCCTGAAGTTAAGGCTGAGCTACAGACAGATATAAGAACATAATTCAATGCTGTTGTGTATTCATGCAATAATAATCCAGTTTACATACAATTAGCAAAAATCCTTGAAACTTTCTTGATACTAGTCTCTTAAGCTGGCCATACATGGGTAAAATGTGTGGATGGAGAAATCGGGTCAGTATTTTGCATTCAACCCGTGTCATTGTATTCTTACAGTAAGGAGACTTCCCTGCCATCAGACTACACTGATCAGTACTACAGTCTATAGCATACAGCTCTGACTGAGCGAGAATATATCAACAGGGCAGTTAATTAGAAGTTCAACCACAGTGGACACACATGTGTAGCACCCCCTTTTTATGTTTTGACTCATAGTTAACTTGTGAGTCTTAAAGGAGCTGTAAACCCTCAAGGTTTTTCACCTTAATGCATTCTATGCATTATGGTGAAAAACCTTCTGTAGTGCAACAGCCTCCCAGAGCCCCCCTTTTACTTACCTGAACTTGATCATTCAAGCGACAAGGTTGAGCACAGCCGCTCCAGCCGCTGTCTCAGGTCCTCATTGGACAGATTGATAGCAGCGGGAGAAATTGGCTCCTGCTGCTGTCAATCAAATCCAGTAACACGGGATACGTGGGGGCACTCGAGAAGAGGAGGAGCCAGGAGTGCCACTGAGGAACCCCAGAAGAGCAGGATTATGCCGCTCAGTGCAAAACCCTTTCACAGGGGAGGTAAGTATGACAAGTTTTTTATTTAAAAACCTTTTTCAACCCCTTTATTGGTTCATGAGTTACTGCAGGCTTGTCAGGCTGGATGACTAGAAGAGGCAGGTCTCTGGTGCCTCCCCCTGGTTCTGGAAGTTTGGGGAGATTTCTAGAAGCTGGAGGGCGTAGGCCTGGAGGGTTGATCTGCATACTTAGGGGAGCTTGGCCAATCCCCAGGCAGTAGGCCTGGCTGGATGGCTGAGCCAGCCCTTAAATATGAATTAGTCATGCAAGCAGGAAAGTTGAGTGGAAGATGGAGTGCTGAACAGACTGTCGGTGGCCTTGGAGGGGAGCCCCTGGTCTTGTGGGAGGGGGGCTCTGCCTCAGGCTGGAGCTTAGGCTGGCTTGGTAAGATCCTGACAGCAGTGAGGTTTGAAAGGAATCTTCCATAAGGAAGCAGCGGGGAGCAGGGAGAACAGTGTGAGTAGACCAGCACACTCAGCAACTTAAGAAAGGAGAGACATGTAGCAAGCCTTTCTGGAAGACAGCGTTGTGCTTAAGCTTTCCTTTCCCTTGCCCTGGGAGATCTTCAGAACAGCTGGGTGGGCTGGGGAAGAAGCAGCCAGGTGGGCTGGTAGTTCCTGCAGTTAGTAGAGCTGGGATCAGTGTCTTCAGTGGAGTTGGAGATACTCTGGTACGCAGCCTACAACACTTTTGTGCTACTTTTCAGAGGGCTGAGAGTTCCTAGTCCTTAAGGGGCTCTTTTATTTTTAATAATCAGAGACTGTCAGTGTTCAGGAGGAAAACAGTTTTGGAGAGTGTAAATAGGGAGGAAGTTGCCCCTGTTTTTATTACAACCAAGCTGGGCATCCCATAATTCCTATTCCCCATCCAAGTTATTACCCCTAATAAAACAACAAAAAGCAAGCTCAAAGACTGTTCCTTGTGTCTGGAAGAAAGTGAAAAATGCCTGCTGTCTGGCTGTACAAGAGTGGGGATCTCAGACATCTGCAACCTCTGCAGGGGTAGTGCTACACATGGACCGAAATTTGGCTAGTCCCTTCTGAACCAGCCCAATTTCGATCCATATATTTCCAGCTTTACTATTCCTTGCACAGCAACACTTAGGCTCAATTCACACTAGTACAACTCCAAAGTTGCACAATTTCCAGTGTGACTTTGGAGTGCAACTTTTTTGCGACTTTATACTATGTGGCACTTAAGTTGAAAGAAAGTCGCATTAAAGTAGTGCAGGAACCCTTTTATTGTCTCTGTGACTTTAAGTTGCATAGTTTGGAATGGGTGCCATTGAACTCAATGGGCTGCAACTCATCGAGCAACTTTGTGTCCAAATTCGCATGACAAATAACTCTAGTGTGAACGGAGCCTTAGATTGGAAGAGGGATAGACAGCCCTAGGAACTAATCAGGCTTTGTTACATGCACATGTGCTGATATAGAATATGCCGACAGGAGAAAAGAGCAGACAGTGCAGAGACAATTGCTTTTCCATAAGCTGATGCTCTTTCATTGTCCAATTAGCAGGCTGTAGAAAGGGAGGGGACAACATTACATTCTCTCTAAGAGAGAAAGTAGTGTTACCCTTTTGGCTTTGCTTACTGGCAGGAGTATGTGAACCACAAAAGTTGAGGGACAGAAAAAAATTTTTTATACCACTGTAAGTTCAATTTCCCACAGCCACTGTTTACATTTCATATAAAAAAAAGTAAAAGAACATACAGAAGGGATACAGTGGACCTTACAATTACAAGTACACTTGTCAATCAGGGTAGTACAGGTCAGATCATTCACACAATGGCAGTGATTCAGTAACATACAAGTATCCAATGACCCAATATACCCAATATACATTGGAAATAGAGATAGCTCAACTTATCCCACAATTCAGTGGCTAGCATCCCTTGGCAGTGGATACAAATCCTTAAAAAAGAAGCTCGGGGCAGCTGCTATCATAATGCAATTGGACAAGGAGAGGGAATCAATGCTATAGGGCTTGCTCACTCTGTAGCATGCTCAACCCAGGGGGTCTCAGTCCACTTGTGCTATCCTATAAAATTGTTGGACAGAATTTCAAATTCTTTTAAAGCTAAGTCTCCTTTCACATGGATAGCTAGGGGGCAGTAAAAACAGGTGGTTGATCAGCTTTTTTACCGCTTCCTGTTTGCCCATCTAGAAGCGGACATTGTGCTGCCTGGGTGAATAAACATTGCTGCACCCATATGTCAATTTGAATCAGAAAGCCCAAGTTTGGCCTGTGGTACTGCCTGTCAAACTCTCAACTCATGTAAGTAAATGGGACCATGTTGCAACCACAAGCTAAACACTTGGCCCACAGACGTAATGGGGTTCCGCAATATAAAATCAGCGCTCAGCAGTAAAAAAAAAATAATAATAATCTCCCAAAAAAGAAACAAGCAACAGGAGGCAACTGTATTGTCTCCTGAACACCTGCAAACCTGCTTTCACCATGCTCTATTAAACAATCCACTGCAGTTTGCTTTTTGGGGGGTGGCAAACACTGCTGCTCGTGAGCCCAAGATAGTTTACATGTATGTATTTAACTGCTTGCCTGGAGTTCCGCTTTATTGTAAACCCCTGTATAGCAGGTACCTAAAGGCAGGAAGGTGACAGTAACCCTTGGCAGCTACTAAAAATAGTTTTTTTCTGTGATTTGACTTTGGTAACCTAAAATCTGATTGAGTTATGAGATCTACGGGGCCTCGCACATCAGCATTGCTTTTTGTGTTCTTTTATTGAAAGGTTTCTAATATTTTTATCAAGACACAAAACAATATACTTGGGTAAAGCTATTTAAATAGTCATTGCCTTGGTTGAGAAAATTTGCAAAGGCTTCTAATGATTTTTCAGCTTATGTGCAGCCAGGGGCGGACTGATAACTCATGGGGCCCCCGGGCAATAGGAGATTATGGGGCCCCCAGGCAATCAGAGATTATGGGGCCAGACAGAATAAATACACACACAGTATACAATCACACAGTATACACATACATGTACACACAGTATACACAGACAGATGTAAAAAAAACACAGATTTATACATACTGTCCCTGGTTTTACTGAGGCTGGCAACCCTGATGGGGCCCCCTAGTGGCCCAGGGCCCTCGGGCAGTGCCCGAGTCGCTCAATGGTCAGTCCGCCCCTGTGTGCAGCATAAAGTTTATGAATGCAAACTGTTCTTGTGGATAGCAGCTGATCAGGATGAAAAGCGAGATTTACTTACATGTCAGCATGACTGATATTTTAGCTTTGTGTGCATGCCAGTTTTTCAGCCACCTACAGGCATGCTATATCCTTTGGGACATATATATATATATATATATATATATATATATATATACTATATAAATACAGTGTGCAAATATATGTATATATATATATATATATATATATATATATATATATATATATATATATATATATATATACCCTGTTTCCCCGAAAATAAGACCTAGCGTGATTGTCGGTGATGGCTGCAATATAAGCTCTACCCCCCAAATAAGCCCTATCCTGTTTCCCCGAAAATAAGCCCTACCCTGAAAATAAGATCTACAAGGACTTTAACTAGGGCTTCTTTGGGAGGTAGGGCTTATATTGCAGCCATCACCGACCATCACGCTAGGTCTTATTTTCGGGGAAACAGGGTATATAAAATCAGTTTGATCTTGTGAATGTTTGGCAAATGTCATAGTCACTGCTTTACAAATATATCTGTTAGTGTTAACTGCTTAGTTGTAATGTATTGTCATTCCAGGCCATTAATGATTGACATACTGACTGCAGCAGCATCTTTTTGTTTTATCTAGGGGACAGTTGCCCCTGCAGTGGTCGTGGCCAGGAGGTGATATAGAATCCGATACAAAGGAAAAGGACTCAGAGTTGGAGCTGAGCAGCCCAAACAGTACTAGAAAGTTCATTGTAGAAGACTGTGAAGCTACGTCCAGTAAGCCATACTGCAAACTCTTCAAATTAACAGGATCTCTTGCTAGCGATTCAGGATCTTATTGCTGCCATTACAAATATATCAAAGCTAAGGTTAAAGGCGCCACTGCTGCAAGTGTTCATGTCTTTGTACAAGGTAAGACAAAAATATTTGAATGGTTTGTTTCCTGTGGGTTCTCTGAATGCAAGCAGGCTTTTGTAATTCTTATAGGCAAGCTTCTCAGGACTTGTATGTAATATGTGAACCAGAACTCTATGACACCCATCAGCTTATTATACGATTCAGGGCCTCTAGAAATGAGAAAACAAAAACAAAATAACTTTGCGCTTACTTAATAATATAAGCAGCTAACACTGCAAATAGAAATTTTGCTGTAAAACATAAATATAAAAAAGTGAGATGACAAATATGAAATGACAAAAAATATTTTTCTAATAATAATAAATGTCCATCTTATATATTAGTGAATCAAAGTCCATCATTCTGTGAAACCGTTGTAATCACCACGTGGATAAACAACTATATTAGTGACAATTAAAAAATAAAAAATAAAAAGTGCGCTAACTATATGAAAATGCACACATAAATATGAATGCATAGAAGTGGTGGTGAGAACCAGAATCTACTGAGAACAAGTTAATAACTCAATAAATGGTGCAAACGTATACGTGCAAATCATAAAAACTCAATGGAAAAGCAAAAAGAAACAAAAAAAGTGTACATGTGAAATACAACAATAATTATGTGAATATGAAAACGTAAGAATCAAACAAACTCAGTCCATGAATTTAAACATAAAAAGTTCATCAGTGAAAATACTTCCATCCACTATGCAGCTTTGCAGCAACCAATCTCCCTATGAATGGATCGACAAAGGAGAGGGATGTGCAGGGTGGTACAATTCCATCGGCGATGACTCCAATAAGTAAGAATAATGATAAAGGTGGACTCTTACCCTCCGTGTTGGACCCCCTCGCTGGCAGGGTCTATCAGGCATGCAGATTTTGCCCTCTGCAGGGACCGTGTGATGAGAAGATCTCCCCAGCAGCTGTCAGGAATGCTGTCTCCGGTCCGGGCTGGTCCAAGTGAAACGCCGGCACTATCGGGGAATCCACCTAATAAACTCAACACTGCGCTTTAGATCACACGAAGGACAATCGGTTTACATCACGGACAAACTTGTGTTTCTTGTTGCTTCACCAATCAAGAAACAGCCGAGGGGCGGGACCTCGGTGGTTCCTGTTGATGCGTGGTTGGTTGCCTAGCAACAAGAAACACAAGTTTGTCTGTGATGTAAACCGATTGTCCTTCGTGTGATCTAAAGCGCAGTGTTGAGTTTATTAGGTGGATTCCCCGATAGTGCCGGCGTTTCACTTGGACCAGCCCGGACCGGAGACAGCATTCCTGAC
Source organism: Lithobates clamitans (assembly GCA_037952925.1). Classification (NCBI taxonomy): domain Eukaryota; kingdom Metazoa; phylum Chordata; class Amphibia; order Anura; family Ranidae; genus Lithobates; species Lithobates clamitans. The sequence continues at coordinate 2,475,169 of JBBGZY010000573.1, read as the reverse complement.
AGCTGCTGGGGAGATCTTCTCATCACACGGTCCCTGTGGAGGGCAAAATCTGCATGCCTGATAGACCCTGCCAGCGAGGGGGTCCAACACGGAGGGTAAGAGTCCACCTTTATCATTATTCTTACTTATTGGAGTCATCGCCAGTGGAATTGTACCACCCTGCACATCCCTCTCCTTTGTCGATCCATTCATAGGGAGATTGGTTGCTGCAAAGCTGCATAGTGGATGGAAGTATTTTCACTGATGAACTTTTTATGTTTAAATTCATGGACTGAGTTTGTTTGATTCTTACGTTTTCATATTCACATAATTATTGTTGTATTTCACATGTACACTTTTTTTGTTTCTTTTTGCTTTTCCATTGAGTTTTTATGATTTGCACGTATACGTTTGCACCATTTATTGAGTTATTAACTTGTTCTCAGTAGATTCTGGTTCTCACCACCACTTATATGCATTCATATTTATGTGTGCATTTTCATATAGTTAGCGCACTTTTTATTTTTTATTTTTCATGGTATACACAGATATTGGTGTGTTTTAGGTGCAGCTTTTACTTTTATCCTTTTTGCTCTGCAGCGCGGTTTCTCTCTTTATTTTTGATATTAGTGACAATACCATCACCAAAATAAATGAATGCGTACCAGAGAGTGTGAACCCAAAGATAGCATATGCTATGTGAGTCAAACAAGCCTTTAATGCCCAACGGCAATAGTAGGAACACTGAAGAGCAGCCAAAAATATGCAGTCTTGGAAGCCTTCTCAAGAGTATCATATATATGAACCAAGGATTGTGCAGATACCATCACCCGAGTGAATGGAGGCTTACCGGAAAGCTGGGACCCAAAAAGCATATGCTGTATGGGTCAAACAAGCTTAAATTGCCCACTGGCAATGGAGGGGAAGCCCCGATGATAAACAGGGGATGAGGTCCTAAGGGTCTTCACATGGGTGTCTTCTCCATATAGATGTTTAAACGTCCCCGAACGTAACCCATATAGGACAAAAAAGGGCCATATAGTGTAATTCCGTAAACAGCATAAATTTTATTAAAAGAGAAACACTTACATTTCAGAAGTAAAAAAGCGCTTGTGTGTAAAATAATGGCGGCAGTGGAGTCCTACTGATGCGTTTCGTCACACAGGACTTCGTCTGGGGTACTTACCCACTGCAGCCAAGCTCCTTAATATAGGCACTGAGACCCCTGTAATGAGAATCCAGCTCCTTGAATTTTCAAACCAGCACTTCCGGGTTGGCCAAAATGGCGGACCCGCGTGCGTTCCAAACCTCTCTATCTTGCGTTCCAACCCCACTTGTAAATCTATGTCGGACTTATTAGTGTCATGGTGGTGTACTTCTGCCACCAAAACCTACGACCTAACGTCGCAGCGTCAGGAATGTGTTATGGAGTTCCTACCGTCTTGCGTTCCATGACTCCGCATGTTGCGCATGCGTTCGGTGCGGCGTCATCCCCACGCTATTGCGCATGCGTGCGTCACGACATCACCTCCGCGCTGTTAATCAGCACCTTAAGGGAGTCATGTGATGTTTTAGAATCTACGTGGAAGGAAGGAGGGGTGGACTTCGCAGGAAATAACATCGCATAGGCCGGAAATAATAAAAAAGTGTACACAATGTGTGGATATTGTAATCCCCAAAGGATTATTTTGAAATAAGAACATTTTTAAATTGATTCCTATTTGATATATTAATTATTCAGTCCGTCTGTATAATATAGATAAAATACTAAAAATTCAAATAAGATAAAAATAGATGTAAGAAAAATTAAGAGATGGATTCTCCACAGGTCACGTGACTGACAACCTAACCTTATAGAACATATAGATATATGTAAAGTCATATACCCAATAGAAAATAGCAGATCACATAAGAAATTAAAAATAATAAAAAGAATGAAAAATGGGAATGTCGAACCAAAGTGTAGAAAGTGCCCCACATTTGTCGGTTATGACTCATCTATAAAGGCATTAATATCTACCTCTACATTCATACCTTGTGGAAAAAAGGTCTGCAATTCATGTGCCCAGAACATTTCAAGACGGAAGAACTTCCCGTCTTGAAAAAAAAATGTGAGCATGAAGGTGTCTACTCTGCCTTAAAAACACATCAAGCCTTCCAATGTTGAGTCTGATTCTGACTTCCTTCTTTTTCTGAAACATTTAACTTTTGTGGACTGGGGCTTTAACTTCACCTTCCTGACACTCATTCTTTTTTTTTCATTTTCATTTTAGATTGGGAACGGCCATTCATCAACCCAGTCGGAACTCTTTTAATAAATAAAAATACTACCAGAGTCCCATGTCAAGTGTCCATTCCAGACCTAAATGTCACTCTGAAAACGGTATGCAATAGTACATCTATCTGTCTGTTAACAACCTGAGAAAATAATAACCCTATTATTATAATCATGTCTTTATCTTTATGATTATAATCATTTGACATCAATGAATAGGTAAACTTTGAAATCACTTAGGCCAGATTCAGAAGTGTGTAATGTGATAATCAGCAGTATATCTGCAATGTACAATATTGTATGAAACAAAAGTTTAGGGTGCAATAAAATGGCAGTTAAGTTGTGTTGAGACCCCAATATTAAACTATGAATTAGAAAGTGCAAATGCTGATGTGCAAAAAAGCTATAATGATAATAGGTGAAGGTTCAATTTTTCATAAATCAGTTATATCACAGAAAGTGCAAAGTGCAAGTCTAATCAAAAACACGCCATAATGATTGTGATAAAAATATATGTGCATATGACAGGGATATAGTCAAAACAATATATCCATCAAACAAGCACTTAAATAAAGCCACAAAATTATAACATAGTCCAAATAGTCCTTCTGGGTGCAATAAAAGTGCTCTTTTAGTGTTCTATATGAAATAGATCCCAGATAATCCACCACTTGATTTCCACCGGAGTGCAGGTGCAGACAAACAGGCTGCTTACCAGATCCTATGAACCCTGTGGAATCAAATGCTCTTAGAAGCTATCCCCTGTGAGGAAAGCCGCAGCTCACTCCTAGGCCAGTTCACAGATGTCCAGATAGTAGCAAGCCAATGCTCCGACTCAGTGCCTTAGGATCATCGGTTGCCTTCTTCCAAAATGCACTATTCAGTGAGGGAGTAACAAAGCTCACAAAATACCACAGGACAGCTGGATACTCTCCTCCACTTCCACTAGGTACTCTACAGCGGGCTACCCAGAATGACTATTTTGACTCTCTTATAATTTTGTGGCTATTTTTAAGTGCTTGTTTGATGGATATATTGTTTTGACTATATATATTTGTTTATCACAATTGCTGTGGTGTGTTTTTGATTAGAAATGCACTTTGCACTTTATGTGATATAATTGATTTATGAAAAATTGAACCTTCACCTATTATCATTATAGCTTTTATGCACATCGGCATTTGCACTTTATAATTCATAGTTTAATATTTGAGTCTTTTATACCTGCAATCAATTGGAGACAGTGCAATTTTATTTATTATTGTTTATGTTTATGTAGTCAAGTGTTCATCTACTTTTTAGTGCAGCAGTCTTGATATTAGTAGCCAAGTGTGAGTCCCAACAATTTTTTTCGGGAAAGGTGTGTTGAGAACCTATTTAAAATGAATGGGCTTCCTTACCATAATGCTAATGTTAATGATAACGTGTCAACAGAATGGGGTAATAATTAGGCACTGATTCTAGCGTGAAACGCATCTACCTGCTTGTCCCCCACTGTACTTGTTCCATCTGTCATTTGGTTTTAATGTTTATGCTGAATAATGTGGATTGATGGAGTGCAGCCATCTGGATCTTCCTTGGCTTCCATTATGCAGCATGCAAGCTGGGCTGGCACCTGACTTGAGGAGTTGTGAAGGGATCATTAGAGGCTACTCACCTGGAGCAGCCAGTGATGACATGTATAACACAAAAATGTGTGAAGCAAACCATAATTCTAATAGTCCCCTCTTGCTGCCCCTATACTAAATAATCTGTATATATACTATGTTGCATCAAGTGACACTCCTGTCCTTCTCTTATGTGACTGTTGTTCATAGGCCCCAATAGCACAGGTGTATGTCTTTTCCATTAGGACCTATACAGAACAGGTTACCCGTGTGCACAAGGACAAAGCCCCTGCTGACTCTAAGGAATACAGGATCCACACTGAGTGCAAGTCACCCTCTTATTAATGTTCAAGGGGAGGGAAGGCTGTTAGGCCTATGTGGTTTAGGCACAATCTTCTCAAGAGTTCACTGACTAAGCTCAGGAGATTGTAATCGTAAAGGCAAAGGGATTATCAGGATCAGAGTGTTTTCTATCTATTAGAGGAACTGTAATCTTTAATCATCTGCTTGTAACCATCTCCTTACCAGTCATTTTTGTTTTTCCTATTGGTACAAAGCGACACATACTTTAGAATGTCTTTACTCTAGACCCGCTAAGGTGCTAGATGTAGAGGGGATAAAATAGATTTGCATTGTTGGCATAGCAGAACATCATAGCTGTACATATGTTTTTTCATATGTTGCTCTTGGCATTGGGATCTCAGCTAGTTAGCTTTCATTCTACAGAGGTGGTTCCAATAATCGGATCACTGGGATTAGGCACTATGTGGGCATTTTTTTGTTAAAAGATTTTACAGCCCTTTTTAGAAATATAGACATCTACCTTTTTTGGGGGGATAGAGATGGGAAGCGTAGAACCTGTCAGATTTTTATTGCTGCCTGTGTCCCCTTACGAAATTTCACCTCATTAGCTGTTCCAGTTACCACTTGGAAATTGAGGAAAGTCTGCCGAGTGGGACAAAAGACAGAAGTTTTAACCCTTTTCAACTTCAACCTAAAAATAAATAAGTGTTGACTGGTGTTCCACTTGAAAAACAATAATTAGGGGACAGGTGAATGGGAGAGCTAAAGAAAAACCTGAGTAATGAATAATATGAAATTCATCATTTTGTTTTCCTGTCGGTATCCAGTTAAAATGGTTGATAAAGCTCTTGATATAAACAAAATTCATTTATCTATCATGTGTTCTATTGTAGCATGCTTCTAATATTATACCGGATGGCAAGAGTGTCTTATGGGACAACAAGGAAGGAATGTTGGTCCCTGCCGACTGGATAAGAGATGCTCTTACGGTACAATGTCTGACAATCATTGACAAGAAGGAATATTCGTCTAATTATTTCTTAGTCCATTTTACAGGTAGGAATTAACCCAGTTTATGTAGACGCCAGCTTCATCCAAAACTGTTCATTTACTTTTGGATGGAGCAGGGAAGAGTTAGAACAACTGTCAACATATCAAAATGGTGTAGCGCTTTTTTTTTTAATTATACAAACATAATTGCTATTTAAATGTTACATCATTATTTTTCTAATAAACCAAGTATTGATAAAAATAAATTATAATATAATTAAAGTCTCTTCAAATTCCTTGTGCAGTGCTTCTCTTTTTTCAACATCAATATGTGCACATGAATGCTCCACAATCCTACGTGACCACCACCAGTTGTGCTTTCACCTGGACTCCATGACCTTACATAACATGCAGGGTCATAGATAGCTTTTGTCCCCCAAATGTGGACTTACAGTCCGGTCCATAAATATTGGGACATCGACACAATTCTAATCTTTTTGGCTCTATACATGACCACAATGGATTTGAAATCAAACGAACAAAATGTCCTTTAACTGCAGACTTTCAGCTTTAATTTGAGGGTATTTACATCCAAATCAGGTGAACGGTGTAGGAATTACAACAGTTTGTATATGTGATTGTTCAAAAGAATATTCCTGCGCTATCAGATATGGAATTGGCTAAAAGTGGAACAGCTGCACGCACCTATTAGGTGTCACTTGGCCTAAATGAATGTTGTATAGATGGATGGTGCCGCGCTAATCCTATTGTGTGAGCTTCTAATTAATAGATTAAGTAAAGAAACCGGCCTGGAGGGCCACTGATGTATAAAAACAAGTGCTATATCCCACTGTGCAAACTAAAAAATGCAAATAAAAATAGGTATGTGGATGTGGGCAATACATAAACAGCCTTAATACTTAATAAATATCCACCGTGACTAAGTTTGTATATGTGCCTCCCACTTTTTAAGGGACCAAAGTAATGGGACAATTGGCTGCTCATCTGTTCAATGGCCAGGTGTGTGTTATTCCCTCATTATCCCATTTACAAGGAGCAGATAAAAGGTCCAGAGTTCATTTCAAGTGTGATATTTGCATTTGGAATCCGTTGCTGTTAACTCTCAATATGAGATCCAAAGAGCTGTCATAATCAGTGAAGCAAGCCATCATTAGGCTGAAAAAAACAAAACAAACCCATCAGAGAGATAGCAAAAACATTAGGTGCCAAATCAGCTGTTTAGAACATCCTTAAAAAGAAAGAACGCACTGGTGAGCTCAGCAACACTAAAAGACCTGGAAGACCACGGAAAACAACTGTGGTGGATGACCGAAGAATTCTTTCCCCGGTGAAGAAAACACCCTGAAGACTTCACCAGAGTAAATACAGAGGGTTTACCACAACATGTAAACCATTGGCGAGCCTCAAAAACAGGAAGGCCAGATTAGAGTTTGCCAAACAACATCTAAAAAAGCCTTCACAGTTCTGGAACAACATTCTATGGACAGATGAGAAGAAGTGATGGGAAGAGAAGAGTATGGAGAAGGAAAGGAACTGCTCATGATCCAAAGCTTACCACCTCATCAGTGAAGCATGGTGGTGGTAGTGTCATGGCGTGGGCATGTATGGCTGCCAATGAAACCCAGCGTCTGGTGATGTCTATGCGTTCCAGACTTCAGGCTGTAATTGACTGCAAAGGATTTGCAACCAAGTATTAAAAAGTGAAAGTTTGATGGATGATTGTTAATCTGTCCTGTTACTTTGGTCCCTTAAAAAGTGGGAGGCACATATACAAACTGTTGTATTTCCTACACCATTCACCTGATTTGGATGTAAATACCCTCAAATTAAAGCTGAAAGTTTGCAGTTAAAGCACATCTTGTCTGTTTCATTTCAAAACCATTGTGGTGGTGTATAGAGCCAAAAAGATTAGAATTGTGTTGATGTCCCAATATTTATGGACCTGACTGTATATCACGTAACTTCATCAGGGAGATTATGGGGGGGAAATATTGAAGTCGTGTGACCCTGTGACAAAATTTGTAGAGGCAGGGCTTGTTGGATGACGTCACAACGTTCAGGATAGTGTGAAGGATTACATGGAAAACAAGGAATACAAGGAAGAGTGTATATGTTCTATGTTGGCTCTATTTGGTGCAGTGTAGCACCCTTGTAATATGAGTGTGTAGCGCCCACCAGTTTGGGTGAGGGCTACAATAGAGAGTTTAGTGTTATAATAGGCCAAAATTGCCAGAATCTCACTCTGCAGTGTAATCTGGTGGGGTTTGATTCCTGGGGAGGTTTATTAGTGTAGAGGAGGGTGTGACCCCCTGCACTCTGCTTGGACAGATTCCTTTGTTTTCTGGGGTTTGGCCTAGAAGACAGGAGGAATACAAGTGTGAGTGACAGGTAGCTTTTAGAAGACGCCTCTGGACCAATCATTAATTTGTTGGGACAGGGGCGGGACTTCTATTTAAGGCCTGGTCACATGCTTCCTGGGGTCGTTCTGCATGGGAAGTTGAGAGGTTCTTGTTGGAGGATGTAAGATCCAGGAGGATTCGTGCGGGTGCTCTCCCCTATGGGGGAGGGGAAGCATGCTATGGAGAAAGTATCCAGGAGTAAGGATATAGCCACTGATACATTGCTGATGTTCTCCCCTGTGTGAGGAGAAGGAACGCAAGCTATGTGGATGGAGAGGAACTGAAGTACTTTCTTCCAAATTGCTGCCAATACTGACATCCAGGACTGGGCGAGGATTTTCTGTGTGCAACGTGGATCATCACTCAGAAACACAAGTGAGTGTAACCCAAAGGGAAACAGCACTTCTGCAGAGACTTTAGAGGGGTTAGTGTGCGGGTTCAGGAGGACAGAGCTGGGCCTTAGAGGAACTAATACCCTGGAGAAATCTGAAAGTCACTTCCCGAGTATTATTCAGAGTATCACAGAGGGAGTTAAAATCAGAAGTACTGCCAAGTCAGGAAGTGGTGGTAAACAGGAAGAAGGAAAGATGCATTGCACTAGGAGATATTATTCAAGATGGAAGTCTACTAATCGGGGCTTCATACCATCTGGATGTAATATTGTATTGCATATCATTTAACCTTACTGGAAGTTATTCAGAGTGACTTTCCAGTACAGTGCTGCATTTCATATGGAAACCACAATAAAGTTGTACATAGTGCGTATTCTATTTGGCTGGGGAAAAGGGGTGATGAAACAAGCTCCAGGGTAGAACGAACTTTCAGCCGCTCCTACGGGAGTAGGGCGCTTCAAGTGTTATTCTGCACATTGGGAATGAGTTAAAAAAATTTAAAAGGATAAAGAGATATTTTAGTATCTCTTTTATATATGTGCTGCTGAGTGCAGGAGAGAGCTGGAGAGTGCTTTAAAGAGATAGTGTTGACATTATAGAATGAAATAATTGGATTATAAGCAGAGGCCAAAACAGAGTCCACTACCAAGGAGAGCCACCAGGGATATCACAGAGATAATATAAATCCACAGGGGGGACACAAGCTATCTATGACTCTGCATGTTATGTAAGGTCATGGAGTCCAGGTGAGAGCACAACTGGTGGTGGTCACACAGGACTGTGGAGGATTCATGTGCACCAATTGGTGTTGCAAACAGAGATTCACTACAGAAGGAATTCGGAGAGATGTCTATCTTTTTATAATTTATATTTATTGATATGGTTATTTTCACAAATTATGGTATAACATATAGATAGTAATTATGTTTGTATGAGTGAAAAAAAGTGCTACACCATTTTGGTATGTTGATTCACTAACACATACACAGTAATTCGCCTAATACCCAGCCTAAATTTTTTCTTGAATACTACAAAATATTTATATATCTTTACGTTTTTTATAGGTTACCATTTCATGAAAATGTACCTGTCTCCTAAGGACACAGTGGAACTGTTAGTAGGAGATCAACTTGTACTGAACTGTACTGTGATTGCTGAGTTTAATACTCCAGTCTACTTTACTTGGGATTACCCTGGCAAACAGGTAAAAAAGTATATATTTCTAAACTGCCCCAATTAAGTTGTTATCCTTGATCAGTGAACTGGATTGTTTATGTATGTCTATATACTGTACATACATAAATATATATATCTATATATATATATATATATCTATAGATAGATAGATAGATAGATAGATAGATAGATAGATAGATAGATAGATAGATAGATAGATAGATAGATAGATAGATAGATAGATATAGATATAGATATAGATATAGATATAGATATATCTATATATAGATATATATCTATATATATATCTATATCTATATATCTATATATATATATATATATAGTATACTTATATACAGTATTATAACTAACGTGAGAGAAAAATGGCTATTAATAAGAATGAGAGGAAAAATTGTACAAGCCCTAACCCATAAAACAATATATTTTCACATATCTGTAACCAAATTATCTGTCCAGTTATTTAAAAGGCAATAATGGGATATCAGATCACCAGAAAAGTTCATTGGTGTGGTCAAGACCTGGGATTTATATATGCAAGTGACAAAACAATAGTTCAAAGTTAACCCCAAACAAATATACATGATAATAGAGTGACTAAACTATCAAATTAAAAGGAACTCATTCAGAATGAATGCTAGACCTTGGGTAAAATATGAAAAACAGATGCTCTGAAAGAGAACCACATAGATCATGGCCAGACCCCAGAAGAAGCGGCAGTTGGCCACAATAATGGTGGAGCTCCTTTAGCGTATCTGTTGATAATGGAGGCAAGTGTCGGGACATCACTGGAGTTACACCATCAGTGGCCACCCAGTCTAGGACACGGAAGACAATGTTACTGAGAAAAGACCAGCAGAAGTTATAAGCAGCTGTTGGGTTGCCATCACATGGCTGGAGTAGGGGGTAATTGGGCCATAGTGTGCAAGTATGATGTGCAAAGGAAAGAACCCACCCAGAAAATAAGCTAGATAAATGCTAGTAAAATAAAAATAGATGCTACTTTTGCCATCTATTACACAAATGGTCCCTTAAAATGCGGCCCTTTACTTTTACATTTAACAGGCCCTTGTAGCACTATTTCTCTCACTGATACTGATGGGACACTAATCCTCCCACTGACAAAAATGATGGGACCTTATTCCTCGAGCACCATAACCATTCTTCCCAATGGTACCAAAAATGTGGCACTTTTGCCCCCACTGAGACGAATGTTAGGGAACTATTCCTCCCACTGAAAACAATGATCAGGAACCATTAATTCCACTGAGACCAATGATGAGGAACTATTCCTTCTTCTGAGACCAATACTGAGGTACTTTTTCTCCCCTTGAGACCGATGATGGGTACTATTCCTTCCCTTAAGACCAATTCTGGGGAACTTCTTCTCCCCTTGAGACCAGTGATGGGGTACTTCTCCATCATTAGAGACTAACGATGGGGTACTATTCATCCCACTAACTCCAGTGATAATCACAGACACCAGGTCATTTTTTTCTCCCACTGACCACCAACCCTGGGTCGTATTTTTACTCCCACTGGCCAGAGTACAGCCTACACTCTATAGGACAGTAAACTAGCTTTTTTGTTTATAAAGTTTTGGAACCCCTGTACTACACTAACTGCTGAAAAATAACAAGAGATATAGAACTGAGAGAAAACAAAGTAAGGGAATACAGAACAGATGCAGGAGGGTGAAGGAGAAAAAAACATAACTGAACAAAAGCATAATAACATCCCTGGCATGTTTTGCATATCCTGTTTTGTATCGAGAAAAGGCTAGTAATTCGGAAAGCAGTTAATGTTTCTTTTTCTAACTACTAGGCATGCTATGATGACTGGAGTATTATACTGTCATTATAAAACAATCTGGTAGCTTCCTGTGTACTGGTAAAAGTGAGCATAACATTTGACAAATGGAATATATTGAACACAATGGGGGTCATTTACTATAGCGCCGATAAATGATCCTGCAGTCCTGGAAAATAGCGCCCAATTAAGGCCAATTAAGACTTCAACTCTCAGAAACTGGGCGCTAATGCAAATGGAAAGCAGTGCTATTGCCGGCAAACATGCCTATCAGATCACATATGCGGGAATAGTGGAAGTCAATGGGGCTCGAACCTGCAAAATCCAAAGTTCTCACTGAAGGCTTATATGCAAGTTCTTTGCCATAAAAAGTATATGGGGACCTGGGTCTTGCCCCAGGGGACATGTATCAATTGGAAAAAATGTTTTTAAAACTGACTTTTTTTCAGGAGCAGTTGGTTTTAATAATGCTTAAAGTGAAACAATAAAAATTCAAAATTCCTTTAAATATCGTGCCTGGGGGTGTCCTTAGTATGCGTGTAAAGTAGCACATCTTTCCTGTGTTTATTACTGTACCGCAGAAAAGTGACATTTCTAAAGGAAAAAATGTCATTTAAAAATGCTGGGAGCTCCATGTTGATGGGGACAAGAGCCTCATCCCCACAACCCTTGCCCTGTGGTTGTGGGGGTCCGCGGGCGGGGGGGCTTATTGGAATCTGAAAAACCCCCTTTAAGATGGGGACCCCCAGATCCCGGCCCCCCATGTGAATGGGTACATTGTACCCCTACACATTAACCCAAAAAAGTAGTGAACTGTGACAAAAGACAATAGCCGTTTTTTGACAATTCCTTCATTAAAAATGTCTTCTTCTTTCCCCCCGCTTCTTCCTCCGATCTTCCTTCGGTTTTCTCCTTCTTCCTCTAGCTGCTTCTTCCTCCTCTTCTTCCTCCATCTTCTTCTGCTTCTTCCTCCGGGTCTTCTCCATCTTCCTCCGGCTTCTTCTTCCCCCCGTTTCGTCCTCCAGTCTTTCTCCTCCACCGTTCCCGCCGTCGTTCCCGTTGAACATTCAAAAAAACGAACCTCCTCCGATGCTGCGATGGGACTCATGACATCACTCCAAGACCTTGTGACTTCACTACCCGGGGCATGATGGGTCAGTGATGTCACAAGGGGGCAGGGTCTCCTGCTGATTTCATCTGGCGTCCACGTCCCATATTTGTATATGACATGTGCACTATGAAAGTGGACAGATCAGCTGGCCGCAGCATCAGAGGAGAAAGACCGGAGGACGAAGCGGGGGAAGAATAAGTCGGAGGAAGATGGAGAAGACCAGAGAAAAGATGGAGGAAGAAGCAGCTGGGGGAAGAAGAAGAAAACCGAAGGAAGACCGGAGGAAGATGGAGGAAGAAGCGGAGGAAAGAAGAAGGCATTTTTAATTAAGGAATTGTCAGGCTATTGTCTTTTGTCACATTTCACTGCTTTTTTAGGTGAATGGGTACGGGTACAATGTACCCGTACCCATTCACATGGGGGGGTGGGATCTGGGGGCCCCCTTGTTAAAGGGGGCTTCCAGATTCCGATAAACCCCCCGCCCGCAGACCCCCACAACCACCGGGCAAGGGTTGTGGGGATGAGCCCATCAACATGGGGACAAGGTGTTTTGGGGGGGACCAAAGCACCCTCCCCATGTTGAGGGCATGTGGCCTGGTACGGTTCAGGAGGAGGGAACGCTCTCTCATTCCCCTCTCTTTTCCTTCGGCCTGCCAGGTTGCGTGCTCAGATAAGGCTCTTGTATGGATTTTGGGAGGGACCCCCATGCCGTTTGTTTTACTTTTGGCAGGGGGGTCCCCTCCGGGTCCATATTAAACCCGAATAGACCTGAGGGGGGCCCCATGCAGTTTTTCTTGCATTTTTTTTTTACTTTTAGTGGGGAAGCCACTGACAGCTGATGAGTCATTGGTTGTTAAGGACTCTGCGGCTGGCTTCCCGGCCCCCCAGTTAGCAACCAGCTTTATACAGTGTTAAAATAAGAACCGTAAAACACATCATAGATCGCATCACAAACGCAACAGTTGCGTTTTCTGGTGCAGTTCCACTGAAATCTATTACCCGCAAATCGCGTGAAAAAAGTCCCTGACCATTTCCAAAAAGGCACTGGCCGCAAAACGCATAGATTTAAACTAGTATCATAGGAAACCATGCTAAATGGAATGTAGAGTGTTTCTGCAAACTGCAAAACACACTAAAAAATGCATAGGTGTGAACCTAGGGTCAAGGCCAGTTCACACTGGAGCAATGCGGGAACCCTGCTAAATCCAGTGCAGGTTCCAGCATTGCATACAACTCGCAGGCAGTTCACACTGCCATATGCGAACTGCTGGGAGTGGAAAGCTAATGACACCCCCAAATCAGTTTGCATATCGCAGAGCGAACTGCTAATTCAGACAACACCCATGCGATCCGATTCTGCTGCGGACCAAAAAAAGGGTCCCGTGCGAGTTTGGTCCGAATGCGATGCAAATTCTTCACATGGAGTTTGCATCACATGGATATGTGATTATCCATGTGATTTGCAGTGCGAGGCGAATCACATCCGATGTCAGACAGCACAGCAGTGTGAACCAGCCATAAGGCCCCTTTCACACTTGTGCGACTTTTCCTGCCACTTCTGCATCCATAGACCTCAAGACTACACTGGCATTGCTTAAAATCACATCAAACTTGCGGCAAAAGGCGCTGCAAAATCACAAGACTTTCAGGTCGCACAAGTGTGAAAGGGGCCTTATGGACCTCAAGTTGTATGAAATGTCAGCCAAGTGTGAAAGGAACCTAATGAAATTCATTGATAACACCTTTGAATTAGGCCCCATTTGCACTTGTGCGACCAATGCCATACCAATGTAATCTTGCGGTATATGGGCCTCAAGTCGCATCAAAGTCAAACCAAAGTAGTGCAGGGATGAATTTGACCCACTTGCAGGATGCACAAGTGAGAATAGTGCCTAATTCAAAGGTATTATCCATGAATCTCATTCACACTGCTGCGACCTGAAAGTCACACTATTTTGCTGCCACTTTCCTGCTGCAACTTGGCCCCAACTTCTGGGAATGCCTGTGTAATATTGCACCCTATGTATCTAAAGTCACATGAAAGTCACACCAAAGTAGTACAGGGACTACTTTAAAGTTGTTGCAACATGAAATAGCACAGATAGCATAGCTCCAAACTGTCCCTGATTTCGAGGGACTGTCCCTAAATTTGGAGCAATGTCCCTCTGTCCTCCGTTCCTCGTCATTTGTCCCTCATTTTGGTCTGATCTCTATAGATGTTTTTAAAATGCACCTTGTATCTATCAAAAAGTGTTTTTCAGCACTAAACCTTTCATCTGATTTCTAAATTGCTGCATTTGTAAATTCCAAAAGCCAATATAAAGGAATAGTAGTGGTAAAAAAGCACTTGTGGGTTTAACCAATGTTCTTTTTTTTGTACAATTCTCCTTTAAGGTGGTGTGGTAGGGGGTGTATCCTATGCCTGCATGCTTTTGCTGATAGGTGTCCCTCATTCCCATCTCAAAAAGTTGGGAGGTATGAGATAGGAATGTTTTTTACTGAGAATCATAGGGTACAACTTGTTATACAACTCTGAGGTCCAAATTTGCTGGAAAAGTGACCCAACTGTGAAACAAGTCATATATATTTTAATAAAAAGGAGCTCTCATTTATATTTGCATAGTCCTTACTGATTTACATCAGCAGAACAAATGCAGGAAGTGTGTGCACATGGGCCAGAAGCAAATGTGTGGAGATGCCAAACAAATAAATGAACCCCACCCACACCAAATTTAACTACCACATGAACCCCCACATTGAGTAAGCACAAGTAAGCACAAGTAAGCACAAGTAAGCACAAGTACATATCCTACACTTACCTGGCAAATGAGCAGCACCTCCCCTTTGCAAAAGAGGGACCTCGCCATGTCCACCTAGATGAAGATCCTGACCCACACAGGAACTTCTGGGTGATTACGACAACTCATTTCCGGGTCAGAAGGTGAAACCACGCTCTTTTGATCGCAGCTGCGAATATTTGATCACAATCACAATTAGAATTTTTTTCTTTTCATTTATTTGCAGATGCGAATCTGTATTTCTACATATGATATTTGAAGGTAAACTTAAGGGAGTTTGATAAGAAATGGTGTCCATGGGATAGCAGCAGGTGAATTAAAAAGACAAAGGCTCAGTTTGAGCCCTGGTTCACACTGACAGCAGGAGGAAATCGTGCGAGTTCAGCTGAACTCAGTCCCGACAGCGGGGGGAATTTCAGAGACTTCTGTGCAGGTTTCTGCACTGATATCAATAAAAATCACACCCCAAAGTTGCCAAAAAAGTAGTACAGAAACTACTTTTGGAAATTGCGGCGCCGCACCAATTAGAACGGTGCAATTGCCACCAATTTGACATGTGAAATCACATTTCAAATCGCACCATTGTGAACCAGGGCTGACACATACAACACTACCTATCCACCAGCTGAATTAATTACCTGCAATTCTCCACAGCTGTTATATATAATGATTCCACCTTTATCATTTACTTGCAGGTGTGCTGAAGAGATTTGTTTTTTTGGTGCACAAATACATATAGAAATCATAATGTATAAAAGAAAGATATTGCCCCTCCCCAAAACCACCACACCCAAAACTAATTAGAAAGAAGAAAAAAAAAGCTCAATAATTTACTTTTATTTTGCCAGCAGAAACAAAACTATGTACACTCATTTACTAGCTTCAAAAAAAAAAAATTCTACAGGACACATGGTGCTACATTTAACAAAACAGTTAACAATTGAGTTTTAAGGGCCCTGCTCATAGGAGCTTACAATCTAAACCTTAGAGTGGAGACAGCTTTACTTTCAGTGTATAATGGGTAACATTTCATACTACAACTCACCCACCAGCACACATCCTTTTTATCTGCAAGATTATAGAAACATACTTAACAGTCATTATTCTTACAAAGCATTCCAACATAATATTAAAAAAGGCATATATTCAAAATATAACACTCACCACCAGCCCACAATCCAAACACATACTAAGGTGACCATGTTCTGCTAAAAGCTGCATTTCTGTGTACATGATTAAGCAATGAGATCAAAGAGTAGAAAGTCAGCACATGCTCCCACACACACACAACATTGACAGCATGGCCACATAAATCCAATTTTGATGGAAAAAATGCACAATAATTTCAGCAAACAAAGAGCCCTAGTTGGGCGTTTGTCAATATGCACAATATCATTCCTTCTCCCCCACAAATCACAGAAAAAACCTGGCCTTCTCAGACCAAACGAACCCCCCCTACTGCAGCCCTTTATAAAAGATAGGTTGTATTGTTAGCACACTGACACACTCCCAACAGAAGTACACGCCCACCAGTATCTTTCAATCCCTCTCTTCATGTATGTCTAAAGTGATTGCACTTGATGAACAGGTATACATAATACTATTTGCAACTGTGTTAGCCCTTGGCTATGTGCATCAAATCTCCAACTACAGGCCAAAGATCAAAGCCCATTTGCATGCACATAAACAAAGCAACAGTTTTCTAAATATATGTACCTGTGCAGTGTAAACCCTACAATTTTAAATGTCCAAGTCCCTGGGCATGATTAGTGCTAACAAACATTAACATCAGTCCCTGGCTGCAACGAGCTTCCAATCTAAAGTCCAAAACTAACTTTTTTACTAGGGCTGTGGAAATTAATGATTAATTCCTCGATTAATTGTTATTTTTTTGATCGATCACAATTTTTTTGATCGGTAGGCTGCCTGCCCTGGGCCGCTTTGGGCCAAGCTGTGGCTGCAGTGCAGCGCTCCGCTCCCTCCTCCTCCACTATATGTCATACACAGTCTGCGGGAGTCTGCGGGAATCTCACACTGTGTGGGGTGGAGGAACTTGACTGGCCTGCACAGAGTCCTGAACTCAACCCGGTAGAACATCTTTTGGCTGAATTACAGTAGAGACTGCAAGCCAGGCCTTCTAATCCAACATCAGTGCACTTCTGGAAGAATGGTCAAACATTCCCATAGACACAGTAAACCTTGTGGACAGCCTTCCTAGCCTTCCCAGAAGCTGTTCTAGTGGCAAAGGGTGGTCCAAATCAACTTTTAACCCTACGGACTAAGACTGGGCTGCCATTAAAGTTCATGTGTGTGTAAAGGCAGGCGTCACAATACTTTTGGCTAGATAGCGTATCTGACAAGGTCTACAATGGTGGTGAAACCCTCCTACACATAAATATTACATTTAGACATAGTTTTACGACCTGGGAGATGAGACAACTTCTCTACATGAAGCAGCATGTTTGGGATTTGAACCCAGATGCTGAGGGATACTAAGCAGAAGTTCTAAACTCTAAGCCACAGAACTGCCACATGTGAGAACCTCCTACACATAAATACTCCTTTTTCTTTGACATACAGGTGATGGAATTACATTACTCGAGAGTTATTTTTCTTGATTTATTCTGTGATATTTGGTGGTTCTTTGTGAGTGAGAGTAGCATAGTGATATTACCCCCAAATTTTGGGGAATTACATTTTGATTTCTGATGTTGGTACACATATCACATTTTTTGGGCTCAAAATATGATTATTTGGAAATAATAAAAAGCACAACAAATAGTGACTCATTTTAAATTTGCATCATCAATGGTATTGTTTGTGGTTTGTAGTGAGTTTGGGTAAAGATTGTTGTGAGATGGAGAGTAACAAGTGAAAGTGACAGAGGAAAATATATTTTACCAAAACATCAAAACATTCCACATTCTAGCATTCCTAAAAACAAAATAGATTAAGTAAAAGCAACAATGTTACAAGAAAAATGTTTTTCAGAGAAAGATATATTTCATCTCAACATTAAAAGGATTTATTTGGGGAAGTTACAATTGTACCATTAGAATCAATGGCTAAAACTTGCATTTGACTATAATAGCGCTGATTTTCACTCCCAAAAAATGCTCTTTAACACATCACTCATGCTGGTATTTACTATAGCGCCCTGTAAAAAAGACATTGGAGCTAAAATGAGAGCTATTTGCAGGTCTGAGCATGCTCAGTTGTGTTGGCACCACAAAAATGGGGAATTTATCTCTTCTCAGACTTTTAAAGATATTTCAGTGTAGAAATCACTTTTTTTTTCACACAGTTTAAAGGCAGATTATCTTTAAATAATATGCTGCATATTTCAGTACCATTTAGGCAATTATATAATGCTCTAAACATTATTTCCATGTGCACTACTCCAGGTTTTAGCAGAGTAAGGGGTTGGGCACTATTTGGTTTCAGGGAACTATAGTAAATTTGATTTTGGGAGTATTTTTTCACCAGCGCTACAGTGAACACCGTTTTAGCTTTAATTTGAGTGATTAGCGCTAATTAGTGTTAATTTGCACTAATTAGTGCTGCAGCGCTGTAGTAAATGACCCCCATAAGGTTGAACAATTCAGAACCCGAATTGTTCTTAATGGAAACCTATAATTTTGAGAAATATGTAGGCTGCCATGGTTGACCTTATTAAAATGTCAGTTGTATAGCAATATCTGACTTCTATACTTTATATATCTCTGACCTGTAACGAGCATGCAGCTTGTAAAATTTAAGATGGATTTCCTGAATTGCATAATTGTGTGTTAAAGCTATTGGATCAACATGACAACCAGATAATTAGCAATTTCAGAAGGCAAGGTCAAGAATAATGTTATTTGTTTTTTCTTTAACCACAGTGAAAAAAAATACCAGTTAATCCTGGCAGAAATCTTGTGAGCTACTGTGCTCTCTTACTGAGCTGTAATTTCTCTTGGGTAAAAAACATCTCCTCAATATTTTATGGAGAATAATAGATGGAAAGTCCTATCCAAGGGTAACAACAATGATCCTCCACAAATCGGCCATTGTGTGAAACTTGTCACATTAGAACAGAAAGTGTGTTGCTGGTGGGATTAGAAGGTAAAAATAAAGGAAAAAAAGCAAAAAAAAAAAAAAAAAAAAAAGCCCACAACACCACAATCACATGTATCATATGCAGTTGCAGGTTGGTTGCAGTGCAGCAACATTCACATGATATTGTTTTAAAAATGTGTGTATATATATATATATATATATATATATATACATACACAGTATATATAAATATATATACAGCCCTGCCTGGCCGCAATTGTAGTTTTAGGGGGAAGGGGGAGCGGTCAAGGGGCAGTAAAGCCATGGCTCAAGCACTTACTTTTGCGCCCCAGCCACCCATGTGAACAGGGCTGTGATTTATGAAGCAGAAGGTTTGCTCCCAGCTGCCAATCCAAACCTTTATCAATATAAAACAAGGACAGCTACAGTTTTAGTAGTTAGTGTGGACAACCATTCTTCTTTTTACATGTTTTAAAGTAAACTTGATTTTGATATGTTTTAATCACATATAAGAAATTAATGCTGCTTGTAATCCTTGCAGATCAACCGCCCTGTAATAGAGCAGTCCGATCGTCGCCCCCAGAATGACCACACAGAAATGTACAGCACTCTTATCCTGCCTGAAGTAACTCAATCAGACCTCGGGAAATATGTGTGTCATGCAATAAATGAGAATTGGCACCACCAGGAGAGCAACGAGGTCATTGTGCACGGTACATAATGAATGGGACAGTGAACAGTGCGGGTTATTATGTAGTCGTATTGCAGCTAAATTACTGCAGAAAGAAGCTCCAACAAGGGATCAAGCTTGAAGAGCATTTAAAAAATGTTTTATGTTATATTAACCTAAGATATATTTATATATATATATATATATATATATATATATATATATATATATATATATACACACAGTATCTCAAAAGTGAGTACACCTCTCACAATTTTGTAAATATTTTATTATATCTTTTCATGTGACAACACTGAAGAAATGACACTTTGCTACAATGTAAAGTAGTGAGTGTACAGCTTGTATAACAGTGTAAATTTGCTGTCCCCTCAAAATAACTCAACACACAGACATTAATGTTTTAAACCGCTGGCAACAAAAGTGAGTACACCCCTAAGTGAAAATGTTCAAATTGGGCCCAAAGTGTCAAAATTTTGTGTGGCCACCATTATTTTCCAGCACTGCCTTAACCCTCTTGGGCATGGAGTTCACCAGAGCTTCACAGGTTGCCACTGGAGTCCTCTTTCACTTCTCGATGACGATATCACAGAGCTGGTGGATGTTAGAGACCTTGCGCTCTTCCACCTTCCGTTTGAGTATGCCCCACAGATGCTCAATAGGGTTTAGGTCTGGAGACATGCTTGGTCAGTCCATCACCTTTACCCTCAGATTCTTTAGCAAGGCAGTGGTCATCTTGGAGGTGTGTTTGGGGTCGTTATGTTGGAATACTGCCCTGCGTCCCAGTCTCCAAAGGGAGGGGATCATGCTCTGCTTCAGTATGTCACAGTACATGCTGAGTTTCATGGTCCCCTCAATGAACTGTAGCTCCCCAGTGCCTGCAGCACTCATGCAGCCCCAGGCCATGACACTCCCACCACTATGTTTGACTGTAGACAAGACACCAAAATAAGATAAACCTAATAAGTTTATCTTGGTCTCATCAGACCACAGGACATGGTTCCAGTAATCCATGTCCTTAGTCTGCTTGTTTTCAGCAAACTGTTTGCGGGCTTTCTTGTGCATCATCTTTAGTAGAGGCTTCCTTCTGGGACGACAGCCATGCAGACCAATTTGATGCCATGTGCGGCGTATGACACTGACAGGCTGACCCTCCACCCCTTCAACCTCTGCAGCAATGCTGGCAACACTCATACATCTATTTCCCAAAGACAACCTCTGGATATGACGCTGAGCACATGCACTTAACTTCTTTGGTCGACCATGGCGAGGCCTGTTCTGAGTGGAACTTGTCTGGTTAAACCGCTGTATGGTCTAGACCACCATGCTGCAGCTCAGTTTCAGGGTCATGGCAATCTTCTTAAAGCCTAGGCCATCTTTATGTAGAGCAACAATTCTTTTTTTTTTTCATATCCTCAGAGAGTTCTTTGCCATGAGGTGCCATGTTGAACTTCCAGTGACCAGTATGAGAGAGTGAGAGCGATAACACCAAATTTAACACACCTGCTCCCCATTCACACCTGAGACTTTGTAACACTAACGAGTCACATGACATCGGGGAGGGAAAATAGCTAATTGGGCCCAGTTTGGATATTTTCACTTAGGAGTGTACTCACTTTTGTTGAGAGCAGTTTAGACATTAATGGCTGTTTGTTGAGTTATTTTGAGGGGACAGCAAATTTACATTGTTATACGAGCTGTACACTCACTACTTTACATTGTAGAAAAGTGTCATTTCTTCAGTGTTGTCACATGAAAATATTTACAAAAATGGGAGGGGTAAACTCACTTTTGTGAGATACTGTATATATATATATATATATATATATATATATATATATATATATATATATATATATATATATATATATTATATATATATATATATATATATATATATATTTTGCAAATAAGCTTAAAGAAAAAGTATGGCCAGAGCTGTTTTGGCCCTACTTCTCCTTTGTCCTGCACTCCTGTGACCCATATTCAGCCGACAGCGGGCTAAAATCCACTATCAGCTGAGGTCACTCAGCTGGTCTAGGCTCTGGAGAGATCTTGACTTTAATGGTGGGATCGACCCAGGTGCCTGGACCTGCAGCTTGCTCAGCTTCTAGGCGTGCCGGTGAGAGCGTGAACCAGTGGCTCCTGCCCCCTGCACAGCCCGGTGCTCCAGTGAGCACTGGAGGGGCAGTGCAGTGAGCCGGTGATCGACAGTCAGCGTACCTCTGCTCAGTGAAGAGGTCTTAGAGGCAGTGGGGGACGGATGCTGCATCCACCTAGGTGAGTATGGAAGTTATTTTTTTTTAATATCTTGAAATTCTCTTTTATTTAATCATATATTAATCACCTGTGTAGCTGATTCATCAATTATTAACATATATAATATTTTAAAGCTGAATTTCAGGCACACAGCTAAATACCAAGGGAGCTGTTTTAGCTGCCAACAAATGTGTAGTTCTGTACAACCAATTTTGAGATTTGCACATCTCTGTCTTGCAAGAGATGTAGTTTAGCTCTGCTGCATCTAACACTTACAGGACCTGTCCCTCCTACAACCTGCGCCTGGATAGTGACGTAAAAGCAGCAGATTGATGAGCTCCTCTCACTGTCACTCTTCTTTCTCCTCCTATCAGTATGTCCCTTGTTAGCAGATGAAGTGGTTGGCTCATTATACTTCTTCCCCCTCTGCCAGTCTGAGCAGTGCTGTGCAGGGAATTGCAAGAGGTTGATACTGTACCAAGTCAAATTTAGGTACTTAAACTGCTTTCATTTGAAATACATTTAATGACATACTAATGAAAACAGAGCTGCAATAATGTGCCTCTTTTATATCTTCTGGAGTTCAGCTTTAACAGAATTTCTAACATTTATGGCAAAGGTACATGTCGGTCAAAACTGAAAACTAAATTATATACATAAAAAGAGCGTAGCCTACCTGGGAGAAATTTGGTTTTTCATCCATAACGTTTGGTACTTTACAAAACTCAATCCAAATGTATTTGTCTCTAGACTGATGATACAGGAATGTCCCTGCTAGAGATTTTGTAACACCCACCTCACTGCCTCTTGTGCACAAAAAATGCCAAGAAAATACAGTACTAAGAGATACTTGCAATTATCAGTCATCACCAGATGACAGTAAATTAAAGTGAAACTAACGTTAAAAAAAAATTAGCTGGCAGGTAGGCTTTTTCCACTTTAAAAGTGTCTGCCTTACTCGCCAAGGTTTTTTGAATTTACACAAGCGGAGATTTACTAAAACTGGGGAGTACAAAATCTGGTGCAGCTGTGGATGGTAGCCAATCAGCTTCTAACTTCAGCTAGTTCAATTAAACTTTGACAAAAAAACCTGGAAGCTGATTGGGTTCTATGCAGAGCTGTACCAGATTCTGCTCTCTCCAGTTTTAGAAAATTAACCCCACAGTGTTTTTTTGGCATGCGTTTGATGCCATGATAAAGAAATTCCAATGCACATGTGCTGGAGTTCCGGTCCGACCAATCAAGATGGCCAAAGTCACCCAAAACGGAAGAAGACCATGCATCTGTAGATCTGAAGCTTGAGAAGTTTCTGTTTTAGCAACTGTATTATGGGGATTAGGAAGATTTTTCTCTAATTCATTTTAGATTTTTTTTTTGGAAGTTTCACCATGCACGTATTGATCATGGATAGTGAATAAATCAAATGCTTTATTGATGCACTCATCCCTACCTACGTTTCAGTGGCTGATGATAAGTGAACAGCTAAGATTTATGTTTAGGGTAATGTAAAATGTGTTAAACTATATTTAAATCTATTTTTCAATGTAGATTGAGTACAAAAGTGAAGGGAAATCAAGAGATTTCACTTTCTGAACTGTAGATACAACAAGAAGTGAGACAAAGATCAAGTGTCCTAATTGGAAGATTTCCTCTTCATTTTCCACTTCTTTTTCTGGTGGCAAATCAAAATGATAGCTTTCTCCTCCCAGCAACAGAAATACAAAACAAACAGGGGTTCTAATCCTTCCCCAATCTATCGGGGGAAAAAAAGAAGCTATTAGATATACTTTAAAACCCTCTTTATTTATCCCATTTACCATTATCATGAAAGTGAAAGTAAAAGAAAATACCAAATTTTAGGTTGCTCCAGAAAAGTAATAGAGGGGAAATCTTCCAATGCGAACACTAGTTCTGGTGACCTGGGGGGCTCCAAGGGTATCCCTTAATTTTCAGGGATTTCCTCTTAGTTCCTGTTTTGGCTATGGGACAGGAAGTGAAGGGAAATCTCCCCAGTGGGACATGAATGGCAAAATAAAAACTGAAAAAACCTTACTATATCCAAAATGAAGAAAAAAAAAGTTTTGCCTATAATTCTACTTTAACCTTTACATCCATTAATTTTCAGTGCAACTCAGTTTATCAGGGGAACTAGTGTGATTTTTGTTCTGGAACTTTGTAAATCCAAATTATAGGCAACTACTTGTGTCTCCATGTGTTTTCAGCTTCTGGGTATCTCCAAAATTATTATATATTTTTCTCAGGAAAACAATCAGTCAATGAAACCTTTGAATGGCCTTCTAGATAGTCACCTTTCTTGGTGATGAAAAGTAGGGACTGCAACATAGAGTCATGTAACCTGAGACATGAACCCCTGTGTGTCCATTACCAGTTCCTCTGGTGTGTTATTGTGATAGGCAAATATTTATTAGGTTAAGATATGTTTATTTTACAAACATTTCCTAACTTAAAATGTGATTAGCACATGTGTTAAATTAGTATGATAATTACATACACTCATAAATACCCATGGCTCTGTGGAATGGCCAGTGGGACACACTTGGCTGTCTGGAATGTTGACTGCAATGTGTGTGTGGTTGATCTGGTTATTGTCCTAATGTCCTTGGTCTGCTAAAGTACACTCGCAATGACTTGTGAAGCAAACATGAATTATTCATTGATAATATCATAATTATTCATTCATAATATTGTACTTTGGCTGACCATAAATTTTCTAAACTCTGCACTGAAAGCTCAAATAGATAAGGTTCTTGCATCTTGTTAATTAATGTTTTGCTATTCAATTATATACAGTTAGCCACAGGAAGTACAGTATGTTATATAGTTATATTATCTGTATAAGCTACATTTGCATGTATCTATTCATGTACATAGTGCTAGAGAAGATGATGGTGCTATTTATTGAATAACATAATAATTTATCATCATGATAGGTGACTAGTTGTGTCAAGCTTGAGATTTTCTTTTTTCCTAAATCCCAGACAGAATAAAAAAAACAATATTTGTACTATATAATAATTTAATCATTATTAAAGATGATCTCCAAGAAATGTAAAGTAGTATTTAAGTTACACATATCTCTATTTAGTTCTTCTTAAGATCTGCTGCTTTAATCGCTTTGTTAGAATCACTGGTCCGTGTCGCCAGCACAGTTCTGGTCCCTGGCTCCACCTTTGGTACTCAAGAGATCCCCATAGGCGTTCTTTTGGTTTAACTGTCTTGTTCACAAAATGCAGAACAGAGTATTGACAAAGGATTGTATTGGCAGCAAGTGCTGATTTTATAGTGGGAGATCTTAAGAAGGACTCTATGGAAGTAAGTATAATTGGCAACTGCACTTCTGCAACTTTATAGTTTCTGGAACTTTTTTATTAAATGTATTTTACAGATTGATAACATATCTAAACCTGAGTTCATTTGCTTAGCACAGCGCTGTCAGTCAGACACTCTAAACATCACTACAAGACAGAGGATCATAGCATGATAAGTCCACATTTAGTATACTGTATATATTTAAACTGTGGATTTAACGTCTTTAGTTGAACTTTAGTCTTTTGAGGACGTTTATTTATAGAAAAGTTATATATTCATTTCTCACTTGCTATTTACTTTCTTTTCCTACATAGAAAATCCTTTTATCTATGTGGAAACAAAGGAGGACACACTCATTGAAGCCACAACTGGCGACAAGATGACAAAACTGCCAGTGAAACTCACTGCCTATCCAACTCCAACATTTCAGTGGTATAGTCAAAAATTATTTTTATTTACTTCTTTGCCAAAAATATGTCTGCCCACTATTACTGGCTAAAATGCAGTATTCTCATTCAAGGGATGTACATTTCTTTAAAAGCTCTCACCCCCATTGTTGTAAACCAGTTTTGAGCTTTCTGTAAAGACCAGTTGCTTAGTGTTTTCTTTGAAATGAAGGAAGTGTTTGCAGCCTAATAACTAATAATGTAAAAACAGTATTCAGTATGTTTTCTTTTTTTCAAATCTTTATATTGTTCTCTATGTTTGCATGCAGGCTAAACTATCCAAAAAATGGCTATGACAAACACTGCTAGGGCTATCTGAGATGTTACTTCAACATCTCAAAGCTAAGCTACTGAACTCAAGCTTACATTAAAATATTATTTCAATTCCCCAAGTCATTTACCTGTAATACATACCTGTTCTACAGAATTGACCTTCAATAAAGTCCTGTGCAAGATCCAGTGCCCCTACTTTTCCTGGGTGTATGATGCCCAATGTCCACTTCCTGCGAACCTAGACAATCATGGACATGGGTGGAAAGGTTATTTTTAATAACCTTAATTTCAAAATTTCATGGTCAGAAGCTATATACACATGAAATATATTTTATGAAGAGAAGAGATTTTATTTTACCTACAATAATAATTTTAGTGTTTATTTAGTTTAGCTGCTTGTATTTGGATCGATAGCACTGTCTTCTTGTATACAGTATTTTGGAGACCATATTGATGACATTGGCATCCCTAAGTTTTCATGTCCGTTCAGATGTTGTAGTCATTTTGTCTCACATGCCCTGGTGGGCTTCCCATTTATTATATGTTACAGATAAAGGAACAGAAGAACCAAGGCTCTTCCTAGCCTAGCTGCAAGCCAATTTGGAAGTTTAAAAATTACATCTTGGCACAACAGCCCTGAGACATAAATTAAGACAAGGGGTGATTCACATCTCTGAGACCTACCCAAATTTGAAATATTTGTTTTTACTGGACTAACCCTTTACCTCTTACCATCATCAGTCTGCTTATTTCTATTTCCCAGAACAATGTACTGTACTATATTAATAAATGCCCCTCCTTGGAGAGGCTCCAGCCGACACTTGTGGTTCTCAATTCCTGCTCTCACTGACAGCTCCATTCCTCACTGACAATGGGAAACCAGTCAGAGTGATTCCTATATATATAGATCTAGATATAGATCTATATATATATAGATATATATGGATAGATATATGTCTATGTCTATATATTTATATAGATATAGATATATAGATATATATCTGTATCTATATAGATATATAGATATATAGATATAGACATATATATATATAGATAGATAGATAGATATAGACATATATATATATATATGTTATTATGTTAGGTATGACAAAATAAGCCTTTAGCCTACAGAAACCTGAAGGTGATGGTATTCATCTGTTTAGTACTTTAATTGTCAGATATAATTGCAGTAAAAACAAAAATAATGAATTATGGAAAACAGAAAAATATAAAATTTTGTATTTAATTTAACAGCATACCATTTAGAAGCCTTATATGTCCTTACAATATATATACTTACAGTCAAATAAATATGGGTGCTCTCCTCCAGCAGATTCCACTCTGCTCCATAATACAAAATCCCAAAAATCGGCATTGCACTCCAAGATGCTTAATTACGAAAAGTTATTTTCCACAGATTATGGTACATAAGAGCCTACTTCAGGAAGACAATTTTGGGCATTCCTGCCCTTCATCTTTTTTTTTTTTTTTTTTTCAAATAATTTTTATTGTTATAAATGAAATAGTAACAGTATACCATGACAGAAAGGAAAACCGATGCAATCGGAACATGAAGTCATATAGTTTTCAAAATAGAGTAGTTCAAAATCAACATCCAATCATTACTTAACAGTAGCCCATTAGTATATGTAGTATTCAGTGAATGTATGTAGCAGACTAAATGATTGTAACATATCATATAAGAGAATCTGAACAATTTGAAGAATCCGTAAATTAACTCTTGGAGGGTCTATGTGTTTTGAGCAGGTAGATCAAGAAGAGCATACCCACAATCCCTTCATCTTAATGCTGCTAAATTTGGCTTGAGCTTCTAGGCATTCATGAACTCAGGTCACAAAAGGATTAAACACTTGACCACTGGGCACTTAAACCCCCTTCCTAACCAGACCAATTTTCAGCTTTCGGTGCTCTCACACTTTGAATGACAATTACTCAGTCATGCAACACTGTACCCATATGAAATTTTTGTCCTTTTTTTCACACAAATAGAGCTTTCTTTTAGTGGTATTTAATCACTGCTGGGTTTTTTATTTTTTGCGCTATAAATCAGAAAAGACTGAAAATTTGGTAAAAAAAAAAAAGAAAATCTTTGTTTCTGTTTAAATATATTGCAGAGTATTGGCAGAGTATTGCAGTGTTGCAGAGTATTACAGAGTATTGCAGAGTATTGCACAGTATTGCAGAGTATTGGCAGAGTATTGCACAGTGTTGCAGAGTATTGGCAGAGTATTGCACAGTGTTGCAGACTATTGGCAGAGTACTGCACAGTGTTGCAGAGTATTGCACAGTGTTGCAGAGTATTGCACAGTATTGCACAGTGTTGCAGTGTATTGCACAGTGTTGCAGAGTGTTGCACAGTGTTGCAGAGTACTGCAGAGTATTTTCACTGAGCAGCGCTGTGGGCACTACACATCCAGCCCACAGCGCTGCTGCAATCTCTCCCCCTCTCCCCTCTCACTGTACCAGGAGGGGAGGGAGGAACCGGCGTCATGACGTGACACCGCTTTGTTTACAAGTGATCGATCTGTCATTTGACGGAGTGATCATGTGATAAACAGCCGATATCAGCTGCCATTTACCGTGATCTGTGATGCTCCGGGTCCTCTGGACCCGGCGGTCATGAATGTTCCTGGGTGCGCGCCCCAGGGGGTGTGCCGGAGCAAGATTCTGGGAGGATGTCCCACGGACTTCCACCCAGAATAAGCCGACCACGCTATAGCCGTCTTTCGGCTATGGCCTGGTCGGGAAGTGGTTAAAGCTGCAGTTCAATGCACAACACTTTGCTGTAGTTTTGCAAATGTGTTACTCAGTAGATGTACTGTTTGATGTACTTTGTTTGTTTTGCTGACATAACATTTGAGCTAAATAGCTGCAATTTTTTGACATTATAGATATTATTTTGCTGTCTATTTTTTCTATATTTTAAAGTGAAACTCCTAAACTATGTTATTGCATGGCATATACAGTAGTTACACAAATGATTTTTAACTTAAAATTTAAAGAATGAAAAATAACCTTTCCATTTCAATCAGTGGAGGCTGTGATTTTCTAAAAATGTTCAGAAATCTCACTTCCTTACAGCATGGTAACCTGGAGGTGATCTATAGACCCTTGTGTACAGAATACTATCAGGGATTTCACTTCGTTGTTTAATTGGCACAATGATTTCCCAGAAGACTGAGATACAAATAAAATTTCAGACATTCTCTGCTGTAGTTTCATAATAGGTGAAATAATCTCTATTTTTCACTTCTAAAATGATGCAGACACTGCAGCTTACAATATTGCTCAGATTGTTATAATGAAGACATTGTTATTGTTATAATGAAACAGTGGGGTTGATTTACTGAAACTGGAGAGTCCAAAATCTCATACAGCTCTGCATAGAAACTAAACAGCTTCTATTTTTTTTTTGTCAATGCTTAATTGAACAAGCGGAGGTTAGTAGCTGGCTACAATGCACAGCTGAACCCGATTTTGCACTCTCCAGTTTTAAAAAATCAACCCCAGTATGACAAAGGGCATGGGAAACAAACATCAGTTTCTTTAGAACAGAGAACCTGCAAAAAAGTTTGATTTTACCTGGGATTGTTTTTTTTTTCTAGTATTTTAAATTTATTTCAGGCAAGGTGCAGTGCTTAAAGTAGAGCAAGTCATTACTAACAATAAGTAAAAAACAAAAAGAGGAAGATTTCAGCCATTTTGCCATTTTAACGAGTCACTGGTTAGGGCAAAATTAAGGCGGTAAACTAAACAAAATAACCCACACACACATAATTGAATAGATAAATAAACACCCTCTAAATCAAGAAGAATACAGGAGCAGATCTCTTTCATTTCAGCAGCCCAAAACTTTGGTGGTAAAATTGGTCATTTTGTTGCAAAATCAATTTAACCTGAATTACTGTGCTCATCCCCAGCTGCAATACACTTCATGTCTGTGCCTTTGTACCATGTCATAGAAGAAATACCAGGGTCTTTTTGAGCATTTAATGATCGCCTATTCCTCGGAACAAGGAGTTTGACTAATGTTATTCCTGTATTGAATTATTTACTGCTTAATTTAGGTAGGTTTGCAATCAGCTGGCAAGCAAATGGAAATTGACCAATAGCCAAGTTGTAAACGTTTGTAAAATATGCTGAGCACAATAGGAATTTTACCTCCATTTCCTTTCACAGGTTTAAAGATGGGAAGCCAATAAAATTTAGCAGCACTTACGGAAAGTATGGCCAGTCTCTTCACTTTTTGCAGATCAGGGAAGTGGTAGAACAGGATGCTGGAAGTTACACTTTGGTGCTGAAGAATGAGCAGGCTGAATTAATGGAGCAGGTCACTTTACAACTTGCAGTGAATGGTAAGCAGAGGGTCAAACAAAGAAAACATCTTAAAGCCTATGAACAGTTTTAAGCCAAGTACAGCTTTTCTTAGGTTGGGAAGAAATGTTCAACTTTTAAAATTCTTCTAGATCGCATATGTTTTAACAGGGATCCATTCAAGGACTTATCTAATCTCTTCTGAGCTGCCATAAAAAATGTGTACCACAGCTGCACAACACCCCCTCAATTACAACACAGCATAACATCATCTGCAAATGCAAAAGCTTATTCCAGCTAACAGTCATGTTATAATAGAAATTCCTTTGGTATAATGATGGCATAATGATAGGAATTCTTAAATGTGGACCATAACTGGATTCCACCCAACCATAGGCTCCATAGCAGTGGTCCTGTTGTTGCATTAGTGTATATGTGTTACCTTGTGGGCAGCGTCGGTGCTTGATTATTGTAATGTGAGGACTGTAAATGTTGTGTCCACAGGATGCCTGTTTACTGAAAGATAAAGAGCATGCTGTAGATACTCTGAGGGAGATTTACCAAAACTGGAGCACAGAAAATATGTGCCTAGTAACCAATTAGCTACTGGGTGTTATTGTCACCGCTGAATTTAGAAGCTGATTGGTTACTATGAACAGCTGCACCAGATTCTATGGGCTCCAGTTTTAGTAAATCTCCCCCTCTGTGCTTCCATGTCACATTAAAAAGAAAAATTTGATCGATGCTTAATAGGCAGAAGGAATTCGCAATGGTAAAGGCTGTAGATGAAAAAAGGATTGAGATAGGGTATAAATACAATTTGCATAACGTATTTTACTTTTCCAACTTACAGCACAAAATGTATTTGAAAAATGTTGCCATTCTTTCAGATTCCATAGCAACCTGTGTTTACCAGTGAAATTGAAATAACACAGCTTAAAGTATATGAACTAGCTAATAAGATTTTCATGTGATATGAAAACAAATATCACATTTGTTAGTGAACAACTTTCATGGGTGAACTAACTTTTTGGTAATGCTCCAAAATTACCATCATTCTTCAAGGTCTTAGCTGCATCCATTCCTTATACAAACTTAGTATTTGATCATATGCAGATGTTAAGGTCGTTGTCCAAAACTGTAGAATCTCAGTGTTTGACCTTGAGTCCTAGGGGGTTTAATGTAATCTCAGGGTCCCCAAGCACAGAGGTATAATCATGGGGTCACCTAGAGTCTTCAAGAGAATTACACAGAAACTTTATATATGCTTTGGTTGGGTGGAGGATGAAGCTCAGCTGATGCTGGTGCTCTTCAAGATAGTTTGGAAAATAAAGCTAAGTAAAATCAAATACATGTTTTGTAAAGTATAGTACATACTCTTAAGATCACCTCTACAGCTATAAGACAGGTTTTAGGTAGTACCATTACTTATAAAATAAACCAAAGGATGTCTATGTTTGCCTGAAGTTATCCCTAAAGTGTTACTGTAGGAGAGATTCCTCACATTTTATGAAGCTGCTTGGTGGTTCATGGAAATAAAGCCCAAACAAAATCATTTTTTTTGTTTTGGATAGAGTGGGGAAGAGTTAATGTTTGTCTATGACTCCATTGGGGAGATTTTCTCTCACTTCATGTCCTTGTTACTCTTACTAGAAATGTGGTTGAGGTTGCGACCAGAGATGAGCTTTTGTTTGTTCTGAACCAGATTTGTGCTTGAATCTGAAAGTCAGCTGCCATTCCTGGACACAGTGTACACTAATGTACACAAGGGAGGAGGGATGGTCATGACATCATTGACCTAATAAGACACTGTGGCCATGTTAGGTCACTGATGTCACAAGCATCCCTGCCATCTTGTGTATGTCAGCTATGGGCTGGGAAATCCTCTAGACAATGTAAAAAAGGGGGCCGCAGGTCTGGTTTAAGTATGTACACACCTCTGACGCATAGTACAGGAACACAGGATGATCATGCTGTTATTTTCTGGTTTGGTTTATTGCTTCTTAGTCCTTCACCCAGCTAACTGAAGAGAAGTGATGATGCTGAATCATCTTCCAGTAATCAGGCTGGAGCTGGAGAAGTGAATAGGAAGCTGCATTGCTGAACCAGCAAATACAACACAGTTCACATCTGTTGTTTTTAGTTTGGTACATTTAACAGAAATGTTGCTTGGAGCATTTCCATGGTAGTTCTGCTTTAATAATGATTAATTCTACTGGTTGCTTTGGATATCACTGTTTACCCTGTTCTATCTTACCTAAAAAGCATGACTCACTATAACGTGCAGTCTTTTTTAGGAATTTAGGACTTCACATGTTGTCAAACTAAAAGTTTCATAGTAGATAAAGTGCAACTAATCATACAGTAGGTTAAGAAAGGTTTGGCAAGAGATGATCTCACCACTGTTCATAAAATTGAAGCATAACTAGTTGGATATAATACATCTGAAAAATTGGTCAAAAAATAAAGTCCTTTTTTGTTGGAAAATTTGAGAACCAGCTCTCAAATTTTGTCTGACGGCAATTTCAATGGAAAATGTCCGATGGAGCCTACACACGGTTGGAATTTCCGACAAAGAGCTCCCATCAAACATTTTCCATCAGAGAATCCGACCGTGTGTACGGGGCATTAGAGTCTGCAAAACACTTGAGCCTGGGGCAGAGTTTCACCTTCCAGCAGGACAATGACCTTAAACATACAGCCAGAGCTACAATGGAATGGATCAAAGCATATTCATGTTTTAGAATGACCCAGTCAAAGTCCTGACCTAAATCCAATTGAGAATCTGTGGCAAGACTTGAAAATTGCTGTTCACAGACGCTCTCCATCCAATCTGACAGAGCTTGAGCTATTTTGCAAAGAAGATTGGGCAAACATTTCACGCCTTTTAGGAGTTCTCCTTGTTTATTTGGTCATGGCCATACTACTGTTATATGTATACTCAAAAGAGAGGCACCTAGTGGCCTTGTATGCCAGTGAACCTTTCCTTATATACAGTGCCTTGAAAAAAGTATTCACACCCCTTGAAATTTTCCACATATTGTCATGTTACAACCAAAAATGTAAATGTATTTTATTGGGATTTTATGTGAATGACCAACACAAAGTAGCACATAAATGTGAAATGAAAGGAAAATGATAAATGGTTTTCAACATTTTTTTACAAATATATATGTGAAAAGTGTGGCGTGCATTTGTATTCAGCACCTATTACTCTGATACCCCTAATGAAAATCTAGTGGAACCAATTGCTTTCAGAAGTCACCTAATTAGTAAATAAAGTCCAACCTGTGTGCTATTTATTCTCAGTATAAATACAGCTGCTCTGTGAAGCCCTCAGAGGTTTGTTAGAGAACCTTAGTGAACAAACAGCATCATGAAGGTCAAAGAACACACCAAAAAGGTCAGGGATAAAGTAGTGGAGAAGTTTGAAGCAGGGTTAGGTTATAAAAATATATCCCAAGCTTTGAACATCTCATGAAGCACTGTTCAATCCATCATCTGAAAATGGAAAGAGTATGACACAACTGCAAACCTACCAAGCCATGGCCGTCCACCTAAACTGACAGGCTGGGCAAGGAAAACATTAATCAGAGAAGCAGCCAAGAGGCCCATGGTAACTCTTGAGGAGCTGCACAGATCCACAGCTCAGGTTGGAGAATCTGTCCACAGGACAACTATTAGTTGTTCATTTCACAAATCTGGCCTTTATGGAAGAGTGGCAAGAAGAAAGCCATTGTTGAAAGAAAGTCATAAGATGTCCTGTTTGTAGTTTGCGAGAAGCCATGTGGGGGACACAGCATACGTGGAAGAAGGTGCTCTGGTCAGGTGAGGCCAAAATTGTACCTTTTGGCCTAAAAGCAAACGCTTTGTGTGGCAGAAAAGTAACACTGCACATCACCCAGAACACACCATCCCCATTGTGAAACATGGTGGTGGCAACATCATGTTGTGGGGATGCTCTTCTGCAGCAGGGACAGCAGGGACAGAGAAGTTGGTCAGAGCTGATAGGAAGATGGATGGAGCCAAATACAGGGCAATATTAGAAGAAAACCTGTTAGAGTCTGCAAAAAACTTGAGACTGGGGCAGAGGTTCACCTTCCAGCAGGACAACGACCCTCAACATGAAGCCAGAGCTACAATGAAATGGTTTAGATCAAAGCATGTTCATGTGTTAGAATAGCCCAGTCAAAGTCCAGACCTAGATCCAATTGAGAATCTAGCAAGACTTGAAAATTGCTGTTCACAGACGCTCTCCATCCAATCTGACAGAGTTTGAGCTATTTTGCAAAGAAGAATGGGCAAAAATGGGGGGGGCTAAATACAAATGCACGCCACACTTTTCACATTTTTTTTGTAAAACATTTGAAAACCATTTATCATTTTCCTTCCATTTCACAATTATGTGCCACTTTGTGTTGGTCTATCACATAAAATCCCAATAAAATACATTTTTGTTTTTGGTTGTAACATGACAAAATGTGGAAAATGTCAAGGGATATGAATACTTTTTCAAGGCACTGTAGAAGTTAGCGCAGTTCCCACGTGGCTCCCTCCGAGGCTCCCTCTGGGCACAGATCGCAAACTATCCAATCAGAGATAGGACACGTTATGACGTCACCATCTGTCAGAAAACATGAACCAAACCGAGACAGAAGTATAGTTAAATCACACTTGTTTAATAATAAAAGTAAATAGAACAAATGTAGTCAAAACCAAAGTTCGGTGACCGGAATGGATAGTCAGACAAGCCAGAAAGTCAGAAAGCCAGAGATCAGCGTAGTGGAACAGCAAGCAGGATCTGGAGCGAGAAGGAATGTCAGCCAAGCAAGTCTTTAACAGGAACGCAGGAGATAGTCTCTGTGATGTTGACCAAGGCAAAGGCAGAAATTATCTGGGCTGGACGGCTTAAGTAGGCAGGCCTGACGAGTAGGATATCATCAACAGGTGAGTCACTGTGGAGAGATAGGAGTTGCCAATTAGCCGACAGCTGAGTGGCCAGCTCAGCAGAAGGAAGGGTTGAGCCCAGCCCTGACACCATCGTAGGCCCCACCCTACACATTTCGTCATAAATAACATCGTCTGGGGATGGGCCCAAATGTCATGCCATTGAGTGCATCTGCTATAAATAAAGCTGCAGCACCATCTTAACTGCTGGCCGCTAATTGCCCATAATGAAGGACATTGATTGGAATAGTGCCAGTAATAGGGAAAAAAGAGCCCTTCACATATAAGCCCGCACAAAAACACAGCATTGCTGCCATCTAGTAGAGTTAAATGAATAAGCAAGTAATAAGATTTAATAATTAGATAGTAATAATATGATCTAAAAAAAAAAACCAGAGGAGTAAATCTACAGAACACCGCCAGAAACTTTATTGTCAAAGACAAATAAAAAAAATTACAAAAATGATTCAATAATTCAAAAAATTAAAAAATAAAGAATTTTAAAATAAAAATAAAAAATGAAAAAAGAATAAAGAAATAAAAATCAGATCAGGCATTATTAATAAAACAGTTTAGGTCCCAATCAACATTCAAGCCAAAAGGGACATACGATTTCATATCAAAAATCCAATGGGTCTCAAGCCTCAATTTAGATCTCACCATGTTACTACCCCTCCAATTGGGCGAGATCCCATCCAGGGCATAAAAACTAAAATTCCCTATTTGCTGTGAAGAGGCCAAAGCACTCCTGTGTATGCTGGCTGTATATACAAACTAGAAAGTGGTATTAACACACCTGTATTAGTTACAACACTGTGATAGCCATCATTCAATGCAGAAAGTTTAAGGATAAAGTGCATTTATCTTTTTTCTGACCCCATCTGCAGGCCTCACCTAACGTACCTTCCCCCTCCACAAATGCATACTTACCTTCATCTAACGACTGCAGCTCTGCTGTTTGTTTACATCCAGCTCTGCAGGTTTTCATTGCACCTGAGCATCACAGCCCTATAGACTTTTATGAGACTATGTTTGGAGGCCAGAGACGGTCCCATAGAGGGGCTGTAATGCACAGGCACAGCCATAACAGTGAAGACTTGCAGAGCTGGATGTCAACAAACACTCACCTTTAGTAAGCATCTGTGGAGGGGAGGAAGTTAGGTTAGGTAAGAGAAAGAAAACAAAAAGGAAGATGCACTGTGTTTTAAAGTGTACCTATCTGTTAAGTGAAAACATAAAGTGGACTTAAAGCCAAAAGTTTTCTTTTTAGTTTTTGATAGAGTGGTGGAGTGTTAGAACCTCTGTCAGGTTTGTGTTGCTGTCTGTGTCCCTGCTGGGGGGGGGGGGGGTCACCCTCTCTATACTGTATGTCCTGCTAAGCATTGTCACAAGGAATGAAAGTGAGTGGAAAATCCAAATTGGTGAGCTGTCACAGAACAGGAATAGAGTGGAACTCTTCCAATAGGAACACTTGTTTTACGGACAACCGTGTAAGGAGAGGATTTCCCTCGCTTGGAGAGTATTCCTCTCATTTTCCTTTGACTATTAATTTGTCTATATTAGCCAATAAAGGATATCACTTAAAGGATATGTAAGCCCAACCATTAAAATACCATATAAGCCTTTAACATGTTAAAGCCTAACTCCAGGAATCAGACAAAATCTACATCTGCAGTGCCCCCCCCCCCCCGCCCTTCCCCTGACACTGCAAAGGTTAGCTCTCTAGTGATACTGATCCCGTGAAGATTTCTCTCTAAGGGGCTCCCAGCTGTGGTCACTCTTCTGCCTCCTCCCTATACAATAGTTATTAGCCCTACATTGCATGTTATGCAACCAAGAGACCGCTCACAGTCTGGAGCACCGAAAAGAAAGGAGGAAAGCGCTGGCAATGTCTGAGGGGGTAAGGTAAGAAATTTCCCCTCTAAATTGAACAAGTGTTTAACCCTTACTATGCAGTGAGATGGGGGCTCCCACTGCAAGGTAGACTTTGTCTAATTCCTAGAGTTGAACTTTACTTTCAAAAGTCATTTTTTATCATTTTAATTCTGCAAATTCTACTAAAATAATACCTGTCGATCCTGCCATTAGGGTCCTTTTTCACATACCTTGCTTTGTGCACTGATGCGCAGTGTTGTTGAAACAGGAAGGGGTCATCCCCAAACTGTTTCCAGAAAGTTGGGATCATAAAATTGTCCAAAATGTCTTGGTATGCTGATGCCTTAAGAGTTCCCTTCACTGGAACTATAGGGGCCAAGCAGAACCCCTGAAAAGCAACTCCGCACCATAATCCCCCATCCACCAAATGATTTGAACCAGGGCACAAGGCAAGGTCCATCTAGACATGGATGAGCGAGTTTGGGGTGATGGAACTATAGTGTATTTAGACAGGTAATGGCTGCAAACTGGCCACAGTAGATGAGCAACACTAATATACAGCAAAAGATAAAAAAGTGAAAACAAATATTTTACTTTAAAAATGGCACAATGATTGATTAAACCAATCGTATTCAATTAGGGTTTATATCTACCTTAAACTCTACATTTTCCACACCTGTATTCAAAAGACAAACCGCTTTTTGTTTATTTTCAGATACATATTGAGGTTTTCTAGGAAACTTCATGTTTTTCGTCTAACGATTCCCTAGTGAACTTGTGTAATGTATGTGTTCTCTATCACCCCCTAGCTCTCTCGTGCCTTGTGACACATGTTTCTGATCATATCCGCTAAGGAATATCTGATGTTAGACATTACACCTTTTTGTTTTTGCTTGACTGTGCTTCATAATAAAAGGGCTATTGCAATTGTCAGCTTTGAAGAAAAAAAAAATATTATTGTAAATTTGTTCTGACATTAAAACATTTTTCCAAAGTGCTAAGGTTTTATTCTGACATGCAGAAATTGAGCCATTGTGAAGGTCTGGCTTCTACTTCAATTGCAGCAATTATTTATTACAGAAATGATATTGTCAAACATGGACATTTTGTATTAAACGTCATTCAAGCTTTGCATGTTCTGTATCTTGTGCAACTGGCTGCATTTCCCAATAAAGTGTGAAATGCAGTTGAATCTATGATGTTGACTGAGTACATAAAAAGCTGCCAGGTGACACATGATGCTGTAATGTTTAAACAGGAAATAGTGGTGTCACCTGGCTAGCTTTTCAGCGCAGAAGATGTGCCTAGATCACAAGACTGACAAGTAGAATTACTAACTCTAAATTACTAGGAATTACTAAAAAGATGAAGCAGTTTATATACATTGCATTGAATCTGAAGGGAAATTTTAGACCAAAGTTTCCACCAAAGGTTCTGAGCCCCTTTATTGAGTTACACAAACCTTTTGAATATCTCTGCAATGGGGTATGTAAACTCATATTTATCTTTAACAAAGTTGCATTGTTTTTTGGTTAGCGTGGCAGTTCAACAATAGATTTTACTTCCTTGGAGTTAATCTGTACTGGGTTCTGCATGATTTGTCCTCAGTTATGCTGGCCATACACAGCTTAAATTCAGCAGATTTCTGCTGAAAATATGAGCTGCAATTGGCCCTGTTGGCACCACTCGACCTAACAAACTTCAGTCTGAAAAGAAAACAAAAGAGCCACGCTTAAAATGATCTACTGAACAGTGACTGCATCCAATCAGGTACAGTCACTGTCCAGGTATTCTGAAAGCCGCGGGAACTCCCTCTCCGCTGGCTGAAACTGTTGAGCTATCCTTACACTACCAAGCATGTAGACCTCACAAAAATAAATCAGCATATGATTTGGTTAGCTTAAGCAAGACAGAATTCCCCCATCCACACTAATCAGTATGTATTCTGACAGCCGTGGGAGCTGCAAACTGAACAGTGACTACTCCTGATAGGCTGCAGTCTCAATTTTCAGATTGGAATTTGTGAAGCTGGGTGGTTTTGTGATAGGGCCCTAGCTTTGAGCTGTGTATGGCCAGCGTTACTTTACTCCATGTAATGTAGAGTACATAATGCAGTTATCTTAAGGAAAAACTACCTGGTGCCTGCATTTATAATCAAATGGCTTTTAACTATATACTTTTTATATTTTTTGTTAACAAATAATATCTGTTATAGTTCCCCCACAGATCCATGAGAAAGAGACATCATCTCCAAATATCTATGCTCAAGGTAGCCGACATGTCTTGACCTGCACAGTATTTGGGGTTCCTGCTCCTACATCCATCCAGTGGCAGTGGCGACCGTGGACACCATGCAGGGTTTACAGCCGACGCAGTGTGTATGTTCCTATGGACTGCTAAATTTAACCATTTCTTTAATGGGACAACTTCAGAGAAAAGCTCAATGCACTGTTAACACCAGAGTTGTTAAAGCACTTTTTAAATCCTTTGCTGTGTGTTTTGCCCTGCACTGCAGGGGTTAATGCATAGGTCCAAGACAATGTTAAAAACACTTTTTTCTTACCTGATCCTCTGCTCCCCCGACAGTTGACACTCTCCTCTACTACCTCTACTAGGCTTGGGCAGTGGACTGTTCTTTGGTGTCCTTATGTCCAGTGCAGGATTGTGGGCTCTGCATTGGTCCTAATGATCTCAGAGGGCATCCAACTGCTGGAGCAAAGGTAAGAAGAGGTTACAGGGACTGGTCTTACAACCCAGAGGAGCCTGCAGTATCAGGTAAGTAGTATTTAACCCTTGCAGTGCAGGAGCGGCCCCCAGAGTTCAACTTTAATGCATACCTTTACTTACTGACAAATCTAATTTACACACAGGAGAGTAACTAGAAATCACAAAGCCCAGTAACAAAATGTTTATGTGGGCCTACCTCACTGGTTGGCCTAATGGAAGGGGACAAGGGTAAATAGTGGCAGGTAAAGGTTGTAGCTTAATTGCAGCAGGTAAGGAACTAGAGACTCTTGCTTTTTCATAAAGTAGTGGCTAAGTGGTAGGAAGGAACATCTTGAACATACACTCTGAGCTATGACCAGCTTTGTCACCAGGAGCCTATAGCGCTGAGTAGAGGGCTTCCACCTAGAATCTAACCCTCTGAAATGTCTTTCTCTACAGGCAGGACTCTGATTTCAACTTTTGCTCTCTAGGCTTATCTGAGGAGATCTCATATTTGCTTCTCCAGGAGTCCAGCTAATTCAGAATCTTCCACAGGGCTTAGGGAAAGGTAGATTTACTACCTTTTTTCAGTGTGCTTACATAATTCACACTTCACTGAAAGCCTGATCTTCCATTCCCTTCCATCACAGCTTAGTTCACCACAGGTTTCTTTAGGTCAGCCATTTTGAACCAGGGTTCCATGAAAACCTAGGGTTCCTCCAGAGGTTGCTAAAGGTTCCTTGAGCAGTGGCTGACTGACCGTCCATATGACAGTGCCTGAATAATTTTAGGATCAACGCCATTTGGCAAAGCCAGCAGCATGACACGAAGTGTAATTTTAGCCATATGGAAAGGTGGTTTTCTTACCAACACTGTAATGGCCATTTTTGCCATTGACCCCCGATAAATTGGATTTAATAAGAGTTCTTTGAAACCTGAAATTTATATAAGGAGTTCCGCTGGGGTAAAAATATAGGGGAAGACGGTTTTAAGACACGCATCTGAAAGCTCAGAAACTTTTACTGGAACTCTTTAAAATGCAGTGACATAATATTTTCATGATCACAGATCAAGCTCACAAAGTTTCAGTTATAACAAGGACTCTTGAACCAGGTACTCTCCATACACATGTGCTCTTACAACAGTTGCACTCAATTTTTCAGCAGTTCACCAGGCTCCCAGTGGTAAGACAGTCCGTGGCCCTAGGAAATATAACGTAGAGACACTCTTTAAATAATTATAATGGGCATGGTAAAGTAGGGACATATTTTGGAGAAAATATTTTAATTGTTTTCTTTGGTTTTGTCAGTAACAGAGTACCATTTTCTTTTTTGGTAACATTTCTGTTAGTTTTCCATAAGCATTTACTTAGAAAGTCAAATAAACAGTGACAAATAAGAAATAAATATAGCTTGCAGCAAAAAAGAGGATAAATGGAACAGCTGGACAGTACTAAAATCCAGACAATTGGAGGAAAAAATACTTAGATTTCCAAATAGACATATTACAGACTCAGCTATCATTTTCTTGGATTTCCCCCCTATACTGCCAAAGACTACTACACCTGTTTTGCTGACAAAGTCCCATTTTTCCCAACTATTTAAAGTTGACTTAGGACCAGGTTTTTTTGTGTTAAAGTAGAAGTCAGGTCTAAACTTAATCTTAAACCTGCTTCCACCCCGGGGCACCGGTCACATGATCTCCCCAGTGGTCAGCTTCAGGAGAGAGGAGAGATCGCTGACAACAGCTGCAATGCCTGAACAGTGACATCACCCATAGGCTTACTATTAAAACAGCAGAAAGAGGGCGCCTGGGTCAGTTTGATAGTAAAAGCAAGTAACACTTTATTCAGATAAAGATTATTCTGATTCCCCCCCCCCCCCTGTTATTGATCCCTTATGATCCACCTTATAGTTGCCAGTGAGCGCTGACTCACACACTACCTGACAGTTCTGTGTGATATATTGCTCAATACTTACTATGGGGCATCTGTTGCCGGCTCTTCCTCCTTTACCCTGAAGCTGGTGCTGGGAGCCAATCATGGGACTGGACCAGAGTGCCCAGTGAATAGGTAAGTATACACATCTTTACTTTACAGGCTAGTTAGTATAGGACTTAGAATCTGGATGGGAGCAGTTTTGGGGTTAGACTGGACTTCCACTTTAAGTCTTTACATGCTACATAATACTTTTTTTGTAAGAAAAACTTTATTAGGTTCATACAAATATCCAAATACCTCCATTACATATGATTACAACATTATAAACACTCTACCGATATTCCTTTCCAATCAAAAATAAATAAAGTTGATACCTGCCATTCCAGGTCTACATAATAAGTTTACCATGTAGGCTCCATTCACACAGGTATTTTGTCACGCTGCAAATCCCAGTCGCAAGAATCCACTGATTCTTGATTCTGGGATTGACAGCTGCACGCGGATAGCAGTGGCCACTGAACCTGTGGCCTCCAACAGCCTGTCATTGTGGTGTACACACTCAGGGGCCGCTGCTATCCACATGTAGCTATCAATAACAGCAGCAGGAAACAGTAGATACTGGCCGCTGGGATTTGCAGCATGGCTAAATGCTGTAGGAATAGTGCCTTACCGTTATTTATTACCTCTCAGAGATCACAGTACTCCTACCGACAATGTCTTTATCGTGCCAGAAGGCATCATCCAGTGTCAGTATCTATTATCTGGACTATTCGGTCCCAGAGGTGAAACAACCATGTAAAGCCTA
The DNA here is from genome assembly GCA_037952925.1 of Lithobates clamitans. Lineage (NCBI taxonomy): Eukaryota > Metazoa > Chordata > Amphibia > Anura > Ranidae > Lithobates > Lithobates clamitans. The sequence continues at coordinate 2,432,629 of JBBGZY010000573.1, read as the reverse complement.
CGTTCTGCTTAGTTCTTGTTTCTATACATTTTGTTTCACACTGATCACTTCCCTACTGCTGTCTCTAATCCTTTAACTCGCTACAAAGTTTTTAAAAATTACATGCATGTCAAATCTGTGCATTCTTTCCTGAGCTTTTATGCATGTATGGTGTGAACAATGCCACAATGTTACAGTCCGAGGGAGCGAGAGACACAGACTAAATGCTTCCTCCTGCCTCCAGGACAGGCCAGGCAGGAGGTGAGTGAAGTTATCACCTCCATCATTTATAGCAGGGGCGTAACTACAGGGGTTGCAATTGTGACCTGGCCCCATGCTCCAGGGGGCCCATGCACCCCCCCCTGTACACCTGGATAGGATGAGCAGCAGGGGCGGCATGCAGAGAAACTGATCCCCTCTACTTTCCTGCAGCCACTGAAAGCCCGGTTTTCTTCTTCTCCCACAGGCATTCAGTTGTAGCAGGAGGAAAATGGAGGGGATCTGTTTCTCTACATTTCACCCTCTGCCACCCCTCCTATCCAGGTCCTATTGCCCCCCTGTACACTCTCCTGACCTGCTGTGTGCTCTCCCCCCTACCCACACAGCAATGCCAGCTTCTCCCCCCTCCCCTCTGTACCAATCACTGACTCTGTCCATTCATACCTGAAGCATGAATTTCTGTGAAGCATTCGTTCTGTGCAGCACAGGCTGCAGAGATTGAGGGCTGTGTCCTCAATCTCCTTTCTATGTCTCAAAGGTGCAACATCAGAGGTTTCTTCAGATCCCTGATATTTCCCCAAAGCCCCCTCAATGGGACTCCTACAAAACTGTAAAAATAATAATAAAAAAAAATGGTAAAATAAAATAAAATAGTAAAAAATAAATAAATAAATAAAATAACAAATATAAACAACTACTGACACCAGTAGCAGAACTACCAGGGTTGCAAAGGTTGCACTTGTGACTGGGGTCTGCCATTCCATCTCCGGGCTTGGAGGGAAGGATCCCAGCTGGGGGTCAGAGGAGCTCTTCATGGTTTCTTCCACCAGCGCCCTGACGATTCTAGATACACCTCTGTTTTGTAGGACGCTAAGACACTGGAAAGAGTGGAATAACTTTATGAAAGATTCATTTTTATGCGCCAACATGTGTAAGTGATAATAGGGGGTAAAGGGACAAAGTGGCCCCAACTGCCCCTCCTGTGTATAATAGGACATGGGAGGCTAACCTGAAGGCACTTGGACACTCTTGCAACAACCCATGCAGCTTCAGCTATTACTCTTTTGCTTATACAGGCTCCATGGTTGATTAGACCCAGTCACTATATTTTCTATGGCTTTCTCAGCCACATAACCTCAAGTTGTAAAGCGCTACGTAAACTGTTGGCGCTATATAAATACTGTATAATAATAATAACCTGTATATAATAGCTGAATACATATACATTTGCTGTTTTACATGTCATTATAGTGTTAAAGTAATGCACATACATTTATAATCCATATACTCTGGTTATGCTATTGTATATATATGCTATTATATATACGTTTATCATAAAGATGGAGACACATCTCAGACAATGGTGTCATTGTCCAGCCTCCTATTTATTATCTCTTCTAACAATACCACGGTGGCAATGTCTACCTTGTTACTAACTATTATAAACCATCTTAAGTACCTCCCCTTCGCCTTAACTTTCATCAGAGGCATCCTAACACAGTCTGGTAGTGCTGAGGCAGAAAGGAGGGGTGTTGTCTGACCAGGCCTGTTAGATCACAGATTGCAATAGTCTCTGTGGTCAAACTCACATCCCCATTGGACTGTGTAGTTATCTTTAAAAACACTGGTTGGCTGCTATAACAGATAGGTGAAGGTAATGCCCCGTACACACACAATCGGACATTGATCGGACATTCCGACAACAAAATCCATGGATTTTTTCTAACGGATGTTGGCTCAAACTTGTCTTGCATACACACGGTCACACAAAGTTGTCATAAAATCCGTACGTCGGGACTATAAATGGGGCAGTAGCCAATAGCTTTCGTCTCTTAATTTATTCTGAGCATGCGTGGCACTTTGTGCGTCGGATTTGTGTACACACGATCAGAATTTCCGACAACGAATTTTGTTGTCGGAAAATTTTATAGCCTGCTCTCAAACTTTGTGTGTCGGAAATTCTGATGGAAAATGTGTGATGGAGCCCACACTTTCGTTAATGGCCATGTAATGTTGGGTGGAGCTTAAAGCAGATGTTACATCTAGCTTTCTGGGTGCACCATTTACTTTAGCACACTGTTGCAAACTATTCCAAACTGGTCCTTCAGGGAATATTCAGCAGGCATAAGGAACACATGCTGAGGGACTTCTTATGAAATGTTTGCATTCAAGGCTGATAACAAAATTAAAGCTGAAATTCAAGGTGAATACATTTACAAATAAGCCGCAGATGATGACTAAGGTGGCTCTGAGCACATAATTCTTCTAAGATTGAGGCATGTATTAAAAAATATAGCACACTGAGAAGGGGTGGAGCACATGCTAGTCCTGATTATTTAAATTTTAGTACACATTATCAGTAAGAGTTCCATAATAAGTTTTTGCTTTTTTGTAGCTTTCAGGTTGTTACATGTTTATTTAAAATGCATATTGTGCTTGCAGGAGTTATACTTTAACAGGTAACAATTTATGGATTAGATTAACTGAATTTCAACAATGTATTTCAGTGTGTTTACCATGTTATGAATCATATATTCTCTTGGGTATTCCCACTATACAGAGCCCGTCAAAGGTCATCTCGTAGACATCAACGTGACCGAATGCCTGAGTGCAAAGACTGGAAGGACGTGACTTTGGATGGGGATGTAAACAGCATTGAAAGCATAGAGACTTGGAGCGAGTTTGTGGAGGGACGGAATAAGGTATCCAGACAGCCTTGGGGTGATATTCCCTGATTACATTGCACTTCCTAAAGTCATCCTGGCAGGAACAATCATGTATTATTGGGGAAGTCAATTATCCACAATACAGCAACATAAGCGCCTGCACTCAATCTATTTTTCAATCAAGGAAATGCCCAAAAAAAATGTCATAGAAGAAAGACTACAGGGGTAATTTTCCTGGGTTAAAAGTGCAGTTCTAATTGAAGCATTACATTTAATCTTTCACAATATAAAAATGCTATTCAAGCAGAACAAATATTGGATGGTGCACAAATCTGAATATAATAGCAATTCAATGCCAGAATAAATCTAATGTAGCTAGGAAGATATAAGTTAGACATAAGATGACAACAATAATTTTAATACAAAAATAATAATGATAATCTGTACACATTGTAAATCTTTAAAACAAAATTAGTTTCTTAAAAACTTATAAAAAGGGCCCTGTACTGAGTACATTTAATTTATTCTCCATAGTAATCAGAAAAATATCAATAATACATACAGAGCTAGTAATACCATTTCTACTACTACATCAAATTATTATTTCTGTTCTTGTTGATATTAATAGAATTCTACAAATTTTAAATATTTAATGCTAAATCTCACACTATGCATTCAGGAACTCATTTAAAAAAAGAGAGAGCAGCTATTGTTTTATGCTTTCCATTTTATTCTGCTCAGCTATGCACACCACTGCCCGCATTTTATGACCCATTCGTAAAATGCAAGTTAAAGTTTGGGGCCTGAGGTAGCTCTTCTTTTAGCGCAACAGAGAAAATTATGTGATTAGACGTGGGCTGATCATGTAAAGCTGGTCATACGTGGAACGAAATTTCGATCCATGCATGGGCACCCTGGTTGTAGATTTATGTACTTGTGTACAACCAGCCTGACTGGTTTTCCCAAAGGATTAGTACCGCCGGCCATAGCCAGCAGCACTGATCATTGTGTTCTGCCGGCAAGCAATGCTTCCCGCTAGGAGAACACGATAGCGCTGCGCGCGCGCTGGGGGGGGGGGGGGCGTTAATCAAGCAATTTTCTTGGGTGGAAGGAAAGAAAATTGCATAATCTATTGCCTGCTTAAATGTGACTTTGATGGGTCACATGACCTGACTCCTCAACTTTTTTTTTCGACTCCTCCTCCCATCCATTATTACTGCGCTATGCCAGCTTTAAACTTTCTAAGCCACTGGACTTAAGAGATGTGTATTTTTTTTTCAACACATCAGCAAAATGAACCACTGAACTGTTCAAAGAGGGTTTTTTTTGTCTTAAAATACACTGGTACTGGAAATTCTTGAAATATTAAAGAGCAGAATAAAATATGTAATAGTATAAAGGTTTTGGATCTGTTATGGATCATACGGAAGAACTGACATTTGTATGTGCATATTCCCTTTCTGAAGCAAATGTATTTAATTGCTTGGGGTGTGTATAGCTTTTGCTTATTCTGGATCAAAATTATTTGATACATACCATGTTCTAAGTGCAAACAGAGAGAAAATTTGGTGCAATTTTGTAGGCACCAGGTAAGTAATTTTAAAACAGACATCACAGTAAAAAGTATAAATGACATTTTATTGAACATAAACAAATTTTAAAAATTATGCTGGCTGTGCATAATATAGAGCTAACAGTGATATATAACAACATAGAAAATAAGGGTCACTCAGCACTTATAGTCCCTACATGTTTTGCCCGTTGGGGCTTCCTCAGGGGATATGTGTTGAGGGACCAAGCTGGATATATCTCTGTTATAAAGATGCAACCAGGAATAAGAGGATGGAGATTGCGCTGTACTGAGAGAAGTTTTGCCTGGGTGGGCCCAAATGGGGACAGTGGAACCTTGTACAGGACCAATTGAGTCTAAAGGGAAGCAAGGGCTGCCAGATAGGAAGTTTATCTTGTGCAGGAGGATACACAAGAGTGGCAGCCCATCCGTCATCCGATGACGGAGGGGCTGCCACTCTGGTGTATCCTCCTGCCCTGGGGAATCTCATGCTCTAGCTCCCAGTGTGTTGCATGTTGGTGCTCCAGTGGACCTGCTTTCCTGAACCACCCAGAGCTCCATCCGCGGCAGTCAGCCGTAAGGTCCACTACTTTAGCGGTGCACTCCTGACCCCAACGGCGTACATCTGTCACCTGGCCTCAGGTGACCTGACAGTATAACTAAAGGCAAAAATTTGTTTTTATGTTCTTAACTTTGGATAGAGATGGATTTGAGGTCTTTTTAGGTTTTAATTGCTGTTCTAAGCCCCTGTTAGGGAGATTCAACCTCTCTATCTCTCCTGTTCAGCATTCTCATTGAAAGTGAAAGTAGAATATAATCCCAAATGTTGTGTTGTCCCCAGAAAAGTAATAGTGGTGTGAATCTAGGTGATCTTCCCTCACTTTCAGTCTCAGTGACACAACAGGAAGTGACAAGCAATTTATTCTTTAGGAACAAAAGCAGCAAAGAAAAAAATAAAAAATAACAATGGATACACACTTTCTCCTGTATGACACACCAAGCTTTCCCTTCTCTCATGCCTTCATGTCCCCTACACAGCCCCAAGCTACAACCTCAGGCTCCTCCCCTGAGCCTTCTGCCACCAATCACATACATAGTTTGATATATGTGGCAAAGTGGAAGTTTTCTGTGACATTTCTAGTCACTTAGCAAGCCATACATGAGTAAAGTTTAATTTGAACATTCATATAGAAATTCTAAAATAATAATTTATAAGAAAATAACATGCAATGGAACCATCAGTGACTTGACAGATTTCATTATAAAGCCCTTAAAGTGGAATTTAAGTCTAAAACTAAGTAAGCTTAAAACTGCCCCCACCCCCTTTCTAACACCTATACTAGGGAAGAGGGGAGAGGGGAGAGGAGGGACAGCCGACAATGAATGCCGTAAGGCATTGGGTGACTTCACCGCCCAGGCATTGCAGCCATTGTCAGTACTCTCTCCTCTCCTCTGAAGCCGGACGTTGGGGAGTGCACGTGACCAGACCGGAGTGCTCTGAGAAAAGGTAAGTATTTTCATCTTTCTTCTACAGGGTAGTTATTATACTATGTATGGTGTTAGAAAGGGGTGGGAGCAGTTTTGAGCATAGTTATTTCTAGACTTGAAATTGACTTTAACCACATGCCGACCGGGCCATAGCCGAAAGACGGCCACAGCGCGGTCGGCTTATCCTGGGAGGGCGTCCATGGATGTCCTCCCAGAATACTGCTCTCGCGCGCCCCCTGGGGCGCGCACCCGAGAACTTCCGTGACCGCCGGGTCCAGAGGACCCGGCGCATCACGGATCACGGTGAACGGCCGCTAATCGCGGCCGTTTACCATGTGATCGCTCCTCCCAGGATAAGCCGACCGCGCTGTGGCCGTCTTTCGGCTATGGCCCGGTCGGCATGTGGTTAAAGTCAATTTCAAGTCTAGAAATAACTATGCTCAAAACTGCTCCCACCCCTTTCTAACACCATACATAGTATAATAACTACCCTGTAGAAGAAAGATGAAAATACTTACCTTTTCTCAGAGCACTCCGGAACGGAGCGATCACATGTAAACAAACCGGCGTCACGTCATGACGCCGGTTCCTCCCTCCCCTCTGTGTGCCGATCGGTACAGAGGGGGAGGGGCGGGGGAGGGATCGGATGATAGCAGCGTTGTGGGCTGCATCTGTAGTGCCCACAACGCTGCTCTGTGACAAATACAGTCACATCCATCCATCCATCCCACCATGATCAGCCATCCCTCCATACTATAATACCCCACAATACTCTGCACTACTCTGCAACACCCCACAATACTCTGCAACACCCCACAATACTCTGCAATACCCTGCAATACTCTGCAACACCCCACAATACTCTGCAACACCCCACAATACTCTGCAACACCCCACAATACTCTGCAATACCCCACAATGCTCTGCAATACTCAGCACTACTCTGCAACACCCCACAATACTCTGCAACACCCCACAATACTCTGCAATACCCCACAATACTCTGCAATACCCCGCAATGCTCTGCAATACTCTGCACTACTCCGCAACACCCCACAATACTCTGCAATACCCCGCAATACCCCACAATACTCTGCAATACCCCGCAATACTCTGCAATACTCTGCAATACCCCGCAATACTCTGCAATACCCCGCAATACTCTACAATACTCTGCACTACTCCGCAATACCCCGCAATACTCTGCAATACCCCGCAATACTCTGCAATACCCCGCAATACTCTGCAATACCCCGCAATACTCTGCACTACTCCGCAAAACCCCGCAATACTCTGCAATACTCTGCACTACTCCGCAATACCCCACAATACTCTGCAATACCCCGCAATACTCTGCAATACCCTGCAATACTCTGCAATACCCCGCAATACTCTGCACTACTCCGCAAAACCCCGCAATACTCTGCAATACTCTGTACTACTCCACAACACCCTGCAATACTCTGCAACACCCCGCAATACTCTGCAACACCCCACAATACTCTGCACTACTCCGCAACACCCCGCAATACTTTGCACTACTCCGCAAAACCCCGCAATACTCTGCAATACTCTGTACTACTCCACAACACCCTGCAATACTCTGCAACACCCCACAATACTCTGCAACACCCCACAATACTCTGCAACACCCCACAATACTCTGCAACACCCCGCAATACTCCGCAATACCCAGTCATACTCGGCGATACCCAGCCATGTGCAGCCATACCCTGCCATGCGCAGCCATACCCTGCCATGCGCAGCCATACCCTGCCATGCTCAGCCATATTCAGCTGTACTCGGCCTCTGTATGTGGCCAGGCTGTGGAAGTCTCACACATGTGGTATCGCCGTACTCAGGAGTAGGAGAATCTATTTTGGGGTGTTATTTTTGGTATGTACATGCTTTGTGTTAAAAAAAAAAGGGTTTTAACCACTTCCTGCCCGCCGGCCATCATACGACGTCCTTGACTTTGTGCGAGGATATCTGAATGATGGGTGCAGCTACAGGCATCATTCAGATATCATCTTTTTCAGCCGGCGATTCCCTACACCATAGGAATGATCATAGCGGCTGTTCCACTGCTTGATCGTTCTTATGGGAGGCGAGAGGGGACCACCCCCCTTCCCGCCGCCCTCCGGTGCTTCTACCATCTCAGCGCTACGATCGAAGCCAGGATCGTTTTTTTTTTTTTATTATTTCAGGCTTCCCAGCCTAGAGGTGAGATGTGGGGTCTTATTGACCCCATATCTCACTGAAAAGAGGACCTGTCATGCCATATTCCTATTACAAGGGATGTTTACATTCCTTGTAATAGGAATAAAAGTGATCAAAAAAATTTTTTTTTGGAAAAAAGTGTCAAACTAAAATAAATAAAGTAAAATGAACAATAAAAAAAAAAATAATAATTTTTTAAAGCGCCCCTGTCCGTGTGCTCGCATGCAGAAGCGAATGCACACGTAAGTCCCGCCCACATATGAAAACGGTGTTCAAACCACACACGTGAGGTATTGCTGCGATCGGTAGAGCGAGAGAAATAATTTTGGCCCTAGACCTCCTCTGTAACTCAAAACATGTAACCAGTAAAAATTTTTAAAGCGTCGCCTATGGGGATTTTTAAGTAGCGAAGTTTGGCGCCATTCCACGAGCGTGAGCGATTTTGAAGGGTGACATGTTAGGTATCTATTTACTCGGTGTAACTTCATCTTTCACATTATGCAAAAACATTGGGCCAACTTTACTGCTTTTGGTTTTTTTTAAAGCACAAAACTGTTTTTTTTCCCAAAAAAAAGCGTTCAAAAAATTGCTGGGCAAATACCGTGCAAGATAAAAAGTTGCAACAACCGCCATTGTATTCTCTAGGATCTTTTGCAAAAAAAAACATATATAATGTTTTGGGGTTCTATGTAACTTTCTAGCAAATAAATGATGATTTTTACATGTAGGAGAGAAATGTCAGAATTGGCCTGGGTGCTCCAGAACGCCTGAAGGTGCTCCCCTGCATGTTGGGCCTCTGTATGTGGCCATGCTGTGTAAAAGTCTCACACATGTGGTATCACCGTACTCAGGAGTAATAGCAGAATGTGTTTTGGGGTGTAATTTGTGGTATGCATATGTGGTGTGTGAGAAATAACCTGCTAATATGACATTTTTGTGGAAAAAAAAAAATAAAAAAAAAAATCTTGATTTTGCAAAGAATCGTGGGAAAAAATGACAACTTCAAAAAACTCACCATGCCCCTTACTAAATACCTTGGAATGTCTTCTTTCCAAAAAGGGGTCATTTCTGGGGTATTTGTACTTTTCTGGCATGTTAAGGTCTCAAGAATATAGATAGGCCGTCAGTAATTCAGGTATGATCAATTTTCAGATATTGGCACCATAGCTTTTGGACTCTATAACTTTCACAAAGACCAAATAATTTACACTGATTTGTACTTATTTTTACCAAAGATATGTAGCAGTATAAATTGTGGCCAAAATTTACAAAGAAAAATTACTAAATTTGCTAAATTTTATAACAGAAACAAAGAAAATTTCATTTTTTTACAGAATTTTCAGTCTTTTTTCTTTTATAGCGCAAAAAATAAAAAACCCAACGGTGATTAAATACCACCAAAAGAAAGCTCTATTTGTGTGAAAAAAAGGACAAAAATTTCATATGGGTACAGTGTTGCATGACTGAGTAATTGTCATTCAAAATGTGAGAGCACCGAAAGCTGAAAATTGGTCTGGTTAGGAAGGGGGTTTAAGTGCCCAGTTGTCAAGTGGTTAAGGGCTTTGAAAATATATTGATTCGAAGTTAAAAAGTTTAATTTGATTACCATGCCAGTTTAAATTTTACTGCTCAGTTTTGGGATGCATGGAAGTGATGTAATGTTTATGCCTGTGACCTTACCACATTTCTACTTAAACTTTACCTAGCACTTTACCTAGCACTCAAAAGTACAATTTTTACCGAATAGAAGCCACATTCACAGTTAGAATTTCATTTGCTCAGAAATAAACTGAGAAAATGTTTTCATCCTTTGCCTTTGTTTTTTCTCACTACGGTCAAAAACAGTCATTGGATTGTCCCCAATGGTCATTAGAGAATTGAACACGTTTAGCAAATAACCATTTTCAACCAAAGCTCTAAATGTGCATGGCCAGCTTTAAACTTGTACAGATGTCCTGTTACCTCCTAACACCCTCACACTACATTCAGGATACTTACAGGATAAAACAGCCCTTTTTCTTCATTTGTATCCTTGTTTTAACAGTTTGAAAATCTTATATATATATCATGGAAATCTATCTTATGTAAATAACAAGAAATGTGTGAATTGTATTATATATCTCTCCATTCTTAATGTGTGCACCTAATTTTGCCAGATTTTTTGGGGGTATAAAAATATCAGGGACCATATCTGTATTTAGCATAAGGGTTCTGTCACATTTAGTTACACCTCTTACCATGAGTTTCTGGATAACAAATACTGTATGCATTGTATATCTTGTAACAGCATATACAGTGCCAAAATCAAGGCAGATTTACTTTCACTAAAAGTGACATTTTGGACATTCACTTTCTCAAAGCTATAATGATGTGTTTCAGCACCTATTAACAAATGGCCCTATAATTAGATCCTTGTGTCGTTAAAGTGAAGGTTTTTCCTTTGGTAAAGAAAGTTCCACAGCTTGCAATGAGACCCGCTTCCTGTCAGGATACACCGCAATGCCTGTATGTTGTGCTGTCAACATCTTGCAAACAGTGTGACCTATACTAACATTTGTAAAATCTGTTGACCTTTGCATGTGTTCCCTGGTGAGTTCTGGCATTGAATAGATTCCCTTGGATTAATTACCTGCTTTCAATGCTTAAAATTAGACAAAAAACAGTCACTAAAACTTAGCCAAGCTAGTTAACTTCCTACTTCCTTTACTCACTTCCGTTAGAAGACCACGCCTTCATATAGCAGCTTTCCTGTTTTCTGTCACACATCTGTTCCCTTCAGAAGAAACAGGTTATTGTTGAAATGACAGTGATGAAATTTCTTCTCAGTTCAAATTATAATTCCTAAATAGCATGCCCAAGTTATACCTAGAAAATGACAGGATTTAGTTAGGAGATCATGGCACTCTTCCTCTGTGGTACCAAGACTCACAGGGCTCATGGATTCCCAGCACCTTAATAGAGGTGTTTAGAGTTTTTTTGTATCAATTAACAAATATTAAAGAAAAACAGAAGAGAAATTCAAATCAAATCAATATTTGGTGTGACCACTCTTTGCCTTTAAAACAGCATCTACACTTGCATGCAGCTTTTGAAGAAACTCGGCAGGTATGTTGTTCTAAACATCTTGGAGAACAAACCACAGATCCTCTGTGGATGTAGGCTGCCTCAAATCCTTCTGTCTCTTCATGTAATCCCAATGTAAGGCTCGATGATGGTAAGATCATCTGTCTGTGGGGGACAAACCATCACTTACAGGACTCCTTGTTCTTATTTACACTGAAGATAGTTCTTAATGCCATTGACTGCATGTTTGGGGTTGTTGTCCTGCTGCAGAATAAATTTAGGGCCAATTGCCTGCCTCCGTGATGGTATGGCATGATGGATAAGTAGCTGCCTGTATTTCTAAGCATGGAGGACACCATTGATCTTGACCAAGTCTCCAACTTTATTTGCAGAAATGCAGCCCCAGACTTGCAAGCAACCGCCACCATGCTTCACTGTTGCCTGCAGACACTCATTATTGTACCGCTCTCTTCAACCCTTCGTGAACAACCTGCCTCCTGCTGCAGCCAAGTATTTAAAATTTTGTCTCATCAGTACAGAGCACCTGCTACCATTTTTCTGCACCCTACTTCCTATGTTTTCGTACAAAACTGAATCTCTTAGCTTTGTTTCCATGTCAAAGGTATGGCCATTTGGCCTCAATTCTTCCATGAAGACCACTTCTGGCTGGACTTCTTCGGACAGTAGGTGGGTGTACCTGGGTCCCATTGGTTTATGGTTAGTTCTGTGCTGATGTCACTGCAAGACATCCTCAGATGTCAAGGAAAAGTAAGCATGATGTGTCTTTCAGCTGCTGCATTAAGTTTTCTTTGGCCAACCACTGTGTCTATGGTCTTCAACGTTGCCTGTTTCTTTGTGCGTCTTCAAAAGAGCTTGAACAGCACATCTTGAAACCCCAGTCTGCTTTGAAATTTTTGGGTGAGACCTTACTGATGTAGTATAACTACCTTGTGTCTTGTTGCTGTGATCAGTCTTGCCATAGTATATGACCTGTGACATGAAGCTGTCTTTCACAACCTCACCTTAGTAGCAGAGCTTGGCTGTTCTTCGTCCAGTTTTAGGCTTCTTAGACAGCTGTTTCTATTTTAGTTAATGACAGTGTTTCAACCTACATATGAAATTAATGATCATTAGCACCTGCTTGGAATAATTGGTTAATCATATAGCTGACTCTAATCCTACAAAATCCATGGCTTTGTGCAAGTGTACAAAATGTGCAAGTGTAGCTTGTTTGAAGCCAAAGGGTAATCACACCAAATATTGATTTGATTTAGATTTTTCTTCTGTTTGTTCACTTTGCATTTTGTAAATTAATAAACACAAACCAATATATATATATATATATATATATATATATATATATATATATATATATATATATATATATATATATATAATTTTGAATCACAGTCTTTCTTACTTTGCAGCATTTTTTCACACCTGTCTAAAATGTCTGCACAGCACTGTGCAGACATTTGGTCCATGAGAGAGTCAAACAAGAAAATGCAGTGTGAGGCTTTAAACTACAAACCATACAATAACATGTGTATATAGTCAAGTCAAGTGATTCTCAACCAGAGTTCTGTGAAACCCTATGGTTCCATCAGAGAGTGCTAGGGGTCCCTTCAGTTGTGGCTGATTGACCTTCCATCTGCTGGTGCTTGCATAGTTCCAGGTCCAATGCCACTTAAAAGAGGCAGCAGAATGACACAAGTGATCTTTTTAGCTATCTGTAAGGGTGGCATTCTGACCATCATTGTAGGGGGGGGGGGGGGCATATTTCCCAATGACCAACAACGTAAGGGGAATTCTTCCCACTGACTCCTGATACCTTTGATTAGGTGTTCCCTGGGACCAGTAAGTTTGTTTCAAGGGTTCCTTTGGGGTTAAAAAGGTTGGGAAAGGCTAACCATGTAATAGATTACATATCCTGGTTAAAGTTAGTTCTCTCGTAGGGTGTATTGTACGTATGCCAATTCATTTGTTTATTTATTGTTATTGTCATGGTCTTTGCCATGGCAAAAAGCTGTTAGCCCAAAACTGCCCTCTGTACTGCAATCACTGCAGCACAACCACTATCTCTAGGACTGTGTGTCAAACCCTGGCATTTTCGTCTAGCCCTGAAGCCAGCAGCATGTGACTGGCTGAAATATACAGCTGCTGGACAGCTGCTGGACACTCCTCTACCAAGCTGTACCCTGCGTTCAGGGGCATATGCCTGGAATGCAGAATTCCAGCGGTCCCTGGCATACGTACTTGAATGCCTATGTTCCTAAATGCATGTACCCATTAATACAGCTGCAGCCACATCGTATTTCAGCCTGTCATAGACTTTGACAGGCTGTTGGAAGAGGGGCTGGACACTGCACCTGTGCTCCTGAACATTTAAAAACACCGGTATTATTGGGTACCTGCATGCAAACCATGTGCATGTAGCCTAAATGGATATCTACAACTGCAACTGTCAGAAGAATTTTAACCCCCTTTCTCTACAAGGTCACAGAAACCTTCTACACAAAAGAAAGAGAAGCGCAACTTAGCACAATAAGCTTTTAATTAAAGCGGCGTTCCAGCCTGGGTGGAAAAAAAAATAAAGGCCAGCAGCTACAAATACTATAGCTGCTGACTTTTAATATAAGGACACTTACCTGTCCAGGGAGCTCGCAATGTCGGTACCCGAACCCGACCCGTCCATCGGCTCTGGGTGCAGGCACTGGCATCCTTACTAAGGGAAACAGGAAGTGGCTTCACAGCCTGTTTCCTACTGTGCATGCACAAGTCTATTGGGACCTTTTTGTCTCCCAGAAGGCAGCGGGGGGAGGAGGGAAGAGGGGCTGGATGATTTGTAGATCACCAGCAGAAAGATGCGGCGATCTTACATGGAAGTGGTAGCAGATACCTGGTTTTGACAGCTTTCCCCCCCTCCCCCAAAAGGTGGCAAATGTGGCAGCGGGGGGGGGGGGGGATGCGAGCAAGCACAGAGCTTCCACTTTTGGGTGGAACTCCGCTTTGAGTAAACATAAACACACACACTAGTATTGCACTTACAAGGTTAAAAGGAAAAAATGCTGTCTTCCACAACCACTAGAGACACGGCAGCTCATCTTTGGTATAGCTTCATCTAAGTGTTCAGCAGGAAACACATCTGCAGTGTAAAATCTGGCTGTCACTGTTGGAAACTGTCACCAACCGCCAAATACGCTTACAGATGAATTTTGAATACAGATTGTTTGGAAGCCCTTGATGGACAGTTTAAGGGATAGCTGCATATACCCTGGCACATCTTTATTATTTCCTTTTTGGAGTCTATGCTGTACACTGGCTATACCCCAATGCACATAAGGGATATATTGGATTTTGGTTTGACAGAAACCTTCTACCTGCAGAATTGTCACTGCAGGCAGGAACACTATAGGCAAAGATATGGGATTTATGGTATTATGATGGTGATCCCCAGAGCCAGGGAGAATTGACATTCCTCCTCAGGGTGCAAGTTTCTAGGCATAGTGGGGGTGGTGCAAGGTGAAAAGATTGGGTGCCAGTCACTTTTTGTAAAAATGAACAAAGAGAGTTTTATTTCTCTTAACATTAACAGTGGCAGAGAGGGTTATGGCCTTAAAGGCCTTTAAGCTGAATGCAGCAGTCTGTATCTTGTAGCAACTGCTGTCTCCTATAGCAACAACTTCTCTCACTGTAGATCTTCCAGTTTAACTCTTAGTATCCCCCTGTAGATCTTCCAGCTTAACTCACAGTATCCCACTGTAGATCCTTAAGCTCAGCACACCGTCCCTCACTAGACTTCTTGGACTCTCAGCTACCTGCTGGATCCCTCGAGCTTCACCCACAGCTACCGCTGTACTTATCTTAAAGCTTTACTTACAACTACCCATCGTACTCCTTCAAGCTTTACTCACAGCTACCCGCTGTATTCCTGAGTGAGTCTACACTGAAGCTTTCCCACTTACTTAACCATCCCTGGCTAGCATCTGCTCTGGTACTCCTTCAGAACTTCATCCCTTCCAAACTTGCCTCTGGTAACTGGAGTGGTCATCCCTCCGGCAACTGCTTCTCCTTTACCTCCAGCAAAAAACAGGCTCCCCTCTAGCTGAGTCTCTAACACACGCGGTTACGCCCCAGGCTTTGGGCTTAACCTTTGCTGCTCCTCCTTTGCAGAACCCTGAACTACTGGATAGGCCTCACGTAGACCTAGCAACCAGTAGGACAGTAGGATAGCAGAGCTGTTTGATACACATCCACCCAGGCCGCAGCCACGGGTGGGAAGAACCCTGATCACCTATATATGTTAGTGTCCTTCGCACTAATGTGAATTTAAAGAATGTGGTGACAATCACAAACAATAATAAAATGGTGTTGGTGACTAAACCTAAAGTAGTATAGAAGTGAACTGACTGTGATGATATCCTAAGTGGGCTGCAGCAAAATGAAAAAGTGTACACATTACACTCTAAAAACTGTGAAATTGAATATACGAGATCTCGCGCATCAAATCTATCACATGCAAACTTACATGAATAAACTGTGTAGATGTGTGTAACAAATAACGTGAATAACGTCCCCAGATGAAGTCACGAGCGGTGATGTAACGCGTAGGGCGTGGCAGAGAGCAAACGAAACCGGAAGTCACGTAAGGAGGCGCCTCGGACGCCGCTCCTTTTGTTCTAAGATGTTTTGTTTAATATTAACTCAACTTGTCCAAAACCGAGCTTATAATATTTCCTCCCCCACGTGCCTCTTCCCCTGACTTCTCTGTGAAGAGCAATGGCAAAACCATCCACCCGTCCCCACATGTCAGGGTGCTAGGTGTTATCCTAGATTCTGAACTCTCCTTTCAGCCCCACATCCAATCACTTTCCAAAGCTTGCCGTCTCAACCTCCGCAACATCTCTAAACTACGTCCCTTTCTAACCAGTGAAACTACAAAGCTCCTGATTCACTCCCTGGTTATCTCTCGCCTTGACTACTGCAACTCACTCCTCATTGGCTTACCTTTAAATAGACTATCCCCCCTTCAGTCCATCATGAATGCTGCTGCCAGACTCATCCACCTTACAAACCGATCAGTGTCTGCTACCCCTCTCTGCCAATCCCTCCATTGGCTGCCACTCGCCCAACGAATTAAATTCAAAATACTAACAATAAGTTACAAAGCCATCCACAACTGTGCCCCCAGCTACATCACTAACCTAGTCTCAAAATACCAACCTAAACGCCATCTCCGTTCCTCCCAAGATCTCCTGCTCTCTAGCTCCCTCATCACCTCCTCACATATCTGCCTCCAGGACTTCTCCCGAGCCTCGCCCATCCTCTGGAATTCCCTACCCCAGTCTGTCAGACTGTCTCCAAATTTATCCACTTTTAGGCGATCCCTGAAGACTTTCCTCTTCAGAGAAGCCTATCCTGCCTCCATCTAACAACTGCATTATTTTCTCCATTAGCTCATCCCCCGCAGCTATTACCCTTTTGTATAACTTGACCCTCCCTCCTAGATTGTAAGCTCTAACGAGCAGGGCCCTCTGATTCCTCCTGTATTGAATTGTATTGTACTTGTACTGTCTGCCCTAATGTTGTTGTAAAGCGCTGCGTAAACTGTCGGCGCTATATAAATCCTGTATAATAATAATAATAATAATAATAATATTAAATGTAAGAGACCACATTTTAACTTAAATAAAATAATTTTAACTGAAGATACTACACTATTGGAGGTTATTTCTCTCTCCTCCCCCGGTCTATATCCCACCGGGTCGGTGCAGCCTGGGTGGGAAAACCCTTTCTTTCCCCACAGGCTATTGTCAGATATAGAGGGTACTCGGCCATCATTATATCAGTACGCAACAACGCACAACATCAAGCAAAGACATTTATTGATGCCCGAATTGACTAATAGTAAGGTGAGAGTTCTGAGAGCCTGCTTAGACCGGCAGTTTCTATTTATGAAGATCACCATAACCTCCCCATGTGTCTGACCCCAGTGGATACAACACCATATTTATGAACTTTATCTTTTATTTTTATAATAGTTTCATTCACTTGGATTTTTTGAGTGAAATTCAAGTTATTTGTTACACACATATACACAGTTTATTTATGTAAGTTTGTATGTGATAGATTTGATGCGCGAGATCTCGTATATTAAATTTAACCCTGATCACCTGACTCCTTCCAAATAAATAGCCTATCCCAGCATGCACAGCGGCCAAAAGAAACACCTGCTGATTGGCTGAGACAACTTATTTACCTATTACCTGAATTTACTGTAATCCACCATCCTAATGCCAAAGCCAACAATGCCACCTATTTACAGAAGATAGAGACCACCAAATAAACTCAGACTTATTACAGAAATCAGTGGATCAAACTATCAATTAGCCAGGCTAGTTACCACCTGACACAACTAGGTTTATTAGCAGCCCTGTTTAGGACCAGTGTGCTCCATTTATAAAGCTGAACTCCAGAATAGACAAGTATTGTCTAAATACAAGAGGCACGTCTATTCTTTCTTGAATCTTGGTGTGCTTTATGCATTTCTTCCAGATCTGAGTAGTAATTCAGTGTGAAACTTTGCCTCTGTGTAGGAGTTTCCTGTAATAAAGACCAGTCACTGCTGTTCTTTCACCTTGTGCAGGATGACTGGTCTCATATCTACCCCCACCTGTAGCTTTTTGTAGACTGTAGTGGGTGGAGCCTGCTGGGTCGCTCCCAAAGCTCTGCTCTCAGTGGTGATGTCACTACTACTTTTACAGGGTAACATCTGAGTTTTTGGAGTTTGGTGCACACAAAGTGGATTTATATACTTTTTGGATATTGAGGAATATATTTAAAGGAAAGATTTTGTGCCCGGAGTTCAGCTTTAAAGAGCGGTGTATTTTAAGATAGAAATGAAAGAAAGTGGGTATTGAAGAATGGAGAACTTCCATTTACCAAACAGATTTTTCTGACAATTGTAATCTATTTGCAAAGATCAATATTTTATATGGTTAATTTGTAGACAAACAACTAACTCAAAAATGCACTTTTCTTAGATGCCTTAGGTTCTTCATTAGCCTAAGCAAGGATCTAATTGGTTTTCTACATATTTAAATTTATATTTGTACAATTTTTAGGAAGGGAGAATTGGAAGAAATGTTTTTGTTTGTTTAGTGGCAATACTCTCTTTCCATATTTCAGACTGTGAGCAAGCTGGTGATACAGAAAGCAAACCTATCAATCATGTACAAATGTTCAGCTTTCAACAAAGCGGGGAGAGATGAGAGACTCGTCTACTTCTATGTAACAAGTAAGTGACAATGGAAACGGTTTAAAAACACAGCAATCATGCAGAGTTATTAATATTCTCTATAAAGGTGACCTAAAATGTGTACATTTCCCAGTTAAAAATGAGCTTTCCTACTGTTAAACTCGTCAATTAGCTTTCATGGTGTCAACTGTAAAATTCTCTTTCGTTTTTACTGTGCATGTAATTTAAAGGAAAACTGTACTTAGATAAATAACAACATGACTTCCATTGCCGGTCTCCCTATATAAATACAGAAAACCAATTGTTTTCATAGCAATTGTAAAGAGGTTCCAAAGTGTATATATATTCTTTTTATTCAAATGTGTTTGCCAAATGGCATTATTACCTGCATACATCATTGAGTAACCAAACATTGAGGACTCAAAGCAGGTTCATGGTCTGCTGTGGTTATACTTACATCTTTTTATTTAAGTTCATTCAGGTGGTAGATTCACTTATAGCATTATTAGCATCCTTCTTCTTCACAGCAATCCCAGATGGCTTCCGTATTGATCCCCAGCCTTCCCAGGAGCCAATAGAAGGACAAAATCTCAGTCTGAGCTGCCATGCAGATAATTACACCTATGAGAACCTGCAGTGGTATCGGCTTAACTTACTCACTCTACATGATGCTGAGGGGAACCCACTTGTCCTGGAATGTAGGAACGTGCATCAGTATGCTGCCCGTATGAAAGGAGAGCTGAGGCAACAATCAGGAACCAATACAGCCGCACTGGTACTCAATATCCCTAACATATCCTTGGAAGATGAAGGTGATTATGTTTGTGAGGTCCAGAACCGAAAAACGCGGGAGAAGCACTGTCAGAAGAAATATATTTCAGTACTTCGTGAGTACCAAAATTTGGCTTGATGCCCATTGGTAGATAATGGGGTTCTTTGTTTACAGCTGAAATAGATGCAGTAAAAACGCATGTAGTAAGAGACATAGTGCAGGTGTGGAGTAAAACGAATACATTTTAGAATTACATCTAGTCAGGAACAAAATAGAAAATGTATACATAAATTAACTGGTAAATCCTTCTATGCAAAGAATGTTAAAATGAAATAATATCAATGATTGTTTATGTATATAATTGGATGATACTGGAACCGCTGAATAGAGGGTCTTTACAGTGGCGTCTCTAGCTTTCATGTTTAGGGGGGGCACATGGGGGGACAGGGACAAAAGTAGGGGGGCAACTATAAAACGCATATATATATATATATATATATATATTTATATATATATATATATATATATATATATAAAAATATATATCCTGGGGCCCTTTACTACAACCCCACAATGGCCCTTTCACATGTTCTGCAGTGAGCTCCCTTCCCCCAGGGTGGCAGAAAACAAGAGATATATGTCACCAGCATACCAAGAAAATATAAGGATCCAAAGCAGTGGGAGAACTATCAGGGTTGCAAAGGTTGTCTTGCCTCCGGGCCCTGGTGTTCTGCCACTGTGGGGTTTCCCAGCCTCCTCTTGCTGTCCTGCCCCTGCTATTGACTGCTCTGGTCTGGCATCTCTTGGAATTTACAGGCTGGTTCTCCTGTCCTAAGGATGGGAGAAATCAATCTGTTTTTTCAGTAACTGAGAGTCCTGGTGGAGTCCTTCCTGCAACTCGCTCTTCTCCCTGCCAATGAGGATGCAGGGGAAGGAGCAGATCGGGCGGCCATGGTTGTGTGAGCGCTCGCATTATGCAGTGTCAGCAAGCAGAGGGAGGGGGGAGGAATCACCCGCAGGAGCTGACTGGGGACTCTCTCCCTCTTAGACATTGATTTTTTGTAAAAAAAAAAAAAAAATTATGGCGGGGGGGCACATGGTGGGGCACAGCATAATGTTGGGGGGGGGTCAGGGCCCCCTCTGGCCCCCCCTAGGGACGCCATTGGATCTTTAACCTTAGATCCACAAAAATTATAAAAAGTGTAATAATATCATCAAATAATAACATGAAATGATGACAACTTTGGCTGGAACCTGGGGTGTTGTGTGAGAAGACAAGACTACATTGTGTAGGAAGAAGTGGTTGGTATGGTTGGTACAGGTCTGGAACCTGAGATCAACTGTGGAAGAGAACCTACTGGTGCTGTAAGTGATAAATACAAAGTTAGGTTGGTAAAGAAACGTCATAAAATAGAAATGGTGGGAATGGGCTGCTTTCATTCTCAAGCCATGCAATATTGTTAGAAGACCACAAAAATTAGTTCATATACACCATGTATACCCATTCATGTATACCAATTTTACCAACTGAATAATGTGTGAAGTTAATCAACTAGTGCCACACAACAAACTGCCTATTCTATTCACCATATTTTGGTATGCAGCTTAGTCTAACCTTGTGATCAAGTAAAATAGCAGTAGAAGTTGTTTTGTGTTTGTTTTGTAAACCAGTTGGACAAGGGGCGTTCTGTCTTTCATCGTACAACATTTTCATTAAAACTTGTTTAACATACAATTGGTTGCATACAATTAACTATAACAGTA
Source organism: Lithobates clamitans (assembly GCA_037952925.1). Lineage (NCBI taxonomy): Eukaryota > Metazoa > Chordata > Amphibia > Anura > Ranidae > Lithobates > Lithobates clamitans. The sequence continues at coordinate 2,411,630 of JBBGZY010000573.1, read as the reverse complement.
ACTATATGCACTGATGAGTACATTTTTTAGGTTCATTTTGCACACATTTATTTTGGTTTCTTAATAGTTGTTAGCATATTAGTTAGTTCTTGTTAGCATGTTAGTTCACTAAGTTTGTTTTTAAAGTGGAAGTACTGTAAACCATCCTATCATTTTCAGCCAAGGAAGCTGCCATCTTGACCTCTGTTTAATCTTCAACTGCCATGATGCTGCACATGTGATCAGCTATGACACCAGCCATTGTATGGTTTGACAGTTTGATTGAGAGCACAACCAATATGACAGTTACATTCCCGGCACGTGCTGGAAATGTAATCTTTTTTTAAACTGTTAAATCGATGGGTTTACTTCCACTTTAATGACTAGACATTCCAACTGCTTCTCCCTGATTGGTTGATAAGAAGTAGAAATTCTTAAATAGCAGCTGATCCACTGGACCCAGTTCAAACTTTTTGAAATGTTTTACATTGCTTGTTTAAATGTGCCAATGAAAAGCAACAGATATACCATCTTGCACCTTCCGAAAAAGAGGCAGAATGAAGAAAGGCCAGCACTAAGATATAACTCTTTTTCTGTAAACCACAACCACTGATTCATGTTTCAAAGGCACACGGGCCCTATTTGTCAGGAGCTACATCTTATATTGAGTGCTGGCTTTTCTTCACAGAGTCTTTAAGTGGCGCCACCACCGGCCACATGAAGTTTACAGGCGAAAGGTCTGTGTGAGTGATAGATACAAGCCAGCTTGTCCATCAATGTAAGTCTGAGGATTCAAGAAGAAACAACTCAGAAAAAAACAACATTGCTGCTCAGGGGGTCACTTTGCCCCTCTAGTTAGTTGCCAATTCCCAACCCTGGAAAGTTAGTAAGGGGTCTTTTTTCACCAATAAAGTAATAAGATACCACTTCATTTAAATGGTCTGTTATATACAGTGTATGATGGTAACGGGGGGGGATGTACCATAAAAAAAATATGATGCATATCTTTAATAAAGAACTGCATCTCCTTTGCAGCACAGGAAGCTCCACACCTGCGGTCTGATCTGAATGACAAGATGGTGAATGTCAGTGACACCATGGAGATGCGCTGTGAGGCCGATGGCACCCCTATCCCCAGCATTCTCTGGTACAAAAACAACAAGCTGATTGAAGAGGTCTCAGGTATGTACTGTTACACTTGCATCTCAGTACTTTCAGATGAATGAGAGTGTAATGACAAGATGGTGGTGATCTACTTTCTTCTTGAAACAACAGTACTAGGCTTATTTAGTATGGCAAATATTAATTTACAAAGAGCAGCAAGCTACAGAAAAAAAAGTTGTCTTTCACGGGTCTAAGAGCCTTCTCACCATCACCTTGAAGGGGACCAATGTTTTGCTAATGCAGGCCAAAGCAACAATTTTAATGCTAGTCCCAGCAGCACTTACTTTTACTTCACTTCTACACAGGTCCATTCAGCCACCAGAAGCAAGAAAAGGCAGTACTGTGTATGCTCCAAGTCTCTCTAGTCAGAGCTTATGCAGGTCTGAGGGCTGTCTGCCTGCCCTCATGTGACAGCCCTGGGCCAATCACCAAAGAAGTATAAGTCACCTGCTTCTCCATACACTAAAGTACCAGGTATTTCTATTGATCCCAATGGCTGAATGGAGTGCTAGAAGAGTGAATGAAAGGTGAGACTGTGCTGCTAGGGATGGGTACATTACAGTCAATCTGTTGTTTTGCCCTGCATGGAAAAAACACAGGTTTGCTTTAAACCCCTTACTACAGATTTGTTCCAGGCTTTGGAAATATGTTAGTTTTGTGGCAAATTATATTTTATATATATAATGTATACAGTAAGAATTTGTGCTTTAGCACTCTGCCATGTTACATAAAAAGCACACACAGAGGTGTATTTTTAAAATGATTTATCCTGTTAAACTGCATGTACATTCTGTGATGGAACGCTCCCCACTCCGCTTGAGTGCTTCCGTCATATACCACTTCTTCCCAGTCTGAATACAGATATCAGATATTCCAACTGCTCATAAGCACAAAACAAGACGAGACTTGCTTAGCTGCTAACATGGACTCATTTATTAGAACCAAAATTACAAGTCTTTATATACCATTAAAGATGAGGTTCCCCCTCCTGCTCATATTACTCTAACAATACAACTGTAACCTAATTAACATGAGCTAATCATTTACCCAGACTAGGTGACTCAGAGACATGACCTTTGGGTTTAAGACTTTACGTCAGCTCACTGACTATTCAATACACATTACCATAAACATCAACACAGGGTTAATTAGAACAAACAACAATGTGTGGAATACTCTTAGAAGCTGCGGTAAGCCAGACTAGACTCATATACATTAAACACATTATAGCAGACATCAGACAGGCGAGTGGAGTTGATGATATTAGCATCTCCTCACAGTATGAGTCCCAACAGTATGAATCAGTCACTATTTATAATATGGCATATACAGGGTTCCCAGAGTCTGTGTGTCTTGGAGGGACATGGACCTGAATCCAAAGTAACACCACCTCCAGGGTCCTAGGCATACAGCTCACAAAGAGCACCATTCCCCCAAATGCCAGGGCCCATAATCGGTGGGCAAAAGGCTGGCATTCAGTCCCCTTCGAAAGCCTTTGTCCCGGGTGAGTCTCTCACACATTCATTTTGTGCAAATGGGGGCTATTTCCTTCCCAAGGCAAAAGGGTGAATCATGAAAATATCATATTAACCACTTCAGCCCCGGAAGGTTTTACCCCCTTCCTGACCAGGCCATTTTTTGCGATACGTCGTGCGAAGCTGTACCCAAATAAAACGTATGTTCTTTTTTCCCCCAAATACAGCTTTCTTTTGGTGGTATTTGATCACCTCTGTGTTTTTTATTTTTTGCGCTATAAGCAAAAAAAGAGCAGCAATTTTGAATAAAAAAACAATATTGCTTACTTTTTGCTTTAAAACATCTTCAATAAAAAAATGTTAAAAATCTAATTTCTTCATCAGTTTAGGCCAATATGTATTCTGTTACATATTTTTGGTTAAAAAAAAATCACAATAAGTGTTTATTGATTGGTTTGCGCAAATGTTATTGCGTCTACAAACTATGGGTTAGATTTATAGCATTTTTTTTTTACTAGTAATGGCGGCGATCAGCAATTTTTAGCGGGACTGTGACATTGTGGCGGACAAATCTGACCCTATGTGACAATTTTTGGGGACCAGTGACACCAATACAGTGATCAGTGCTAAAAAAATGCACTGATCCCTGTATAAATGACACTGGCAGGGAAGGGGTTAACACTAGGGGGTGATCAAGGGGTTAGGTATGTCCTAGGGAGGTGCTTTCTAACTGGGGAGGGCGTTACACTGGTGGACAACAGAGATCGTGTTTCAGCTTAGCTTAGCTTAGCTGAAACAGAAGATCTCTCTTTTCCTCACTGACAAATCAGAGGTGTGCCTTGTCTACATAGGCACACCGCTGCTTCATGTCTCCTTTGAGCAATCAGCCGCCAGACCCGCTGATTGGCTCCTGCTTTGTCCAATCACTGCGTGCACAAAATCACGTACAGGTATGTGATTTCGCGCAACCGGGCCACCCTGCTACAGTATATGTACGGTGGGCGATCAAGGACACTAGATGGAGCTGATATAAAATACTTGTTTCCTGTGATCATTGGCTCCATGTAGTAGTCATGATGTGGTATTTTCTCAATTCACATCTGCCCCTTGGGTAACATTCAATATTGCCCACATTCATTTTAGATTATAAGGCTATAACACGCAGGACCCTCTAATTCCTCCTGTATTGAATTGTATTGCAACTGTGGTATAGGGGGGGAGGTGCTGCGCTAACCAGAAGAAAGCTGTAAATCTCCGTCTGTGGTCAATTAATAAAATGACATAAAATCGCATAATAAATCGCATAAATAAGTGTTGACACTAAAAAACATTCAAGTCCTAATAATCAGCATCATGTGTATGTGAAAAAAAGTGCATAAAAAATCCTTTTCAATTGGTATATACTAAATGACAAAAAAATCGCATGTTAAATCGCATAAATAAGTGTTGACACTAAAAACATATAAATCTAGATAATCATGTGTTGGTGCACAAAGGGACATAAACACTACTTCATGTGGATAATTCTAAATAAAAATATATATAAATAAATCAGAAATAACCATCAAAAACATATCCTTATAAATGGTGCAAAATGTACAAAGTGCCAGTGCTTAAAGGTGATCTAGATATCGCAAATAAAACACATTAATCCAACGCAATATGGATAATAAATAATATAAATAAATGTCCCAATAATAGTGATATAAAATATATTGTGCTGGCCTGCGAAACAAATGACCAATGACATGCCAGTAAGTGCAGCAAACTTAAAGTGCCAGTGTAAAAGTCATTGAAGGTGCAAAAGCAAGTTCTGGTGTATTCAACAAAACAACAGTGGGGTGTCTGGGATGCAATTCACTCAGTGTCCTCTTCGTGCATAAAACACTAATGTAAGCAGTGGCCCCTTACCTAGCGGTGCTAGGTCAACTGCATGAATTGTAGCTAAAATGCCAGGTCCTGAGCCTCAATCGCGTCCCTATATCCACACTTTCCGGTGTTGGGTTATCCTAATGGCAGCTGATTACAAGTGGCTATGGTCCTATCAGGGGTCCTGGACCAGCGCGGATCCTAGCTCAGCCTCCACATCTCAGGTATGTATGTACAGGAATATGCAGGACAAAGGTACTTGATAGTGAAGACTGTATTAACCAGGTAATGCTTTATTAAAAATCTTTAAGTAGATGTACTCACATAAAAACAATGCAGAGCAAACCTCTCTCCTACGAGCAGCAAACTCGTTCTGTGTCTAGCAATGTGAAACAGCCTATTCCGTCCCTACGCGTGACATCACCGATCACGTGACTTCTTTAGGGTATCCCCTGAAGAGCGCCACCCCCCCATCCATGCATCCGGCCCCCTTTTTTTAAAGCACGTAATTAGAGCCAGAGGCTGTAATAGGCTTCAAAAAAGGGTGAGCCCTCCCAGTTGTGTGACAATCGCGAATGAATATTCACGATTGTCACACTGATTCCCCTCCCTGCCAATCAGGAAGCGGGTCGTGAGACCCGTTTCCCGATTGGCCAAAAGGAGAGGCAATCCTACTTCCCGCCTAAGAGGAGGAGGAAGGAGATGCAGGGGAAGCCATACCACCGTGGAGCCAAGGAAGGAGGAGACGCCGCCTGCCACCCGCTGCCCACAACCCGGAGGACCTAGATGGGGTAAGTGCGGGGTGCGACTGACCTGGGGAGGGGGTGCAGGAGACTAGACCTACCGACCGCCGGGGGGGTGGCGGATGGATGGACAGATGGATTGCTGCCCACTCCCCCCCAAAAAATATACCACCGGCCGCCACTTAGTCACACAATGTGTTTGTTAGGACCTGGAGCTAAAAAAAATGTTTATTCATACCGGAATTTATTTTTATGTATATATTATTTTTATTTTTTTCTACAGTTTTTTCATCAAGTTGGAGAAGCATCTGATCAGAATGTATCATATCCAGCCTCCTTCCCCATGCATATTTGCAGCAACATATTTTTGTAATATTGAACTATTGTTTGCTGTTATTATCAAGTAGTAGGTCACTATTACAATAATTTGGTGCTTCATAGATGGACCCCATCATCCAAACCCAGCGTATACATAGAAATCCTGATTTTAGACATTTTGTCATAAGCGTGCCCACCTAATCACAAATTCAAATAATTGTAGTTTCAGAGTAAGTTCGATACGAATATGGTAAGCCCAAACTAATCAATGAAGCTGATTATTTTATCACAGCATTCTAATTGTCACCTTTAGCTTGTAGTACAAGCGCTGAACCCAATCATGACCTTGTGTCCACAGAAGCCACGCAGTACATAGAAATGGTGTTGGTACTCATTATGTTTAAATGGTAGTTGGAGGTAAAGTGGTTAAACTGAAGTTTAGTTATTATAAGTTGCTATGCTTTTAACAGTTTTTTGCATTGCCATGACAGCATCTATAAATCGCTTTTCATGAATACATGAGCACTCAAGGTGGAATCGTAATGATTACTGGGAATTACTGCATGTCAGTATTTTTTTGCCTCAAATCAGAACTAAACCCATTGATTTTACTGTTTCCCAAAGCATTTACATTCAATGATTGTTGTCAATAACTACCACAGTTGCTTGTGCTGTTAATCAATTGTCAAGCCATCAAATGGCTGGTGTCCTAACTGATCATGTGCAGGAGCATGGTAACTGCACATCAAACAGAGGATAAGATGGCAGCTTCCTTTACTGTAAAGGATAGGAGGGTTTAATTCTGCTTATAGGCCTCAGATGTTGGAGTACTACTGCAATAATCTTATTTTGTATTATATATTTTTTTACATTTATTAATGTACTATATGTAAATTTTGTATCTGCCCAGGTATAGTCTTGGGGGAGAATAACACAACACTGAGCATCCAGCGAGTCAGAGAAGAAGATGCTGGCTCGTATCTTTGTACAGCCTGTAACGGAAAGGGATGTGTGAATTCCTCAGCCAGCGTGTCTGTTGAAGGTGTTATTAAAAGTCCATTATATTCAGTTACTTTATCTTATTCTGAACTTAAGTTATCTATCTGCATTAAAAGAATATGGACTGTGTGACCCCCCCCCCCTCACTGTCTTTCCATCTCTCATGAATCAGACAACCCTGGCCATTCATTCTCAGGGAGGGTAGAGAGGATCTGGTTATTTACCATTTATTTTCATTTTTCACCTTTCACGTTTGTTCACCTTTTATTTTTATTTTTTTTCGAAATTCCAGCTCTCCTATTTTGCAAAAATAAAAACGCTTTCCATGAATTCTACACACGCTTACCTCACTGTATTCAAAGCCGTTTTAAAACACTGCTTGATTACTTCTGCCTTACTTCCTGGACAGACTTTAGGTCATGATACAGGAAGGAGTTGACCAGCTGGGGGTAGATGATGCAGGGTGTGTGCTAATGAGATTAGCTGGTAAACTCCTTCCTGTGTCATGACCTAAAGTCTGTTAAGGCAGAAGTAAAGGAGCAGTGTTTTCAAACAGCTATAAAGAGAGTGAGAGTGAGGTAAGCCTCACTGTAGAATTAATGTAGTGTAGAATTAATACAAAGCTGTTTTATTTTTGCAAAATAAGTACATTAATGTTATAGTGGTACATAGGGAAGCTGAAATTTTTAAAAAAAGTGAACAAGGGTGAACTTATCCTTTAAGATCAACGGTAAAAAAATCTCATAGCGGTTTTCAGATTTTTTTTGCCATTTACTAAAAAACACTAAAATGCCACACGTGCTATTTCTTGAAGTGATGCCGTATTTTAGTAGTGAAAATTTGCAGTATTTTAATGCCTGTGTCCTTAACAACCAGGGAATAGCTGGCTGTTAAGGAGCCAGCACCCGTCAGCATCCTTAACTGCGTCCTTAACAGCCAGTAAATAGCTGGTTGGTAAAGAGCCCCCGTCTTACTTACCTGAGCCCCTTCATCTCCTCGGCCCCTGTCCCTCTCTCCATGGAGTTCCAGCTCTTGATTGGATATATTGATAGCAGCGCAGCCATGCGCCCCCGCTGCTGTCAATCAAATCCAATGACATGGGGGATGGGGGGCGGGGCCGAGTCCGGCATTCATGTCTGTGGACGCAAATGCTGGACTCAGGAGCGCGCCCGCAAGGTAACCCCCTCGGGAGAGCGCTTCTCTGGAGCAATTGCACTTGCAAAGTGCACAGTCTAGTTGCCTTTAGTAAAGCAACCCCACAATGTTAAGGCAAACTAAAGGTAATTTATTTAGGTCTACACCTACTTAAAAGTAAACCTGTGCTAAGTAAGTATTTATATATTCCAGACAAGCAGGAAAAGCGCTTTAAAGGAAGCCCTCAGTCACATCTAGCTAAAGGTATTGTGGAGAAATCCATCTTTAGGACTTATTCGCATCATGTCTAGTGACCTGCGTCAATCTGCAAAGATCAACACAAGCTCACTGCTAGGGCATGCTTTGTGCCCTGTTCACACCACCTGAACCCACATAGTGTAATCTCTAGAAACAACGTATCATCATTGTAACAACACAAGACACCATCCCTAACCACCTGCACCTGAGAAACCCAAGCCTGCATGGTAAAACAGCTTGTTTTAGCATATGGGCTGGAGTAAACAGGCCCTAGAGTGTTTGTTGTGTTCTTTGAGAATCTCTGAGGATGAACTAATTCACAGTACAAGCAGCTAGAGAGGTTAATGATGGCTTGTTTTAAAGCTCTTTACTGCTTGTTAAGCATATTTAAATACTTCAATGTGCATAGTCTGAACACAGGGGCACTTTAAATCACCACTGCTTCTGCCCTCTTTCATAATAGTCTCAGTTTGATTGCCTGGGTTTGTGACACGTTTACTTTAACATCCCTGTTGGGTACAAAACAGTGTTGTTGGGTAGGTCATCATTTCCTCTTCACTCTCGTTTCAGGATCTGATGACAGGACTAATGTTGAGATAGTGATTCTGATTGGCACTGGAGTCATTGCTGTCTTCTTCTGGATCCTCCTTATCCTTATATTCTGCAACATCAAGAGGGTATGTGGGTGATACCGGAACATTGGCTAGTATAAAAATATCTATTGTAACTGGAAACTGAATGAATTGCAGTATTTTATTTACATTTTTCATTTTTGTATGATTAGCATAGCCACTATGCATTATTTTATTTTTTTTCCCTAGTTAGAAACAATAACCCTTCTACATGATAAACTAAGCATGATATTAGCGGAGTTATATCTGAACGTTCTTTCTAAGTTTTATAGATGAAGGTTAACTTGCCCAACAATTGCACTGGGACAATCAGAGTAGTGGGAACAGATTTCAGGGACAGTCCTTATTTTAACAGAGCTGTCTCTGGCAGCAAAACTCCTGGAATTGAAAATGTGTTTCTGTCAACTGCAGAGAACAAATTACTTTTTTATGTATAAACATTGGCATGTCCATCTCTATAAATGTTTGCCATATGTGTTGCCCCTATAGTTGTTATACCATAAGAGCAAAGGAGACTGGATACTTTACTGCTTTTGCTTTACCATTGTGCTAATGTAACATTTGGGAAGTGTTACTAGTTATTTCCTCATGATGCTAATGAAATTAATGCTCAGCATTTTTTTTTTGAAGAAGAAGAGAGGGCATATAATTCAAGCCTGAAATTAAAGTGTCACTAAACCCACATAAAAAAACTATCAATAAATGGTGTTTTACATGCTGTTCATACTCACTTGGTCACTATGAAATTTGTTATCTGTGTTCTGCAAAAATCCTGGTCGATCCCGCTGTTCTCTATCACCACCTTCTGTTCATGTCCCCAATTCAGCTAGGGATTTTGCAGAGCTGTGTTGGCAGCTTTGCAGATACTCAGTTTTCAGTGAGTTTCTATGCTGAGCATTTCCTCCCTATCACATCAGAGCAGCCCATGTGACTATAGAGTCACACATGCGGGTGTATACACAGTGGTAAATGACAGCCCACTCCATCCTCCTTCACACAATGGGGTGGGACATAACATGTAGATTGGTGGAGGCTTCACCTCTCTGTTATTCCAAGACATGGGTCTCCAAACTATGGCCCTCCAGTTGTTCAGGAACTACAATTCCCATCATGCCTAGTCATGTCTGTGAATTTTGGTGTTTTTCAATACCTCATGAGACGTGCAATTCCGCAACAGCAGGAGGGCCGTAGTTTGGAGATCCCTGTTCTAACTCATGGGCTGGAGGGTTATGACACAGCCTGTGACTGACAGAAATCTTCACACACCATGTTATTGCCAAAAAAATATTAAAGATTTGATTTCAAATATATGACAATTTAAAACAGTTTATTGATCTTAATGATTTACTTTTACTCCATATTCCAAAAGCTATTTTTTTTTGTTTGAACATGTGACTAGCAGCAGAGGACTAGAAGCTCCTCCTGCTTATGTTTCCCTGCAGACAGGCTGGGAAAGAGCTGGATCACATGACAGCTGTATATTGATTAGGAAAAAGGTATTTCATTTTTTTTTTAATAATTAAAGTTCCATCATCCGAATACAGAAGGAGAGGGGACAATGGGGTTGATTTACTAAAGGCAAATCCACTCCGCACTACAAAAGTACTGCAAGTACACTTGAAAGCGCACTTGTAAGTGCAGTCGCTGTAGATCACAGTAGATCTGAGGGGAAGCTCTGGAATGAGGGGAAGCTTTGCTGATTTTATCATCCAATCATGTGCAAGTAAAAATGCTGTTTTTTATTTTCCTTGCATGTCCCCCTCAGATCTACAGCAACTTCACTTCCAAGTGCACTTGTAGTGCACTTGTAGTGCAGAGTGAATTTGTCTTTCATAAATCAACCCCAGTGTAAATTAAACAAGCTGGCTTCACACAGTTTTATTTTTCTTTGTATGGAAATTCTGAATAATCATTTGTCAGAACATTTTTTTTGTCATCATTGAGTCAACTAATTTCATTTGAAAGCCCTTTCATCCAGACCTGCTGTTTGAATGGAATCCCTGACATAATAAACAGGTTTCATTACAATATGTGCAACTTTTTCTGAACATAAATGGTAAAACCACATTCACAGTTAATATTTTGTTTGTTTGAGAAAAAAGTCTGCACCTTCAAATTCTCTCATTGCTATGGTCAAAAACAAACATTGATTTGGCCCCATTACCAATAGAAATTCAAATAAATGTTCTAAAAAGGAACATTTTCAAACTAAATTCTAATGGTTTATGGCCAGCTACTGTATATTTAGTTTAGTGTGTAATGAGACTCCAAATTAAACAAAGCTGACCAAGTAAGGTGGATGAAGGAATCACCCCAGCCCTGCCAGGAAATTGTATCCTGACAGTGGGCCCTGCTGCATGGGGAACACACTGATCAGCCAAAAGTTTTCTAGTTTCAAAATTTTACTTTAAAGAGAACCTGTGGCCAGACAATGGACAATAAAATATTCACATATTCTTAAGGATTTCTAAGGGCTTTTTTCCATTTTTCTGACCATTTTTACATATATGTGTGACATAAAACATGGTCACATTCCACAGCCCCCACCCTAAAACTGCCCCCTCCATTATCTAAATTTCAGGGTTCTTCTCTCCGCAGCACCCTGTAATTTTTTTAATCTGTTAGCTTGGCTTCACCCGCACAGACATATCGTCCAATTCACAGATCCACTCACATGTACAGATCTGTAAATGGAAGACTACAAGTCCCATCTGCTATACCACAGCAGAGAGCCTCATAGATATCAATGGAGCACAAGTGCAGTGACATCACCGCTCTTGTAGTCTATTGATCACTTCCTTCAGCTACATAACCAAAGTTCTGTAACAAACCTGGGACTGGAAGAAGTATCTGCACATGTTACCTTATTTTTCAATATGGGTGCATCTAGTTTTTTTTTTACAAATGAAGAAATATGCCTTTAACAAGCAGCAAATGAGCTTTAAAACAAGCCCTCATTGGCCTTTGTACCTGCAGGCTCTGTACAATAATTTCACAGCAGAAGCACTGAAGTTCTTCAAGTCCTTGTCTGAGCAGCTCAGCTCACCTTGCTCAGTTCTGAAGCAGCCTAATTCGAGCAATAGAGAATCCACATGCACGCACAATAAACACAGATATTAAACATACAAAACTTACTTGTCTATAAAAAATGCATGTAACTTCTTTTATTTTTAGCCCAGCCACAGTGAGATAAAGACAGGTTATCTGTCTATTATTATGGATCCTGGTGAGGTGCCCTTGGAGGAGCAATGTGAATATCTACCTTATGACTCCAGCAAATGGGAGTTTCCTCGGGATAGGCTGAGACTTGGTAAGACATATTATTTTTACTCTCCTCCTTAATACACAACCAGTTCAACTCAACTAATTGTGCCTCGTTTCCACTGAGCGGATCGGTTCGGGTCAGATCGGTTTGGATGGCCTAGAATGGTCCGGCCTATTCAGGCGAGCGTTTCCACTTCAATTGGGACCGACAGGGGCCATACGTGGGTTTAGAAAAAATGCCGTCATGGCGTCACACGTCCACCAATCAGTGTAAAGTATCGTAGCTCCGCCCTAACCGAACCGTTCCATTTTCTATGGCCCCACATCTGAAGCAGGACCCTGAATAGAACAGTTCGTTTCGGTTGTATGGGCCGCTTTCATAATGGAAACACCCAAAATAGCGTACCGTACCGAACCGAACCGATCCGCTCAGTGGAAACGAGGCATAAGAGATCCTAGCATTAACCACCTTTCAGAGTGAGGGCATCTCACTCCGCTCTAATGTCCCCCCTCTAAACTGTGTGTCCAGGGCATGTCTGACCTGCAGGTACCTGTAAAAAGACCAGTTTGGGACAGCATATTCCTCCCTTATCTCTTGGAATGATTTCAGTTTGCTCTATACAGTTGTGCCAGACAATGAATACCACTTCGCTCCCATTTCTCAATTTTCCGCATCCCCTTAAGTTCCTTTAAGTTTTTATTATCCCATAAGGGGGAAGATTCAAAAACCTAATATAGCTACAGGGCCTTAACGGTTTCCAAGCTCTTTACCATCAGTTGTACTGTAGGACACCTGGAGCAAAAAGGGTCCGCATCAACTGCCTCCACTACTGTATCATGACTAGTGTCTACCAACGCCAATCCCCCTCCTACCTCCATATGCTGCATTTGTGCCGCCAATAAATAATAAATAAATAAATAAAATAATAAATAAATAATTTCTCGGTGTGGTAATGCTAGCCGTCCTTCCTCTCTTGGTAGCTGCAACGTTCGCAGGCAGATTCTGGCCGAACCGTTTTTCCAATCAGCTCTCTAAAACCATCATCCAAACCATTTTAATTAAATTACAACGACCAGCTACCTAGAGAGGAAGCCTGCTCCAAATCCAGCATTTCTGTTTTAGTTTTGTCATAAATGGGACTATATTGCTAGCTATATATTGTCTTGGGTCTCTAAAACCATCATCCAAACCATTTTAATTAAATTACGACCAGCTACCTAGAAAGGAAGCCTGCTCCAAATCCGACATTTCTGTTTTAGTTTTTCCTTAAGTGGGACTATATTGCTAGCTATATATTGTCTTGGGTCTCTTATTATATTAATACCTAAGTATTTCTTTTGGTTTGCTACCCTTACTTGAGGTATCTGTTGCGGCAGAGGATCATTAAGAGGATCTATTGACAAAAGTACAGATTTTTCCCAACTAATTACCAACCCAAAAAGTTGCCCAAAGTCTCTAACTGTATTCATTGCTGCTCCCAGGGAGGTCTGCGTATCCCCCAGAAACAGCAACACGTCATCCACGTATAACACAACCTTGTCTTCAACTGGAACCACGCAGAGCACTCTCCATTTATTCTCAATTTGGCCCTGGGTGCCTCATATAATCTAATCAATTTAACAAAATTAGGACCAAATTGAAATTCCGCTAATACTTGCCAGAGATAATGCCATTCGAGGCTGTCAAAGGCCTTAACCACGTCCAGTGACAAGATAGCCCTTGTCCCCTCATTTTCCGTTGGTAACTGGAGGTTTAAATATGCTCACCTTATATTCACACTTGCAGCTCTATCTGGATGTATACGTTTTGAAATTATTCTGTTTAACCTTGCCGCTAACACCTTTGCTAAAATTTTTACGCCTGAACATAAAAGGGGTATTGGCCTATAAGATGCTACTTCAAGTTGATTTTTCCCCTCCTTTGGCAATACAATAATTGTTGCTTCTGTCTTAGATGGAGGTAGTTTACCCTCCCCAGCTGCCCAATTGAGTACTTCCAGTAGTTTTGGAAGTAATTTGCCTCCATACCGCTTGTATATATCTATTGGCAGGCCGTCTGGTCCTGGGGCTTTCTGGTTTGCCATGGATGCTGTTGCACTTTGTAGCTCTTCTATTGTTATTGGGGCCTCCAGTTCCTCTCTATCCTCTTTTGAGAGTGACAGGATCCTCCACCTTCTAAAAAAATCCCACATCTCACCCTCTACATTTACCTGTGATGTACTGTACAGGTATTCGTAATAAGTTTTAAATACATTCACTATTTCCGGTACAGACCTGGTGATTCTGCCCTCATCGACCAAAATGATAGATGAGGGTGCATTTGCCTTAACTATTAGGGCCAGGATGAGTCCCACTCATTCTCCCTCCCCCCAAAAAAAGCTTTGTTTTTGAAATAGCCTCTTATTTTCTGCTTTCAACAAGACCTGTTTCTTAGATTCTTCCTGTTTCTCCGACCATTCCCTATGCCTTTCTAACATCAGGTCCTCCACGTACCGTGCTTCCGCTACTCTCACTCTCACTCCAGCAATGATCTCTTATGCCCTTTTTTGTTTCTTAATATATGAGATTTGCTGTATCAGCACGCCCCAAAGGAACTCCTTCAGAGTATCCCAGATCACTCCCAACAGAGCTGACTCTGCATTTACTTCTACAAACTCCTCTAGGCTGGCTGCTATTTTTTCAGAATCCTCCATTAGCTCCAGCCAAAGGGGGTTTATTTTCCAGTCACTCCTACTATAACTATTCCCCATTTTTATTGAAAAAAAACACAGATGAGTGTTCTGAAAGACCTCTCGGTTCATAATTTACCTCCTCTATCATATTCAAAGCCTCTTTATTACATAACACAAGGTCAATTCTGGATAATGTGGAGTGTGTCTTAGAGTAACAGAAGTACAGTCTTACCTCCATATTCCACTTCCTCCAAATATTCACAGCCCTGTCTCCCCACAAAATTGTAGGAGCGGACTACTAATAAATGCCCAGCAGTGCTCCAGGTGGAAACCTATCCAGACTCTTGTCCATGGTCATATTAAAGTCTCCTGTGACTATAACAGGTACCTCTGGTTTGTCCATGATAAACTTCATGAATTCATTCAAAATCTCTATACCAAATGGCAGGGGGGGGGATATAAACATTAGCCAGTACGCACACCCTGTCCTCTATCGAGCAGAAAAGAAAAACATATCATTCATACTCATCTATCTTACTATGCTCTCCAATGAAAGCCAACCCTGAATCTACCAAAATACTCACCCCCCTCAAGTAGGAGGTGTGAACAGAGTGGTATTGTACCTGGTAGTTCCTGTGCTTCAAAGTGCAAATTGTATCTTTCTCAAGGTGTGTCTCCTGCAAGCAGAGTATTTTGACCTTACTCACATCGGCCATATAAAAAATTGCTAATCTTTTAGACGAGTCCCTCACCCCCTGAACATTCCAAGAACATATCTTTAGCCTTCTTGTTTGCCTCAAGAACTTTTCTCTCCTTTCTCTAGTAACTGTCATTTTCCTCTCTTTTTCTGTTTCCCCTTTACATGTAGTCATAACCCTATTCCTCCTATTTCTAACCCAAGGCAATTTTCCCTATTTCTTGTGTTCAGGTGCAATATCAAAAAATCATAACTTTGTGGATCTTCCCCCTCCTGCTTTACATCTAAATATATATAACTTCCCCTCATCCCCTCACCGCCCTTCATACTCTCAATCATCCGCTCACACACTCCAATCTCTCCCCCCTCCCCCATCAAATCCCCCTCTTCCTCTCTTTGCCCTTCTTTGGGCCCATACTGAGGGCTTCTAAGGTGACCGTGCTGCTAACTAAGGTAATATATGCAAATTCTTTTGTGATCCATTTCTCTTGTGTGATACTCCCCCAAACTAGGAGAGAAAACCAAGTGAAGTGCAAAGAAAACAATTAATTCTCCACAGAAAATACACTCTTATTGATCCCCTTAACCTTTTGCAACCCCCCCCCCCCCCACACACACACACACACCACTCGTGTGTAATTGTCCAAAGTAAAATAGTGTTTAGACGCCCAAAGAAGAAGACGCCCAAAGAGATGCCCAAAAAAGAAGGAGATCCCCAAAAAAAAAAAAAAAAGGGAAAGGAGAGGAGGGGTCCAAAAAAAAGAAAAAGGTCTCTTTCCCTTCCTCTCCCTTCTCTTCCTCCAGCTACATAGATCTATTGGCTCTCCATTACTGGCATGCTTCCTCCCCCTTCTTTAGTCTCCCTTCATTAGTGTCCAACCACAGTGTCACTTCTGCAGGTGTGTTGAAAAACATAGTTTCCCCCAGGCCTATTATGCGCAGTTGTGTCGGGTATAGCATTGCATAGTTGATCATTAGCTCTTGCAACCTGCGTTTACCTTCTATAAACCTAGCCCTTTGTTTCTGTAGCTCCGAGGAAAAGTCCGGGTATATAGAAATCCTAGCGCCATTAGACAATATGTTTTTCATCTCTCTTGCTTTTTGAAGAATAGTAACTTTATCCTTATAGTATAAGAGCTTAATAAGAAGGGGCCTCGGCTGGCCTCCTGGTGGCGGTGCCCTAAAAAGGAACTCTGTGTGCTCGCTCAATTGCAAAGAAGATTGACAGAGACTCTTTGCCAAAAATCCCTTTAAGCCAGTCCTCCATATATTCTATAGGGTTAATGCCTTCACTTCGCTCGGGGAGACCCACAACCCTTAAAATTTTCCTGCGCAATCTATTTTCCATGTCATCCATTTTATTTATACACATGTTCAGTTGTTTCCTTATTAATTTTATCCCTTGTTTCATCGGGTTCACATCATCTTCTACGGAGCTGAGTCTCCCCTCTAGAGCGGATGTCCACTCACAGACCTCTTGTACATCATGCCTTAATAGTGACAGATGAAAAAGAGGGGGAGTTGGGACTTTAGATGAAGCATGGCAAAGTGCCTCCATCCCGGTATATGGGTAATAATAAAGGGAAATTGGGACTTTAAATGAAGCGTTTGGATAGTGGAGGTAAATCACACCATGTTTAAATTTCACCATGGAATGTTTAATTATATACAAACAATAAAAGTATGGATTTCATGTACATATAAAAAGTGTACACATGGCATAGGCATAGTAAAAAAGTACAGTTATAACAGCACATGATTCTAGTGGTATAGCATAATACTGTAGGCGACAACATACCAGATACCGACAATTGTACCCATACGGTAAACATACATCTACAGACACCAGTGTGTCTGGTTCAATATTTATATACACTAGATGTACATTCACCTTGTTACTCTCTCTATATTATCAGTATGGCTTATTTTACTTCTATACATATTCCATAGGAATTTTTGGACGCATCAGCTCCTGATGAGTAGAAATACATCTATCCTTGAAACGCGTCGAGATTTACTGTGATGCCCCAGATACATCTTACACGCAACCATACTTACTGAACCACCATCTTATGTATTCAACCATATTATCTGTTCCTACTTAGTGGATGTATGTTTACCGTATGGGTACAATTGTCGGTATCTGGCATGTTGTCGCCTACAGTATTATGCTATACCACTAGAATCATGTGGTGTTATAACTGTACCTTTTCACTATACCTATGCCATGTGTACGCTTTTTATATGTACATGAAATCCATACTTTTATTGTTTGTATATCATTAAACATTCCATGGTGAAATTTAAACATGGTGTAATAGTGACAGATCTTCTTTTATGCATTTAAGTTGGTCAGACATTTCAGATAAGCAAGAGAGATGAAAAACATATTGTCTAATGGCGCTAGGATTTCTATATACCCGGACTTTTCCTCGGAGCTACAGAAACAAAGGGCTAGGTTTATAGAAGGTAAACGCAGGTTGCAAGAGCTAATGATCAACTATGCAATGCTATACCCGACACAACTGCGCATAATAGGCCTGGGGGAAACTATGTTTTTCAACACACCTGCAGAAGTGACACTGTGGTTGGACACTAATGAAGGGAGACTAAAGAAGGGGGAGGAAGCATGCCAGTAATGGAGAGCCAATAGATCTATGTAGCTGGAGGAAGAGAAGGGAGAGGAAGGGAAAGAGGTCCTTTGATAGCTCTTTGGTCGTGCCTATGATGGTTAGATTTGAATGGAAGAAAGAGATTCCGTGGACAGGTGTCTTTTCTACACATAACGACTTGTCCTTAGGATCACCTTCTTAAATTGACAAGACTAATCTGTGTACTACATGAGCACATACTGTAGCCAGTCTGTGGGAGCCAGAATTATTATTGGTTGGTTGGGGATCAAATATTTTTTTACTCACTGAACTGCAACTCAATTTATAATATTTATATCGTGTTTTTTCTGGATTTTTGGTTGATGTTCTGTCTCTATCATTTAAAATACAATATTTATAATATGATAACAATTATAGTCCCAAAATTTCTTTGTTAATGGGCAAACAAAATCTGCAGAGGATCAAATAATTATTTTCACCACTGTATACATTATGCCGCTATAGCAATATAAGGGCCCTAAAGCAAACATTTGTTTGGTCTCTTAACCCCACCACCTTTTCTTTACCTTTCCCTTAATAGTTGAGAGAAGTGATGCAGCTTGAGCAATTAAATATGTTGCCATTTTCACAATACACATAGAATTCTAGCATTTACAGATGTGAATCTGATACATACCTCAGCATGGGTGCCTATAATCTGATTGTTCTCTGTTTCACTGGCTGAGAATCAGACAGGTTTTAATTAGTTAGAACAAATTTTTTATTGCCTGGCACAAAGCACCAGGGCCTCATACATCAAATGTCAGTGAAAAGAACCAGGATCAGTATTGGCTCAAGTCTACTAATCATATTCAAACCTGCCATAGGAAACGTGAGCTAGAATCTGAAAGTTTAAACTCCATTGATTTCTATAGGAAATAACAATCCTAAACACTGCTACAGTGGTACGTGAGGCCTATATGTGTGAAACCAGAAAAGCAATTGTACCGTAGATAAAGTGCTAACTGTTTTTTTATTATGGCCAAAAGTAGAGTGGGCCAGTACTGCAAATCAAATAGTACCAGTAACAACTCTCTTTTAGCAGCTCTAATACAACATTTACAAGTAAAAAATAAATTACAGTCATGTGTGCCTTGTTTTAATATATATATTTTATTTTTATTTTCTAGGTAAAGTACTAGGACATGGTGCTTTTGGTAAAGTGGTTGAAGCATCAGCTTTTGGCATCAGTAAAAGTAGCAGCTGTGAGACAGTGGCAGTCAAGATGCTAAAAGGTGAATGTTGTATGGGTCTCACTGATGGTTAAGCTTCGCTTCAAATCCATAACCCAATGATTCCAATGACTACTAGAAACACCATGTAGCAGTTTGCTAATGCCATAATTCAAGAGATCATTGGGGTGTCCCTAATGTGCATAGTGTTTAAAGAGCACACAGGTCCTGAAGAGAAAGCAGGCCCACACTGTGCCCTCAATTTACACATTAGGGGTTCAATTTGAGAAGTGCTCCCCACCATGTCACTTGCAGTTGCAGCTCAAAGGAGATCCATGCATGCTGGCACAACACCTACACTCTAAAGGACACAGGTGCAGTGCCAACATCACGCTGTGTGGGCATGTAATATGTACGTACAGTGGATGAGCAGGCCAGGCTTTTACTCCCCAATCCCAAAAAATTATTACAAAATAATAAAAGGTTTTAGAAAACCAAGTTCTTTTAAATCATTTAATAGTATACAGTCTAGGCATAAAAAAGCTGAGCATAAATGGTTTGTTTATGTAAAAGTCACAGATTCCTCCATTCAAACAAGTGAAGTTGTGTATACTGACAGTGGCTGCTGCTGTCAGAGTTAACTGACCAGTTGCTGCAGCCAATTGGCTACAGCCATCGATTGACAAAAGTTATCCAGCGTGTCCATTCAACCGAAGTCTAATGATCAACTTCTGTTGACATGGTAGGACTACACACAGATTGAAATTCAGCCCCGTTGAACTGAATAAATTAAGCTCCAAGGCAGTGGTTTCCAAACTGCCGCCCTGTGTTTGCTTTTATCTGGCCCTTCGGGCTTATTCCCCCCACCGTCAGAAACAGTGGGGCATAGTTCTTGACACTGGCAATAGGGCACTATTGTTCACACTGGCATCAGTAATGGGGCACTATTCCTTCCACTGATACCGATGATGGGGCACTAATTCTTCCACTGACACTAATGATGGGGCAGTATTTCTCCACATAATACCAATGATGAAGCATTGGTTACTCCCAATGACTCCAGGACATTTTCTTCTCCCACTGCCCACAGTTCGGCCCCCCTAAATTTTGAAGGACAGTAAACTGTCCCTTTGTTTATAAAGTATGGAGATCACTGGTCTAAGGGATTAGGGTCACAGGTATTTATTGGATGCAAATCAATGGCCAGTGCTAATAACACATATCCTCTCACAAGAGTGGATAGGGGGCCGCTAAACTATAATCTTGCACACAGGCCCACTGCATTTGTAAAACAGTTCAAAGGGGTGCATGTGGAACACTAGCACTATTCACTGAACAATGTTCTGTCCACGTTGGCTATCTGAGTATAAAGCAGGACAGTAGAGTAACAAAGCATTATGGTAGAAATATGAATGAGAGAAGTCCAAGAGAGGTAAGATCCATGTTTTATAGCAGGGCGGGCATGCCCCAAACCTGGCATTAGGGAGGACTATGAGACTGTTGGTATATACTCGAGTATAAGTCGAATTTTTCAGCACATTTTTTTGTGCTGAAAGTGCCCCCCTCGACTTATACTCGAGTCAAGCACTTTTCTGCAGCAAAAAATTTCATTTTCCGAACCGACTTTGGGGCCCTGTATCTCAGGGCCACTTGGGGCTAGGAACCCCAAATTTGGTGTGCAAACCCAGTGGAACTGGTACCATAACATATCCTGGGGTTCCTAGCACCAAGTGGCCCTGAGATACGGGGCCCCAAACCGGTTTGGAAAATGTCATTCTCTGCTGCAGAAAAGTGCTTGACATTTTCTGAACTGATGTTTGGGGTCCTGTATCTCGGGGCCACTTGGTACTAGAATCCCCAGCTTTGGAAATGTTATGGTGCTAGTTCCACTGGGTTCGCACACTAAATTTGGGGTTCTTAGCACTAAGTGGCCCTGAGATACGGGGCCCCAAATTCGGTCAACTGTGTCCATCTGCAGCAATGTAATTTCGGGACCCTTTGGGTTCAGAGACCCCAAATTTTGACTGCAGCTAGGGGGCATCTAGGAACCCTTAACTACCGAGTTTTAAGTTCAGGGGACCTATGGCTGCAAATGGGCACAGTGATGCTGCAAATGGGCATTGTTGACCCTCTTTTCCACTTACAGTAGCTGTGCATTTCTCACCCTCGTCTTATACTCGGGTCAATAAGTTTTTCCCATTTTTTTGTGGTAAATTAGGGCCTCGACTTATACTCAGAACGACTTATACTCGAGTATATACGGTACATGAATTTGTGGCAAGCACCGTGTGCAGAGGCGCACTGAGGCTGGAGTGTCCATATAGACACTCCATCCTCCGTGTAGCTGAGCTCCCTCCCCACCTTCAACTGTCATACAGAAAGTGCAGTGGATGGGAAATTTTGTAGCTGGGTGGGTAGTAGTGGATTTTCAGAGACAGTAGTTCCCCATCAAGTCTTCTCCCTTTGTGATTAGACAGCCCAACTTTTGGCTATAGAACCTGCCCACTGAACATCCTTCAGCATTGACTTTTGCCTTTCATTTTTGCCATAATTATTTGTTATTCATTATTTGTTCATTCTGGTCTAATACAAAACATTCATTTTCTTTTTTCTTTTCTTTTTTTTTTTTTTTTTTTTCAGAGGGAGCTACTGCTAGTGAGCACAAAGCTTTGATGTCAGAATTGAAGATTCTCATCCACATTGGAAACCACCTAAATGTTGTGAATTTACTTGGAGCCTGCACGAAATCCAATGGTGAGTGATTGTAAAGAACACACATTTCCCTATCACCAAAGTGACTGTTTATGATTCATCAAATTATTTAGGTTTTACCACTCCTAAAGACATGCTTATATTGCCGATTATACAATAATAAATTATATCCAAACATCTGTTCAAAAAATAGCCAAATGCTGAAGAGACTGGTTTTTTAACATTTTATAGAAAGGAAAAATGCTCCCCTTGTTATATTTACTTTACTTCTAAAGTATTTTTTTAGATAAATGTCTAAATCTTTACATAAATATTCACTTGTGAAAAAAAGACCTGGCATTGAGCCTGTTGCTTTTAGCATTGCTGTGACACTACAGACCTCGTTTAATTTAAAGCTGAACTCCAGCTTTTCTTTCGGCCTTTCACAGTTGTACAGGCTACCCTCCTATAATTGCTTAGGCTACTTTCACATTGAGGCGTGCGGGCGCTGGCGGTACAGCGGCACTAAATATAGCGCCGCTTTACTGTCGTTTTAGCAGCGCGGTTTTTACCCCCCGCTAGCGGCCGAAAAAGGGTTAAAACCGCCCGCAAAGCACCGCTGCATCGGCGCTTTGCAGGCGGGTTTGGAACGCTCCCCCATTGTTTTCAATGGGAAGGGGCGCTTTAGGAGCGGTAAATACACCGCTCCTACAGCGCTCCAAAGATGCGGCTTGCAGGACTTTTTAGACCGCTCTGAAAGCGCACCGCTCCAGTGTGAAAGCCCTCTGGGCTTTCACATTAGATTGCATTGAGCGGCTCTTTCAGGGCGCTTTGCAGGCGCTATTTGTAGCACTTTAGCGCCTGCAAAGCGCCTCAGTGTGAAAGGAGCCTAACCCTGAATTCACTTTGCACTGTGAGCTTCTCACGGTATGCATTAGAAGCTGCAGAAAGTAAGATGGAGCCTGCCCCATTCCCTGGCTGGAGGACTTCCAGCATCATCTAGAGCAGTGGTTCTCAACCTCAGTCCTCAAGTACCCCCAGCAGGCCATGTTTGCAGGCTTCCTTTATCTTGCACAGGTGCTTTAAATCAGAATCAATGGATTGGTATTTTGGACAGCTATTTTATCCAAGAGAAATTCCCAAAACATGTCCTGTTGGGAGTACTTGAGGACTGAGGTTGAGAACCACTGATCTAGAGCTTTCCTCCTCAGCCTGAATGAAATAAAGCAGCTCAGCAACACATGTGGGCATTAGCTAATACAGTTTACATGTAAATGCAACCTGCCTAGGAACACCCATTCCTCCAGACTGGAACACACCTATAAAGGCTTTTTGATATTTACATAACTTTTCCCAAGAGCTAGCCCACTGCTTGCATCAGGGGTGATGCAATGAGGCCTTTTAAGAAAAGTACCGAGCCAGGGTACTGTGTTGTTTTTTTAAGATGTTATGTACAGCATCCTGCCAGCCTAACCCACCAGCAATGACCTGCCTGCATTGCATAGAAAAGCACAGAAATATAGTGATGATGTCAGTGGGTGTAAAATAAGGTATGTAATGAAAGCAGAAAGGTTCAACTTCAGCTTTAACTACTTCAGCCCCGGAAGAATTTACCCCCTTCCTGACCGGGCCATTTTTTGCAATTTGGCACTGCGTCGCTTTAACTCACTATTGCAAAGTCATGCAACACTGTACCCAAACAAAATTTACATCCTTTTTTTCCCACAAATAGAGCTATCTTTTGGTGGTAGTTGATCACCTCTGCGTTTTTTATTTTTTGCGATATAAACAAAAGAAGAGCGACAATTTTGAAAAAAACACAATATCTTTTACTTTTTGCTATAATAAATACCCCAAATTTAAAAAAACACAAAACAAATGTTTTCCTCAGTTTAGGCACGTTATGTATTCTTCTACATATTTTTGGTAAAAAAAAAAAATTGCAATAAGCGTATATTGATTGGTTTGCGCAAAAGTTATAGCGTCTACAAAATAGTGGATAGATTTTTGGCATTTTTATTATTATTTATTTTTTTTTACTAGTAATGGCGGTGATCAGTGATTTTTATCGGGACTGCGATATTGTGGTGGACAAATCGGACACTTTTGACACATTTTTGGGACCAGTGACATTTATACAGCAATCGGTGCTATAAAAATGCACTGATTATTGTAGAAATGCGGGCGCACGTGCCTCCTACAGTGTCTTAAAGAGCCGACGTATAGCTACAACGGTTTGCCCAGGGGAGCCAACTTGGCGCAGTATAACTGCGGCGGCTAGTCGGGAACCGGTAAAAGTGTGTCTCGGGCTAAAACCTTTTTTTTTTCTAGATTTGAATAGAATATTGTTGTTGTTAAGGAGGTCCCCTTACTTCCTGCCTGATAAAATGTTGTCAGCAGGACAGGAAGTGAGGAAAAACCTTGCTAACAGAGTCACGGGTATCAGTAAAAACCTGATTGGGGTTCTAAACATTTTATCCACTCTATCCAAAACTAGAAAAATGTTTTGACCTAAAATGCACCTTAATAATATGAATAATAATATAAATAATACAAGTAATACCTTTGCTGATCCTGTGTGTGCATTGCTGATTTCTTGGCACATTAATGAGGAAGTGTTACATTAGGAACATTTACCAACAAATCTAAATAATTTATAGATGACAGGTGTATGTAAACGCTTTAACTGTTATGAGCTTTTAGCCAGAACCAGATATCTGTTATTTTCACATACCTAATGGAATTCCTTGGATTTTTTTCCTTAAAAAAAAAAAAAAGGTATTTTTATATCTTTGGTACCAGCATTCATTTTAATGAGCTATCAGTATAAGTAAAGTGTGTTCTGCAAGTCATTCACCTCAGATAACCCTTTTTAGCTGTTTCAGGGATGAATTTGTTAACCAATTAGAATTCCATATTTAAAGGGCTATTTGAGCATTTTACAAGGTTTGTCAAGTCTTGTTCCATCATTATGGCTATATTATATATTGTCTGAGTTACACTTGACCCTACTACTGTACACAGGGCGACATGACTACCTGCTGATTCCACCATTTAAAATGCAGAAGTCCCTCTAATATTTTTGTGAGCTCTGAGCTGACGCACACTTTTGTATAATATATTACCATATATACAGTAATTGCCACTCCTCCCTGTCAGTTATACAGTAGGGAAATTGCACACTCCAAAATGGCTGCCAAAGCCAAGGATATAGTTTAAAAATTACATTCTTTCTCTTTCTTTATGAACCCCTACATTGGAGGAAACATATTCTTCTAGTAGGAATATACACACTGCATGGTCAGCTACCTAACAGCAGAAAGCTGTTTTACTTTGAAGACAAGAGGTATCTATTGTACGCAAATATGTTGCGTTCAGATGCACAATGTGTCAAATTTTTATGCATTTAAAGAAAGCTGTACAATATGGTATGGGCCCATAAACACAGCAGTGCACAGCTCCATATTCTAGAACTGCTACTACATAAAAAACAGAAAAACCTGCATCCATAGTCCTGTGTATGGACTGTATTGAATGCTGGGAACATGTTGTCCATGTTAGCATTTACATGTGTCCAGGGACCCTATTGTCTGTCGCCGCTGCTCAGGACTGACGTGTCAGTATCAATAATGTGTAGCCAGTGGTGCCTGTGCCTGTAGGAAAGGGTTAACTCAGCTGCCTTATCTCTCCTACCCTGTTTCCCCGAAAATAAGACCTAGCGTGATTGTCGGTGAGGGCTGCAATATAAGCCCTACCCCCCAAATAAGCCCTAGTTAAAGTCCTTATAGGTCTTATTTTCAGGGTAGGGGTTATTTTTGGGGAAACAGGGTAGGGCTTATTTGGGGGGTAGGGCTTATATTGGAGCCATTACCGACACTTACACTAGGTTTTATTTTCGGGGAAACAGGGTAGAAAGTGATGTCCAATGCTTGCTCTTTTGGTAGAGTTTCCCAAATTAAAATAAAAAAAAGTTGTATTGACTTAGAATTGGTATTGAAGTGGTTCTAATGCAGATCGTTTTTTACCTTGATGCATTCCCTGCATTAAGGTAAAAAATGTTCCAGTGGACGTATCACTTCCTCATACCCCCCGACTCTTACCTGAGTCCTATCAGCGCTGTGCCCATCAGTAGTGACATTGGTTTCTCTCTCTCCCCTCCATCGGCTCCTGCTGCTATCAATCAAATCCGGTGATCAGTGTGCATTGGGTGGAGCTGAGGTGCGCTGTGTGTCTTTAAATGGACACAGTCCAACTTGAGAGTAAGCCCGCAGGTGTGCCCCCATAAGGAAGGGGCTTCCTATGGTGGCCCACTGAGAAGAGAAAGAGCCTGGAGCAATTCAGGGCCGCTCTGTGCAAAACAATTACAGTGGGGGGGGAAAGTATTGGATCCCCTGCTGATTTTGGTTGTTTACCCACTGACAAAGAAATTAAAAGTCTATAATTTTAATAGTATTGGAAAGATATTTTTCCAATAGTCTATTAGGGATGGAGCAGCTACTTTTCCCATTATATAACTGCTACTCTTTGTTTATAATTTTAATGATAGGTTTATTTTACAGTGAGAGACAGAATAACAACATAAATATCTAGAAAAAGGCATTTAAAAAAAGTTATAAATTGATTTGCATTTTAATGAGTGAAATAAGTATTTTACCCCTTTGCAAAACATGACTTAGTACTTGGTGGCAAAACCCTTGTTGGCAATCACAGAGGTCAGATGTTTCTTGTAGTTGGCCATCGGGTTTGCACACATCTCAGTAGGAATTTTGTCCCACTCCTCTTTGCAGATCCTCTCCAAGTCAATAAGGTTTCGGGGGGGGGGGGGGGGGGGGTTGACATTTGGTAACTCGAACCTTCAGCTCTCTCCACATATTTTCTATAGGATTAAGGTCTGGAGACTGGCTAGGCCACTCCAGGACCTTAATGTGCTTCTTCTTGAGCTACTCCTTTGTTGCCATGGCCATGTGTTTTGGGTCATTGTCATGTTGGAAAACCCATCCACGACCCATTTTCAATGCCCTGGCTGAGGGAAGGAGGTTCTCATCCAAGATTTGAAGGTACAATGCCCCGTCCATCATCCCTTTGATGCGGCGAAGTTGTCCTGTCCCCTTAGCAGAAAAACATACCTAAAGCATAATGTTTCCATGTTTGACAGTGGGGATGGTGTTCTTGGGGTCATAGGCAGCATTCCTCCTCTTCCAAACACGGCGAGTTGAGTTGATGCCAAAAAGCTTGATTTTGGTCTCATCTGACCACAACACTTACACCCAGTTCTTCTCTGAATCATTCAGATGTTCATTAGCAAACTTCAGACGGTCCTGTACATGTGCTTTCTTGAGCAGGGGAACTTGTGGGCACTGCAGGATTTCAGTCCTTCACAGCGAAGTGTGTTACCAGTTGTTTTCTTGGTGACTATGGTCCCAGCTGCCTTTAGATCATTGACAAGATTCTTCCGTGTAGTTCTGGGCTGATTCCTCACCGTTCTCATGATTATTAAAACTCCACGAAGTGAGAGATTGCATGGAGCCCCAGACTAAGGGAGATTGACAATTTTTTTGCGTTTCTTCCATTTGCGAATAATGGCACCAATTGTTGTCACCCTTTCACCAAGCTGCTTGGCGATGGTCTTGTAGCCTATTCCAGCCTTGTGTAGGTCTACAATCTTGTCCCTGACATCCTTGGACAGCTCTTTGGTCTTGACCATGGTGGAGAGATTGGAATCTGATTGATTGAATGATTCTGTGGACACAGATAACAAGCTGAGATTAGGAGTACTCCCTTTAAGAGAGTGCTCCTAGTCTCAGCTCGTTACCTATATAGAAGACACCTAGAAGCCAGAAATCTTTCTGATTGACAGGGGATCAAATACATATTTCACTCATTAAAATGCAAATCAATTTATAACTTTTTTGAAATGTGTTTTTCTAGATTTTTTGTTGTTATTGTGTCTCTCACTGTTAAAATAAACCTACCATTAAAATTATAGACTGATCATTTCTTTGTCAGTGGGCAAACGTACAAAATCAGCAGGGGATCAAATACTTTTTTCCCTCACTATACATTTTTTTTTAAGTTTAGCTATTGGCTGGTGTTGTTCAAAGAGGATGCCTGAATACCTGAGTGATAGCAGGTTAAGTGGGTCTACACAGTTTGGCAGCTGGACTGGTGTTGCCTCATAACTTGCTACACTGGTGTGGGTAATCGGGATCCTGAATACAAAAAAAAGGGTAAACTTAGTCAGGTTGGAAGTTGGTGGTGGTTAAGGGAATAGGTCAGCATTGAAGATAGGACCCCATACCTCATGGGCCTCATAGGACCCCATACCTCACCTGAAGAACACAAGTCAGGTGACCTGAGCCCCCATACCTCATGGGCCCTAGGTGCCCAGTTGGAGTTTCAGAGCCTTAACCTGTAACCATAAGAGGAATACAAGGCCTTGCACGATAAGTTACAAATCAAGATGTCAGTGCTGTAGTGGACCAGAGTGATGGCGTACTGGGGTTTGCCTACACAGAGAAGCAAACAGGATGGGTCTGCGTGGGCTTTGGGGTGGTTACAGTATAGAGAAGGGGGCCCCTGGAAAGCCCTGTCTACACAACTGATGTTTAAATGTTAGTCTTGAATAATTCATTTATGCGACTATTGCGCATGTGCAGAATGAACTCTGCCTTCAATCAGGAGGCACAATGTGTAATCATTGGGCACATTATACCATAGCTCCAATTTGTTCCTGATTTTGAGGGACTGTCCCCAGTTTGGAACAAAGTCCCTCTGTCCCCCTTTCTACATTGCTGCATTTGTAAATGTCAAAAGCCAGTATAAAGGAATGGTGGTGGTAAAAAAAAAAAAAAGCACTTGTGGATATATCTAATCTTTTTTTTTATATAATTCTCTATTAATTCTCTATTAAGGGGTATGGCAGGGATGTGTGTCCTATGCTTACATAAGTTTGCTAATAAGTGTCCCTTGTTAAACAAATGTGTTATCCCGCGCTACCTAAAAATGACGTACAACTGGGCTAATAATGGGTGGCCACATCCAACCTAATTATGTTCCCACAAAGTGAAGTAAATAAAAGGTGCAAATGCGCCTATACCCTCTGTGCTGTATGTATTAAACCATTAACATAGAAGCTTTATACCATGACTTGCATATCAAAGTGCTTTTGCATGTATAACTTCCTCCAAACAAAATTTTCAGTGCAAAATGAATAAAAATTAAATCCTTCAAAAAAGTCCTTAACCTTTCAAAACCATATAGTGCAGCTCATTTAGTGGTTCTCAACAAACTGATCCAGATGACAGGTGCTAGTGCTTGCATTTATTAAGTGACTCCACAGCAAAAGGATCCAAATAAAAAGTGCTGGTTATTCAGTGATTTCCAACCACCTTCCAAACTATGCACTCACCTTGACTTATGACCTCTTGCTAGGTCAAATCACGCAGTCCCCTATGCTGGGGTAAGGAATCTTAAGGGCCGTACACACGATCGGACTTTTTGACAACAAACATGCAAATTAGCTGTTTTGGAGCAAAATCCGACCGTGTGTACGCTCCATCGGACAAACTTTTTCAGTTTCCATCGGACTTTTGTTGGCTGTGCGAACGGACAAACTTTCCGGCAACAAAAGTCCGATGGAACAAAGTCCGATCGTGTGTACACAAAGCCATTGGATTTTTGTACAAACTACAGTACTCAGCCGCGAGAATGTTTCCAGCGCGATCGGATCGCGCTGGTTCTCGGTGGCAGGGTACTGTACATCTCGCACTAGCTGCAATAGGAAAAACACATTTTCCTACTGCGGCGGGCGCGAGAGGGAATTCCCCTCTGGGGAATACCAAGCCCTTCGGTCTAGTATGGATTTTAAAGGGAACCCCTATGCCGAAAAAACGGCGTGGGGGTCCCCCCAAAATCCATACCAGACCCTTATCCGAGCACGCAGCCTGGCCGGTCAGGAAAGGGAGTGGGGACGAGTGAGCGCCCCCCCCCCTCCTGAGCCGTACCAGGCCGCATGCCCTCAACATGGGGGGTGGGTGCTTTTGGGGAGGGGGGCGGCCTGCGGGCCCCCCACCCCAAAGCACCTTGTCCCTATGTTGATGAGGACAAGGGCCTCTTCCCGACAACCCTGGACGTTGGTTGTCGGGGTCTGCGGGCGGGGCGCTTATCGGAATCCAGGAGCCCTCTTTAATAAGGGGGCCCCCAGATCCCGGCCCCCCACCCTATGTGAATGAGTATGGGGTACATCGTACCCCTACCCATTCACCTAGGGAAAAAAGTGTCAATAAAAAACACAGTACATAGGTTTTTAAAGTAATTTATTAGGCAGCTCCGGGGTCTTCTTCCGACTTCGGGGGTCCTCTTCCGACTTCGGGGGTCCTCTTCCGACTTTGGGGGGACCCCTGAAGTCGGAAGAAGTCCTCGGAGCTGCCTAATAAATTACTTTAAAAACCTGTGTACTGTGTTTTTTATTGACACTTTTTTCCCTAGGTGAATGGGTAGGGGTACGATGTACCCCATACTTATTCACATAGGGTGGGGGGGCCAAGATCTGGGGGCCCCCTTTATTAAAGGGGGCTCCCAGATTCTGATAAGCGCCCCGCCCGCAGACCCCGACAACCAAGGGCCAGGGTTGTCGGGAAGAGGCCCTTGTCCTCATCAACATGGGGACGAGGTGCTTTTGGGTGGGGGGCCCGCAGGGCGCCCCCTTCCCCCAAAGCACCCACCCTCCATGTTGAGGGCATGCGGCCTGGTATGGCTCAGGAGGAGGGGGCGCTCGCTCGTCCCCACCCCCTTTCCTGGCCGGCCGGGCTGCGTGCTCGGATAAGGGTCTGGTATGGACTTGGGGGGGACCCCCACGCCGTTTTTTCGGCGTAGGGGGTTCCTCTTAATATCCATATTAGACCTAAGGGCCTGGTATGCCCCTGGAGGGGAACCCATGCCGGTTTTTTATTTAAAATTTGGCGTGGAGTTCCCCCTCAAGATTCATACCAAACACAGTGCCTGGCATTGGCGGGGATCCAAATCGGATCCCCGCACCAGTGTTAACTCGGCTCGCAAGCTGTCAATCTCGCCAATAAAAGTGGCGAGGTTGACATAATATCAGACAACAATACACAAGTTGACCAAAGGGTGGTGGTAAAGAGCTGAAAAACCATCTGATATAGTGAAAGTTGGCTGGAAAAGTCCTGTCGTCTGTAATCAAGACAAACTTTTGGGCAACGCCCTTTGTACAAAAATCCAAGGGAAAGTTTGTACAAAGTCCTATCGTGTGTATGGGGCTTTAGACTCCTCTGTCCTCTTCCATCTCTTTTTCTCTCTCCTGGCGTTCCAACCCTCAGTTGGCAATAATGTTTATGGCCCTTTAAATTTGTGCTTTCTTTTTATTACAGTGGCTCATGCAAGAAAAGGTATCCTCATAGTGCAGTATTTCATTATAAAAATAATTTTAAAAATGTAGTAACCTACATTGCAGTAAAATATTTTAAACTTCTTAAACTGACAGCACGGCTCAAAGGCTCCTGCGTCACTTCTGGTTTCAGCAGCGTCACCTGGTTCCACTCACTCCACACATATCATCATGGTCACATGACTTCCTCAAGAGTATAGGGACAACTGCCCCTCGTTCCCATTTCAAAAAGTTGGGAGGTATGCCTAAACCGTGGGTTGCATCTCAGTAAATTTGGGGTATGTCCATATGAGTTCAGATACAGTACAGGCAACTTTTTACCTAAAAGATGTGTGCATGATCTCTATTAAAAGCTCATCCAGACCCTACATCTTAAAGTGGTTGTAAACCCTATACAACCACTTCTATTTACAGGTAAGCTTATATTAAGGCTTACTTGTAGGTACTGGAAATATCTCCTAAATCTGTACGGTTTAGGAGATACTTACCATATACGCTTGCGATGACGTCATCGGCGCATGCGCACTGAAGAAAGGGCACGATCGTGCCATTTCTAAAGGGCTTGTGCCATGAATGGTGGTTCCCACGCACTCCCTGTGCCCCCGCACAAGAGTGACGTCGTGCGACTCCAGCCAGTCCGCGGCCCCAAAAGGAAGAGGGGTGAAGATGGATGTTTCCACACTTAGCAGGGACAGCGGTGACATTGCGGGCTTCCTCTGCAGGTGAGTGCAACATAATAAGCTAGTATGCGATGCATTCAAGCACATTATGCTTTTACTTTGCAAGGGAAAAAGAGGAAGTAAAACCCATCAGGGTTTACTTTCTCTTTAATGCTGAATATGTATTTGCATCAGGAATCTTGTCAATTAAGTCTTGGGGAGATATATGAAAGAGTCTATGTTGGCAGGCCTTGGGCTTTTGTCAATGGCATCATTTTCACAAGAGTTTGAGAAGACAGGTGCTATTGACACCCTTCTGACCTGCTTCACGCAGATTTTGCATTTTTTTAGACTGGTATGAGTGGTGTGGTTCATTTGTTCGGTATGTACAAAACACTATAATATAGGTTTTTGCATAGTTTTAAATGCTAGATACTGAGATTTACCTTCCTAGTAACGCATCAAAACTCAAACAAATGAAGTTCAAGGTCATATTATTAGTTTTCCAGATTTTGACTTAAATTCTCCACTATGCATGTCACTAGACTTATTTCCACATTCCTTTATCCCGCTATACAAAATTTCAAATAGCTGCTTGACCTTAGCTCAGAATGTGGCACCCATTGATTTAAAATGACAGACTGACATATCTGTATGCCAGCTCCAATTTGCAGTCAGATTTATTGCGTGTTCACAGAAGCAACATTCTGGGAATTCTTCAGATAACACAGATAAAATACATCATGGTCTGGCAAATTGGTTTGAATTGCAAGGCTGCAAAGTGAAATATTATTTATTCCTCTCACTGTTAATGTTTCATTGTGTTAAATTACACAGGTGTTGCGTTGTTTATTGTATCTTAAATCTACCCCATAACTGTTCACTATTACATGAGTTGAGACGTTTTAATGATTTAATAGACACATGCAGAGATACAGATTATCTCATTAACCGCTTCAGCCCCGGAAGATTTTACCTCCTTCCTGACCAGAGCACTTTTTGCGATTCGACACTGCGTCTCTTTAACTGACTATTGCGCGGTCGTGCAACGTTATACCCAAACAAACTTGACGTCCTTTTTTTCCCACAAATAGAACTTTCTTTTGGTGGTATTTGATCATCTCTGCAGTTTTTATTTTTTGCGCTATAAACAAAAAAAGACCGACAATTTTGAAAAAAAAACTATAGTTTGTACTTTTTGCTATAATAAATATCCCCATTTTTTAAAAAATAAGCTAATTTTTTCTCAGTTTAGGCCGATATGTATTCTTCTATATCTTTTTGGTAATAAAAATCGCAATAAGCATATATTGATTGGTTTGCGCAAAAGTTATAGCGTCTACAAAATAGGGGATAGATTTATAGCATTTTTATTTTATTTATTTACTAGTAATGGCGGTGAGCTACGATTATTATCGTGACTGCGACAATATGGCGGACACATCGGACACTTTTGACACATTTTTGGGACCATTGGCATTAATACAGCGATCAGTGCTATAAAAATGCATTGATAACTTTAAAAATGTCACTGGCAGTGAAGGGGTTAACACCAAGGGGCGATCAAAAGGTTAATTGTGCTCCTTAGTGTGTGTTCTAACTGAATCAGATGATTGCCAATAAGTGCCCAGCAGTGTCCTCATAATAAAAAACTGCCAGTGCCCACCACAGTGCCAATCAGTGCCCACCACAGTGCTAATCAGAGCCCACCACAGTGCAAATCAGTGCCCATTACAGTGCCAATCAGTGCCCAGCAGTAACACCTGTCAGTAACACATCAGTACCTCATCATCAGTGCTGCCCATCAGTGCCACCTGTCAGTGCCACCTGTCAGTGCCAATCAGTAACACCTATCAGTGCCAATCTTTGCCGCCTGTCAGTGCCTATCACCTTCGCCTGTCAGTGCCCATCAGTGCCACCTGTCGGTGCCCATCAGTGCTGCCTATCAGTGCCCCCTTATGGTGCCCATCAGTGCTGCATATCAGTGCCGCCCATCAGTGCCCATCGATTCTACATATCAGTGCCCATCGGTGCCACCTTATCAGTGCCGCCTCATCAGTGCCCATCAATACCGCCTCATTAGTGCCCATCAGTGAAGGGGGAAAACAAAATTTATGACAGAAACTGAGAAAAACTTTTTTTTTTCAAAAATTTTGGTATTTTTTAGTTTTTCTTTTAAGTGCAAGCTGCTGGCTTTGACTCAGTATCAGCCTCTTGAAGTCTCTGTAGAGCACAAAAGGGGCAGATAGAAGCAGCATAAATACCCAATCAGTTGTGCTGCATTGCAAGAATCATGCCCATAGGAGGGGGGGGGGTATATTATCATTAGTGTGCCGTTTCCCCCTTCACTATCCTATCACAGGCTGGGGGGGGTGGGGATGAGATCTATAAAACTACCCGAACAGCAGCAGAAACTGATTAGGTCTCCTGCCCTGCCAGACAGGTCACATAATCTTTTGGCAGGTATTTTATTTTTGTACATGCTTTTAATTTGTGTATTTAGCTATTAGCTTGGCATTCAGCTCTAAAGCCCAATCTCTGATGGGTCTAGAAACAGTGACAAAAACATTTATTTAGAAGCAGTGGCGGCTGGAGCTCCATTTTTTAGGGAGGGGGGGCAGCAGACAAATATAACCCCTCCTTTAGGCCAATCTGGTCAAGCACGAAGACAATAGTGAATATTGATTTACTAATGTCACACAAGTGGGTGTGCCTGAGCCCAACCTTTTTGAAGCCAATTAGAGCCTCAGGCTCTAATCATGTCCTTCTAAAAAAAAAAAAAAAAACCATTGAAATTCATGTGTCTTGCGCCACTGATTAGGGGCCGGGCGCATTGGAGCGGCCACCGCTGTTTAGAAGAGAGCTGAGAGGTAGAAAATGGGGATGGCCTGTAATGTTGCTGAGGGCACTGGGTACTGATTGGACTTTTTTCTGGCTTTTTCCTGTGTATGCTTTAATATAGAGGACAGTGAGATAAAACAAACACAGCGATAAATAGGTATCTTTGCTTGTCTATCTATCTTATCTCCCGATTCACCATACCTGGCACAGCACAGCAATCAGCTATATTACCTGGGCATCAGCAGCCCACAGTACTTGCCACTAGAGGCCTTTCCCTCCCTCTCCACAGTAGCGAAGGCTGTAAGTGCCCCTTTGGGGACACTTTGTACCATACATGGTGGATCTGAAGGACAAGAGAAGGACTTGGCTTGATGGCCTCACTAGCTCAGACTCAGCCCATGGCTCCAATGGATGGTAGTTTAACTCCATAGGGCCCCAGTACCCTCTGTTCAGACAATTAGCCCTAGTCGGATCCCCTGCCTGATGTAAGAAATGTCTTGAATGGCTACCCTGTGAAGGTGAATGACTGTTTGGCCCTCCTTGTATAAGCATATCAAGCAGATCACAGGGGGTCCTGACCTGTTTGTTATGTGGTCCTGTTGGTGTTGTTTGCTGTGTTGCCCAGCCCTCAGTTGGACTACTTTTAGACATCTCATGGAAAATACTAAAGACTCTGTTTGCAGTTGTACTCTGCACGTGCAGTTGCTCCAGAGCTTAGTAACTGAGGTAATGCTTTATTTTGCAAAGAATACCCAATCACTTGCAAAGAAAATAACAAAACAGTATTTTTGCTTGCACATGATTGGATAACAGAAGTCAAGCAAAGTTTCTGCTCCTTTACTAAGCTCTAGAGCAAGGGTCTTCAAACTATGGCCCTCCAGTTATTTAAGAACTACAATTCCCATCATGCCTAGCCATGTCTGTGAATGTCAGAGTTTTACAATGCCTCATGGGATGTGTAGTTCCGCAACAGCTGGAGGGCCGTAGTTTGAGGATCCCTGCTCTAGAGCAACTGCTCTTGCAGAGTGCACAGTCTATTTACCTTTAGTAAATCACCCTGTCTGTGTCCCATAATGTACGATTAAGAAAATATGATTTTTAATCTTACCAGTGAAATCTGTTTCATAGAACACAGTCCCACCCCTCTGTTCTTTTGTCTCCTTATGGCTTGGTACAAAACTCAGACTAGCTGGGAGTGGGAGGAGTTATATAGGGGATGTGCTTTTTTTTTTTTTTTTTTTTTTTTTGCTAGTATCCAATTATCTGAATGTAGCTCCATATAACCCATGATAAAAAAACTAAAGATCCCCTGTCCTGTAATGAACACCGAGCAGAGTTTATTGGTAAGTCAGAAAATCGTATTTTTAGCAGGCTTTGGAAAAAAACATAGAATCACATATATTTTAACAGTTAAACTTGAATATTCTATTTTACAGTATCGGATCTGTCAAACCTTTAGAAGGCAGTGACATTAAACTTCAAAGCAACCATTTAAATATAATAAAATCCACAACAAGAATTTGATGCTTATACATACCTGTCCGCTCTCACTATTGATGTTTATTTCTGATAGGTGGGTCCAGTAAACAATACTGAGACAATAGAGGAGCGCCAGCTGTCAAGTGTTCTGCTCTTACACAACTCTAATCTGTTCCCCAAGCACAGTCATAGCAGAGTCAAGCAAGAGGCTAGCTGCTTTCTACCGAGACTCTATAATATAAAAGATAGAATCCAGTAGAATGAAATTAATATAAATTTAAAGAGTAACTCCACTTTTGTAGAGAAAAAAACATTCCTCTTTGGGTGATCTATGAACACTGTAATGATTTTAACAAACTTTGTTGCAGATTTCTACCTTTTGTTATTCTGAAGAAATAGCTGTTTGTTTGTCTGTGTCTATGTGCAAAGTGCAATCAGCTTCTGCACTTGCAGGGTTCTAATGAGGAAAGTGGCAAGGTCTGAATCTCTTTAGGATGTGATTTCCCTCTGGCAGTATCTCACCAAAATTACATTTTTGTTGCAGGGGATGCCAAAAATTGAACTTGTATATTAGTGCAAACTTCTGGGAAAATCAGTAAGGCAATCACACAAGCAGGAAATGACATATCTTGGGGGGTGTACTGTACACTGTCTGTGTACAGAAAGCCTCCAAGTTGCCATAATGCATTGCATTTTACAGAAAATTACAGTGCTGCAGGTTTGAAAAAGAAAGGCAATTTTTTAATAACATCCAGTTACAATATTTTCTTCCCTATGAAAGTAGAGTTAAGCCCCATACATACGGGCCGAATGTCAGGAGACATCGGCCAGTTAAAAAAAACTGGCCAAGATTCGGCCCGTATGTATGCCACCCTGTCCGATAGAAGCCGGCAGATTGACGAGCATGCTGGAAAACCAGCAGCCGACCGACTCCCGATCAGCACTCTTCGCCCAATGTCAGAGAGCGCTAATCAGAGTGTGCAGGAGCGTTTTCGTTTAACCCCAAAAAAAAACTCGTAGTGTGTACCAGGCTTTTCCCTTTACCCAGTTCTTGACTGGCTCACGTTTATTTACGGGGGGGGCGGCTCCCCTGCGCGAAACCCCGTACCCGTTTGGGGTTTCCTTTAAGAGCCGGCAGGGGGCCGCTGCACAGCGGGGGACCCGATGCGTGTGGCCGGTGGTCGCGATCACCACTGGCAAGGCGCGATCACGTGCACGAATGCCAGGACGGGGATTTGTGTATGTACACATAAATCCCTGTGCTGTCAGAGGAGAGGAGACATGTTGTTTGTTCCTACTAAGTAGAAACAGCGATATGTCTCCTCTCCTACTCAGTCCTATCCCCATACAGTTAGAAAACACTAAGGGAACACACTTTTAACCCCTTGATTGCCCCCTAGTGTTAACCCCCTTCCCTGGCAGTGACGTTTACACCGTAATCAGTGCATTTTTATAGCACTGATCGCTGTATAAATGTCAATGGTCCCAAAAATGTGTCAAAAGTGTCTGATCTGTCCGTCGCAATGTCGCGATACAGCTAAAAATCGCAGATCACTACCATTACTAGTAAAAAAAAATTAAATAAAAAAATGGCATAATAATGCCATAAATCTTTCCCATAGTTTGGCCTAAACTGATGAAGAAATTTGTTTTTTAAAAACATTTTTGGGGATGTTTATTATAGCAAAAAAATGTTGTTGTTTTTTTTCAAAATTGTCGCTCTTTTTTGGTTTATAGCGCAAAAAATAAAAACCACAGAGGTGATCAAATAGCACCAAAAGAAAGCTCTATTTGTGAGAAAAAAGACGCAAATTTCGTCTGGGTACAGCATTGCATGACCGTGCAATTATTAGTTAAAGCGACGCAGTGCCAAATTGTAAAAAATGCTCTGGTCAGGAAGGGGGTAAAATCTTCTGGGGCTGAAGTGATTAAAGATATCTAAAGAAATACAGATTAAAAGATTTTACATATACAGGCTTTGCTTCTTTCTGCCTTGCTAGACCACTTATCTGGTTTTAAGTAATTAGGTTAGGGTTCAAAGTATAGATTCTGCAGTCCTAAATGTTATGTAACCAGAGGCTATATGATCTACAGTATATGCCAAGGCTAAAAGGGAGGCAACAGTGTTTATTCATACCAAGCAAAAGGAACTTCCTTTTGCTTGGAATAATTCTGTGATTTGGTAATGCTGCCAAGTGCCGGATGAATTTATCTAAAGTGAGAATTGTTAGGATAACATAAGAAGAAGAGAAATATGTAGTATAAGAGAAATATGTAGTCTTATTTGCCAGCCTGTCATGTTGGTACAGTGATAATAATACTTTGAGTCACAGACATGGACCAACATGCAGATCAGGACTGACATCAGAGATTCCATGTACAAAGGAAGAAGCCGGCAACTCGATTGTTCAAAAGTAGTACATTTTATTGTTACTGGTGGCGTGCAGATAATACAAGGGCTTACGTGTTTCAGCGTGTAGCCCTACCCATAGCCATGGCTATGATAACTATGATTAAGGCTACACGCTGAAACGCGTAAGTCCTTGTATTCAATTTTCGGCTTCTCCCTTTGTACGTTGTGTCCTGGTGTAAGGAAGACACCATAAGCCAGCACACCGACTGCTCACAGTCCGGGGAATCATACCTGACATTGCCTTCTTCTCTACATACCAGAGACCTACCATGGTCAGAAGGAAATATGGAATGGCAGCCTATGTATTTCTTTTAAGGTTTTCTTTAAGTAACTAAAAGCCATGGTATTCTGAAATCTACAGCTTACCAGCAGATGAAAAACTAAAGGTTGGCAATCTCAGTCTTACAGATATTAAGAATGGGTTCTGACTCATCATAAAGTTATTGTGATTCAGAGAAGGACATTTCATTTGAGAATATTATTTGAGGGGGGATTTCTCTCATCGCTGTGAGGATGAATTTGGAGTTGTGTACATGGCTAATGTGTTAGTCATCCCTGAATATGAATATGTTGATGCCTCTAAGCTAAAAGTATAACCTGATAAAAGAGGCAGCTGTGTGTGATAATTCATTTGAATATTACCTCGTAGACAAATTTTCTCCTCAGGGAGTTCCTATTCTGTCTGTATAGGATATTGTGTTGCACAACTGATTACGTTAGGGCTAAAGGCAAGCAGAATTTTATAACGTGTCAAAGCACCGGTATTCTGAAGAGTTTTGGGTAAAAAGTTTCTCAGACAATAGGTACTATGTTTTCTTAAAGCAGAACTAAACCCTTTAATGCTCACCCATTCCTCCCTCCTAGTGAATTGATATGCACATGTTTCCTCACTAGTGGTGACATCTTCTCCCTGGCTTTTTATGAGTTTGAGATCTTTGGCCATCTTGATTGCCCAGGCAGGATAATATTACTTACTTCTATCAGCAACAAGGCATACCAAAAATGTACACTGAGCTGCAACTCAGTTTAAATGCTAGGGCATCTTGCAAACAAGTAGGTATGAAGCCTTTTTTGGAGGAGACATGTCCTTCCCACTTGCAAGTTTTTGAATTTAGAGCAAAGTTCAACTTTAATCTATTCTATGAAGATGCAAACTATTGTTAAAGATGCAATGCAAATTTTTAATCTTGGAGGCTCTTTTGCTCCTGAAGTAGATTGCTTGGCTCCTGTAGATGACAGTAATGTCATGAAGTTTGTGAAAATCTCCCAGGAGTTTGCTAAACTGGCAATTGTTTAGCAATTCATGTCTCCAATAGCTAGTATTTTTTAGCCACATTCAACTTGTTTTATAATGTCGAAGACATTTTGCCAATAATCCAAGTAGTTTCCTTGGTTCTAATGAGTGTCAGGAACATACTCAATGTATGAATATATAACCATGCAGGTAACTCAGTCAGCTTCATCCAACCACCATGAAATTTATCAAGAACATGATGAGAGTTGTCAACATTTGTGAAAACATCCTGTTCTAATTACATAATTCAATTTTGGGTTTACACAAACTTTCCCAGCGTTACCAGTGTGTTTATAAATGCTGAGGTATGTTCCTGACAATCATTAGAACTGAAGAAACCACCTACAGTATATGATTGGCAAATAATTACAGAAAAAGTCTACTTGAATGTAACGAATTACTACTGGCTATAACGTGACCTGGAGAAATGAGAGCCTTCACAGCTAGTTTGCCGATAGTTCTGAAAGAAGATTAAATTGTGGTATTGTGCAATCTTGGAACTTTGACTACTAAGTCTTGCTACTGAAAATCTATCTCAGTAGCTGCTCACATTAACACCACTGTGATACAAAGAAAGCAATTTCATGAGATTTTTGTAGCTCAACTGAGCCATTAAAAAAACACCTGTTTACTTGTATCCATAAGTGACAAAAATCCTGGCGGTTATGGCCATTTTAGATCTAATTTTCTGATAATTGACTTATATATAGGTACTGTAAATTATTACAGTAGTTGATTGATGTCAGGCAGGGTATTAGGATTGTAAAACATCTAAGCACACAATTACCTCACCTGCCAATGTATTTTATATTTAAGCAATTACTTCTTATAAACAGAACGATCTGCACTTTGTTTGGCGAAGAGGATAGCCAACTCTTTTATGTAGTATTATCCTGTATACCCTTAAAGTAGACCCATATAAAGTTGATCATGATCCCATTCACACAGGATATTCATAGAAAGAAGAATGTGACAGTTCAGCAGTCAAATCAGAATAAAGTCAAAAGACCTTACCTCTTCTAAGCTAAAAAGTAATTCATACCCCCATTAGAAATCTGTACCAACTGCAACAGTTGACTCCTTTTATTATTTTGATTGGAGTCTTGTTGTGGTACAGTTTTTGCTGTAAAAAGATGTGCTTGTTGGGTGCCTACCACTGTATGAATGCTCACAGAAATTTGTAGAAGCTGCAGCTTAAATGTACTGCTCTGTAGTGTGAATATTCACCTTGTCAGTGACAATAGAAGACTTTGTCAGTATGAAGACTTACATGGAAAGTCTTTATATATGAAAAGGTCCTTTTGGATTGGTAATTTACAAAGTTCAGAATTTTACTGATCACACAAGTAAAAGGTTCCCTACCCCCAATGTCCTACACTAGGATCAAATAAACACATTTAAATACACCATACCAACATTTGAAACGAGTGTAATTAGACCAATGAAGCACTGATAACTTCAAGGTACAGCATAA
Organism: Lithobates clamitans; assembly: GCA_037952925.1. Taxonomy (NCBI): domain Eukaryota; kingdom Metazoa; phylum Chordata; class Amphibia; order Anura; family Ranidae; genus Lithobates; species Lithobates clamitans. The sequence goes on along the minus strand of JBBGZY010000573.1, from coordinate 2,370,346 downwards.
CTGCACAGAATTTTCATGTATTGTGAGGATATTAGAGTTTAGAACTGTGGGAATTGTCATTGCTAAATAGTTTCTTTGGCAGGTGCATTCTCCAAGGCGTCATTCTGACCATGGCTTAACCGCCCAGTAATTCACTGTCCTAGAACAAGCAGATTCAAGACCTAAATTCAATTACCCACATAGTTGTTTCATATCAGTGGCTCATGAGGAACTAAAGTCAGGTTCAGAATGAAACTCCAAAAATTGACTGTCAAAAACAAAAAAAGTAATGCCAGTCTGCCTCACAGATTTATTGCCTGTGGGAGCTCACATACAAGCTCATAGATAACCCCAGGTACAGACACCAAGCATTACAGACTTTCATAGTAGGCCTATGTTGTTTCATGGGTTTCCTCCAGCAGCCAAAGTGCACCGGTTGGAGTTGATTAGGAAACTAAATATGTCAGGTCATGAAATTTCTTGACAGCTGCCAGTTTGGTTTCTTGCTTCATTTCACACTAAGCTAATAAAATACTGTAACAAAGGGACCACATTATACAACTTAAGATCTTTCATCACTCTCACCTTACTCCTGCCAAGTTATATAAAATGGGGTTGTCCCTCTCCGCTGACTGTTTTAGAAGATGTGTCCAAACTGTTGACTTCATACATTGCTTCTGGTCCTGTTCTGTGGTCTGGCACTTCTGGAAAGATATGGGCTCCTTTTATTCCTTCGCACTGGGTCTGCCAAACATTATGAATCCCTAGAACTGCCTTCTGGGCATTTTTGGTGACCTGTTTATCCCCTCTCATGCTAAGAAATTACTCTGCATCCAATATTTTTATACAAAAAAGTAAATTTTACTAGCATGGAAGGGATTGCAATTCCCCACAAAAACCCTATGGCTGAAACTAATCAATGACTCTTTACCATTGCATAAACTCACATTTGAGGCTCGTAAAAGAGCTAAAACATTTCATAAAATCTGGAGCAGATGGCTGGCTAGCCCTCTGACTCTCATCCCAGTGTCACTGTGCTAGTTATATCATTCTTTGATTGTGCCAACCACCCTACTCATTTTTATCTACTATCTACTTGAATCACAACACTGTTGACTGCATAGTTCATGGTAAACCACATAGTTAATAACTACAAGAGACATGTGTGATGATAATTGCATAATATTGTTTATTATTCATTGCTTGTTGACTGTATAGCCTTTTTTTTCTGTGCACTGCGTTAGGCAATATGTTATTTTCTTTGTATGTATAATTGTCTTTAAAATCAATAAACATATCTAAAAAAAAAATACTTTAACAAAGTTCAGAAAATGTGAAAGATGTTAACACAGCACTAAAATGTGAAACAATCTTTAACAGAGAAAAAAATGATTCCTTTCTGGGCTATAAGGCAATAATCAGTGCTGCACTTCACACATAACCATTCCTCTTTGCATAAACTTCATGTGCCTAATTATATCCATGTATAAATTTATTCAGTCATTATAACAATATTATATGCATATTTCAGGACCACTGATGGTTATTGTAGAATTTTGCAAGTATGGAAATCTGTCCAATTATCTGAGGACCAAGAGAGATGGATTCATTCCCTATCGGGTACGTAGACACACCCTCCCTAGACACACCCTCCCACTCGCCCTGTCCTTCATGTCATCCATCACATTGTCCATTGCCGCTCCTCATTCATCTTCCACGACTTGCTTCTGTTTATGTAGCATCTGTTTTCCATTCAGGAAATGGGAAATACATTACTAGCTGGCATGGGAAGTTTAATTGAATAATTAAATACTTAAGATCCCATGCATCTTTCACAATTCCTCTGCCACTAGCAGGCCTGTGCCTTGTTGCCACCAATAATGTACAGTATTAACAATTAATATTCAAGTAATGGCAAAATAATAAAGGTGACCTATGGTTAAAGAAAAGTGTTTTTTTTTTTTTTTACGTTTATCTCTCTTGCTCTCTATATTAAGATTTGCTTATAACAAAGTTACAAAAAAAGACATGGAGCATAAGACACTGAGACATATACACGATCAGTATAATATCAGCAAAACTACATTGTGAATACTGATAAAGAAAACATAACAAAAGAAACATGTGGAAGAATTCCAGAACAGGGCAAATAACAATCAAGCCCAGCTAGCTCTTGGGTGTGTGTAGTGAGCAGTGAGAGTATGTACAAAATCTATAGGAAAAACCACTAGAAACTTCATATACCCAGGCCACAAAGGGCAGTAAAGAATATACAGTAAAACCTCGGATTGCGAGTAACGCGGTTTACAAGCGTTTCGCAATACGAGCTGTTTTTAAAAAAAAATCCTGGCTCGGTTTGCGAGCGCTGTCTCTGGCAGGATTCAGGCCTCTGTTTTGTGCAGTAACACATTTGGTCAGAGGTTCGGGGGCACCGGTGACGCTCGGAGACACTCTTAGCCGCTTGGAAACACTCAGAAACACTCCGAGTGTCTCCGAGCTTCTCCAAGTGGTCCTCGAGCTCCTTCAAGTGTTTCCGAGTGTCTCCGACCCCCCCCCCCCCTGGCCACATGCGGTACTGCATAGACAAGCAGTGACTGTGGAACAAATTATCTGAGTTTCAATTGATTCCTATGGGGAAACTCGCTGTGATATATGAGTGCTTTGGATTACAAGCATTCTTCTCGAACGGATTATGCTTGTAATCCAAGGTACTACTGTACAGGGCCTTGAAAAAGTATTCATACCCCTTGAAAAATGTTCACACATTTTGTCATGTTCCAACCAAAAACGTAAATATATTTTATTGGAATTTTATGTGATAGACCAACACAAAATTGCACATAATTGTAAAGTGAAAGGAAAATGATAAATGGTTTTCATTTTTTTTATAAATAAATATCTGAATGTGTGCATTTGCATTCAGCCCCCCTGAGTCAATAATTTGTAGAACCCCCTTTTGCTGCAATTACAGCTGCAAGTCTTTTTGGGTATGTCTCTACCAGCTTTGCACATCTAGAGAGTGAAATTTTTGCCCATTCTACTTTGCAAAATATCTCAAGCTCTGTCAGATTGGATGGATAGCGCCTGTGAACAGCAATTTTCACGTCTTCACAGATTCTCAGTTGGATTTAGGTCTGGACTTTGACTAGGCCATTCTAACACATGAATATGTTTTGATCTAAACAATTCCATTGTAGCTCTGGCTTTATGTTTAGGGTCGTTGTCCTGCTGGAAGGTGAACCTCTGCTCCAGTCTCAAGTCTTTTGCACACTCAAACAGGTTTTCTTCTAAGATTGCCCTGTATTTGACTCCATCCATCTTCCCATCAACTCTGACCAACTTCCCTGTCCCTGCTGAGGAAGAGCATACCAACAACATGATGCTGCCACCACCATGTTTCACGTGTGTTCAGGGTGATGTGCAGTGTTAGTTTTCCGCCACACATAGCGTTTTGCTTTTAGGCCAAGAAGGTAAATTTTGGCCTCATCTGACCAGGGCACCTTCTTCCACATGTTTGCTGTTTCCCCCACATGGCTTCTTGCGAATTGCAAACGGGACTTCTTGTTCTTTCAACAATGGCTTTCTTCTTGCCTCTCTTCCATAAAGGCCAGATTTGTGGAGTGCACAACTAATAGTTGTCCTGTTGACAGATTCTCCCACCTGAGCTGTGGATCTCTGCAGCTCTTCCAGAGTTACCATACCTTTCCATTTTCAGATGATGGATTGAACAGTGCTTTGTGAGACGTTCAAAGCTTGGGATATTTTTGTATAACTTACCCTGCTTTAAACTTCTCCACAACTTTATCCCTGACCTTTTTGGTGTGTTCCTTGACCTTCATGATGCTGTTTGTTCACTAAGGTTCTCTAACAAACCTCTGAGGGCTTCACAGAACAGTATGTATTTATACATTGAGAATAAATAACACACAGATGGACCCTATTTACTAATAAGGTGACTTGTGAAGGCTATTGGTTCCGCTAGAGGTTCCTTAGGGATATCAGAGTAATGGGGGCTAAATACTAATGCCCATCACACTTTTCCCATATTTATTTGTAAAAAATTAAAAAAAAAAACATATATCATTTTCCTTTCACTTCACAATTATGTGCCACTTTGTGTTGGTCAATCACATAAAAATCCCAATAAAATACATTAAAATTTTTGGTTGTAACATGACAAAATGTGGATAATTTCAAGGGGTATGAATACTTTTTCAAGGCACTGTATATAAAGAAAGGGTCACTGGCATATAAGGCCCCTAGGTGCCTCTCTTTTGAGTATATATATATATATATATATATATATATATATATATATATGGGGTAGAAGGGTAAAGGACAAGTTAGATCAAGTCCTAAGGAATGTACAGGATGCAAGCATCACGTGAATAACAAAGAACGGGGTAACAGGTTCAGAGAAAAGAGGCAAATTTGTGGGATTGTTCCACACCGACCAGGTGAGGGTGTAATTGTCAGTTTTATCCCTTTCCCCGGAGATCACACTTTCATGAGGTTTGCTCCATGCAGAGGTTAGAAAATGCTAGAGAAGCCTTTTTTTTTTTTTTTTTTTTTAATGGGATCCAGGCAACATTGATAATAAAGTAATAAGAGGAGAATTATTGATTCTGTCCCCAACTAAGTCATAGTAAAGGCGTAATATTTTGTCCCAAAAACGGGTTATGAGAGAGCAAGCACTCCAAGTATGCGTCCATGATGCCCAGCACCTGTCAACATCTCCAGCAGGTGTTTGAAATCGATGGCTCTATTTTGTGTAGGATAGTTGGTCATCAATACCATCTGCTGAGGATTTTGTAATTGCGCTCTTGTGCTTTAAAGATATGGAAGTTTTGTAGGCAAATGTCAGTTTCCTGACAGACTCCATGGCAGCCTATGTGTGCGTTAATCCCACCCCCTCATACCTCATAGGACCCATAGACTCCCATAAATCTTTCCTCCGGGCCAGAGGCCGTGTTCCTTTTTGTCCTCCTCCTAGGACCAAGATGAAGTCTTAACTTTTATGAAGTTTTCCATAATCCAGGCCTGGTGGTGTGCACGGCGATACTGTGGTTGCTAAAGGTGATCCTCTCTCAAGTCCAGCAAACCTAGTTATTAACAGGTGGACATGGGCGATAATATGCGATGCAATGAAGAGCTTACTAACCTGGCCATTGGCAGGCAAGTGGCAATAAGGCCAAACATCCCAGCTATTAGCGGGAGGCCTTGTAAAAGCCCTGGCCATGTGGTGGGTCAAGCAGCAGCTCCCAGGTTGGTCGGGATCATGTCGTTGTGGTGGTAATGTACAAAAATATTCAATATTAATGGCACCCGTATCTCTGTGTTTGTGTGTCTCCTCGTTGCTCTCAATCTCCGGTGACTGTGACTATGGCGGCTGGAACGTATCTGCGTTCAGGAAGTCACCGGGACCCGTCTGCGCATCTGCAAGCCGCGAGTGAAACCAAAGCTTGGTTTGCGCATCTCCCAGGCAGCGACGTTCCCGGCGCATGTGTGCGCGGTGACGTCATCAACAGCGGCAGATTTAAATAGCTGTCAAAGCAGCTATTCTTTGGGATGACCTGCGGGCTTATGCAACGGTTTCCCCAGGCACTGGTCTCCTGTTTTCAAGGTAAATGCTTGCTGCAGGCTCCCTGGCTGCTGGCTGCTGGCTATGTCTAATGTCTGTTATGTGATCTCTCATGCCTGATGTCACTCCTATCTCTCATAGTCATTAATGGTTCTTTTCAGTTTCCAAGCTACCTTGCCATGGACGTGTCACAGCCTCCCCTGTGGCCAACCCTTGCGCTGCAGGTAGGATTGAGTTCTCTTCTTCCTGTGATGTTTGGGTTCACTCATTTAGGAGCTCTTAACCCTCTCTTTTTCACTCAGCCCTTTAAGGTCTGAACACCAAAACGCGGCACGCGAATATAAAGACCGTCTTAGATCTCAACGTCGTCACTCCTCTTCAAGCTCCAGACGTCATAGATCGTCCTCCAGATCTAGGCACCACAGAGAGGAGCCTAAAGCCACTTCTGGGTGACACTCTCACCACCACTCCAGCCGTTCTGAGAGGAAAATTTGCTGGGGATGTGGGGCCCAGGTCCATGAAAGGCAATTCCTTTGCTTTGCTGTCGATACAGTCCACCTGCAGTTCACCTGTCTCCTCTTTGGGACTTACGACAACGCCTCGTGTGTTTTCAAAACTCGTTTGCTGTCATGGCACTGATCAGGACCAGAGGTCTGTATCATTATCTGGACGACCTACTGTTGTTATCTCGGGACAGAGCAGTTGCTAATCCACAGATCCCAGGTCATCTCCACTCTATTCGAATTTGGCTAGCTATTGAACCTGGAAGAGCCACCTAGATCCTATGCAGTCTCTGATATTCCTTGGGGCTCAATTCGAGAGCACTCAAGAGCACCATCTCTTTGCCCCTGGAAAAAATTCCAGTGATCTGGGACAGAGTTCGGCTTGCAATGTCCTCCTCTCATCTCCGATCCTCACAGTGCTAAAAATCATCGGCACTATGGTAGCAACAACACCCATGGTGAAGTGGGCGTAGTGAAAAATGCAGCCCTTCCAGAAGGGCTTCCTCCAGCAGTGGAAGCCAGGGCTCCGGGATCACTCTAAACGAATAACCTTGTCCATGCGGGAGAGCCTTCTTTGGTGGTTACAGCAGTGGAACCTCCTCAACTGTCACTCCATTGCACACGTGTCTTGGATCACCATGACAACAGATGCCAGCAACAGGGGCTGGGGCGCTCTCTGCCTGACAGAGGTAGCCCAAGGCATATGGAGCTTTCCTTCTCACGGGATAGACTCCAATGTTCTGGAACTCCGGGCAGCATTCTGCGCTCTACAGGTCTTTCACCACTTAAAGTCAGGAGCCTCAGTCCTCCTAAGACTGGACAACACAACGGCAGTCTCATACATCAAAAGAAAGGGAGGTACACGCAGTCTCTCCCTGTTGAAGGAAGTAGAGCCTATTATGACCTGGGCCCAAATAAACCTGGCCAACCTAACAACTGTCTATCTCCCCGGAGTCCAGAACGTTCAGGCAGACTTTCTGTTGAGAGTTTCTCTAGACAACAAGTGGGCTTTCCACCCCAAAGTCTTCAAGTGGGTCCTGTCCCTGGGAGTCATTCCGGAAGTAGACTTGTTCGCCTCCCCATGCAACGTCAGACTAGAGAGATACTACATGAGGTCTCGTTTTCCCCAGGCTCTCGGGGTAGATGCTCCGACAGACCAATGATCTCTAGACCAGATCTCCTATCGCAAGGGGCAACTCTACATCCATGCCCGGCCCATCTGCACCTGATGGTTTGGTTTTTGAGAGGGGAAGGCTGGAGGCCCTAGGCTGTCCAAGTAGGGCCATCTCCACATTATTGAATGCCAGAAGAGCAGGCACCAACAGGGTCTACCAGAGGATTTGGAATAAAATTGCAGACTACACCTCCTGCACTGCAGGGTCTTGCAATAATCCATAGATACATGATATCCTGGGCTTCCTACAATCGGCTTGGATCTCTCCTTGTCAGTCAGCTCGTTGCAGGTTCAAGTCTCTGCAATTTCTGCCTTCATAGGCGTTTCCTGGGCTAGACACCCTCTTACTCTGCAGTTCTTCAGAGGAGCAATAAGGCTCAGACCTCAGAGAAAGCCAAGATTTTCTAAGTGGGATCTTCCCCTTGTCCTGGATTTCTTCTCAGGAAGAGAGATGGAACATACAAATCATTTCTCTATTAAGGAACTTTCTCTAAAAGTTGCTTTGCTGGTGGCTATAACATCGACCAAGTGGGTCTCTGAAGTAAGCTCTCTGGGATGCAAGGAGGCATTTCTAACCTTTTTTCCTGATCAGGTAGTTTTGGTTCCTATGCTGGGTTCAAACCCCAAGGTATCATCTGTTTTTCACGATAATCAGGAGATTACTTTTCCAACGTTTAGATCAACCGGAGATTCCAGTGTTCATCCCGAGGATAGACAGTATCTAGAAGCCAGAGCTCCGTTCCATCAGTCCAACCACCTGTTTTCATTCTTTTTCATGGAAAGAAAAAGGGATTGCGTGCCTCTGCCAGATCTATCGCAACATGGATTGTTCAGGCCATTCAGTGGGCTTACAAAGCTAAGGGCTTGGCACCTCCAGAAGCGGTGACCTCTCACTCAACCAGAAGCATGTCTACATCAGGGGCGGCTTCAGGTCACGTGGCTCCAGAAATGATTTGCAAAACGGCCTAGTGGTCTTCAATTAACACATTCATGGTGCTCTACTGCGTAGAGCCAGCCTCTTTGTCTTCTGTTAATTTTGGTTTACATATCTGGTCTGTTCATGGTGCCAATTAAACTTTTTTTCTTTTGTCTAGCACTTTGCCCACCCGTGTGTGTTTGGCTAGTTATTTCCCACATGTAGGCTGCCATGAAGTCTGTCAGGAAAACGGAAAATTTCTATCAAATACTTACCGTAATTTTCCTTTCCTGATGGACTCCATGGCAGCCCGGAGCAAAGATTTATGGGAGAGGGGTCCTATGAGGTATGAGGGGGTGGGATATACCCACACATAGGCTGCCATGGAGTCCATCAGGAAAGGAAAGTTACAAGAAGTATTTGATAGAAATTTTCCGTTATCTTGTCCCAATCAAACTCCTCAGTGGGATTATTAAGTTTCTGTTCCCATTTGGTCATAACTCGTGAAGCGTGTGGCAGAGAGGCCCTAAGCAAAGACTTGGTATATTTGAGACAAGGCGTGCTCCGGCCTGGTAAACAGCAAAATCTCAAAATATGTGAGTGGTCTCGTTAAGTCGTGGGTATGTTAACAGTGAGATAATGTCGAAGTTGGGAATACTCCAACCAGGCACTAGCAGAGTTATGACAGGTCGCCAACATCTGCGATAAGTGAGGCAAGGTACTCCTTTGTAAGGTACAACAAAGCTTGTCTTCCCTTTTCCAGATAAGAAAACAAGATTGGTGGAGAGTGGGGGGAAACGAAGTGGTCTTCAAAAGAGGCGATAATAGGCCAGGTCTAGTAGCAAGTAAGGCTCCTTTCACACATATACGTCCGTTTTGATGGACTCCGCTTGCTTAGCAGGGATCGATCCGTTGAGCTAGTGGATGACAGGTCCATCTCTGCTCACTGTGCAGGGACGGACCTGTCAGAGCCCCGCTCTCCTCTATGGAGAATCAGATGAAAATGGACTGCCTGTCCGTTTTCATCCAATCCAATCCGCCAAACGGATAGAAAATAGGGTTTCCATCCATCTGCATTTAGCGGATCGGGGCAGATCAGGTGTCAGCGGACATCCGTCGCTCCATAGAGGTACATGGAGCGTCCAGTCAGGTCCGCCTGAAAAACTGACAAGCGTACTTGAATGGTCCGCATGTGTGAAAGAGCCGTACCTTTCACTACATAGGACTCACAAACATGAAGTGTGAAAGTTACCAAAAGGGGCAGAGTATCTCTAACAGGTCTAATATTAGGGTCAGTCCACAACAAAGACATGATATCAGGAACAAGTTAATCATTTTCCAGAACTGTCCATAACTTAGATCCTCAGCTATGGTACCAGTCAAGGGGCCTAAGTAAAAGGGATGCATGATGGTTTAACAGTAGATTAGGCAATGCCACTCCACCCCTAAATTTAGGCAGGAAGAGAGTAGAGTGATTGATCCTGGATCTTTTATGTTGCCATATGTAGTCACGAATGAGCGATTTAAAGTAGAGGTCCGCCAATTTTTTTTTTTTTTTTTAAAGTCAGCAGCTACAAATACTGCAGCTGCTGACTTTTGAAATAAGGACACTTACCTGTTCAGGGCGCCCACGATGTCGGCACCTGAGGCCGAACCGTCCCATCTTCGGTAAGGGAATTAGGAAGTGAAGCCCTGCGGCTTCACTTCCTGGTTCCCTACTGCGCATGCGCGAGTCGCGCTGCGTAATCCGAATGGTCCCTGCTGTCTCTGGGATCTGTGTATCTCCCAGCAGACGGGGGAGGGGGGCGGGAAGTGGCATAGACCGCCATTGGTAGTCTATGCCCAGAAGTGGGTGCAAATACCTGTATTATACAGGTATCTGCACCCCCCTCCCACCTGAAAGGTGCCAAATATGACACCGGAGGGGGGAGGGTTCCGAAAAGCGGAAGTTCCATTTTTGTGTGGAACTCCGCTTTAAGATGAGAAAAAAGCTCAGAGGGGGAGCTACTGGAACTGTTTGGAATGTGTAAAGCAGTTTGAATAGCATGTCCATCGACACTCATACGGCCGAACCATGAGATAGTAGGCTTATCATAAGTGCGAATTAGTGAGAGTAGGTTTATAGTTTAAGTCTGCGAGATTAGAGAGAAAGGATGGGATATTAACTCCTAAGTATTAAAGCTCTAGTTTGCCATTTAAAAGGAACGTTAGAGCAGAGCCTGGAAATATTTAGAACATTTTTTTCATAATTCACTTTGAAGTTACTTACCCGCCCAAAGTCTTTAAACTCCTTCAGAGATGATGGGAGAGATACATGTGGAGTGGAGACATAAAGAAGGAGGTCATCTGCATAAAGGGATAACTTGTATTATCGAGAGCCCAGTTCAATGCCTGTGAGTGCAGGGTTATTTTGAAAAGTTATGGTGAGGAGTTCCATAGCCAGGACATATTAAAGGGGGGTATTACGGATCTCAATGGGACCCGAGAGCAGACCATTAGAGCTAATTCCCACAGAGGGGTTGGTATATAAGGCTGAGATTTTGTGCAATATAATAAATCCCAGTCCAATTTGGGTAAGAATAGCCCAGAGAAAGTCCCAATGAACACAGTCAAATCCCTTTTCGACATCAATAGGAAAGGGGGCCAAGATAGCATTTTTTGGGCATTTTCAATTAGAGAGGTGGTCTTAAGGGTGTTGTTACAGGCTTCCCTTCCCAGCATAAATCCTACCTGGTTCAGATGTATCAGATCTGGAAGAAGGGGTGTAAGACGGTTAGCGATTAGTTTGTCGTAAAGACGTATATCAATGTTGTTAAGAGAGATGGGGCAGTCACTACTACACAATGAGGCATCCTTGCTATCCTTGCCTGGTTTAGGCAAAACCGTAATGTGTGTCTCCAGTGCCCTGGCCGAAAAGCCTGTATCAGAAGAAATAGCATTATACGTTTTCAGAAGAAAAGAAGAGAGAGGACCTTGGAAAGATTCATGAAGTCTGGCCATAAAGCTGTCTAGGCCTGAGCTCTTATTGGGTTTAAGCTCTGAAATGGCACTAAGTAGTTCCTCCTCAGAGAAGGGCCAGTCCAGATCCACCACTGAGGATGAAGGAAGAGTAGGTAGGGGTGTGTTAGAAACATATTCCAAGATTTTAGATAAAAAATCATGTCTGGACAAAGTGGGGGTCTCAAACTCAAATTACCTGATGGCCACAAGACAAGTTTTCATATACCATGGGGGGCCGCATGCAAACTTTTAAACTTCAAAAACAGCACTGGCGTCAGGGGACGCATTATTACCCCAGCACTGGTGTCAGCATTAACCCCCAGCACTGGTGTCAGCGGACACATTATTAACCCCCAGCACTGGTGTCAGCGGATGCACTATTAACCCCTAGCATTGGTGTCAGTGGAAGTACTATTAACCCCCAGCATTGGTGTTAGCGAACGCACTATTAACCCCCAGCATTGGTAGCAGCGGACGCACTATTAACCCCCAGCACTACCCCCTACACTCCACAAATAACTCCCCTCCTCACACTTCACAAATACCCCCCCAACACTTCACAAATAATCTACTTCCATTTGGCACAAAAGCAGTTGCCAAATTATCTTTTTAAGTGACCCCTTTACAACTTTGTGATATTATTAACCACTTCAGCCCTGGAAGATTTTACCCCCTTCCTGACCAGAGCACTTTTTACAATTTGGCACTGCGTTGGTTTAACTGACAATTGCACGGTCATGCAATGCTGTACCCAAATGAAATTTGCGTTCTTTTTTTTCCCACAAATAGAGCTTTCTTTTGGTGGTATTTGATCACCTCTGCGGTTTTTATTATTTGCGTTATAAACAAAAAAAGAGCGACAATGTTGGAAAAAAAACAATATTTTTTACATTTTGCTATAATAAATATCCCCAAGAATGTTTTTAAAAAACAAATTTCTTCATCAGTTTAGGCCGATATATATTCTTCTACATATTTTTGATAAAAAAATTGCAATAAACCTATATTGATTGATTTGTGCAAAAGTTATAGCGTCTAGAAACAATGGGAAAGATTAATGGCATTTTTATTATTAATATTTTTTTTTTTTTACTAGTAATGGCGGTGATCTGTGATTTTTAGCGGTATTCCGACATTATGGCGGACAGATCAGACACTTTTCACACATTTTTGGGACCATTGACATTTAGACAGCGATCAGAGCTATAAAAATGCACTAATTACTGTGTAAATGTCACTGGTAGGGAAGGGGTTAACACTGGGGGCGATCAAGGGGTAAATGTGTGTTCCCTGGATGTGTTCTAACTGTATGGGGATAGGACTGACTGTGGGAGGAGACATATCGTTGTTCCTACTTTGTAGGAACAAACTATATGTCGCCTCTCCCCTGACAGAACAGCGATTTGTGTGTTTACTAGACTTGTGCACAACGGAAAATTTAGTTTTGTCTCGGTTCGTTGTCATTCTTAAAATACATAATTTCATTCTGTTATATTCGTTATGTTACGTTTGGATAATTTGTTATTTCTGTAGAGTGTCGATATTCGTTATGCTGAATCTCAAATCATGTCGAATTCATTTATTACATCCGCTATAATTTCTTTTGTATTAGTTGAAATTCAATATTTATGTATGTATATACACACACAAATCCCCATGCTGGCTCTCGTGCCAGCTATCGCGTGTGGCCGGCGGGGTCCCGCCATGCTGCGGGCGTGTGTGCGTGCCTCCGGCGGCTCTTAAGGGGAACAACGTACCCATACATTATTTTGCCCAGGGGAACCATTCTGCCGACGTATATCAGCGTGAGCCTGTTGGCAATTGGTTAATAACAGTATAATTGCATATATAGTTCAACTTTAGTTGCATGAGGCATATTCCCAGATAGCAGGGGCGTTGCTAGCTCTACAAAAGATCTGTGGCTAGAACCCATAGCAGCGTAGTAAAGAAAGTTATACGCTTGGGTGGGCATACACATGTATATACAGTAATATACGTGTGTGTGTGTGTATATATATCCCCAGGGAGCTCCCCAGTTATATCAGGGTCTCCAGAGAGCCCCTCCTTACATCAGGGTCCCCAGAGAGCCCCCCTAACATCAGGATCCCCAGAGAGCCTCCTCCTTACATCAGGGTCCCCAGAGAGCCTCTCCCTTGCATCAGGGTCCCCAGAGAGCCCCCCACTTGCATCAGGGTTTCCAGAGAGCCCCCCTTACATTAGGGTCCCCAGAGAGCCTCCCACTTACATCAAGGTCCCCAGAGAGCCTCCCCTCCCCTTGGGGACCCCTGCAGAGACTCAGGGCTATGGGTCCCAGATTCAGGGCTATAGCCCCAAAAGCCACCCCCTAGCGACGCCACTGCCAGATAGCAAGCAATTGTGCTGCAAGTTTCAAAATGACTTGCTAAGAAATTGCTAGATTTGCCAGACTTCACAAGTTTGCTGCACAATTGCAGCAAGTCCGTATTGCATGACTCCAGATCAACTTTCTTTGCAAACATGCTGCAAGTTCTGGTTCAGTTATGTTGTGCAATAGTTATCCCACCACAGGGTCACTGTGGCTGAATTTTCATGCTGTAGACTTACAGAGCTCTTGCTTTAGACTCGCCACTGCAACCTTGCTCTTGCTAGAGACTTGCCACGCAAATTTGCTACAAATTGGGAAAAGTGTCAACTAGAACTTGTGCTTCAAGTGCTTTGCAAGTGTACAACTTGCCAGTGAAAATGCAAGGTAACAGACACAGTTCAACACTGCCACAAATTTGTGTCAAGTTATCTTTGCTAGCTGGGTTATCAGCACATGCTCAGCTGTATGAGAGAAGGAGGAGATCACAGCACAGCTTTCAAAAGTCGTGCCTCAATCAGGAGCCTTAATTTCCACACTGAGGTTAAAAACAATATTGCCCCAAGCTTGATACTGTATATACATTGCAAGACTGCTATTGCACTTGGAGAAAGAAAGTTCTAGGTGCCAGAGCTTAGCTGCTATATCCATGTGACTACTCTCAATTGTGTAACTAGAAACATTGCAACCCCAAGCATCCTTAACAGGCAACCTTTGCAGGTTTGTTACCAAAGAATAAAGTGGTAGTAAACCCCAAACCAAAGATGTAATATATTACAACTAACCAATCATTAGATGTGGTGTCTGTATTATTTTGCTTTTTTCCATCCATTTTTTTCCAGTGATCTGGTCAGTAACACACATTTGGGCAGCAGTGGGGGGGAGTTATGACCTAGCAGATTTAGATACACTAATAAATTCAAGCCAAACTCCAGCTAACACTTTATATGCAGTTACAGCAAACATTTACATAAATAAAACTGATTATGGTAACCTGACTGGCTTTGAACAGCTATGCACACTCTCAGAAGTACCCCGACACACTCTATCAGCGATTTACAGACTGATCCTAGATCATACTCATGGTACTTTACCTAAGTACACTAAGGCCTGGTCAGAGGAGCTTGGGAGGGACATTTAAGAGGTGGACTGGTCTATCTCAAGCTATACCCACGAAAAAACTATAAGCTGGTGTCCAGGTGGTATCGAGTGCCAACAAACCTCAAGATCATTTTCCCTTCAGTTACAGATGTCTGCTGGAGATGTAATTCGGCAAAGGGTACTTATAACCACATCTGGTGGGATTGCGATGTGATCCGTCCATTTTGGGCGCAGATCTTTCAAATCTACACTGAAATATACGACAAACCACTCACACCCTCCCCATCCATTGTCCTCCTTTCCATACTCCCCGACACAATAAAATCCCAAAAGACCAACCTCTTAAAGATTTTTCTTAGTGCGGGTCAGCAACCAATTCCCAGAGACTGGAAAACCACCTCCCCCCCATCCCTCATAGGGTAGGTGAGATAAACGATATTATGCTTATAGAGGAGATAAAGCCAAAACCCTAGATAAATACAAGAAATTTTCCACATTCTGGAATATCTGGAGACATTACTCTGCATCCAAGAAACTGAAGCATAGACTCTCAGCGACGAGAACGTCATGAGAGACTAGACACAATATCACACCCTCACCCCCAGACTAGCAACCCCCCCCCCCCCCCCGAACGAGGCTCGCTGTCTAATAAATGTTTGCTTTTGGGTTTAATAATGCTTTAAATCCCCAGTGTAAGACATTGTGAGTTGTGACAGAATTTGTAAGAAAATGAAGATAGGTGAATACTTTCTATACAACTCCAATGTCATTAACATTGCTGTGTTTTTCAAGACAAGCTCTTTGGTTGCTCTCAGCACATCTTACCGAAATGTACGGAACTTTCTCTTTTTTTTATCAGCGAGTTTGTGCCGCTTACATGTTTAACAAGCTGCTAATTGTCCTTTTATACTTTGCAGGAAAGATCTCCACGGTCACGCAGTCAGGTCCGTTCAATGGTGGAAGCTGTAATAGCTGACAAAATAAGCAGAGAAGGAATCAATGAAGGAGCCATTTTTGGCAGGATGCTGATGACCAAAGATCAGAGTCAGAGGAATCCAGAGTGTAAGAATTACCCCCCAACACTCCTAAGTATTAGGGCAGGTAGTGTGGTACGGGTTGGATATCTTCACGACTTTTATTTAGTAGAAATAGCAGGGTATGCCTATCTGAAAATATGTATTCCTCATGGTTGTGTTCGGTGGCGGCTGGTGGTTTTTGTTTGGGGGGGCAGCAAACAACCACCCCCCCGCGGCACCTCAACCCCCCCGCTGTCTGCCGGTCTACCGGCACCTACCACCCCACCGGTGGCGGAGAACGGCGGGCACATCGAGGGATCGGCGGACACACAGCGGCGGGGATCAGTGGGCACATCGGGCAGGGGATCAGGCTTCGGCGGGCATCTGGCAGCGTCTTTTGTGTCCTCGTCTCTTCTGAGTTCACGGCGGCTTCCGCCGTGTGTCTCCTCCACTCCTCCTAGGCGTTCAATAGGATCGCCTGACCTTTCAGCCAATCGGGAAGCGGGCATCAGACCCGCACTTCCCGATTGGTGGAGAGGCGATTCAGTGTTAGAAGAACGAACATTTATTTGCTTTTCTAACACACACATGGGTGGGATCCGAGCGCAATTCTCTGTGCTCCGCGTCCACCCTATTTTGAAGCCTATTAGAGCCTTTGGCTCTAATCAGGTGCTTAAAAAAAAACCCCGCTGCTGTAATTGATGCGCCCAGCATCCTGAAAGAGGCCGAATGCATGAATAGGGTGTGGCCACGGCGCCCATGGATAGATTCATGTTATGCATGAATCTATCCATTAACCATATAGGGGGTGGCGTGGATAGAGTGGACAGCGCCCATGCGCCCTTAATGGACGGGCCATCCCTGGTTGGGTCAAACTTTAAAATATGTCAAAGCAATATGGGTTCAATGTGCAAAAATGTGCTCACTGATAGTAATGTCACATTACCAGCTTCCAGAACTGGGCCAAGGTACAGGCAGGAATGACAACTGCCTTTGAGGAGACAATACATCCATTCCTCTTGCTATGCTTCCCTCTACCCACTGGAGTTCCTCTGAAATTGTCCCATTGAAGAGCACAGTTTATACATGGTCCCATGTAAGAATTCAGTTCAAAAATAATTCTTGCTACGTTTCCTTCAGTGCTGACATGATAGCTTAGCAAAGGATAAAACATTCTGCCAGTATCTCCTGTGACTGGCTAGCTATGAGTAACCTCAGCCACACACTGAGATTACTAAGAATACTTTTTATGGGATATTAATTATCTATAGCATAGGCAAAAAAACATTTTCCAGACTATTTCACAATTATTTTTAAATGTGTTTTTATGCAGTGAAAGATTTGTGGCATTGTCCACTCACCATGGAAGATCTGATTTGCTACAGTTTCCAAGTGGCCCGTGGTATGGAATTCTTGTCATCCAGAAAGGTAATGGGACTGAAGTTTTTTCTTTACAAAAGGCTTTATTGTCTTTAGAACATACACAAGCCCATGGGATGACAATTACAAACCATCCAGTATGTATGCATACAGTATATGGGAGTTGCAAACATAACATTGCCATAGTTTCGTACAACAAAGAGAGTAAGTAAATCCAGAACTTCACAAAACGCAAATCTACACTCTGAGTGGAGTGTTGATGTTAAGGTTAGCTGAAATATCAGGCCAAAGAAGAAATGGTAATTCCACAGTAAGAACACAGAAAAAAATAAACAGAAAATAGCTGAAAACTCAGTAGCATCATGACCGGGCCAGGTACTAAGGGACTAAAGTTTACATATATTATAATGCAGCTTGTTAAAATGCCGATTCGTATAAAGGCATTGAAAAGATAAGATGCCCAAGTGTAGGATTTTAATATAGGCTATGATTTTGATATTGTGATCCATCCACAATATAGCGTGATAGTTCATTTGTTAAAAAAAAATAATAATAACAACAAAGGAATGGATCTAAGGCCATTTTAGGACACAACTAAATAAATGACATGTATTAATATGTGGAGGCATTCCTAACAACAGTCCCTCCGCATGTTCAAATATGGATGCTCTAATTGCCTTGATGTATTAACAATGCATTCCTGTGCTATATGAAACTATACAATCTGCAAATATTACATAAATTAGTGAGGACCCCCCATCACCTGTACTAGCGGCATGTGCACCCCAATAGCATTTTTTACTATAGTAAATAAATCACAAAAGATGTTACTATGTAAATATAAAAAAAAAATGTTACATCAAAATTCATACAAATAACACATTAATGTGAGTTCATGTGATATTAAATGCCCCAAATATTGTGCCAAAATCAAAAGTGCTCTTTTATTTTTTTCTTATCATCCAGCCAAAAGTGGCATCAATAATCAACCCCTCCGTGATATCACCTGTGGTACTGATAACAAGTGCTCACTCACCAGATGACCATGACCACTTTTGTAAGTAAGAAGGTCACTGTGCACCTTCTATACCAGGAAAAAAACTCCTCTCCACCTCAACCTCCTTCCGGATTATCAGGGATAATGCTATTCTTCTCACCACAGCATCATAAAAACTACAGAGACCAGTGAAGAAAATGTCATTGTACAGTGTTTTATTAAATATATGAGTCACATCAATTCAAAATCATAAGGTAGTCTACTCACATTTTATCTGTGAAAGAAACCAGAAGCCAAATATAACCAGCCGTGAGATACAAACAAAGGAAGAATACCAACCCTGACTTAACAAATATTTAACAATATGTATATTTAATCTAGTGGAATGATAAGAAAAAAATTACAAGAGAACTTTAAATTTAGTGTGGACTTTTGATTTTGGTACAATATTTGGGATATTTAATATCGTGTGAACACTTGTTAATATGTTATTTGTATAAATTTTGATGTAACATTGTTTTTTTTTTAAATTCACAAAGGGCCACTTTTTTTTATTTCTTTACTCTAATTTCCCTCCCAGTATAACCCAACCCTTCTGCATCTACTGAAGACCACCTATATTTGATGCAAACTATATCTCACTCACTTAATGAAACCTACGGTATATTTTGCATTATCATGTTTGTTTCCCCTCTTTGAGGTGCACATATTGGTGCTGCTGGGTCACTTGGTTTGTTTTTATATCCTAAAAATATTATTTTTCAAATGGATCTAATAGTACGCTCAGCTGCAGGTCTAAACTAATAGTAACTAATATAAATTCAGCCTTGGGTCACAAAGAACTAATGAGTCTGCCAATTTCAGAGATAAAATTTGTAGTGCACAGGTGCTTTTATTAAATGCATCCTTCATTTTGGCAATTTAACAACTGTGAATTTATGGGCGCACGCAAATATCTGTTGTTTTTACAGAGTTAGAACAATTTCCTAAACTTTTTCCTTTTTCCCCAGAAAATTAATATGTCTATATTTTGTTTCTTTGGCACCAATGTGAGATATCAGCCATGTATTCTATAGTCATTCCCCCCAGATAACCTCTGCAGGCTGTTTCCAAAGATATTATTTTTTTTCTTTTGTGTTAAATAGTTGAAAGGGAAGTCCGTACAGATTATCAAATTAATATACTAATTTGACTGTCTAGGCAGATACAGCTTTTTTCTGTCCTCGGATGAACTCATTATGCATCTGGGAATTCAGGGAAAGGTTTGTCTAGAACTGTACATAACTTCTAGTGAAGGTATCTGTAGAAATCTATCTTTCTAGAATTACATAACTGAAAGATAAAGATCTTGTTTTTCCAAAATTCTAATGTGATTTCAAACATATTCGTTCAGATAACATCCTTTTAAGATGCAACAGTGACATCTTGTGGACAAATTTTAGTACAACGTGTGGTCATATCCAAATTTGTTCTGAAAGCTTTCTTTGAATGTTTGTAATATTATTAATATTAATAATAATATTATTATTATTATTATTCTACGGGATTCATATAGCGCCGACAGTTTGTGCAGGGCTTTACAACATTAGGGCAGGCAGTACAGTTATAATAGTATTCAATCAGCTCGTTAGCAGGCATTAGGAGCATTAGGAGCAATGGGCAGAAACCCAGCACCATCAAAAAGATGCTTTTCTAAATCAAAAGGCTGAAAGAATAACTTAGGTTGGTTGCTATGGGTTACTGCACTTTGTTCTTTAACTCGCTGTGTAAGCTTGTAAATATTAACAATACGGCACATTTTGTTTGTTGTATTATTATATTTCTCCAGGTACTTCGAAATAATTGTAGACAAAAAACATTAACACTGGTTGAATTTATACCCAAACAGCTCATTTAGTAATAAATAGTAATAAATAATAATGTCCAAATAAGGACTTACTATGGTCCAAATAAGGGCGATTGCAACATGACGCAGCACAACCGATGCCATTCCATCACTTAATTTTAAGCAAACTCTTATTGCTACACACTAGTCAGTGAGTGTAGGGGCCTGGGCTCCAAAATGGACTGCAATAATTAACTGACAAGGCTACTGAGAGACTTCTTTACCAGTTCAATTTAAGGCCAGCAGAACCTGAAATAATAATCTCTGAAAAACTGTTTTCAGAATTAGCATATGAGCTGTGAAGAAAATCTGAAAGCTTTGCAGTTAGTGAGGAAGATCTCTTTAAAATATCACACTGGCTCCGTGGTTAGAAATGTTGCCTTGCAGCACTGGAGTCCCTGGTTTGAATACCAGTCAGGACACTACCTGTGTGAAATTTGCATGTTCTTCATGTGTTTGTGCGGGTTTACATCTACTCCAATTTCTTCCCACATTTCAAAGATATTCTGGTTGGTAAACTGGACCTAGTATGTGTATACATGTGAGATAGAAACCTTAGATTGTAAACTCCTTGAGGACTGATGCAATGGTAAACCACTGCATAAAGTGCTGGTGCTATATAAATACCGGTAAAAAGAATTAAGTAGATTGTTCTTGAGAACTGCTTTTATAGATTTGCAGGGGAGTCTGGTTGACTTCAGCAGAATCAGAAGATTCATACATTGGTCAAAGATTTATTTTACATTTGCATCTGTTTTAAAATACAAGGTAAGAATATGATGTATAACCCATTTGTAAGCATTGTTATTTTTTCTTGCAGTGCATCCACAGAGATTTGGCTGCCAGAAACATACTCTTATCTGAGAATAATGTTGTAAAAATTTGTGACTTTGGTCTGGCCAGAGATATTTATAAAGATCCGGATTATGTCAGGAAAGGAAGTGTAAGTTTTATAAGTAAAAGTTTGCTAAATACGTATAATACAAATGAGAAAGGTTGGTAACATATTACTCAAACAAACAGAAATGTTTATTTGTGAAGTTAAAGGATAGGTATCATAGCAGAAATAGGAGACTACACTTACTGACCTCTCAGACAATTCTCCTAGCTTGCATGCACAACCCCTGTCTTTAACCTTTTTTGTGACACTTACCAGAAATGTAAATTAGGTATTTAAAGACTTTACTCAGAGGTGACTTACTGCATGCTTATTGCAAGTCATTGAGTTAAAGCCTTGCTTAGGGAAACATGAAGCTGCCATTGCTTTTTTCTGGAAATGTAGGTTTCCTGGCTGTAATGCCTACTTTCTTACATTTTTTTAATTAGATCATTTTTATTGAGGTTTTATAGATTTACAAAATGCAAACAAGCATATTTCCTCTCTCCCTCCACCTCCAAAAAAACATTTTACAGTACTGCAATTCATGATAACAACCAGCAACAGATATGATTACAGGAATTGCTATTGGCAACGATCCCATTGCAGACTCACATAAGGGTGCATAGAAGCAATCATATTTTTCATGTTGCGTTCAGTGGACTTTCTTACTTAAATACTTTTGTCACTGTTATGGAACACGTATGCAGCTAAAGACACCAAATTTATTTTGCCTTTCATGGATTACAAACTAGTTCCAGATCAATGACCGAGAAAGAGAATAAATGTAATAGCAAGGCAACAAGCATCTTCAGAAGCAGCTCAGCAATGGCAGACACAGGTTTCTCTGAGGAAAGGCTCATTTGTAAACTCTCATAAACCTGGGTAGGTCTGACTGAGCACAGATGAAAAAATAGGCAACTGAAGTTTCCTATAAATAATACGCCTGGTTTGCTCCTAAATTTCATAAGACTTTGTGTTGGCAATTGAAACAACATAACTAGAGTGAGCAATAGGAGGGTTTTGGAACAAAGGCCAAGCTTACGTTTCACAGGACAAAATTGATTAAAAAAGCTGCGGGTGCTGAAATCTCTGCATCTATTGATCATTTTGACAGGTAATTTTCACCTCTGCTTCTGCATATTTTCATGATTTGCTCAGTTAAAATTGTCTGAGTTTGTGACAGGTTTACTAAAAGGATTAAAACCATGTGATCAACCATATGAGACCTAGACAACTATCATTTAAGGAGGAACATTACCTTACATCATATTTTCTTCGAATTATACAAGTACCAAAGGGTCATTTCCATTATGGTATACACATAAACCTCAAAGGAGCCCAGGCCTGTTCACGTCCCTTCATTGAAAAGCACTTACGTGGTACAAAGGGCTTCATTAGTGAGCGATAGTATGAAAATCTGCATCCTGCTGTGAAAACTGCAACATTTTTTGCACAGGAACATCAATGCAGATTCTAGGCCAATGTTTATTTGTGTAATAAAATTCCAAATTTAATGTGGCAGATTTAGGGTGCAACATGAAGCATGGTCAAAGTCTGCAGCCTCTCACCTCCCAACCACCACCACTTCTTACACAAAGCTTCTCCTCACCAGTTCCCGTTAAATTAGAAATTCATTTGGCTGTGCATGACTTCACCTGCACAGCCTCCTCATTCATTTACAGGAATCTGTAAAGTGAAAATGAGTTGCATATGCCATTGCGGCAGAGGAACATGTAGTTCTTAATGGAGTGGATGCAGTGGGTGACGCCACCAAACTTGTAGTCCCTTAACATTTCCTCCAGCCTTGTAGTTGAAGGTTCATACTTCGGTATAGACCAGCAACTGCAGAAAAAGTCTGCAGGAGCAGAGCATTGCATCTGCATATATATTGATCACAGTTGCAATTCTTTCCAGGCTCCTATACAAAAATGTAAATTTGTGTGGGTTCAACTAATATTTTTTTTTAGAAAGTTGGACTTTCCCTTAAAGCACATGCACCAAGAAGATTAACCTACAGTGCGTTTTTGGTAAATGTCACATTCGCTGCTTTAGAAATATGCCCCTTAAAATTAATCTACAGCTGTTTTATTCAACTTCTGAATAGAATGGAAAGTGTACAAAGTTTCAGGTTTTTGTTGCTGTTTGTGCCCCCACTGGGGAGGTTCATTCTTTGTGTCCTGGTGACCACTGTGCTCTAGAACAGAAAGTGATGGGAAATCCAAATTTTACAGCTGGCGATGAAACAAGAGAAAAGGGGAAAAGAGGGGCTTTCTCGTCACTTCCTTTTCTTTGAAATACACAGTTTTTGTTTGCTTGTTGACAGTCTTGCTGGCATAGTTGCATAAAGAGTAATAGAAGGGCAGAATTACTTACGTTTCCTGGGGAAAATGCTGCTCTAATCTCCCTGCAGTGTTGGCCACAGGTCTGGAGGCCCTTGTTCATGGGATAGAGAAGGGAAGGATAAGCCATACCGGAATCTCATACTCTTCAGCAAAGGTCATATAGACATATATACATTGAAGAGTATTAAAGGGAGCCTGGAGCAACATTTTTTGCCAGGAGAAGACGTGGCAAGTGTTTCAGCCTAGGTAGACTATGTAGATTTGCTTTAAGAAATGTTACAGTATTTATGACCACCTCCAAACACTTATATGTACAGCCTCGGTCATTTCAGGCCTTAGTTGACTCTGTATAAGTTGGTGAAAGCTGCAGTAATAAATCTATTCCAAGATGAAAGAAGTCAGGTTCCTGATTACCTCTAATGACTTGATTGTAGAAAAAGATCAGTACTGGATGTCATAGTCGGCTTACAGATGTCCAATCTCAAAGTTCTTTATTGTGAACTTTAGCAAAGTTCCCAGGGCACAGAAGGAATATGTTACAGATGTATATGGTATGTGTTGTATTACAGGCCAAACACTGTTCTCAGCAAAAAGCTATCTATAAGGGTCATTAATCAAAATGCTATAATATATACAGGCAGTATTTTATCTAACTGGCATCACATCACAATTAGAGGTTGTTAAGCATTTTTTTAGTCATATTAACAATAACCTGGAACTGCTGTGAGGGTGAAGGATCCAAAAAGTACAGCAAATTATATATCAGGAACATCATGATTAATTCATTTTATATTTAATGACAAGGTTAGTTATACCCTTTAGAATTATTCCATTCACATTCAGTTTAATTGAATGGTGAAATAAACCATTTGTTCCTGATGCCTAGCAACATTTATATATGAAATTGATTTTAGTTAACATGCACTTTTTCTTCTTTAAGTTAAAAATATCAACATTCCACTATCAAAAGGGTGCTACTATTTAGTAAACTAAATATATAAAATGTAATATATGTTTAAAGTATGCTTTACTAGGTGCAGGTCCATTTTAATAAATAACATCTCTGCATTCCAAGTGCATTTATTCTGTATAGCTTTGGCCACTCGGCACAGGACCAAAGAGCTAGTTAAGACCATTGTAGTAGCAATGTCTACTTCACTGATTCCCAGTATTCCACAGGGATCCCACAGGTATGGCCCCTACATACTTACATTGATCCAACCTTGACTAATGTAACTATGTAAAAAATCGCCATTTCTAGACTTCAGCTGTAAAGTATAACTAGGGGCATTTTTTGTTATAGTTTTGAACAGAGTGATGAGAACTTGTCAGGTTTTTATTGCTGTCTGTGCCCCCATTAGGCTGATTTACCCACTCCATTTGTCCAGTTTACCATTATCAATGAAAGCGAAAGTTTTGGAAAACTTTTGGGTTGTCTCCAAGAACAGGAATAGAGAAGAAATCTTCCAATTGGTGACAACTAGGGATCCCTGCACTTTGGAGGGGATTTCCTCCCACTTTCTGTTTTGGCTATAGGGCAAGAAGTAAAGGGAATTCTCCCCAATAGGATACCGATAGCAGGGGATATATCCCTCCCTTCTCTATCCTGAATAAAAAAAAAAAATCCTTTTAGTTCTACTTTAAGCATTACATCTAAGACCAATCTGATGTTACATGATTTGATTGATTTAGATGCTGTTGGGCACAAAAGTAGATAGACAAAGAATTAACTAGCGAAGCAATGTACTGTATACAACATCTTATGCAGCCACATAGAGCTAAAGTAACTATGACAGCTTATTAATATCTTTTGCAGAGGGAATGTCAGAAAGTAAAGAAATCTGCCTTGCTCATTTTTTTTACTTTTGAAATCAGTTTCAGACGTTAAAGAACCCTTGCTAAATCCTATCCATGGGGGGTCCGTGGAAAAAATGCCCCCCTTACAAGGGTGGTCAAAATGCCAATCTTACAGTCATCTAAAAATGATCATTGGTGTCTTGCAGCAAAGTGGTTTTGGCCCCCTGGACTATGCAGTTCACCATCAGATGGGAGGTCAGGCAGCCACAGCTCAAAGACCATATAGCATCTTCTGGAGGAACCCTGCTTTAGAATGGCTGCTCTAAATGAATAAAGATGATTCCCATTTTCTATTCCTGTTGCTTTCTCATCTACACATGCATAAAGGCTATAGTTCGGTCTTTATCTCTCCTTCTTTCATGCCACAGCTCTCTAGCAATGTATTGGCTGACCTTAGCAAATGGAGAAAATCTCAAGATGACCAGCACAGTGGCCAAGTGGTTAGCACTTTCACCTAGCAGCACTAGGGTTGCCACTTGGCATCCCAACCATCACACTACCTGCCTGGAGTTTGGATGTTCTCCCTGTGCCTGTGTGGGTTTCCTCCGGGCATTCCAGTTTTCTCCCACACTCCAAAGACATGCTAGTAGGTTAATTGGATACTGTCTAAATTGTCCCTAGTATGTGTGTGTATGTGAGTTAGGGACCTTAGATTGTAAGCTCCTTGAGGGTAGGGACTGATGTAAATGTCCAATATATCTATATATAAAGTGCTGTGGAAATTGACAGAGCTATATAAGTACCTGTAATAAATAGGACAATCATTAGACAGCTGCTATATAGTATAGGGACTGCTAGAGACTGTGACATAACAGAGAGCAATAAAGAGCTTACAACAGTCTTTATGCATCCCCCATTAAATTGTCACGCTTACTCCTAACGCAGGTGGTCAGACACTATAGCTAGCTTTTGTTTTCCTCACCTATAGTAGCCCCTTTTCCCATAAGGCAAGCAGGCCTACCGGTACTCGGTTTCCCCCCGAACTTATACACAATGCTATAGTGCCTGGCTACCACGCCAGGGTGTGTGCGAACTGAGCAATCAAACAGGTACTTGGGTTGGCAGACAGGCAGATTGGTTCAAAGAATAGTCCATATGAGATCCGAGTTCATCAACGAGGGAATCCAATCTAGCCATGTAGGGCAGACAAACAGGCAGCTTGAAACACGTATAACAAACGCAATATCACAAGCACGAGACTGCAGGCTTGGCTGGCCTAAATCAGGTTTGGTCTCCAACCAGAGACTGACCACATCAATGACCTTGCAGGTGGGCAGGCAGAGAGAATGTATCACAACCAAAACCAGGATGCTGGAATGAGACCAGCAGCTGTGAAGGATTAGAAGCACTACATGCTCCTGACAGAAATACATTGCAATGTTTGAGAAGAAAAGAAAACAATGGTTGCCTACATCTTTATGTCACTACAAGTTTTTTTTAAACTGAACTTGAAACAGCTAAATAGATGGAATATTTATATGAGAGCTTTTTACCCGAATACATACAGTAAATGAGAGCTTTTTACCTGTCAAGGGATTTTTATTTTTGTCCACTCAGTCCTGGGATTTAAACACTGTCACAAAGCACAGCACTGTCTAGCAGGGGAGTATACCCAATCTTCCTCTGCAGAAGTTTCACTTTTATTTAAGTTCTCTTCCCGACCCCATCTCTGCTCTATCCTCCTATCAGCACGCCCACTGCACTGGAACACACCTGATTGACTTTTTGTTCTATTTCTCCAACCTTCCCCTTAATCTCTGTTAAAGGCTGATACAAGGTCACATTTAAGGCCTGTACACACGTGCCAAATATTGGCCGCTATCAGCTGCTCTAACAGAAACCATCCGACATTCGACCCGTGTGTACATCAGCTTGTCCGACAGAAGGCTTCTGTGGAACGGGCATGCTAGAAAAACAGCATCCACATTTGATCAGCGCTTGTAGCCAATTGCTGCAAGCGCCGATGGGTGTGTTCTGGTAGGGGGGAGGGATGTGGGGCAGTACCCCTGTCAGAACATAATAGCTCAGCGGGGAGATCGATGTACTAACATCAGATAGTTAGTACAGCAAGCTCCTCAGTTTTTCTTTCGTTCAGCTCACTGGGTTGAACTAAAAAGAAAACTGATAGTGTGTACCAGGCCCTAGGTACCTACATTGCTTACATTAAAAATGTATATTTAATTATGTATTAATATTTACAGAGCTGCATTCATTTGTATCTCCTGTACCTGCCTGGAGTCCAGTTTTAAGATTGTCATTCACTTTCCTATGCACTTTCAAAAGACTGTATATTCCTTTTAAAAGAAAGACTGTAATTTAGAATGGTAATGACAGTAGAAGGAGTTTATAATTATGTGTAAATTCATAAATGACAGCAAAAACCTTAAACTTAAAATTGATATTCCATAAGGCTGACTTTAATACATGCTAATTTATTACAATACCCCCCAGGCACGTTTACCTCTGAAGTGGATGGCGCCGGAAAGTATTTTTGATAAGGTTTACACGGCACAGAGTGACGTCTGGTCTTTTGGAGTGCTGCTCTGGGAAATATTCTCACTCGGTAAGCAAGCAATGAAAACTGTTTTATATCAAGTGTTGAATTTTCAAAAGCAACTAAAAGCTCAGATACCTAAACAGCGCACAGTACACAAAACGTTATTTTTTAATGATGTCCCCCCAGGTGCCTCCCCTTATCCTGGTGTACAAATCAACGAGGAGTTCTGCCAAAGACTGAAGGATGGAACGCGCATGCGGGCCCCAGAATATGCCACAACTGACATGTATGTCTTGATACTTAAAGTGATATTAAAGTCTTTTTCTTTTTAAACAAACATGTTATACTTACCTGCTCTGTGTAATGGTTTTGCACAGAGCAGCCTAGATCCTCCTCTTCTCGGGTCCGGTACTCCTGGCAAGTGCCCCCACAGCAAGCAGGCTTGCTCCTGAGCCGCAGCTCTGCATTTCCATTAACATAAATAAACAAGTGCTGTGCTATGTAAACATAACAAGTGTAAACCTTGTAAATGCACACAGATCAATGTGAATATATATGAAAGAAGTCTGAATGAAAGGACAATAACAAATATCAAAGTGCAAAGTATGTATAAAGTGCAAAGTGCAAAAAATTGTATTAACTAATACATTTCAAATACATGTGAAAAGGAGTCCACTCTATAGATCCCAGTGGTGTTCATTCAGATCACTGTGGATGGCAGTCCAGAGTGTCCATATGTTCACATTCAGGGTGTGATTATCCACCACCAAAGGAGGGTAAACATGCTTACCAGAGAATGTGGACTCAAATACCAGTGGCACTGATTCAAGCTGATATAATGTATATAACATACTGTATATCTCCAGAGAAATGAGCCATCTGTAGCACAACGTGGGACAGCTCCAAGATATACCATATTGCTATGGAAGGGACACCACCCTCTTGGTTGCATCATGCGATCCATGAATCTATACAAAAATAAAGCATCTCCACATAGTGTAAAACCTTAAACTACGAATTTTATTTAAAAAGTACAGAACACTTTCAACAGGTATGAAGTCACAGCACTTATCAACTCATCCAGCATAAGTATAGTCACAGAAGACATATGGTACGCAATGGACTCGAGCTGACGCACTTCGTCTACATCAGTGATTCTCAAACTGTGTGCCGTGGCACACTAGTGTGCCGCATGAGATTTGCAGGTGTGCCGTGGGAGTTTTGAAAAATATTTAAAATTGCTAGCGTTTTGGAACCTTAAACATATTGAAAAATTTAATGGTACAGTAAATCAATGTCGCAAAAGTTAAAAAAAGTAACATATGAAGCGCACTACCGCCGTAGGAGCTGCTGGGTAGTTCGTTCCTTTTCGCCAGTTGGTTCTATTACCCCCCACTTCCCTGCACTGATGACACCCCAAACAGTCTTGAACAAATAACATAAACTTTATTCTTCCCATTTGTATAAGGCAGAAAGAATGTGAACAAATCCTCCAGAAATATGAACTGCCTTCTTAGCTTGGTTCCTGTAATGGTCTGCAAATCTTCTCCCTCCTGTTTACCACTACTTCTCAACAGCACAGCATCTCCAATTTAAGTCCTAAGAACAATACTCTGAATAGAGTTCTTAGACAGACTGTTAGGATTTCTCCCAGGTGATCCTCAGCACCCTCAATCTTGGAAATACTGTTCCCCTGGGTTTGCACTCACATTTACATTTGAGCAACCATCCATGTTTGCCATAAGAGGGTCCTCTCCCAGTTCTTCTTCTGTTGGTAGTAGCAGCCTCTCCTTTTTAGATGTTGCAGATTCTTACTGTTATCTCTTCCATCTCTCCTCCTGTGAAGGCATGTTCCCCTCCCCGGAGGGGAGAGTTCTTAAGCTGCACCAGCTTCTACATACTGTCTTCCTCTGCTGTTATCTTCCCATCAGCAAGCCCCCTTGGAGCATGTGACCCACAGTTTATATAGGCCTGTAAGCCCCTGCCCATACAAATTAATGATAGGCTCAGGGTGACCCATACAACTAACTACCGTATATACTCGAGTATAAGTCGTTCCGAGTATAAGTCGAGGCCCTAATTTACCACAAAAAAATGGGAAAAACTTATTGACCCGAGTATAAGACGAGGGTGAGAAATGCACAGCTACTGTAAGTGGAAAAGAGGGTCAACAATGCAGCATCACTGTGCCCATTTGCATGCCTCACTGTGCCCATTTGCAGCCATAGGTCCCCTGAACTTCAAACTCGGTAGTTAAGGGTTCCTAGATGCCCCCTAGCTGCAGCCAAAATTTGGGGTCTCTGAACCCAAAGGGTCCCGAAATGACATTGCTGCAGATAGACACAGTTGACCGAATTTGGGGCCCCGTATCTCGGGGCCACTTAGTGCTAAGAATCCAAAATTTGGTGTGCAAACCCAGTGGAACTAGCACCATAAACTTTCCAAAGCTGGGGTTTCTAGCACCAAGTGGCCACGAGATACAGGGCCCCAAAAATCAGTTCAGAAAATGTCAAGCACTTTTCTGCAGCAGAGAATGACATTTTCCGAACCAGTTTTGGGGCCCCGTATCTCAGGGCCACTTGGTGCTAGGAACTGCAGCTTTGGATATGTTATGGTACCACTGGGTTTGCACACCAAATTTGGGGTTCCTAGCACCAAGTAGCCCTGAGATATGGGGCCCCAAAATCAGTTCAGAAAATGTCAAGCACTTTTCTGCAGCAGAGAATGACATTTTCCGAACCGATTTTGGGGCCCCGTATCTCGGGGCCACTTAGTTCTAGGAACTTCAGTACTGTTGTGGTACTAGGTCCACTGGGTTTGTATACCAAATTTGGGGTTCCTAGCACCAAGTGGCCCTGAGATACGGGGCCCCAAAGTCGGTTCGGAAAATGAAATTTTTTGCTGCAGAAAAGTGCTTGACTCGAGTATAAGTCGAGGGGGGCACTTTCAGCACAAAAAAATGTGCTGAAAAATTCGACTTATACTCGAGTATATACGGTACATCCTGTACAAATCAACCTGTCCTCCAGCACCTCTCACTGGTCAAACAAGGCGTCCCTTTCGACAGAATGCAGGTGGTCACATCCCCAATGCTATTCCGTCATTCCTTCCCACCAAATTAAACCCAGCCAGACTTAAACCAAACAGGGTAATGCCTGGAATTTTCACCTAACTCTACCCTCTCTAACTATTTAGCACACACCTAAGTAGGTGGGCGCTACACATATATAAAAACGCAATCTCCGTCAGTGTCATTCATTGGTTTCTTTCCGTAACGCGAGACTTGTGCGAGATCTCGGGAGAACTTGATCGCTCAAATTATATTATAATAATATAGACTGCTCCATTCAAACTTTGATTTCCTATAAATAAAGTTTGTTCATTGTTTAGTGATGGAGAAATACTTAATCAAGTATGGAACTCTGCAAGAGAAACTGTTAAATTAAAAGCAAGGAAGCAAGCGAAAGTACAAAGAAGATTACAATCACTTCAATCTGATTTTCTCTAGAAAGCAGACACAACCTTCACATTAAATTTAAAATTAAATATATATGTAAAAATAAATAAGTTCTTCATCACAAAAATGGATACATTTTTTCAGGTATGCCGTGAAAATTTTTAGATCATTTTGGTGCGCTGCAAGACAAAAAAGTTTGAGAAACACTGGTCTACATAGACATCATCTGTCCATTCACACACAGAGCCACAGCTCGGCCCCGTCCCTCCCTCTCTTGATTGGCTCACTGGCTCCTGCTGCTGCCTCAGCCAATGAGCTGCCTCAATCTTGTGCACATCGCTGGATTGAGAGGGGGCTCAGGTATTAGGGGCTGGGGGAAGTGCTGCACACAGAAGGTTTTTTTTACCTTCATGCATAGAATGTATGAAGGTACAAAAACTTGAGCCTTTAGAAACACTTTGAAATGAAATATGCTACACATACTCCTGAAAGTTAAAGGTATTGGGATGTCATAAAGCTCACAATGGTGTTGATATTTATGGGCCCCTTGCACACAGGTATCATAATTTACTGTTGTTTTTACTCTGGAACTTGTGACGCCCATGTTATGTTGAGTATAGGCGATTAAAGGTGTGCAAGTGTATAGACGAGTATAAACAAGTAAAATTCTTCTCCATTGCCAGTATCGTAATATGCATACTTATACTCACGCAAACATTAATGAGTAAACACGTAAGTAAATTACTGCTCTCAAATAAAAATTTTTCTATTTTTGTTTTACTGTTTTGTACTCAATTCTGTATTACTGATCTTTACCCAGCTATGTGCAACGCCCCATAGACAACAATTCATTTCATTTCAAATCAGTAAAAACTCAGCACTTTTTACTCCTGCGTGCAGGAGGCCTTATTGTAGGAACCTCAGTGATTCACCCTACTGGGATCTACACAATGCTGAAATACCAGACCTTTCAATTTATACATACAGTTAATGAAATGTAACAAGCAAGTATGAAACTTTCTGGTAATTTCAGGCACTGGTATGCCCCTTCTGTCACCTACGTGTTTCTACTGACCAGTGGGGTCTGCCTACTACCCTGTTTCCCCGAAAATAAGACCTAGCATGATTGTCAGTGATGGCTGCAATATAAGCCCTACCCCCCAAATAAGCCCTACCCTGTTTCCCCGAAAATAAGCCCTACCCTGAAAATAAGACCTACAAGGACTTTAACTAGGGCTTATTTGGGGGGTAGGGCTTATATTGCAGCCATCACCGACAATCACGCTAGGCCTTATTTTCGGTGAAACAGGGTATAGTGAAAGTTCAATAGGAATGTACAGGAGGTGGAAGGGCCAAGTGCTACTGGAAACTGTTGAACTTGTTCATTATAGCACCCCAAGATTTGGGGCAACCAAGTGCACCCAAGTGTAGGTGGTGCTCTATGCCTTCGTTATAATATGGTATCCTGTACCAGGCAGGTGCTCAAAGGTTTACACCAAAGCAGGGGTATTAAATTCAAATTCACGGAAGTCCAATCAGTACATTTTTCTTCCAGCAGGTGTCCGAATCACATTTCTATCCATTGACTCAGGTCCTTCACATCACAGCCCCCTCTCCTCTTATGTTATAATCCTGTTCTTACATCAGCGTCCTCTAAAGTGTTCTGTACCCCCTTCGCATCAACCCCCCCCCCCCACAGCAGTGTACTCTGCCCCTCTCACATCACTACCATAGTAGTTTCCTCTGCCCCTCTCACATCACTACCATAGTAGTTTCCTCTGCCCCTCTCACATCACCTCCCACAGTAGTGTCCTCTTCCCTCCCCGGTAGTGTCCTCTGCCCCCTTCACATCACTCACCCCTTTACATTACCCCCTCAAGTGCACTGCCCCCCTACACCCCCCTACAGCAGTGCTCTCTGCCCCTTTACATCACCCCCCCTCCCACAGTAGAAATCTCTGCCCCTTCACCCCCACCCCCCAGTAGTCCTTTCTACCCCCTTCTCCTCCCCCCCGCCACCACCACACACAGTAGCGTGCTATGCCCTTTTACATCACACCTCCCCCTCTAGTAGTCCTTTATGCCCCCTGGGTCCTTAAGGGACAGTGACTTGATCCGGACCCGGACCGCGGACCGCCATTTTAGTGATGCCTGCTTTAAAGCATAACTAAACCCAAGAACAAAAATGTATATGCAATATACTTGTATTGCGGCTTACCATTCTAGATGTGGTGGCTCCATTTCATTTTTTTATTTTCAGTACATCAATTACAAAAATTGCCTCTTGATCTTGACAGAAATGCAGGGTACTTGTTACTTCCTTTGAGCTGAACAGAAAATAAAAAGAATCTTTATTTTGTAAATCAAAAAAACTCACCCTCATCACCCATGTAATGGAGATAAAAAGAGGAAGACAGGTTTGTAGTCCAGCCTAGGAGACAACCAAAGCTTCCTCCACAGATATAGTAGGGGTGAGGAGTGAGAATATTACTAGCAGGATCTCCAGGAAAAAAAAAACAAGGGGACAAAAGCCTGAAAAAATAAAACTAATGCAGCCACCACTACATCTGGTAAGTTGCAATGCAAGTTTGGTAAAAGATGAAGTTGCATCAATTATATAGATTCCAAGCATGTCAAGTCAAAAAACTGTGATCGCCTGTGAAGCGGTGCCAAACTGGTGACTTTGCTATAGGTATTACTTTCAAAACTCTTATGCCCCGTACACACGGTCGGACATTGATTGGACATTCGGACAACAAAATCCATGGATTTTTTCCGACAGATGTTGGCTCAAACTTGTTTTGCATACACACGGTCACACAAAGTTGTCGGAAAATCCGATCGTCCTGAACGTGGTGACGTAAAACACGTACGTCGGGACTATAAACGGGGCAGTAGCCAATAGCTTTCATCTCTTAATTTATTCTGAGCATGCGTGGCACTTTGTGCGTCGGATTTGTGTCCACACGATCGGAATTTCCGACAACAGATTTTGTTGTCGGAAAATTTTATAGCAAGCTCTCAAACTTTGTGTGTCGGAAATTCCTATGGAAAATGTGTGATGGAGCCTACACACGGTCAGAATTTCCGACAACAAGGTCCTATCACACATTTTCCATTGGAAAATCCTACAGGGCATTAGAGGTCATCAACTTAGAGTTAGCTGTGAATAATGGTCTTAGAATTATTGCTCTCACTCCGGCGTGTGTGGCGATATGTAACATGCATAACGCAATCAATGTTTACATACATAGGCATCTTCGATGTATGCATTTATGTTCTGTTATGTATGGGAGAGAGAGCTTCCATTTTTGTGTGAATGGACCCCTAAAATTTTATCTATAATAACTGGGTGACACCGTTTCCAGTAAAACAAAAATGTGTTTAAAAAGGCAGTTTCTACTTTCACATCTTTTTTGCCGCTGGTCAGAAATATTTTCCTTTTGATAACAATCAAATTTGTTTTCAGTTGGCAACGTTTGAGACAATTGACAGCTACAAAACATGCCACAGAAGTATTTGTAGTGTTCCTGGCCAGCATTCAAAGAACCCCCTTGGTGACCAGGAATCGGGTTCAAATAAGCTGTTGTAATGCCAATCCTGCTGCTTTAGAATTCTCTGTGCTGGGAGGTTCCTTATCACACGGGACACTTTTGAGATAGACATCCCCGGCAGACACTTTTCATAGTGCTAGCCAGCAATCATTTCCTGGGAAAAATCTACATCTGGAAAAAGAAATAAATTCAGTTTTTTCTTTTGACAATAAAGAGGCCCTGATGTTTGATATTAGTCTGAACAGTGAAGACAGGAACTTTATTTAAAAAAAGCCAATCCTTGGGTACTTTTTTTATAGCAGGCATTGAAATAAAGTCTCAGCATGCAGTCTAAAATATTGCTAATGGAAGGTTAAAGGCCTCTCTAAACGAATTTTGCACAGAAATAGGCTTTAAGTGACCTATTGTAACTATAGGACTTGATCTCAAACTGTTCTGTCTTAAAGTGATTGTAAACGATCACCTTGTAAAACAACCCATTCCGTTTAAATTGAAATTAAAGGCAAACCATTTTTGTATAGATATAAAAAATTCATTATAAATACCTTTTTGCCCTTTTTTATAAGTGATCACATTCCCTCTTTCCCAGCTGCATAAGATCTAGGGGAGAAGTAATAGCACACTGAGCTTTCTAGTAAATTGCTATGCAGCAGGGGCATGTCAGGACAACTCTGATCATTTGGAGGAGAGCACACAGAGTTCTCAGCATAGCGAGAGCACAGTCTGGTCTCCTGCTTAGTGTGGTCAGTTTTTAATAGGAAAGCAGAGGGACTGGCAGGAACACCAGGGATTTCACACAAAGAAAGCAATACAAAGACAACAGGATACTTCCTCATACAAGTACATGGTACAGCAGGCACATATCAGGAATATGACATTTTGGGGTAACAAAAACTTTAAGCAAAGTGAGTTCTAATTGATCCCATGTATGGACATTAGACATCCTAAGCACGCCCAAAAAAATAATCGAATTCCAATGAACGTGCTTTAGTGCATCCAATCCCTCTTCCTCTGCCTACAGTAATTAATGCCTTCCTCCCCTTCTCTCCTTAACTATAACTTTTTATCTGTCAATTTTTTTTTTTTATTAAATTTTTTTACCACTACTCATTTTTTTTTAATTTCCTTTGTTCTCCAATCTTATTTTGTGACATGTTTAAAAAAAAGTGCAATTAAAAAAACTAGGGCTGCACCGATACCGGTATCGGTGCCGATACTGGACATTTGCACAAGTACTCGTACTCGTGCAAATGCTCCAATACCAAGAACCACTACCTTTGTGGTGCGATTTGAACCCATACAAAATGAACGGGCTCAAATCACACTACAAAAAATCTCATGCATTCAGAAATGCGGTGTGATTCCTGTCCGAATCGCATGCGGTTTCCCCCACCGTTCCTGTGTGCACCCAGGTTTGTCATAGTAACTTCAGCCAGGGTTCACACCGGAGCGGTGGGGGAAACTGAATGCAATTTAGACAGGAATCGCACCATATTCCTGTTCAAATTGCATGCAATTCTTGTCAGTGCGATTTGAGCCCATACATTTTGTATGGGTTCAAATCGCACCGCAATGGTATCGGTACTCGAGTAGACATGGGTAGACACGTACGCACGGACTGCGCATGCGCGGACTTTCATTTTCTATCGGAATTGTTTTATTACTCCTTGCAAGGACTTTTGTACTGTTAAACGCCTTCATGGCTTTTTAATAAAGGAACCAATAATTTACTACACCATTGGAGCATTTCTCCCTTTCTTTTTGGATATTTTATACTACTGGGATTGGCGCTCCTTCACGGCTGACTGATTTGGGATCAACCATCTAGTGCTTCACAGCAGGATCCAGCCAGGAGAGGGACAGCATCCATAGTGGTGATTGATTCATGCCTTTTTTAAAAGGCGGTCCGGTAAGCCTTCAATCTTTCTGGTGACGGGTCTCACAGCGGTGGAAGTCAGATATCCAGATTGGTGTTTCACGTGCTTCATGGACGTTTAATCACTTATATTTTTTGTATTTAATTTATGGATATTTTTTTGATGATTAATATGCACAGTTTTTATTTGAACAAAATAATTTTACTGCTTGAATATTTTTCACTGTATACTTAAATCCAGCGCTGCGCTCTTTATATATATTCTTAGTGGTGCCCCCTATCAGGGTTATAGCGCATAGCCGCAGGATACTTCCTCATAGGTTTATTATTATCAATATTTTTGCACACTTGAGCACAATATAATTTTTCATTGATTTATATTTTTCACTTTATACCTAGCGCAAATTTTTCCTTTTAGAAAAACGAGTACTTGTCCGACAGTATTGGTACTAGTACTCGCCAGTAAAAAAACGTATCGGTGCAACCCCAAAAAAAAAGTTAATACATTTTTATGTAGTTTCGCTATGCTATGTAAAATAGAAACACATTGTTTGTCTTTATATACTGTACATGAAATAAATATAGAACACAAGGTATACTTTTTATTGGTAGGAACATTTTTTTTATCTTGTTGCATACTGTGTAAAAAAGTTACTGTTAGATCAGGGGTGTTGCTAGGACTGATTAATTCAAGATTAATAATACAGTACATCTAGTGTGCCACTGTGAACCCTGGGTGTTTCCAAATTGCATTAACAGTGGGAGGAGCTTAACCACCTCAGCCCCAGAAGATTTGGCTGCTCAAAGACCAGGCCATTTTTTTGTGATACGGCACTGCGTCGCTGTAACTGGCAATTGCACAGTCATGCGACGCTGTACCCAAACAAAATCAACGTCCTTTTTTTTTCCCACTAATAGAGCTTGCTTTTGGTGGTATTTGATCAATTATTTTTTGTGCTATAAACAAAAAAAGAGCGACAATTTTGAAAAAAACACAATATTTTGTACTTTTTGCTTTAATAAATATACCCAATTTTTTATAAAAAAAGCTATTTTTTTTCTCAGTTTTAGGCCAATATGTATTCTTCTACATATTTTTGGTAAAAAAAAAAATCGCAATAAGCGTATATTGATTGGTTTGCACAAAAGTTATAGCGTCTACAAAATAGGGGATAGATTTATGGCATTTTTATTATTATTATTTTTTTTTACTAGTAATGGCGGTGATCTGTGATTTTTATCATGACTGCGACATTATGGTGGACACTTTTGACACATTTTTGGGACGATTGACAATTATACAGCGATTAGTGCTATAAAAATGCACTAATTACTGTATAAATGTCACTGGCAGGGAAGGGGTTAACACTAGGGGGCGATCAAGGGGTTAACTGTGTTCCCTGACAGTGTGTTCTAAATGTAGGGGGAGGGGACTGACTAGAGGGGATGCCAGATCATGGTTCCTAGCTATTAGGAACTCACGATCTGTCTCTCTTCACAGAACAGGGATTTGTGTGTTTGCACACACACACACACATCCTTGTTCTGCCTCTCGTGCCCGTGATCGCTCGTGGCCAGGAGTCATCGTGACTGTCGGCTACAAGCATCGGCACCCCCACAATCCTGCTTAAAGGAGCCAACGTATAGCTATGACGGCTCACGGGATCGTGCCGACCTGCCGCAGTATAATGATGGCGGCTGGTCGGCAAGCGGTTAAAAGCACAAGGTTAAAAAAAATGAAGCCTCCTTGTGCCCATAAAGTGAGTTTTGATTGTCACAAGCAAAGTCTCACAAACATGTATAAACCTCAGCATAATCCTTTTCAAAAATAGAAACTCTTCCATTACAGATGCTTTTCTGAACACTAAAAAAAAACAGAGTTAACACTTCACCGAAGCCTATCTTAAAAAAATAATGTAATTAAATTAGTATGAGATTGCTCAGCAACTACCGACTGTTGAGAAAATTAACACTTTGATCAGAGGTATTCAATGTATAACAGAGTGCAGAGGTCAGGAGTATAAAATGCACAGGATGCAGGAGGCGGGAGTACAAAACAAGGAGTCATGGTTGTGTAACACACAGATTGTAGGGGTCAGAAGAGTGCAAATTTCACCCTGCAAGCATTATTCTCGCCCACTTTAGCCTCTCAGCAAAAATCACCCCTCCCTCCACCCCAAAAGATTCATAATCTGCACTTTCTCCTCCCAAGCATAAATTTCTTCTGAAAATCAGAATTCTCTCTAAACAAAAATGCAAAATTGCCCTCCTCTGCTAAATGCCCCCTCCCATCACAAATCATCTTCCTCCCCCCAAATCCCACCTCCCAGCACAGATCCTCTCTCCCACCAAAAAAGACCCTCCCAGCACAAATCATTTCCTATCAAATCCCCCGCCTAGCATCTCCCACCCCCCAAAAAAATACCCCCTCCAAGCACACATCTGCTTTCCCCCAAAAAAATTCCCCCAGCTCAAACCTTCCCCCTCTCCCACCAAATCACTCCTTCCAATACAGATACATCCATTGGCACATGTTTTAAATTGGATCCCCTCTTTACAGATTATTGGTAACCCAAGATTTATCCTAGGCTTACTTTCTGGCCCTCTATTTTTCTAAAAAGAAAGTCACACTTTATGGCCTTTGGTCTACTATAGAAGATCTCATGAACATTTATGACTACTATGGCCTAGACCTTTGGATGATGCTCCAACCTAATTCCTTTCCACTCTACCCCCCTAACAGACCAGTGAGCCCTTTTGAACAGCTTTGCATCTGTACATTCTTTCGCCATACTCTACCCCCAACTTGTATTACCTGTGGGTTTTTCCTTGTATCCTGAGCAATTCTTCTGCCAGTTGTGGCTGAAATCTTTCTTGATCTACTTGACCTTGGCTTGGTATCAAGAGATCCCCAAATTTTCCACTTCTTATTAAATGATGGAACAGTACTGACTGGCATATTCAAGGCTTTGGATATCTTTTTATATCTTTTTCCATCTTTGTAACTATGTGATAATAAATGGCTTCATGTGATTGCTATCCTTAAATAAAACATTTTTTTGGCATGATCACTCTTATTTTCAATATTAATGCCAACATTTCACAATTTCTGCCAGGGTATGCAAACTTTTGAGCACAACTGTATGTGTCTGAAATAAATGTTCTTTATTTATATTTCTACTAGTTTTCTTGGTGAATAGCACTGCACATATGCTGATGTTGACTATTACATAAATATTGCCATCCAGAGTATTTCATTTGTTGAATCAGGAGCCTTTCCAAGATGTTCTGTAAATATCTCCATTTGTGTTTCATGCAGTTATCGTATCATGTTGAGTTGCTGGTATGGGGATCCTAAGGAAAGGCCAATATTTACCGACTTAGTGGAAATCCTGGGTGACCTGCTGCAAGAGAATGTCCAGCAGGTATGTTTAAACTGAGTGTATGCTTCTCTGTCTCCCAACATTCCAGTTTAAAGTTTAATTTAGGGGCATTACAACGAATCACAGGACCCCATAATAAAGTTTTGGTGAGGCCCCCATCTTTTTTTGCCCCTTTTTTTCTGTGGTATTCATCATATTACATTGGTAGCCAGTGGCCTATACTGCACACCCTTTAATAGTCACCCTGCCATATCAATGGGCTTCCCCTTTTGTCTGTGGCAATTCTATTACAGCTGATCCTCTGGCTGGTGAGTTAAAACTCTTATTGCACATGTTCCCCCAGCACCCTGAGTGGTCCTCCTATACCCTATCCCATCTGGAAGCCACCCAAGGTGACTATTTTTGTTAGTTTGTGGGGAGGCTCCAGCATGTGGAATGGCAGCTCCTCCCTCCCCCTGTAATGAAGAATGTTCCAGGAGCTGTCCATCGATGCAATCTCTGCCTCCACCATTGAAAACACGAATGTTTATTCATGAATAATATTAGGTATCAGTAAAGTGATAGAAAGGTATATTATATTTACTTGTTTAAAAAATTTTTTTTACTTCTTTGGTTGCTTTCTGGTTTCTGGCCTAAGCCAAAATGATGTCATACATGCCAGAAGTCTTCATTGGTATTTTGTTTTCATCTGGAAGAGGGGCTTTCTCGGCTAAGCACACATCACTGCTTGCCTGAGCTAAGGGCATATAGATTCCAAGAAGTACTGTAAATGCTACATGAATCATCTGCCCTTACTCAACATGGCCACAGCCACAGAAAGTAATTTCTCAACAAAATAGTGTTTTCAGTTTGTGGTGCTCAGACACAGTTTAGTTCTGGTTTACTGCAGCAGAGAAACATCTAGTCAGCAGTCTGGCTGTGTAAATATCAGGAATGGATAGACAGAAACTCAAATCCTCCTGCAGTTCAGACAGCTACAGTATATGTATTTCAGCTGTGTATTTAGCTATTTGCCTGGAGTTCAGTTTTAACTATATTTGTAAACCAATAAAGGTATAGTCAAAAAAGAGTGACTATTGTATAGGAGGCATATTAATGGTTCCTAACTGCCTCCCAAAGGAAGGAAAGGACTACATCCCTCTCAACGACTCACAGAGTTTAGAAGAGATGGACTCATCGCAAGCTCCTATCTGCCCACAACACAATTCTGATGAGGAAGAGTGTGACATGAGACTGCACTGCCATAACCTGGCTGTAAGGTGAGCCTGTTATAGCAAAAAAATGGTCCTTCGTTAACAATGTGTTTTGAAGAAAGATTTCCTGCTATATAGCATCCAGTAATATCCTAGCTTTAAATTCTCCAAAAATGTAAAGATAAGAGGACAGTTGATAGATGCGGGGTAACCAGAACATCTGAAACTATTTTCTCTTTAAGGCACAGCTGCAGATTGCGCATAGGATGTCTAGTGTGCCTAATGCCGGCCATACACGGTTCGAATTTCTTAAGAATTTTCTTTCGAAAATCGTATGAAAGAATTTTCGAACGAATTTCGCACCATTAGTGGGCTGCAACCATGGCCGATTTTCGTGCGGCAATCAAATTTGAGGAATCGGACATGTTGGAAATTTTTAGAAAAATGAACGATTTTCTAATCAATGATGGGAGAATCGTGCGAGAAATGTAATAAGAAAAGAAAATTCACGGAGCGAAAAGAAGATTCCCGGCCACGAAAATTCTTTTCTGTAGCAACATGCAGTGAAATTGAAGGCTTGGTCGGCCAAATTTCGAAAATCAATGGTGGCATCATCGGATCACAAAAAAAAACGAACTTTCTGATTTTGAAAAGAAAATTTGTTCGAAATTCGACCGTGTATGGCCTGCTTAAGGCTTATTTCACACAGGCTTCAGCTTGTATAAGAGCAGTGTGAACAGCAAGTTTCTACAAAGCATTTGCAGAGCTTTC
Organism: Lithobates clamitans; assembly: GCA_037952925.1. Lineage (NCBI taxonomy): Eukaryota > Metazoa > Chordata > Amphibia > Anura > Ranidae > Lithobates > Lithobates clamitans. The sequence continues at coordinate 2,328,664 of JBBGZY010000573.1, read as the reverse complement.
AGCAAGCTTTGTTAAAGCTTTTAATGTATCACTCAGCTCCAGTTTGCAAATGCTGTAACAATGATCTTAATGGGAGTGCTGATTGTCACTTTAACCTGACCTGCTCATAGTAAATGTAATGCGAGCAGGCGGCGGCTGCAAGCGCCGAAACAAAGCAGTATATGGCGCTCCCCCTGGGGCACGCAGCGGCTCGATCCCATGACCGCTATGTCCAGTGGACACATCAGATCACAACGCTTAGTACCTAGACACGGTGAGCAGCCGGGGTATCATGTAATCGTTATGATTGGTCATAACGATCAGATAATTACAATGTAAACAAAACAGCCATGAATGGCTTCCATTTATGACTGTTTTGCTTACTATTGTGATGCTGTGATTGAGCTACAGCTATCACATGGTACCTAGGCCAATCACAGTGTACCATGTGTTAAGCTGTAGCCAATCACAGCATGTCGTCAGTAAGTAAGCTGATATGAATGGAAAGTCATTCACGACAGTTAACTATTGCTTATAACAGTGATCACTGTTATAAGCAATAATAGTGTAAAAATAAAAAAAAATACCTGATCACCCCTCCAGAGTAGTACAGTGTCACTATGGTGACACTGAATTACTCTGTTGACAGGATGAAAAAAAGTGGTAAAAAAAATGTTAAAGTGATTGTAAAGGCTCGTTTTTTTTTTGTTTTTTTTTTAATAACACACATGTTATACTTACCTCTGTGCAGTTGGTTTTGCACAGAGCAGCCTGGATCCTCCTCTTCTCGGGTCACTCTTCGCTGCTCCTAGTCCCTTCCTCCTTTGTGTGCCCCTCAGCCAGCAGCTTGCTACAGGGGACACCCAAGCTGAGTCAGAGCTCTGTGTATCCATTCAGACACGACCTGGCCCCGCCCCCTCTCTCCCCTGTTCAGCTGACTGACTTTGATTGACAGCCGCAGGAGCCTATGGTGTCACTGTTCTGTCAGGAGGAGTGTCCTGGATGGCTGAGGGGCTGAGGGAATTGTGGACATTGCTGGAGAGAGAAGGGGCTCAGGTAGGTAATTAGGGGGTGCTGGGGGGCTGCTACACACAGAAGGTTTTTATATCTTCATGCATAGAATGCATGAAGATAAAAAAAACCTTCTGCCTTTACAACTCCTTTAAAAGAAGAAAAATGAAGGATTGAAAAATTGAATACAATTTTATTTTTTTACAGACTGTCGCCAGTCAGTTTCTCTAAATACCACCACACCAGTCATACGATGATGCTGTACTGCACTGGTGGGAGTATGTAAAAAAACAAACAAAAAAAAACACATTTAATTTCTTGACTTTTCCAGAAAATTGTGACAAATAGACAAAAAATGACAACTTCAAGATAATTGCCATGCTTCTTACTAAATACCCCAGACTGTCTACTTTTCAAGAAGGGTCATTTGGGGGGTATTTGTCGGTCCTGGCATTTTAGGACCTCAAAAAATGAGACAGGTCGTCAGTACTTCAGGATTGATCAATTTTCAGATACTGTATATACTGTATACCATTCGTGGACTCTATAACTTTCACACAGACTAAATAAAATACACTGATTTGGGTTATTTTTACCAAAGAAATGTATCAAACTACATTTCAACCTAAATGCACAAAGAAAGATTATTTGTTTGCAAAATTTTATAAAAGAACTTAAGGAAAAGTGTTTATTTTAAATATTTTCAGTATTTTTTTTTTCATTAATATAGCAAAAAAGAAAACACCCAGTGGTCACTAAAAGCCACCAAATAAAGGCTCTATTTGTGTGGAAAAAAAAAATCAATTTGCATACAGTTTTCCATGACCGAGCACTTGCCAGTTAAAGTAGCACAGTGCTGAATAGCACAAATGCCCTGGCCATGAAGGGGTAAAACCTTCAGGTGTCAAGTGGTTAAACAAGCTGCTAATAGGTTTCAGCACTACCTGAAGCCTGTTGAAAGCCTGCTGAAGCCTGGTAGCAGCTAGTGTAAAGTGACAATCAGCACTACCATTAAGATCTGCATACAGTATACCATCTCCAAACAGGAGCTGTAGAGCGCTTTGAAGGATTAGAGAAAGCTGCTTAAAGCTTTGCAAAAGCTTGCTGAAAGTTTCATAAAAGCTAGCTGTTCACACTGCTCTCATGTAAGCTGAAGCCCGTGTGAAGGCCTTATCCTGACATTTTATTTTGCCTGGGAGGCACAGGGGAAGTATCCTTTAGCCTATCAAAGTCCATGACAGACTGAAAAATTCTGCTGAAATATGCGGCTGAAGTTGAACAGGGCTGAACACTGTGCCGAGTGGTACTGGCATTTGGGGCCCTATGCATTTGGGAAGAAATGCGGGTACTCTGCATTCCGGCCAAAGCATTTATTCCACTTGGTACAGTTTTCAGCCCCGTCCAGCCATAGCATACAGTATTTCACCCTGCCATAGACATTAACAGGCTTTAGGCAAAGGGCTGGATGTTGCGCATGTGCTCCGTGGGTGCGGTGCACAAAATGTCGGAACTGTATGCACAGCAGCTAGATGCCCCATGTGTAGGGGGCATTTGTAACTGAACTGTTAGCTCAAGCTAACAATAATAGTTATCAATAGAAATACAGACAGTATACGGAACAGACTAGCTGGAGCCTCTAAATGGTTGAAACTCTTTAACAATCATTGCCACCCTGCATTCTGTCCCCTTTAAGTTGGCATTGGAGTTGGTCTGGAGGTGTTGTGAAGGGACTCTCCCCACACAATGCTTCCACTCATCATAATTATAGCTGCAGGCATGTCCATGGCTGGGTTGTTCTTCTTCAGAAGAACTTCTAGATACAGTGGCATCTCTGCATGAGCTTTCAGCAGGGGCTGTTGGTGGTGTATCCTGTGTTAGTAGCTCGGAAATCCCAGGTAAGATAAAATTTTCAGGCTGAGTTTGGATTTGTAAAACATTGATGCGCTGCTTCTGTGAAGACAAAAGCTCAGGTTTCTGTCAAATATCTTTTTATCTAAGCTTTACAGAACAAAATTGAACAGCATAACGCAATAGCAAATGGGTCGGGGTGAGAGATATGAGACACAATGATCATTGCACTGAGGTGCAGAATACACCTGGACAGTAACAATTCAGGGCAATGATGTGCCTAAAGAAAGAGCTACATGCCATGCTCCCCTTAGTGGCAAAAAAATTGCCCCCTCACTCTCCCACTATCCCCGAACAGTAAATCTTTAATAAACACCCCTTTTCTACTGCATACTCACCTTGGAAAATATACAGCTCATAATATATATATATATACACACACACACACACACACACACACACACACACACACTATCTCACAAAAGTAAGTACACCCCTCACATTTCTGTAAATATTTTATTATATCTTTTCATGTGACAACACTGAAGAAATTACACTTTGCTACAATGTAAAGTAGTGAGTGTACAGCTTGTATAGCAATGTAAATTTGCTGTCCCCTCAAAATAACTCAACATACAGCCACTAATGTCTAAACCGCTGGCAACAAAAGTGAGTACACCCCTAAGTGAAAATGTCCAAATTGGGCCCAAAGTGTTAATGCGCTCCTCCATCTTCCATTGGAGGATGCCCCAAAGATGCTCAATAGGGTTTAGGTCTGGAGAGACACTTGGCCAGTCCATCACCTTTACCCTCAGCTTCTTTAGCAAGGCAGTGGTCGTCTTGGAGGTGTGTTTGGGGTCGTTATGTTGGAATACTGCCCTGCAGCCAAGTTTCCGAGGTGAGGGGATCATGCTCTGCTTCAGTATGTCACAGTACATGTTGGCATTCATGGTTCCCTCAATAAACTGTAGATCCCCAGTGCCGGCATCACTCATGCAGCCCCAGACCACGACACTCCCACCACCATGCTTGACTGTAGGCAAGACACACTTGACTTTGTACTCCCCACCTGGTTGCTGCCACATGCTTGACACCATCTGAACCAAATAAGTTTATCTTGGTCTCATCAGACCACAGGACATGGTTCCAGTTATCCATGTCCTTAGTCTGCTTGTCTTCAGCAAACTGGTTGCGGGCTTTCTTGTGCATCATTTTTAGAAGAGGCTTACTTCTGGGTTGACAGCCATGCAGACCAATTTGATGCAGTGTGCCACGTATGGTCTGAGCACTGACAGGCTTGACCCCCCACCCCTTCAACCTTTGCAGCAATGCTGGCAGCACTCATACATCTATTTCCCAAAGACAACCTCTGGATATGACGTTGAGCATGTGCACTCAACTCCTTTGGTCGACCATGGCGTGGCCTGTTCTGAGTGGAACCTGTCCTGTTAAACCACTGTATGGTGTTGGCCACCATGCTGCAGCTCAGTTTCAGGGTCTTGCCAATCTTCTTATAGCCTAGGTCAGTGATGACAAACCTTGGCACCCCAGATGTTTTGGAACTACATTTCTAATGATGCTCAACTACACTGGAGAGTGCATGAGCATCATGGGAAATGTAGTTCAAAAACATCTGGGGTGCCAAGATTCGCCATCACTGGCCTAGGCCATCTTTATGTAGAGCAACAATTCTTTTTTTCAGATCCTCAGAGAGTTCTTTGCCATGACGTGCAATGTTGAACTTCCAATGACCAGTATGAAAGAGTGAGAGCGATAACACCAAATTTAACACACCTGGTCCCCATTTACACCTGAGACCCTGTAACACTAACAAGTCACATGACACCGGGGAGGGAAAATGGCTAATTGGGCCCAATTTGGACATTTTCACTTAGGGGTGTACTCACTTTTGTTGCCAGTGGTTTAGACAATAATGGCTGTGAGTTGAGTTTTTTTGAGGGGACAGAAAACTATTATACAAGCTGTACAGTCACTACTTTACATTGTAGCAAAGTGTCATTTCTTCAGTGTTGTCACATGAAAAGATATAATAAAATATTTACAAAAATGTGAGGGATGTACTCACTTTCATGAGGTACTGTATATACAGTCAGGTCCATAAATATTGGGACATCGAAACAATTCTAATCTTTTTGGCTCTATACACCACCACAATGGATTTTAAATGAGACAAACAAGATGTGCTTTAACTGCAGACTTCCAGCTTTAATTTGAGGGTATTTACATCCAAATCAGGTGAACGGTGTAGGAATTACAACAGTTTGTATATGTGCCTCCCACTTTTTAAGGGACCAAAAGTAATGGGACCAAAAGTAATAGGACCGATTAACAATTATCCATCAAACTTTCACTTTTTAATACTTGGTTGAAAATCTTTTGCAGTCAATTACAGCCTGAAGTCTGGAACGCATAGACATCACCAGACGCTGGGTTTCATCCCTGGTGATGCTCTGCCAGGCCTCTACTGCAACTGTCTTCAGTTCTTGCTTGTTCTTGGGGCATTTTCCCTTCAGTTTTGTCTTCAGCAAGTGAAATGCATGCTCAATTGGATTCAGGTCAGGTGATTGACTTGGCTATTGCATAACATTCCACTTCTTTCCCTTAAAAAACTCTTTGGTTGCTTTTGCAGTATGCTTCGGGTCATTGTCCATCTGCACTGTGAAGCGCTGTCCAATGAGTTCTGAAGCATTTTGCTGAATATGAGCAGATAATATTGCCCGAAACATTTCAGAATTCATCCTGCTGCTTTTGCCAGCAGTTACATCATCAATAAATACAAGAGAACCAGTTCCATTGGCAGCCATACATGCCCACGCTATGACACTACCACCACCATGCTTCACTGATGAGGTGGTATGCTTTTGATCATGAGCAGTTCCTTTCCTTCTCCATACTCTTCTCTTCCCATCACTCTGGTACAAGTTGATCTTGGTCTCATCTGTCCATAGGATGTTGTTCCAGAACTGTGAAGGCTTTTTTAGATGTTTGGCAAACTCTGATCTGGCCTTCCTGTTTTTGAGGCTCACCAATGGTTTATATCTTGTGGTGAACCCTCTGTATTCACTCTGGTGAAGTCTGCTCTTGATTATTGACTTTGACACACATACACCTACCTCCTAGAGAGTGTTCTTGATCTGGCCAACTGTTGTGAAGGGTGTTTTCTTCACCAAGGAAAGAATTTTTCGGTCATCCACCACAGTTGTTTTCCGTGGTCTTACGGGTATTTTGGTGGTGCTGAGCTCACCGGTGCTTTCTTTCTTTTTAAGGATGTTCCAAGCAGTTGATTTGGCCACACCTAATGTTTTTGCTATCTCTCTGATGGGTTTGTTTTGTTTTTTCAGCCTAATGATGGCTTGCTTCACTGATAGTGACAGCTCTTTGGACCTCATATTGAGAGTTGACAGCAACACATTCCAAATGCAAATAGCACACTTGAAATGAACTCTGGACCTTTTATCTGCTCCTAGTGAATGGGATAATGAGGGAATAACACACACCTGGCCATGGAACAGCTTAGCAGCCAATTGTCCCATTACTTTTGGTCCTTTAAAAAGTGGGAGGCACATATACAAACTGTTGTAATTCCTACACCGTTCACCTGATTTGGATGTAAATACCCTCAAATTAAAGCTGAAAGTCTGCAGTTAAAGTACATCTTGTTCGTTTCATTTCAAATCCATTGTGGTGATGTATAGAGCCAAAAAGATTAGAATTGTGTTGATGTCCCAATATATATATACACATATATATATAGACACACATACAACACACATAAATAAATACACACACACACACACACACACAAACACATTCATGCACTATATACACTCTAAAAAATGGTTTGCTGAATTAATTCAAAAAAATAAAGTGATATTAAAAAACATGTAATACCAGCTTTGTGCAAAGTTCCTCTTCTCGGGTCCCCCGCTGGTGCTCCTGGCTCCTCCCCCCTGCTGAGTGCCCCCATAGAAAGCCACTTGCTATGGGGTACTCATGCATGCTTGCTCCAAAGCCCTGCTCTGTGTGTCCAAAAGACATATAGAATGGGACTTGGCCTCACTCCCAGATCTCTCCTCACTGGCTGTGGTTGACAGCAGCTGGAGCCAATGAGGAGGCAGAGAACTGGGAGAGAAGATGCTCTCATACACATTGCTGGATCGAGATCGGGTTCAAATAAGTATTTAAGGGGGCTGGGGGGAAAGCATAGAATGCATGAAGGTAAAAAAAACATCAGCCATTAAAATCAATTTAAGACAACATTTTGCATTCAGCCTTTAAAATTAAAATACAGTTTAAAACTTACATTACCAAAACTTTAATTTTTTGTTTTAGGTCAAAAACTAGTACTGTAAGCTATTCTAACCTAACATTGTGTGTTTTCCCAATAAAAAATAGTTATGAAAACTTAAATTACACAAGTCATACGAATTTAGAATTTCATGTTGGGATAGCAAAATGTTGCCTTATTTATTACATGCATTTATATAGCACTGAAAATTTACACAGTTCCTATTTCACATACTATATATTTGCAAATTAACCTACCAGAAAGGTTTTTGGAGAGCGGAAGAAACCTCACGCAAGCACAAGGAGAACATGCAAACTTCGTGCAGGCAGTGTCCTGGCCAAGATTCAAACTGAGCACGCTACTAGCGTGGATGCAGAAAAATTGTTTTTGACAGGACTGTTTTGCTACCAATAAAAAAAGTTATGTCTTTATTACCAAATACAACCAAATTTGCATTAACAATAAAAATGCATCACTAATGTGAATAGTGAATATATTTACAGCAAAATATATAAATCAGTAGAGGTTAAGCTACCATAATTTTTTTCTTTGTTGTAAAATTTCCTTTTTTATATGGAATGAGAATTTAGCCTTTTTTAGCATTAGTATTGCTAAGGTAAATTTGCTTTCATATGGTAATAAAGAAATAACTTTTTAGTGTAGCAATACTATTCTGTCAAAAACAATTTCCTGCATCTACATTACAATACAATACATACTAGAAATGCTTGAATCGAAGTGAAGGCTAAGTGGCTTAGCGGTTATCATTGCTGGTCCTCTGTTCGTATCCCAGCCAAAACACTATCTGCATAGAGTTTACATGTTCTGTCCCTGTGCTTCTGTGGGTTTCCTTCTACACTCCAAAGACCTCACTGGTAGGTTAATTGGTATATGTATGCAAGTTAGGAACCTTGAATTGTAAGCTCCTTGACAGCAGAGACTAGAATGTCGGGCCCTGCGTAAAATATACATGTCTGTAATAAATAAGGTGACGTTTTGCTAACACGACATAGAATTCTAAATTTATATTACTCACTAAATTTAAAGTGTTTGTTACCCCAACATTTCATATTCCTGATATGTGTGTGTTGTATCATGCATTTATGATATTCTATTTTCTTTGTATTTGTTCCTTTGTGCAAAATTCCTGGTGATGCTACCAGTTTTCCTGCTTTCCTATTTCAAACTGACCGCACTAAGAATAGAAGCACATCCATCCCAGCGTGGTCAGTTTTTTGGCTGTGCTGGGAGCACAGCCTGCCTCTCCTCTGATGGCCAAGACTTGTGTTGACATCCCCTGCACAACTCTTCACTGGGAAGATCAGTGTTCTGCTGTTTCTCTGGTGACACACACACCTCTCCATCCACACATCTCCAAGTCTCTTATGCAGCTAAAACAGAGGTCATGTGATAACTTATAAAAAAGAAAAAAAAAAGTATTGATATATATATTTTTTTATATGCATACACAAATATTTTGCCTTGCATTTCTGTTTTAAACTGAATGGTTTGTTTTACAAGGTAAGGGTTCACAAATACTTTAAGTTTTCCTAACTAAAAATCTTTCACTGGGAAAACTCAGAATGTTAAGTTAAAATAGCTTACAATAAAGTGGAGGTGTTAGTTATTTCAAGCACTATTTTCTGACTTAAAAGTGAAATGTAAGCTTTGGTAATTTATGTTTTATAATATTTTTTATTTAAAAAGTTGAATGCAAAATGCTTCCTTAATTTTTTAAGAAAATGCAACAAAACATACATTTGGAGAGAGTGTTTTTGTGTGTGTGTGTGTGTGTGTGTGTATATAGTATATGTGACTTCTATGTCATATGTAAGGACAAAGTTACTGCTAAATCAGTAGGCTTATAACTAAAATTTAAATGGTCCAAGAGCATGTTTAGAAAGATAGCCCTGAATTCTATTGTAGCGCTACCCTCAGAGGGAGCCATTTTAACTGGTTCTCCCTCAAACAGTTCAGAGGCCACCATCCACCCAAGCAACAGTTTATTCACTCTGGCTCCAATAAACAGTATGCATTTTTGTGATTGCTGATAAAACTTTTAACAGGAGAGGGGTTGGGAGCATGGGATACTCTAAAATGGTTAGCAATTGGCTGTTAGAGGACAATCTTCTTAAGAAACCCTGAATAACGGACAGTCTAAGGCCTCACAGCTGAGGGCCATAAGGCAGGTTTATTTGGCATCTGGTTACCCTGCACCACTGCACAGCTTTTGGTACCCAGTGCAATCTCAGGAACACTGCATAGTACTGGAGGGCACTCTTCTCTAAGCTCACAGCCCAAGACATTGCTGAGGACAGGGACATGGCCAGTTTCTGAGACCCTATGAGAGCAGTGTCAGTACAAGCAACCTCTGGGAACTATATCCCAAAATCACACAGTCACCAGGAATTAATTCGGGGTCCATGCTCACAAGTCCCCAGGACAGCTGCCACCTCCCAGCTTCCTCTGGACACAACTCAGTCAGCGAGACAGTCCATCTCTAGACCACCAAAAAGATCTGAAGTCCTGCAGTAATTTCCATATCACCTCCAGGTCCCAGCTCTGCCACCGCTGAGACCGCACAGAACAGCAACCCAGTCCACAGGCTACCTCAGGTGCATTAACTCCCTGAGGCTTAGAACTCTCCTCCCTGGGTAAAGACAATCTCTCCAGGGCTCCAGACTACTTATCAGCTTCCCACACCATCTCAGGACACCTCCCCAGGGATTGGCTAGACCCTTATCAATATTCAGGCCTTTTCCCCCCTCCCTAAGCTCTAGAAACTTCGTCTAGGGGCAGGGGGAAGCAATCAAACCCTAAAGAGACCAAAACAAACAATCACTGCTCCCTTGATTACAGAAGCAACCAAAAAATGAATTTACCTAGCATCCTACACTAGGAGGGTGCTACACCCCCCCTTCCTAAAAATAGACCCTGTCCCTAATGCGGGGGTCCACCTATCTATCGTTTTGTTTTTTTTTTAATTCATTCACAAACTTTTCTTCTCAGCATTACATACTCACATATTGTGTGTAATATGTCCGCCTGTGTCAGATTTCGTTGGAAAGAATAACTTATATTATTCACTGCAGGCGGTTTCCATCTTCATTGTGGGCATTTGAAGCCCACAAGCATTTATTTCCTGGATGTGGTGAATGCTGTGCTCCCAGCATTCACCGCTCGTTCCCGCACATGCTCAGTGGCATCCTGGGAAGCCTGAGACTAGCTCCCAGGAGTCTGGGAGAGGCTAGAAACACGCCTACTCCCACGGGAGGAGAACCAGGAAGTGCAAAGAAGAATAGAAAAATAAAAGGTAATTACGACAATTTAAATTTTTTTAAATGGCATGTCAGCATCTAGGCAAGGAAGAGAATACATACAGATATTGTTCAAAATTTGGGTGGAACCCCGCTTTAATGAGCCAAGTTACACAACAGAAAATGGTCTTGTGCCAAGAGCAAAGTATTCCATGACAAAATAAAGGATGGGGAGAGTAGCCTGCAGCAAATAGCCTGCAGCATTGATCAGTATATTCTGACAGCTAACTCCTCTGCTGTCAGAATACAATGGCACAGCAGGGAGGTTTCCCACATCCACCTCAAATGTGGGGGATGGGGGAATGTACTGTATGGCCAGCTTCATTCCTTAAATGAAGAACATGTTTTTAGAAAAATGAGATTAGATTTTGCTCAGTCCACCCCTTTATAATAATTATGAATGCAGAATAGATCGTGGAGCTTGTCTATTATGCAGATTACTTTGAAGTTTTATCACTGCATTGTTGTATCTTATTGTACTGTAATAGTCGTTCTCTGACACAACATTGCTTCATTTGTATTTTGTCTACACAGATATTACAACTGTGTTTCCTTTCCTGGCTGCTTTACTGGGGGCAACCAGATCCGCTGCCCGTCAAGACTGAAAACATTTGAAGAATTTCCAATGACACACATGGCACACAAAGGGCACCCGGTAAGTTTAGCCTTCGGCTCCATGCATAATGAGCTTAAAAAAAACATCTGTTCTCTTGGGAGTAAAAAGCACTCATATAGAGGTATAGAGCATTTTTTGTACATGTCTAGACGAGTTTAGAAGAGTTTTACATTTTTTCTGCCAGTGAGCTCCAATCAGAAACACGAACCAGAAATTTTTTTTTCCTGCCTCTGAACGTTGAACTCAAAATATGCCTGTAAACGTCTCAATGTACATGGACACATAGGATAACATTGACCTGCTTCTACAGGCAGAACATAAAACTCCTGTAGAAGCAACATTTTTTTGTACATGGAGCCCAATTGTGAGTTACCTGTACATTCTGTGTGAGTTGTTTGGAGACTTCTTTTCCTGACGCCAAACATGGCAGCATACATATGATATAGCTCCTCCCCTATATCAACCCACAGGACCTGTTTAGCTCTATAACAGTCTGACTGAGAGCTACCTCCCCCATTCTCCTTTTTATCCTCAAAAGATCAACACCTACAGACTCTTACCTGCCAACTACGTCAGAGTCCATCTGGGTTCAAGCCTCCAGTACGCAGTCCCACATCTTAGGCTGCTAAATTCACCAACAAGGTGGGGAACCCCTTCTGGTGGTCTTTTGGGGTCAAGGTGTTCTCTAATCAGAGATGACAATCCTCTTGTGGCATGCCTGCTTTGGAGTCCGGATCCAGCAGCTGGGACTGCATGATGTCTTCTCTCCTATGGAACTCTTTCCAGGTCTGTCAATTTCTATAAAACTCTTTTCTTTTTCTTTCTATTATGTATCTAAAGACCCCATACACACTGTGAAGCTATTGTCTGATTTCCTTTAGATTTGCTGGGACCATGTGGTGCAGGGGCCTGCCTGATTGCATACAAATTGAGGCTCTTAAGGTTTGACCTCATATTGTGTGGTTTTGGTAAATCTGAGGGAAAAAAACTTCAGAGGATTGTATGATGTGTAGCCAGCTCAAAAGTGTCCTTTTGTGTGGATGGGCGTTGGCTTCTCTCTCAGGTCTATTTACAGAGCAAAAATGGCCAGGTAATGGATGCCTTTGCTATTCAGGCATCCAGAGAGGCAACATCTCATTCTGAGGAACAGTCAATGACAGGTAAGTCTTGCTATCCTAGTAATGGGGATAGAAGGGGGGGGAGCAATGTATTACTAGAGGATGGGGGGGGGGGGGGGTCTGCCTAGATTTCTTTTATTCAAATTTGTTACTTTTTGCCCAAAAAAAAAAAAAAAAGAGGGTTTATGTGTATTTTTTTCTCTCTCTCGCTTCCTTTATTTCTCTCTGTTGCCACGCAGTCCCCCTTGCGCCTTTCGGTTCTTCCGCCAGCATGAGCCTAACACCACATAACCAAAACCACCGCAATACCAGGTAAGGGCCAACTTTGGGTAAGTAAGAAGATGCGGGAAAAAGAGTGCGTTCTGCCCTGATGAGTGTGTCTTCCTGTCTATTGCAGTCCCAGCCACTCACACTCCCGCTCTAGGAGGTGCAGAGGCCCTCTGGATCGTCAGGATTTTTCCAGGGCAGAAAGTGATTCCTCCACTCCTGGCAGACCCCAGTACAAAGGGCGCAAATGTACGCTTAAGAGAACGCACACAGCTTCTCCTCTGAGGACTCTGCGCCCGAAAGGCAAATGTTGATCACGTGGACATGACCCTATGCCCAGAAAGCTACTTTTCAACAACTGCTTTAGGCAGCTTGCCAGAGACCAGGAGAATGAGAATCTGCAGGTGTCAACCTTGCTCAAGAATGTAGTCCCCAACTCCCTGGCAGAATTTTCCAGTCGTCTCGGGCAACCAGGGACAGAAGCGGACGAACAGTGTGGGCCCTGCACCAGGTCTAAACCAAGCCATTCAACCCTCTCTAACTAGAGAGGTACCAGGTACTTTAGGAGTGACTCCAGCCCAGCAGATCAGGTAGGCTGATTCCTCAGACCCAGTATTACAGCCAACCTTCCAGGCAGAGGGAGAAGATATCGCCACCTCCTCGGCAGAGAATCCTGAAGGTTCAGGCTTTGATTTTGCACTAATACCACCATTCATTAAGGCAGTAAAAGCTGCACTGGAATGGGAGGATCTGGAACCTCCTCCAAAGAAGGAGAAAACCTATTATCACACACCATACAATCTGATTTTAAATTGTGTGGCAATCGCTGCACCTCACGCATTAGATGCCTTGCCTAGATATCCTTTCAGGGAACCCCAAATGCAATGCGATTCTGCTGTGATTGTCACGTGGGAGAACATGCCTTTAAAAACATTGTGTGAAGCTGGTTGCCCCTAAATGAAGGCAGGGGCTTCTTTTTGCACACGTAGGGCAGCCAAGTGAATGGGCCGCCCCCATGTGAGTTGCAACATTGCGTACAAATCGCTCTTTGAAAATCGCATAGCAGGAACACTTGTCCCTCTACGTGATAATATCAAATGCCTCTGAAAAGTGACCTAAGCACAGATCGCCTTTCAGTGCAATAGCAGAACCTGCTGCAAGTGTGAACAAGCCTTTGGGTCACATAGGAGGAACCTAAAGAAACAGGTAGATACCTTTCCTCTTATGACAGAAATAAGAGGCCTGTTTCAAGAGAAATGGGAAGAGGGGAGAGAAAATCCTCCTCAACCAAGAAGTTGTATCCACTAACGGAGGAGGATGTGACTCCTTTATCTAACCCACCAACGGTGGATGCGACAGTAACCAGACTGGCCAAGAATGTGACACTTCCAATGGAAGACTCTTCCTCCTTTCACGATATCCTTGATTGACGCAATGACATGGACTTAAGAAAGTTTTACCTCGCGGCAGGTGGTGCTTGTAAACCCGCCGTTGCTTTAACATCCGTAGCAAGTGCTATACGAGTGTGGGAGCAAGAGTTGGATTATGCGATCAGAAACCAGCTGCCAAAAGAAAAAATCATCAAGGCTCTTGATGAGAGAAAACTCTCGGCGGACTTCACAGGTGAGGCAGCTATAGACATCATTCGATGCTCCTCCAGAGCTATGCTCAGCTCAGTCACAGCCAAAAGAGCGCTGTGGCTAAAACCCTGGGCGGCTGACCCATCCTCAAAGCAGAATTGCTGTAAACTGCCTTTTGATGGGAAGGCGCTGTTTGGCCAAAAAAAACTGGAGACTGTCATCTCCAGGGTTACAAGAGGAAAATCAGGTATTCTGCCCCAATATAGAAGGTTCAGGCGCCAGAGGGGGCAAACAACCAGAGGAGCACCAAACAGGTACTGGAATTTCAGAGGCTTTCGTCTATCCAAGGACTTCAGGTGTTGGAGGGTACACTGTCAACCTTCATAAGATCGCAGAGAGTTTATACCCCTGTGGCTCCCCAAGATACCCAGAAGCCCTTTTAATGCCAGGCCAGCCCAGGAGGTAGTTGGAGCCAGGTGGCTCAAAGTGACCCAGTTCTGGCAAAACCACTGCCAAAAAACGGTGGATTCAGTCCACAGTGGCACAAGGCCATTATTGGCTGTTCAAACGGCAGCCTCCAGAACTACCTCAAGAGGCTGAATCAATTTATCTGGATAGACTCAAGATGGAGTCTCTCCATATCATAATCCAGGTTATTCAACAAGGAGATTGGAGTATTTCAGTGGACTTGCAATATGCCTACCAGCATGTCCCGATTCTTCAGTCATACCAGCAGTTCCTCAGATTTATGTTGAGGGACAGACAATACCAAATCCAGCTGAAGTCTACACAGAATATGGTCTACCTAGGGCCCAATTCAATACTCAGGCAGCCACAGTTTCTTTGCCACCTCAGAAACTCCCCAAAATCGGGGAGAAGTTCCAACAGGCATTGGCTGCACCAGTGATGTTAGCATCCCAGTGCATGAGTCCTCTCGGGAAGATGGCTTCATGTATTCTGATGATCCCCTAGGCTCACTGGAAACTCAGTTTTCCAACAAGGCTTCCTGATGCAGTGGAAGAGTTTGTCTAGCCCAGCCAATCAGGATCACCAGCCGGAGGCGCCAGAGTCTCTGGTAGATGAAACAAACACTAAATGGCATAGTCCATTAGGGCCACAGCCATGGATCATTGTTACCACAGATGCCAGCGCAGCAGGGTAGGGCGCCACCTGCGAACAACTCAAGATCCAGGGCAGAGGGGAATTTCCCACTCTATTCTGGAACTTCAAGCAGCATTCATGGCGTTGGCCACCTTGCTGCCTCATATACAGGGTCGCCCAGTCCTGGTCTATCTGCACAACACAGCAGCAGTGTCCTACATACAGCGACAAAGTGGGGCGCATAGCCAATCTCTCTTGAGAGAGGTGGAACCAATCATGACATTGGCACAACAATATCTCCCAGATTAGAGAGCCATATATCTTCCAGGCTGTCAGAACTTGGAAGAAGATCACCTATCCAGACAATTCATGGACCCCAACAAATGGTCCCTTCACCCCGAAGTGTTCAAACAGATCATCCATGGGTGGGGGTATCCACAAGATGGATATTTTTGCCTCCTCAACCATCTGCAAGGTGAGCCGGTTCCTCTCAGGCTACCCTCATCCATTAGCGGAGGGGATGGATGCCTTTACCCATCCTTGCAAAAGATGTATACAAAACAGCGCTCGCAAATAAATTCATATAATGTGGTGATCTTTAAAAATCCTCTTGCAGCTGCAGGATGAAAGTGCTTACACTTTGATGATATGTAACAAATAAACCTGCGCTAGCAATTTGCTAAAGATGGATAATAAACTTATACCAAAACCAAATCATAAATGATCTATACAAATAATAGTGAATGTGAAAAATGTGTAAAAAATATTGATAATGTATACCATACACAATCAACTGCACGCTGGGTAAAGTGCACTAATCAAAAAAAATTTTGCAAAGTGAAAATAAACAAATCACAAAATATATGGTGAACAAGCGCAACTGTAAAGTAATATAGTGTCATTAAACTGATGCAAATATTATATAAAATAAAAAATTAAATGAACACTCCCATAAGTGGTAAATGACAATGAGGTAAGCCTCTAAACAATCATAGACCCCAAGTGAAGAGATAAAACAAAAAAGTCACTTGCATCCAAATTTGAAAATAATGGAATATCCATAACTATTAGCAAGCTCCTTCACAGAAGGGACAAATGGCAGACTTCCAGCATGTTTATCCGCAGGATGATATATGGCTACCGATTGCTGATGTTAAAGATGGTTGGGACCATAGAACTCGCGTTCCACCAGAAAAGAAGGGAAAAATATATAGCATAAAACCTTAGGATGGCATAAGGTCACCTGCGCATAAAAGCGCTACTCACAAGACCGGCATGCAGAGCAGGCATTCAGATAGTTTGGTCGGTTTGCCGCTGATCGGCGTGCGTTCCACCAAAACAGGAAGTGATGTCACTGGTAGTGGTTAGCAGGCGTAGGCAGGATGTTACGTCGACGCGTTTCGCCCCTCCCCCAGGGCGTTATCAAAGATTAAAAGTGAGTAGCGCTTTTATGCGCAGGTGACCTTATGCCATCCTAAGGTTTTATGCTATATATTTTTCCCTTCTTTTCTGGTGGAACGCGAGTTCTATGGTCCCAACCATCTTTAACATCAGCAATCGGTAGCCATATATCATCCTGCGGATAAACATGCTGGAAGTCTGCCATTTGTCCCTTCTGTGAAGGAGCTTCCTAATAGTTATGGATATTCCATTATTTTCAAATTTGGATGCAAGTGACTTTTTTGTTTTATCTCTTCACTTGGGGTCTATGATTTATTTAGAGGCTTACCTCATTGTCATTTACCACTTATGGGAGTGTTCATTTAATTTTTTATTTTATATAATATTTGCATCAGTTTAATGACACTATATTACTTTACAGTTGCGCTTGTTCACCATATATTTTGTGATTTGTTTATTTTCACTTTGCAAAATTTTTTTTGATTAGTGCACTTTACCCAGCGTGCAGTTGATTGTGTATGGTATACATTATCAATATTTTTTACACATTTTTCACATTCACTATTATTTGTATAGATCATTTATGATTTGGTTTTGGTATAAGTTTATTATCCATCTTTAGCAAATTGCTAGCGCAGGTTTATTTGTTACATATTTACCCATCCTTGGGTTGAGCAACTGGCCTATGCCTTCCCTCCAATTTCTTTAATTTCTTTAATCCTGAAATTCCTGAGGAGATTGTTGACAGAATTGACAGTCATCACAGTATTTCCTTACTGGCCTCACAGACCATGGGTCTCTCTGGCAATGCATCTCAGCGTGTGCACACCAATCACTTTGCCTCAACTTCTGTCTGAATGAGATATCCTACATTCGCAACCATCGCAACTGGCCTTAGCAGCCGGGGTTACAAGAGTTAGGATGTTCTCCAGAGGGTATTAGAACTTTACAGAGTTACAGAAGGGGGTCAACCAATGCCATCTACTCCAGAATGTGGAATAGGTTCAAGAGCTTTGCAGCTGGGCATCAGTTTGTCTCTAGTGACCCAAATGTATCTCAAATCCTGTCTTTCCTGCAATCCGGATTGGATTTGGGGCTCAGTTCGCTTAAGGTGCAAATTTTAGACTTCTTGGCTTTTACCCAAAAGAAATGTGCAGCAAACCTGCTGGTGGAGCACTTCACAAGAGCGGTACTTAGACTACTCCCTCCCAAGACAAATAGGTTCCCTCAATTATTCCCTCCTCGTACTCTGACAGAAGACTGTTCATTATGGGATATCACTTTAAAAATGGCTTTCCTATTAGCCATAACTTCAGGGGGAAGGGTGTCGGAACTCCAAGAATTTAGGGCAGCAGAATCTTATTCCATGTTCTTCAGTCTGCAAAGAGGCTAGCTGGTTTTCACAACATACGTTCTTAAAACACTACAGAGTGGATACAGCAGCTCTTACCACAGTAGAGTTTGGGAGGAAAACCATCCAAGCTTTTATGTCTATTGTCAAATAAAGACTAAGTTTGTAGCATTAAACATGCCCTCTCAAAATCTCATTATGTATCACATGTATGCTGCCATGTTTGGCGTCAGGAAAATGGAAAATGGTATCAATACTTACCATAATTTTCCTTTCCTGACACCAATACATGGCAGCATACAAACCCTCTCTCTAATCTTTGTGTTTTATACGGAGAATGGGGGAGGTAGCTCTCAGTCAGACTTATAGAGCTAAACAGGTCCTGTGGGTGGATATAGGGGCAAAGCTATATCATATGTATGCTGCCATGTATTGGCGTCAGGAAAGGAAAACGATGTTAAGTATTTGATACAATTTTCCATTTTAGTATCAGACGGCCAGCTCCAGGGTTAAATTTGCAGGGCCCGCTAGTCCTTGACAAATTAACAGCTGCTTGAAATCTATGCCACTCATAGATTATTTTCCCTACATGGGATTAAATGACTTTAAATCTGTTTCCAAACTTATAGGAATCTTTTGGAGGGCCTAAGGCTGGCCATACACTATTCAATTTTCCTGTTCAACTTTCCTTTAGATTTACCAAAACCATATAATAGGAGGTCAAACCTAAACACTTTCAATTTGGATGCAAGCAGGCAGGCCCTTGTACTACATAGTTGAAGGTAAATCTAAAGAAAATTGAACAGGAAAATTGTATGGTGTATGGCCAGCTTTAGAGAGCTCTTTTAATCTCTGTCTGATGATACCACGCACTTCAATTGCAAAGAGAACGCCCGATCCTAGGAGTTTGCAATCATTGTTACCTAATCTGGAACACATGATTCCAGTTTCATTTGAAGTGTTGCTAAATGTGGGGTTGCACTTATTTTTTCCTATGACAAATCTGTATTTTCTTTAATTTAGAAAGTGAAAAAATCATGTCAATGTTATGTGTCACTCGTATAAATATATCGCCTTTGAATGAAGATCTAATGTTTATCTGTTCAAATATGTTGAAAAGGGGAACAGTTTTTATGAGTGTTCCTACTTTTTCCCATGACTGTCTATATAACAATAAAATACTGTATGTCTGCCTCCATGTACATATCAGGCTGTAACAGAATCATTCAAAGGTGAGCTGGTTTTAACACTGAAGAACACTTGCTAGCTTTGTAGTTTAATAACTATTAACTTAATAATTATAATATTCATCATATTATTTTCATGTTATTTATGTAAACAGGACAATCAGACTGACAGTGGGATGGTACTGGCTTCAGAAGAACTGGAGAGGATAGAGAACAGACACAGGACAGAAGGGGGATTCAGGTATGTAACACACACAATGTCACCCAATTCATGCTAGTGCATTTTTGCATAATTATATATTCAGAATTTTTATTCAGTTAATGAATGCCAACCTGTTGAGATATCACACAGCATAAAATGTTAAATGGGCAGGACAGGATGGCATATCTCCCAACTGTCCCTGATTTCCAGGGGCTGTCCCTCATTCAGAACAATGTCCCTCTGTCCCTCTTTCCTCCTCATCTGTCCCTCGTTTTGGTCTGATCTATATAGTTGTATATAAAATGCACTACTTATCTATCAAAAATTGCTTCACAGTGCTAAACTTTTCATCTAATTTCTAAATTGCTTAATTTTTTAAATTCCAAAAGCCAGTATAAAGGAATAGTAGTGGTAAAAAAAAGCACTTGTGGGTTAAACCCCCCCCCCCCCCAAGATGTAAGCGGATGTAAACTTTGAGCATAAAGCCTAACTCCACCAAAAAATTAGATTTTTAATAGTGTGGGGAAGTTTGAAACTTCTGTCAGGTGCTTATTGTCATTTATGTGCCTGCTGGAAAGAATTTCACTCACTTCCTATCAGGATAGGAAGCAATGGGAAGTCGCCTCGACAAAAACACATTTTTAGTAGTGGGAAAGCATAAGAATTTCTGCTGGTGTTTTATTCTCTGTCTGTTCGTCCTGTCCTGGTGACCACTGCATCCCCTACTTCGTGTAGGGTGTCACAGGGAAAGAAAGCAAGGGGGCAATCTCTTGAACGGAGTTAGAGACAAAAATAAAAACCTGACAAATTTTTATTATTTTCCACTATATCCAAAACTTTAAATAAAATGCCAGGAGTTAGGCTTTTGTTCCCCTGAATGTGATAAAGATTAAAAATGAATACTGTAGTATGTACTTTTACCTGGCATTTTTTGACTAAACAAGGGGTCTCCAAACTTTCTAAACAAAGGGCCAGTTTATTGTCCTTCAGACTTTATGGGGGCCTGACTGTGGCCATTGGGAGTAGTAAAGGTCCCAGCATCAGTGGGAGAAAACAATGCCCCATCTTTGGTGTCAGTGGGAGGAATTGTATCCCGATGTTAGTGTCATTGGGAGGAATCAGGCTCCATTGTTGGTGTCATTGGGAGGAATCGTGTCCCATCATTGGTGTTATTGGGAGGAAATGTGCCCCATCATTGGTGTCATTGGGAGGAATTGTGTCCCATCATTGGTGTCAGTTAGGTGAATTATGCCCCAATGTTGGTATCAGTGGATGAAATAGTGCCCAAAGGGCCAATCAAAAAGCACATCTGGCCCTTGGGCCCCAGTTTGGAGAGCACTGGTCTAAACAGATGGCTTCTACAGTGGAATATTTGTTAAGAGTGGCACTGCAAACCATGGCTTCCGTGTAGTGTAATAGGTATCATTCTGACACTTTCTTTGACTTATAGTATTTTTTTTTTTTTGCAGCAGTAAAAGTTCCGGTAGAAACAAGGATACAGCTTCAGGCTGTTCATCCCCCCAGAACCGGAGTCACCCCTCATACCCATCTTATAGTGGAGGGCAAACATTTTATAACAGTGAATATGGAGAGCTGTCAGAACACTCAGAAGGGGACAGCTTCACTCCCCCTGGAGGCTCTGCCAGTCCCAGGATCCTCCATGCCTCCTTCTTCTCCGATGAAAACTGAATCTCCTCAGAGGCCTTTTTCTCCTCATCATACTCAGCAGTAAACACCAAATACACATGGAAGGAAAACAAAATGGATGACTGTTTGCCCTATAAAGGCCACAGATTTCTGGACAATTCTGATTTGTTACAAAGGAACAGAAACTGGAGACTGAACTATAACAAAACCTAAACTATAGACAAATGATCACAATTTAAACCAATAGGAGACTGTAATACTTGTCCTCTTATTACAGATTTTCGAGGATTCTCCAAGGAAAACACACTTGCTAAGGTTTACGTTCAACTTTTCTGTATAATGTCTGATGTACAGTTTGTTCTAAAATGGACTTATTAAGCCACAAATATCTATCATCACCCAAAAATAAGTCCAATGCTGATCCTTTACCTTTTAGAAAAAAACATCTAAATTTCAAAGAAGCCTTTCCAGAGAGAAACATTGAGGCTACCATTACAGACTATTAGTTCTGCAAATGTTAGCTGCCTGGAACTAGGAAGCCAGTAAGGGCCTTTTCACACCAGTAGCCACATCAAACTCAAGGATGCTGGTGTATGCTGGGAGGAAACTTTGTCGCTGTTAGAACTTTTTTGAAATGTCTTAAGCGATATTTCATTAAGGTCTATTGGCCTCAGAGCAGTGCGATGCCATGTATTGGGCTGCACCACACTGCACTGAAAACATTTTCTCAGCACACACCACTGCGAAACAGTGGTGTGAACTGCCCTCATATGGAACAAGTTTTTTTTCTTACTTTGTCTTGGGACTATGCTTGTTTTTTCACTCACTTCTTGCCTAGATCTAAACTTCAGTGACTCAGGATCCCCCAACTGGAGGCCTTGGCTCTGCACCTATCACTTCCATTATGAAGGCAAGCACATGAGTCTCAATATTCCTGCTGCGTTCTTCATAATATAAAAAGAAACAAGACTACAATGGCAGATGAAGTGCCTATACACAGCTACTTTTGTACAATACAAACAATTTGCAGGAAATGTGCAGGGAAACAAAGATAAAATATTAGAATACATTTTTTATTAACCACTTATTGTTTGCGTTTGGCTAAATGGTAGTTCTCTAACCTCCATCAGTACCAATCAGTATTAGGTGACTAATCATTTCTCTAGCGGATGCTTTAGATCAGGGTTAGGCAACATGGGGCCCTCCAGCTGTTGTGAAACTACATTTCCCATGAGGCATTGCAAGGCTGGCAGTTACAATTACTCCCAGAGGCAAGATGGCACTTGTAGTTCCGCAACAGCTAGAGGGCCCCAGGTTGCCTATTAGTGGTTTAGACCAACTTGGGATGTGAGAAGCTGAGAAGTCAGCTGCAGAGATCTTTTTGGTTACCTTATTAAAAAAGTGAGAGATAGGCCAATATATTCTTGGGAAGGAGAAAGTTCAATGAAGCATACCTAAAATCAAAAATGTTATATATTTCAACTTACTGGTCCCTAGGCTGTATTCCTTTAAATTTTCAGGCTAGGAATATTTTTAGCAAGTAAATAAAATCCCAGTTGATCTTTCCAGAATGCAGTGTCCTTGTCTCATCCTGTGAGCTAAAAAAGAAACCACAAACATCTTTATCTTCATTGTATAGACTACTAGCCCCTTCAATTCACCGTGTGATGGAGATGAACAAAGGCAGACAAATTTGAAGTCCAACCTTTGTGACAACTATTGGTCTTTGCATTGATACAATATAGAAATGAGTGTAGCCACAATGGGGTTGATTTACCAAAGCTTTACTAAAGCTGGAGCAATCAGAATCTAGTGCAGCTGTGCATGGTAGCCAACAGTTTCTAACTAGCCGCACCAGATTTTGCACTCTTCAGTTTCAGTAAATAACCCCAAATGCTACAAAGTGACAAGAAGTTTTTAGCAGAATGACCAGGTGAAGATAAAAGGAAAAAAAATGAAAAAAGAAAATTAATGCAGCCACTTCGTTAACTGCTTAAGGACCAGCCACTGCAGTTGTACTGCGGTAATGTGGCTCGATCCCACAAATCGCTGTCATTGTATGTCAGCTCGTATATAGCGAATTGTGGGCACGTGCACGCCCACTGACCAGCGGTGGAGCCAATCAGCGAGTGGGGCAGACTTGAAGTCCACCAGCCACCCACGATCGTTACCCGCAGTGACAGAACGGGGATCTGTCTGTGTAGGTAAATCTCCGTTCTGACGGGAGATTACACAGATCCTGCCTTTCTGCTATGCAGAAAGATGGATCTGTGCATTTCCCCAGTCACACAGTCCCCCATACAGTTAGAACACACAAACAGGGAACACATTTAACCCTTTGATCACCCCTGATTTTAACCTCTTCCCTGCCAGTGTCATTAGTACAATAAGAGAGCATATTTTTAGCACTAATTACTGTAATAATGTCACTGGTTCCCAAAAAAGTGTCAAAAATGTCAGTTAGGTGTCTGATCTGTCCTCTTCAATGTCGCAGTTCTGCTAAAAATCACTAATTGCCGCCATTACTAGTAAAAAAAAAAAGAATAATAAAAATGCCATAAATCTATCCCCTATTTTGTAGACACAATAACTTTTGCGCAAACCAATCAATATACGCTTATTGTGATTTTTCTTTACCAAAATTATGTAGAAGAATACATATTGACCTAAACTGATGAAGATTTTTTTTTTTAATTTTTGGATATTTATTATAGCAAAAAGTAAAAAATATTGTTTTTCTTTCAAAATTGTAGTTCTTTTTTTGTTTATAGCGCAAAAAATAAAAACCGCAGAGGTGATCAAATGCCACCAAAAGAAAGCTCTATTTGTGGAAAAAAAAGGACGTCAATTTTGTTTGGGTACAGTGTTGCACGACTGCGCAATTGTCAGTTAAAGCGACGCAGTGCCGTATTGCAAAAAAATTTCCTGGTCAATAAGGGGGAAAATCTTTCGGTCCTTAAGTGGTTAAGGACTGGTATGCCTCGATGTATTTAATTTTTTGGGGGGGTTATATATGTTTTACCTAAATGGTAGTCTCTCTTCCAATTCAGGAAGGTTGGCGTATCTGTTTATTTAAAAGGCTTGGTTCACACTAGTGCGATTTTAGATGACTTGACTTTTCAGATTCAGGTAACTTGAGTTGCACAGAATCGCACGACAATGGAAATCACATTCTTTTCAATGGCGCATGTTCATATCAATGCAGCACAGCGTTTTCTTGGAAAAGAGTCCTGTGCTACTTTGGTGCAATTCCAGCATAATTCTGGTCCCATTGAATATGCAAACCACAACAACGTAGCTTCCAAGTTGCATCACATAATCACACTGAAAGATCAACATCTGATCGCAGCAGTGCAAACCTAACCTAAAAGTATTACTTGTTTGCATGTCCTATACGAAGACAGTTTCAGTATTAAGTTGGTACTTCTCCTTTAACAGCATAGAGGGCAACATGTTCTAAAAGGAGAAAAGGTAGTTAAAAAAAATGAAAAGTAGACTTTGTTAAATAAAAATCCCAATAACTGTCAAAGTGGAAATGTCTAGTGATTTATTACATTTTAGTACCATTGTACAGGGGATAATAATACTAAAATAATAATTGAATAAAGTAAGTGGATACTGATAGCTCGTACAGTGGGGGACATTCACAGATCGTGTGCTGTTTGCACAATTTCAGTCCTGCCTGTATTTCCGTCTGAGATATCTATTACCAACAAGCAATATTGTATACTTTTTACCACTTTGTAAGGTCAATAACAAAAGTAAACATTTTAGGAAGGCGCATATGTTGTCAAGTGTTAAATGCACAAGATTGATAAATGTCTTTCAGTATGTGCAATCCTTCTATAAACACACAGCTAACACTGCCATGACTTTTAAAATAGAGGTACTTTTTGAAACCTGAAAAAATAATTCCATTTTAGTAAGGACAGATCAGTAGGAGGGCCCTGAAGATATTATTAAATCTGAACCTAAGCCAAAACTTTTTATTTAATAGTCGATAGAGTAGAGAAAGGTTACAGACTCTGTCTAGAAAAGTTTTTTTGCAAATCTTTAGCGCAAGTAAGAAATTCGTCTTTACTAACCATTGACCATTGAAAGACGCATATAGACTCAATGATGGTAATACAGTTTAGTTCTGTCGATCATTTATGCCTCAGTAATGTTGGATCCTGTATAATTAAGAAGGTGTGAAATGTATAGGAGGGTGTCATATTTTTGTCTATTCAGGCCACCTAAATGGGCAGGTGACCTGTCACTGAAAAGCCGTGGTTTCCCTATGTGTACAGTACAAAGCACCATTTCCACAGATCTCCCAATACTTCACTGTAAACTGCGGTCAAGGGGAAGATTTGCAATATCTCATCTCCTGCTTAGACATAAAGTAAAGCCTGGATATATGTTTACTCCACTTCATTCAAGGTGAAATTGAAATACATAATGGACAAGGTTTCATTAACAGAAGTCCAAACAGTACTGCCTGTAAATGCAGTAAAAGAGCCCAAAAAGAAGGCTCAGAATTGTCTTAGCCATTATTGTACATTACCATTGTTTTAGAAGACCACAACGGTTGACTTGGATACCCTGTTGTAAGGAATATGAATGGTGGACCATGTCACATTACTGTCATTCATCCCTGAAAGACAAAACTTTGCAATGCTGTGCCATCTACCTACTTTGTGCACCAACTGAGCCCTTTCCAAAGTGAAGTCTTCTGACCATGGACTGTTACTCCTATGTACTATGCAAAACTGATACGTGTTCTGTTTTGATATAATATATACCTTTATATAAAAATATATATTAGTATACAACATAGTGTCCTGTTGTTTTCCCATGTACTTTGTGCCTTTCCAAGTCTATGATAAAAGTGTGTGTGAGCCTGGATATGATATTAAAGCCCAGCTCCAGCCATTACCTTCTATAGAGTAGATAGGAGTTAGAGCTCTTGTCAAGTTTGTATTGTTGGCATTGTTCTTGTTCAAGTGATTGCCTATTGCTTATTGTTCTCCTGACACAGGGTGTCACCAGGACAGCAAGTGAGGGTTTATTCTCTCTACAGTCGCCTACTCTAGGAACAAGGACAGCTATAAAAACATGGCAGAAGATTTAACCATTCTCTGCTCTACTAAAAAGGTGTTTATATTTGTTTGTGTCTCTGTTAGTGTTATAACTGGTATGTCCAATTATAGGGGCCCAGAAAGTCTCAAACACCTGACAAAGTCATTATCAGTTCCACATTCTATCAAATAAAGGATATAGTTGTTGGTAGTATTTAAACCTTAATGCAATGTAAACATGATGTTTGAGGTATGCATGGTTAAAGCAACTTATGTTACTTACTGATATACACTATATTGTCAAAAGTAGTGGGATGCCTGCCTTTACACATACATGAACTTTAATAGCATTCCAGTCTTAGTCCGTAGGCCCACCCTTTGCAGTTATAACAGCTTCAACTTTTCTGGGAAGGCTGTCCAGAAAGTTTAGGAGTGTGTCTATGGGAAGAATGTTTGACCATTGTTCCAGAAGTGCATTTGTGAGGTCAGGCACCGATGTTGGATGAGAAGACCTGGTTTGCAGTCTCCGCTCTAATTCATCCCAAATGTGTTCTATTGGGTTGAGGTCAGGACTCTGTGCAGGCCAGTCAAGTTCCCCCACCCCAAACCCGCTCACCCATGTCTTTATGGATCTTGCTGCTGATTGCTGGGGTTTTTGCCTTCTTCTGGATCAACTGTGGGTATGGGATTGTACGATTTCCCCCCCCCCCCCCCTTTTATTGGTTGAACTCGATGGGTCTTTTTTCAACCAGACTAACTATGTAAATTGTGCAGGGATGGTGACTATAAAGGCCTAGCTTGATGGCATAGGCAGGCAATTGGCCAGTATGGAATGATTTACATTCAGCAGCTTGATGTGTACATGGTAGCTGGCAACCCTACTGTTCTAGGCCATGGCCTATGTTGGCTATGCAGAAATTGCCCTGGTAATCTTTTACCCTGACAAACTATAATGCAAGATCCAAACATCCTGAAAATGCTCCAAGAAAGTTTTATAAACAGCCTCTAATGCAATACAGCCTTAACCATAGGGGATTCCTAACTTGAACAATTGAAATCAAGATCTGCATCTGCAGTGCTGAAAGCTGATGGAGGTCTCCCTTGGAGCATGGAAGGAAATTAGCATCCAAGCGAAGATAAATGCAAAAACCTCAAAGGTATGGGGTTATGGGCAATCTAACTGCTCCTAGTGGAGAGCCACGACATATGGAAATAGTAAAGGTCATTTCCCATAATTCCATATAAAATTATTGCTTTTACATCATATTAGGTGTCATATTTACCTTTGGCGTGACACATAACACGGTGTTAAAACAACTAAAGTCAATGAGAACCCCGGGAAGTCTCCATGGGTGCTGAAGCTTCACACTCATGTGCAGAAGGCTAAGGAGTGTGAAACGGGAATCCTTTCTTGGGATCTTAACCAGAATTCTGCTTAACAGCAGACCTGAGGCATGACTTGGAAGACAGAAGATGAAAACTTAAGTATTTCAGTAAAACATAGGCTAATAAACTCTTTATTTTAAAGCTTTGTGAACTTGAAAATGGGTATGGGCTCAGGCGAACCCTTCATAGGTCCACCCAGGAGAAGATTACACAACCCACTTGCCACATGTTGCACATAAATTCCTTAGGCTGACATTACCTTCTACACAAAAGGGTACAAAAAAACCATAGTACCATTCAACATTTGGCACATTCAACATTCAAAATTCGATATAAAAAACCCTGACTCCAATTAGTATTAGGCACTGAGGGTGTGGAAAAGTCTGGGGCCCCTTTCACACTGGGGTGGGAGGTGCATCGGTGGTAAAGCACCGCTATTATCAGTGGCGCTTTACCGTCGTTTTAGCGGCGGTATTCGGCCGCTAGCGGGGCGGTTTCACCCCCCGCTAGCGGCCGAGAAAGGGTTAAAAACCACCGCAAAGCACCTCTGCAGATGCCCCATTGATTTCAATGGGCAGGAGAGGTGTATACACTGCTCCTTCACTGCTCCGAAGATGCTGCTAGCAGGCCTTTTTTTCCTACCCTGCTAGCGCACCGCTCTAGCGGACACAGCAGCGGCTGTTTCAGGGCAGTTTGCAGGTGCTATTTTTAGCGCAATAGCGCCTGCAAACTGCCCAGTGTGAAAGGGGTCTTAGCGTTAGACACTGCAGGTATGAAAACACCTGGCTCCAATCAGCATTAGCCACTCAGGGGTAGAAAACCTTAGCTCCAATCAGTATTGGGCACTGAGGGTGTGGAAAAGGTTGGTTTCAATCAGTATTGGGCATTGAGGGTGTGGAAAACTCTGGCACCCAACAACATCATGCACCTGTTGATAGGTTGAGTTTTATATATATATAATTTTAGTCTTCTTAAACAAAAATGTTCAAAAATGTCCCCCGATAACATGACAGAAGCACTGCCTGATTTTATAGCATGGGATTATATATCCATGGGGCATAAAATAAAGCAAAATGATCTAAATGGCTGAAACTATTGCTTTCACCCAGTGGAAAAGCTTTGTGAAGCAAGCACTATAATTGATAATGCCTAAAACGTTTTCCTCTTTGATAAAGAAATATTAATATGCAATAGCTAAAGAGACTAGTGCAAGGCATGCAATAAAACCTATCACCGCTTGTGAATTAAGCTTTAGTTATTTCTAAATCATGACTTCCATCAAAACTAAAAAAGAAGTGTAATGTATGTGACAATTCGCGTGGTCCCACGCGAATGTTTGCAAATGAACATCAAAACACATTAAAGCGGAGTTCCACCCATTTTAAAGTCAGCAGCTGTTGACTTTTAATAATCAGACACTCACCTGTCCCAGGGTCCAGCGATGCAGGAGCACGAAGCCCCGCTCCTCTCCCCCCCTTCCTCCTCTATGTGGCGCTGGCATTCTAACTGTGGGTGCCCGGCTGCGCGCTGTGATTGGCCGGGCAATCTTCTGGGACCTGTGACGTGTCCCAGAAGATTGCAGGGAGGGGGGAGAGGTGATCTTCCTTCTGGCGCCAGGGGAAGAAGTGGGAGCTGGGTGCCTGGAAAAACAGGGTATCCGCGCACCCTAAAGTCGAAGTTCCATTTTTGGGTGGAACTCCACTTTAAGAACGGCATTTAAAAAAATTATGCAGCATTTTGTAGGGAATTTTAGAGTGTTTTCTGATTATATTAAACCAATATGTTATTTTTGCGGCACAGATATAGCCTGGACCCTGAGCAAGTGCTGGCAAGGTGAGAAAAAGTGGGTTAGTTGAAACCCTTTACACAAACACTGTCACTTTCTCTGAAAGGACAAAGCCAACTGACAGTGTTTCTTTAAACTCCACCACCCTTCTGTATCACTCCAGTTTTCCTAATAATATAAGCTTTTCCATCTCCTGTGCCTCTCATGAATATTGTAATAAATTGAAAGGTTTTCATCATCAGCCAGAGCCAGCTGTCAATAAAGCAACTGGGTGGATCCTGACACTATGGTCAGGATCCTTCCAGAGCCTGGAGTGGCTCTGCGACATCAGCTGACAGCAGGCTTTTGCCCGCTATTAGCTGACACTGGGTCACAGAAGAGCAAAAGTGCCCAAGACCCAGAGGAGAATTATGGTCCAAAAAACTTTGGCCATACTTCTCTTTTAATCTTCTTAAAATGACAGGTGTCCAATTTCATCCATACTACAGCTACATACTACTAGAGCCAAGGCAAGCTCCAAACACTGGTTTGAACAATTATCTCAATGAAAGAGGACCTGGCATCAGAAAGTGCAAGTAAATGAAGCTTTTTAATTTAATTGCCAATGACATTTCTGGGTTGGTTTTTTTTTGTAAATTCTTTTTATTGAATTAAAAAAAAAGTAAGGTATACAAAACAAAGTCTATTGGGCATACCAAGGCTTCAGGAAACAAAAGACAAAACAAGCATACAAAACAAGCATACAAAACTTAAATAATTGGAAACCAAAACCTAAGGTAGCCTTACCTTATACTGCTGGTATGCGCCAAGCAGATGTCAGGAGAAAACTCTCCTACAGTATACAGAACTAATCAAATAAGAAGCAGGTCAGTACTAATCAGTGGAGCATTGTCATTAAGACAACAGTATCCAATGACATCTCTTAAGTCAGCCATAGACAGCTTGAATCTCAGGAACCAGCTGTGATTCGAATCATGTACGGACGGGCTGAATGTACCATAGTTGATTGATCTATCAGCTTGGGGCTTGGGTACAACGAGCTTGTCCAATTTAAACATGATTATTGCTAGTGGCTGTTATAGCTGCTAGCAGTAATCACTGTGTTCTCCTGGCAGGGGGGTGTGGGGGGGGGGGGGTGGGAAGAATGCTAATGGCTCAGCGGGAAAGATTTTCCCATCAACACTTACCCATGGTTGCAGGAAAGAAAATGGCTCTGTCTATGGACAGCCTTAGAGATACACTGTGAACAAACAATGGAACAATAGTTTGGGGTATCCCCACTCTTTCTCAAGTTCAAAAGTGTAGGCAATTACTATTAAATCATGTAAATACTGAGAGACAGGAAACACATCATTGGTTCAAATATAAACTATCCAATGAAAATCATAGATAATGTAACAAAACCATTAACCATTTAAAGTGACATAAACAGCTAATTTCACTTTTGTAAAAAAAATTAAATAAATGCACATGATTTTGCAGGTAAAACAATGTGCATTTATTATTTTTTTTACACTAAGAAGAAACCAACTTCTGTGGACTGAAGTCCATGAAAAATACAATTTTGTAGCCAGAGAAAGCAGGCAGATATCCCTGCGGCTAAAATCCTCATGGAGCAGTAAGGTGATAAATGTATACTTGAGACCACAAAGAGCGTTTAGGATAAATGACCACAAGATGGTGCTAAAGAGTATAAATTGTTCTATAGCACCCTGTATCAATGAGAGTATATGTCCAAACATTGAATGAAAGCGTTTATTTAAAGTGGGGTTCCACCCAAAAAAACAAACATATCTAAAAAATTCTAATAAAAAAAAACAAAAAAACATTTGGATATTTTTTTTTTTTTTACTTACCTCTAAATGCCTGTTGCTAGGTGGTCCCTCGTAGTCTGCCCCTTCGTCTGCCTGGGCTGGTGACATCACTTCCCCCTGGCACAGGAAGGGCTCGGCTCTTCTCCCTCCCTCCTGTCAATCATCTGGGACCCATTGCAGGTCCCAGGTGATTAAGCGGCCAATCACGGCGCTCGGCGCCGCTCGCGCATGCGCAGTGGGTGCCAGGCTGTGAAGCCACAGCCCGGCGCCCACAGTTGAAATGCCGGCGCTGACGAGCGGAGGGGGGGGACGAGCGGGGCTTCGATCCCCCGCACCGCTGGACCCAGGGACAGGTGAGTGTCCAATTAAAAGTCAGCAGCTGCAGTATTTGTAGCTGCTGACTTTTAATTTTTTTTTTTTTTAATGGCCCCCCTGGGTGGAACTCCTCTTTAAGCAACAATAACATCCATATCCATAATCATCAGGATATATACTCAAGCAAAGAGGCTAAAAATAGCAGTGGCTATTGCAGATTGTCATACCAGCCAAATCAATAGAGGATGGAACCATATGGATCTCATCATAGGGGTTGTGATGGTAATCCAATGGTGTGGGACTCGGCCCAGTGCTGGATTACCATAATTTTCTTGCTGGTATGACCTGACTTACTGTAGAGGGTGTTCATTCTCCATGGTCCCACTGTATGTAGGAACATATCCACCCTCTTTTGCTTGCTCCTGAGATAGATAATGGGCTATGGGATTGGTAGCATGCATAAAGCAGTGCACTGCTCCTTTAAGACAAACAGAAATTAGCTTATAACATGCATTGGTCAAACCAATGAAGCCACCAAGAATTTAAACACAGGCCCATAGAGCCCATAGTGCCCTTCCTGATGTGCTTGCAAATCCTGATTGGCAGCCCACAGATTCTGCAGCGCCTGTACTTCCCCCATTCACTAGCCAACCCGGAATTCAGGAGGAAACAGCAGATTTAACACCCCTTGTTTTTTTTTAGCTGTTTATCAAGGAACATCTGTACAGATCTATTGTAGACCAAAGCAATTTATATGCCGATCAATATATCGATGCAAACCCAAATTTGACCCTTGCCAGACAATTTGCAAGGTAACTTATCACGGTTTTCGAATTTAAAACTTTTCTGGGCCTATCCCTCAACATGGGCATTACTAAAAAGAATTTGTGGTCATATTGGTCATATGCTGTTCTCTGCTACCATGGCCAGGACTAGATATGAGCAAATATTGGGGTTTATGCACTTCAGTGACAATGAGCTCTGTCATCGTCGTCCTCGGGGTGACCTGGGATATGATCGGCTCCACAAAATTCGGCCCCTCGTAAATCACTTGAACCAAAAAATTGCAGCCTTGTATACGCTCTAACAAGCTGTCTGCGTAGACGAGTCCCTGAATAAGTTTTCTGGCCGCCTTGCTTTCAAAAAGGTGGTCAGTTCTTTCCAGTTTCCAATATGGCGGTTCAGGTTCCGCCATTCAAGTCTCAGATCGAGACTTGTACAATATATAGTGCGATGAGTCAGTGCGTCGTCCATGCCTCAGGACGACGTCAGCGTGTGACGAAACGCGCATCAGGAGGAGTGGCGTGCTGACGTCATCACGCTGTGTACCTTAGTGGACGGGTGCTCGCTTGCCGGCCGGCTTTTATAATTCTTGCAAGTTTATCTCTTACTATGTGTAAGTGCAACTTTTTAACCTTTAATAAATGTTCATATTACGATTTACACTGTGGTGAGCTCCTTTTTTTTCTGGGTTACCTTCTGGTTCTCATTTGTGACCATTGAATGATCGAGTCTCCTTGGCTGTTTGCTCTGTATTCCTGCTCCACTATATCAAGTATTTGGGAGCCGCAATTTCCATTCCTTTTGGACCAAGACCCTGCTGGGGTTAACAGCCTCAAGCCCATGTTAGCTTGCCTCTGGTAAGCAGGCATTTTATGTGGTGGAGGTGCACAAGTTCATGGTGTTGTCACAAGTTGTATCAAGACTTTACACATGTGGTTATGTTTTATGGACTAATTTATATTATTAACTTTGTGGTGTCAATCACAGTGATACCTCACATGTGTGGTTTGAACACTGTTTACATATGTGGGTGCGACTTACGTAGGCGTTCACTTCTATGCGTGAGCATGGAGGGACAGGGCGCTTTACATTTTTTACACAATAATTGTTAGTAGGAAAATGAGCAGAATTATTCCTAGGTGGATGGTTATACTGAACGTGACCTTCCCTTCCATCATGGGTCCTAGTCCGCGGCTGCCTTGGTTTAGGTCCTTTTCTAGGACCCACCTTCTTCCAGCCATTCCCGGGCTTACTCCCCCGAGAATTGCCAGCATGATGGGAAGGAATCACAGGCATAGAAGTGGATTCCCACGTGTGGTCTATTCAGAGACTCATTATTTCCATTAGCCATAGCGGCTCTTCTAATTTGCTATTTAAAAACCTGATTGGTTCTGTAATCCTCCTGATCTCTGGAATACTTTTTCTTTTTCTTAAATTTCTGATCAATATCCTCTTTTTCCAAAGTTTTTTTAAGACTGTCAGACTTATTTCTATATTCATCTAGTTCCTTATAGGGTATTAATTTGGTTTTAACCTCACTGATCTCTTCGTCTAATTTATTAAGTTTTCTCCTTTTTCTCCCTATTAGAAAATGTAAGAGATCCAATCCAACATTGTTGAAATATTTATACCACCCAGGGATATCAGTGTTATCTTCATGGGGTGAAACCTCAAACCTGAGGCTTCTAGGAACCATTTGATCATCCAAATATTTTTCTAGAAAGGCAACATAAAAGTTACCATGTATTTCAGCAACCATGAGGTTCTTTAAACGCATAAAAAGAACTCCCAAGTCATTATTCTGTTGATCAGCAGCATCATTAAAAACACCTTTAAGATCAATGCATCTAGAACTACGAAACTCAAAGATATCCATAATAGTCACCTTAATTAATTACATTAAATATGTAATGCAATAGAAGAACAGCAGCAAATAAATATATCAAAACAATAATGGCATAAAACAAGTAAAAATTCGGGCTGAACTGAAAAAAGCAAGCGGCCAGCAAAGTTCGTAGATAACAAACAAAAAGTCACATGCGTAAAAATTATTGCGGCGCTGAAAAGTTCAAAAATGAAATTGAAGAGTGGGAGGAATCCAATCACCAAATATATTGTGCAGATGTAGAAAGAGTCACTCGTCACCACGTGGTAATGTAGTCTGCTTACCAGAAGGTGTTAAGGATTAGGCATAGTTGATAAATTCTCAATAGCTTCC
The DNA here is from genome assembly GCA_037952925.1 of Lithobates clamitans. Taxonomy (NCBI): domain Eukaryota; kingdom Metazoa; phylum Chordata; class Amphibia; order Anura; family Ranidae; genus Lithobates; species Lithobates clamitans. The sequence continues at coordinate 2,294,368 of JBBGZY010000573.1, read as the reverse complement.
AGCAAATCCAGCCCACTGGAACCCCTCATCAGACCACAACATCCGTGGGATTTCCTTCACATATAAACATCTCCCAATGGTCACTTCAGAATTAGGCATTCAGGCATGTAGTCATCATATATCCGAGAAAAGAAAATGAAGGACCCATATTGAAGCCCGTAATGATAGATAAAAAAAACTTTTATTGTAGTAACTTACAGTTGAAGCTTAAAACAGCATGCATCAATGATAGGAACAAACGGCTGCAGCAATCAGCGTACGGATGTCAGCCTGCATGACATGTTTCATCGTAACAGATGTCTTCAGAGGCATCACAGCACACGCCCAGGGCTTTACATTTTTTATTTCTATTTTTTAATTTATTTTACTTTTTATTTTTCCACTGTCCCTTTACAAAAATGTTTTTGGATCACTTTCATTCCTATTACAAGGGATGTTTACAAGTGAAAAAAAGCATGACATGACCTCTTTAACCACTTACAGACTGGTAGATTTTGCCCCTTAATGACCAGGCCATTTTTTGTGATACGGCACTGCGTCACTTAAACTGACAATTGCGAAGCTGTACCCAAGCAAAATTGATGTCATTTTTTCCCACAAACAGAGTTTTCTTTTGGTTTTCTCTCCGAATTTTATTTTTTGCGCCATAAACAAAAAAAGAGCGACAATTTTGAAAAAAAAACTATATTTTTTTACTTTTAGCTATAATAAATATTCAAAAAAATAATTAAAAAGAAACAACTTTCTTCCTCAGTTTAGGCCAATATATATTCTTCTACAAATTTTTGGTAAATAAAAATCCCAATAAGCGTATATTGATCGGTTTGGGCAAAAGTTATAGCGTCTACAAAATAGGGAATAGATTTATGGTATTTTTATTATTTATTTATTTAATACTAGTAATGGCATTGATCAGCGATCACTGGCAGGGAAGGGGTTAAAACTAGGGGCAATAAAGGGGTTTAATGTGTTCCCTGGGAGGTGTTTCCAACTGTGGGTGGATGGGACTGACTGGAGGAGGAGAGCGCTGGCTGTTCCTAATCACTAGGAACAGCAGATCTCTCTCTCTCCTCTAGGGTTGCCACTTTTTCTAACCCAAACACTTTAGCGGTGCACAGCAAAAACATTTTTTGTTAATATACACTATAGGATTGTAACAGCCCTAGGACACCTTTGCGCGCCAAAGAGAATAGTAATGTGGCATGCATAGTGCCCTCTCAACCTCCTATCAGGCCCTGTTCTGAGCCATATTCCTGTGTATTGTGTCTGGGTTTCAGATGAACTGAAACGCAGACAAAGGATTTAAAACCCGAAATGTCCGGGTGAATCCTGGACAGGTAGCAACCCTACTCTTCTCCCTTGTCAGAACGGAGATCTGTCTGTTTACATTGAAAGATCCCCGTTCTGGCTCTCTTTCCCGTGATCGCGGGTGGCTGGCAGACATCACGGCCACCGGTCACATGCATTGGATCCCCTACCGTGCAGCGGGTGCGCCTGCTATGGCTCTCAAACAAGTCGACATACCAGTACAAGGATTCACGAGAACGAGCCGACCTGCTGCAGTATAATGAAGGCGGCTGGTCGGCAAGTGGTTAACGTGAGATCTGGTTTCAAAAAGACCTCAGATCTCACATTTACACTTTAAAGCAATAAAAAAAAAAAATTCTAAGTTTTTGTTTTTTTTCCAATAATAAAAATTGACGTGAAGTGACGTTTGACGTTGCTCCGGTCCTCCAAGATCATAGCGTCGAGTGGGGGCCATCATGCCCTCACTCGACTTCCTGTCCATCAGGCCACAGGATCGGGTCGTCTCCACCTCTTCCAATGGCTCTGGTAAGCGGCAGAGACAACGGGGACGCGGCAGGAAAGGGGGCATAAAAGTGATCTCGCTGTGAATCTGCCGTGGAGACCACTTTTATCTTAAAGCGGACTGCCTGCTTTTAAAAATGTACGTAGTTTGTCGCCGCATGCGCAATTTTAAAGCATGTCGAGTTTGGTATCTATGTACTCAGCATAAGATCATCTTTTATAGTTTACCAAACAATTGGCAATATATATATGTATTAAAATGCATAAAATGCCAAAACTTTTCATACACCCCCCCAAATTACCCCTTTTTGTAAAGTAGGCACCCCAAGCTATTTGCTGAGACACATGTTGAGTCCATGGAATATTTTATGTTTTGTCACAAGTTTCTGGAAAATGACAAAACATTTATTTATTTTTTTTACACAAAGTTGTCACTTAAATTATATATTGCTCACACATGCCATGTGTATATGGGGAATTACACCCCAAAATACTTTCTGCTGCTTCTCCTGAGTATACCACATATGAGAGACTTTTTGGCAGTCCAGCAATGTACAGGAGTCAGGACCCTGAAAACCAATCACTGATTTCAGGCTAAGGGCAGAAGCTCACTTCATTTCACTTCCTCACTGCCTATCACAGTTCTGGAGGCCCTGAAATGCCAGGATAGCACAAACCCCCCACAAACGATCCCTTTTCTTTGATGAGAGGTGTTTGGTGCTATCTAGGCATTTTGGGGCCTCCAAAACTGTGATAGGTAATGAGGAATTGAAATGAGCAATCCACACCCTTTGAAATCCTGAAGGTGGTGATTGGTTTTCGGCACCCATCCACTGCTAGGCTCCCAAACAGTCTCACCAATGTGGTATCCCCATACTCAGGAAAAACAGCAGAATTTATTTTGAGATGTAATTCCACACATACCCATGGTATTTGTCAGCAATCTATCATTTTAGTGACAACTTTGTGTAAAAAAAATGTTTTTTTTGTAATTTTTCAATCACAGTGACAATCAAATAAAATATTCAATGGGCTCAATATGGCTCTCAGCAAATTTCTTGGGGTGTCTACGTTCCAAAAAGGGGTAATTTGGGGGGCTTTCGTAATGCCCTGCTATTTTAGCACCTCAAGAAATGAGATAGGCAGTCAGAAAGTAAAAGCTGCGTAAATTCCAGAAAATGTACCCTAGTTTATAGACGCTATAACTTTTGCGCAAGCAATAAATATACGCTTATTGATTTTTTTTACCAAAGACATGTAGCTGAATACATTTTGGCCTAAATGTATGACAAAAATTGAGTTTATTGGATAATTTTTATAACAAAAAGTAGGAAATATAATTTTTTTTTAAATTTTCGGTCTTTTTTAATTTATATCGCAAAAAATAAAAATCCCAGTGGTGATCAAATACCACTAAAAAAAGCTCTATTTGTGAGGATAAAAAGGATGTAAATTTTGTTTGGGTACAGCATTGCATGAATGCGTAATTACCAGTTAAAGCAGCGCAGTGCCAAATTGCAAAAAATGCTCAAGAAGGGGGTGAAACCTTCCGGAGGTGAAGTGGTTAAAATACCACAACAGACACAACGGTCAGTAGTTAGTGACCAAGCGAACAGGATCAATAATGCCACTAGCATTACAAACTGCCGTGTTACTTTTCTCTGTTTTCTCCAAAGGAAAAATATCCTTATAATAAAAAGCAAGGTATTGCTTTCAAAAGGAAGCATCATTTATCTATTTATAGAGATTTATATTGGCATGTTTAGCTTATTAAATTATTATTACAATATATACTGTTTTATATCAGCTTCTTTTATTAAAACATTTCATTTTTTTGTGATAAGATATGATGTTGGTCTGAGATAGGAACTTGGTGTCCAAGCAATGCTATAGGGCAGACTGGTCTGCATCTTCATACTATAGTTGCATGTTCTGTTTGTACCACTAGATGGTGGTATGGCATTAAATGTGTAATAGGCAATCTCCTAAGTCATATTCATCATACACATGTAATCAATGACTTGCTGCTTAAAATGATTTAAAAAATAGTAGCTTGTAAACCCATCTAACAGAACGCCACCTGAAATCCTGTATTTAGTCTTAAGAGGAGTTATGCCCTGTACACACGATAGGATTTTCCGATGAAAAATGTGTGATAGGACCTTGTTGTGGGAAATTCCGATCGTGTGTACGCAAATCAGACGCACAAGGTGCCACGCATGCTCAGAATAAATTAAGAGACGAAAGCTATTGGTTATTGCCCCGTTTATAGTCCCGACGTACGTGTTTTACGTCACCATCTTCAGAATGATCGGATTTTCCGACAACTTTGTGTGACCGTGTGTATGCAAGACAAGTTTGAGCCAACATCCATCAGAAAAAAATCCATCGATTTTGCTGTCGGAATGTCCGATCAATGTCCGACCGTGTGTACGGGGCATTAGGCTTCATTTATATTTGACGTTTGTGGGTGGTAAAAACTGATGGCTGAGACGCATTTTTACCACCACTACATCTATGCTCAAGGCTGCAAAAAAGCTGCAAAAGGTAGTCATACAGTGGTATGCGCAGCAATACAATTTTTATTCTATGCATTTATTTTCTGTCCTTTAATATTGTTTGCTTTATTCTAGATTGGCAAAGACACTTAACACTTTCTCGCCACCTGTCAAATGCCCACTGAAATACCATCCACCATAAAGATAGTGTGGCAAGTACACGATAAACAGTCCCAAGCGGGGAGATCACATCTACTTTCTTCCAGGATGGTTGCAACAGAGTCCTGATTTTATTCAAGTTGTTGAATGAAATTAGGCACCAGTAACCTTCTGAAAGTATTAGTTATATGCAAAAAAATAAATAATTAAAAAAGCAGTTTATATTCTTGACAAGCAGTAAATGAACTTTGAAGCAGTAAAAGCAGTAAATGGAAAGTGATACATTTTCCCCTGAGACGTAGCCTTAAAGAAATCTTTGGTGAGTTAACCACAGATGAGCAGTTTGATGGATAGCTTATTATACTTAATGTGCACAAGTAGCACCTGCACTGTACGGATATGGTATACAATCATTATAACAATACTAAATAAATAAAGTACATGCATAGCCACAGCGCAGTACAGTAAATGTCATCAAACAGGGAACCCTTACCAAAAGGCCCATTGCTCCTTTGAGGCTTTGTTTTAGTTGGGACCCAACACGAAGGGCTGCAAGGGTCTACATTATCGCAGCAAATTTAATTGGTAATAATATATGAGAAAATTACTGTAGGACACTATACTACCCAAGCAAGTTCTGGTAAATTGCGTAGTCTTCTACAGTAGGGTTAAATTGGAATGCACATACTTAGCAGATATTGCAAGCGCAAGTTGACTGCAAATTATCTGATTATCTTATTTTGAAGTGAATCACAAATGTATTTTCTCGTATATATTCAATTTTGTAACTAGACAGTAATCAAAGTCAAGAAGAACTCAAAAGTAAAGGTTAAGCAAAGAATCAAAGCCATAGAAAATTTCTCTTTTTGTGGGAGGTATCAGGCACCCAAAGGAGAAAATGAAGGTGGTACACTGCAGCAAATTGTAGGTCACAGTACAGGATTAGGAGTGTGAAATGCACAGTGTGCGGGGGTCATGAGTGAATAACGCAGAGATACATAAGGCACAGAGTGCAGTGATCAGGGGAGCATCACACACAGAGTATAGGAGGGGTGAGGAGTGAATAACGCAGAGATACATAAGGCACAGAGTGCAGTGATCAGGGGAGCATCACACACACAGAGTGTAGGAGGGGTCAGGAGTGTGTATTGCACAGAGTTCAGGGGTCAAGAGTGTGTTATGCAGGGGTATATAATGCACAGAGTGCAAGGGTCAGGAGAGCACAACACACAAAGTGCAGGAGGGGTCAGGAGTGTGTAATGTACATAGTTCTGGGGCAGGAGTGTGTAATGCATGGAGTGCAGGGGTCAGGAATGTGTAACACACAGAGAGTGTACAGGTCAGGTAAGAGTAACGTTCAGAGTACACAGGTCAGGAAAGAGTAACACACAGAGTATAAGGTTCAGGAGAGTAAAAGGCACAGGCACAGAGCTCAGGGGTCAGGAGTAGGTAAATCTCAGGGGTCAGGAGTCTGTAAGTGATCAGAAGAGGGTAATGCACAGGTCAGGAATATGTATTGCACAGGGTGCAGAGGTCAGGAGACCAACACACAGTAACACAGACTCTGGCCTGCATAAAAATGCCTCTTCAGCCAATTCCTGGTCAGTGGTGTGAGTGACCTGCGGGAGGCCGAAAGGGGTATACACTGCCTTGAAAAAGTATTCACACCCCTTGAAATTTTCCACATTTTGTCATGTTACAACCAAAAACGTAAATGTATTTTTTGGGGATTTTATGTGATAGACCAACACAAAGTGGTAAATAATTGTGAAGTGGAAGAAAAATTATAAATGTTTTTCCCAATTTTTTACAAATAAATATCAGAAAATGTGACGTGTATTTGTATTCAGCCCCCTTTACTCTGATACCCCTAACTAAAATCTAGTGGACGCAAAAAGAGGGTCCTAGTTTAATAAGTACCTCAGAACAGGGTGACACTGTAGGTACTAGCAAAAAATGTGCCAACGTCCCTATAAATATATATTTGGAAATGGAAAACTACGAGAAATGGGACTTTGAGGGCACATAAGTGATTCAACTATGAAAAGATAGAAATTAAGTTTAAAGTTTTATTAGCTTAAAATTGCAAAATTGAACATTTAGTTTAAAAGCAGTACATACTACATATAGTGGTAGAGTTACAACCATATCAAATAGACACTTCCCTGCATTGGTATCTAAAGTCCTGTTAGTGATACAGACAGTCTAGTATACAGTTATAAAAAGGAGAGAAAAGAAAACTTTCCCGATATGCAATCGTAGAAACTATATCAATGTAGATGAGTTGAATTGCAGGTACAGTAATCCACTTGTAGATGGTCTCAATATCTCAAATCTAGTGGAACCAATTGCCTTCAGAAGTCACCTAATTAGTAAATAGAGTCCACCTGTGTGCAATTTATTCTCAGTATAAAAATACAGCTGTTCTGAGAAGCCCTCAGGGGTTTGTTAGAGAACCTGAGTAAGCAAACAGCATTATGAAGGCCAAGGAACACACCAGGCAGGTCAGGAATATTATTTGTGTAGATCTGATCCCGTGGATTTTCTGAGTTATTGCGCCTATACTTGCCTTTTTATGTTATGTTTTGAAACCTTTTGTGCTGCATACTTGGGTCCACTGGCTCTACACTGTTTTGTTTATATACTTCACCATTTTCATTTCCACATCAGTCATACCATTACAACGCACTGAAAATAAGGAAACTGTGAAGATTTTTAACTTATCTTCTTATGCCTTATTTAAAGCCGACACCTTACTGTTAAGTAGAGGCCTGAATTTTGCACCCCTCAACAAACCCAACCCTTTTCTGTTATTCAAAGACCTCAACAGATATGTTCGGAACCTCACTTTAAAACGCTACTACCACTCAAAAGAGAATAAGAATATACAGGCCAATTCTACCCCACCCACATTATCCTCCTCCCCCCCATTGGATATTTTTTCATTTGATGTCGGTCCAGTGGATGACATGGAGAATGCCTCACCTGATGATGAAATGGTTGATGACCAGTTGCTTTATCTTCTCACCCAACACACTGCTACCTCCCCTCCCATCATTAATACTACTCTCAAGCCAAAATCTATTTTTTTACCTTCACAAGCTAAGGGCCCATACATTGAGAGTTTTTACAGGATTGTATTCTCAGATTTTCAGAAGCTTTGCCAATCCTCCAATGCCACCAACACTCACAACTTGTCACCTGTAGAGATCAAGGCACTAAAATCGCTAATGGAAGCAGAGGATTTGGCAGTGGCGTCACTAGGGTTGGTGTCACCCGGTGCCAAAAAAATTGGTGTCACCCCCCTCCACCAACTACCTCAGTACAGACCCCCCTCCACTAACTACAGACCCCACTCCATCAATATAGCCCCCCTCCCTCAGTACAGACCCCCTTCCATCAATATAGACCCCCCCACTAAGTACAGACTCCCCTCCCTCAGTACAGACCCCCGCTCAGTGCAGACCCCCTTTCCTCAGTATAGACCCCCCACTAAGTACTGACCCCCTCCCTCAGTACAGCCCTCCCATCAGTACAGAGTCTGCAGACCCCCCTCCATCAGTATCAACCTCCCACCTCAGTGCAGACCACCCCATCAGTACATACACCCCCCCCAGTGCTGACCCCCATCAGTATACAATCCCCCGTCGGTGCAGAGCCCCCTATTAGTATAGAATCCCCCTCAGTGCAGAGCCCCCTATTAGTATAGAATCCCCCTCAGTACAGAGCCCCCTATTAGTATAGAATCCCCCTCAGTGTAGAGTCCCCTATTAGTATAGAATCCCCCTCAGTGCAGAGCCCCCATTAGTATAAAATCCCCCCAGTGCAGAGCCCCCATTAGTATAGAATCCCCCCAGTGCAGCGCCCCCCATTAGTATAGAATCCCCCTCAGTGCAGAGCCCCCATTAGTATAGAATCCCCCCAGTGCAGAGCCCCCATTAGTATAGAATCCCCCTCAGTGCAGAGCCCCCATTAGTATAGAATCCCCCCAGTGCAGCACCCCCCATTAGTATAGAATCCCCCTCAGTGCAGAGCCCCCATTAGTATAGAATCCCCCCAGTGCAGAGCCCCCATTAGTATAGAATCCCCCTCAGTGCAGAGCCCCCATTAGTATAGAATCCCCCTCAGTGCAGAGCCCCCATTAGTATAGAATCCCCCTCAGTGCAGCACCCCCATTAGTATAGAATCCCCCTCAGTGCAGCACCCCCCATTAGTATAGAATCCCCCCTCAGTGCAGAGCCCCCATTAGTATAGAATCCCCCCAGTGCAGAGCCTCCATTAGTATAGAATCCCCCTCAGTGCAGAGCCCCCATTAGTATAGAATCCCCCCAGTGCAGAGCCCCCATTAGTATAGAATCCCCCTCAGTGCAGAGCCCCCATTAGTATAGAATCCCCCTCAGTGCAGCACCCCCATTAGTATAGAATCCCCCCCAGTGCAGCACCCCCCATTAGTATAGCATCCCCCCAGTGCAGCACCCCCCATTAGTATAGAATCCCCCCAGTGCAGCACCCCCCATTAGTATAGCATCCCCCCAGTGCAGCACCCCCCATTAGTATAGAATCCCCCCAGTGCAGAGCCCCCCATTAGTATAGAATCCCCCCAGTGCAGCACCCCCCATTAGTATAGATTCCCCTAAGTGCAGCACCCCCCATTAGTATAGAATCCCCCCAGTGCAGCACCCCCCATTATTATAGAATCCCCCCAGTGCAGCACCCCCCATTAGTATAGAATCCCCCCAGTGCAGCGCCCCCCATTAGTATAGAATCCCCCCAGTGCAGCACCCCCCATTAGTATAGATTCCCCTAAGTGAAGCACCCCCCATTAGTATAGAATCCCCCCAGTGCAGAGCCCCCCATTAGTATAGAATCCCCCCAGTGCAGCACCCCCCATTAGTATAGAATCCCCCAGTGCAGAGCCCCCATTAGTATAGACACCCCCCAGTGCAGCACCCCCCATTAGTATAGAATCCCCCCAGTGCAGCACCCCCCATTAGTATAGAATCCCCCCAGTCCAGAGCCCCCCATTAGTATAGAATCCCCCCAGTGCAGCACCCCCCATTAGTATAGAATCCCCCCAGTGCAGCACCCCCCATTAGTATAGAATCCCCCCAGTGCAGCACCCCCCATTAGTATAGAATCCCCCCAGTGCAGCACCCCCCATTAGTATAGAATCCCCCAGTGCAGAGCCCCCATTAGTATAGACACCCCCCAGTGCAGCACCCCCCATTAGTATAGAATCCCCCTGCACATATCCACCCACATACTGTAAGCATAAAGTTTACAGACCTCAGAACAGCGCGGACCGGAAGATACACACAGCCGTGTGTGTCCCTCGGGCTCCTCCTCCTCCTGTGTGAAGTAAACAGAGAGGAGGGGGAGGCGGCTTCAGTCCGCTGTGCTGCGGGACACAGCACAAGCCGCAGCGGGCAGTGTAGCGGTGTGTGCCGCTACCTACGGGTGTCACCCCTCTGGCGGGTGTCACCCGGTGCGGCCCGCACCCCCCGCACCCACCTAACAACGCCACTGGGATTTGGTATTAAATCGGCGGACAAGGGTGGTGGAATTGTTCTGCAAGACAAGAAAGAATTATGTCACAGAGGCCAGAACGCTGCTCTCTGACACTTCCACTTACCATAAAATTAATAAAGACCCAACCTCTGACTATGCCAAAGAGGTCAATAATTTGGTCTCTGAGGCTTTTAAGAATGATATCCTCAACAAATTTGAGAAGTCCTTTCTTCTCAAAGATTTTTACCAAATCCCTTATTTCTATCACCTCCCCAATGTCCACAAAAGCCTAGATAACCCTCCCGGCAGACCCAAAGTGGCAGCTATGGACAGCGTCACTACGGGTCTCAGCTTATATATTGACCATTTCCTCCAGCCCATTGTTCAAAAACTACAGTCCTATATCCGAGATGGGACTCATGTGATAGAACTTCTTTCGGCATACAAGTGGGAGCCAACCTACTCTTGGCTCTCACTCAATGTGAACTCACTGTACACATCGATCCCTCATGCCTTTGGCCTAATGGCACTTGAGCATTTTTTGGCAGAAGACCCCCTCATCAATCCCCGCCAGGCGGCATTCATATGCACGTCACATACTGTTTATGGTCGTTACATCGATGACATCGTCATTATTTGGGATGATGATGTCGATGTGATTAACGATTTTGTTAAATATTGTAACAACAATCAATATGGCCTCTCTTTCACCTTTGTTGCCAGTTCCGACATGCTGCCCTTCCTTGATTTGGAGCTTATTGCCGATGTAGCTACATCCACTATTGTTTCCAAAAACTATGTTAAACCGACTGCGGGAAATTCTTTTCTACACTATAAAAGTTGTCACCTCCCGCAGTGGATCAACAACATTCCAAAGAGACAGTTCTGCCGATTGAGACAGAACTGTACCAGGGAATGTGATTACGTTGACCAGAGTATCCTGCTAAAAAACAAGTTCAAAGACAAAGACTACCCTCCAGCCCTTACTGATCAGGCTTTTAGGCACTATTTAAAAGGCAAACCTCCGAAACCATCCTGGGACCCCGATCATCACACAGTACGGTTCACCACCACTTTCCATTATCAATTTAGAAAAATGGAAAAAATCCTAGCGGATCATTGGAATATTTTATTACAAGATCCACTGTTAAAACCTTACCTTTCTGAAAAACCCAAGGTCACATATCGTAGAGCTCCCAACCTCAAGATGAAAATAGCCCCCAGTAAAACTCGGTCCAGACACTGTTCTCCCAACAAACCTGTACTTATTCCACTAGTTGGGATGTTTCAGTGTTGTAAACCTTTGTGCAAAACCTGTAGGTTTGTTCACCATGGTCAGAAGTCGTTTACTACTAAAGGGGTCACCTACACATTGAAAGATTTTTACAACTGCTTCTCCGACTTCCTGATCTATGGATTATCTTGCCCTTGTGGCCTACTGTATGTAGGCCGCACAATACAAGCACTTAGGACTAGGTTCGGTGAACATTAGAGATCTATTGAGGGTGGGATTGATCCGCTGAAGGTGGCACACAGCGTGCCCAAATATTTCTCCCAAGCCCACCAAAAATCCACCATAGGGCTCAAAGTGTGGGTCATTGAACAAATCCCCAACTCTTTACCAGCTGCAGAACGTTTCAAGAAACTATGTGCCCGCAAAACGTTCTGGATTTACCAGTTAGATGTTCTTTCACCTGGGGGTATGAACGAAGGAATAGAAATTTCCACCATACTGTAACACTTGGTACTATTTCTTCTCCCAGTCTCATCACTGTTGAGAATTAAGTACATGGACTTCCAATAATACAGGTATCCATTATCCACGGGTTCCGTGATTCATGGTCCTTCTTTTTTCTATTATTGTTTTAATGCCCATTCAGACATTCATACTATCTGATATTTACTTATTTCCATATTTCCCACAAAAAATGTTATTTTTATGTATACATGCATTTATTTCATTTTCATAATTTTATTACCATGGACTTCCAATAATACTGATATCCATTATCCATGGGTTCTGTTAATTACGGTCCTTCCTTTCCCCGTCCCCCCTCTCCTAACGCCTTTTAAGGCACCCATATCATTTGACATTCATTACTCTTTATATACTACAATTTCAATATTGTATCTTTGTATACATGCATTTCTCTTATTTGATTACCATGTTGTGCATCCCCAGTTGTCATATAATGTCATGAAAGGTATTTTTACCTATTTGTTTTATATATATATTTTAGTGTATTTCATATGCATGTTGCACATATGTACACATTGTGTGTATATATATTTTTTAGGATTTTTCAGGATATATTTTATTTTTTAGATTTTTGGGTACCGACCTCTAGACATGTGTCATAGATGTTTTGCTAGTCTTCACCCATCAACGGCTCTTCCTATTGACATCGTGATCAGCCGTGATTGGGCACGGCTGATCACGTGGTAAAGAGCCTCCACCGGAGGCTCTTTACCAAGATTGGTGTAGCGGTGTGTCAGACTGACACACCGATCCACCGATCGCCGCAATGCGCGCCCCTGCGGGCGCACAGCGGTATGTTGTCCTGCTCGACATCATATGACCCCCATTCAGGATAACTGAACCACCGCCCGGCCGTCATCTGCTATGGGCCGGGCGGGAAGTGGTTAACGGAACGCGCCAAGGTTGTCCGCTCTCGCCTCTTCTATACGTTTTGTCATTGGAAACTTTCCTAGCAACCCTGCAAAATAACCAGGGGGTTGCGGGGGGTGAGAGTGGAGGAAAAAGAACATAAAGTTCCCGATGATATCCTAATGTATGTGACTAACCCCATGGTCACTTTATGTGGGTTAAAGGAGCACGCTCATATCTGGGAATTAAATTAACATTATCGCTGGAGAAAATTTATTCGGCAAACTATATTCCATTATTAAATGAGATTAAAGCTGAATTAAAGAAGATGAGTACACAACCAATATCATGGATTGGAAGAATGAATATGCTTAAAATGGTGATACTACCAAAAATAATGTACAAGTTCCAAATGTTACGAATAGGGATTCCACACAGCTTTTTCAAAATTATAAAAAAATACTGTCAAAGTGCATCTGGCAAAATAAAAAACCAAGAATAAAATTTGCACTAATTTCTAGAAAAAGACAGCATGGTGGGTTGGCAGCTCCGGATATTTTTAGGTTATATAAAGCGGTAATATTAGCACACATGGTTGAGTGGACAAAAGAAAATAAAGAAAAAAAATGGGTTGAGATAGAAAACACTTTTACTAGGACCACGCTGCACAAAAATATTTGGATACCAAGTAAGTTTAGAACACTAGATTCAGACCTCACGATTTGACCAAAAATGTATTTAAAATATGGGACGCACTTCACTGAAAAATGAGTATACAACTCACCATTAATACCCCTCATGGGAACAAATTTTTTTACACCTGGAAAAGATATATTCCGTAGACTTGGAATAAAGAGTCCACAAATTAAAGACATCATTACAAAGGGGAAGATGAAAGCTGCACAAGAATTAGAAATAATATTTGGTGGGAAGTTGAGTGAATGGGAATTTTTTCAATTGAATCACTTAGTTAACACATTACCATACCTGTTCAGAGACGGAGAGGAACTAAACCGGTTGGAAAAGCTCTGCATAACATCAACGCCATTGAAAAAGGGTATCTCGAAAGTTTAGGGAATATTGACAGACCTTGAAGGACAGGGAAGACCCCCCTATATAGAAAAATGGGTAAAATAACTGGAAGTAAAACTAAATGATCAGCAAGTCGATAGGATGATAGGAGCAGGATATAACCAAGCCTGGGATATGAACACCATCGAGATGAATTACAAATTCCTGGCAAGGTGGTACTTGACCCCGGAGAGAATCCATAAAATTAAACAAGACAGATCGCCATGGTTTTGGAGGACAAAGGGCCACAATGGCACATATATGGTGGGATTGCCCGAGAATAAAAGAATTCTGGCAGAAAATAGTCAGGTGAGAAGATAGACAACAACATACAGACATGTTTATTCCATGATTCCAGAATGCCTAAGAAGCAATATATGAAAACAGTAATGCCAAAATTCCTGAATGCTGCAAAGGGACTGATCCCAAAAAAGTGGCTAAACAGTGAAAAACCAGACATAAGAGATTGGTTTAGACAAATAGATTATTATAGCAAAATGGAATTCCTAAGCAGCAAGGATAAAGGGCAAGTAGATAAATATAATAGTACTTGGGGTGGATGGGAAAAATACAAAACCTCAGATAAATACTGGCAGAAAATGTTGGAAGGTAAAGGGTCTTAAGATAGAAAAGAGCGGGGTTAGAATGAAACAAACTAAAATTTGGGGGGTTGGAGGAGAGAGGGGTAGGGGAGTTAATAGGAGGGTAGGGTAGAAAGGGCTATGGGGGAAATTTTGTAGTTTTTGTATAAAAGTAATTAAAATTTTCTAAATAAATTCTTCTTTTTTTTTCGACGACACAACAATGTGAAAATGAAAAGGGACAAAATTTGAACGGCAAGTTGAAATAAGTCTCTCAAAAGTATTTACTGAAGTGGAAAAAAAAAAATGCAGCCTCGCTGTCCCATCAAATGCAGCCTCACTGTGTCCCATCAAATGCAGCCTCACTGTGTCCCATCAAATGCAGCCTCACTGTGTCCCATCAAATGCAGCCTGTGTCTAGGGATGAGCCGAACACCCCCCCCCCGGTTCGGTTCGCACCAGAACCTGCGAACAGACCGTTAGTTCGCACAAACTTTAGAACCCCATTAATGTTTGAAATCAAAAGTGCTAATTTTAAAGGCTAATATACAAGTTATTGTCCTAAAAAGGGTTTGGGGACCCGGGTCCTGCCCCAGGGGACATGTATCAATGCAAAAAAAAAGTTTTAAAAACGGATGTTTTTTTAGGAGCAGTGATTTTAACCACTTCAGCCCCGGACCATTTGGCTGCCTAAGGACCAGAGGACTTTTTCTAATTTGGCACTGCGTCGCTTTAACTGCTAATTGCGCGGTCATGCAATGCTGTACCCAAACGAAATTTGCATCCTTTTCTTCCCACAAATAGAGCTTTCTTTTGATGGTATTTGATCACCTCTGCCGTTTTTATTTTTTGCGCTATAAACGGAAAAAGACCGAAAATTTTGAAAAAAAATGATATTTTCTACTGTTTGTTATAAAAAAAAATCAACTCAATTTTAGTCATACATTTAGGCCAAAATGTATTCGGCCACATGTCTTTGGTAAAAAAAATGTCAATAAGCGTATATTTATTGGTTTGCGCAAAAGTTATAGCGCCTACAAACTAGGGTACATTTTCTGGAATTTACACAGCTTTTAGTTTATGACTGCCTATGTCATTTCTTGAGGTGCTAAAATGGCAGGGCAGTACAAAACCCCCCCAAATGACCCATTTTGGAAATTAGACACCCCAAGGAAATTGCTGAGAGGCATGTTGAACCCATTGAATATTTATTTTTTTTGTCCCAAGTGATTGAATAATGGCAAAAAAAAAAAAAAATATTTACAAAAAGTTGTCACTAAATGATATATTGCTCACACAGGCCATGGGCCTATGTTGAATTGCACCCCAAAATACATTCAGCTGCTTCTCCTGAGTACGGGGATACCACATGTGTGGGACTCTTTGGGAGCCTAGCCGCGTACGGGGCCCCGAAAACCAATCACCGCCTTCAGGATTTCTAAAGGCGTAAATTTTCGATTTCACTCCTCACTACCTATCACCTATTTTATCTTATTTTTAAACTGTTCCTTTCATATTTTTTTTTTTAATCATTTTTATTGTTATCTCAGGGAATGTAAATATCCCCTATGATAGCAATAGGTAGTGACAGGTACTCTTTTTGAAAAAATTGGGGTCTATTAGACCCTAGATCTCTCCTCTGCCCTCAAAGCATCTGACCACACCAAGATCGGTGTGATAAAATGCTTTCCCAATTTCCCAATGGCGCTGTTTACATCCGGCGAAATCATGAAATGCTCGTAGCTTCCGGTTTCTTAGGCAATAGAGATGTTTGGAGCCACTCTGGTCTCTGATCAGCTCTATGGTCAGCTGGCTGAATCACCGGCTGCATTCTCAGGTTCCCTGTTGAGACAGGAGAGCCAGAGAAAAACACGGAAGACGGTGGGGGGGGGCATTCCCTCCCACTGCTTGTAAAAGCAGTCTAGAGGCTAATTAGCCACTAGGATTGCTTTTACATGAAAGCCGACCGCTGGCTGAAAAGAATGATACCAAGATGATACCTAAACCTGCAGGCATCATTCTGGTATAACCACTCAAAGTTGTGAATGGCGTACCTGAAGACAAAAAAATGGTTAACAATAAAACACAATAAACTGTAAAGTATAAAAAATTGCATACCTGAAAAGCAAACATGATAAAACATAAATTATAATAAAACATTGCAGAATAGAATACAGTAAAAAAAGAGAAGAACAATAGAGAGAGAATAGAGAGAGAGAGAACAATAAAACGACAACTATTTTTTTTTATTTTATATATTTTTTTTTTTTTACACTTTTTTTTTAACTAACTTTTATAACTGTAACCGGTTCCAGGTTCGGGTCTCTCAAAATGCGATGGCATCTTGGGAGACCCTGTGAAAGTGTGCCTAGTCTGTGCAATGCTGTACCCTACGCTAATACTCAACTAGTGAATGGTAGCGTTCAAAACATTCACCAATGCAAAGACCAGGATTGTCAGGACAGGAGGGACAATAATAGCGGGTGTCACGCCTATATCCGCGCTTGCTGCAGACACAACATCTTTTTTGAGGGGGTTCGCTGGGTAGGGGTACTCGGGAGGACATAAAGAAAATGCCTGTCATGCAGCTGACTGCATTTGTTTGGGGATGTGAATGGGGGAAGTACGGGCGCTGCAGAAGTGGTGGGTTCCCAATTAGGATTGGCGAATGCAGCAGGAAGGGCACTATGGGCACGACGGGCCTGTGTTTGTCTTCTTCTTGGTGGCAGCGGGACACTACTTGTGCTTGCCACCTCACCAGCTTGAAGTGCACTTATGGGACTCGCCACGTCACCAAGTGTTACTGCAGTGCTGGTTTGACTACGATCGGGGTGTACTAGGCCGCTGGTGCTTGCCAGTTCACCAAAATGCTACCAAATAAACTGTTAACGATCGCAGGGATCAGGCCTGACTCTGCGAACGCTGCAGTTATGTGTTTAGTGTTTTGTAAGTGACAGTGATCGATCGATACTGCACTTGGGTGGGCTGGGCCGGGCGGAGGGGCAAAACGCAGGTGCTAGCAGGTATCTGGGCTGATCCCGCTAACACTGCGTTTTTGTGAGCCCTACACTGATCGGATCAGATATTGATCCGTTCAGATACTTTACCACTAAGGGAGGCGTATGCTGCGTGCGTGGGTGTTAGCGGTACTGGCGCTAACCTGACGCTGCCTGGGGCTGGTGCTTGCCAGTTCACCAAAATGCTACCAAAAAAACTGTTAGCGATCGCAGGGATCAGGCCTGACTCTGCGAACGCTGCAGTTATGCGTTTAGTGTTTTGTAAGTGACAGTGA
Source organism: Lithobates clamitans (assembly GCA_037952925.1). Lineage (NCBI taxonomy): Eukaryota > Metazoa > Chordata > Amphibia > Anura > Ranidae > Lithobates > Lithobates clamitans. The sequence goes on along the minus strand of JBBGZY010000573.1, from coordinate 2,276,842 downwards.
TCGATCGATACTGCACTTGGGTGGGCTGCTAGCAGGTATCTGGGCTGATCCCGCTAACACTGCATTTTTGGGAACCCTAAACTGCTGGGGACGCTAGTATAGATCTGATCGGATCAGATATTGATCCGTACAGATACTATACCACTAAGGGAGGCGTATGCTGCGTGCGTGGGTGTTAGCGGTACTGGCGCTAATCTGACGCTGCCTGGGGCGACGCATATCACCGCCGGGCGATCAGAGGGCTAAACCTTTATTGCATTACTGGCAATACTGTGGGTGCTGCATTAATGGCAATACGGTGGGTGCTGCATTAATGGCAATACGGTGGGTGCTGCATTCATGGCAATGGAGTGGGTGCTGCATTCATGGCAATACGGTGGGTGCTGCATTCATGGCAATGGAGTGGGTGCTGCATTCATGGCAATACGGTGGGTGCTGCATTCATGGCAATACGGTGGGTGCTGCATTCATGGCAATACGGTGGGTGCTGCATTCAAGGCAATACGTTGGGTGCTGCATTCATGGCAATACGTTGGGTGCTGCATTCATGGCAAAACGGTGGGTGCTACATTGATGGCAATACAGTGGGTGCTGCATTCATGGCAATACAGTGGTTGCTGCATTCATGGCAATACAGTGGTTGCTGCATTCATGGCAATGGAGTGGGTGCTGCATTCATGACAATGGAGTGGGTGCTGCATTCATGGCAATGGAGTGGGTGCTGTATTATCCGTGACTCTTCGTGACACTTTCACCACTTTTGTGACAAGTGTTTTCTGTTTATGCAGCATCCTGTATAAAAGGAATTCCTGTCTCCTGCGCTGCCATTGGACAACTGTTCTGTCCATCACAGGAGGCGGGACTTTCAATTAAAGAGGCAGCCGAGAAAACAGGAGTTTCTCCTGTATGTCTGTTGGTGCTCGTCCCTCCCCCTCCCTGTCTCCTCAAAGGCTGCAGGTGGACATGAATCAGGCTGCACTGATGGCAATGGTAAGTCTGCATTCATGTCAATGTGGGTGCTGCATTAATGACAATGGAGTGGGTGCTGCATTAATGACAATGGAGTGGGGGCTGCATTAATGGCAATGGAGTGGGTGCTGCATTAATGGCAATGGAGTGGGTGCTGCATTCATGGCAATATGTTGGGTGCTACATTCATGGCAATATGGTGGGTGCTGCATTACTGGCAATATGGTGGGTGCTGCATTCATGGCAATGGAGTGGGTGCTGCATTCATGGCAATACGTTGGGTGCTGCATTCATGGCAATACGGTGGGTGCTGCATTCTTGGCAATATGGTGGGTGCTGCATTCATGGCAATACGTTGGGTGCTGCATTCATGGCAATAGAGTGGGTGCTGCATTCATGGCAATACGTTGGGTGCTGCATTCATGGCAATGGAGTGGGTGCTACATCCATGGCAATACGTTGGGTGCTGCATTAATGGCAATACGGTGGGTGCTGCATTACTGGCAATACTGTGGGTGCTGCATTAATGGCAATACGGTGGGTGCTGCATTAATGGCAATACGGTGGGTGCTGCATTCATGGCAATGGAGTGGGTGCTGCATTCATGGCAATACGGTGGGTGCTGCATTCATGGCAATGGAGTGGGTGCTGCATTCATGGCAATACGGTGGGTGCTGCATTCATGGCAATACGGTGGGTGCTGCATTCATGGCAATACGGTGGGTGCTGCATTCATGGCAATACGTTGGGTGCTGCATTCATGGCAATACGTTGGGTGCTGCATTCATGGCAAAACGGTGGGTGCTACATTGATGGCAATACAGTGGGTGCTGCATTCATGGCAATACAGTGGTTGCTGCATTCATGGCAATGGAGTGGGTGCTGCATTCATGACGATGGAGTGGGTGTTGCATTCATGGCAATGGAGTGGGTGCTGTATTATCCGTGACTCTTCCTGACACTTTCACCACTTTTGTGACAAGACCACCACCACATGGATTAGCCACTCACCAGATGCCAATGAACAGTACACACCTTTGGTTCATTTAGTAGGAATAACCACTCCACCTGCACTGTTTCTTTGCTGACCCTAATGCGCTACATATGAACCATCATTGCGCAATATGCAAAACCTTTTTTTTGGCTTCCTGATGACGCATACTATGATGCGAAATGCGTAGAGGTTGCTGGGGGATTTTTGTCACATCAATACGTCACTTCAGCGCTAGGCGAGAGCGAGGGTTGAAGCGCAAGCCGGGTGAAAACGAGGCTTGCACCGCACGCCGGCACAGGAATCACACAACGCCATCTCTACACCCATTATTAGCTGCTGGAATATCTTGGTGCCGGCTCACGGGCAGCCTGAAATGTGAGTGTACAATCTTTTTCTTGACTTAGCTTAAATAAACAAGTTATGCGCTGCGCTTGGGTGACCCCAAAAACAAAATTAATAATAACCAACTTTGTGCTTACTAGTGCGATAATATTAAATACAAATAATATGAATGTAGAATAAATAAACAAGGTGTGAAAAAACAAGTGCTTGTTACATCATAAATTAGTGCTTATTAGTGCTTTTTACACCATACATTGTGTCTTAATCAACATAAAAAGTGTGCTTTGTGCTCAATACACAGTAACCTACTTTTCTTAAATGGAAAAAAAAAAAAGAAGTTCTCTATGGCACAATGTCCAGCAGTGATAATAAAACAATGTGTGCAGGAGGTGTTCAGCTGTGACAACAATCCAACATCATGCCGAAGATATCCTGAGTGCTGCAAAACATGCTCCTGTGCTCCTTCGTGACCCCCTTAAGCTAATGTGCTCACCTCAGAGTGTGTGACTCAGCTTCTACCCTGAGTCCAAAATTGCTTTGGAGCCACCCCTGGGCTCAGTCTCAGTGTCTGCTCCACTCCTCCAGCTGGAAACAATGTGGCTCCATACATAGAATGAAAAGGAAACTATATAGTGTAATATAGTCAAAATGCTTTTATTAAAAGAAAACGCTCCCCACACCGGGGTACTCACATGGCACTGGTGCGTCAGTGCACCATACTATAACGGCTTTCTATGCAAAATCAGTGGAAGTTTGGTGCGGTTAGCTGTGCTGAGACAGCGCTGGTGTAAAGTCTGTGTCAGTCTCTCCGTCCTGGCCCCTCCTCTACGCGTCTTCGACACAGGGATCACGTGTCATCATCAGGGGGATATCATTTTTTTTTTATCATAGCATTTTGACTATATTACACTATATAGTTTCCTTTTCATTCTATGTATGGAGTCACATTGTTTCCAGCTGGAGGAGTGGAGCAGACACTGAGACTGAGCCCAGGGGTGGCTCCAAAGCAATTTTGGACTCAGGGTAGAAGCTGAGTCACACGCTCTGAGGTGAGCACATTAGCTTAAGGGGGTCACGAAGGAGCACAGGAGCATGTTTTGCAGCACTCAGGATATCTTCGACATGATGTTGGATTGTTGTCACAGCTGAACACCTCCTGCACACATTGTTTTATTATCACTGCTGGACATTGTGCCATAGAGAACTTCTTTTTTTTTTTTTCTTTCATTTAAGAAAAGTAGGTTACTGTGTATTGAGCACGAAGCACACTTTTTATGTTGATTAAGACACTATGTATGGTGTAAAAAGCACTAATAAGCACTAATTTATGGTGTAACAAGCACTTGTTTTTTCACACCTTGTTTATTTATTCTACATTCATATCATTTGTATTTAATATTATCGCACTAGTAAGCATAAAGTTGGTTATTATTAATTTTGTTTTTGGGGTCACCCAAGCGCAGCGCATAACTTGTAAATTTATCCTATGCACGTTATATGAAGCGTGATTAGCGCATGCAGCTGGAGGTAGCACAAGCAAGGCATAAGATCATTGTGGCTCACAGAATTTTTCCAATTTGAGCTTAAATAAACAGCTTTTACATATTGCGCAATGATCGCTGTGAAAATGTCACGAAGAGTCACGGATAATACACGTTGTAAATTCAAAGGAAGGTTCCATAGAAACCTCTGCAACCATTGCACACTGCACTTTGCACATGAATTTGGACATTACAGTTTGGATACAAATGTCATATATTAATTTTTGTATTTATTTATGTTGAAATATATTCAGGATACACTGAGGGAGGTGGATAATTAAGGCACTATTACTAGTGATATAAGGTGTTGGGGGTTAGGATGTTTGTGCAGGTATGAACTTTAACAGAGTGGTGTATCCAAAGTAGAGTAGCGCACTCAACACATATATATATTTTTTTTTATTTTTTCACCTAGTGGTGTATTTTTTATTGCAGCAACTCAATTTTATATTAATTATATTAATAATTTTTCTGTGCCGGTGACACATATATGCTTATTTGTTGAAGATGGGCACTGGTTAGGCTGCATTGATGGGCACTGACCCTTATTTTGCTTGACAGTTCTTTATTTAAAAAAGATTTCTTCCTGAAACTTCCTTTTTAAAAGTTAAGGTACGTGTTATAAGCCGATAAATACGGTATATCCAAATAACACGCCTGAGCTCATCTCTTCACCACACACAGCCACAAAGGCAAGAGAATTCTTGTTGGGCAGTGTATTAGTGCTCAGACGGACACACTTAGACCAATTTTTAATGGTTTAAAGAATGTCAGGCAAAATGGTCGGCCCTCAAGCATGTTCACTTCATTAAATCTGGCCCTCTTTGAAAAAAGTTTGGACACCCCTGCCCTATATACTCTGAACAGCAGTATACAGGCAGTGCAAACAAGACAGGGACTGTAGGTTTGTTGTTAAGTAGAATCTGTTTGTAATTTTGAACTGGTACATTTTTAAAGTGTAGCTCCAGCCAAAAAATCTATTTTTAAGCTTTTTGGAAAACATAGGGAAGGGTTATCACTAGGGATGAGCTTCGAGTTCGAGTCGAATATGCCATGTTGGACCGCTCGTCGAATTTCGAATGTTATGGGCCGTTCGTGCCAAATTTGAGTGGCGCGTCACGGCCCATAATTCACTGCAGAATCGCAGTTCATTGCTGGCTGATGATTGGCCAACCATGCACTATGACCCGCATGCTTGGCCAATCATAGCGCCGTCTGTACAGAGAGCCATAATTGGCTAAAGCCAGAGTGGCTTTGGCCAATTATGGTTCAGGGGGTTTAGTACACGCCCCACACTATATAAGGTCTTCTGCTTGGCGGCCTTGTGTAGTGTGTTGCGGTGGCGGCGGAGAGATAGACAGAGAGACAGTGTCATTTGATTTAAGTTAGATAGAGTAGGCAGGCCAGTCAGTTAGCTGCACTTACAGTGTATTGTGTATATATATATATATATGCATCCTAGGTGATATATATATATATATATATATATATATATATATATTACATACACTGTATTCAGTTTAGCTAGATCCGTTCCTGTTATTCTCTTCCTACTGACAGGCAGGCAGGTGTTTTTACAGTATTTACAGCTACCTGAAGAAAATTGCTGGTGTTCTTCTGATCCTATTAGTCCTATTAGCTACAGTATTTACAGTTAGTGTAGTGCGTCCTCTGCACAGTGTGCACCTAAAGCTACCTTAAAAAAAATGGTGGTGTTCTTCTGATCCTATAGTGCATGCTTGGCTAATCATCAGCCAGCAATGCACTGCGATGCCGCAGTAAATTATGGGCCGTGACGCGCCACTCGAATTTGGTGCGAACGGCCCATAACGTTCGCACTTCAACAAACGGTCGAACAGGCAATGTTTGAGTCGAACATGGGTTTGACTTGAACTCAAAGCTCATCCCTACATGTGTCCCATCAAATGCAGCCTGTGCCCCATCAAATGCAGCCTCACTGCCCCATCAAATGCAGCCTCACTGCCCTATCAAACCCCCCTTCTCCGCAGGAGGTCCGGACTGGCACAGCAGCACTTACCTTGCTGCTTGGTGTCCTCTCCTGCTTTTTTTTTTTAAAGGGCCAGTTTTAATTTAAAAAAATTTTTTTTTTTTTTTAATTTTTATTTTTTATTTTTTTTGACTGTCGGGGGGGGGGGGCAGCGCCCGTAAGCCCCCTATGGACGGGCCTAAGTCAGCCCCTCCTACCCACTCCACAGCCCAGGGCTCCAGTGAGCACTGGCGGGGAGAGCACTAGTGGGGAGAGCAGAGAGCCTGTGACTGACAGTCAAGGCTCTCTGCTCAGAGCAGAGGGGAGCGGGGGACTGATTGATCAGCTGTGTTTAATAGCTCAGTTTTTGGGGTAGAGCCGACAGGGGGCAGCTGGGATTGGTGCTGCAGCTATCTAGATGGGTATGATTTTTTAATTTTTCTGTGTTCCCACACTTCTCTTTTAAAGAAAAGGGTGAAAAAGATCTTTTTTTTTTTATTAAGTTCTTTACAAAAGAATAGGGTTCCAAGAACTGCATAGGGACAAGTAATTATTTGTCAGGGTGTTTTCAACCTTTGTAGATAAAACCATTGAATAGGGGACAATGAGTAAACCTCTTTATGGAATGTTTGGCTCTGTGAGAAGTAAGCCCAGGTACTGTATTAAGGGAAGAACAGACTATTTGACAATTCCAATTTTAAAATGGAACGTACAACCTCAATTAGAAAGAAAATGGTTTCCTTCTGTTTACCTTCTATATGAAATCCAGCTCATGGGGTCTGCTCCCCTAAAAAAAAGGGAGAGACTCAACATCTGAAAACAAGTCCTCTGGAGGATCCCAGACAGAATCAGAAATATTTGGCATCTTTATGTCAGACTGAGGTTGAGGACAAGAATAAATTCACATTTAAGACCCTGTTACATTACCCCCATATTTAAGATGGTTACAAGTACCCCCCAACCCCAAAACACATGCCAGGGTCCTTCTTCCCTTCAGCAACTGTCAGATTTAAAAATCAGCTGTATGTGGCTCCACTCATACAGCCATGTCTTTCATTCACAGAGATGTTTGATGGAATGAACTGCAGGGCCCTTCCTCCACTGCGACAGATGGACTTGTAGTTCTCAATGGAACACAAATGCAGTGATCACTGCATTCATAGTCCATTTACACTTCTTTCAGCTCTGTAACTGAAAGTCCGTATCTTGGTATGAACATAGATATGTTAAAAAAAAGTCTGCAGGAGCCTGGCATTGAACCTGCGATCGATTGAGCACAGTTACAATGATTTGCAGGCTCATTTGCAAAAAGTTTTAAAAAGAAATTACATTTTTTCTGCAAATATATGTGCATTTATTAATATTTTATTTCTTGCAAAAAATGGCCATAGCCTTTACTTGAACCCTCCACTTTCAAAGCCATTTTTGCAATTTTGCACACATTTTTAAAAAATAATTTAAAGCGTAACTCCATTTTTGTTGAGAAAAAAAACATTCCTCTCTCGGTGATCTATGTACATGGCAAGAATTTTAACAAACTTTGTTGCAGATTCCTATCTTTTGTTATTCTGAAGAAATCCCTGTGTGTTTCTCTGTGCCCATGTTAGAAAGTGATTCTAAGACCCCTTTCACACTGAAGCACTGATAAAACAGCCACTAAAGCGCTGGTTGTTTTAGCGGCGCTTTTGCAGCGCTTTCTGGGCGCCAGCGGGATAACGTGACCTTTAAAAAAAAAAAGACCAGTTTTGCAGCGCTTTGGAAGCACTGCCCATTATTTTAATGGGCGGGGGCGTTTTTGGAGCACTTTTTACAGATTTCCAAACGCCCCAAAGATGCTGCTTGCAGGACTTTTTGTACCGCACCACCCCAGTGTGAAAGCACCGATTTAAAAGAATGGGAGGCCGTTTTTAGGTGCTATTTTTAGAGCTAAAATGCCCAAAAACAGCCTCGGTGTGAAAGGGGTCTTATGGGAGTGGTTTCATAATTATCAATCAGCTGTGGCAACTGCGGGGCTCTAACCTTTAGACATGTTCCTATTGGGAGTATCTCACCAAAAATTGATGCCTGGAATCTGATTTGTATCTTAGTGCAGATTTCTTGGAAAATAGGTGAGCCAATCACACAAGCAGAAAACACTTTTGTACACTGTGTACAAAACTCCTCCAGGTAAGCCATATTGCATTGCATTTTCAGAAAATTACATTGGTTGCAGAGATTGAAAAGGAAAGGTAAATATGATTAACATTCAATTACAATATAACTTGTGTATACGCTATATTATCTTTTCTTTATTTGCTATTTTTTTTTCCCCCACGATCGTGGAGTTACCCTTTAAGGCCTGACGATTAATTAAAACACCCAAACAGTATATATTTTCTGAAAGCAGAGAGCCTGGACAATAAATTGCAGTAATTCCAAATTTTTATGTCACACAATATTTGTGCAACAGTTTATAAAATGCAAATTTTCATTATAAAATACTATTAAAATTATATGTAGATGTAAAATAAAAAATGAGGTTGTGCTCAGTAAGCTGATGTCGTTCCATCCTGCTGCCTCCTTCCTCTTCTCCTGTAGTCTACGGTGAGCGTGAGCTGTGAGACCCTGGAGGCCATGACCTGGAGCCAGACTGCAGCGGAGTCCATCCTCACCACTAGAGGCTCTGGTGAACACCCGCTGGCTCTTAGACTCCGCGCCATGGGGAATCTATGCTCTAGCTCCCACTGGGATCCATGTTAGTTATCCAGTAGACCTGCTTCCTGAACCTTCCAGGGTACAATCCGCAGCAGTCAGTCCTAGGGTCCACTACTTTAGCAGTGCACTTCCGACTCCTACAGAGTGCATCTGTCACCTGGTCCCAGGTGACCTGACAGTTTGATCAGCCATGGACCCGACTGATGTGCCGCTACTTGCAGATGATCCGTTGCAGGGCTTAGTTCGCAGACTTGAGACCCAGGAATCGCATCAGACCCAAGTGATGCGATTCCTCCAGGATTTGGCATCCCGTTTTGAACAGGTTCAGGCCTCATTAGGACCCCCGGTTCAACAACCTCAACCGCTATCTGCTGCTGCACCTATCGCACCAGTCGCAGCCACACATTCATTACAACTGCCAGCTCTGGCCCGTTTCTCTGGGAACTCCAAGGCTTGCAGGGGGTTCCTTATCCAGTGCACGATTCATTTTGAACTTCAGCCCCAAAACTTCCTGTCCGATCGGGCGAAAGTAGCCTATATTATAAACCTCCTGTCCAGCGAGGCGCTAACTTGGGCTGCGCCTCTGTGGGAACTGAATGATTCAGTGGTTTCTAGCCTGTCTGGTTTCTTGAAACTTTTTTGGAATATCTTAGAGGAACCGGGTCGTGTCTCCTCAGCGGCTAGCGCTCTTTTACGTCTCCGTCAAGAGTCCGCTTCTGTGGGACCGTATGCTCTTCAGTTCCGTATCCTCACAGCTGAATTGAGCTGGAATAATGAGGCCCTAGTTGCAACCTTTTTACATGGCCTCTCTGATAGAGTGAAGGATGAATTAGCAGGAAGATCCCTTCCTGCTGATCTGGACGGTGTCATCACCTTGTGTAACCAGATCGATATTCGCTTTCAGGAGAGGGCCCTGGAAAAAAGACGCCAGCATTCCTCGTTCCTTGGGCAGCTTGAGCTCCCAGTCCCTTCTCTTCGATCCGAGGAGCACCCCCTGCCCGCTGAGGAACCTCTGCAGCTTGACTGGATCAAGTTGTCTCCTGAAGAACACGCTAGGCGCAGAACTCTGGGCCTGTGCCTCTATTGTGGGGCCAAAGGTAATTTTCGTGACACTTGTTCTCTTCGTCCGGAAAAACAATCGGGGCTAATACATCTGGAAGGTGGAGTATTAGACCCTGAAGTATCACCTTCACCTTCTCGTCTTCTTCTTTCTGTGTTCCTTCATGTCGGCGATTCCTCACGTTCGGTCTCGGCACATCTGGATTCCGGAGCCTCTGGCAATTTCATGGATTGTGAAACTGCATCTTCCATGAGACTTACCCTTTTGCCCCTTTCAACGTCATTGGTGGTCTTGGCGATTGATGGCACTGTTCTCCCAGGGGGCCCTATCCGCTTCCAGACCCTTCCTGTTAAGATGTCGGTAGGGACACTCCACCAGGAGTGGATATCCTTCCTTGTCTTACCTAAAGCTTCATGTCCTATCATATTAGGTCTTCCTTGGTTACGGTTCCATTCTCCACACATTGACTGGACTTCTGGATGGATCCTGGCTTGAGGTTCCTCCTGTTCCTCTTTCTGCCTACTCAAGGTTACCCCAAAAGAGAAGCTTCCTGTTGCCACCATCCCAGTATCTTCTGCTCTTCCCGTTGCATATAGCGATTTCTGGAATGTCTCCTGCAATAGTCAGGCTGAGGCACTCTCTGGGTCATGTGACACTCTGGATGAGGAGCCCACCTGTGAACTTGAGCCGATCATTCACTCCAGTTTGCACGGTCATTTACCTTTGCCTGTTCCTGGACCCCCTTGGACGCACACCCAGGCTGACTCGTCTACCAGTTCCACAGTCGCTACGCCCTGTGATGCTATTCTGGTGGTCGCTGCACCTGGCAATGCTGTTCAGTCGGCCTCTGCACCAGTTCAGCCTATGCCCAGTGAAGCTATCCAGCTTGACTTCTGTGACACATCACTTTCTAACCAATCTGGTCTCAGGGATCCACTGACTTCTGCCCAGTCTGATGATCCTGTGTTGGATGTCCAGCTCATCTTTAAGGGTCTGAGGGACCCTGCTCAGACTCCTGATGGTCTTCTTATGCCTTTACCCATTCCTAAGAAGCCTTTAGCCCTCAATAAGTCCTCCTGTCCTCTCCCTACCTCGGTTTCGGTCTCTGAGGATAATCTTAAGTACGAGGTTAGTCAAGTTCTCAATTCCCAGCGCCGTAGAGGCATTCTTCAGTACCTCGTACATTGGGAAGGGTTTGGTCCTGAGGAGAGGTCTTGGATCACTGCATATGAGATCTTTGCGCCTTGTCTGTTGAGGAGGTTTCATCTGGAGTTTCCCTTTAATCCAGGGCCCAGGTGCGGGAGGGGGAGGCCTCATAAGAGGGGGGGTACTGTCATGGTTATTCAATAGAGTTTTCTCTGTCAGCTTACCTGTCTCCATGTGTTCATCTCTAAAGACCAGCTGCCTCTCACCTGACTGGTTTTATAACCTCTCCTCTAAGTATGGACACATCATAGGCCCTATCAGGGAACCCTATATTAACCTGTGCACTGCAAGCCAGCAGTGCTGATCAACCATTGTGTGTTAGCCTCCGTGTTACTTGCTGTGTTTCCTATGTCTGATTCCTGTTACCGACTTTGGCCTGTTCTCAACTCTCCCTGTCTGCTTGTTACCCTGACCTTTGGGGTGTTATGTTTATCCTTGTCTGCTAGTCGCCCTGACCTTTGGCTTACCTCTTACTTCCCTGTCGTTCCAGCCTGCTGCCTCCTTCCTCTTCTCCTGTAGTCTACGGTGAGCGCGAGCTGTGAGACCCTGGGGGCCGTGACCTGGAGCCAGACTGCAGCGCAGTCCATCCTCACCACTAGAGGCTCTGGTGAACACCCGCTGGCTCTTAGACTCCGCGCCCTGGGGAATCTATGCTCTAGCTCCCACTGGGATCCATGTTAGTTATCCAGTAGACCTGCTTCCTGAACCTTCCAGGGTTCAATCCACAGCAGTCAGTCCTAGGGTCCACTACCTTAGCGGTGCACTTCCGACTCTTACAGAGTGCATCTGTCACCTGGTCCCAGGTGACCTGACAAATGGTGACAAACTTCAGTACCCTAAATTTTCTATAGCCAAAGCTTTTAAAAGCCGCTACAGGTCATCAGTTTAGACTTAACCGTTAATAATGGCCCAAGAATTAATACATGTAACAGGTGTATTGCGAGTCCCCGAGTGCTATGAGTACCTGTGTATTGCTGAGTATTAGTGTCAGGAAGCTAGTTTATAGTTAATTGGACAGAGTAAAATTCCCAATTCCCATTAAATTAGTAGGTACGATGCCCGGCGGGTATCGAGATGCGACTCGGTGCACATCTTGCAGCATGTATGCGTTCATCTGATCGAGGGTGAATACTGCTAAGGAAGAACGTTGTTTCCCTAAAAGCCCAGGATTTGAATCTAGGGAAGCAATTGTCAACAATGAGAAGACTCTATACTAAAGGAGAGCTGGGATCGTACCCAGCAGGGGCCAGCACAGAGGCGGGTGGAGACAGAGGTGCAGGCACCAGAGCAGAGTAGATGGGTGACAAGAAGGGTAGAGGGAAAAGAGTCAGGGAGGCCGGTCCTGGTCTGAAACATCCAAATAAGTACGCCCTGTTGTGTGATATTGGGGAAGCCACTCAGGGACCAGCATTGCTGGAGCAGAGTGATGCCCCTAGCTGCCAGGGGAAAAACTCATCCAGTGAGGGCGGGGGTAAAGCCAAGGGAAAATAAAGACAGATTATGGTGGTAGGGGACTCAATTATTAGAAGGACAGAGAGGGTAATCTGTCATAAAGACCTGAAGCGCCGAACTGTATGTTGTTTACCGGGCGATCGGGTTCGGCACATTACGTATCTGGTGGACAGATTATTGGGAGGGTCTGGGGAAGACCCAGCTGTCATGGTGCACATTGGCACCAATGACAAAGTCAGAGGAAGATAGAGTGTCCTAAAAACGATTTTAGGGACTTAGGCGCTAAATTGAGGAATAGGACCTCCAAGGTAGTATTCTCAGAAATACTATGGGTACCTCAAGCCACACCAAAAAGGCAAAGGGAGATTAGGGAAGTAAACAAGTGGCTGAGGAACTGGTGTAGAAAGGAGGGGTTCGAGTTCCTGGAGAACTGGGCCGACTTCTCAGTCGGTTACCGGCTCTTTAGCAGGGACGGACTGCACCTAAATGCGGAGGGCTGGGAGAGAAGATGGCTGAAAAGTTAGAGGGGCTTTTAAACTATGTGACAGGGGGGAGGGTCCAGACAAAGAGATAGCCAGCGTGGAACAAATTTCAGAGGGTAGTATTGGGGGCGTTAGTGGTAGGTTGACTAAAGCACCTAAACCCGAGGTAAGTAAATTAACAAGTCCAAATTGCAACCTCCGAATAACCAACAAGGAGATAGTATGTGACTGGACAAAACTACGAGGCTTTTTCACTAATGCCAGGAGTCTGGCTGACAAGATGGGAGAACTAGAGCTGGTTTTGTATGAGGAGGATTGAGATTTTGTGGGAATTTCAAAGACCTGGTTCAACAGCACTCATAATTGTCTGGCAACCATTCAAGGGTATTCCCTATATCGCAGAGATAGGGAGGTTAAAAAAGGGGGAGGGGTATACCTGTATATCAAGAATGATGTACAAGAGAATGTGAGGGACGACATTACTAATGGAGCATGGGAGGAGGTGGAATCCTTATGGGTAGAGCGTCTAAGGAAGGAAACCAAGGAGAAAGTAATATTGGGAGTATGCTATAGGCCCCCTAACCAGAGGGAGGAAGGGGAGGCGGACCTCCTATCATAGTTTAGAATGGTGGCAAGGACAAGCAGTGTCATTATAATGGGGGATTTTAATTATCCAGACATAGACTGGGCAGAAGGAACCATGACTTCCTTCAAGGCTCGCCATTTCCTAAATGTCTTGCAGGACAATTTCATGGGTCAGATGGTACATGCACCAACAAGAAACAAAGCATTACTAGACCTACTGATTGCTAACAATACAGACATGATGCAGGGCCAGATTAAGAGCATCATGGGCCTGGGGCTGAGGATTTCGGTGAGCCTTTTTTATGGAAATTTTCAGCTTTCAGCGCTGTCACACTTTGAATGACAATTGCACGGTCATACAACACTGTACTCATATGACATTTTTGTCATTTTTAATGTCAATTAAGAACACCAAGTGTCATTTCTGCCCGCTGCTTTATTCCTCTGCTGTCAACATGAATCACTTCTGAAAAGTTTTCCTGACACCAAGAAAAAATGGTGACAGAAGTGATTCACGTTGACAGCAGAAGAATAAAGCAGTGGGCAGAAATGACACTTAGTACTCTTAATTGACATATGTACACACTATAGAGGGGTAAGCTTTGTTCATATTTCATATCTGAGGTTTACAACCGCTTTAAGGCCCCGTCCACCAAAAGTGTTTTAACGCTTAACAGTAGTATTGTCATTTTACTGAATGGTGCCCATTCACATCTGAGTGTAGTGCCGCTTGAAGACAGCAGCTCAAAAATTAGATGAGCTTCTTCTAGATCAGAGTCGACTGTTTTTGCCCCAGTAGACTTCAATGGGAGGGTCTGAATGGCATGTGTTTTTATCTGGTAACTTTCAATTGCCTAAAAAGAATTATAAAAAAAAAAAGCTAGAAACTAGAAACTCATGCAAAAAAGTTCAAAAACCTACCCATAAAAGGGCCAAAAATGTTCGCCCGAAAAATGACCACAGACCAGAGATACCTGAATGTATCAAGAATAAAAAGACACCTGCAGCAATGGCGGAACTACCAGGGCCATAAAGGTTGCTCTTGTGACTGGGCCCTGGCAGTCCGCCCACTGTGGAGGGACCCCAAGATGGCAGAGTTCAGTTCACACTGCTGCGACCCAAAGTCATGTGACTTTCTTGCAACTTTTATGATTGAAAATTGCAGTCTACGGCACTCAAACCGCACCAAAATCCCATAAAATTACTGGAATTACTGTCCCCGCGCCTTGAGTCACATTGATTAAGACTGCACCCACTGAAATGAATGTGTTTTGATTTTTGTCATTTTTTTTTACACAAATAGACCTTTTTTTTGGTGGTATTTAAACACCACTGGGGTTTTTATTTTTTGCTAAACATGAAAAAAAGACAGACATTTAAAAAAAAAATAATGTTTTTCTTAGTTTGTTATAATATTTTGCCATAAGTAATTTTTCTTCTTCACTGATGTGCACTGATGATGCTACACTAACAGGCGGCATTGATAGGCACTGATGGGCACCAATTAGTCAGCACTGATGGGCATTATTAAGGTGGCGCTGATGAGGCTGCACTGATATGCAGAACTGATGGGCTATGATGAGCTGCACTGATAGGCAGCACTGATGGGCAATGATAGCTGGCACTGATGAGCTGCACTAATAGGCACTGATGAGCAGCACTGATGGGCTGTGATAGGCAGCACTGACAGGCAGCACTTATGGGCACTGATAAGGTGGCACTGATGATGCAGCACTATTATGCTGCACTGATGGGCAGTTATAGGCAGCACTGATGGGTGGCACTGACACTGATAGGTGGCACTGATGGTCAATGATAGGTGGCACTGATGAGCTGCACTGATAGGCAGCACTGATGGTCAATGATAGGTGGCACTGATGAACTGCACAAATGGGAACTGATGGGCAGCACTGATGGGCACTGACAAGGTGGCACTGATAGGGGCACTGATGAGCTGCACTGTTAGGCAGCACTGATAGGTGGCACTGGCACTGATGAGCTGCACTAATGGGAACTGATAGGTGGCACTGATGAGCTACACTGATAAGTGGCACTAGCTTTGATTGGATGGCACTGATGAGCTGTACTGATAGGCAGCACTGATAGGAGGCACTGATGAGCTGCACTAATAGGCACTGATAGGTGGCACTGATGAGCTGCACTGATAGGTGGCACTGACATTGATTGGATCATGGCACTGATGAGCTGCACTGATAGGTGGCACTGATAGAGGGCACTGGCACTGATAGGTGACACTGACGATATGCACTAAATGGGCACTGATGGGCTGCCTGCACAGTCACTGATGTGATGAGTTGCACTTATATAGCTGCCCCCCCCCAAAAAAAAAAGTTAACCACTTCACTTCAGCCAGTACACACATTACTAGTATACACCTGCACACTGCTGCACAATTTCACAAATAGAACTTATCTGCCTGAGTCTGCCATTGACTTCCCCAGTGGGCCAGCCCAGTGCCCATGGCTTACTTGAACTTAGTTGTGCTGTGCAGAATGCTGAATGCAGATCCTCCTTCTCCTGGCTCGCAGTACCGCCTGCACACAGCACTCCAGTCCTTTCCCAATCAAGCCTGCGGGGACGCCGGGGAAGGCCTCCGGATGACGTCACGCCGGCCGGGACGTCAAGCTCCGCCTACAGTGTGTGAGCACGCTCAGCCTCGACGGCACACTGGTACCGCCCGCACTGCAACGTTTGCTCTCTGCATCGCCGCAATTACATATGAGCTGACTGACACATATATGTGGGCCTATAAATAATGCAGCTGCCTGGCAATGTTAAGGTATATAGTGGCCGGCGGCC
Organism: Lithobates clamitans; assembly: GCA_037952925.1. Classification (NCBI taxonomy): domain Eukaryota; kingdom Metazoa; phylum Chordata; class Amphibia; order Anura; family Ranidae; genus Lithobates; species Lithobates clamitans. Next base: position 2,260,710 of record JBBGZY010000573.1, on the reverse strand, counting down.
GACGGCTGGGCTGTGGTGATTGTATGTATCTAGAGTGTTTGGGCCTATATTATGATGGGGGCCTGGAGCTGCGGCTCCAAAAGCCCCTATGTTAATCCGGCCCTGACCTGATGTGGAAACACGGGGCAATATAGGAAACAGCGATCACAGGTCAATTCGTTTCAGCATAAATAACACAAATAGGAAACACAAGACACTGAATTTCAAAAGAGCAAACTTCCCTAAACTGAGCTCCTTGCTAGAAGATATTAAATGGGATAAAATCCTGGGAACTAAGAACACGGAGGAAAAATGTGAGTACTTTAACCGCATGCCGACCAGCCGCCGCAGTTGTACTACGGCAACATGGCTCGGCTGCGCGAATCGCCGTCATGTTATGTCGGTAATCGCGATCACCGCCGGGCTCCCGCAATCGCTCGGGGCACACCGAGAACCGGGATCTGTGTGTGTAAACACACAGTTTCAACTACTCTGAGGGGAGAACAGACAGCTCGTCTGTTCATACAGAATATGAACAGACGATCTGTCATCTCCTCTGCACAGTCCTATTCCCCCTTCAGTTAGAACACACAATAGGACACACTTAACCCCTTCACTGCCCCCCAGTGGTTAAACCCTTCACTGCCAGTGACATTTTTACAGTAATCAATGCAATATTATAGCATTGATCGCTGTAAAAATGCCAATTGTCCCAAAATTGTGTCAAAATTGTCCGATGTGTCGCAGATTGCCGCCATTACTAGTAAAAAAAAATAATAATAATAAAAATTCTATAATTCTATCCCCTATTTTGTATAACTTTTGCGCAAACCAATGAATATACACTTATTGCGATTTTTTTTACCAAAAATATATAGAAGAATACATATCAGCCTAAACTGAGGAAAACAAATGGTTTTTTAATATATTTTTGGGGGATATTTATTATAGCAAAAAGTAAAAAAATATTGAGTTTTTTTGAAAATTGTCGCTGTTTTTTTGTTTATTGCGCAAAAAATAAAAACCGCAGAGGCGATCAAATACCACCAAAAGAAAGCTCTATTTGTGGGGAAAAAAGTACGTCAATTTTGTTTGGGAGCCACGTCGCACGACTGCGCAATTGTCAGTTAAAGCAACGCAGTGCCGAATCGCAAAAAGTGCTCTGGTCTTTGGCCAGCCTGAAGTGGTTAAGAGCATATTAAATAAAGGTATTGGCAAGTGCATCCCAATGGGAAATACATTTAAAAGAGCTAACAAAAGTCCTGGGTGGCTTAACTCAAACTGTCAGGGAAGAAACCAGAGAAGAACTGGCAGATATGCCAATATCCATTATGGCCGCTCATGCGCATTCATGCGTACGCAAAACGTGCTAATTATTAGTGTTTTGCTGGCCTATAGAAGGACTCCAGTTGCTCTCACAAATCACTGGATTATCATCAGCTCTGTAACCTGTGTTCCTGTGTTTCTTGCTCCTGTTTGATTACCTGTTACCGACCCGGCTTACCCTGACCTGCTCTGGCTTATCTCCTGGCTCTGAACCTGGCTTGTTTCACGGAACTGCTCTTGCCTGTTCCAGATTGACTTCCTGTGTTTGACCCTGGCTTGATCACAACTACTCCTCCTGCCTCTGACTACCTTCCTGTGTTTGACCCCCGGCCTGGCTTCTGACGACGTCTCTGCTTTTCCACCTGTTAAGATCCGCCAGTATCTCCAGGTAATCATTGACTGTGACCACCTTCTCTGCTCCTGGGTGTCCGCTTCTGGAACCATCAGACAGCTTCACCGGCAGGCAACCCGTGCATTTCTGGGCATAGCACCCTCTGTCTCCAACTCCAGGGGTACTCTGCACTCAGTCTCAAGAGGAGCCCTCTCATCACCTTAGCCTCCAGCCTGGTACGTGACACCAACATAAAAAATGCATATAAAAGCAAAGGAGAAGGCCTTCAAACAATACAAGGCTGAGGGGTCATCATCAGCATTCCAACTTTACAAAGAATGCAATAAGAAATGTAAGGGTGCAATCAGAGCGGCTAAGATAGAACACGAAAGGCACATAGCGGAGGGGAGTAAAAAAAAAAACCCAAGAAATTCTTTTAAGTATAAAAATAGTAAAAAAGGGAGGTCAGAACATATTGGCCCCATACAGAATGATGAAAGCAATCTGGTTACAAAAGATGGAGAGATAGCGAAGGTTTTGAATTTATTCTTCTCCTCAGTCTTCACAAGGGAAATGGGGGGATTCAGTAACCAAGACGGCAATGTTTATCCTCATAACACATCACCGGAAGCACCCTCATAGCTAACAGAGGATAGAATTAGAAATAGACTTGAAAAACTTAACATTAATAAGTCACCGGGACCAGATGGCTTACTCCCGAGGATCCTTAACTGCTTGCCGCCAGCCCACTGTCAAATGATGGCAGGGCGGTGCAGCTCTTGTTCTGGGACGCCGTCATATGGCCGCGCCGTGTTGCTAGGACACAGCTTGACCCCGATCTGTGTAAAGAGCCGCGGACGCGGCTCTTTAACCATGTGATCAGCTGTGTCCAATCACAGCCGGTCACATGTAAACACGGAGATGCCGGTAATCGGCTCTCCTCGCCTCACACTGACAGAGTGTGAGGAGAGGAGAGCCGATCAGTGGCATCTCCTCACAGGGGGGCATCTAGGGATGTAATCAGGGCACTGATCATCAGTGCCCTGATTACAATAAAGAAATAAAGTGTAACAATAAATGCCCACCAACGCCAGCATACAGTGCCCACCAATGCCAGCATTTAGTGCCCATCAGTGACAGCAATCAGTGCCCACCACTGTCCACAAGTGCCACAAATCAGTGCCCATTAGCCATGCCAGTCAGTGAGGGCAATCAGTGCTGCCTATCAGTGCTGCCCATCAATGCCCATCACTGCTGTCCATCAATGCCCATCAGTGCCACCCCTCAATGCCCATCAGTACTGCCTATCCATGCCGCCTATCCGTGCCCACCAGTGCCGCCTATTAGTGCCCATCAGTGCCACCTAACAGCGCTCATCAGTGCCACATATCAGTGCCACCTATCAGTGCCCATAAGTGTAGCATATTAGTGCCTCCTGCTCATCAGTGCCACCTCATCAGTGCCGCCTCATCAGTGCTCATAAGTGCCACCTCATCAATGCCCACCAGTTCAGTCTATCAGTGCCCATCGGTGCCAGCTCATCAGCGCACATCAGTGAAGGCGAAAAATTACTTAGTTACAAAATTTACTGACAGAAAAAAAGTAAAAAAAACTTTTTTTTCCCCAAATTTTTAGTCTTTTTTTTGGGGAAAAATTATAAAACCCAGCAGTGATTAAATACCACCAAAAATAAGCTCTATTTGTGTGAAGAAAATGATAAAAAATTTGTTTGGGTACAGTGTAGCATGACCGCACAATGTCATTCAAAGTGCGACAGGGCTGAAAGCTGAAAAATGGCTTGGGCAGTAAGGGGGTGTTAGTGCCTGGTAGGCAAGTGGTTAAGGAACTCAGTCAAGTGATTGACAGACCATTGTTCCTAATTTTTATGAACAGTCTACTGACTAGAATGGTACCAGCTGATTGGAGAAAAGCCAATGTAGCAACAATATTTAAAAAAAAAAAAAGGGCCCAGACTCCCAGGGAACTACAGACCAGTTAGCCTAACATCAATAGTTCGCAAGCTCTTAGAGGGGATAATAAGGGACTATATTCAAGATTTTAGTAATAAAAATGGTATTATTAGCAGTAATCTGCATAGATTCATGAAGAATCGTTCTTGCCAAACTAACCTATTAACCTTCCATGAGGAGGTGAGCTGCCATCTAGATAAAGGAAGGCCTGTAGATGTGGTGTATCTGGATTTTGAAAAGGCGTTCGATACAGTTCCCCATAAATGTTTACTATACAAACTAAGGTCTGTCGGCATGGACCAAAAGGTAAGTACATGGATTGAAAACTGGCTACGGGGGCGAGTCCAGAGGGTGGTGATAAATGGGGAGTACTCTGAATGGTCTGGTGTGGAAAGCAGGGTCCCCCGGGGTTCTGTCCTGGGGCCAATCCTATTAAATTTATTCATAAACGATCTGGAGGATGGGATAAACAGCTCAATCTCAGTATTTGCGGACAATACTAAGCTAAGCAGGGCAATAACTTCTATGCGGGATGTGGAAGCCTTGCAAGTAGATCTAAACAAATTAATGGGTTGGGCAACTACATGGCAAATGAGGTTTAATGTTGAAAAATGTAAAATAATGCATTTGGGTGCCAAAAATATGAATGCAGTCTACTCGCTACTGGGAGAACCTCTGGGGGCATCCCACCGACTGCTGTCTTTTCACTGTGACAGCTCATACACTCTCCTATACCGCAAAGCACACTCTATGCATTCCTCATACACTCTCCTATATCCCATAGCACACTCCATGCGTCCCTCATACACTCTCCTATATCCCATAGCACACTCCATGTGTCCCTCATACACTCTCCTATACCATATAGCACACTCCATACATCCCTCATACACTCTCCTATACTCCATAGCACACTCTATGCATCCCTCATGCACTCTTCTGTATCCCAAGGCACACTCCATGCATCCCCCATTCACTCTCCTATACCCCATAGCACACTCCACACATGCTTCATATACTCTCCTATGCCCCATAGCACACTCCATGCGTACCCATACACTCTCCAATACCCCATAGCAAACTCCATGCATCCCTCATACACTCTCATATATCCCATAGCACACTCCATGCGTCTCCCATACACTGTCCTATAACCTATAGCACACGCCATACATCTCCCACGTATTTTCATGTACCCCATACCACACTCCCTGCATGCCCCATACACTCTCCCATATCCCATAGAACACTCCATGCATCCCTTATACTCTCCTATACCGCAAAGCACACTCCATGCATCCCTCATACACTCTCCTATATACCCCATAGCACACTGCATGCATCCCTCATACACTCTCCAATACCACATAGCGCACTTAATGGATACCCCATACATTCTCCTATATACCATATCGCACTCCATGCATGCCCCATACACTCTCCTATACCCCATAGCGCACTCCATGCATGCCCCATACACTCTCCTATACCTCATAGCGCACTCCATGCATCCCTCATACACTCACCTACACCCCATAGCACACTCCATGTATCCCTCATACACTCTCCTATACCTCATAGCGCACTCCATGCATCCCTCATACACTCACCTATACCCCATAGCTCACTCCATGTATCTCCTATATACTCTCCTATACCAAATAGCACACTCCATGTGTCTCCTATACTCTCCTATACCCCATAGCACACTCCATGTGTCTCTCACACACTCTCCTATACCCCATAGCACACTCCATGCATCCCCACATTCTCCTGTATCCCATGCACTCTCCTATACCCCATAGCACACTCCATGCGTCTCCCATATACTCTCCTATACCCCATAGCGCACTTGGCGCATGCCCCATGCACTCTTCTATACCACATAGCACACTCCATGCATCTCCCACACAATCTCCTATACTCCATAGCACACTCCATGTGTATCCCATACACTCTCCTATATCCCACAGCACACTCCAGGCATCCCCCATATACTCTCCTATATTCCATATCGCACTTAGAGCATGTCCCATGCACTCTTCTATACCACCTAGCACACTCCATATGTAAGGTTGCCACCTGTCCAGTGTTCACCCTAACAGTTCAGGTTTTGAACCATGTGCCCAGGTCTCAGTGTGCCTGACACCCAGACACATTGTTCACACCGGACTGTGTCTCTAAGCTCCATCTGCTCAGCATTAGGGACGGGGGGAAGGAACAGGACTAGGGTACCAGCAGTCTGGAGCAGTTCCAACAGACTCCTCTCTAGCAATCCGCCAGGCCATGTAATGCCCGGGAACCGCAGAACAAGCATTACTCCTTTCCACAAAAAACACGTTTGAAAAATTGCTGTGCTAAGATGGTAGCCATCGATCAAAATCAAATTCAAAAATTTGAAAAACTTTGGCATCCTTGGATAAAACAACAGTTTCTGTCAAACTTCAATGACTCTGTCCTGTTGCCATGGTAACAGATTAAATGACTTACAGAGACACCCATTCTAAGGCTTCAAAGAGAACTAAAAAGAATAATAAACTGACAAGCGGGACAACCTTGTGGACCATACCTCTACCTTTCAACCCTTTTTCTTCTTTCTCTTTCCTTTTCTCCACCTTACGATTAAAGCTCATTATCAGAATTTATTTGACCTATATACACTCTACTTGTAAACAATATGTATAGTAGGTATAAATCATTTAAATACCTACAAAAGTGACTAAGGAAATGATATATATCTTTAATTTAGGTTTACGTGAACCCAATGTTTAATATTTGAAATTTCATGATATTTACCTATATAAACCCTACTGTAAAACAATGAGCTTACTTTATAGATCCTTGTAAACTTACTTTATGTATCTTTATAATATTGTATACTCAATAAACTTCTTTTGACAAGGAAAAATTGCTGTGCAAATACTGTGTAACAAAAAAAGCTGCAATGACTACCATTTTAATCCATAGGGTGTCTGCTTAAACAATATATATAATGTTTGAGAGTTCTCAGTAATTTTCTAGCAAAAAAATTATGATTATTACATGTAGGAGAGAAGTGTGAGGATTTGCCTGGGTGGCAAGGGGTTAATTATCATAAGTATTAATATACAAATAATTATTATATATTGTTTTTAAGGTAATTTACTATATTTTCAAAAACTGTACTCAAGCAGGTGGCTTTACGGACAAATTACTGAAGTTTGAAGTTATAACTTCCAAACAGTAATTTCACAGTAAAAGCAGATTCTCATTCTTCCTCTTAACTATGTGAGAAAAACAAGGGATTGTGGGTAAATCTTATACCCATAAACCCGTGTTTTTTCCTTGTAGTTAAGGGCTGGGCTGGAAGTGAGCATTTGTCTTTGAGACACATGCCCCTTCTATGACACTGCAGTGAGAGGCGTGCCTCCACTGAAGAAATTTTATTGGACAGCTGGGGCTAATGGTACTTTACCATTGGTCCAAGACTCCAAGCTGTTCATTGAGCTCAGTGCCTCTGACAAGAAGTGTGGAGAGGCTCTGTGAGCTCATCCTCTCAGTCTGCTGCAAACAGCACTGTATTTAAACTGGGCGCTCTGTATGTAGCTTCCCACAGGCTGCGCAAAGAGCCCCGTATCTCCGAAACCATTGGTCCTAGAAGCCCCAAATTTTGACCAGTAGTGGGGTAGGTCTTCAGCTACCTACCCCCCCCCCCCTCCAAATATGGGGTCCCTAGTCACCGAACTATGACCCTCAAAGTCGATTGGTGTGTTTTGTTTTTTTTGTTTTGTTTTTTGGGCAAATGGGCCTATCTTAAGGTAAAGGGCCTGGATCTGCAGCTCCAATAGCCCCTTTGTTAATCCGGCCCTGCTTGAGATCACTTGCTTTCCTCTACTGTCCAATTCCAGATTCCTGTCACCGTTAGCAAATGGCTAGGCCCAGGGCCGGCCCAAGACATTGTGCTGCCTGTGACCAAGTATTAAATGCTGCCCCCACTCACCCCAAAAAAACTTGCCCACCAAATTTTATATCATGATAACTAAAGGTGTCATGGCGGTCTACATGTAGAGGAGTATAAAGAGGATCTGTCATGCCGCTATACATGTATATAGGAGTATAAAAAGGACCGGTCATGGCGGTCTACATGTATCTAGGAGTGTAAAAGGACCTGTCATGGCTCTATACATGTATATAGGAGTATAAAGAGGACCTGTCATGGCTCTACACATGTTTATAGGAGTATAAAGAGGACTGGTCATGGCTCTATACATGTATATAGAAGTATAACGAGGACCTGTTATGGCTCTATACATGTATATAGGAGTATAAAGTGAACCTGTCATGGCTCTATACATGTATATAGGAGTATAAAGCGGACCTGTCATGGCATTATACATGTATATAGGAGTATAAAGAGGACCTGGCATGGCTCTATATATGTATAGGAGTATAAAGAGGACCTGTCATGGCTCTATACATGTATATAGGAATATAAAGAGGACCGGTCATTGTGGTCTACAAGTATAGGAGTATAAAGAGGACCTATCATGGCACTATACATGTATATAGGAGTATAAAGAGGACCTGTCATTGTTGTTTACATGTATAGGAGTATAAAGGGGACCTGTCATAGCTCTATACATGTATAAAGAGGGCCTGTCATGGCACTAGACATGTATATAGGAGTATAAAGAGGACCTGTCATGGCTCTATACATGTATATAGGGGTAGAAAGAGAACCTGTCATGGCTCTATACATGTAAAGGAATATAAAGTGGACCTGTCATGGCTCTACACATGTTTATAGGAGTATAAAGAGGACCGGTCATGGCTCTATGCATCTATATAGAAGTATAACGAGGACCTGTTATGTCTCTATACATGTGTATAGGAGTATAAAGAGGACCTGTTGTCACTCTATACATGTATATAGGAGTATAAAGTGGACCTGTCATCGCTCTATACAAGTATATAGGAGTATAAAGTGGTCCTACTCTATGCATATATATAGGAGTATAAAGAGGACCTGTCATGGCTCTGTACATATATATAGGAATATAAAGAGGACCGGTCATGGCAGTCTACATGTATAGGAATATAAAGAGGACCTGCCATGGCACTATACATGTATATAGGAGTATAAAGAGGACCTGTCATGGTTGTTTACATGTATAGGAGTATAAAGGGGACCTGTCATAGCTCTATACATGTATAAAAGAGTATAAAGAGGACCCGTCATGGTACTATACATGTATATAGGAGTATAAAGAGGACCTGTCATGGCTCTACACATATTTATAGGAGTATAAAGAGGACCTGTCATGGCTCTATACATGTATATAGAAGTATGAAGAGGACCTGTAATGGCTCTATACATGTATATAGGAGTACAAAGAGGACCTGTCATGGCTCTATATATATGTATATAGGAGTATAGAGAGGACCTGTCATGGCTCTATACATGTATATAGGAGTATAAAGAGGACCTGTCATGCTCTATACATGTATATAGGAGTACAAAGAGGACCTGTCATGGCTCTATACATGTATATAGGAGTATAAAGAGGACCTGTCATGGCTCTGTACATGTTTATAGGAGTATAAAGAGGACCTGTCATGTCTCTATACATGTATAAAGGAGAATAAAGAGGACCTGTCAAGGCTCTATACATGTATATAGGGGTAGAAAGAGAACCTGTCATGGCTCTATACATGTAAAGGAATATAAAGAGGACCTGTCATGGCTTTACACATGTTTATAGGAGTATAAAGAAGACCGGACATGGCTCTATACATGTATATAGAAGTATAATGAGGACCTGTTATGGCTCTCTACATGTATAGGAGTATAAAGAGGACTGGTCATAGCGGTCTACATGTATCTAGGAGTGTAAAAGGACCTGTCATGGCTCTATACATGTATATAGGAGTATAAAGTGGACCTGTCATCGCTCCTATACATGTATATAGGAGTATAACGAGGACCCGTCATGGCTCTATACATGTATATAGGAGTATAAAGTGGACCCGCTCTATACATGTATAAAGGAGTATAAAGAGGACCGGTCATGGCACTATACATGTATATAGGAGTATAAAGAGGACCTGCCATGGCTCTGTACATGTATCTAGGAGTGTAAAAGGACCTGTCATGGCTCTGTACATGTATATAGGAGTATAAAGAGGACCTGTCATGGTTGTTTACATGTATAGGAGTATAAAGTGGACCTGTCATAGCTCTATACATTTATAAAGGAGTATAAAGAGGACCCGTCATGGCACTATATATGTATATAGGAGTAAAGAGGACCTATCATGGCTCTATACATGTATATAGGAGTACAAAGAGGACCTGTCATGGCTCTATACATGTATATAGGAGTATAAATCGGACCTGTCATGGCTCTATACATGTATATTGGAGTATAAAGGGGACCAGTCATGGCTCTGTACATGTTTATAGGAGTTTAAAGAGGACCTGTCACAGTAATCAGTGCATTTTTTTTAGCACAGATCAATGTATAAATGTCAATAGTCCCAAAAATGTGTCAAAAGTTTTCAATCTGTTCACCGTAATGTCGCAGTCCCGCTAAAAATCACAGATCGCCGCCATTACTAGTAAAATAAAATATTCATAAAAATGCCATGAATATATCCCCTATTTTGTAGACACTATAACTTTTGCGGAAACTAATCAATGTACACTAATTGCATTTTTTTACCAAAAATATGTAGAAGCATATTGGCTTAAATGAAGAAATTATTTTTTTTACATTTTTTGGGGGGGATATTTATTATAGCAAAAAGTAAAAAATATTGGGTTTTTTTCAAAATTGTCTCTATTTTTTTTGTTTATAGCGCAAAAAATAAAAATTGCAAGAAGTGATCAAATACCACCAAAAGAAAGCTCTATTTGTAGGAAAAAGGGACTTGAATTTTATTTGTGTACAGCGTCGCATGACCACGCAATTTTCATTTAAAGCGATGCAGTGCCGTATCGCAAAAATTGGCCTGGTCGTTAAGGGGGCAAATCCTTCCAGACTGTAAGTGGTTAATCAGGGCTGGGCAGAGCAAATCCCTCTCAGGCTCTCATGTCTCATACAACTTGTGATGTGTGTTTGTACTTACAGTTTTTGATTCGGACTCCACCACCAGATGCAGATTGTCACCTGCCACACGTTGCGAATTGTCACTTGCCATGTCACCTGCCACCAGATGCAGATTGTCACTTGCCACACGTTGCAGATTGTCACTTGCCACGTCACCTGCCACACATTGCGGATTGTCGCTTGCCACACGTTGCGGATTATAACTTGCCACGTCATTTGCCACTTGTTGTGGATTGTCACTTGCCACTTCACTTGCCACACATTGCGGATTGTCACTTGCCACGTCACTTTCCACACATTGCGTATTGTCACTTGCCACATCACTTGCCACACTTTGTGGATTGTCACTTGCCACACATTGCATATTGTGACTTGCCACACATTGCGGATTGTCACTTGCCATGTCACTTGCCTCATATTGCGGATTGTCACTTGCCACACATTGCGGATTGTCACTAGCCACACGTTGCAGATTGTTACTTTCCACGCATTGTGGATTATCACTTGCCACACGTTGCGGATTGTCCCTTGCCATACGCTGCGGATTGTCACACATTGCGGATTGTCACATCACTTGCCACAGGTTGCGGTTGTCACTTGCCACGTCACCTGCCACACGTTGCGGATTGTCACTTGCCACATCACCTGCCACATGTTGTGGATTGTCACTTGGCACATCACTTGCCACACGCTGCGGATTGTCACATGTTGCGGATTGTCACTTGCCACACGTTGCAGGTTGTAACTTGCTTTGTCCCAGAGTGAAGGCAGGCAGTAGAGAGATAATGTATTCTCTCTGCTGCCCGCGGCTGCACAGTGAGGGCGGAACTGCAGTGATGCAGGGTGGTGAGAGATAATTTCATCTCTCTGCTCCCCCACCCATCGGCCTGCTGACTGGCCAGCAAGGCCGCTCACCTGCCGACTGGCATGCCCGCTCACTCACCCGCTGACTGCTCTCTCCCTGGGTAGCGAGCATTCTGCCCGCACGCAGTGCTCCTGTCACTCCTAACAGCAGCCCCAACTGTCCTCATCCTGCTCCTGTTCCAGTACACCTCTCAATGACCGTGTAAAGAGAGGCTCCCTCCCAGCTTCCGAGTTCCAGACCCGAGTTCACCCCCCCCCCCCAGAAAGGGGGTTCCCTCAAAGGCCATGACAGTCTGATGCCCCGTACACACGGTCGGATTTTCCGATGGAAAATGTCCGATCGGAGCGTGTTGTCGGAAATTCCGACCGTGTGTGGGCACCATCGGACATTTTCCATCGGATTTTCCGACACACAAAGTTGGACAGCAGGAGATAAAATTTTCCGACCACAAAATCCGATCGCGTCAATTCCGACCGTGTGTGTGGCCTGTTCCGACGCACAAAGTGCCACGCATGCTCAGAAGAAATTCCGACACGGGACAGCTCGTTCTGGTAAACTTAGCGTTCGTAATGGATAAAGCACTTTCGTCACGCTGCAATGTAAAAAATGGTTTAATACAGCGCACTCTCTTCTTTTTTATAATGTGACAAGAATTAAGTCGTTTTGATGCTCATATTCACACACACTTCTCACAAACTTCTTTCGTTACTATTTATCAGGATTCCCTCAATATATTTTGATTTCTCACATCTGACAACATATTTTTTTTTTTTTTTTTTTTTTACTTTAATGTAGAATCTTTTTTTGTGTTTCTCTTTTTATTTTTATTTTTTTTGTTGATTTGGATTTGGATTCCCGAAAATGTTTGTGTGTTTTTTGTGACAAGTTCCCACAACACCATTGATATGTTGTTCTATTTAATCTGTAGGAGGAGATTGTTTGGTGTTGTTGTCCCTTGTTAATTTCACATTGTACTTTAGAAATGTACCTGAATACTCACCAACAAACTGTCCTTTTTGGATGAAAACACACACAGGAGAGTAGAATTTACCTTAAAATATTTTATTAAGGGGTCACAACTATAAAAAAACAAAGAGGGAGGCAACGCTGGAGAAACTGCAGAAGTGGGCGAAGCCTTGGACCCCCAGGGCAGACATCAATTATTTAAAAGCAAAATTGGTGGCCTGAGGAGTCCATATCTAAGGGAGGGCAGTCTGGTCCAGAAGTCCCAGAGATCCGGAAAGCAGCAGATGACATCTGTGTCCCCAGGCTGTGGTCATACGAGAGACTGCAGCTTCTGTCAGACCAGACTGAACCCAGGGCAATCACTCTGTGGTCTTCCTTCCACGCTTCCTTCCAGGCTTTGGGAGGATCGTCCCTCTCCATGACATCCGTCTTGTGTGTCAGTTCCCCACTCTTCCCCTTACGAAGGACTTTATAAATCAGGTCCTCAGAGATCTTGCGTTGGCCCTCCTGCATGCCCAGCAATTTGGTGGCAGCCATGCAGGCAAAGGCCTCTGCAGGACTGGGGAAGGCTCTGAGGGACGCCGAAGCCTCCTGGATCAGCCTGTACACTGAATCCTGCACAGGACTGGGAGTGGCCTTCCTGGCCCTTTTATATGGCAGGCGGAGGGGAGGGACCTGAGACTCAGTCAGGCTGCGACTTGTCCCAGGCTTCTCTTGGCTGACACTTAGCCCCGCCTCCTCCTGGCTGCCACTAATCCCCGTCTCCTTCTGACTGCCACTAATCCCCGCCTCCTCCTGACTGCCACATTCCACAGCCTCCTCCTGGCTGAGGTCTTCCTGTGTATGAAAAAGGGACATAGTTTTAGTATTGTTTTCATCAATCACACACAATTTTCACCTCCTGACTGCTGCAAATTGAATGTTAACAAATATAACAGACTATCCTTCTGAGCCCAGCATTTTGCATTCTTGTCCCAATTTTGGGTGCCCACTACTGTGTATTGATATGTAAAACACTTTCAAGCAGCAATTAGTGATCAATAATAACATCTAGTAAACATCATTTCTTTATTGCCCAGAAATCTGTAGAAGAATGCTATACCTGACTCCAGCTGGGCTCCTCCACTTCTTCCTGGCTGGAAGGCTCAGGTTGGACATCGGAAGCCTCAGCTGGGATGGAAGGAAGGGTGGAAGGAAGCTTGGAAGGAAGAGTAGAGAGGGATTCCCTGACTTCAGTGTGGTCTGACAGAAATCGCAGTCTCTCATAGTACCACAGTCTGGGGACATAAACGTCATCTGCTGCAGCTCCGGATCTCTGGGAATCTGTGACCTTCTTGCGCTCCCTAAGATAAGTGCTCCTCAGGCCACCAATTTTAGCTTTTAAATAAGGGATGGTTGCTGTGGGGACCACCGGCTTCACCAACTCCAGCAGTTTCCCCAGCGCTGCCTGCCTCTTCTGTTTGTGATTATAGTGGGGGTGTCTGACCTGCCACAGACAGGGCAGCTCCCTGTACTTGTCAATAAACAGGGGCAGGAAATTGTGGTCGTTGAACCCATCCATTTTCTCTGCAAGACACAACACAAGACAAACCCTAATGTCAGGCCAAACTTCCCTAATCTTGTTACAATATAGGCTTCAATTTCGAAGCAGTATAGGCCCAAGTTTAGATCCTACCTTCGTTTGCACGATCGGCGTCTCCGATGCTCCTTCCTCCGCTCACAGATCGTACGTAAGACGCGCGCGTTACGATTTATACACACTGCGCATGCGTATAACTCCGCCCGCCCCTGACATTCTTTCTATTCTATTCCCCACATCTTTTCGTTCGGCGCAGTGGCGGAAGAGCACATGGCGGAGAGACAGCAGGATAGTGCTAAGTACAGCAACGAGGAGGAGGAGGAAAGGCTGGAGCCTGAAACGTCCCGATCCAGAAGGAGATTAAAGGACTCAAATATGTCCTTTGGGGAGATGTTGGAAATGGTGGACATCCTGAAGAAGGCCGACTATGATGGAAAGTATGGGCCTTACCCCAACCACAATGTCCGAAAGGCCAAGATCATGGCGAAAGTGGTCAGGAATCTGCACCGGAAATTCAGGGTACTACGATCGAAAGATCAGCTCAGGAAGCAGTGGTCGGACCTGAAATTACGAGAACATGAGCAGTACAGAAAGATCCGGAGAGTGCTGCAAAAAAGTAAGTAGTTGTGCTGTGTTCCTATTGTTCTTGTGTTTATTACGTTCGTTCTGCTCCATGTGCTTTTAGGAACTGTTGTACAGTTTAAAATGGCAACTTTCATGTTCATGGGCACATTATTCGTTCGGATCACACATTTTTTTTTTCGGACTATAAAATACCATTGTTTAGCCCATATGCATTTGGCCACCATTTTGAGGCCCTATACTTGTCTTCAAAGAATTGGGTTGTGTAGATGGCTTTGTTACTAGAATGAAATGCAAACTAGATTGTGTGTAAGGAGAGGACACTGAGCAGCTGTTTTCACATCTGGACACTGGAGCACTAGTGTGGGACCCCAGAACACCCTTTTTATTAGGGGGCCACACAGGTGCTCCAGTGTATACTATAGGGGGGTCTCCATCTGTGAAGCTTGTACAAAACAGGTAAAGTATTGCAGCTTGACAAAGGACACTAAAAAAGCTACATCTTGGAACTCGGCTAAAATAGACAATTGTACCTCACTTCCAAGCAATGTTTCATCTTTATAGTTCTGCCATCAAATAATGGGGGCTAATTATACCATTTTTGTTTTACATAGAGGAGAAAAGACTCGGAGGACACCCCTCATCCGAGGAGACCAGAGCCCCCCCCCTCTGGAAGAAGGGAAAATCCCCCCAACACAAGATAAGCAGGAGGAAGAAGACGCGGTGGAAGTAGTCACCACAACAGGTGAGTGTCTGCGACCACAGGCTCAGATAAGAGAAGGATGGCGGCATTTTTTTTAGACCTAATTTATTTGGGGTTTCCTCTCTTTTTAGGTGATCGTGAGGTTGTGGATGAAGATCCTTTCACATCCGAAAGTGCCCAGATCCTGATCGGGGAGATCATGGGGTGTAATTTACAATTGGAAAACATCAAGCAAAACATCAATGATGTTATTCCAAAATATAAAAACATCATTGATGTTTTGGGGCGAGGTTAAAGCCCCTCAAAATCACTTTCTTCTTTTGTGTGCTACAATGTGCGAAATGTTTTTGTGATTTTTCCCAAAGCCAAATTTGGAGGATGCACACAGTGTGCCAACATGTGCTATCTGCCATCACTGGAGATCAATGGACGCGTTTTGGGGGTGCAACCCCTTCCTCACTAATAAAGTAGCGGTGAGGAAGGGCTTTCTCCCCCAAAACACATCCCTTGATCCCCCGTGATGGCAGATAGCACATGTTGACATTGTGAAATTTGTGTGCATCTTCCAAATTTGGCTTTTCCAGGGGTGATTTCCCCCCATCTGAACGCAATATCAAACACAGTTCCTAAATACTCATGTCTGATATTGCCTTCCAGTTCTACCAAATGTGAACTTTGTAAGATCAAGATTTGTGTCTTTCTTGTGGGTTTTACACAGGCCCGTTTTCTATAAATTGCACATTTTGATTTTGGATAATGACACCACAAAAATTGTTATACAACAAACATGTCGGTTTGTCAGAAAAAGCTTTGGTAAATGCACATGTGATTGTGCTGGTATTAAAAAGATTCTTCATCAAGAATGTGTGGATTATTGTCTCAACGCTACAACACTTTTGGGGTGATGTAATTGTTGTTTGATGAGAAAATGGGGGTAATTTCCTAAGGGCAAATCCACTTTGCACTACAAGTGTAGTTTCAGTGCAGTTGCAAGTGCACTTGTAGTGAAAAGTGTCTTTGCATTTAGTAAATAACAGCCAACAGTGCTTTGTATAAGGTTACACAATCACGACATTTTCTGGACTCCACACATTTCTGTCAGGGTCAGCTAAAACAAACACAAGCAGTAAATGTCCACAAAGAAGAGCCTGGGGGGAGATGCCTGTCGAGAACTTGAGGTCCTGCAGGCTTCTCCCTGTCGCCAAATACCGCAAGGTAGCGACCAACCTCTGCTCCGGAGTGATGGCTTGCCTCATGCAGGTATCCTGCCTGCTGATATAGGGGGTCAGCGAAGCCAACAAACGGTGAAATACGGGGTCCGTCATCCTGAGAAAGTTCCTGAAATCATCAGGATTATTCTCACGGATCTCACGGAACAAAGGCATATGACAGAACTGGTCACGCTGAAGCAAACAATTCTTGGTCCATGAACTCCTCCTCGCCCTGTTCATGGACTGGACTTGTGTCAAGGTCAGGACCCCAACACCAAGCCCCCGCACAGCACGAACTGTACGAGGAGTACGAATACGAAACATGGCTAGAAAACGGTCGGCTGCTCAGAACGAAGTAACAGAACGCACTGAAGAACAGCAAGGCCTGTGAAGATCGCACAGAAAACTCCGATACGAACTGACTGCACGCACTGAAGAGCAAATACAAACCCACAAGCACAAACTGAACGGCAGAAAACGATCTGAAAGCCACGAGTCTGAAAAAGCGCGAATCGTCTCTCACCAAACTTTTACTAACACGAGATTAGCAAAAGGAGCACAAAGGGTGCCTCGCTTGGTTCTGAACTGGCCTTTTCTAGTCTCGTCGTACGTGCTTGACGTCACCGCGTTGTTGGCGATCGGAAATTCCGACAACTTTGTGCGACCGTGTGTAGGCAAAACAAGTTTGAGCCAACATCCGTAGGAAAAAATCCTAGGATTTTGTTGTCGGAATGTCCGATCAATGTCCGACCGTGTGTACGGGGCATAACACTCCATAATTCAGTTCTTCCACCCCACAACTCCTCCCACAACAGGCTGAATATGGGTATATATTGGAGGCCTGCCCCCTGCCAATCCTAGTTGGGGATTGGTCAGGGCTCCCAAATACACCCAATGTCACTCCAGCCCTCTGCCCTGCCTCCTTCCCAGAACCTTCTGGAAACAGAGGAGGCACCAGAGAGATAAAGTACATGTCAGTCACCTGCTGCTACACTAAACCACTCCCCTGCCCCCAAATCAAAAACAAACAGGCCTAGCTCACAGCTAGGCCTGCCCTAATTTACCTGCACTGGCAGTACACACAAAAAAACACATTACTCTAGCAACCTACCCAACTAAGATAGAGGGTGCTACATGCTTATAATAGAAAGTGAGAGAAGCATTTTTATTTCTATAAAGTAAAAAATAGAAAAAACAGTGGTTATTAGATACCACCAAAAGAAAGTCCTATCTGTCTCAAGAAAATGCTATAAAATGTATTTGTTTACAGTATCATAGCACTAATAATTGAAAAATGGCCTGGTGAGGGAGGGGTATTAAAAGATGATACTGAAGTAGTTAATTCCATGATATGTTATGTACAGTACTCTGTATGGTAGATGATACTGAAAACAACAAAATGTGGTTAGGGACTGGTTTTTATTTTACGTCAAATCCCACAGAAATATAGCTTTTCTTTTTATTTAGCTCATGATTTTAGGATTTAGGTGAAGAGGTATAAGAAGAAAACCATCTCTTTCATAGGCCCCTTTCACACGGTCGAATAGAATTCAGCTTTTAGCTGCGGATAGATCAAGTTATCTACCGCAGCTAAACTCAGACAATGATTTCCTATGGCCCCATTCACACACTGCATTTAGCAACGGTTTTGTTACATTGGGTTTGGTGCGGTTAGAAAAAATAAATTTGACTGCGTCCAGGACTGATTTATTGCAGCTATCTGCACATAACTGCAGGTAATCGCAGTGTACTATTTCTCCTGCGGATAGCAGCAGCAACAAGGAAAGAAAAACAAAAGGAAGCACATTAGAAATGGCAAGAATGTTCCAACGCAGCCGCATGTAAACGCAGCTATTCGCAATGTACAACTGCAAGTGATCGCTGTGCCTGGAGTCTTGGAATCTCAAAATAACAAAACATGCTTTTAACAGCGGCAGAACAGACGCCCGTGTGAAAGAGGCCTTAAGCTCTTGCTGACCTCATAACACAGTCAGACCACCGCAGATACGCACCCACAGCAGACTCAGCTTGTCTGCTAAGAGTGTGCTCACAGCGCGCTCCCCACTTGCTGACTGATCTGTTACCAACAGATTTCAGTCACAGCTTCTGATCGAGAACCAGTGGGACGGGCTCCCGTTCATGTGACCACTGTGAGAGCCAAATACAGAGGTCACATGATTAAGAATCTGCGCCGCAGGCTTCCCAGGCATTAAAGCCCACTTAAAGGTCTACCGAGAGGTGGTGTTAGGGGTTAATCAAATGGCGTTTAGTGGGATACCAAAACATAGCAATCTAGATCTGTGATATCTCAAACATCATTTTGGAATATCTAACCACCAAAGAAGTTATAAGGATTTGTAAGATTTAGTAGATATTGTGATGTTGCATTAGTGATGTTCCAGAATAAGTTACAATACATACAGTACTGAAAATGTCTCCTATTATCTTATAGCAAAAAATGTTGTCAAACATGTTATATTACATTAAGGTGACCAGAGTTTCAAAATGAAATCCATGGCCACGTCCACTGGTAATGGGGGTGGGGCAGAGGCGAAGTAGGGGACAGGGTTAAAAGCAGCTCAGTTAGCATGATACGTCGAATTGTGAGTGTGGCCAAGTTGTGCTTTTTAGTGGGCAGGGCTTAAAAAGGTACATTTAAATAAAACTTGAACATACTCTGGGTAGGGAGTGTGTAACGTACAGTGGGCAGAGGTCAGGAGTAAATAACACATGGAATGCAGGGATCAGAAGTGGGGATCACACAGAATGCAGAGGTCAGGAGTGGGTAAAGCAGAGTGAATTAGACATGTGGACTACCGAAAAATTTGTTTGTTTTCGTTTCATTCGTTCATTCGAAACATCTGTAAATTTGAGAATTCTTAAATTCGGAATTCGTAAATTTTCAAAAATTTGGAAATCGGAGATTAGAAAATGTGGAAATTAGGAAATTCGAAAATTTGTAATTCGTAAATTCATGAATTCAAAAATTTGGAATTCGAAAATGTAAAAGTTCAACAATTCGTAAAGTCGTAAATTTGAAAATTTGAAAATTTGAAAATTGGGAAATTAGGAAATTAGAAAATTCAGAATTCGTGAATTCGAAAATTCTGAATTCGAAAATGTAAAAGTTCGACAATTCTTAAATTCTTAAATTCGTAAATTTGAAAATTTGTAAACTTGTGAATTAGAAAATTCTGAATTCGAAAGTTTGGAAATTAGAAAATTCGGAAATTCTGAATTCGTAATTTCGTAGATTTGAAAATTCGGAATGTGAAAATTTGAAAGTTTGACAATTTGAAATTTCTGAAATTTGAAAGTTCGGAAATTCAAAAATCCGAAAATTCGGAAATCCGAAAATAAAAAGGAAAATCCGAAAATTAGAAAGAACGAAAATCCAAAAATTAATAATAACTAACTATTAAATTCTAGGTGTTGGAATTTCCTTTCAAATTTACATCTGCCATCCCAAACTACAACTCCCAAGAATCTCAGCGCTCTGCTCCCCCTGCTGGCCAGAGGAGAATGGTGCAGCATAACATCGATATTTCAGTGAGAGAAGGATAAAAGACAAGTCTCCTTCTCCATATTGATGCAACCCAGCACCTGGCTACACTTGTAAGATGACAGGGGGCCAACACTCTCCAATTTAGAAGATCCAAATGTTACTGATGGGGGACAGTGGGCTATTAACTGCAAGGCAAAGTTTACTGTTTTTAAGTTATATCTATTTGTTTGGACAGCCAGCTGCTAATATGGCGGCGCCCATTCTTGCTTCCTATCTTTTACATGTAGCGGACAGTACCTAAGATGGCGCCGTGGCTCTATTTATACCTTAAGCGTAGTGGCGGCGTCACTTGGCCAACCCCCAGATGACGTAATATCATGACAAAACGCGTAGGGCGGGGCCTGTGACGCTGACGTCACTACGTTTTTCCTTTGCAGAGACCGATGGGAAGCAAATGAACGGCGGGAAGCCTGTGGAGACGCCGGGACATTTTATCCTTTAAGTGCATTTCGTATACGCTCTGTTGACTGGAACTTCTTGTAAGTGCAATCTTTTTATACAATAAATCCCCCGTTTTGAATGATTACACTATGGGAGCATTTCGAGTTTATATTTCCCGAGTTTCGCAGATCTAGCCATTACTTCAGATGCCGGTATAGGTTCTTGGGAGACCATAATATTCCCTATGCCTGGTGAGACCACCTGGGTGCTCATTTGAGTTGGTAAGGAGCCTCATTACTCACTTGGGTGTGCTAAACATTTGGGAGATTGGATCTATCCTTACCATATTTCTGGATTAGCATCTTCACCATGTTTATGGACAATTTTTTCTTTTAATTTTTGCACTGCTTGTGATGGGACTTTACATACATCTATTGTTTCATTATTTGTGGTGATAAACAGTGCTTGGATGTCATTTAGTGTTTTAATTTAGCTGATTTCACCTATTATCATTATTTTTGTCCTTTTCTCTGGTGGATTAATTTCTTTTTTGTGACACTTATTTATGATATGATGTTTTCTTTACTATCACTATATTAGCACAAATTTATTTATGTGAAGAAATTAATTTATTTTATGTTTTTCATTTTTTGATAACTGCTTTAGTTTTCCTTTGTGGGATCATTCACATTATTATTCAATTTATTTTATTTTTTAGCGCTGCATCGTTTCTCTTCTAAAGTTTACTGGCACTTCCCCAGAGTGAGCAAAAAGTAAATTTGACTTGCGTTAGCCAGCCACCATACCTACCAAACGTGCCAGGCCAACAAATTGGTTGCCTTTAGAAAGGAGTAGCGCTGTTAACTACAGTAGAGCTTTAGCCCCACAGAACAGATAGGCCATAGGTATACCACCCATCTTTTTTAGCTGGGAATGAGGGACACCAATTAGCAAAAGTATGTAGACCTGGGGAACACCCCCTTAAAGGAGAATTATACAAAAAAAGAAGATTAATTAAACCCACAAGTGTTTTTTTGTTTTTTTCACAACTACTATTCCTTTATATTGGCTTTTGAAATTTATAAATGCAGCAATTTAAAAATGGAATGAAAGGTTTAGCACTGGGAAACACTTTTTGAAAGATAAATAGTGCATTTTATATATAACTGTACAGATCAGAGCTAAATGAGGGACAAATGAGGAGGGACAGAGGGACTTTGTTCCAAATCAATGACAGTCCCTCAAAATCAGGGGCAGTTGGGAACTATGCATAGGGGATGCCCTGCAACTTAGTAAAACTGGAACTTTGCAACAAAATAGGGGTGTGTGGTCCCCGGAAAGTGAGCACATTAACTAGGAACTCATGGCAACAGCACAAGCATAATAACCCATTGTACCCATTGTAGGGGAGCCAATGCACCTTCAGTAATGTCTTGATTATCCTTGAGGCCACAAGGGCACCTACATGCATTGTCAGCTCCATGCACTTGCAAGATGAAAAGGGTCCAGTACTCTCCAATTTGCCAGGCCTGGATGCTATTGAGGGGGACAGGGGGCCTAATAACTAAAAGGCGAAGTTTACTGGGATGTCCCCAGAACAAACTATCAAATGAACTTGGGTTATCCACCTTACTGACCAAAAGTTTGACAAATTGGTTGCCTTTAGAAAGAAGTATAACAGTAGAGCTGAACCTGCAGACAGTGTTAATTTTGATTCAGTTCTAATCATAGACTTTGTGTCAGTTGTGTCAGTACCATGTGCCAGGCTGAGGTGCTGAGAGGGCTCCCCTGATGGCTAAGTGCATAGTTGCCAACATTGCAAAAAAAATATGTGTGACACTTTTTTGGCTGTAGGCGGAGCCGTACAATAATTAGGAGGCGGGGCATTCGTTTGTAGGCATGGTTTAGCAAAAAAATTACAAGTGCGGCGCGCGAAGCGCGTCGCGGCGAAAAATGGGCGTGCCTTACTGAAAAGTGGGCGTGGCTTAAATGGGCGTGGCTCAAGAGGGTGTGGTTAGAGTCTGAGATAAATGAGGGATGGAGAGGGGAAGGGGGAGAAGGAATGGGGGAGAGGGGAATGACGGGACAGCAGCCCCAGATCCTACACAATAGAAATATGTGTATTCTAGAAAGTTTAACAATCAGCAGATAAAGATACTCCAAACACCTGGTGTTAACGCTTCAATCATCCCGGCACCATGGTTGTTTGGTGTCAGGATGATTGAAGCGCATTATTTCTATTATTACATTGTAATATAAAATTAAATCATTCAACTCACCATAATGCCGAATCAGTGGGATCCCTGAGCGTGTCACTAGCCACGTCGCCTGCCACCAGCAGAGTCTATCCTTGCATCAGGTGCCCCCGGCAGAGTCTGTCCTTGCATCAGGTGCCCCCGGCAGAGTCTGTATAGACCCCCTCAGTGCAGACCCCCTACATCAGTGCAGACCCCCTCAGTAAAGACCCCCTCCCTCAGTGCAGACCCCCTCCATCAGTGCAGACCCCCTCAGTGCAGACCCCCTCTATCAGTGCAGATCCCCTCCATCAGTGCAGACCCCCTCCATCAGTGCAGACCCCCTCCATCAGTCCAGATCCCCTCCATCAGTCCAGATCCCCTCCATCAGTGCAGACCCCCTCCATCAGTGCAGACCCCCTACATCAGTGCAGACCCCCCCTCTATTAGTGCAGCCCCCCCTCAGTGCAGCCCCCCTCTATTAGTGCAGACCCCCCTCAGTGCAGCCCCCCCTCTATTAGTGCAGACCCCCCTCAGTGTAGCCCCCCTCTATTAGTGCAGACCCCCTCAGTGCAGCCCCCCCTTTATTAGTGCAGACCCCCCTCAGTGCAGCCCCCCTCAATTAGTGCAGACCCCCTCTATTAGTGCAGACCCCCCCCTCAGTGCAGCCCCCCCTCTATTAGTGCAGCCCCCCCATTAGTGCAGCCCCCTCTATTAGTGCAGCCCCCCCTCTATTAGTGCAGACCCCCCTCAATTAGTGCAGTCCCCCCTCAGTGCAGCCCCTCCTCTATTAGTGCAGACCCCCCCTTTATTAGTGCAGACCCCCCCTCAATGCAGCCCCCCCTCAGTGCAGCCCCCCGCTCAGTGCAGGAGCAGCCGGTGTTCTGCCGAGAAAGCTCCCCTCGGCAAGTAAGGACCCCCTGTACTGCGCAGGCGCAGCGCTTGCACAGTACGGGGCTGGGGAACTTTTCGGCAAGACAAGGCGATGGCGGCGCCGTGTCTTCTGCTTCAGTGGAGAGGGGAGGGGCCGTGCAGCTAAAGAAGCAGATTCATTGGCTGCACGGATCGAGCCCCCTTCCTCTCTCCACTTACTCAACACTAGGGGGAAGATCGAGCGGCGGCGCCGGCCGCCATTTTGCTGGAGCCAGCTGCTCCAAAAATAAAAAAAATAACATTCCCGATTTTCCTTATGGAAAATCCCGATTTGGGACAGCCTCCAATCGGGACGAGGGTCCCAAAATCGGGATTGTCACGGAAAAATCGGGACTGTTGGCAACTATGTAAGTGCAGCGCACCCCTGAAGGTGGTACAGGAAATGCAGTGCCCAAAGAAGCACGGTTTGCCAGTTGCTGTGGTCGGATGAGCTGATCACAGGATGGTAGCTGGAACAGGCTAGATGCACTGTAGGGCAAGGTGTGCTGGGGTGGCACAAGGCGAACTTGGCAGCAGAGAGGACCGGAAACAGAATCAGAAGCCAGGCCAAGGGTCATACACGGTAGATTAGTCAGTAGCAGGTTCAGGTAGCAGAACTGGAACAAGCCGGGGTCACACACAGTTAGACGTATTGCGCCTGTGCGTGCCAGTTAGCGCCGTTGTGCATCTGCCTGAGCCTGTTCGTGCCGTCGTGCATCTGCGTGCACCAATGCGCACAGAGGACTGCTAGATGTGGCCATGATGAGTGCTGGTATTATTGCAAGTTCTGCGGCCATTTCCCTGACAAATAGTTTTAGTCCTTTTAGTTGACTAAAATCTAATGGGTTTAGATAAAATGTAATGCATTATTTAAAGTGGACCTTCAGTCATTTTTTCATCTTTCTATCTGTTAAATCTTCTGTCCTTGTTGTTTTAACTTTGGATAGTAAAATATTTATTTTCTGCCAGTAAATACCTTATACAACCCACTTCCTCTTTCTTGTCTGGTCATTAGCCTAGGCTTAAAGTGGACTTCCAACCAAAAAAAAAAAAAAAAAATAGTAATGTGTTTAAAAAAAATAAAAAAAAACATTTGGAGAAAATTTTTTTTTTACTCACCTCTAAATGCCTGTTGCTAGGGGGTCCCTCGTAGTCTGCCTTCTTCGGTGCCTGGGCTCCTGACGTCACTTCCCTCAGCGCAGGAAGGGAGATCGCCTCTCCACCCTCCCTCTTGTCAATCATCTGGGATACGTGACCGGTCCCAGATGATTGCGGGGCCAATGACAGCGCGCAGCGCGGCTCGCACATGCGCAGTGGGTGCCCGGCTGTGAAGCCACAGCCGGGCGCCCACAGTCAGAATGCCGGCGCCGCCGAGCGGAGGGGGGGACGAGCGGGGCTTGGATCCCCCACATCGCTGGACCCTGGGACAGGTAAGTGTCCAATTAAAAGTCAGCAGCTGCAGTATTTGTAGCTGCTGACTTTTAATTTTTTTTTAAAATGGGAACTCCTCTTTAAGGGGTTGTAAATCCTTGTGTTTTTACACCTTAATGCATCCCCTAGCCCCCCTGTTTAACTTACCTGAGCCCTGGAAGTTCGCCTGGCGGGGACGCGCTCTACCTTTGCCTGGTTCTTGATTGGATAGATTGATAGCAGCACAGCCATTGGCTCCCGCTGCTGTTAATCAAATCCAATGACACGGGCGTGGGGGGGCGGGGCCGAGTCCGGCATTCATGTCTATGGACGCAAATGCTGGACTCGGAAGTGCCCACAAGGTAGCCCCCCTGGGAGAGCGCTTCTTCTAGGGGGTTATCTGATAAGAGGAGGAGCCGTGAGAGCCTCAGAGGGACCCCAGAAGTCAGTGTTCAGGGCCACTCTGTGCAAAATAAACTGCACAGTGGAGGTAAGTATATGTTTGTTCTTTAACTACTTCCCATAGTGATATGACAGTGGAAGGAACCCTTTGTCCCTCCGGGTCGCCGTCATATGACATCTTTTACCTTATGAGCCTCTAGGGGGCGCGCGCGCACTCCCGCCACATCACTAGGCGCCTGATGCATGTGCCCGGCGGCCGCAATGTCCACTGGGCACCTACGATTGCCCGTGAACACAGCAGGACCGTGGATCTGTGTGTGTAAACACACAGATCCATGTCCTGTCAGATGAGAGGAGACCAATGGTGTGTTCCCAGTACAGAGGAACACCGATCTGTCTCCTAGCCTTGTGAGTTTCTCCCCCTCTACAGTTAGAATCACTCCCTAGGTAACATAATTAACCCCTCGATCACCCCCTAGTGTTAACCCCTTCCCTGCCAGTCACATTTACACAGTAATCAATGCATTTTTTATAGCACCGATCGCTGTATAAATGTGAATGGACCCAAAATAGTGTCCATAGTGTCCACCGCAATATCACAGTCACGATAAAAATCGCAGATCGCCGCCATTACTAGTAAAAAAAAATATAACAATAAAAATGCCATAAATGTATCCCCTATTTTGTAGACGCTACAATATACGCTTATTGCGTTTTTTTTTTTTTACCAAAAATATGTAGAAGAATACATATCGGCCTAAACTGAGGAATTTTTTTTTTTTTAATGGGATATTTATTATAGCAAAAAGTAAAAAATATTGTGTTTTTTTCAAAATTGTGATAAAAAAAGTGATCAAATACCACCAAAAGAAAGTTCTAGTTGTGGGGAAAAAAATTTAAAATGTCATATGGGTACA
This sequence comes from Lithobates clamitans, assembly GCA_037952925.1. Taxonomy (NCBI): domain Eukaryota; kingdom Metazoa; phylum Chordata; class Amphibia; order Anura; family Ranidae; genus Lithobates; species Lithobates clamitans. The sequence continues at coordinate 2,234,289 of JBBGZY010000573.1, read as the reverse complement.
GTGTTGCATGACCGCGCAATTGTCATTCAAAGTGTAACAGCGCTGAAAGCTGAAAATTGGTCTGGGCAGGAAGGGGGTGAAAATGCCCTGTATTGAAGTGGTTAAAAAAAAAAAAAAAAAGAACCTTTAGAAATTACTGTATGACAACATGCTCAGCTCTCTCTCTAACTCGCGTGAGAGTTTGCCAGGAAGGGAGGGGAAGAGTCATAAGAGGGCCAATGAGAGCTGCAGGGCTGCAGAGCTGGAGGTGTGCCTCTGTGTGTCTGTGTAATTCCAGGAAGTGAACAGGCAGCTGCTTCAGCTGCCCACAGTTAAAATGGCCACAGCCAGGCTCAGTGGAGGTACCAAGGAGGTATTTGTCTTACCATGGCAAGTACAGAATCACAGTATATATATAAAATAATATGCAAAGTAGTTGGAGGGGAGCTTTAGAATGGCAAAGATCTTTTTTATTACAAATTATGTAAGAAGACTGCAGTTCCTCTTTAAAAAAAACAAAAAAACTTTGAACTCTGCAGTCTGCACACCCCGTCTGCTGCCACTGACAGGTCACACAGTAGTGCGCATGCGTGAAACCCGTTGCTTGACAGGAGCGGGCGGGGCGCCGGGGTGCCGATCACGTGAAGGGGCGTGGTGTGGGCGGGCCGTCCCGTCTCCTCTGTCTAGATCTGCCTTCTTCCTTGAGTCTGCTTGCGCCGGCGACGGCAGCAGCAGCAGTTCCGGGCTTTCCGCTGTGCAGCTCGGAGTCCCCCTCCTGTCCTTGGTCACCGGACGCTTACACGGAGCCTGCTGTACAGCAGAGGAAACTTCCAGCTCGGTGTGCTGTGTTCTGCTGCATTCCAAGTGCCCGGGGCACACAGAAGAGAGTGCCATTGTGTGCCAGCTGTGGGGGGCATCTGGATCGTCACTCCGGGCAACCGCAGCACCAGGGACAGCTCCCCCTCTATACCCATACTGGATGGGGGTGGTGTGATCACCCTGGGATATGGTGGGGGGGGGATCAGGACTACAACTCCCATCTGCCCATGTCCTGTACTGCTCCTTTAAGTCACTTGTGTTCCCATCCTGTGCTCCAGGACTAGTCCCAGTCCCTGATCTATGATGTAACATTGCTCGGACAGGCTCTGGATCGTCACCCACAAGGGATCGAGCTTTCACACAGTTGCACAATTTTTTAAATTTTTTTTTTGTAGCAAAAGGATTGTTTTTTTTTTTTTTTTTGGCCGCGTTTCGAATAAATAAAAAGCAATGACTGGGAGACGGTGGCTACGCTATCTGAACTGTTTGCCTTTGCTGGTCCTGTTGCCTTGCTCGGTGGTCCGGGGCGGCTCGGAGACCACCAGCGTGGATTATTACAATGCCATTGTGAATGTGACAGCGCAGGAGCCGGGCAACAAACCCGTGCTGGATGGTGGTCGCTACGGGCTGGACTCCCCCGTCACTGAAGCCAAAGGGATCATTGTGACACCGGTCAACCTCCAAGGAGGTATTTGTCTTACCATTGCTTATTTTGTATCGCTCCGCGATGTCTGCTTTTGTCTGGAGGGTTACGCTGCCAACTAAAGTGTGTGTGGGCCAAAAAAACTTTTATTAGTTATGAGTAGAGAAAAGGTAAAACCTTTTTGGGGCTTTTTTTTTATTTCAGCGTATGTCCCCATGAAAAGATATTCTTTAACTTCCTGTCCAAGAGATGCAGCAGGAAGTCCTTTATAAAGCTTCTATGGTTAGGATCACATGTGCGGAAAGGCGTGTAAATCTCACTTATTCCGGGCAGGCAAAAGTGGGGGGGACCATTCATTTTCAATGGCACCTCCCACAGGTTTGAAAATGCAGCGCGTTTTCAGGTGCGGGAAACTGCATGGTACAAAAGCACAATGCATGTACGTGTAGTGATGGGTTTGAAAAGGCGCAGGGGACCTTCTTTTTTTTTTTTTTTTTTTTCCTGTGTTTTGCACAGGTACAGCAGATCATTCAAGTGAGTGGACTTCTGTGCCTGTGGAAACATGGGCCACACCACATCACATAGGTGTGAATTTAGCCTAAAGCTGGATACACACTATACAAAATCCTGTACATTCTTCTCCTTTAGATTTACCAAAACATAATAATAGGATAATAACATAATAATAATAACATAATAGGAGGTCAAACCTAAACACTTTTAATTTGTAGGCAATCAGGCAGGCCTTTGCATTACATCATTGAAGGTAAATCTAAAAGAACTGGAACAACAAAGGTTGTATAGTGTGTATCCAACTGAAGGGCTTGTGGGGTCCACTCTGATCAGTAGGGGATCCATGAGCAGGTCCCCTGCAGAATCGGAGCTAAATGGGACAGATTTCTGTTTGTTGACATTCAGTTTGTGTCCGGTGGACCTGGGAAAACCCATGATGGCTCTATGGGCGGGTGGATGTAAACAGACTCCACTGTCTGTTTACATCAGGCTATTTCCGATATCTCCGGACCTGGACATACTCAGAGCTAGTCCGTTTACATCCACTTATTCATAACGCTCCATTTCCACCTGGACATTTTTGGATCGCAGAAGAATCGCTGCAAGCTCAAAATTCACTACGAAACATAGCTTTCCGATGACATTATTTTCAATGGAACCTAAAACACAGTGTGGTTTTGCTGCATAATTTATCATGGCAAATCGTATTGTGTAAAGCTTGTTGCCCAAAAAAGGAGCAGGCGCTTCTTTTGAGTAACAAGCTTCACGCAATGTGATTTGTCGTGTGATAAATCACGAGACCATTGCGTTTTAGGTGCCATGGAGAATAATGGCACCTGGACCTGTGTTTTGCGATTTTTGGAGTGCATTTTTGCGTTCTCATCGATTCTGCCACAATCCCAAAATGCCCAGGTGTGAATGGAGCGTAAGGCTCCTTTCACACTTGTGTGACTTAGGACTGCAAAGTTGCATGACAAGTGGTACCCCGGGATTTCCAATGAGTACCGTTCATATCTGTGCAACTTCAAGTTCAAAGAAGTTCCTGCACTACTTTGGTCCAACTTTGATGCAACTTGAGGTCCATAGACTTCAAGATTACACAGGCATTGCTTCGAGTCGCGTCAAAGGCATGTGACTTTCAGATCGTACAAGGGTGAAAGGGGCCTAAAGCTGCATGAAGCTTCCGATCGGGTCCACCTGTCAGTTTTTTTTTTCGGGCAGGCCTGATCAGAAGGTCTGAAAGGGCCCTCCAGGCTTGTTTACACTAGCTCATATGCACGTTGGGTGTACATTTTTGAGCTTATTGAAGTGTCACAAAACCATACCTCATCCAACTATGCGTCGCAGTGCATTGCAACCTGTTACATTGCGTAAAAACGCATGCAAGTTGCACACATATGATATGAGTAGGGCACATACGTAGAAAACAATATGATCTGTGCAGATCAGCGCAGCTTAACGGACAAACTGTGAAGAAGCGTTTAGACGTCCCCACTGGAAAATTTTCCCTCACCTCTTGTTCTGGTGACAACTGTGACAATATTGATTTCCCATCGCTTTACATCTCAGAGATCAGTGGTCACTAGAGAAAATAGAGAGGGATGAGCCTTCCTAGTAAGGGCCTTGTCACACAGATCGTTTTTTTTAAAAAATGCATGAAAAAAATGTATCACTTTAAATCGTATGGAACTCTTTATACTGGTCAGTATTGTTTCAGTTGCATTTTTAAAAGTCCTGCTTGCATGCATTTTTTTTTTTTTCAGCATGCACTTCCCCATTGAAAAAAATGGAGAATGCATCAAAAACACACCTGCGGTGCATTTTTGGTATGTTTTTCGAGTCACGTGTCAAGGTTTCACAGGTGCATGTTGTCTAAAAGGCCCAGAAAACGTACCAAAAATTGCAGCAGAAAGCGTTAAAAACATAGTAACTGATAACTAAAGACTGTTTGGCTGTGGCTAAATACATTATATATTAGTTTACCCACAGCCAAAACTTTTTTTTTTTTTTTTTTTTTTTTCAGTTTTGTATGGCACAAGGTAAGTCAGACAGCCAATTGAACGGGGCCAGTTAATAATCCAGCACACTATAAAAATGTATGTCACCAATCTTCTATGTTATTCTGCGCAAGCTCTCAGAGCTGCATTAGACAGTAGCAGCATTCCACCATTGTTTCAATGTATACAGAAAACATAAATCTGGTTACACAATATTCCAAAAAAAAAAGCCCACAAGGTTAGATTTTGTTAATGAAATTAAAAATAAAAAAAAAAATTCAAAAAATGTATTCGAAAAATGTTGTGTGTGGTTTTTTTTTTTTTTTTTTGTGTGTGTGTGTAAACCAGGTTTCCGACTTTCATATACTGTACATCGAAACAATTGTTGAGTGGTGCTACTGCCTTATGCAGCTTTAAATTTAATCTTGCACAGATTTGAATAGAAGAACGTTGACATTAATGGGGTTTTTTTTTTTTTTTTTCTTATTTTTGCGTGCTGAGATCGTTACTGGTCCTATTCTGAATTAGCTGTCTGTTGCATACATTGTGGGGCTGAAATAGTTCACGTTTGGTGCATGAACCCTAGCTTTTTGAGGGTGGGGGGGGGGAATCTCACGCCGAACAAATATTTTATTTTAAATAGTCTCTGCATCAACTTTACGCTGGTATCGCTTAAGCGCACGTGTTGGAACATTAGTAGACACCCCAGGCGCCAAGCTTTTCTTGGGGGGGGGGGGGGGGGGAAACAATAGAGATCATCCAGAGGGAGAAAAAAAAAGAATAGCTTAGTAACTATTTTAGCAACGATTAGCCGGGGGTGTACGCTTTTACACAGACATGAAATTGGCTGAGTTAAGCAGCAGTTATGAACCTCTAGATATGGAGTACAAGCCTTTCCCACTGCATTGCCCCCATTATGTCTGGCAGACGGAGCTGTCTAGTCTTGAAAGATTATAATTAAGGCTGACTAGAAATATCAGACTTTATGATAAAATATCGCCACGAGCAGTGACGTATATTAACCTATAGCAACCAATAGGATTTCTCCATGCATCAAAGATGATGCTGTGGGTCACTGTACTATACGTATTGCTCTTTGTTTCATTGTATAATGTCCTTTGTTAATGGTCCTGTAGAGTATGCTAAAATCAACTACATTCATAAAAAAAAAAAAAGATGCAGGGAAGATCAGCTCTCTAATTCATGGAGTTTGGCGAAGGTCCAGAGCAATGAGGTCATTGTACACAGGATCTTCCTGGCCATCTCGGAGAAGGCACAGATCTATGTACAATGTGTGTCATCGCCTACAAAGTTACCAGTCAGGATTTGTCGTCGTATTTGGTGACTATGCTGAAGACGGTGCTGGCCACCAGAGACGTATTTCACATTCTTGTTTAAATTAGATAATAAGCTTGCTTTACTGCAATTGAAGATTTTATGCTTCTCAGTGGCATTTCTAGTGTAATTCTAGTCCTGATTTACTTTTTCCTATATTTGTTGAACATTTTATCACTGTACTAGCGTTCATCTGCTTTGGGACCACCCGGGACCCCTGGTACAACTTCTGTTCGGCTATGTGTTGGGCATGGGTGGCCATGCAAAGCTCAGATAAATTGAGCTAAAAAGCACTTATGAGCGTCGGAAGCAGATGGTATCACACGCAAGGAATTTCTGAAATGTTTTAATATTTCTGTGACCGATCAAGGATTGCATTTTTTGTATTAAAAAAAAAAAAAGTCACTTAAAATACGCTCGTCATCACCACATATTGGACGAGGTCTGATCTAAGGGGGTTTTGTAGCAATTGCCAGAAGGTTGACCGATCTGAGCATAAATAATGGCGCCAGCACACTCCGGATATGTATTCAATAGTCCAAGCATTTATATAAAGTGATCGCACCTCAGATGCAACAGTTCATGGCCACGCAGGACCTCTTTGTCGTCATACCTGATATACCTGTATTGTGATTGCTTTAAATAAAATGGACTATTGATCATGGATCTACCTGTACGGTATACAGACAACATACTCACTGGCCACTTTATTAGGTACACCTTGCTAGTACCGGGTTGGACCCCCTTTTGCCTTCAGAATTCGTGGCATAGATTCAACAAGGCGATGGAAAGTTGGAAACCTTCCTTTTAGAGATTTTGGTTCATATTGACATGATGGCATCACGCAGTTGCTGCAGATTTGTCGGCTGCTTAACCATGATGCAAATCTTCTGTTCCATCACATCCCAATGGTGTTCTTTTGGATTGAGATCTGATGACTCTGGAGGCCATTGAAGTACAGTGAACTCATTGTCATGTTTAAGAAACCAGTTTGAGATGATTTGAGCTTTGTGACATGGTGCATTATCCTGCTGGAAGTAGCCATCAGAAGATGGGTACACTGTAGTCATGGTCAGCATCAATACTCAGGTAGGCCGTGGCATTTCCACGATGTGCAATTGGTACTAAGGGGCCCAAAGTGTGCCAAAAAAATATCCCCCACACCATAACACCACCATAACTAGCCTAAACCATTGATACAAGGCGGGATAGATCCATGCTTGCATTTGTTTACGCCAAATTCTGATCCTAGCAGCTGAAATTAAGCCTCATCAGACCAGGCAACGTATTTTCCAATCTTCTATTCTCCAATTTTGTGGAGCCTGTGTGAATTGTAGCCTCAGTTTCCTGTTCTTAGCTGACAGGAGTGGCACCCGGTGTGGTCTTTTTGCTGCTGTAGCCCTTCTGCTTCAAGGTTTGATGTGTTGTGCATTCAGAGATGGTATTCTGTATACCTTGGTTGTAACGAGAGGTTATTGGAGTTACTGTTGCTTTTCTATCATCAAACCAGTCTGCCCATTCACCTCTGACATCAACAAGACATTTTCGTCCTGATAACTGCCGCTAACTGGATATTTTCTCTTTTTCCGACCATTCTCTGTAAACCCTAGAGATGGTTGTGTAAATCCCAGTAGATCAACAGTTTTTGTAATACTCAGACCAGCCCATCTGACCCCAACAACCATGCTACGTTCAAGATCACTTAAATCCCCATTCTGATACTCGATTTAAACATTTGCAAGTCGTCCTCACCACGTCTAGATGCCTAAATGCATTGAGTTTCTGCCATGTGATTGCTTGGTAACACAAATTGCTAATCAGCCAATTGAACAGGTGTATCTAAAGTGGCTGGTGAGTGTATATTCTTATCATTTATACAAGGGGAGCAGCCTCCCGATATGCCAGAGTTCCATCGGGAGTTGGATCCAATGTTTTGTCAGCCATGTGCCAGCACTCGTGAGTGCTGGCTGTCAGAATCCAATAGCTGCCAGCAGGAGATTTGTCCATCCTGGGGCTGATGGGGGAATCTATAGATTTTTCTTGTTTAGCCCAGCGTGTATGGGCAGCTTAAGTTTGGAAATTTAGACTTGAACCAAGCTCTAATTGATAAAGGTACACTCCCCTTAACTATTTTTTAGCTGAATGCTTCATAGGATGCTTCGCAAAAGCCTTTCTCAGAGATGAATAGTGTAAGTTAAAGCTGAAGTTTCGATATGGTAATGTTTACATTGTTTCTGTTCGAACCATTGTAAGAATGTTTGTGCTATATCTGTTGGATCCCTCTAAAGCTGGTTGTCAAACTCAATTTCATCATAAGCTACATCAGCAGTATGGTTGCCCTCAAAAGGCCAGTTGTATCTGGGGTGAGCTACGCGCAGAGTGCAGGTTTCAGGGTTGCGCTACGCACAGTGTGCAACCCAAAGGCTGCAAAACTGTCGTAGACACCAATACTACAGTGCTCTCCACTAGCTCCTGGGCCCTGTGCCGAGTGCTGCCCCGCTGCATCAAGAAACTATGAGGGTTTGTTATTTAGGGAACACTTTGCTGTTTTTCAATGGATTCTAATTGTTCTCAGATTGGACGAGGTGGAGGGGCAGTGCAGTGATGTCACGATCTCCACCTTGTGTGATCAGACAACACTTTGCATTTATTGGGAAAATGTTCTCTTAATGGCACTTATACTGAGCAGGTGACCTCCTGTGTTCAGAAGCAGGGCTCGGCGTAGGACTCGGAAGCTCGTTGCATTTATAGTAGTAGGGAAGATTACTACAGTGATTCCCAGCTTCTAGCCGGATCCCATAGGTATTGCATATGCTGAGATGGACCAATAGAAGTATGTTCAAATTAGTATAATTAAACCTCCGCTTTTAAAATAATCTGGAAATAAATTTTTGTCCTTCGTAGAAATAATGTGGCCCTTTTTTAGTTCCACTCCAATTCAGCCCACAGTTTCCTTTGCGTTGGACATGCCTGTCCTAGAGGAAGCTGTGAGCAGAAAATGAACAGGTTTTATCAAGAAGACAAAAAGTAATGGTTCTCATGCAAAATGCCAAGATGCCAGAACCTAATGCAATGTTTTATGCAAAATCTTAGATAGGGTTCAGGTTAGTGTTCATCTCAGAGTTTAGGGTACATCTTTAATGTTAGAGTTGGATTTTAAGATGTTCAGTGTGAGATTAAAGAGCAATCCAAAAAACTGGTGAAAGCAATCAAAAAATATATTTAAATAAACTCTACAATTATGTTAAAATTGGAATGGTATCCCAGACTATCTGGTTAATCCACAGTGCTGGTGCACAACAGTCTGCCATCGATTTTCGTGTAGGTTACCCATGGTTTCCCATAGACTTTCTATTATGTCCCACGTTTTTGGTGCGCTTTCAGAAAACCCACCAAAGTTGCGGGTCATATTAGAAAGTCTATGGGAAACCATGGGTAACCTACACGAAAACCACGGGTACACTGCACCCACCCTATGGCCAAACTGCAATGGCAGTGTGAAAGGGTCCTCTAAAAAAATTAGTAGAGTTTTTTTTGTTTGTTTTTTTGTTTTGTTTCTGTGTTTTTTATATTTACTGTAGCCTGTGGTTTTTGTTTTTTATGTTATTTTTCTGCATCCCCATTCACATTCAATCTTTCAGGGCAGGTCTCATCTTTATCGGTAGCTGTGAGAAAATACTAAAGCTAGTAATTGTTCAGACAGAAAACCAAGCTAGTCCCCTGTCCAGCGTAGATAGAGAAATCTCCACTACCAGCTATTGTGTTCAGTCAGTCGTGGTGCTACCGAACAGTCACTGTATCTAATAGGAAGCAGTAACTGTTTGGCTGACAATGTTTCCACATGGCTCAATCAGTTTTAAGGCTCAGTTCACACTATTGCAACTTGTCATGTGACTTTGGACACACAAAATTGCATGACAAGTCACAACACATTGACTTCCATGGCACTTGTTCCAAACTATGTGACTTAGATAAAGTCCCTGCACTACTTTCATACAACTTTCTTGCGACTTAAGTGCCACAGAGAGTATAAAGTCGCACTCCAAATAGTGCGACTTTGGAGTCGCACTTATGTGAATCGAGCCTTAAAACTGAGTTCCGCCTGGGTAAAAAAACAGAATTAAGTCAGCAGCTACAAATACTGTAGCTGCTGACTTTTAATATAAGGACACTTACCTGTCATGGAATTTCGTGATGTCGGCACCCGAGGCTGTAGGCGCCAGCATCCATAGTAAGGGAAACAGGCTGTGAAGCCGCAAGGCTTGTTTACTACTGCGCATGCGCGAGTCGCGCTGTGCTTTCTGAATGGTCCCTGCTGTCTTCTGGGACCTGTGTGTCTCCCAGAAGGCAGCGGGGGGGGGGGGAGTAGGAGGGCCAGACATTGTGTAGTTAGCTGCAAAAGATTGAGGCGATCTTTCCCCGGAAGTGGGAGGGGATACCTGGTTTTGACAGTTACCCCTCTCGAAAGGTGCCAGATGTGGCACCGGAGAGCGGGAGGTATCAGATCTGCGGCAGTTTCATTTTTGGGTGGAACTCCACTTTAAATCGAATTTTGTTGAGCCACGTGGTGCTTCCAGGACCAACCATGACTTGATTCTTGGCTGATTCAACAGGAATTGGCCAAACTTTTAGTTGTCTATGACCAACCTTGGTACTGGTCTATTGTACTTCCGACTTTCTGTGTACAAGAAAGATAATGTTGGCGAAGTCCCGCAACATGTACGTTTCAGGATCTGTAATTGGAAAAACAAGCAGATGGCAAAACGGTTAGATAAATTGTGAACAATATGTAAAGTCCAGACTGCCACGCTAGAATTTTATACAATTGTGTCAGTTTAAGTGTGTGAAACAATAATAAAAAAAATAACCCAAAATATAGTATACAAAAAAAGTCGAGGAGATTGGTCACCATTATGGTGAAAAAGAATTCTTGATAGCCAGATATTCCAAACGCCCAAGTGTCTCACCATCTTGAATGTACAGGACCCTTACTGGAACATGTGGACTCCTTTTATATATAAAGAGCTTGAGTATCAGTGCGTCATCCATAAGGGAGCATAAGTCCCCCCTAGGTTTCCATATTCAATCGCCAGATCAGCTCATCCAAAGAGCAGGATATTTAACCATAACGTAAAAAAAGAGCCAGGGAAACGAACAATGTAAAACTCTAAATAAAACCTTTTATTGTAAAGTACTAATCGCTCACATTGTGAAAAAAAATCACAAGTGCTTCTTTATAAAAATCCAGTCCCGGGCATCTGACTATTCACTTTCTGGTTGTGGCACGTAGTGATGTCACGACCATAGCTCCGCCCCCAAGGATCCCAAGATTACTGACAAAAGTAAGTGGGACAGACTGGTAGACTGCAGGAAAATCTACATGAAAAACTAAAGTACTGAAGAACTAGGCTCCATATGTATGCTATGTTTTAGTTTTGACTCTAGTATACCTTCACATTTTAGATGTGAGTTGGGCAGTTGTAAAGGGTTTACATGTGCAGGGGCAGAAGGGTGGGCTTTAACAACCACACGTATGCATTGCTGAGGAGATGAGATTTATGTGCTGAGAGCACGCTCACTGCACACTCCCAGCACAAAGACTGAGCTGTTAACGACCACTCTCGTACTTGGGATCGGTACCCAGCAGGACCAGCTTTCAGGAATGTGATCAGTGGTTGCCTGTCACCTGAGCATTCAGAAAGGTTTAAAGGGATGCTGGGATGGGCAGAAGGGGTTAAGGTTCATTTAAACGATTATATATGTTTTACATTCGGGTAAGGGTTCAGTTAAAGTGGAACTAAACCCATCGATTTAACAGTTTATAAAAAAAAAAAAAAAACGGTTACATTCCCGACATGTGCCACATTGGTTGTGCTCTCACCCAAACTGTCAAACCATCAAATGGTTGGTATCATAACTTACCACATGTGCAGCATCATGGTATTTGAAGCTCAAACATTGGCCAAGATGGCAGCTGAAATGGCTGAAAACGATAGGAGGGTTTGGTTCTGCTTTAAAGGTGAACTCTAGGGAATGTCTGGTATATGTGTGCTTTACCGGGCCCTTACTTCATGAATATGCAGTGATCTGTACCGATTACTGACTCTGTTCATTCATAATTTAGGCATAGTAAACTCTGTTTACTATTCTTCAGTTTGTACAGAGCTATTCCTTTTCATTCATTCTGTGCAGCTGAGATTGAGCTGACCTCAATCTCTTTTCTCTGTCTCAAAGGTGAAACATCAAGAGTCTGTTTAGACTCCTGATATTTCACCAAAGCCCCCCAACAGGGCTCCTAAAAAATTAAAACCATTTAAAATAAAATGGTAAAAAATGTAAACACTGACACCAGTGGTGGAACTACCAGGGTCGCACTTGCAACTGGGCCCGCCACTGTGGAAGGGGATCCCGGTCAGGTTCTAGTTACGCCTCTGGGAGGACCTCATGTTTCCTTTAAATGGGAAGGTGTTTTTTTTTTTTTTTTTTTTTAAATTTCAGATTTATATTTGCCTAGGTGGATGCTGCATCTGTCCCCTGGCGCCTCTGCACTGAAAACCAAGCGATCAAACATTGCAGATCGCAAAAACATGAACCTGTTACTATGGGAAGATGCAGGCACATGCTGAAGATTCATTCTGCTTTCTGTGTATATGACATTGTACAGCCTCTGTGTGATTTTACAGGGATTGGCTTAATAAATTGGATTTATAGTACAGTCTATTTTGGGATTTGTTTGTTGTGTGTTTTTTTTTTTTTTTTTTTTTTTTTTACCCTTTTATCTCCTGCTAAGAATGTGTTATGTCCTTGGCTTGTATACTTGCTCTGTGCTTCATCCATCTATCTGGCTCATATGTTGTTGTGCTGACACAATCCCTATACGGAATGCCTTCTCCATCTTGTTTACATTCTTTCCATATTCCCGGTGGACATAGATTCCCAGTGCAACATTCTGTTCCTGGTTTCATGTAACCACAGCTCTTGTGTCATTGATATCCACAGCAAGTTTTTCATATGAAGTATTGGCCTCTTTTCTTATTACCAATAATCGAACAACACGTAATGGGGAAATGTCTGCAACATTTGGTATTTTGTACACCAGAACCAACTGATTTATTATTTGAGCTTATTTTGACAAAATAGGAAGTAAATGATTCCCCCCCCCCCAATTCCAAATTAAAGCTTTTCTCTATACAGAAGCTTTCTTTTGAACTCCTATAACCACCTCAATACCAGCACTTTCAGCCCTCCCTTCCCAGGACAATTTTTAGCTTTCAGCGTTGTCGCACTTTGACAATTGCGCGGCCATAAAACACTGTACCCAAATTAAATGTTTAATCATTTTCTTCACAAAAATAAAGCTTTCTTTTGGTGGTATTTAATCGCTGCTGGGTTTATCTTTTACTAAGAAAGACCAAAAATGTAAATTTTACAGTAAATTTTGTTAAAGTATTTTTTCTCCTTCACTGATAGGCACTGATTAGGCCACTGATGAGGAGACACTATTATGCGCTGCACTGATAGGTGACACTATTATGCCGCACTGGTGGGCATGAATAGGTGGCACTGGTGGGCATGCATAGGCGGCACTGATGGGCACTGGGAATTGATGGGCAGCACTGCTGAGCACCAGTAATGGGCACTGATTGGTGGCACTCATGGGCACTGATTGGTGGCACTGCTGCAGCTTCCCTGTTCTCCCCTGCGAGGAGATGCCGCTGATTGTTTCTCCTCGCCACACACTGTCAGTGTGAGGCGAGGAGTGCCGATTTCCGGCACTTCCGCGTTTACATGTGACCAGCTGTGATTGGACACAGCCGATCACATGGTTAAAGAGCCGCAGACAGAGATCAGAGTCGCGCGGTGTGCTACCAACATGGCGCGCTGCGCGCCCGTTCTGGTGCGCCGTCATATGACGGCCACCCAGGACGGGAGCCACACCCGCTCCCTCTGTCATTTTTACGGCGGGCGGCTAGTATTTAAAGAGAAACCTCACCCAAACTAATTTTATAAAAATAAGACACTGTTAACGTTAAAAAATGAAATGGTGAAAGAACGCTTTAAACTGGTTGGTAAACCTCAGACATGAAATATGAACAAAGCATTTTCCTGTATAGTGTGTGTTTGTCTCAATCCAAGGCACTAAGCCCTTTCACATTGGGATGGGCGTCGGCGATAAACCGGCGCTATTTTCAGCGCCGCTTTACCGTAGTTTTAGCGGCACTATTCGGTCGTTTTTAACCCTCGCCAGCAGCTGAAAAAGGGTTAAAACTGCCCGCAAAGCGTCGCTGTAGCGGCGGTTTGGTGGCGCTGCCCCATTGTTTTCAATGGGCAAGGGCACTTTAGGAGTGGTGTATACAGCGCTGCAAAGATGCAGCTTGCAGGACTTTTTTTACTGTCCTGCAAGCGCACCCTCGGGCTTTCACACTGGAGAGACAGGAGAGGCTCTTCACAGGTGCTATACAGGCGCTATTTTTAGCGCTGTAGCACCTGTAAAGCGCCTCAGTATGAAAGGGGTCTAATGTAATTTCTGTCTATATAAAAAAAAAAAAAAAATCCTGCGAGCTACCCTAAAAAAGCCCTAAGCTACAATTAGCATCAGGTGTGATTAAAACAATCGGTATGAACGTGGATCAAGTGCCTGTACACAGCTGCTATGCATCAATCAAAATCTCATAATGTGTGAAAACCTGTGTAAAAATAGCAAAGAAAATGCAGAGCTATGCGACTATAACCTTAATATTACTAGGGTAGTGTTAAAATAACATCAATGCTTTTTATATAAAGAAAAGAATATAAAATTATGGTGCAAAGGAAATTTTGTAAATCAAGCAAGTTCACAGTGAAAAAATCCTTCTGTTTATAAAATGTGTCCATATTCCATAAAGTAAATCCAGTTCAATCCAGCTCCTATTTTTAGCGGAGTTTTACCGTCGGATTAGCGGCGCATTTCGGCCGCTAGTGGGGCGGTTTTTCCCCCCCGCTAGCGCCCGAGAAAGGGTTAAAACCGCCCGCAATGCGCCGCAATAGTGGCATTTTGCCGGCGGTATCCCAGCGCTGCCCCATTGATTTCAATGGGGAGCAGCGGTGGAGGAGCCGTAAACACACCGCTCCTAAGAAGCTGCTGGCAGGACTTTTCCTGACGTCCTGCCAGCGCAGCGCTCCGGTGTGAAAGCCCTCGGGCTTTCACACTGGAGACAATGCTGCAGCTGTTTGAGGGCGGATTGAAGGCGCTATTTTTAACGCTATAGCGCCTGCAAAATGCCCCTGGTGTGAAAGGGGTCTAAGTTTGGTCCACATAAGCTGTTGGACCACTCCTGGGCTCTGAATAAAGGTATTTTCAGCAGGATCCCACGGTTAAATCCACAGAGAATATCATTTTGTTGGTGCTTCCAGCGCACCAAACTATATAAAAACATAAAATAGTAAAAATCCTCTCTCAGGTAGCTCCAAATCCTATGTGTGCCAGTAGTTTGCTCAAACAAGCATGAGACTGTCTCCTCCACCGTCCTGGCCCCTTCCCTACGCGTGACGACACAGGGCTAATCGCGTGTCTTCATCGGGGGATCGATAATTTCTGTCTGCTGCCTCATTCCTCCGCTATCTGTCACTTCTGATTTTTCCTGACACCAAGAGAAAAATGGTGACAGGGAGGGCACAACTTATAATTAACAGCCTCAGCTCTGTTCCTGTGTGCAGGGAGGTGTGTCCCTTCCCTCCAATCAGCTTTCAGAGCTCTCCTCATTGATGTAACTACAGCTCTCCGCCCCCTGCTTTTCAGAGCTGAGAGATTCTGTGTAAATTCTGCACTTTGAATGGATGCAGGGGAAAGAAGGCTGAAGTTACACAGGTACAACTTATGTAGGAAGCATTGTTCCATCTCTTTGTATCACCTGAGGCCAGTCACTTCACTCGGTAAAGATAAGGGTTTACAACTACTTTTGAGGCTTCTTTCACATTGTCAGTAGTGCTTACTGCCCTCTAAAATTCTATCCATGGTGGGTCGCTTTTCATGGGGTGGTATAGCACAGTGTGTGGGTCTATTTTTTTTTTTTTTCCCAATTCGAAGGGGAAATGTGTACCCTAAAAAAAAAAAATCAAACTGCAACTGTGAACTGAGCGTTTGGCTCGTGGTTGTGGTTTGCTTCCATTGACCTCAATGAGCAGGTTCGACAGGCGGTGCAGCCTGATTCAAAAATGTGTACAGTCCTGTCAGGCTGCTATGTTGGCATTTGAGTGGGCAGTTGGGGGGCAGTAAAACTAGGACTTAGCTGCCCCTGGTTTTAATGAATGGACTGATATTCATTGTGAAATGTTTATGTAGTCCTCTGTCAGCTCTTCCTCTTCTGCTAGGGATATTAAAGCGTATATCCAACCAAACACCCCCCCCCCCCCCTTCCTTTTTTTTTTTTTTTTTTTAAGTTACATATCATACTTACCTCCACTGTGCAGTTCATTTTGCACAGAGTGGTCCCGAGTGCTGGGGGACTGCTGAGTGACAGAAGATTTTTTACCTTAATGCATAGGATGCATTAGGGTGAAAAAACATGAGGATTTACAACCCCTTTTATAAAGAGGTTCTAAAGTCTACGTGACTTATACCTTCATGTATTCCCTGCATTAGGGTAAAAAAAATATCTTACTACTTGTTCCCCTCGCCCCCTCCCTAAACACTTACCTGATAACGATCCAGTGCGATCCCTATTGGCATCCCCGCTCTCCTTTTCTTCCTAGGTTCACAGGACACACTGAGAGCAGCGGGAGCCATAGGCTGCTACAGTTGTCAGTGAAATCCTGTGAGGAGGGAGCAGGGTGCGTGGCCGAGCCACAGTGTGTGTGTGTCTATGGACACATACGCCTTGCTCGGGATCGCACCCGCACGTGTACCCCCATACCACACGGGTGTTCAGGAGATTTCTTCTGAATGCCTGTATTTCATTTTATTTTGACTGAAAGGCAGCTTATAATGAGACGAATGCTCCGCAATCCGCCAGCCAAGTGTTTATGTTGCTGTCAAGGTGCTGCCCCATTGACTTGAATGGCTGAGTTTGACAGGTGTTGCTGCCTGTCAACTTGGCATATTGTGTTCATTTTGCCACATCCCTGACACAAAGCATCAAGGCTACAGCATGTGAGTAGTGGCTTAGCCATGTTTTGACCGTCCCCCAGCCGCCCGTGTGAAAGAGGTCTAAGGCTCAGTTCACATATATGCAAATTGGATGCATTTTGAACAGCATCCGATTTGCATTAAATATGAATCAAACTGGTATCTATGAAGTCAGTTCCCATAAATGTGGTGCAGCGGCAGTGCAAATTCACTGCAAATTTGAGTCGTGCGTTTTCTGAGCACTGTGATTCAGAAGCAAATTCCAGGCTCATTGTCTGTCTTCTATGGAAACGCATTTGAATCACACATCTGATCAGTTTTGAACATCAATTTGATCCAAAAAAATAAATAAAGTGTAGGGGTCTCCCCTCCCATGCCATACCAGGCCCTGTAAAAAAACAAAACAAAAAAAAAAAAAACTGTCTCCCCCCAAATCTATACCAGACCCCCCCAAACCCATACTCATTCACATAGGGGTGTCCGGGAACTGGAGGCAGAGGCCCTTGACCCCATTGGAGCCCCCCCTGCCCCAAAGCTCCCCCATCCATGTTGAGGGCTTGTGGCCTGGTATAGTTCAGGGGGGGGGGGGGGTGCTCGCTCTTCTCACCCCCCCTCTTTCCTGGCCTGCCAGGCTGCATGCTCAGATAAGGGTCTGGTATAGAATTTGGGGGCGATCCCACACTTTTTTTTTTTTTTTTTTCTTCTTTATTAAGGCATGGGTTCCCTTTAAAATCTGTACCAGACCCTGGTATGGATTGAGGGGGACCTCCACACCGTTTTTTTCACAAAATGTATTTTTTTTGCCTGTCAGTGGCTGACAAGTCATCCGTTAAGGACGTGGCAACTGGCTTCCCAGTCTTCTCCTTAGAGTGGTGTTCCACTACTCAAATTCAAGTTTTAATAAAAGTCAACAGCTACAAAAAGTGTAGCTGCTGACTTTTAATAAACAGACACTCACCTGTCCCATGGTCCAGCCATGCGGCCGCCCGAAGCCTCGTTCCTCTCCCTCTCCTCTCTGCGGCGCTGGCATTGCAAGTGTGGGCACCCGGCTGTGACAGCTTGCGACTTCACATCCAGGTGAGCACTGCACATTAGCGATTCGCACTGCGTCTTCTTAGTGGCCAGGCAATCTTCTGGGACCTGTGATGTGTCCCAGAAGATTGCAGGGAGGTAGGTGGCGAGAGCCGAAGTGGAAGCTGGATACTGTTGGCTTTCAGAACCGGATAGCTGGGGAACTCCTGTTGGAGCTCTGGGGACACACAATGACTCCACAAACAAGAAGAGGTCAAAACATGTTTGGTTTATTCA
This sequence comes from Lithobates clamitans, assembly GCA_037952925.1. NCBI lineage: Eukaryota > Metazoa > Chordata > Amphibia > Anura > Ranidae > Lithobates > Lithobates clamitans. The sequence continues at coordinate 2,216,591 of JBBGZY010000573.1, read as the reverse complement.
GGGAAAATCCCAAGCTCATCTGTCAAAACTAGGTACCCGCTCCCCCCCCCCCCCCCCCGCCCAAAAAAAAAAAAATTACATGCCAAATGTGGCATGTAAGGGGCGAGGAGTGCTTAAAGCGGAAGTTCCAGTTTTAGGTGGAACTCTGCTTTAACAACCAGCTAATGTTAAAGATGCAGGCGGCTGCTGGCTTTAAAAAAAAAATCACATCTGAGCCACATCTAAAATCGCAGCTGGACCGCTGAACAGCTGCTTTGGAAATTTGCAGTGAAAATTGAGGGGAGATTTGCACTGACATGTGTGAACCTAGCCTTAGGGAATACAAAGGTAGCGTGAAGCAGAAGGTCAAGTCAACTGCAGGTCATTTGCACCTGTTGGTGAATTCTGAGTGATCGCAGAAGTGTATCAAACTGATATCAAAAATACAGTAATTGAAACGGCCCGAGGCCTGTTGACATGAGAATCCCCAGAATACAACCCTTCTGCATGCTTTTTTATTTCTAGCTGAATGTGGACTCCTTGGGTAGTTTTCTGGGTCATATAGCACTATTGACTGGCTGCACGATGATCTTATTTACAAGGTCACTCAGAAGGCTGCCATCTAAGTCTAGACAAGTGGTGCCAGGCTCTTGGTCTTTATACACGTTGGAAGTGTAGCAGAAAAACGGTGTACATCAGCTGCTTTGCCTGCACTCTGTAGGGATAAAATGTTGGCTTGCAGACAGAAATTATTATGGTAATGAAATAGAATTTGCTAGTGGAATATCATTTTTATGAAGCTCAAAACCCAAGATGACTCCTCTAGGACATGGACAAATCATGTGATCGGATGTAATTCCTGTTATACTTCAATATGGATTGACTGCGTTCACACAGAAAAAAAATCCATGTTGGCATTATTAATTGTGCTGCCTTTACACACTGTGCTATGGAACAATGCACAGCTATATCCGCTGAAGGTTTCATAGTACCGTATATACTCGAGTATAAGCCGAGATTCTCAGCCCCTTTTTTTTTTTTTTTTTTTTTTCTAGGCTGAAAGTGCCCCCCCTCGGCTTATACACGAGTCACCGCCGTCTGCCTACCTGATCAGCGTGTCATGCAGACAGACGGCGGCCAGCGTGTCATAAAAGCATACGGTGGCCATTCCACTGTTCAAAAGCCGCTCCTCCTCCTCTTCTGTGATAGGCAGAACACTCAATTTCCCAGCAGTCAGTGTTCAGCCTATCACGGACATCCTCTCATCCTCGTCCATGGTATGAGGATGAGCGGATGTCCGTGATAGGCTGAACAGTGACTGCTGGTGAAATTGAGTGTTCTGCCTATCACAGATTAGCAGGAGATGCGGCTTTTGAACACTGGAATGGCCGCTATATGTTTTTATGACACGCTGATTGGTGCAATGGTGACTGCAGATCGGCACATGGAGGCATGCACAAGACACAGAGAGGATGCAGATTGGCACAGGGAGGCATGCACAGGACACAGGGAGGCATGCAGCTGCAGATGGGCATTGTTGACCCTCTTTTCCACTTACAGTAGCTGCTCAGCTTATACTCAAGTCAATACGTTTTCCCATTTTTTTGTGGTAAATTAGGGGCCTCGGCTTATATTCGGATCAACCTATACTCGAGTATATACGGTATGTATTCTGGGCTGGGTGTAAAGCTATGCCTTGACATGTGAAGCTTGCCAGCCCACTGTATAGTTATTTGCCAGTGTGGATTTCTCTGTCGGTCTACTACTCCAGTGATGAGCCGCCTCCGTGGATACAGGGGCTAAAACCAAGAAGTTCGATGCTAATTCGTTAGAATTATTTAATGAAAGCTGCACAAACAGCCAGCCACCCAAACTAGGAGACCTTAAGCACACACATACAGTTGAAAAAAGACACTTGTACTAAGATATTTGAAGAATGCAACTGCTGACTTTTTTCTTCTCAAAATGCTGGTTGCCTGGCTGTCTTAGGCAGCCTATACTTTATACATTTTTTTTATGGTTGAAAGAAACCTGATTCCGCCATTCATACATTCAATGTGGATGGGGGGAATTCTTCCTGCTGAATTATTGTATTCTGACAGCAGGGAGACTTTTCTACTAACAAAATACACTGATCAGTGCCGTCGGCTATAGTCTGCAGCACTGATCGATCGGGAAAAACCCAACAGGCTGGTCCTTGATGACCCAGCTGAATTTTGATCCATGTATGGCCAGCTTTACTGATTCTTGGTACAGATTTTCTATAAGTGTAAGGCTGGCCATACACTATTCAATTTTCCTGTTCAACTTTCCTTTAGATTTACCAAAACCATATAATAGGAGGTCAAACCTAAACACTTTCAATTTGGATGCAATCAGGCAGGCCCTTGTACTACATAGTTGAAGGTAAAGAAAATTGAACAGGAAAATTGTATGGTGTATGGCCAGCTTAAGTCTGCTTTTACAAATCAGCATTTTCATCAGTTTTTCTTTAGTTTTTGCATTCACCACTTCACCACTTCTCCTTAGATGGAGGTCATATAACGTCCTGGAGTTAAAGTGGTTAAATCTGAATGAGGTCTGCAGCTCTTTCTTCCGGCGATTCCCTACAACGTAAAAACAATCAAAGCAGCTGTTCAGCCGCTTGATTGTTTTTACAGGCAGCGGAAGGGAACATCCCCCTTCCGCTGCCCTCCGGTGATTCTACCTGCTCGACCGTGCGATCGGCGAGCCAGAGAATGAATCGGTGGTGGCCAATTACTATAGAGAATACCACAAACCAGATGGTCCCCGGCAGTCTCTATGACCTTCAGAGACTGGGCGCAACTTTATGACATCACGTTCAGCCTCAGCAGATGTAAACACTACCGTTGGCTCGGCTGGGAAGCCGAGATCATTTATTTTTTTTATTTTAGATTTTCCAGCCTAAAGATGAGATCTGGGGACTTATAGACCCCAGATCTCGCTATAAAGAGGACCTGTCATGCCCCTGTCATGTTTACATTCCTTGTAATAGGAATAAAAGTGTCAAATAAAAAAAAAAAGTAAAATCAGCAGTAAAAAAAAACAACCTGTAGTTTGTTTTGTTTTGGTTTTTTTTTTTTTTTTGAGTCAGAGGTGCAAAACGCACCAAAAATGCAGTAAAAACTCTGGACATAGACTGTTCGAATCTCAGCCAGTTCAGCAGGAACTAGCCAAGATTTGAATCAGGAATGGACAGGCTGAATGTGCCCAATTGATTGTTCTAGTTGGGTACAACCAGCCTGCCGGATTTTACACGTGATTATTGCAATCTGCTGTTATAGCCCTTGGAAATGATCACTGTGTTGTTCTGATAGGGACAGCTTCCCCCGCCAAGAGAACACAATGGCTCAACAAGAGGGATTGATGGGGTAATGTAGTGAATTATGGCCAGCCTTAATACAATTTTTAAGATAAACATATAATAGGGAATCCACTTGATGCAAATAATCTTATCGGCTTGTGTAATTACTGTTTCGGTGGAAGCAGTGGTCTCTGCATATGTCCAGCACATCCCGTGATAAGTTAAATTTATGAATCTGCAATCAGCAAAAATACTGCTACCTGCTGATTGGAGAGCTTTGGCTCTGACTTTGCCGGAATTATGTCAGTCCTTCTCCATGCTGATGGAGTAGGCTATGAGTGCTTTCTAAAGAAAACAAACTTTGGACATTTTTAGTTTTGGTGCACCCGAAATGTGAAATTTATACAATTTAAACTGAAAAATGAATTTGGGCTTCATGCAGTAATATGCAGCTGACCCTTCCTCTACTGGGGTTCCTGCACTTAGCTCTGCAATGCTACTAGCCACCATATCTACATACTGGAACTGTCAAGAACAACAGGAAGAGAGGCTACTGGTTACCAGTCACTGGGGTAACACAACAACAGGATTTCTACAACAGAGTAGCCAATTGAGAGAATGTAACATTGGAAAAGGAGCCCAAAGCTACACCTGCTGGCTAAAAAAAGGAGAATCCAAAAAGGAAAAAAAAAAACTTTTCTCCTTTACCAGTAATTTTATTGAGTAAAGATTAGACTAGGATACAGGTTGGGTACATGGTTACATTGGTGAATTGTATAAGGTTGGGGGGGGGGTGCAGCATATAAACACCAGTTATAGGGAGAGGATAGCCTTGCAGACCCAAGAAGAGTATGTATCATATCCAGAATGTTTCAAATGTCTCATAAACCTACATAGAGACCATTTAGATGTAAGCTGCAATTGGTAAGTCTGTAGAAATGAACATCGGGAAGGGTCCATGGAAGGGCTAAGCCAAGGTATGGGGAGAAAAGCTCATCCTGAAGGCTATGACTATAGACGAGTTCTTAGAAGAAGAAGCAGCAGAAAGGAAGAAAAGTGGAACAAAAGAAATGAAAGGAGAAAGAAGAGGAAATAAAAGGGGGAGCAAGGTGAGAAGAGAGCAAAAGCAAAAAAGGATGAGTGGGTATTGTGGGTCATTAGCATTGGAGTCATTTTCTTGTTTTATGAGGGTTCCTTACCTACAGTTTTTAACTTCCAAAAAGTTTACTTTGGGGACTTTCAGGTATGTGCTATAGGATGATTGGTGGCTACGAAAATGTTGGATACGAACATTTTACAATTGAGGGGAATATTTGCTATCAGTGAAATAGTGTTACCCACAGATCTTTATGAAGAATAATCAAGATAGCGTTGCTCACGGTATATACTCTGATCCATAGGGGTCAGACTTTTGGGCAGGCCCACCAAATGTGTGCCATGGTCCCTTTGTCAGGGCACACTCAAACCAGATTGAGGAATATGAGAGAGTAATTCTTGCTGTTTGTACAGGGGTAAAATACCAGCATGTTGAGGCTTTATAAAAATTAAATGGAGTCCTCGCGTTACCAGGGCTCTTGGTAGGCCATATTTTGTCCCAGTCCTTGGGGAGAATGGATTTATTGAGTTCATACTGAAAAGGAGGCCTCAAACCTCAGTTTTGTCCTTTTTCTAGACAAACTAGAAAATTAAACCAACAGATAACTACTGCTAGTGGACTACCATAGAAATCATATACCGTATATACTCGAGTATAAGTCGTTCCGAGTATAAGTCGAGGCCCTAATTTACCACAAAAAAAATGGGAAAAACGTATTGACCCGAGTATAAGACGAGGGTGAGAAATGCACAGCTACTGTAAGTGGAAAAGAGGGTCAACAATGCCCATTTGCAGCATCACTGTGCCCATTTGCATGCCTCACTGTGCCCATTTGCAGCCATAGGTCCCCTGAACTTCAAACTCGGTAGTTAAGGGTTCCTAGATGCCCCCTAGCTGCAGCCAAAATTTGGGGTCTCTGAACCCAAAGGGTCCCGAAATGACATTGCTGCAGATAGACACAGTTGACTGAATTTGGGGCCCCGTATCTCGGGGCCACTTAGTGCTAAGAACCCCAAATTTGGTGTGCAAACCCAGTGGAACTAGCTCCATTAAATTTCCAAAGCTGGGGTTTCTAGCACCAAGTGGCCCCGAGATACAGGGCCCCAAAAATCAGTTCAGAAAATGTCAAGCACTTTTCTGCAGCAGAGAATGACATTTTCCGAACCAGTTTGGGGCCCCGTATCTCAGGGCCACTTAGTGCTAGGAACCCCAGCTTTAGATATGTTATGTTACCAGTTCCACTGGGTTTGCACACCAAATTTGGGGTTTCTAGCACCAAGTGGCCCTGAGATATGGGGCTCCAAAGTTGGTTCAGAAAATGTCAAGCACTTTTCTGCAGCAGAGAATGACATTTTCCGAACCGAATTTGGGGCCCCGTATCTCGGGGCCACTTAGTGCTAGGAACTTCAGCTTTGGATATGTTGTGGTACCAGGTCCACTGGGTTTGCATACCAAATTTGGGGTTTCTAGCCCTAAGTGGCCCTGAGATACAGGGCCCCAAATTCGGTTCGGAAAATAAAATTTTTTGCTGCAGAAAAGTGCTTGACTCAAGTATAAGTCGAGGGGGGCACTTTCAGCACAAAAAAATGTGCTGAAAAATTGGACTTATACTCGAGTATATACGGTATATAATTTGAGATCAAAATAATAAGGAAAACCAGGAGACAACCAGTCTCCAAAATCACATTTTATTTCACATAAAATAAACACATTGGTATTCCTATCCCCATTAAAAGTCCCCCCACCCAAGATCCTCCATCCAATATACAATTTCTGTAAAGAAAGCAATGGAGCTTCTTCTACCATCCCTAGGGTGCCTATATTTATCAGTAAAGTGATTTGTAAAAAATCATTTTTTATTTATTTTTAAATAACAAACATATCATACTTGCCTCCACTGTGCAGCTTGTTTTGCACAGAGTGGCTCCGAACATCCTCTTCTGGGGTCCCCCGGTGGCTCTCTCGGCTCCTTCTCGCATCAGATAACCCTCTAGGAGAAGCTCTCTCCCGAGGGGGTTACCTTGCGGGCGCACTCCCGAGTCCAGCATTTTCGTCCATAGAGACGAATACCGGCCTCGGCCGGCGCCCGTGGATTTGATTGACAACAGCGGGAGCCAATGACTGTGCTGCTATCAATCTTTCCAATCAAGAGCCGGGACCCCGTGGAGAGAGGGAGAGAGGGACAGCTTGTCCCCGCTGAGGAGATGAAGGTGCTCAGGTAAGTAAAACGGGGAGGCTGGGGGGGCCGATGACTGCCAGGTGTTTTTCACCTTAATGCATAGGATGCATTAAGGTGAAAAAACACGAGGGTTTACAACCCCTTTTAAGCTCTATATTCAAAGATGCAGCAATGTAGGGTCATGTTTTTGTGAATAAAAATATGGATTTGAGTCCCGAGTCACAGCGAGTACAATAGGCAGGTGATAGATGGGAAGAATTGTGAAAAATACATAAATAAAGTAGGAAAGTTGATTACGTTGTGACTCCCAATGGAGTCAGTCAAGGGTCTTGAGCAGTAATATAACAAAATGGCATTATTGAATTCCTCATTTTGGAGTTTTGTGTGGCTCTTTAATCTGCAAAACAGTCTCAATGTCTTTGAATTGATAGGGAATAAACTAGTAAACCTATGGGAGATCCACCAGTAAATGTGTGAATTATTCTGCCCTGCGAAAAGAGAGGGCAACAAAATAATTATAACAAAGGTTGTTGAGGCCTGCTGAATATTTTTAATAGAATCCCACACCGACAAGGTATGCACCAGGATCAGGTTAGGGGGTTTGAGACATAACGAGGGAAGAATTCCGATGAGATAGGAGAGGGGCATTGGATGAACATCTAGAATATCTAGAAATATCCACAATGCGATATCAGATTTAGGGCTGCAACTAACAGTTATTTTCATAATCGATTTTGTTGACCGATTTATTGTATCGATTAATCGGTTAATAACCTTAAGGTGTGGTGTATAATTTAGTTTAATATGTAAAGTTTTAAAAAAAGGTAATTTATTCTTAAATATCTCCTATATGCAGTGGTAAATATAATTAACCAACTATATGGTTAGGGAGTAAAATCTTTAATCCACTCAGAATAACGGACAGAAGAGATATACTGTTAGAAGTTGAATCTAGTAAATATCATCAGACTCAGATCCATTTTTTTTTTTTTTTAAATTAGAAAAAAAAGCTAGAATGTTTTGCAGATTTTCAAACAGAACTGTAATATATTATATGCTGGCCATACAGAAACAATGTCTTCCTTCAAAAAAAAAAATTAATTTTAAGAACGTTCGTTCGATTTTCTATTCGTTAGTGGGGTGAAATCGACGTTCATTTTCAACCACAGTGACGGGAAAATTTAGAAATAGAAAACTTCTTGGTCAAAGGAATTTTCAGACAGTGTATGTGGTTTTCACTCAAATTACATTCATTTTTAAAACAATGTTAAAAGCAAGTGAAAATTTCAATCAACATTCTTTCATTCAGTGAATGTACAAAGATTTTTCGTATGAATATTCTCATCAGAAAATTGTTCCATGTGGCCAGCATAAGGCTCGGTCCACACCTATGCAGTTTGCTCTTGATCTGTTTGTGCAGTGCGTTTTTGATTTTTTGCGCATTTGATTTTTCTGCGATTTGCGTTTTTTTTTTTTTTTTTTGCATTCTTTTTTTTTTAGCCAATTTGTTGTTGGGCAAATTAAAAAAAAAACAAAAAAACACAAATTGCTGCAAAAATGCATTGCATGCTTTTCTGCAGCTTCTTCTATTCGGTATATTGAACCAAAAAAACACCTCTTTGCATTGAAAAAAGTCCTCGACCCTTTCCAAATATGCAGCAGCTGAAAAAAGTATAGATGTGAACGTTAAATGAACTGTAGTGCGTTTTCTGCAAAAAGCACCAAAAAACACATAGGTGGGAACCAGGCCTAAGATGTTTAGTAACATAATGGGGTTTAAAAAAAAAATTATAGTGCAAATAATCTCTACTGTAAGGAGCTCATTTTTTTTTTCTGTACAACAGTGAAAATAATATTTACAGTAGTGATTATTTGCTCTTTTTGTACTCTAAAGGGCTCATTTTAGTTTTTTTTAACCCCATTATGTTACTGGCTGATCGATTTATGAAAATAGTAATCGATTAATTTCATAATCAGTTGTTTCGGCCCTAATCCGATTCAAAATGTAGTTGAATTAATGATGCTATTTAAGTGACTTTATAGTAGTGGGGTTGATGTTGGGTACTCCCATCTCACCCTTCAGTTTAGAAATTTATAGGATAATTTTATTGAGCCTTGGTTTAATAGAACCCCATAAAAATGTCAGTATCTGCTACTAGAGAGACCAAAGTCTATGGGAGGGGGGTGTTCAAAAAGGAAAGCAGTATAAGCAAAAAATGAAATTTTAATCGTATGGATACAACCAAACCATGGGGTCTGTGTGCTCCCAAAACATTAATGGATCTCCTAGTAGGGTTTATTAGCTTTTGTAGGAATTATAGGTAGATGTAAGTGTCATACCCAAGTAAGACGTTAGGGGTCTACTGAAAGGGAAAATGCAGTTGTGGCGGTTAATAGGCAATGTTGTGTGTATTACATTTCGAGTGGTTAACATGGTTCTGAAAGAGTACAGACCTTGAGAGGCGTGTACATATGTTGGGGAGAAGATTATGCAGAAATTAGGAACATCCAAATTTTGCCTAACATGTTCTGCCAGTTGGCCAGAGGGCCATAATAAACTGTAGAGAAGACCAGGGGCAACTGCCTTGCCCCTCGTATTGAGAAAGGAGGGAGATTCAAGCCATGGTACCTGATGGTCACCAACAGTGGGTCATAGATGGGGTTAATCCATGTCATAAAGTCATTCCCTAACCCCAGTGTTGTATAACTCTATGCAGATAAGATTACAATAGTGTACCTAATGCTTTACGCATATCTAGGGAGAGCAACATCATTTCTTGAGATCATTGATAACATTGAGATCAATGATAAGACAGGTCATTTAGAAAGCTAGATGAATATATTAACTTTTTTTTTTTGCTTTATTTTTTGTCCTAACCATAATCAAAAAACAATATACAAAATCATTGTATATGTTTTGAAGATAGAACTAGAACAGCTAAAGTGTATCTGGAAGCAACACAGGTTTTGTATATTTTTTTTTTTCTCCTGTACATGGGCCTTGATATAAATATAACTGTGCTTTGAACAGCTATAATGGAATGTTGGTTGATGCTGTGTTATTAGGATTCAGAGCTAGTCTGGATAATGACACAGTGTCTGTCCTTTAGCGTTCGGTAGATGTGACTGAGTGTGAAGACCGTGATTACAAATGCAATGTACGTCATTTAAAAATGATTCCGCTTAATTGGTTTGTGTGATCCTTTCCTTTTTTTTTTTTACACTATAACTTGCATGGAAGGTGTTAAATCCCCCGCACGGTTTCTGCTGCAAAGATCAAGACCCAAGAGATTAGAATTACAAAAAAGATGTCTAAATTCCCTTAGAGGAAAGCTTGTAGACCAACAATATCTCCGGGAATTGACGTGCCCAGCCGTGAAATGCCTGGGAGAGGTCACAAACGATAGTCGCAGTTTTTAAGACTCCTGTGGGCTTAAATAATGATGCGGTGCAATGATCACTGATGATGTGCAAAATGTAGCAACCAACAGCAGCTAATTAGACTTTACTGAAGTCAAGTGAATGAAAGATTGGTTGCTACCCGTAACTACATTCGGCTTCTTTGAGGTATTGTATAAACCCATTCGTTTTTGCGTGTGACCGCTTGAGGAAGTTGGTTTTGTGCGTCAAGGTTATTTTGTTATCTGACAAAGATTTGGCAAACTTCCTCGACAATTTGTTCAATGTACAAAATGACTGACTGCATTTTTTCTAATATCAAGCATCATTTTTTTCCCACATTAGAAGTTATTTTTCACAGACCATTGTTAACTAGCACTAATATTAAAGTGTATGTATAGACAAAATTTGTTTCTTCGTTTTGGATAGAATAGGAAAGGATTGAATTCCCTGTCGGGTTATTTTTTGTTATCTGTGTGCCTTTCAAGAAATTTCCCTTCGTTTTCTGTCTCAAAGACCCAACAGGAAGTTGGAAAAAATCTCTCGATCGAACTTGCATTCCTATCTTAGAGATGTTCCCTTTAGGCCCCTTGTTGGGTGTGCATCCCTTGCGGTGTTTTAGTTTGCCTGGGAGGGACAGGTACAACATCTAGATCCGATACCTGCAGCCTGTCAAAGTCTATGACAGGCTGCGGCTGGGCAGGGCTGAATGCTGTACGGAGTGATACGAACGCTCGGGCATTCCTCAGTGAACACATAGGACCCTAAACAAAAGTACCACTTAGTATAGCGTTCAGCTGCAGCCTGCTATAGGCTTTGACATCCTTCAGGCAGCAGGGCTGGATACCCCACCTATTCCTCCGAAGCGCATACCAGCTGGACACCCCTGTGTGCAAGGGGCCTTTGAAGATTTCACCTTATCCCTTGTTCTGGGGACATTTCATATTTTGGATTTCCTTTCATGTCCTTCTCAATGACAGTGGTCACCAGTACAAATAGGAGATTAAAGCTGCCCAATGAAGATACAGACAGCCATAAAAAGTTTATAGAGGGTCCAATCCTTCCACACTGTATCAGGTGTTCTGCAATGTTCACGCGCTATCATACATTATGACAGGAGTAGAAGGCAGAGTAACAGATTTAATCAGTCTTCTACTTTTCCTTCCCTGTCCAATAATATGCTGGAGATGGGGACAAGACCTAGCCAATGGCTCCCAGTGCCCCAGCGAGACCTGGAAGTGAGGGAGAGAAGAGCTGCGGACGTGCACAGCCCTGGATCAAATGAGGGCTCAGGTAAGTAAAAGAGCGGATGAGAGGCCTAAACATTTTTTTACCTTAAGGTGGATGTAAACCCAATGTCATCCTTTCTAAACTACTGCGATAGGGGTTATCTATAAGGATATACATGCCTCCTGCATGTATCTTTACCCGTCAAATGTCTCCCCTCTGTCTGTTATGAGACTCGAAAAAACGGCATATTCTGTGGGTGGGTCTGTTGTCTGGAGCTCGGTGGGTGGAGTTGTGATGTCAGTAGACTCCCCGCCCACCTCTACAGTCCCCTTGTCAATATGCATTTTCTCCTGTGTATTTCTTACACTGAACGTCTGCTATGATCTCTAACATCCAGTGAAAAGACAGGAAAGTAACCACATGACTTCAGCATGCCAAATCATGCTGGGGTGTGGAACAGCCAATCCTTGCAGAGCTGCTGAAGAAAGGAGTGGGGGAGTGAATTAAAAAATAATGCATGTCTTAGGCTAGTGCACGAGATATGTAAATCGCCTGTCACTCACAGCAAGGGGGAGGATTTGACAAAGTTTTTCTCTGTTTGTCAAGTTTTATCTCACTGAACAATAAAAGAGGATTGCTCAGAGATGGATTAACTCTTTGTGGCAAGACTGGGCTCAAATTATAAGAAATATTATACTCTACATTATGACATCCAAAAAAAAAAAAAAATCGGGTTTACATCCACTTTAATGCAAGGAATACATTAAGGTAAAAAATGTTTAGGCCTTAGAACCGCTTTAAGCCATGCTGTTCTGGTTCTGAAGCACAGCGAGTTGACCTGATTATTATGTGGTTGCTGGGGGGACCCCTAGTCTTGGACTTTTAGTTTCCCACAGAAGATCCAGCCCAAGGGTCAGTCAAAGCATTTTTCAAGGCCCTGGGGTTTTCATCTGATGATCCTGAGCTGCATCGGTTCACACTAACAGACTTTTACGGAACTTCTATTGCCAGAATCCTGACAAATCTGTTCTAAGAGGTCCAGGGCTCCATCTCAGAAGGGGAGTAAGGTCAGGCCAGGAGCATGTAGCTGCTGGTGTGTGTAACACATGCTTCAAGCTCCCTGTTTGTCTGCCCTGTTCCTGTGCCTGCTAGTTTGGATTCCCTTGTTGACGACCTCGGATATCGACTGACCACCATTTTTGAAGCTGAACAGAAAACTTCCACCGTCAACTGTGTACCTTTTGTAGCCTCTGCTCTACAGCACTGCTGTAAGTTCTAAATCTATATATTAGACAGGTTCACATTAACGGTTAACATTTGTATTGTGGGAAAAATTATTTGGCAATTTCGACTTATATTTTTTAAGGTTCTTTTTCTTCTAACATTAGTTAAATAAACTTGAAGGCCGAGGGTTATATTTGCAGAACTTTGTTGACTTGGAAGCAGGCCATGAGAAGGGAATCTAAACTATGCTGTGTAAATGAATAAACAAATAAGAAACCGTTTGGATTGTCTAGAAAGGAAGTTCATGTATTACCCCCCTGTGTAAGTCACTGTCAGATGGATCAGATCAGTGCTGTTGTAAGCCTGAGGGCTCATTCACACTTGCAGCATTGAGCAGAGTTGCCCAATGCAAGAATAAAGCAAATTCCCCTGAATTGCCTTGAAAAAGTATTCATACCCCCTGACGTTTTCCATATTTTTGTCATGTTACATCCAAAAAACGCAAATGTATTTTATTGGGATTTTATGTGATGGACCAACACAGTGGTATATAATTGTGAAGTGGAAGGAAAATGATAAATGGGTTCTCTACATTTCACATATTTATTTGTAAAAAAAAAAAAAAAAAGTGTGGCGTACATTTGTATTCATCCCCTTAATCAATACTTTGTAGAACCCCCTTTCACTGCAATTACAGCTGCAAGTCTTTTTGGGGATGTTTCTACCAGCTTTGCGCATCTAGAGTGAAATCTTTGCCCATTATTCTTTGCAAAATAGCTCAAGCGCTCTCAGATTGAATGGACAGCAATTTTCAAGTCTTGCCACAGATTGGATTTAGGTCTGGACTTTGACTGGGCCGTTCTAACACATGAATATGCTTTGATCTAAACCACTCCATTGTAGCTCTGGCTGCATGCTTAGGGTCATTGTCCTGTTGGAAGGTGAACCTCCGCCCCAGTCTCAAGTCTTTTGCAGACTCTAATGCCGCGTACACACAGTCGGACTTTTCGGCTACAAAAGTCCGACAGCCTGTCTGACGGACTTTTGGCGGACTTGCGGCAGACTTTCTTACGAACGGACTTGCCTACATACGATCACACAAAGGTCCGACGGATTTGTACGTGATGACGTACACCGGACTAAAATAAGGAAGTTGATAGCCAGTAGCCAATGGCTGCCCTAGCGTGGGTTTTTGTCCGTCGGACTAGCACACAGACGAGCGGATTTCTGGGTCCGTAAAGATTTGAAGCATGTTTCAAATCTAAAGTCCGTCAGATTTGCGGCAGGAAAAGTCCGCTGAATGTCCGGGGAAGCCCACACACGATCGGATTGTCAGCCAGCTTTAGTCCGTCGGCGTCCGTCGGACTTTTGTAGACGAAAAGTCCGACCGTGTGTACGCGGCATAACAGGTTTTCTTCTAAGATTGCCCTGTATTTGGCTCCAATCTTCCCATTAACTCTGACCAGCTTCCCTGTCGCCACCAACATGTTTCACGGTGGGGATAGTATGTTCAGGGTGATGTGCAGTGTTAGTTTTCTGCCACACATAGCGTCTTGCTTTTAGGCCAAAAAGTTAAATTTTAGTCTCATCTGACCAGACCACCTTCTTCCACATGGCTTCTCGCAAAATGCAAACGGACTTCTTATGGCTTTCTTTCAACAATGGCTTTCTTCTTGCCACTCTTCCATAAAGCCCAGATTTGTGGAGTACACGACTAATAGTTGTCCTGTGGACAGATTCTCCCACCTGAGCTGTGGATCTCTGCAGCTCCTCCAGAGTTACCATGGACCTCTTGACTGCTTCTCTGATTAATGCTATCCCTACTCAGCTTGTCAGTTTAGGTGGACGGCCATGTCTTGCTAGGTTTGCAGTTGTGCCATACTCTTTCCATTTTCATATAATGGATTGAACAATGCTCTGTGAGATGTTCAAAGCTTGGGATATTTTTTTTATAGCCTAACCCTGCTTTAAACTTCATCCCTGACCTGTCTGGTGTGTTTCTTGGCCTTCATGATGCTGGTTGTTCATGAAGGTTCTCTAACAAACCTCCTATTTATACTGAGGTTAAATTACCCACAGGTGGACACTATTTACTTATTAGGTGTCTTCTGAAGGCAATTGGTTCAGCTAGATTTTAGTTAGGGGTATTGGAGAAAAGGGGAGTGAATACAAATGCATGCCACGCTTTTCAGGTATTTATTTGTAAAAAATTTTGAAAACCATTTATCATTTTCCTTCCACTTCACAATCATGTGTTGGTCTATTACATAAAATCGCACTAAAATACATTTAGGTTTTTGGTTGTAATATGACAAAATGTGGAAAATTTTCCACGGGTATGAATACTTTTTTAAGGCACTGTATAAGTTTTATCTTCCTGAAGAAAAATATCCCACTCTTCACAATCAAGCTTTTATTCATGCCATCAGTTTTCAGCAGCACCTATATTTGTGAGAAACTATTTTCAAGGATGAAGCACATGAAGGACAAAATTAGAACTAAAAAATATCTGATAAGCACATTAGGAATTGCTACTACATCCATACATCAAGATCTTGTTGGATTTGTTTATCAAAAACTGTGTCAAATATCGCACTAGTTTTAAGTTGCCCTCTTTTTTACTTTTAAAAGAAATTACAAAAAAAAATTACGTTTTATTACTATGGTACTTTATCTACTGTATATCTGTATACACCTAGAGGAAAAGAGATTTCATCTCCAAATACAGAAAGGTTTCTTTACAGTAAGAGCTGTGAAAATGTGGAATAGACTCCCTCCAGAGGTGGTTCTGGCCAGCTCAGTAGATTGCTTTAAGAAAGGCCTGGATTCTTTCCTAAATGCACATAATATAATTGGGTACTGACATTTATAGGTAAAGTTGATCCAGGGAAAATCCGATTGCCTCTTGGGGGATCAGGAAGGAATTTTTTCCCCTGCTGTAGCAAATTGGATCATGCTTTGCTGGGGGTTATTCGCCTTCCTCTGGATCAACTGTGGGTATAGGATTGGGTATATGGGATTGTTTGATATTATTATTATTATTATTATTATTATTATTATTTTATTTTTATGGTTGAACTAGATGGACTTGTGTCTTTTTTCAAAGTGACTAACTATGTACTTATCTAAAATAGTAAAATCAATAGCGCAACACATCCTGTGCTCAAATATATGAAATAATAATAATAATAATAATGCTGCCAGCTGACACAAATTAAGTGAAATCGCAACACTCCTCAATAGCATAAATAACTAGAAAACAGTGCAGCACAACAAAAATAAGTCTTTTGTACTAAATATCAACATCAAATATAAAAAAGTGCTATACACATCTAAAACAATTATAATGTGCAGCAAATCTGATAGTCCATAAATTAAAGTGACGCATACCCTCCATCCCAGATCATGCTGTTGACCAGCTGGGGTTGTCTCTCACACCTATTTTTTTGCAAGAAGCCATATGTCATAGAGCAGGGATCCCCAACCACCAGGCTGTGGCCTCTCTGCAGCCAGGCCGGCGGGCAGCATGAGAGAGCCGACGAGCCAGCGGGCGGGCGGACAAGAGAGCAGAGAGATTACATCTCTCACCTCCCTACCTGCATCACCGGTGTTCCACCCTCACTGTGCAGCTGTGGGCAGCAAAGAGCGTACATCATTTCTCACTACCCGCCCTCTCTCTGGGACCCAGCCAATGCACATGTGCTGCATCTGGTGGCAGGCGAAGTGGCAAGTGACAAGCTGCATTTGGTGGCAGATGACCTGGCACGCTGCATCTGGTGGCAGGTGACAACCTGTATCTGGTGGCAGGCGACATGGCAAGTGACAAGCTGCATCTGGTGGCAGGTGACAACCTGCATCTGGTGGCAGGCGACATGGCAAGTGACAAGCTGCATCTGGTGGCAGGTGACAACCTGCATCTGGTGGCAGGCGACATGGCAAGTGACAAGCTGCATCTGGTGCCAGGCGACATGGCAAGTGACAACCTGCATCTGGTGGCAGGTGACATGGCAAGTGATAGGCTGCTTCTGAAGGCAGGTGATGTGGCCAGTGGCACGCTGCATCTGGTTGCAGGTGACGTGGCAGACGAAAACCTGCATCTGAAGGCAGGTGACGTGACAAGCTGTGTCTGGAAGGTGATGTGGCAAGTGGCACGCTGCATCTGGTGGCAGGTGACGTGGCAAGTGACATGGTAAGTGATAAGCTGCCTCTGAAGGCAGGTGACGTAACTAGCTGCGTCTGGTGACGAGCTGCATCTTGTGACATGGTAAGTGACAAGCTGCATCTGAAGGCAGGTGACGTGACAAGTGACAAGCTGCGTCTGGTGGCAGGTGATGTGGCCAGTGGCATGCTGCAACTGGTGGCAGGCGACATGGCAAGTGACAAGCTGCCTCCTGAAGGCAGGTGACGTGACAAGCTGCGTCTGGTGGCAGGTGACGTGACAAGCTGCATCTGGTGGCAGGTGACGTGGTAAGTGATAAGCTGCCTCTGAAGGCAGGTGATGTGACGAGCAGCGTCTGGTGGCAGGCGACATGCCAAGTGACAAGCTGCACCTGGTGGCAAGTGACAAGCTGCATCTGGTGGTAGGCGACAGTGGCAAGTGATATGCATAAGGGGTCCCACTGATCCTGAATTATGGCGAGTTGAACTATTTAATTTTATATTACAATGTAATAATAGAAATAATGTGCTTCAATCATCCTGACACCGTATCAATCACCAGCCATGGCCCCGACAAATTACCTGCGGAAACCCACATTGACACCCCCACCCCGGGCCTTGGCATAATTTTCTTCCATGCAGCCTGTCCAAAAAGAATGGGGACCGCTGTCATAGAGGACCAAACACTGACTTCACAGGAAAAAATATGCAATAATCCTTTTTTTTTTTGTTTGTGTTTGAAAAAAAGATATTGCTTTACAATGTTTTTGTCTGGTACCGTGCCTTTTTAGCGGTAGCATTATATATGAATTGTTCTATATTTGTTTTAGTCTGGCAAGGTTCTAACATATGACAGTATAGCAAGCTTCCATCAGAATTTCATATAGAGGGAGCTGGAAGATTTAATCTTGCTCCAGGTATCATTTCCTCTCCAGCAAAGGCTAAATGTAATTCTGTAGTCTGTGCCCAGTGATTATGGGTTTTATGTAGAGATACTTATATAGCCGATGAGTCGCATGAAAAAAAATACACATTTAATGTTCTTTGTCCTCATAATTTTTTTTTTTTTTTTTTTGCTGTCATGGTTGGACCAGTGTGCTTAAATTCACTATTATAAATTCATTGAAATAATAAAAGACCAATTAAAGTCACAGAAATAGATATGCTGTTTGATAAACATTTTGTACTAATAATAACCTCCATTTGTTTAGTCTTACCTCTTACTTTTCTGTTACAGCAGCTGTGCAGGAAGTCTAAGGACCAGGTCACGCTGGAATCGCAGAGAAACATGCGTGTTCCCATGCGATTCCTGCGCAGTGTGTTTTGACAGCCCATTTTCTTTGAATGGCCTGTAAAAATGCACCAGGCTGAGCAAAAAGTAGTGCTTGCACTACTTTTAAAAACGCACTGCACCAACTCGCATAGTCTTGTGGTACCATGCAATTTGGTGCCCACAAGAGCACTACAATTTTTTTGAAAAATCTAAAAGATGATGCACTCCTATTCCTTCTGTATTGTACTTGTATTGTCCCCCCCTCTACATTGTAAAGCACTGTGAACACTTTTGGCGCTATATAAATCCTGTTCAACCACTTGCCGAACGGCTCATGCCGATCTACATCGGCAGAATGGTACCGCTGCGCCTGCTGCACACGGGGGACCCGATGCATGTGGCCGGCGGGCGTGATCGCCGCCGGCTATCGTGGGCACGAGAGCCAGAATGGGGATTTGTGTGTGTAACGTACAAATCCCTGTTCTGACGGGAGGAGAGACAGATCGTCTGTTCCTACTAAGTAGGAACAATGATCTGGCTCCGTCTCTAGTCAGTCCCATCCCCTCACAGTTAGAAACACACCTAGGGAACACATTTTAACCCCTTGATCGCCCCCTGTTAACCCCTTCCCTGCCAGTGACATTTACACAGTAATCAATGCATTTTTTAGCACTGATCGCTGTATAAATGTAAATGGCTCAAAAAAAATCGTTACTAGTAAAAAAAAAATAAAAAAATAAAAATGCCACAAATCTATTCCCTATTTTGTAGACGCTATAACTTTTGCACAAACCAATCGATATACGCTTATTCCGATATTTTTTTTTTTTTTTACCAAAAATATATAGAATACATATCGGCCTAAGCTGATGAAGAAATTTTTTGTTTAAAAAAAAAATAAAAAATTTGGGGGATATTTGTTATAGCAAAAAATATTGTTTTTTTTTTTAAAAAAATTTTGGTCTTTTATTGTTTGGAGCGCAAAAAATAAAAACCGCAGTGGTGATCAAATATCACCAAAAGAAAGCTCTATTTGTGGGGAAAAAAAGGACGTCAATTTTATTTGGGTACAATGTCGCATGACCGCGCAATTGTCAGTTAAAGAGACGCAGTGCCATATCGCAAAAAATGGCCTGGTCAGGAAGGGGGTAAATCCTTCCAGGGCTGAAGTGGATAATAATGTTACACTGAGTAAATAGATACCTCTCTCACATGTCACACTTTATGGAATGGCGACAAACTATGATACTTAAAGTGGTTGTAAAGTCATTTTTTTTTTTTACTTTTACCTACAGGTAAGCCTATAATAAGGCTTACCTGTAGGTAAAAAAAATATCTCCTAAACCTTTACGGTTTAGGAGATATTCCCCTTGCTATGAGCCGCTGACTGCAGCGGCGCATGCGCACAGGGGATTCTCGGCTGAAGGCCGGCAACTGCCGGACCTTGGCGAGCAAGAAATCTCCCGCGCGCATGCGCGGGAGTGACGACATTGCGGTTTCAGCCACTCACAGCGCTGGAACCGCAATACCCGGAAGACACGCCGAGGCAACATGACAGCTCCCTCGGCGTGGACCAGGTAAGATACCGACGCCTCGTTCTAAGGTAAGTATTTCATAATGAGCTAGTATGCGGTGCATACTAGCTCATTATGCCTTTTGCTTTACAGGGGTAGAAAAAACAATTTTTTTTTTGCGGGTATACAACCGCTTTAAAAGTCTCCATAGGCAGCGCTTTCATTTTTTTTTTTTACAGGTTACCAGTTTAAAGTAGAGGAGATCTAGGGCTAGAATTATTGTTCTCACTATACCGTTTTTGTGGCGGTATACGTGTGATGTGAACGCTGTTTACATATATGTGCGCGAGCTGCTTATGCATTCACTTCTGCACGTAGGGACGGGGTGCTTTTTAAAAAAAAAAAAAAAAGTATTGATATTTATTTTATTTTTAGTTTATACACTGTCCCTTTTTATTTACTGGTATATATTTGTTTGTTGATCACTTCCCTTGTGATATAAATAAGAGATGATGAGCCCTCTTTATGGAGAGATCTGGGGCATATATGACCACAGACCTATCTTCTACCTTTTGGAAAGCATCAGATAAAAAAAAAGAAAAACACTGAATTTATGCTTTTCCAAAAAACAAAAATTTTGCGTCCGCCCCAGTCATAACGTCGCTCTGGTCCTCCTAGGTGAAGAGAGGCTATAATTGTATAAGTATTGAGGTTTTGAAGTGGTACATGCACTTGTTTAGTCCATTGATCCAGCTCCCAGGATGGTCTTCAGGTTGCAGGCGCCACCATCTTGGATGTGGTTTTACAGCCGGCTCCCCTCTTTTTTTCAATGGTCCCGCAAAATTCTGGGTCCTGTGACGAGTCCCAAGAGATTGCGGGAAGGAGGGGCTAGGGGGCAAACATCCACTCTGCTCGTCTAGGTGAGCAAAACGAAAGTGGGAGTGGGTACCTGTCAGAAATTAGTACGCACTTCCAGAAAACCAAAAAAAAAACCCATCCGGGATGGGGGGGAGAGCAGAGCTCCCCTTTTTCAGATGAAGTTCTGCTTGTGTGCATATTTTTAGAAAGATCTTTTTGTATAAAATCTGTTTTAGTGGGAGAAATGTGTCTGCATATATTTGACCACTATCAAATGTCAGTAGATACCATTGCTAGATTTGTACTTGCATATTTAACTCACTGCAGGTCTTCATAGTCTGTCTTGCTTAAGGAATTGCACTTCTCATTGAATCATTGCTAAAGACAGATAGGCTTTTGTATCTGTTATCAAGTCTAGGCTATTTTTTTTTTTTTTTTTTTTATCATCCTTGAAAGATCATTAAAGATAAGTTTCCTCTGCCAATAGTAATATGTCAATTTTTGTCAATGTGAATCTTTGCTAGATAGTCTTCGTCTACATTCTTCATGTTACATATCCTCTGCCAGAACGATGATATACAAGCTCAGTAGCCCTATCGGACAATAGATATAATATAGTGAGAGGTGGACAAACGATGCAACCACTGAATAAAGCTTTTACTACCTGAATGGAAGTATAAAACATGAATGTTCATATCCTACGAGAGTGCATGTTTATTTGCAGGCAACTCTGGTGCTGCTCCACTCTACGTTTACAGTTGCAGCAGCCCTTGCTGCCACTTTGAAAATCAGTCCATGGTAGATCATTTTTCAGAGGGCAGTTGACAGTAGGCTGGGAAGCAACATGTTGCCTCCTCACCGCCTGTTTTAACCCCAAAAAGTCAGCAACTGCATACATCGCAGAATATGTGAAAAAATGTAGTTTCTTGCCTCTGTTCCTGGTAACTAGCTTTCCATTAGCTAAAACAAAAACTCTCAAGCTTTAAAATGCATAAAAATGTTCCAGAAAGCTTGAAGCTCAAGTGTGAACGTGATTGCTTTCTGGTACTGGAGAAAGGCTAATCCTGGCACTCTGTCCTGACTCCTAAACCCGTCCCAATACATTTGGTTGTTGCCCAACAAAGCTGTATTGTGGTGGTGCCAGTAGCTCGGCTGGTGAAAGCAAGAGGAGTTTACAAGCAGCGCTATATGAACAGTAGGCAGAGTGATTCAGGAGGGTGTAGCATATGTAAATTTTTACCTCTATCTTCTTCATGGCTGGTGAGCACTGGATACTGCTGAGGAAGTTGCATTGTCTCTTCTGAACACAGAAGCCAGCAGAGAAAGTCTTATGCCCCGTACACACGGTCGGATTTTCCGATGGAAAATGTCCGATCAGAGCGTGTTGTCGGAAATTCCGACCGTGTGTGGGCTCCATCGGACATTTTCCATCGGATTTTCCGACACACAAAGTTGGAGAGCAGGAGATAAAATTTTCCGACAACAAAATCCGTTGTCGGAAATTCCGATCGTGTGTACACAAATCCGACGGACAAAGTGCCACGCATGCTCAGAATAAATAAAGAGATGAAAGCTATTGGCCACTGCCCCGTTTATAGTCCCAACGTACGTGTTTTACGTCACCGCGTTTAGAACGATCGAATTTTCCGACAACTTTGTGCGACCGTGTGTAGACAAAACAAGTTTGAGCCAACATCCGTCGGAAAAAATCCTAGGATTTTGTTGTCGGAATGTCCGAACAAAGTCCGACCGTGTGTACGGGGCATTACACTGTTCATTTCCTCTGCAGCTCTGACCGTTGTTATTGTCTAATGCAGAGCATGGCAGAGGAAGCAAGTAGTGGAAGACTTCTTCTATAGGCTTCTGTCTTTTACAAGTGGCAGCAGTCACTTGATGAGCTGTGACATCGTCCTTTCCCCCCACATGATGTTCATGGAGGAGTAATGGAGCCGTGCAACCAGACTGCAATCCATGCTGGCCTTTTCTTGGAGGAGGCAATAACAGTCAGCTAAGACCAGCCAGTCCTGATTTCACCCACGAAGAGTCAGCTGGGGACTTCTACTGTTACATGTATTTGTAAAGATAGTTGCTAGATCTGGCTGACAACGTGTGCTTCTGGCAAGCATCGTTTCATACCTATTTAGCTGGCCATACTCACTGCAATTTTCAGGAAATTGCAACCACCACTTGTTTGAATCGATCCATGCAACCTACCACCGTCAGTTTTGTTTCCATAAAAAAAAAAAAAACATGAAGGAGAAAAAAACATATTAGAAATACTTGATTTCCTTGGTTCTTTTTGTGGTTGAAATGTGCAGGGTTGAATCCCTAGTGTAGTGACGTCACGTCAACCCACCGGCTTGCATAGTTCGAAGGTGATGTTGGCCCTGAAAGAATTCAGGCCAACCAGCCGCACAGAAAAACGTACTTGCTAAGCTTTGCGGTCATGTGACCACTTGAAAAAAAGCTTTAAAATGGGTATTAACATTGAGATTTATTAGTAAATGTATACATAAAATATAAGCAGTGGATGATTATACCCCCCTTCTACTGTATATTGGTACAATAATCTTTTAGCTGCCCCCCCCCCCCCAGTAATGTAAAGGATAATACAAAGGTAAAGTTATAATTTAAATGCTATTGGGACATGTCGTGCCCTGTGACAATGTGGTATGGTAGCTTTGTTTTCCAGTGAAAAGGAACCAGCTTCTAAATGGCAAGCATACTCCATTTCACAGATGGGATTCTTGTGGCACACAGCACAAGTATGAGGAGGGATTTTCCTCTCCGACAAGGAAAGTTACACTTTCTAACATCTGCAACCCTCATAAGGTCTGACTTTTTTCTAAATTAAAAAAAAATAAAAAAATATTTGAAAATGGGTAAAAAGCATGTTCAAACACATTTGCCAGCTTTAGTTGGCATGCTGACACCACAAATAAACTGCATGTCCACTGTTTCCAATAAAGAAAACCTTCTCTTATTATTTAAAGTGGATTTGTATCCTGTAACTGATGGGCCTTCTTGTAGCCTGAGTACCAGTAAATGTACTTTGGAATACATAATTCTATAATGTTAGGTTGGATCTGTGCTACGACTCAGCAGCTCAGGGTATTTATTTTGCCCAGGGCCATAAAGTAACAACTTGCATGGCCCCATCCAATGTACTAAGATTGAGAATAAGGCTTCTTTTATATTAATGCATCTCCAAAGTCCCACAATTTTCAGCACAACTTTGATGTGACTTTTGGTTGACTTTGATCTGACCTTATATTCTCTGACACAAAATCGCATCAAGTCGGACCAAAGTAGCGCAGGAACCTTTTCTGAAGTCGCAGTGACTTTTGTAGTGTCAGTAGGAACAGGTCTCATACATCCAAATTTCACATGTCCTGTGACTTGGGGTCTCACAAGTAAGATCCCAGGTCGCACAAGTGTGAAAGGAGCCTAATGTTCATATATGTTCATAAAGACCATTTAGCTAGAGGTTGGAAAGAGCTAATCTGGGTATAAAGTACCAAAATTTGGTCCGTTCAGCAGGAACCAGACAAATTTTGGTACATATGTACTGCTGTCTGTTCAATTAGACCAGCTTCTGTTGAACAGTAGTGCTGGAAAACCAGTATTCGGTCAGTGTTTATTAAATAAATATATATATATATATATATATATGTGTGTATATGTATGTATGTATGTATATGTGTGTGACTCGGGACAATACCTGAAACTCTACACTGGTGGTGCGATCAGCTTAGTTTTTCGGGTGGACCTGGCCAGAAGCTCCATGTGAGGCCCTGTTCACACCTGAGCGATTTTCTGCTTGAAACTTGTAGCTCTAATATGCTCAACAGACAAAATCCTATTCATTTCGATGGCCCCTGTTCACACCTAAATGTTCTCAACTTCTAAAACGCTTGTAATACACTTCTAAAAACACTCAACTCTCAAATAACATTGCCTGAAAGCTATTCTGCTCAGGTGTGAATGGCAGCCCCATAGATTTCAATAGGAACTCCTGAAAAACGCTCAACATGAACGTTTTACAAGCATTTTGTTGAATGTTTTTAGGCAAAACAGCTGCTCTACACCCCTAATCTTCTCCCCCTAGTGCTTTCTATTGGATAAAATAAAAACGCCTGAAGCTTGAATACACTTGTAAATGCTTGCAATATGCTTCTAAAACGCTTGCAGAACTCTCAAATGCCTGAAAATCTGCTCAGGTTTAAACAGGGCCCAAGTCTAAAGGCAGATGGATGTAAACAGGTGTGCTTCTGTTTACATCTGGGTCTGTCCAGGTTTGGAAAAAAAAAATTTAAAAGATCTCCATTTTTTTTTTCATTTATCTAGACCTAATCAATCCTAAAGGATCCAAGGTTGATGGATGTAAACAGACGCAAACTGTTTTCATCTGGCCGCACATAAATCCAACATTGGTCTGTAAAGCTCCATGCCATGAACAGATGCTCCAGTTTTAAAATTCAGAATAAAGCTGAATGGGGACAGATGTCACAGAAGTTACATTCACCTCATTCTGCTCTGATTCGGAAGGGCATCTATTCAAGATCCCATTGCTGAATGGATTGGGCGGCGCCTATGTGAAAAGGGTCTTACACACTGGGATTCTGTTAGAGCCACTGCCTCCTGCTCCACTTCCTGTTGGGGAAACGGAGTCGCATGATCCCTTTACTCGTGACTACATGTCCCATCATTTCCAGCACCAGCTCACATGCTTGCCCCTAGCCATTCACAAATTTAGGTTGGCACAGGCATTTCCAAGGAGCGCTCATGACAGACTTTCCCCATAGAACTTTTCAGTCAATATTCTAATATAAGCATTGGTGTCAAGGTGCTTGTTTATATCTCAATCCTTGTTGATTCCTGATAGAGTTGGGCGATAACCATCTAATTTCTGCGGTGGGCTCCTTAGACATTGACCGAACCTGACCGTATTTTGATCCAAATGGCTCTACAGAATGGGTTTCCAAATTATGGCCCTCAAGTTGTTCATGAACTACAATTCCAATCATGCCTAGTCATGTCTGCGAATGTCAGATTTTTACAATGCCTTGTGGGACGTGTAGCTTGGCGTTCCCAGCTCTACAGGAACTTAAACTGTAAGTAAACCCCCCTATCGTTTTCAGCCAAGGAAGCTGCCATCTTTGCCTCTGTTTAATCTACAACTGCCATGATGCTGCACATGTGATCAGTTTATAACACCAGCAATTGGATGGTTTGACAGTTTGGTTGAGAGCACAACCAATGGGAGTTTTACTGCCGGAAATGAAACTGTGTTTTGAAACTGGTAAATAGATGGGTTTATTTCCGGTCGAATTCCAAAAGAATTTTCTTTTGAAAATCAGAAGTTTTCTGTGTGTTTTGTGATCTAATGGTGGCACCATTGATTTCAGAATTCGACCAACCAATTTTACCGCATGTTGCTACAGAAAAGAATCTTCATGGCCAGGAATCTTCTTTTCTTTCCAGGTTACAGTTCATGCACAATCCTTTTTTTGATTATATTTCTCGCACGATTCCCCCATCATTGATTAGAAATTTCGTTTTTTTTCCACAAATTTCCAACATGCCCGATCACTCAAATTTGAAGGCCACACAAAAAATGTCCATTGCTGCAGCCCATTAGTGGTGCGAAATTCGAAAGAAAATTCTTAGTTATGACTTTCGTGAAAATTTTTTTTCGGAATTCGACCTATGTGTGGACAGCTTTAATTGTAGTTTCTGGGCTGCACCGCACAACCCAGAGGGCTCATTTATATTTCATAGACTGATAGCGAAGGTTTCTATGTGCTATTTATTGAGTACTGTACTATATCAATGCTGTATACATATGGGGGGAATCAAATAAAAAAATAATGAAGTACTGCACTATGTGTCCAGAACTGATAATGTGAGGAATTAATAGCCTTGTGTTTAGCTGGGTAAGGGCATGTATGGAAACCCTGCAGCAGATGGTTATATTTCTCATATATTATAGTCTAAAGCCCTTAAGAGTCATCAGAAAAAGTAAGCATTTGTTCAAGAATCTTTTCCTATTGAGGAACTGTAATTTTCTTATCGGTAAATAATGAAACCCGGGGGAGCTGGTGTGCGCTATATATCCAGTTTAAAGCAGTATACTGGAAGATTGCTGTGGCAGCAGTTCTTTAGAACAGGTGCTTTCCAGATACTGTCAAAGTGCAGCTATGTTGGTGGCAGCATGATTGACTTGCTGTGGTTATGCAACAACTGATAACCTGTATGATGGTATGTACTCATAGGAGCTGCAAGATAGTCAAAGGCACTAGCAGCAAACCTTTTATATTAACCCTCCGCATGATTTGTGCTCAAATGTAGAGCTCTGGCCTCTGTTTACAATGTTTTAGCCACTATAAGTGTATTTACAACCATTCAGGCCACTTCCATGATGGTGCCCCTGAGCTCTTATATTGTGAGGGTCATAGGGTCATCGCATTTCACGCTATCCAAAACCTGTGTGTTTTGCATAGTGAATAAAATCACCATTAAAGCAAGACTATGCATTGTCTATGGAGGGAAATGCTATATATAGGTCCCTTTTTTTTTTTTTTTTTTTGGTTTGAAATGGCATTAGAAAGCAACCAAAAACACCACATTGTGCTGTAGAAATGGCAGGAATCATATTTTGGGTATCTTTTTCCCCAATAATCTGTACTCTTCATGTTTAAAAGAAAAAAAAAAAAAAAAAAAAGTCCCTTTTCTTGCATACTCTGTTCCTGTATTCGCCCGTTTTAACATTGGTCAAAGTAAGCCCTGGCCGCTCTCCTCTTCTTGGTCTTCGTTTTGCCACTCCACCCCGAAAGCCCAGCTAAGTCACGCATATGCGCAGTAAAGTCTTGTCCGGTCGTGCCTGCGCACTAAGCACAGGGCTTCCAGCCCTATGCATATTAATTGCTATAGCAGCAGCAGCAAACTTCTGTGGCTGCTATAGCAACATATACACAAAGGGCTGAAGGCGCATGCCCTGTAAGGCATCGTCGCGGCAGCACATGCGCAATAAGGAGAGAGTGCTCTCATCCCTCTCGATACATGTCGCAATAGCAGCGGAAGTTCGCTGCCGCTATGGTAACTACTGTATATGCGAAGGGCAGGAAAGCCATGGGACACATGCAGATATGAGCAGGATATATTACTATAATAATCGTTTTCAATGACAGAAGGGTCTCCGCCCTTCTCCTCCTATCTCCACCCTCCTCTGCCCTCCTCCAGCCTCCTGGACTCTCCTCTGCTCTCCTTTGCTCTCCTTTGCTCTCCTCGACCCTCCTTTGCTCTCCTTTGCTCTCCTTTGCTCTCCTTTGCTCTCCTTTTGCTCTCCTTTGCTCTCCTTTGCTCTCCTCGACTCTCCTTTGCTCTCCTCGACTCTCCTTTGCTCTCCTCGACTCTCCTTTGCTCTCCTTTGCTCTCCTCGGCTCTCCTTTGCTCTCCTTTGCTCTCCTTTGCTCTCCTTGGCTCTCCTCGGCTCTCCTTTGCTCTCCTCGGCTCTCCTTTGCTCTCCTCGGCTCTCCTTTGCTCTCCTCGGCTCTCCTTTGCTCTCCTCGGCTCTCCTTTGCTCTCCTCTGCCCTCTTCGAGCCTCCTCAGCTCTCCTCTGCCCTCCTCGAGCCTCCTCGGCTCTCCCCTTCCCTCCTCGGCTCTCCTCTGCCCTCCTCGGCTCTCCTCTGCCCTCCTCTGCCCTCCTCTGCCCTCCTCTGCCCTCCTCTGCCCTCCTCTGCCCTCCTCTGCCCTCCTCGGCTCTCCTCGGCTCTCCTCTGCCCTCCTCGGCTCTCCTCTGCCCTCCTCGGCTCTCCTCTGCCCTCCTCGGCTCTCCTCTGCCCTCCTCGGCTCTCCTCTGCCCTCCTCGGCTCTCCTCTGCCCTCCTCGGCTCTCCTCTGCCCTCCTCGAGCCTCCTCGGCTCTCCTCTGCCCTCCTCGGCTCTCCTCTGCCCTCCTCGAGCCTCCTCTGCCCTCCTCGAGCCTCCTCGGCTCTCCTCTGCCCTCCTCGGCTCTCTTCTGCTCTGTCCTCCTCAGATCTCCTCCTGTCGTCCTCCTCCTCCTCGGATCTCCTCCTGTCATCCTCCTCCTCCTCGGATCTCCTCCTATCTCCTCCTGTCGTCCTCCCTGGCTGCAAACTCTCAGAAACCCCAATGACTTCTGGGATTAGCGACAATTGTATTCCAGGAGTCATGGGGACTGCAGCATCCTATGTCATTCACCTAGGCGAATGGCGCACATAGAAACAGGAAGACCATTCAAGCAGATGTTTACTGGCACCAAAATGTAGTTTCTTTACGCAAAGATAGTTGAGGAGCAGACAGTTTATACTAGAACAAGTGTAAAAAATGACTTAAAGGTCCGCTTAAAGTCCCCATTCATACCTGTCTTATTTTACGTGCCTTACCTAACGTGCACCAAGGCACAAGTGGCTCATCATTATTTTCAATTGAGCCCATTCACAGCTGTGTTTCTCTTCCGTGCATTTTGGTAAAAATCATGACTATGTTTCAACTGGCCATAGATGGTTCCAATGTCAGCCGGCTCAGGAACCGTACAAGATTCGAACCATGTATGGGCAAGACTGAACGTACCCAAGTTGGTCGCTCAACTTTGGTACAACTTTTCGGATTTTACATGCGCTTATTGCTAGCGGCAATAATCACAGTTTTTTCCAGCTCTGACTGCTTCCCCCGCTGGGAGAACACAATGGCTCTGCGTGAGGGATTTTTTTTTTCATTCCGTCTATGGCTGGCCTTTACACTTGAATGTTGGCATTTTTTATTGTTTACACATTTTCAGGCTTGAGTGACTTTGTTTTAGCCAATAGAAAATTAGTTTTGGCTGTTACGTGGGAAAAGCATGTAGTGTGTTTTTTTTTTTTTTTTTTTTTTTTTCTTTTCCAGGAATTCTAAGTAAGTCTATCAGAGCCAAACGACACGCAACCTCCCCAAATAAGCTTCTGTACTTTTTTTCAGCACATTGCTCAGATGTGTATGGACACAACAGACTAAACATGGAAATCTGAGTGTCAAGCGTTGAAGCGCTTTGGGAATGCCTTTCAATTCACTCAGGTGTTGTGTGTTTTTTTTGGGTAGGGGCAACAAAGACATTAATAGGAGCACATGAAAGGCGAATGAATAATGCATGAAAATGATTACGGTACATAAAAAAGAAAAAAAGAATGCAGATGCACAAGTGTGAACTTAAAATGTTAACGCTTATGAGATTTTAGTGGTTGGGGTAAACTCTTGAGGACTGATTTACTAAAGGAATAGAGACTGTTCACTAATGTTTCCTAAGCTTAGTAAATAACAGAACGCTCGGTTAACCTCAACCAAACATGTGCTAGCAAAAATCTTTTTTTTTTTTTTCTTTGTACAATGTTCTAAAATCCTTGGTGCAGGTTACATTTTTTCTGAGATACAAGTATTCAAAGAAGCAAAGTATTTAAAAAAAAAAATAAGGGTTTGTTTACACGTGTGGCTAAGGGGAAGGTAAAACTAGGCTGTTCAGCTGCCGTTTTACTGCCCACCTGAACTAGGGCAGGCAGCCACTGGTGGCTTGATGCTGGGGGCCCGATGCCGTGCTTCGTGGCCGCAGCAAAAATTAAAAAGCATGTCACATTGGTGGGCGTTATTGCAGTTGAATGCAACCCACGCAAGTCTATTGGGGTCAAGTCTCAACTGACCAGCAACTGTGCGCAATGCGTGCAATTACATAGTTCGTACTGTAAATAAAGACACCAGTTCGTCCAATTCAACGTGTGTGTGTTTATGTCCGTATCATTTTCAATATCCCTGTTTATTGTGTTTGCTAAGAACCACATCTAAAAATTGCAATGCGGTGGTTCAGCGTTTACAGAATTTAATTAAAGTGATTGTAAACTTCTATCCCATACCCAGTGAAGTGACAAGCCTCCGGTGATACAGAGATGAAACAAATCCTCCTACATAAGTTGTACCTGCTTATCTGCAGTCATCTCTTCTCTACATCCTTTCAAAGTCCTGGATTTATAAAGCTTGTCTGAGTTTTCAGAAAAAAAGGGGCAGAGAGCAGAAGTAACATTCTGCAGAGCTCAGTGAGTGAGGAGAGCTCTGAGAGATGATTGGAGGGAAGAGACGGACCCCTCTCCACACAGCACACAGGAACACAGCTGAGGCTGTCAACCTGCTGGAGCTCCCTCCTGTCATCATTTTTCTCTTGGTGTCAGGAAAACTTGACAGGCGTGACTCGTGTTCATAGCAGAGGATGGAAACAGACAGAAATGACACTTTGTGCTCTGGATTGAGACAAGTACACACTATAGAGGGATATGCTTTGTTCATAATTCATGTCTGATGTTTACAATCACTTTAAGTGGTGAGTAGGCGACCCATTGCTGAAAAGCGTTCCATCAAGGGTGGCAAGGGTGGCTACAGATGTGAATGAGCCCTAGGACTGGGTTCACCCCGCTGTGCTGTGGTAACGTGCCTGTTACTGCAGTGCACATTATGTGCATCAGTACTCCTTAATGCCATTTGTTCCCTTTTTCATGCCATTTGTTCCCTTTAATGCCATTTGTTCCCTTTAATGCCATTTGTTCCCTTTAATGCCATTTGTTCTTAATTCCACCCCAATGCACCACAACATGCACTATGCTACCTTGCGTGGTGGTTCGCTGTATTATAAATAATAGTGCGCGCACCTTTGTAGTCCATTAGGCAGTTTAGTGAAATAAATGGGTTGCCTATACACATCGCAGGTAATACATGGCGACAACACTATAAATCCAGGCCTAAATAAATTGATAACATTATTAACAGCAATAATGCCCCTTTACATTTGTGTAAAAGGTATTTAAAAGGCTGTACTTTTCCCATTTCTAATTTTACTGTTGGCAATTTACATTTATTAGGAAAAAATCAGTAGGGCAATAGGTCAGGTGATTCGGATTTTTTACCATTATTTATTACTATTAAAAAAATAATAGCTTAAAAAAAATTAAATTATCACAGTATTCAAAGTTGAGTAGATTTACCCTTTTTAAACCAGGAAAAAGAGCAACAGAAATATCTAAGAGTGTTACTAAAGAGATGTTAGAGGACACGCGAGAAGCACGCATTTTTTTTTTTTTTTTCCTAACCTTGGCCTGACCATGAACAAATACACATTATCTTAACTCTATTTCATACATCACAAGTACAACCTTGCCTGATGAAAATGACCCTTGCCTCCATTTGAGTCCAATTACAGTGTGATCTTTGGGATTGGATTACTAGCATGGAGAATGTTCACTTTGCAATGTAAAGGATAGTAAATATGCCATAGCCGTGTTCATCTTTATTACCCAATTATATATGCGGGGAAAAATGTATTTCTTCTGTGCACCGGTAGATTAATGCTGGCCATACACTAGCCGAAAAATCATTTGAAAATCTGTCATTTGGACCATTTGTTCGTTTTTTGTCCAGTTAATGGGCAAATCAGTTTTAACTTTTTAGAGGCAAAAAAATCAAAGGAAACGGGTTGAAAAATTCTTCCAAACGAACAATAAATTGAAAGGTTACGGTGTTTCTCAACTGTTTTAAAAATGTAACTGGTTTGCACTGCACATATGTGACAAAACAGACAAAAAAAGATCAGTTTATATCCATTTAACGATTTATCGATCAAAATTTGGTCATTACATAGTTACATAGTAGGTGAGATTGAAAAAAGACACAAGTCCATCAAGTCCAACCTATGTGTGTGATTATGTGTCAGTATTACATTGTATATCCCTGTATGTTGTGGTCGTTCAGGTGCTTATCTAATAGTTTTTTAAAACTATCGATGGTCCCTGCTGAGACCACAGCCTGTGGAAGGGAATTCCACATCCTTGCCGCTCTTACAGTAAAGATCCCTCTACGTAGTTTAAGGTTAAACCTCTTATCTTCTAATTTTAATGAGTGGCCACGTGTCTTGTTAAACTCCCTTCGTGAAAACGTTTTATTTCTATTGTAGGGTCACCAGTATGGTATTTGTAAATTTAAATCATATCCCCTCTCAAGCGTCTCTTCTCCAGAGAGAATAAGTTCAGTGCTCGCAACCTTTCCTCATAACTAAGATCCTCCAGACCCTTTATTAGCTTTGTTGCCCTTCTTTGTACTCGCTCCATTTCCAGTACATCCTTCCTGAGGACTGGTCTCCAGAACTGGACAGCATACTCCAGGTGCGGCCGGACCAGAGTCTTGTAGAGCGGGAGAATTATCGTTTTATCTCTGGAATGAATCCCCTTTTTAATGCATGCCAATATTCTGTTTGCTTTGTTAGGCTTGGCAATGGCATGCAATGCCAAGCTGCTGCTATCATCTACTAGGACCCCCAGGTCCTTTTCCATCCTAGATTCCCCCAGAGGTTCTCCCCCCAGTGTATAGATTGCCTTCATATTTTTGCCACCCAAATGCATTATTTTAAAATTTTCTACATTGAACCTCATTTGCCATGTAGTTGCCCTCCCCATTCATTTGTTCTGATCTTTTTGCAAGGTTTCCACATCCTGCGGAGAAGTTATTGCCCTGCTTAGCTTGGTATCGTCCGCATGATGGCACTATCATTTATTCTCATAGCTGAGTTTTTTTGATTTGAAAATGAGTTCAAACGATTTCTCATATACTTTATGGACAGCATAACGGCTTAAAAAGACTGTTTTATCCTATAAACAGTGATGACATTTAGGCCTCATGCACACAGGATGTTTTTCTAACTCTCCTAGAAGCCCTTCATCCTGGCAGCAGCGTTTTGGCAGAAAAAACGCCTAATGCTTGTAAGTGTCTAAAGCGTTTACAAGCGTTTAGGCGCATTTACAGGCGTCAAACAATTGGGAGTTATTTCATTTCATTGGCCAGAGTAATTTATTCTGCCCATTTGAAATCAATCAACGCTCAAGCGCTAAACACGCCTAGCATTTACAAGCGTTTTTGTTTTTTTTGTTTTTTTTTCTGCCAAAATTCTGCTGCTTCTGGACGTATTGGCAGTGTTTGTGTTTTTTTTTTTTTTTTCCTGCCTCTAAAAGCCCCTGCCCCTTAACAATCTGTGTGCATTGACACATAAGGGTTGATTTACTAAAGGCAACTAGACTGTGCACTTTGCAAAGTACAATTGCTCCAGAGCTTTGTAAATGAGGGGAAGCTTCACTTTGTAAAGAATGCCCAATCACATGCAAGGAAAATTAAAATAAAAAACAGCATTTTTGCTTGCACGTGATTGGATGATGGAAGTCAGCAGAGCTTCAGCGCATTTACTAAGCTGTGGAGCAACCCCTATAGGCTAACATGGAGGGGCGTTTGGAAGCAGAAAAAAAACAAAAACGCCTGACGCCCCTAAAAGCAGCAGTAAAAACGTCCGGTGTGCATGGGGCATTAATGCTCTATGCGGCCTCTTGCTCTATGCTACATGGCTCAATTTTTTTTCTTTTTCATCCCACTGAGCAGCGTAGAGGGAGGAGTCTCTATGGTTGGTTATTGTATTTGGGCAGCCATGGAACCTGCGGCTACCTGAATACTATGGTGCCGCTGAACAGTGATTACATTTATGGGGATGCAGTCCTTGTTCAGCAGACAATTTTCCACCTGGATGAGTTAATTTTTAAATTGACTTTTATAGAGCTGGGTGGTGCTTAAAGGGGCCCCCCACAGCTTGAATATCAGCTGGGTTCGCAGGAACCGGACAGAATTTGAGCCGACTAAGTCCGGCCCAGGCATTTAAGTATGAAAGTCAAAAATGATTTCTGGTAATCTCTGCTATAATAAAATATGAGCTCACTAAAACTACATTGCACTTTTCCTTCTGTGCAGAAAACGGTCTTCCAGCCCTAGGCTATTTCCCACTTTAATGTAGATCAGAACTGTTCATGTGTAAGGATGAAATAAGAAAATGCAATAAGAAAATAGTTTGCAAAGCAAATGTGTGGAAGAAACATGTAATGTATTCACAAAGTGGTGTGTACTAAAGATGTGCAGGACAGAAAAATGTTACCGTATATACTCGAGTATAAGTTGCTCCGAGTATAAGTCGAGGCCCTAATTTACCACAAAAAAATGGGAAAAACGTATTGACCCGAGTATAAGACGAGGGTGAGAAATGCACAGCTACTGTAAGTGGAAAAGAGGGTCAACAATGCCCATTTGCAGCATCACTGTGCCCATATGCATGCCTCACTGTGCCCATTTGCAGCCATAGGTCCCCTGAACTTCAAACTCGGTAGTTAAGGGTTCCTAGATGCCCCCTAGCTGCAGCCAAAATTTGGGGTCTCTGAACCCAAAGGGTCCCGAAATGACATTGCTGCAGATGGACACAGTTGACCGAATTTGGGGCCCCGTATCTCGGGGCCACGTAGTGCTAAGAACCCCAAATTTGGTACACACACCCAGTGGAACTAGCACCATAACATTTCCAAGCTGGGGTTTCTAGCACTAAGTGGCCCCGAGATACAGGGCCCCAAAAATCAGTTCAGAAAATGTCAAGCATTTTTCTGCAGCAGAGAATGACATTTTCTGAACCGGTTTTGGGGCCCCGTATCTCAGGGCCACTTGGAGCTAGGAACCCCAGCTTTGGATATGTTATGGTACCAGTTCCACTGGGTTTGTACACCAAATTTTGGGGTTCCTAGCACCAAGTGGCCCTGAGATACAGGGCCCCAAATTCGGTTCGGAAAATGAAATTTTTTGCTGCAGAAAAGTGCTTGACTCGAGTATAAGTCGAGGGGGGCACTTTCAACACAAAAAAATGTGCTGAAAAACTCGACTTATACTCGAGTATATACGGTAGTTTAAGATTCATTCCTTAAGTTAATAATTTAAATTTTTGGAATTTGTTTTGTGTATTTGAATTTTGGAAGACCGCTATATTCGTTCTATTTTTTTCTATTCTAATTTATTCTATTCTGTTTTATCCTATTCTATTTTTTTGTTCTGTTATATTTTATTCTATTCTATCCTATTTTATTCTATTTCTTTCCATTCTATTGTATTCTTTTCTATTCTGTTCCATTTCTTTCTTTTCTGTTTTTTATTCTATTTTCATTTATTTTATATTCTCTTTTCTTCTATTCTTTTTTTTTTCTATTTTATGCTGTTCTATTATATACTATTCTATTCTACTCATCAAATGCAACACACTGCAGCAAATATGCATATGTTTTTGCAGCATTTTACAATGAAGCAGTATGAAAGCAGGCCAAGTTGGAATCATTATCTCCTTTTTCATTTTTATACCTTACTGTATTTATTGCAATTAATTTTCTAATTTGGATAATTCGTTATTTCATTACGTTATTTCATTTTGTTCTTTATCTTGGCTTGGTTAAAATGTACTATTCTTAATCTGAACAACGAAAATTTTGACCAAATTTTGCTTTGTAAAAGTCTGGGGTTGGTGCATCAGCACTGCAACGCACACAAGCCGCTGCAATAATAGATTTATGTACCTGTTTCTGACATTTGTCACACAAACCTACACCAGAATACTTATTAGTGTCTACAAAACTGCCTATGGTTTCTGGGGTACATGTTTTAAAGTGAATCTGTGTCTAATCTATGGTTATTCAAATATTTACATTTTTAATGAGCATTAGTGCAAGCCCTAACTGACCTCTGTAGCTGCAAGTACTGTGCAATATTCATCCTTAAACTGCATGATAGAAGCTCTAAAGTTGTTTTCTGAGATAGTTTAGCTTCCTCCTCCCAGCAGCGACCTGGTAGTCATCCAGGTTCTGTTCTGGGACCAATCCTGTTTTAATTTGTTCATAAACGACCTGGAGGATGGGGTAAACGGTTCAATCTCTGTATTTGCGGGCGATACTAAGCTAAGCAGGGCAATAACTTCTCCGCAGCATGTGGAAACCTTGCAAAAAGATCTGAACAAATTAATGGGGAGGGCAACTACATGGCTGTGGTTCAATATAGAAAAATGGAAAATAATGCATTTGGGTGGCAAAAATATGAATGCAATCTATACACTGGGGGGAGAACCTCTGGGGGAATCTAGGATGGAAAAGGACCTGGGGGTCCTAGTAGATGATAGGCTCAGCAATGGCATGCAATGCCAAGCTGCTGCTAACAAAGCAAACAGAATATTGGCATGCATTAAAAGGGGATCAACTCCAGAGATAAAACGATAATTCTCCCACTCTACAAGACTCTGGTCCGGCCGCACCTGGAGTATGCTGTCCAGTTCTAGGCAACAGTCCTCAGGAAGGATGTACTGGAATTGGAGCGAGCACGAAGAAGGGCAAAAAAGCTAATAATAATAAAGGGTCTGGAGGATATTAGTTATGAGGAAAGGTTGCGAGCACTGAACGTATTCTCTCTGGAGAAGAGACGTTTGAGAGGGGATAGGATTTCAATTTACAAATACCATACTGGTGACCCCACAATAGGGATAAAACGTTTTCGCAGAAGAGAGTTTAACAAGACACGTGGCCACTCATTAAAATTAGAAGAAAAGAGGTTTAACCTTAAACTACGTAGAGGGTTCTTTACTGTAAGAGCGACAAGGATGTGGAATTCCCTTCCACAGGCGGTGGTATCAGCGGGGGGCATCGATCGTTTCAAGAAACTATTAGATAAGTACCTGAACGACCACAACATACAGGGATATATAATGTAATACTGACATAATCACACACATAGGTTGGACTTGTGTCTTTTTTCAACCTCACCTACTATGTAACTATGTATGTGTTATTGTTATACTGTAACTATGTATGTCTTTATGTTAACACAAAGCAGGAGCTCTAGGAGGCAGAGCAGAGGGAGCTGCATTGTTACAACTTCAGTGCTTTTGCTGTTCACTTGTGTGTACTATGGAGAATTCTTCCCCAAACTACAGAAGATCAGTGAGGGCTTGTTTTACTGTTTGACAGAAAAGAAGTGATTTGGCCCTTTTTTTCAGCGATGACAGCTGTGCAGTTATCATTGCTGCCATTGCCATTGTCTGGGATTCTTCTTTTGGACTCATCATCTTCCTTTTTTGGTCATTGAGCAGCTGCTAATGATGCACCTTCTGTATCTGCACACTGGAGTTGCATCATCACTTTGCTTGGACAGTCTGGCTTTTTTCAGATGCCGTGACCGTCTACTGCACATGTAGTGAAGGCAGTGTACATTTTAAACATTTTGCTAGCAGACTTTAGGGTGGCACAGTGGGAGTAAACAATGTACCTGGTGTAGGTGGAAGGAATAGTGCTCCATCGTTGGTGTCAGTGGAAGGAATAGTGCTCCATCGTTGGTGTCAGTGGAAGGAATAGTGCTCCATCGTTGGTGTCAGTGGAAGGAATAGTGCTCCATCGTTGGTGTCAGTGGAAGGAATAGTGCTCCATCGTCGGTGTCGGTGGAAGGAATAGTGCTCCATCGTTGGTGTCGGTGGAAGGAATAGTGCTCCATCGTTGGTGTCAGTGGAAGGAATAGTGCTCCATCGTTGGTGTCAGTAGAAGGAATAGTGCTCCATCGTTGGTGTCAGTGGAAGGAATAGTGCTCCATCGTTGGTGTCAGTGGAAGGAATAGTGCTCCATTGTTGGTGGAAGGCATAGTGGCCCATTGTTGAGGTCAGTGGCAGGGATAATGCCTTAAAGTGGTTGTAAAGCCTCAAGGTTTTTCACCATAATGCATTTCATGCATTAAGGTGAAAAAACCTTCTGTGCTGCAGCAGCCCCCCAGACCCCCCCCCCCCTTCTTGCCTGAGCCCCATCCGATCTAGCGATGTGCAGCGGCTCTCGCCACTGTCTCTCCCCTCATTGGACAGATTGATAGCAGCAGGAGCCATTGTCTCCCACTGCTGTCAATCAAATCCTGTGACATGGGAGAAGGGGGCCGGGCCGAGTTCCGCTGTCTGTGTCAATGGACACAGCAGCAGGACTTGGGAGCGACCACGCACGGGTGCCCCCATGGAAAGCGGCTTTCCGAGGGGGCACCCGAAGAAGGGGAGGAGCCAGGAACGCCGGTGGGGCATTCCAGAAGAGGAGGATCGGGGCTGCTCTGTGCAAAACCCTTGCACAGAGCAGGTAAGTTTAACATGTTTGTAAACCTTTTGTTTTTTTATAAAATAACAAACACTTTAACGGCAGGATAAAGGCAAGCAAAGGGCTGAAGTTTGAAGACCACTGCTCTAAAATACTAGTTGTCTGGCCATCTCTAGCAGTCAGGGAAGTCAATCAGATGAAGTCATAGTGTACTTTATTATGATCAGGGACTCAAAGTACTGAAGCCATTGGATTACCATGACAGCCAAGTAACTATCAGACAGAAACCCTTCACCCCCCCATATTTTTCTTATTTTTTAAACTTTTTATTTTAATGTAGGAAAATTCTAGTGACCATAAGTGTATCCTGTTCCGTCTGCTCGCTCATGTCGCAGTGCCTCGTTTGCTGTTCGGTAGTGGCAGAGTTAACATGTTTTTATGACTAGACTAAGCTTTTTTTCACAGTACATAGTAGTGGCCTGGTTTTTTTTGCAGGCCTGTGAAAACACATTTCCAGGCCCCTGGTGAGAAAAGAATTTCCTCTGCAGAAGCTAAGGTGTTTAGTTTATTTTCCTATGCTGGAAAAAAATGTCTGCAGTACATAATGTGCGACCTGTTTATTGCAGCATAAGGAAGGAGTGGAAAATGTGGATAAAAGTAGGTGGCAGAGAGCCTGTGCTTCATTTTATTCTTGTATCAGGGGAGGACGAGGAGGCCACAATTTAGTCTGTGTTTTTACAACCATCACCTACTACTAGAGCTGAAAGTCTGCTGACTGTCTGATAAGGATGCAGCACAGAATTCACAATTCTTACCCCGTCATAACGATCATATGTTTCTGTAGCTCTAGCTCTAGGCCAGTGCTGAACTTTGCGTCCATCATTACTATGCACGATTATCAATAGGGCACTTACGTTACCAAATGACATTTTTGTTGGTTTCAGTGAATTAAACTTGCTGTTATAAACAATGCTACCCAGAGCGCTATCATTTGACCTAAAGCTCTGGTTACTACTAGGAGCATTGAGGGTGTTTTCCATAATTAGGCCTTGTTCACACAGGGCATATCAATGTCTGCCCCGCATGATTCGTTGTCGTCATGTTTGCCTGCACGGAGATGAGCACAACACTTGTGCATCCCCATGTGGGTAGTCTATTGATGTCAGTTGGGACCCAGTAGCTGTACAGACACAAACGCTGCTCCCAATCTG
This sequence comes from Lithobates clamitans, assembly GCA_037952925.1. Classification (NCBI taxonomy): domain Eukaryota; kingdom Metazoa; phylum Chordata; class Amphibia; order Anura; family Ranidae; genus Lithobates; species Lithobates clamitans. Next base: position 2,177,165 of record JBBGZY010000573.1, on the reverse strand, counting down.
AGTTCCGTGTGGGTGCTCGACCCTGAACGCAACCAGTGTGTGCATTTGGGGCCGCGCAACCAAACAAACCAAAAACGCCATCCAGCATTCAATCCCAGGACTTCCCCAAACAGGACTATGATGGGTAATGGTTTCAGCGATGCAGCCCTCCTCGGACCGGGTGGTCCTTCAAACACTGCAAAAATATACACAAGAGGGAGCATTCCAAATGCCCAGTGCATTACCTCAAAAAACATTTATTAAAGGCACATAACAGTGTAATACTCACAAAGTAGGAATAAAATCAAGCTTGTCATATACAGAGCTCCAACTGGTGAGGCGGGTGACTCTATGGCCACACGGTGGAAAAGGTAAACATGGCTCTCACACTGGACACGCATTGCTACATCCAATGTGAACGGAGCCTTTGAGGCTTTTTTTCATTCAGATAGCCCTTCCTGGTAGACTGGTAGTCAGATAAGTACCCTTTCACACTGGTGCCTTAGGTATAGTGGTGTAAAAAAAAAAAAAAAAAAAGTGTCCCTGTCACCATAGGGTCATTTTTTTAAAAATGGGTCACCTTTAAAAATTTTTTATATACTCACATTTCTGGGGGGCTATGTATTTTCGCTCCTCAGCCGCTGCAAGATTCTACACTTCTGGGTGTATAGAGTACCTTCTCTCGCTCAATCCGCTGTGGTTCCTCCTGACAGTTTGTGTGTGATAACGGAACATATGAGCTGGTGAGGGGAACCACAGCGGCCGGTGGGAGAAACGGGCATTTGCCTCATCAGTCAAATAGCAGCTGGAGAACAAAGATGCAGCGGCTTTTCATACACAGGCCACCAGAAAGGTAAGTATATAAAAGCTTCTTTTACAGGGGACCCAGTTTGTAAAAGCGACCCTGTGGTGATCTACACTCAGCACCCCATGACAAAGTGAAAGCTGAATTTAAGAAATTTCTGTGAATTTATTAACCACTTTAATACTGGACACTTTCAACCCCTTCCTGCCCAGGCAAATTTTCAGCTTTTCAGTGCTGTTGCACTTTGAATGACAATTGTGCGGTCATGCAACACTGTACCCTTTTGACGTTTATCATTTTCGGATAGAGCTTTCTTTTGGTGGTATTTAATCACCACTGGGTTTTTTTAGTTTTTGCTAAACAAATGGAAAAAGACCGAAACATTTTGGGGGGAAAAAAAAGGTTTCCTTAGTTTCTGGTATAACGTTTTGCAAAAAAAGTAATTTTTCTTCACTGATGTGCGCTGATGAGGCTGCAGTGATGGGCACTGATCAGGCTGTACTGATGAGGCTGCAGTGATGGGCACTGATCAGGCTGTACTGATGAGGCTGCAGTGATGGGCACTGATCAGGCTGTACTGATGAGGCTGCAGTGATGGGCACTGATCAGGCTGTACTGATGAGGCTGCAGTGATGGGCACTGATCAGGCTGTACTGATGAGGCTGCAGTGATGGGCACTGATCAGGCTGTACTGATGAGCTGGGATTGGTAGGAAGCACTGATGGATTCAGTGTAAACAATCTACTGACAGACTTACTGCTTACTGGTAATCAATTCCTTACACAGACACAGCGTGTGAGGAAAAGACTGCCGATAACTGGCAAGTATGGTTACATGTGATCAGCTGTGATTGGACACAGCTGATCACATGGTAAAGGACCACTATGAGTTGCCTTTTATCCTCCATCTGTGATCAACTGTGTCCGATGGACACAGTGATCACAGAGCCATCCTGATTCGCACGCCCCAGGCGCGTTCTGGGAGAATGTCCATGGATGGCCTCCTAGAACAAGAGACGCGCACTGTAACCATCTTTTGACTATAGCACGGTATTAAAGTGGTTGAAATAAAAAAAAAAATGAAATCTCACATGTACTTAAGTATTCAGACCCTTTACTCAGTACTTTGTTGAAGCACCTTTTGGCAACAATTATAGCCAAGTCTTTTTGGATATGACATGACAAGCTCTGCACACCTGTATTGTGGGATTTTTTGCCGTTGTTCTTTGCAAATCCTCTAAAGATTGGTCATGTTGAATGGGGTGGACAGCCATTTTCAGGTCTCTCCAGAGATGTTCAACAAAGTTCAAGTCAGGGCACTGGCTGGGCTACTCTAGGACATTCATAGAGTAGTCCCTAAGCCACTCCTGTGTTGGCTTGGCTGTGTGCTTCATTGTCATGTTGAAAGGTGAACCTTCTGCCCAGTCTGCCAGGTCCTAAGCACTATGGAAGAGGTTTTCATTGAGGATATCCCTGTACTTTGCTCCATTCTGCTTTTCCTCAACCCTGACCAGTCTCTCAGTCCCTGCTGCTGAAAAATGCCCCCACAGCACGATGCTGCCACCACCATGCTTCACTGTTGGAATCCCTCCATTGCCACATCCATAATTTTGAGAGCAGAGAGAAAACAACTGAAGGTTTGGATCTATAAAGGCAATTTGGACCACATACATTTTGTATAAAAATATATATTTTATTTGTACATAAAAATGTGCAAAAACAAAACACACAAGCTAAAAACATGTAGTCACATATTTAAAATATGGGCCACAATGGCCGAGTGTTCTGTAGAATGTTTGTTACACCGTATCAGGTGAGTGAGCTCCTGTGCATCAACGTGTTTCGTTGGTTTGCTTCATCAGGACACAGGAAGGGATGATGTAAATGGAGACAGGTCTCGCTTGCCTGAATGAGAATACACATGCATACAAAAAGAATCTCCCCAGGCGGGCCCTGGAGCAGCAGGATAAGCCAGATGGTCTGCAACCCCCAGTTTAATATAAGCATAAATTTGATATTCCAAAGTTTTAGGTAAAAAAAAAGAATCTTCCACCATCTAGCCAGATGACATATAACTTGGAATCCCACCAAGAAATACACACATACTTCACATACACACATACTAGTAGACCTCACAACAATGGCACTGTCGGTAAGCCAACAGCGGGTCAGAGGAGAAGCTGCTGCGGGACAGAGATGACAGTTGCTCTTTAAAAATTATGATTTAAATCAAGTTGACTTAAATCGAGCCTTTTTACTAGTGAGTGATTTAAATCAAATCCACCCTGATTGGAACTAAGGGGCCAAGCCCAAACCCTGAAAAACAACCCCACATCATAATCCCCTCTCCACCAAATGATTTGTACCAGTGCACAAAGCAAGGTCCATAAAGACATGGATGAGCGAATTTGGGGTGGAGGAACTTGACTGGCCTACACAGAGTCCTGACCTCAACCCGATATACAACATCAGTGCCTGACCTCACAAATGCGCTTCTGGAAGAATGGTCAAACATTCCCATAGACACTCCTAAACCTTGTGGACAGCCTTCCCAGAAGAGTTGAAGTTGTTATAGCAGCAAATGGTGGGCCAACTTATTATTGAACCCTACGGGCGATGATCGGGATGCCATTCAAGTTTATGTGCGTGTAAAGGCAGGCGTCCCAATGCTTTTGGTAGTATAGTGTAGCTTCAAGAAGGTAAACAGACAAATCTGTATAAGGAATGCAAATGTGAGAATTTAGGGAAGAGAAAATGGTCCACACAAAACTATTTATAGTGAACTAAACACATCAATTTATTGGTTTCCCAAAACAGTAATTCAAGGCATACCATGAATGATAACAGTCACAGTTGCTTGTGCTATCAGTGAACCTGTCAAGCCATCAAATGGTTAGTGCCATTACTGATCAAATGTGCAGCGCCATTGCAACTGCATATCAACAGCGGCTAGGATGGCAGCTTCCTTGGCTGTAACGGATAGGAAGCTTTAAAAGGGGTTGTAGACCCTCGTGGTTTTTCACCTCAGTGCATTCTATGCAAGGAGGTGAAAAACCTCTTGCAGTACAGCAGCCCCCCAGTGCCCCCGTTTTACTTACCTGAACCCTCTCTTTCAGGCGCCGGGCACGAGCACACCAGCTCTAGCCAGAGTGTCGTGTCCTGATTAGCTAGATTGATAGCAGCACAGCCATTGACTCCTGCTGCAGTTAATCAAATCCAATGACGGGGGGGGGGGGGGCATTCGTATCTATGGACGCAAATGTTGGACTCGGGAGTGCGCCTGTAAGGTAACCCCCTCGGGAGAACGCTTCTCCTAGGGGGTTATCTAGGAGGAGCCAAGAAAGCCACCGGGGGACCCCAGTAAAGGAGGTTCGGGGCCACTCTGTGCAAAATGAACTGCACAGTGGAGGTATGACATGTTTGTTAATAAAAAAAAAAAAAAAAAAAAAAAAAAGATCCTTTACAATCACTTTACTTTAAGATTAGGTCTTGTAGACATAGAAATATTGATGCCTGATTTACATTTCCTGCACCCACAGCATGGCCCAGGAATGTCTGCTTTTTCTCTATAGTCATAGCCAATAATTCTGCTGAATGCCACGGTGCTGCCATGACAGGTGTGGGCATCCATGTACTTGTACAAATACTGATTTTCCAAAAGTTCGTATGACTGTGGGTACTTTTGTAGCTCTGGTGATTCTCAGGGGGAAGAGACTAAAGATTGATTTGGCATGGTGCCTGCTGTACAGCTGCATCCTTTTATGCGACTTGAGTGCGATTTGTAGGTTTTCTTTATTGTCTTCTTATAGGAAGATCTTCTCTATTATGTTCAGGTGATTGTGTGTTTTTCTTTAAAGCAAAAAGCTGCATTGTTAATATGTAGCATATGTGAAAGGCTGTTATAGCATCGGTGAGAATTCATAATCCCAAACTGCTTATTCATGTTGTTAGTACTGCTAAGTGGCTTTCCTCTTCATAGAAGCTTTTATTTTCTTGCTTTTGGCACATCAAGTTAAAGAACATGCAGATCTGTCATTGTTAGAACATCAACAATACCTTCTGAAGTGTGTGCCATGCATGTATAGACAATTACAATTATGTCTCTGAATTGGATTGTGAAGCTGCAAAGGGGCTTATATCTCAACTGCCCGGCATTTGTAGGAAGCCAAAGGCCTCATTGATTTACAGAGCTTCATCTTTTAGGGCTCATGCACACAGGTACTGTTAGGGGCATTTCATTTTTTATTTTTTTTTTAACTGCCTTCAAAAGCCCCTTCATGTTAATCTATGTGTCCATGCACAGATAAACTGCCAGATGCGTTTAGAGGCCGTTTGGAGGCATAAGCATTGAGGGGCAGTAGAAGAAAACGACAGGCTGTGCTTCAAGGAGCAGTAAAAACGAGCAATGCCAGAAAACTCTTCTAAATGCAGCCAAACGTGTCAAGCTGCGTTTGACATTTTTTCATTAAAAACACTCCCTATAATGTAAAAACCCCTAAAAATGTTGAACGCAGCGGGAAAACGCACAATAACGCTAATGTAAAAACACAGCTTCTGTAGCGCTGGTGTTTTTTAAAACTTCCTGTGTGCATGAATGAGCCCTTTAAAGGGAAACTAGACTAAACACATGCGCCCCTTAACCACTTAGGGAAAGGGTAGCCAGGCAATTTAGAGGCATTTTTGTTCACGCCACTTAATAGTACAAAAGCAGAATTGTGCAATTTTGGCCCCATAGAATTCTAGACAGGATCATGTCAAGGTGTTTTGTCAAGCTTTTTTTTTTTTCTACTTCTAGCGTTATGCCACAGGTAGAGCTGCACGATTAATCATTAAAAAATCGTGATCTCGATTCAACCCCCCTCATGATCTTAATCCAGCATTTCCACAATTCTTTTTTTGTTTCAAAGTTTTTATTGAAGAATTTTCACAATAAATCTAATCGGACATAGAGCAAAACATCATTACATCTTATTCCAATCTTGAAATGCATTGTTGAACTGCAATATTATCAACACGAAGTCAATAAAATGCAGAAGAAATACAAACCTTCAAGTACTAACCGCAACAGAGCTAGAGCCTGTAAAACTACCAGAGGTTTCTTTTAACTGAAAAGGTGCTGTTGCATCTCCTGGAGGGCTCTGTACTGGCTTATACCGAAAATTTCTCAGTGAGATCGAATATTCGGCCTCAGCACCCACACACCCCTGTCGGGATCTAACTGTGTGTGGGTGGAGGCTACGCATGCCTGACTTCGATAAGCCCTATTGCTGGTCTCCTGAATGTGTGGTGTTTTATACATAATAGTTTAGTTCTATTGATATACTCTCCTATGATCTTGGCTTAATGGTAATAAGCTAGAATGTCGTCTGCGATACCACTATGTGGGTGGGGGTGTGGGGAGGGGGGGTAGATGATGGGTAGAGAGGATATGGAGGGGAGGGAGGGGGTGTGTGACTGTGGAAGTATGTCCGGCTTATGAAATCGGTGGCAGATTCTGCCCCTCAGGTCAAGCTATGAAGATCCGGATAGGGAACTATGGTATTCTGCGGATTCTTTAAAATGAAACCAGCATGGCCAAGTGGATGAATTGTCTCTCGCCTGGTGAGAAGCTATCTTACCCACTCGACTGAGCCATTCGGATATGCTGGGGGGAAGTAGACCTCCAGGGGGTGGGTATGCATAATTTTGCTGGGTTAATCAGGTGGAGGGTGAGGGACTTTTTTATATGCCCCTTGGGGGATGGAAGTGTGGTGGAGTAAGTATTGAGCTGGGCTAAAGTCCGGGGTATAGGTTGTGATGATCGAAGTGAGTCGGTGTATCTCTTTCCAATAGGGTTGGATTAGGGGGCGTTCCCACCATATATGTAATAGTGTTCCCTGAGCCCTGTTGCATCTCCAACATAGTGGGGGGACGCTGGGGTGGAATCTGTGTATTCTGTCGGGAGTCCTGTACCACCTAGAGAAAATTTTGTATCCGTTTCCCTGTGTGGACACGTTCAAAAAGCCTTTGTGTATGTGTGTAAAGATTTGGTACCAGTCATCTTGAGTTAGGTCAGCATTTCCACAATTCTATGTAAATGGTGCAGAGCTGCTCTCTACTCAGAGCTGTCAAAAAAAATAAATAAAAAGCTGGCAAATGTTAATCAACATTCCTCAGCACAGAGAGATAGAGAAGAGATGCAATGTATTGTTTTAGATCAAAGGGATGAAATTCGGTCTGTAAATGAGGGCAGTTTACCACTTAAAGACTAAGGCCCCTTTTACACGTACGGGCTGTTCAGATCTTCCTGTCAATTTTTTTCATACATCTCTATGGAGCGACGGATGTCAGCAGTGACATGTCTGGCCATTCGGATGAAAACAGACAGGTGGTCTGTAATTATCCGATCCAATGGGGAAAGCGGTCACAATGCCCGTTGAGAATAATGACTCTTGGATGTTGTCATGTTTTCAGGAATCATGCAACAAAACGTTCTGCTGTGAATAGGGGCTTACAGTTCCTTTTGGATATAAATGTGAAAGTGATTGGTTTATTGTGAATTCTAACAATAAAGCCGTAGTAAACTCTAGCAAAATTTAAGTCATGTCAACAATCACTTTTATGCAAATGTTAGAATAAAGTTAACGTGCACTTGCTGAAAATAAAAGGTAAGCTTTAGCTAATGTTGACCTATTTATCTGCCCTCATCACCCAGTGTCCTATAACATACACTGATTAAAAGTGTAATACTTTACCTATTAGAAGCAGATGAACCCAGGACTGGGAACCTTTGGCCTGGGAAGCAAACACAACCAGCTGGCCCTACCATGGTAAGGAATCAATTAGAGAAAGCAAACCACTCATAGTGCCTCATTAACTGGTGATAGCTGGGTGTCCTTTTTCATATCTTCAGCACAGCATCATTTAATTTATGGCTCTTGGGATTTGGTCAGATGACATGCATACGAGGTTGGTCCTGGAAAGCTTCTTGGTCTTCTAGATGCTGGGGTTGCAGGACTGAACAGGGGGCAGGTAGCAATAGAACGCCCAGTATATGTTCCACTTGGATCAATATCTGCATTAAGTACATAGGTACTCAGGGCCACCAGCCCAACATATGTTATTTGTACTGTCCCAGGGTTGGGGGGGCAAATGCTCCTTACATAGCCACGGTTTAAGAAGCCGACAGCAATTTTTTTTTTTTTTTAAATGAAAAATTTAATCTGATTGATTGGTCTAAGTCCTCATGCACATGGACATTTTATTAGATCCAAAGTCTTTAAAATCCCCACCATTTTCTCATGCCTGGGGAGCCGCAGGTGCCGAATAAATAACAATACCAGAAAATTGACTGTGCACAGCCGTACTGGTGTAAACATTGATTGCCTCTGCATTGGGATTTACCCATGCATGTGAGTGCAGCATATTTCCCCAGACACAGGAATCTATTAGGCTGGTTGCACATGGGGCATCTAGCTGCTGTGCTTCCAATCCTGGCATTTTAGATCACCTGGAAGGTACAGGTACAGTGTCCAGCTACGCTGTCTGCAGCATGTCAAAGTCTATGACAAGCTGAAATATGCTGCGGCTGGACAGGACTGTACGCTGTACCATGTGATACTGGCCTTTAGGGTAGGGTGACCAGACGTCCCCGGACTGAGGACATTCAGGGACGGCGCCAGATAGGAGCTTGGGGGTGTTCGAGCACCCTCACAACTTCTTTAAGCCCCCCCCAAAATTCACATACCAGTTCTTGTATGTGTGAGTGTTTTTAAAATTTTTATTCTACCTGTAAACCCTGTACTGATGCCAGGAAGCTGGGGACTCCTTTTTTTTTCCTGTGGAGGGATACAGCAGCACGTGACGCATAAGCCGATGGATATACAGCCTCTTTGCTGCGTTCTCAGCCAATAGGAGAGTGCTGAACCCGCCCCATTCTCAAGCCCGCCTTTTGAGTTCTGAGATGCACGGAGCAGAGAACATGTTGGCAGCTAGATTGGAGGGAGAGGCAAGAGCACATCTCAGCCCAGCCTGCTACTCTACAGGGGATGGAATAGAACAGAGAGATTCTCTAGCTCCTGGCTGCAGGGAGTGAGTTTTCCTTACACTTGGTCTAGAGAGAGGAACAGCTTCTGAGCTTCTGTCAGCATGAAGAGTACATGCTCGCTTCTGCAGTGTGGCATAGTGGAAGTTAATAGGGCAGCTCCAGAGAACAAGACCACCCAGGCTGTATTCTGACACCAGGAAGGCTTTTGGTAAAGCTCCTCCATGGGGCAGACAGAGCACACACATCCTGCATTACTTTCTGCCAGCACAAGGTTCAAGGCTCTTATAGACTTTGACAGGGAAAAAAGAATGCTGGATCTCTGTGTGTCCTGTCTGTCCATCCATCTATCCATTTGCGTCCCTTATCTTTGACATAAACATTGCTAGTGTCACAATACAAGATGAATAGATTGAAAAAAGGTTTTGTCCTCTGGTGTTATTCTAACGCTGTTTTCCACTCTTTAGAAACAAGCCAGGTCTCTTGCAGACAGGTGGCTGAGCCCATTCTGTGTAATTGCAGTTGAATTTCCTCCATCCAGGCAGCCCAGGTGCATTGTACAGCCTAAATGATTGTATGCTGTTGTATTCCTTTATACAGTGGTGCCATCATAAACATAAATACAGCAGTATACAACCATTCATGTCAATAACAGGCTGTACGCTGCACCTGGGCTGCCTGGATGGAGGAAATTCAACTGCAATTTCACAGAATGGGCTCAGCCACCTGTGTGCAAGAGACATGAATCTCAATAAAAGTAATGTGAACTTTCCCTCTGTACTGTCTTTCCCTCCTTTATGTCATGCAATCTTTTCAAGAAAATCAGACAATTCGCAACTGTGCACTCCATGTAGCACACTCCTGAACTCTGCACCCTGTACATAGCATCCTCCTGAGCCCTGCACTCTGTATGTTGTACACTCCTGAGCCCTGCACTCTGTACATAGTAAATTTCTGAGCCCTGCGCATAGCATCCTCCTGAGCTCTGCGCATAGCCTCCTCCTGAGCTCTGCGCATAGCATCCTCCTGAGCTCTGCGCATAGCATCCTCCTGAGCTCTGCGCATAGCATCCTCCTGAGCTCTGCGCATAGCATCCTCCTGAGCTCTGCGCATAGCATCCTCCTGAGCCCTGAGCTCTGCGCATAGCATCTTTCTGAGCCCTGAGCTCTGGGCATAGCATCTTTCTGAGCCCTGAGCTCTGGGCATAGCATCTTTCTGAGCCCTGAGCTCTGGGCATAGCATCTTTCTGAGCCCTGCACTCTGCACATAGCATCCTCCTGAGCTCTGCGCATAGCATCCACCCGAGCTCTGCGCATAGCATCCACCCGAGCTCTGCGCATAGCATCCACCCGAGCTCTGCGCATAGCATCCACCCGAGCTCTGCGCATAGCATCCACCCGAGCTCTGCGCATAGCATCCACCCGAGCTCTGCGCATAGCATCCACCCGAGCTCTGCGCATAGCATCCACCCGAGCTCTGCGCATAGCATCCTACTGAGCTCTGCGCATAGCATCCTTCTGAGCCCTGCACTCTGTATGTAGCATCCTCCTAAACCCTGCACGTAGCATCCTCCTGAAGACAGGTGGCTGAGCCCATTCTGTGTAATTGCACTTGAATTTTCTCCATCCTTGCAGCCCAGGTGCAGTGTATAGCAGTGTACTAAGACACTACATGAGGGTGCTGGTATAGGACTGTACATTGGCATTTCTAACAGAAAATAGGTAAAAGCAATAATTAGTTGCTTCTAGTGATTTTCACCTATTATAAAAAAATATTGTGCCAATTTGCTTGGAGATGCTGTATTTGTACTTTTTTCAATTTCAGATACTACAAAGTAAATGCCGACATGAGCCCCTCTCAACGAGATGACATTTCATATAACGGTTTGATTTTAGTCACCTGTGTCACGTAACTTGTCACGTAACTTGTCACTTTTCTGTTTAGACCTGAGCAAATCCAATTGCTAGTCCTAGGACTTTAGCGATTATTTAACCAAATTGATTGCGTCACTGTAACCTCAGATTAAGCTACACATTAACTATATTGGCTGATTCCTTATCTGCGCTGATAAAATGTTGACTTCTGGAACCAAGCAGGCTTCTTGGAAACGTACGGCAAAGTTTTATATTAAATAAGATATTTTCTTAGACAGTCAATGAAGAAGCATCATCTGGGTGGTGAAATTTCACACCATACCATGTTTCTGTTCCTTCAAAATTAAAGCCTCATCCACATGGGCATACTACAGCGTACACCCAAGAGAGAGCAGAGTTTGTTCCCATGGGGACGAACCGATGTATTTGACAGCCGTCTGGTGTGGGTGCACGGTGCTGAACGCACACTGTCCGCGTTTGGGGTCATGCCAGTTTACGGATGTAAACCAAGTGGCAGCGGCTGTGTCTATTCAGCTGCTGCATCCCAGCTGACCTCAACTGGACTGCCTGCATGGGGATGCATGCATACACCTGTGTACCCCCATGCAGGTAAATGCAGCCCTTGCACAGGTGTATGCTGTGGTACGCCTTTGTGAGTGAGGCCTAATTTTCAATATTTTGAAATATGAAGTTTGTTAAATTAGCTATTGCCATTTGTGCCATTGGTCTCCTCGTTATAGAATGACAGTGCTCTGACTCACCCTGACTCACGGGCCCCCAATAGAAATGGAAGGTGCTCACTTCAACACATGTTACACAGTCCTGGTCTGCTGCTGTCACCTTCAGGAAACCCGCTTTGGGAAATGGAGTGCCCGCATGTAGGCAGGAGGTGGCTGCAAACAGGCTTCAGGAGATCAGTGGCACTGAGAATGGGGGGGAAAAAAAAGGACTTTAATAAAAACATAACATGTCTGATGCACAGTGCTTTGACAAACTAAATGTTGTTCAGTTACGGTCTACATCTAAGGAAACAAAAGCATGGGCACACAACAACGAGAGATGCCATCCAAGAAACAATCTTTTTATTCCAATATTGTCAGCATACCAACGGCACCAAAAACGAGATGTTGACGAATCTTATACAGTAGCGTGCTTAATCATAACAGTTATGATTAAGCACAGTACTGTGTAAAAAAGGCACCAACATCTCTTGTCTTTGAAGGTGTATGTATATTGACAAAAAAAAGTGATTGATTTTTGGATGGCATTTTACTGTGGTGTGTGGCCACTTTTGTTTCTTTGTACTCACGGTGGCGAGCCAGGTGGGCACCTGCAAGTGAGAGCTGCAAGGAATATTACCTGTCACTTTCCTAGAGCAGTTCTCTGTTCTATAGGATTTACATCTACTTTAAATAGCTCAACAAGCTGAATACTTGTTTGGGATTCTTCATGTGGCTATAGCATTGTAGCACCTGTTCAACGTTACTGTGTGAAGGATGAGTCTCAGAACCAAAGGGCTGCATTTCGGAGTCTCTTTGGGCAGATTGATGACAGATTGTGCAAAGCTCTGTTCCTTCTCATGCCCCTCACCCCCATGTCACCAATACAGGACACCAAGGCGGATGTGTTCTCCTATTTGATTTGTGGTCCCTATAAGGGAGACATTTTTAGTGCTCAGGGGTTCTCACCCATGCAGGGTGAGGGGTTCGGGGTAGTCCGTTGGAGGGGAGAGAACTGATTTTCAGTATTCTCTGGATTAGTAAGTCCTCATTTGGGAACTGGATTCTGGAATTTCCTTGGGACCTTTTGGGTGGGAAAGAACCTAGAAACCGAGGTTACAGGGACTTTAGTCCTGAAGACGTTACCCACCTGCAAGGGAGGCCTGAAAGGCAGCAGGAATGAATCGACACCTGTTGATGGGGTGGAGTGTGAGGCAGATCAGAGCTGTGGGAAAGTATGATCTGACTGGCGTGGAAGTGTTTGCCAAGTGTGACATTGGGGGATGTCTAGCTTAGTGGTAGATGCCTTTTCAGTGAGTTTCACAGCAAACAGGAACTTTAGTTTAAGAGCATGGTAGCCCACTTTTATTAAAAGGAACAAGGAACGAAATAAAGGAAAGTTCATACATGCACTTGGATGCCCACACAGGTGTTCTTCTCCCAAAAACAATAACAAATGAAAAAATGCCAAGCCACCTGGCTCTCTTCAGTAGTACTGCCACTTAGGCTTTACGCTTCAGCCCTTTTGGCCATATAACAAGGTTCCCGTACCGTACAACTACAGTACCTCTTTTCAGCTTCCTTGCTGCTTAGGCCTTCCATTTCAGGCTCTCATGTGTCTCCTTGGATGCACACAGCTTCAACGCACACAGCGTCTATCTAGAAAGCAGCCCATCACTGCTCTGAGCCTCAGACTTGGGTCTCTGGCTTTCACTAGTGCACACCTGCACTCTCTGGACTCCTGGAGACCTCCTGTCTCTCTGGGTGGAGCCCAGAACCCTAATCATGACTCTGCTTTAAGCCCAGGACCCACCTGCTCAATCAACCAGCCAGACTCCTGGTTGTTTCCAAAACCCGGTCCCAGGATTGGAGATTCTGTCCCACCCATAACGCTATGGAATCTTCGGGCTCCAGGTTCCCAAATGGATTTTACAGACTTTGGAGGAAACTGATAAATCTGATTCCTCCACATTAAATACCCCCTGGAGCCCCTCAACCTGCCTATTTGAGAACACTGGGCGACAATTACTAGGACAGGGAACTCTACTGTCACACAAGCTTCTGCGGCCTTGCAGCACATCGAAACAGGCGGGAATCCTGGTGTGGGATTTGTATAATGGTGGTGACCCAACGTGTTTTCTATTATACCAGAATTTGGACTGTTTGTTTGCTTTTGCTGAAAAAAACCTGATTTTGAAGATTGTAAATTGACTTTTGACCACAGTGGTCGTACAGTGATTGAAATGTAAGCGCTCCTTGCTGATCCGGCCGAATTTTGATCCCTATATGGTCTGCTTAAGATATACACATATAGTGAAATTGTTCAGTGTCCATTTTATTTGATTTTAAAATGTAATAAAAAAAGTATTCAATTCAAGAAACCCAATATTTTAAAGCACATAATTTTCACACTACAGAATAGTATTTTTCTTATAGTAAGTATTGAAAATACTAGTAATTACTGGAGTGTATTACTCCCCTCACAATGCTGCCATTAGTTGAGGGTATTGATAACCTATGTTTAACACATCCATTTTACATTCTTTATCAGACTAGTCATTACTCTTAATGTAGAAATCCATTTGGAACCTTAGAGGTTCCACTTTACCGGAATTCAAAGAAGGGTATTATATTAGTAGGTCATTATTCACTATGGCAAAATGTGCAAATTCCTCGCCCTTAAGAGCTAATTCAGCTTTACTTTTTTATTTGCCTTATGCATGCTGCCAGAGTATCCGATATTGGTTTTCTTATAAATATGACCATTAAGCGGTCAGTTATTAAAACAGGTCTTGGGTTAAAGCCCTTTTCCGGGATAAAATGACTACCGGAATGGGTTACAGGGGGGTGGGAGAGAAGTATGGTGAAAAATACATTTTTGCCCATAGTGGGGCTTTATAGTCCATCTCTGAGTTAAAGTGATAGAAAAGTCGTTTTTTTTTTTTTTTTCACCCTATAAAAATTACAAACATGTTCTACTTACCTGCTCTGTGCAGTGGTTTTGCACAGAGCAGCCCAGATGCTCCTCTTCTCGGTTCCCCCCACTGGGGCTCCAGACCCCTTCCCCCTGTTGAGTGCTCCCACAGCAAGCAGCTTGCTATGGGGTACCTGAGCCGAGCTGCAGCTCTGTGTATCCATTTAGACATTGAGCCACGGTTCAGCCCCACCCCCTCTCTCTCTTCATTGGCTAATTGACTTTGACAGGAGCTGGAGCCAATGGTGCCACTGCTGTGTCTCAGCCAATCAGGAGAGAGAGTCCTGGATGTCAGAGGCGCTTGTAGACATTGCTGGATCGAGAGGGGGCTCAGGTAAGTATTAGGGGGGCAGAGGAGGGCTGCTGCGCACAGAAGGCTTTTTATCCCAATGCATAGAATGCACTAAGATAAAAAGAACCTGACTTTACAACCACTTTAAAGAAAAATGCTCCCTTGCAATGGGGCTACCCACATGCGGCAAGGGTTAAATGCTTGATTAGGTCTAAGGCCCCTTTCACACTGGGGCCGTTTGCAGGCGTTATTGCGCTAAAAATAGCGCTTGCAAACCGCCCCTAAACAGCCTCCGCTGTTTGTTCAGTGTGAAAGCCCGAGGGCTTTCACACTGAAGCGGTGCGCTGGCAGGAGAAGAAAAAAATCTCCTGTCAGCCGCATCTTTGGAGCAGTGAAGGAGCAGTGTATTCACCACTCCTTCACCGCTCCTGCCTATTGAAATCAATGGGACAGCGCGGCTATACCGCGGCTATAGCCGCGCTATATGAGGGGTTTTAACCCTTTTTCGGCCGCCAGCGGGGGGTTAAAACCGCACCTCTAGCGGCCGAATAGCGCGGTAAAACAGCGCTAAAAAGAGCGCTGTTTTACAGCCGACGCCTCAGTGTGAAAGGGGGCCTAATGATCTGCAAAAAAAGCCACTTTTCTCTGTTTCCCAGTCATCACGCATTCTCCTCTTCTCTACTCTCTGGCAGTGGACTTTTCCTCATAATCATCCCATCCAGTACAGGGCTATGGGCTCTGCATTGAACCTGATGATGTCATAGGACCCATGAATGTTGGAGCATAGGGAAGAGGAAGCTGCAGGGACCGGTCTTACAGCCTGTAGATAAATGAGCATTTACCCTTGATGTGGGGCAGTTTCACTGCAGGGGAGCATTTTTTTCTTTCCCCATAGTTGAGCCTAAAGTGGTTGTAAAATCTTGTTTTTATTTCTATTAAAATAACAAACGTGTTATACTTACCTGTTCTGTGACATAGTTTTGCACAGGGCAGCCCAGATCCTCCTCTTAAGTCTCTGGCTGGAGCTCCTGGCCCCTCCCTTCAGTTGAATGCCCCCACAGCAAGCAGCTTGCAATGGGGGCACCCGAGCCGAGCTGCAGCTTGGTGCATCCATTCAGACACGGAGCTGCAATTCCGCGTCACCCCCTCTCTCTCCTGATTGGCTCATTGAGTTTGTTTGACAGCAGCGGGTGCCAATGATGCCGCTGCTGTGTCTCGGCCAATCAGGAGGGAGAGAGGCTGACGGACGGACGGCTGAGGCCACTCGTGGACATTGCTGGATAGAGAGGGTGCTCAGGTAGGTATAAGGGGGGCTGCTGCACACAGAAGGCTTTTTATCTTAATGCATTAAGATTAAAAAAAAACCTTTACAACCCCCCCCCCTTTTTTTTTTTTTTTTTTTTTTTTTTTACCTTGCATCTCTCCTTTTTTTTTTTTTTTTTTTCTTGAAGGAGAGTTTACATTCTCTATAGAACAGTCACCATTTGCATAAAGCTGTTGTCATTTATACTTGAATGCAAAGTACTAAATATCTTTATGCAATGAAAACTTATTCATAGTAAATGTGACCAATACATGACTCTCTCGGGTTGATTTACTAAAACTCGAGAGTGCAAAATCTGGTGCAGTTTTTTTGTCAACGTTTAATTGAACAAACTGAAGTTAGAAGCTGATTGGCTACCATGCACAGCTGCTTCAGATTTTGCACTCTCCAGTTTTAGTAAATCACCCCCTCTGTAACCATATTAAAAATTTTCTAATAAAAATTATTGAACGTAATATAGATGACATGGGTAAAATATAAATGTTGGCAAGGGAATGCTAATATTTAACTCCATGCTAGAGATGTGTGCTTCACTCATTGGTGTCCAAGCTGTCTTGTTTCAAAACCTCCAATCCTAATCACTAAACTCATGTCCTGCTAGTCTTTATATATTATCGCACATGCACAGGGAAGAGAAATTGCAGAAAGATTCCGAGATCTATGAAATGAAGTGGGACAGACTAATGAGCTGTTATCTGTTCTAGATTTCATCAGAAGGTACCATGGTGCTGAAATGCTCTGCTTGTTTCTAGAAGGGTACAACCCCAATTCCAAAAAAGTTAGGACGCTGTATAAAATCTGCAATAGAACACAATGTTTTACAGATCTCAATAATCCATATTTTATTCACAATAGAAAACATATCAAATGTTTAAAACGTACCATTTTAAGAAAAAAATTAGGTAATTTTGAAATTGATGACAGCAACACATCTCAAAAAAGTTGATAGTGCCATGTTTACCACAGTGTAGCATCCCCTCTTTTTTTAACACTCTGTAAATGTCTTGGAACTAAGGAGCAGTTACTGGAGTTTTGGGAGAATAATGTTGTCCCATTCTTGCCTAATATAGGATTCTAACTGCTCAACAGTCCTGGGTGTTCGTTGTTGTATTTTTACTTTAGAATGCACCAAATATTTTCAAATGGCGAAGGGTCTGGACTGCAGGTAGGCCAGTTAAGCACCCAGACTCTTCTACTACGAAGCCATGCTGTTGTCATCGATGCAGTATATGGTTTTGCATTGTCCTGCTGAAATGTGGCCTTCTCTGAAAAAGACATTGGATGGGAGCATATACTGTTCTAAAACTCAGCATTGGTGGTGCCTTTCCAGATGTGCAGGCTGCCCATCCCAGATGTACTAATGCACCTCCATACCATCAGAGATGCAAGCTTCTGAACTGAGCACTGATAAGCCAGAAGGTCCCTCTCCTCTTTAGTCTGGAGGACACAGGACCCTTGGTTGCCAAAGAAGGTCACATTTGGATTCGTCTGACCACAAAACAGTTTTCCACTTTGCAACAGACCATTTTAAATGAGCTTTGCCCCAGATAAGACGTCAGCGTTTCTGGATCATGTTTAAATATGGTTTCTTCTTTGAATTAATACGTTTTACCTTTTTGGATGGCGCAGTGAACTGTTTCCAGACTGTGTGGTTTTTGGAAGTATTCCTGAGCCCATGCAGTGATATCCATCACAGAATCAAGCCTGTTTTTAATGCATTTTAATGGGCCCAAAGATCACGGCATCCAGTATTGCTTTTCAGGCTTGTCTGTTGTGCATAGATTTCTCCAGATTGTCTTAACCTTTCGATTAAATATATCATTATCTACAGTACATAAATATAACATTTTTGCAATACTACGTTGAGGAACATTATTCTGAAATTGTTCAACAATTTTTAAAAGCAGATTTTCACAGATTGTTGAACCTTTGCCCATCCTTACTTCAGAGAAACGGACTCTCTAAGATGCTCTTTTTTATGCACGGTTATGTTACTGACCTGTTGCCAGTTAACCCAATTAGCCTAATTTGTTAAAAAAATGTTCTACCAGCTCTTCTTTGTTAGTACCATTTGCTTTTTGTTGCCCTGTCCCAACTTTTTGTCCAAAAAATAAATAAATAAAGGTTTAGGCTTTACATATACTTTAAACAACATAAATGGTCTGCATAAATTAGCCAAACATGCCAAAATATACAGCAACCTTTATTTAAAATAGGATACACAATGCAAATTGATCAGCACCCCAGTGGTTGGCAGGAAAGGAGCAGCAGTGCATTGATTAGGTCATTCCTAATGTTTTGTCTCCTGTAAGTACCAATTCATTTTTTATGTTGTTGGACTATAATGTTGCTTTTTGCTTGGAGTCCAGCTTTAAATTTCTGTGCAATCTTAGATCACTATTTATGGAATGCTCAGTTTCAGAACGTTTCACGTAAACATTTTTTTTTCTCTACAGAAAAATAAAATTGAATAGCTTGTTTATAGCTTCTTCATAAATATATCCTGTGTTCCTTTTAAATAGCCTGCAAGGTCAGAGATTAATGGATGTGTGCATTGCACTAATAGATTTTAGGTCTTTTTTTTTTTCTCTTGTATGTGGCTGATTTTTTATCTATATGAAATAGTGTTTTCAGAGGAAGCTCTGACCTCGGCTTGCACTCTAGGTTATATGAGTGGCCGCTTTCATATTTGAAAATTCAGCTATACATAATAAATTCTACAGCTTAACTCACAGTTGAAATGCATATATATATATATATATATATATATATATATATATATATATATATATATATATATATATATATATATATATATATATATATATATATATATATTTATATTTATATATATATATATGTCTATATCTTACCAAACAAAGGGTTTGTAAGTCTATTTACCCGGAATAGGCACTGGACCAGGATTGTGGTTCAGGCACTCCTGCCAGACAGGATAGCCAGGTTTGTGATCTTCCCTTTCTCATCTGCAGGTAAACCCTACAAATTGGTGGCAAAGGTGCCCTTAAACTCCTGGTTGGTTAATGAAAGAGAATGACTGCATTGGTGATATCATTTTACTTGCTGTGTTCTCCCCTGTCACCAAGTTCTCAGTTTTAGGTTGATACCACTGTGCGATGTGCTGTCCTTCCCCCTCCCAATCTAACTGTACAAGTCATTACTGGATGCTAATTTTAAGGATGCATTGGCACTTATATTTGCTGTTTTGAATAGCCCATTAAAAATTAAAATGGGAAAACCAGCTTTTGTTGCAATACTTTTCTTCTATACAGAGCTGTCCTCATCTGTACTCCTTTTCTGCAGCTAGATGTTCTCAGTATTTCAGTCTGAATGACAGCCAGTATCATTCAACCTAATTTCTCTGAGCCCAGGCTGTAATGGACCCACCTAACCTGTGCCGGATTATCAAAAAGGGAGAGTAGGCGCTGGCCTATGGGCCCCAGGCCAGTAAAGTGCCCCGTAGCGGGGATTAAAATAACATTGATTTAATCTTTAAGCTTCCCGTGCGACCCTTGTGGTTCACATCGGCAGTGAGCTGTGATCACTGCGTCCTTCAGACACAGCTGATCACAGATCAGGATAAAGAGCCAATCACAGTTGCTCTTTAACATGTGACTAGCTGTGTCCAGTCACAACTGATCACAGTGTAAACAGGTTTTGCTGGTTATGGGCAATCCTCTCCTTACACTGACAGCGTGTGAGGAGAGAAGAGCCAATAACCAGCAATCCACACAGGGGACATCTACACTGATAATCAGGGCACTGATCATCAGCGTCCTGATGATCAGTGCTGCCAATCAGTGCCCATCAGTGATGCTCATCAGTGCCTGCTCATCTGTTCTCATAAGTGCATATCAGTGAAAGAGAAGAATTACTTATTTACTAAATTTTATAACTAAAACTTTTTTTAGTTTGGTTAGCAAACAATAAAAAACCCAGAGGCGATTAAATACCACCAAAAAAAAGCTCTATCTGTCTCAAAAGCAATGACGCATTTAATTTGAGTACAGTGTTGCATGACTGAGCTATTGTCATTCAAAGTGTGACAGCACTGAAAGCTAAAATTTTGCCTGGGAAGGGGATGAAAGTACCCAGTAGGCAAGTGGTTAAAAGCTCATCTTTCAGCTGTAAAAATGTTTGGTGCAACTTACATACATGTAATGGACAGTAGTGATGGTCATCTCAATCTAGTGGCCAACGTGAACACTACTTCAATGTTATCCCACTAGAGCGCACAAGCAAGTAAACTCCAAAAACCTGCTAGGGGGGTCTCCAAGGTTTCGAATGCCTAGGGGGCCTCCACAGAATTTAATCCAACACTATACCTAACCTCTGAAACCTTGTTCACCTGGGCGTACGTACTTAAAGAGGAAGTAAACCCTGCATCGCATACTAGCCGATTATGTGGCACTTACCTGCAAATAAAGCCCGCGTTGTCCCCGCTGGTGGCCGCATCCATCTTCGGAACTCGGCAGGTAGGTTGTTCCAAATATCTTGGAGAACTAACCACAGATCTTCTGTAGATGTAAGCTGCCTCAAATCCTTCTGTCTCTTCATGTAATCCCAGACAGACTCGATGTTGAGATCAGGGCTTTGTGGGGGCCAAACCATCACTTCCAGGACTCCTTGTTCTTTACACTGAAGATAGTTCTTAATGACATTGGTTGTATGTTTTGGGGCTGTTGTCCTGCTGCAGAAAAAAATGTGAGGCCAATCACATGCCTCCCTGATGGTATAGCATGATGGATAAGTGTCTGCCTGTATTTCTCAGCATTAAGGACACCATTCAGGCATTGTCAAGGACAGTAGATGCAGTGGTCGGCCAAGGAAACTTAATGCAGCAGATGAAAGACACATCATGTCTATTTCCTTTCTACATCACAAGAATTGATGGTGAAGGGTAGTCGCACCAAATATTGATTTGTGTCCATAGGAGGAGAGTCTCCACAAAGAGCGATTTAACAATCCTCATACATAAAACAGCATTAATATATAATAACTAATCGGTGATAAGTGATGAGCATCAATTGAGTGAACTATATAACCAACCTGAAAAACAAGAAATTATATGTTAATAGAAAAATGTCCATAGAAGGAACATCCATGGAAAAGGATTCATCAGTTTCCCTTAAAGGATCTCCAGCCAGAAAAAAATCCAACATTAAGGTGTGCATAAATGTTTCTCCTCCACTGTGCAAAAAGTCTATCACCAAGTGATAAAATCAATTTTGCCTCTTACCAGTTCAGTAGGACCATCATATTATTCATGAAAAGGAGGGGTTTTGGGACTTTGCATGAGTTGGGTAGGTGGGGCCAAAGGATCAGTCACTGTTGTAAAAAATCATTTTATTGGTAAAAAATAAATAATAACACAAACCAAATGTCGGATAACAGTAACATAATGTATATGCAATGATAGCTACATTGTGAACAAGGTAACAACCTATATATGATGCAGGTAAATGATCCTAATAGATGATAAAACCATTCTAAGATGCACATAATCACAAAACTGCTGGATAAAACTATAATGGTATAAAAGACCTTATTAGAGAAATGGTTATTTTGGTGTATGTTGTAAGTCCGACGCATTTGGTGCATCGAACAGTCTTCAGGGCAGTTTGTACCAAAATCTAAAAAAAATAATATATATAGATCGATCAATGGAGCACAGTGTGCATTGTTAAAAGGGAGGGAATACATATGGGGGAAGAGAAAGAATCACTCAACCCAATGGATACTCACATGCCAATGAAGTGTAAACCACATGGGGTCAGTAGCTGCAGGCCGCCAAATAAGTCCAAGTCCGGGAGCTGAGGGAAGAGCCCAACGAGGGAAGGCCAGGCGCACAAAGAAATCCCCATGAAGTGTGCTGGTAATAATCCACACTGGTGATGTGTAGTGATATGGATTCTAAAATTAATTAAAATGTAATATAAATGTGTATGAAGTATAGTATAACTAAAGAGTTACTAGAACCCAAAATCACAAATATTAACATAAGTGCCAATGTTGTGGTTTGTCTAAAGTCAAGGAAAGGAAAAGAAAAAGAAGAAGAAAAAAAAAAAAAAAGGGAAAAATAAACCATATCCATGGTGAAAGAAAAAAACAGATAACAGTAGGGTGTAAAATGAAAACGTGAAAAGATCAAAAAGCATGAACCGAATGAGAAACTACTACCTTATGGAGTAATATATAATAACTGAATATATTGCCCTCTAGCAAAAACGTGCTGCCAGGAGACAGGCTGTCATGGAATGAGGACCTTATATGTGCCAAGCCAAACCCCCCAGGGCTCCACTCAGCATCACACGGTGCAAACACAAACAGGAAGGAAGCCTAATCCAGCGCTGCAGCAGCCGCCGCCCACAGCAGCTGGAGACACCTCCATCCACGTATTTGACCAAATAGAAAACATCGGCGTCATGCCCCCCACGCCATGCACGTGATGTCCGCAGGACCACTCGGCGCTGGCATTGTATTTTCTATCTGATCAAACACGTGGATGGCGGCGTCTCCAGCTTCTGTGGGCAGCGGCTGCCGCTGCGCTAGGTTAGGCTCACTTCTTGTTTGTGTTTGCACTGTGTAACACTGGTTGGAGCCCTGGGGGGGTGGCTTGGAGCATATAAGGTCCCCATTCCATGATAGCCTGTCTCCTGGCGACACGTTTTCACTAGAGGGCAATATATTTAGTCATTATATATTACTCTATATGGTAGGAGTTTCTCATTCAATTCATGGTTCATGCTTTTTGATCTTTTCACGTTTTCATTTTAGACCCTACTGTTATCTGTTTTTTTCTTTCACCATGGATATGGTTTCTTTTTCCCTTTTTTATTTTTCTTTCTTCTTTTTCCTTTCCTTGACTTTACATATTCCACAACATTGCCACTTATGTTAACATTTGTGATTTTGGGTTCTAGTAACTTTAGTTATACTTCATACGCATTTATATTACATTTTAATTCATTTTAGAATCCATATCACTAGTGTGGATTATCACCAGCACATTTCATGGGGATTTCTTTGTGCGCCTGGCCTTCCCTCGTTGGGCTCTTCCCTCAGCTCCCCGACTTGACTTATTTGGTGGCCTGCAGCTACTGACCCCATGTGGTTTACACTTCATTGGCATGTGAGTATCCTTTGGGGATGAGTGATTCTTTCGTTCCCTCCCTTTTAAAAATGCACACTGTACTCCATTGATCAATCTATATATATTATTTTTTTTGTAGATTTTGGTGCAAACTACCCCCGAAGAGTGTTCGATACACGAAACGCATCGGACTTATGACATGCACCAAAATAACCATTTCTCTAATAAGGTCTTTTATACCATTATGGTTTTATCCAGGTGATTATGTGCATCTTAGAATGGTTTTATCATCTATTAAGGATCATTTCCCTGCATCATGTATAGGTTGTTACCTTGTTCACAATGTATCTATCATTGTGTATACATTATGTGACTGTTACCTGACATTTTGGCTTGTTATGTTATTTATTTTTTACAACGGTGACTGATCCCACCTCATTCAAAGTCCCAAAACCCCTCCTTTTCATGTATTTAACAGGGAGGGAGACCTGTGTCTCATTTAAAGTCCCCAAACCCTCTTCTTTAAATCATATTATTAATGGCCATGTATGCTTGTTGCATCCAAATTAAAAGTGATTCCACCTCACTAACAACTCCCGGTATCGAGGTCACCATTACATAAAAAACATACAGCAATGAAGTATGTAAAACCATGCGCACCTTTTAATTAATCCACAGCTTCAAATGGCAAAGAAAGGGGACCTTTTCCTTCCATAAGGTATACAGCAGGCTTACAGTTCATATATTGTAAAAGTAAAGTGCTGAAACAGACCAGCAAAACTGCACAAACCAACGCTAACACATGATTGGATCACAGACAGGCCATTACCGTCATGTTTCGTCAAAGTGAAATGTCTGCCTATTCTTCGAAGACGTCACTCTTGGACACTTTTAAGTACCAGAATTGATAATCAATAGAATTGGAATTTGTAAGGGAAATTGTATCTTAAGGCCAAATTTCCATCTATGCTCATATGGTAACATGTTAAAACACACATTGGCATGCTTTACTGCAGTGTACGTTAACCTGTAATATCACTGCATTATCAGTCATTCTGAATGGCACCCCGTATAAAGTAAAAACAAATGCAACTACGCTACAGCACACTACAGTTCACAGATGTAAATGCTCTGTGGATCGCGGCGGTGCCTAAAAGTACTACAAGGGTTCTTTTTGTGCTCTGAGGTTTAGTAAGGGCCTGTTCAAAGTAAACCATCCCCAAGTCCTTTCCTTGTGGAAAACCAACCCAAATACCATGTGTGAGTGCTTATACCTCTGAAGCTAAAGGACTGTGAGCATGCAGGGCCAATGGTTTGTCTTTACAAGACTGTATGTTCAACATTGGGTTGAGATGGCAGTGTGGAGGGGCCAAAAAGGAGCACTCCTTCTCCAAATAGTGCTAAAGGAAGTCTGGGCATGCCTCTGCTCCATGAAGTAGTTAGGAATCCAGGGGTAGGAAGTGGCATGCTGTCATATTTGGTTCAATCAACCAATTGATAAGTGGTGACAAAGGTAAGGATTTTTCATTTTCCTGGAAACCAAAGTGTGAGGACATGGAACGCTTGTTCTCCCCATATTTCAATCTTCCTGTCTTTAGTATTTTTTTTTTTTTACTTTATTATTAGCTGGTGAAACATTTAAAATAGTTTTTCTGAAAAAGTGTTTATCTGCAACGTTACATTAGCACTGCTGGCTCTGAGTGATAACTTGCATTTCCCCAGGTTGTTCTTAGCAAAAAGCTAAAGTGATGTTAACACCAAAGTTCTGATTTTTACACTTTGGAAAAAGAAAATATCAGGAGATGAGTCATGTACTTTATTTAAGGCCAAATAAAACCTTCTTATCTGTTCCAAGCTGCATATACAGTAATACCCACAGGGCTCACAAAATGGCATTTCATTCATTTTGCACTGCGGCTTGTTGCGTTGTAGTGGGTCGCAACTGACTGCGTTGACTAAACATGCAGCATGTTTTCCCTTTTCAGCACACACCAACACTATATATTGGTGTGAACTGAGCTACTAGGGCATAAGGCAAATAGCCTTGTCTATGCATTAGAAGAAAATAAACATTGTGGTGCTACAACCCCTAAATTTAGGTGCAGTAGTCTATGCCAGGATATAGGCTGTACATGCCGTAAAAAAACCTGTAGAAACCAGGAAATCCCAGCATTAACTTGAAAAAATGGTTCAAACCTCAATATCCATCAAGACATAAAAGTATCCATCATATAAAAGAATGGACGTGTTTCTTTCTGCCCCAACCTTAGGGACTTGGTCATAATGACTTAGGCCCTAAGTTTGGAGAAGAAACGTATCAATTCTTTTATATGATGGATACTTTTATGTCTTGATGGATATTGAATAAATCTTGAACCATTTTATCAATCAGTCAAGTTGGTGCCGGATTTCCTAGTTTCTATGTATTGGGCAAAGTTGGGGGGCCTGTTGACTACTAGAGAGTCAGGCCACTGCTTTGTCTGACTTTCCTACTGAATGTGCTGGCGGCACAGAGTATTTTATCGGTGTAAAACGAAAACTGTACTGTACATGTGGTCATGCTGTATTACAGTAATAAATAAAAAGGGTTCATTTGGAATTTAAAGAAGGCCGCACACGAAGATCTGAATATTACTGAAACCAAAACATCCATTAGCACAGTGACAGATATGTATCTGTTTTTAGCTGGGTGAATTTCCTGTCAAGGTCAGTGTTTCTCATACCACAGATCTGTTTGCTAGAAGTCTCTGTACATTTTGTAACCGGTTTTCAAACACGTTTGAAAAAAACTGACATTCTTTATTTTTATAGATGTGTGATCTGATCAGATAAATAGACCAAATTAAAGTGGAACTAAACTCTCTCAATCAATATTAGCTATTAATCCTTATGCTGCTAGCATTAGTAAATAGGAAGGCAGTGGCGGTCGCTCCATTAGGGGCGCAGGGGCGTCACCCCTCTAATCCATGTGTCCGGCCCCTAATCTACATGCAGGGCGCTGGATGCATAGATTTCAATGGAGTTTTTTTTTGAAGCACAGAATTCGAGCCTGAGGCTCTAATTTGCTTCAAAAAAGGGTGAGCTCGGGGCGCAGAGCACTGTGCCCTGAGCCCATCCAGTTGTGACAATAGCAAATTAATATTTGTTATTGTCTTCCTGATTCTCCCGGACAATCAGGAAGCAGGTCCTGAAACCCTATTGGCCGAGAGGAGAAGCGACCACATTGGCCGCCGAGGAGTAGACGCCAATTAAATTGGTATAGAAACACCAAAATGTCAATAGAATTGAAAAAGCGAAATAGCTCTAGATGAATGTAAAATCCTCACACACACATACACCGGTTTACATAAGTATTTACAACCCCCCCACCTACCTTTTTGGCTTATCCACATTTTGTTGTGCTACAACCTCAAATTAAAATAGATTTACTTGGGATTTTGCATAATTGTTCCACATAAAGGGCAGTCTTTAATGTTGAAGTGAAAATAATACAAATAAATACCAAAAAGAACTCTCAATTTCTTAAAGCGGTACTTTTCCCAAAAGGGGAAGTTCCACTTTTCCGCCTCCCCCCCCCCTCCTTAACCACTTTTGGATGCTTATTTTTTTTTTGGGGGGGGGCGGGGGGTGGGTACCTGGTTTTCACAGATACCCGCCTAGGCGATCCATGCGGCAGCTCGACGCAACGCCCCCCCCCCCTTTTGCCCGCAATTGTGTGGGACATGTCACAGGTCTCAGGAATGCTGTGGGACCATTCATAAAGCTCAGTGCAGCTGGGAGCCGACTGTGAATCTGCAAGGAGTCACAGCCTGCTTCCCACAGTTAACATGTCGGCGCCAGGGACCTTAACACTGGTAAAGAACTGGCCCGGGTGAGAACAGCACTGGATCCCTGGACAGGTAGGTGTCCTTTTATTAAAAGCCAGTAGCTACTTTATTTGTAGCTGCTATATTTAAATTTTTTTGGGAGGGGGGGCTGAACATCCTCTCTAACTCCCAAGCTTAGAACCCATTGTACCCAATCTTCTTCCACCTGGAGTCACTGGGCCTTTTTCTTTTTTCTCTGGCCTGGGCAGTCCTCTGCTGATGCGTTAAGTGCTGCTTCCATATACTGTAATTCTCCCTAGGCCAGGGGTGCTCAATCAGTGGCCTTCTGATGTCTGCCTGTCTGTTTTCTTTCTTGTTGTGTTTGTGATTAAACAGTGGGTAAACATCCAACTGGGATTGGTCCCACGGAAATTGATGATCCTGATCAGGGTTGCTGATGAGGCAGTACAACTGGTCCTGTTTTACTTGGCCCAGACCTAATTAGCTAAACAGGGGGGCCCAGGGAAATGTTGGTGTTCATTTCTTCCTAAATTAATAAATGGATTTGTACTAAACCACACCCCTGCTCCTCTTGGTTTACCAGGGCTTAAATTAATTTCCCTGGGCCCCTTCATTTCAATAGAGGGTCCCAGGAAGTGGGACTTTTAAAATTTTTCGGGCGTAGGGGAGTAAAGTCAGTGTCGATGTTTCGCTGCGCCCCAGAGGGAATGGATGGGGTGTAGGCCAGGTTGGGGGGGCCCTATCAGGAAGGCTGTACAGAGCCCCATGATTTTTATCTGTAGTCCTCATCCTGATTGTTTAACCGCTTGCCGACCAGCTGCCGCAGTTGTACTGCGGCAACATGGCTCAGCTGCGCGAATCGCCGTCATGTTAGGTCGCTTCCATATTCGCTCAATAGGGACGCGCACCCCCTGCTCGCCCAAGGAGCTGATGCGAGTGCCCGGCAGTCACGATCACCTCCGGGCTCCTGCGATCGCTCGAGGCACACATAGAACTGGGATCTGTATGTGTGTAAACACACAGTTTCCGGTACTCTGAGGGGAGAAGAGACAGATCGTCTGTTCATACAGAGTATGAACAGCGATCTGTCATCTCCCCTACACAGTCCCCCCCCTTCAGTTAGAACACACACTAGGGAACACAATTAACCACTTGATAGCCCCCTAGTGTTAACCCCTTCCCTGCCAGTGACATTTATACAGTAATCAATGCATTTTTATAGCACTGATCGCTGTATAAATGCCAATGGTCCCAAAAATGTGTCAAAATCGTCTGACGTGTCCGCCAAAGTCCCGATAAAAATCGCAGATTGCCGCCATTACTAGTAAAAAAAATATTAATAATAAAAATGCCATAAAACTATCCCCTATTTTGTATTTTGACTCTATAACTTTTGCGCAAACCAATCAATATATGCTTATTGGGATTTTTTTTACCAAAAATATGTAGAAGAATACATATCGGCCTAAACTGAGGAAAAAAATGTTTTTTTTATATATATTTGGGGGATATTTATTATAGCAAAAAGTAAAAAAATTTTGCTTTTTTTCAAAATTGTCGCTCTTTTTTTGTTTATAGCGCAAAAAATAAAACCGCAGAGGTGATCAAATACCACCAAAAGAAAGCTCTATTTGTGGGAAAAAAAGGACGTCAATTTTGTTTGGGTGCAACGTTGCACGACCGTGCAATTGTTAGTTAAAGCGACGCAGTGCCGAATCTCAAAAAGTGCTCTGGTCAGGAAGGGGGTAAAATCTTCCAGGGCTGAAGTGGTTAACCACTTCAGCCCCGGAAGGATTTGCCCCCTTAAAGACCAGGCCATTGCGATACGGCACTGCATCGCATTAACTGACAATTGCGCGATCGTGCAACTCTGTACCCAAACAAAATTGACGTAGTTTTTTTTCCCCACAAATAGAGCTTTCTTTTGGTGGTATTTGACAAGTTTGAAGAATTTTTCTTTTTAAATGTTTGCTATAATACATATCCAAAAAAAATATGTATAAAAAACAAATTTATTCATCAGTTTAGGCCGATATATATTCTTCTATATATTTTTGGTAAAAAAAAATCACAATAGGTGTATATTGATTGGTTTGCGCAAAAGTTATTGCGTCTATATACTACGGGATAGATTTAGGGACTTTTATTTATTTTTTATTGTTTTTACTAGTAAGGGCGGCGAGACAAATCTGATCCCAAATTACACTTTTTGGGGACCAGTGACATTATTACCTTGATCAGTACTATAAAAATGCACTGATCAATGTAAAAATGACACTGGCAGGGAAGGGGTTAACACTAGGGGGCGATCAAGTGTGTTTCTCAAGGTGTGTTCTAACTGTAGGGGGAGGGGAAGGGTGGTCTCACTGGGACATGACAGAGATCACTGTTCCCGATCACTGGGAACAGTAGATCTCTGACATGTCCCCTTTCAGAACGGGGACCTGCCTTGTTTACACTGGCAGGTCCCCGTTCTGCCTCTGTACTAGGTGATCGCGGGTCACCGGTGGACAACGAGTCCGCCGACCTGCGGGCATGCTCCCGCAGCTAGAGGACGCTGCCAACAACTGCTCCTGCACGAGCCGCCATACAGGAACGGCGATTCAAGCAGCGCTGCTGACCTGCCGCAGTATATCTGCGTGAGCTGGTTGGCAATTGGTTAGATACTTCATTATGCTATTCAAAAATGATGAATTCTGAACCATTTAATTTTATTGTGGCTTGCAACCAGTTACCAAATCACTTAAGTAGCCCTCACTCCTCAAAAGGTTGAGCACCCCTGCCTTAGACCATGAAGCCCATTCATTCATAGCATATTAATAATATTTTGGCCCTTCAAATTCTTAAGTTGTGTTTAAATGATTGATATTAATGTGGAAATATTCAAGTGTAGTTAAATCTTATGCAAACTACTGTATCTGTGTAGATGGAAATAGGGGATCATAATAAGGGTTCGGGTTTGGTAAGATTACTTGTAGACATAAAATCGCTGTCTGCAGAAAAAAAAATATGTCTGTTCATCTAAGCAGCACAACATAACATAACAGCATGACCAAAGCAATAGTGTGTTGCATTGTGCATGGGGCTTCCTCTTCAGTTCTGTGTACTATGAATAATATGATAAAGCATTTCCTCATTTCTCAGTACACGACAGAAAGCCAGTGCTACATGTCACAATGCAAGGCTATTGAACTGTGTCAAAGAACACAAATAACAAAAGTATATGTAATTAGCTGTGCTAAATTCTAGGTTGTAATTCTCTTCTCTTGACCCTGTTACCTGGTGTACTGATGAACTATTAGACCTATGTATTCGGTTGTCATCACTTCTATATAAGATGCAAGATGAAGATGATGCTTATGCCGGTAGTATGACACACTGCAGACACCATGATCCTACAGACTGTGGTGTTTATTACTGATATCCCCCCCTCAATAGTGTAAATTCTCAGACCCCCTACTCAGAGCCTATTCCTCACTTCTACTTCTGGCTCCTTAAACCACCCAGCTTGCCCCATGGTCATTGTCCCTCTCCCCTCACCAAATATCTCCTGGCCCTCTGAATTATATAGTGGCTTTTAGGAGGCTTTCAGGGACTTTATAGACAAAATGGTGGGTTGGAAGCTCTCTGCTCAACCAGAACTTTCTGAGTTCATCACAGGTGCAGAGAATCCTCTAGCACAAGGGTCTGGAAACTTTCTAAATAAAAGGCCAGTTTACTGTCCTTCAAACTTTAGGGGGCTGGACTGTGGCCAGTGGGAGTAGAAAAAACCTTGGCATTAGTGCGAGTCTTCCCCCATTTTCGGTATTGGGGGGAGAATAGCACCCCATCGTTGGCATCAATGGGAGGAAATGTGCCCCATCGTTGGCATCAATTGGAGAAAAAATGCCCCATTGGCATCAATGGAAGGAATAGCGCCCCATTGTTGGCATCAATGGGAGGAATAGCGCCCCATTGTTGGCATCAATGGGAGGAATAGCGCCCCATTGTTGGCATCAATGGGAGGAATAGCGCCACAATTGTTGGCATCAATGGGAGGAATAGCGCCCCATTGTTGGCATCAATGGGAGGAATAGCCACAGTTTGGAGATGACTTCTCTAGCATTTACAAAAGAATGACTAATTGTACTTGCTCACTAGAGTTAGTCTTGAAATAACTTTATATGACAAATAATATCAACTGAGCTGACCAACAGACAAAAACTCTTTCCTAAATAGAGGACATTGGCACATTCATCAAACTACTACAAAGCCCCAGGACCTCAAAAGACACATTCGTAATGCACAATTACCACTATAATGCAAATACTTCATACAGATCAGTCTTCTGTACTCTATTGTGACAGCCCCTGCCTACCATAGTATAAAGATCCACCTCAATACCTATAAATGACTGAAATACATCTGAGATGTTTGTTATGGACAAGAACATGGTGTACTATGAGAAAATGTGAAATTGAGGACCTTGTAGTCCCAGGTAAATAATATTGTTAGGAAGAAAATCAAACCATACGCTATTGAAAACTGCATTAGACGTTTTGGGTGAAAAATATAATTTTTATATACGGTACTTCCCGTCTTATCTAAACAGCATGATTCATTGTGACCTTTCATAACATTAAAGGTCATGCTGGACACAGTTCCTCTAGATTCAAAAAAATTAAAACAGGGCCAATTATCCTTACATTAAAACTAGCTATTGTACATTTGTGTTACATTAATAATTTCCTGTAGCGATGCAAGATAAATGAGACACTTCCTAGTGCTGTGTGTGCAAAGGTTCGCAGGGAACCATTTCATTGTATGCAAAATTATGAAAAAAAAACTAAGACTATAAAGCAGTAGAGAATAATTAGAAAAGCCAGTTGCATGTGGAAGTCTCTGGCCATGTGAACTTAATACTTCAGCAATAGGTAGTGTCTGGCAAGCTTTGTATATGCAAGGATTCCAACTGCGTGATCCCACCTGTATAGTTCCCTGCTTTATCCTTAACCAGCTTAGAGAAGTGTTTCCACTCTTCCTATTGTAAAATGTATTATAAACCCAAAAGGAAAAGTGGGGCTATCTTGTAGTTTGGAGAACAGAGATCTCACTGTGTGGCCAAATGTTAACACCCTGCACACTACTGTATGGCATTAGGGACTTTTAACAGACTTTTTCATTAAAAAAAAAACAGGATTCTTGGTGTCCTTTATTGGAATACATGTTCGAGCTAGCTAACTGCATCAAAGTGATCCCCCTCTGGTCATCCCGTTTTCAAGTAAGTATTTGACATTTTGCAAAGTAGAGTAAAGACTGGCCAGAGAGGGATCGCTTAAAAACAGATGGACTTTGTAAAAGTCTCGCCATCAGAGTGTCTGAGGGAGATAAGAAGACATTAGGTGGCCTAACATTCAAGCTATTTTTACTTTTTACTACTAATTTATGTAGTGACTTCATTTTCCTGAAGCTGAGCTGTACCACATTCCCTCCTACCTTCCGTGGTTTGCCATTTCTCAGTGAGGTACAGTGAAAAAAACAATAATGCTGTAGGGAAGTCAAAAGATGATGGAGCAGTTTGATTCAGGAGCTGAAATTGCTGTTTGCACCAGAAGATCTCTCAGAACCCTCAGGAAGACATGAAAGAGCACATGCCAGAATGTCTAGAGGTCTACTATTCTTGACTGGGGGCAGTTTAGTACAGCAAAATTGAACAAAATGTTTGCTTTAAAGGAGACATAAAGCCAAAGCTTGTTTGGCTGTATTTCACCTGTGGATCACAGGAGTGTAGTTCCCTCTGCACTCCTGTGACCTGTTTTCAGCAGACAGCGGGCTGAAGCTCACTGTCGGCTGATGTCACAGAGCCAGTCCAGGTTCAGGAAAGATCACGACCATAAGGTCCGGATCTGCCCACATGCCTAGACCGGCACCTGGCTCAGCCCCAAGTGAGCGCCGGGGGGCAGAGTAGAGAGCTGGTGACTGACAGTCAAACTGACTGACACCAATAATGAGGCACTATTCCTTCTCCTACTGACCAGAGGCACCATGTCATTTTCTTACTCCCTCTGACCACCAAGCCTGAGGCATTGTTTAATCCCACAGACACTGGGACATTTTCAACTCCCTCTGGCCACACCCCAGCCCCCCTAAAGTCTTAAGGACAACAATCTGGTCCTTTGTTAAAGTCTGAAGACCCCTGGCATAGAAGAACTGTTAGTTTACCAATGACCTCTACTGAGAGTAATATATGTCGTGTGGTATTCATATATAGAAAACTCACACACTAGCGATTGTCATACGTCAACACCCTGATATTCAAGGCATTACTATCGGTCAGCACCAATACAAACTTATATGCAGATGACCTCTTGGTATACATTACCAATCCCCTTGTCTCTATTCCATTACTTATTCAGACATTTGAAGAATTTGACGCAGTGAGCAATTTCAAGGTACATTATAATAAGACGGACTCCCTGAATATCTCCTTATCTCAAATTTCTGTAACTCACCTTCGACGTAACTTTGCTATTAAATGGCAACATACACCTATCAAATACTTAGGCATAAAAATCCCATTTTTATTGCCCGCCATAACGGACCTTAACATTACGCCACTTCTACAAATGGTGTGCACCTGCCTTAAATCCTATAACAAACCACATATCTCGTTTGGTCACATCAATACCATCAAAATGGACATCTTACCAAAGTTACTGTACACTTTTCAGGCCATTCTTGTTTGGTGCAGGGGTAGGGTTGCTCTTCCCCATTTGTCTGTATATTCGCATGCAGCTTCTTTACTCAGAGTGGTCGACTGGTATGATGGCCACTCCACTAAGTTGTTGACTCGTTTGGAAAATGATCCTATTTCCTCAGACCTAACCACCTTACCCTGGTTAGAACCTGATCAGAGACCCCCAGGAGACTTACTACCCCTCATGGTGTGCACTACTCTACATAAGGGAGTATCCCACACTTGCAAAGGCTTACTCTCTTCCAGACCAAGTCCCATACCCCGCTGTTTGGCCTAGCATCTTTTCCCCCTACTGCGACAAGTTCTAAGTTTCTCCAGTGGCATCGCAGAGACAGTTTACTTTTGAGCCATACCTTGACTGGCCAGACTCTTATTCCCCTCACCCAGATACTCCAATCTTGCCATAGCTCATCATGTGCATGGTTGGAATATACACAGTTGAAACATTATGTAGGTACCCAGTCCTCTACGGATCTCTTGACGCAACCTTATACTGATTTTAAAGTACTGCTATCCCAATCCTCTAGACCGGACCACGCACTTTTGCAGCTTTACCAGCTCATGCTGAGGGAGTCCTGTCCGAAGCCACCCATTCTTTCGAAATGGGAGCAGGAATTGCAAATATCCGCGGATGATGTGGGACAAAATACTGGCCGTTGCAACTAAACTATCTGCATCTTCTCACGCGCAAGAGCGTAATTACCGGAACTTATCCAGATGGTACCACTGCCCTATACTTTTACATAAAATTGATTCATCTATCCCTGATACTTGCTGGCGGTGTTTGCGAGAACCTGGCACCATGGTATTTGGGGCACCTGTCCGAAAATTACCCGTTTTGGGATAAAATATTGCAATTGTTTTACAAATTGGTGGGAGATAAAATCCTTAATAGACTTCAGATTAGAGTGCTATCGTTGTTGGCAAGCTCTTACAGACAAATTAAGAGAAACCTAGTTAGGTACTTCATCACAACGGCTAGTTCTGTGATAGCCAGACGGTGGCGTCAGGTAGAGGCTCCATCATTGGCTGAATGGGCTTGTGAGTTGGACAGGATTTAGCTCATGGAGCATATGATCACATGGAATGAGGATAAATCGGAATCACACAAACCTATGTTGACCATTTGGTCTAATTTCAGATATTCTTCTGACTTTGACTCCTTTATCTCCAATATTGTTTGAGGTTCCTCGTTGTTCCGGGATTCTCTCATGGTATTTCCCCCCAACCCCCCCTTTTTGTCTTTTTTTTTTCTCTCCCCCCCTCTGTTTTTTTTAATTTTTTCTTTTTCCGCTTCTCTTATTTCTTCCCTTCTTATTACAAATTATACTACTTTTCCTGTACTTTGAAATAGATCGTTAGCATTTTTATGATGCCTGATTTTTCAGGCATTCAGCTCCTCGCTATGTTTCTAGGTGAAATGACTGCTCCTATCAGATACTTTTCAGTGTACTCACCCAAAACTGTTTCGGTTCTAAAATGCTTGTTGCTCACCCTACAGGGCATGTACGAGCCCAGATGCATCGGTTCAGTCATAATTTGTATTTGCATAGCACACTTGTATTTTCTATTAATGCTTAATAAAAAGAGATTAAACATAAAATACTCACACTGATAGTCATTCATTGATGTATTGATCAGCCATAACAGTCAGTTTTGCATCATATATGTTTAGTTGTCGATTTTAGGTCTTTACCATGATGATAAATAGGGTAACTTTAATTTTTAATAGTTAACTGTTTCCATATTATAACACTGATAATCCGCAACTTGTAGGAAGAATGGGTAAGAATGGGTTACAATACTTGCATTAGACTTTTCCTTTGTTGATGGTTTTTCTTTTCTTTGACTTATTAAATTTGACTGCAAACTCCCAAAATGAATAGGTATGTTGCATGAAATCTGCTTAGATATGAGGTTTCCTGACTAGGCAATCAATTTGTATGCTGACGCTCTAATGGTTTACGCATAATAAAAAGTGCTATAAGGACAAGAAGAAAGGTCCTATAAAACACATTGTCGGCCTGTAGAACACACATAGAATGCTTTTTAATGCTATGTTTTATGGCAAATAGAAGCTGGACTGCTGTCATGTTATCATCTGGAGATATCAGTCACCAAAATTGTAATATACAGTAAAGTTCTCTTCTTGCTATTGATTAGATCAGCTTAGGTAGCTAAAATTCTGTAAGAATGGTCAGTTGACCTTTCCAGATTTAGCCACCTGAGGCACTGGTGGAAAATCTAAAATTGTGCAGTAGCTCCCGTCTCAGCAGAAAAAAAGTCAGAAATTAAAACAATGACAGAGGTAGAAATTGGTAAACAAACACAACAGATCCAGACGTGCTGGTAGAACCTTCTGAAATGTCCAATTGTATCTCATCCGCAGATTCTGCTTAGCACTGTACGCCCCCCCCCCCCCCACCACCACCTGACCACTATGTCATTAGTGTGCCATTTTAGACCTGCAGAGACACACTGGTGTCATAATAGTTGGGAGGACCCATAGCATCATGAGATGCTGAAGAATATTGAACTCTGCAAGAATGAAGATTTGATTTCACCAGTGAAGTACTGGTAAGTATTTTGAATGTCTAGTGCAGTGATGGCGAACCTTTTTGAGCCCGAGTGCAAAAACAGCAACACAAAACCAACTTATTTAGTGCCAACATGGAATTAAACCTACTAGCGGCTCTGTACAGAGGATGGGACTGATCATCCCTCTGAATGAGCCCTAAGGGACCAAAAATGTACGATTCTGCCCAGAAAAAAACTTTTCTGCTTTTTCAAAGGAGTGCGTTACGCTCAGAATACAGGGATCAGAGATGCGTTGTGCTCAGAATACAGGGATCAGACATGCGTTGTACTCAGAATACAGGGATCAGACATGCGTTGTGCTCAGAATGCAGAGATGCGTTGTGCTCAGAATACAGGGATCAGACATGCGTTGTGCTCAGAATACAGGGATCAGACATGCGTTGTGCTCAGAGTACAGGGATCAGAGATGCGTTGTGCTCAGAATACAGGGATCAGGCATGCATTGTGCTCAGAATACAGGGATCAGACATGCATTGTGCTCAGAATACAGGGATCAGAGATGCGTTGTGCTCAGAATACAGGGATCAGACATGCATTGTGCTCCGAATACATGGATCAGGGGTAATGTGAAGGCCAATAGAGGACACTGCTATGGGGATGGCCCTTCCTAAAGCAGCGTCCTCTGGCCCCTTCACATACCCACCACATACACAGCAGTGTCCTCTGTGCCCCCCCCCTTTCCCCCATAGCACTGTCCTACCTGTGTATGTGCAGACAGAGTCCTCCACATTGTCATGCTTTAGCGCCCTCCGCCCGAGCCCCCTGGAAACAGCTCTCCTATTGGCCTCAAAGTCCAGGAAGGTAGGAGTCATTCTTCTCTTCCTCTGTATTGCGGCGCTGCTTACAGAGACAGACACTCCGTGTCCTTCCCACTGGGCTGCCCTCAGTGCATGCAGGGAGGGTTTTGCTTACATCTGCTGCCCCCGCTGCCTGATCGATCGTACTGATGATAGGAAGCGAGCCGACTCCTCTGCGCCTGCACCGCAAGTGCAAGAGGCTACCTTGCTGGGGGATTCCCTCCCCTATCCTGGCGGCGCGCTAAGTGCCCACAGAGAGGGCTCGGCGTGCCAGCTGTGGCACGTGTGCCATAGGTTCGCCATTACTGGTCTAGTGCATAGTGTGTGCATTCGTCAGTGCTTTACACAAACCCCGGTGCACAACCGCATACAGCCACCTCTTCGAATGCATCACCATGGGCTGCAGATACCAGGAATGTTATTATGCAGGCTTCGCTGCATGCTATGTGACCCCTATAGGGTTGTGTGCATGAAGCTTGATGTTGCTGCTTTTTTTTTTTTTTACTATTTTGTAAGCAACAACAAAGTCTCTGAAAGGATACAAGTATACAAACCTAGCCCCGGATGAGCTTATGCAAAAATCACATTATTTCGTCGTACAGCTAACGTCAACGACCCCAGCTTAACCCACAAATGTGAGATCAATGGAGAGTAATAAGAAAATAAGGGGGGGAAGTGGCGCTGCTTTGTACTACTTGTGTAATATGAAAAATGAATAAAATAATTTGTGTACTGTCTCTTTAAATCACAAAGACACTGGTGAATCTTCATGTGTGCTCCCCCTTCAGGTCCGCACTCACCGAAGAGATGTACCCCTGCAGGGGTGAAAAGCCTCACACTGGAATCAACCCTTTGTCCTGTGTTTCCTCCTCCTCCTCCTCATCCACGATCAATGGGTGCAATCACGTATGAATGGGTAATGGGCGGAGCTTACAGCATCACTACGTCACTTACGTATTGGTGTTTCTGGTCTGCGGAATGCAAGGCGTCCCAGGCAAATCAATATACAGCTGTATATTATCTCGCAGCACTATTGAGTGCTTTTTATTTAACTTTTACTCAATAAATTTAACCATACAGATTTACACGATGAGATGTCCTTTCTCTTTACCCATTCCTATGTGATTTCATCCACTGATCGTGGATGAGGAGGAAACACAGGACAAATAGTTGATTCCAGTGTGAGTGGTGAGTGCGGACCTGAGGGGGGAGCACGTGTGAAGATTCACCAATTTTTACTGATCACAGTATTCACTCAAGCACCAGCCACTTTTTTGAAGGTGATCACTTATGTGAATTTATGAACTGCGACTTTTTTGTTGAATTTTTTTATTTTACCTTTGTCTGCTTATATATTGAACATTTTTTTCAGGATACGGACATTAATTTGTTTTTTTGCACTACTAGCATTTTGAGCACTATGTTCATGTTTATCTCTTGTCCATAATTG
Organism: Lithobates clamitans; assembly: GCA_037952925.1. NCBI lineage: Eukaryota > Metazoa > Chordata > Amphibia > Anura > Ranidae > Lithobates > Lithobates clamitans. The sequence continues at coordinate 2,138,657 of JBBGZY010000573.1, read as the reverse complement.
ATGCTACAGCAGGGTTGTGCCTACATACTTCATACACCTATTCATTAGTGTGTCTTTGTGATTTAAAGAGACAGTACACAATTTATTTTATTTTATTTTATTTTTTTCATTTTATATATCACACAACAAGTACAAAGCAACACCACCTCACCCCCTTATTTTCTTATGGCAAAAAAAAAAACCTACCAAACCAAATGCAAGTAATACATAATGACCACTCCCTGGACATCTTTTGTCTCGACCTCTGCAACTCCCTCCTCATTGGATTACCATTACATGGGCTATCCCCCCTTCAGTCCATCATTAATGCTGCTGCCTGTCTTAACCGCTCTGCTGCCCCTCTCTGCCAATCCCTCCACTGGCTTCCGCTCACCCATTCAATTATTTCAAAATACTAACATCAACTTACTAAGCCATCCACAACTTGGCCTCCAGCTACATTACTAACCTAGTCTCCATATACCAACCTAATCGTTCTCTTTTGTTTCGCCCAAGACCTCCTGCTTTCTAGCTCCCTTGTCCCCTCATCCCATGCTTACCAGGACTTTTCCTGAGCCTCTCCCATTCTATGGCACTCCCTACACCAATCTGTCCAACTATCTCTTACTCTGTTTGCTTTTACACAGTCCCTGAAGACCCTCCGCTTCAGAGAAGCCTGTTCTGCCCCCACCTAACAACTGAACTTTTATTTTCTCCATCGGCTCACCCCTTACAATTATTACCTTTTGGTTCACTTGACTTTCCTCTTAAATTGTAAGCTCTAACGAGCAGGGCGTTCTGTTTCCTCCTGTATTGATTTGTATTGTAACTGTACTGTCTGCCTTCATGTTGTAAAGCGCTGCACAACCTGTTGGCGCTATATAAATCCTGTATAATAATAATGAAGGATGCACTGCTGTAACAATAACCAAAAACATAGGGCTGAAACCACCATAGCGGTTTTCTGACCGTGCACAATTATTTTCAGATTCTTGCATCATGCCAGGTTGTCTTTAAAGGAAAAAATCAGCCAAGCAGCAACATTGAAAGTTCACAGTTAAAATCTCTAAATAATTTATGTTTAAAGTCAGCTATATACTGAAGTGCAGTAAGAGCCTGCACCATTGTCCTTTTGACACTGAGTGTTTCAAAGTCTGAACAGTAACATATTATTTGGACTAATGTTTTTTTTTCTCCCTGAATTAAATGTAGAGCTTTATTTAGAGTGGATGTAAACCCACTCTCATCATTTCTAAATTACTTCGATAGTACTGATCTATAAGGATATACATGCCTTCTGCATGTATCCTTACCTGTCAAATATCTCCCCTTTAGCTGTTTGTAGCGCTGCAATACTCCAGATTCTGTGGGCAGGTCTGTTGGCCGGAGCTCGGTGGGTGGAGTCGTGATGTCAGTAGACTCCCTGCCCACCTCTACACTCCCCTTTGCAAGGCATCAATATTTCTTACACGGAACTTCTGCTGGTCTCTCGTGGATTATGCCTCATGATCACTAACATCCAGTCAAAACCCAGGAAAGTCACCATATGACTTCAGCATGCCCAATCATGCTGAGGTGTGGAGCAGCCAATCCTGGGAGAGCTGGAGAAGAAAGGAGGGGGGGATGTGAAGTACACAGAATGCCTCTCTCACACTCCTGCATGAGATAAGAAAATCACCTGTCAGTCACAGCAAGGGGAAGAATGGACACCTATTTCTGTGTGTGTCTGTTTTTATCTTACTGAAGAAAGATAAGAGGATTGCTCAGAGCTGGATTAATTCTTCATAGCAAGACTGGGCACAGATGAAATAACATCCTATGCTGTAACAGATATGAGTCTTAATTTAAGAAAAAACAAATGGGGGTTTACATCCACTCTATGTTCACACTTCTGTGGGTGCAGGACTGTGTGTAAATCGCGTGCTTTCCCACAGCACAAATGCACTGCTGTTAGTTGACTTGGGGGCAAGGGGACAGTTGCCATTAATTCTTAATGATGCCCCCATGCACTGAAAACCGCAGGTTGTGTTTCTATGCTGGGAACCACATAGCACTATGCAGTTTCCTTGTGGCAGCAATTTTAGAAAGTTTAGGAGCCTCTTCCCTGCAGTTTTTGTAGGTACACCAGTCCATTCAGATGAACATGAAACATGGGTTGTAGGCACCTTTTTTATAGTGTGAACCTAGCCTTAAAGCGGGCTTTCACTGTGGAAGCTATGCCCAAATATAATAAGCAGAGGATAAAGGACTATTTATCTGCATTGCCTGTAGGCTCCCTAAAGTTGACCTTTTTCATATGACTAACTTTCCAAACCTATTTCTGCATCGTCTTTCTGTGTGGAGGTAGCCATCTTGTAAGAGGAACATGACTTTACCTCCTCATGTCATAGCTGCCACTATGACTAATGGTCTAATGACTAATGGAATAATAATCAAGTAGCAGCAGAAGAGAGTCAGAAACAGAGATGAGCTTGGGTTCAGATTAGCTGCATTGCTGGTCCAGTGAGCTGCATGCTAGAGGATCTCCAACTGTGGCAACATATGGCATTGGCATTATCTTATTATGGCAACATGGGCTTATTAGATCAATAATGTCAGTGACATCCCTGCCGCTTTGCCACATGCAGCTGCGGGGAGGGGATTTTCCTGCCTGAAACTCAATGGGTTGTCAGAGCTGCGATCATGTGACAGCTTCCCATAGCATTGGGCTAACTGGGTTAGCACTATTCAGTAACTGATCCACAGAATGAATGAAGCAGAAGCATGGAGATGCTTGTCTGCAAGTCCCCAGGGGCAGATTTCTTTTCAGCAAGGAGAACCATGAGCAGCACAATAGTGGCAACACCACATCTCACTCCAGACATTGTGTGGCTAGCAGTCAGAGGCACAGTGCCTTGGATGACCTAACACTGTATATGTACAGCTGTGAGGCTCAAGGCTCAGGAAGTGCACTGTTATTTTTAGATGGGAATTTGAGATGAAAGGTAAACATTTAGACACAACTAACATTTTTCGATGTACCCCATTGGATAACTAAGCTTCACTTTCTGGATAAAGGTCCTCTTTAGGAAAGGTTTCGTTGGCAACACACAAACACATGCTGAGCACTTCTAAAGCCTGGTACACATTTTTTTTCTTTAACCCAATGGGCTAAACAAAAAAAAAACTGAAGTGCTCAGGAGGAGCCATTGTACTAACTGTCTGATGTTAGTACAGCGATCTCCCCTGCTTAGCTATTGTGTCCCCCCCCACCGCCAGAACACACCTGTCAGCGCTTTCAGCCATTGGCTGAAAGCCCTGATTGGATTCCGATCGTCAGACCTTTTTGTGGTCATGACATTCATCTGGCTTCTGTTGGACCAGCTGCTGTACACACGGGCTGAATGTTGGCTGGTTTATATTGAACCAGCCGTTACTGACCGGTATTAGGGCCGTGTGTAGGCCCGTGAGTATGGGACTTAAAGGGGTTGTAAAAGCAGAACGTTTTTTTTATCTTAATGCATTCTATGCACTAAGATAAAAAGCCTTCTGTGTGCATCAGCCCCCCTAATACTCACCTGAGGTCTGAATGGACACAGGGAGCTGTGACTCGGCTCGGGTTCCCCCATAGCATGCTTGCTGTCGGGGCACTCAACAGGAGGGAAGGGCCAGGAGAGCCGAAGAGGGACCAGAGAAGAGGAGGGTCTGGGCTGCTCTGTGCAAAACCGCTGCACAGAGCAGGTAAGTATAACATGTTTGTTATTTTAAAAAAAATGAGACTTTACAATCTTTCTAAGGGTTTAGATTCTTCACTATTACATTGTTCCACACCTCCACTGGTGTCGCTGGTGCCACATCTTCTAGCCTTTGTACCCAGTAATAACACAAGGTAATGCAATTATAGGGGACATGTTTTTTACATATTTTTAGGATCTGTGAAGAACACAGAGGGCAGCCAATAGCACGTTACCTGTGCTGAGCTACCCGCATGTTGCCTGTGCTGAGCTATCTGCATGTTGCTTTAGAAATCCATTTCATGCAGCTTGTATATTTAATGCTTGTCTTTCTGTCTGTCTCCCTATAATAAAAAACTCTAATATATATGTTTCCTACCTCTGTGCACTCACATGTAATGCCAAAATTGTATTAAAACTGTCAGTAATCATTGTGTTTTACAACAGTCTCAGCCCTTCAAATGTTTTCTTAGATAATTTTGGAAAGCTCTATTTTAATGTACACTAGGAAGGATGCTGTTTTTTTGTTATTGCTTATCTTGTTTCCTGTACGACAGCAATGTTCTAAATCTAGCTGGCTGTTGCTGCAGAACGTTCATTAAAGCAAGTCGAGAATGAAGAATTAGAACGGTGGACAAGTGACTAATAATCTTGCCACGTCGCTTTAAAGAATTGATCGTTTGTCTGGGGCGTATTGGAAGATCACACCGACTGTTCAGATGTTGTATCTGTTTGAGTCCATGGCCAGGCTAGTAGAGAAATAGACGTTTCAAGATTTTTTTCAAAGTGCTACCAAGGAAGATTGTTGGATGTTTACTTGCAGCTTTTTGGTTCTGTGTTTTACTGACTGTTAAAGGTCAGTTCTGGTCAACAAGTCGAGTCAATCATTGAACGAATAATTCAGGAAACACAGCAGAAAGTCTGCCATGTTTACATAAATCTGAGTTCTAAAGAACCAACCAATTTAGCAGGCTATGTCACAATTCTGTGTTGTTCATATCTTTCTTCTTGCGCTGCATTGTTTGTAGGTAGTGACTTCAGTTTAAAGAGCAGAACTGAAACTATGGGACATCCTGGTCTGCATTTTCTTACGTTTTTGATTTAGGCCGTTCAGAAACAAATTTTCTGTAGGGACATCTGCTTTGTAAAAGTCAAATGCCAGAATGAAAATGAATTTCCATACAAAATGTTCATGTTGGACTGGAGTAATCCTTTTAACTACTTGCTGACCTGCTCACGCAGATATACTGCGGCAGGTCGGCTCTCCTACGTGAACCGACTTACCTGCATTTTTATAGCACTGATCAATGTAATAATGTAACTGGTCCCTGAAAAGTGTAATTTGGGGTCAGATTTGTCTGCCGCAATGTTGCTAAAAATCGCAGATTGCCGCCATTACCAGTAAAAACAATAAAAAATATAAAGTCCCTAAATCTATCCTGTAGTTTGTAGACGTGATAACTTTTGTGCAAACAAATCAATATATGCCTATTGTGATTTTTTTTTTTTTTTTTTACCAAAAATATGTAGAAGAATATATATCAGCCTAAACCGATTAAATAAATTTAGTTTTTTTTTATATTCTTTTTTTTGGATATGTATTATAACAGAGTAAAAATATTTTTTTTTAATTGTTGGTCCTTTTTTTTTTTTTATAGTGCAAAAAATAAAAACCTGCAGAGGTGATCAAATACCACCAAAAAAACTCTATTTGTGGGTAAAAAAAAAAGGACATAAATTTTGCATGGGTAGAGCGTCGCACGACCGCGCAATTGTCAGAGCGACGCAGTGCCGTATCACAAAAAAAAGCCTGGTCATTAAGGGGGCAAATCCTTCCTGGATAAAGAGTACTAATATGAAAGTTTTAGGATCAATTTTTGGGCAACAGTTGAAAGCACCCGTGAGCTACTTACTGTATGTTCTAATTGTAAAATAATTCAGCTGTGCCAAAACTTGAAAATGGACTCAGTTTACATTATCATTACTTTGCATAATCCTCTACGAACAGAGTTTTACTGACTCTGTAGGAGGCCAGTAGGAGTGTATTTGCCGTAGTTTATGCCGTGTAACTTCATTTCTCTCTGCATCCTAATTCTAAAATGACATTCAAATTTTCAAGCATGTTTAAATTTAATTGGTTGTTCTGATAAGCTGTCTAGAACTGACGTTTTCTGAATGCGAGAGGCAGCAAGGACGTTGTTCTATCATCACTAACAGATGCATTCCAGTATCACCAGATTACTGACAATTGGGAAAGACTAAGACAGTATAGCAATGTTTGGATGAAAAAATGAAGTTCTGAGATGGTAGGCTGTTCTCCCTGTGTGCATCTTAAGGATTTCTTCTCATTTGGGCTCCTTTTTACACAACTCCAAAGTTGTGAAATTTTCAGTGCAACTTTAAAGTCCGACTTTGATATGACTTTGAAGTGACTTTTGATAAGACTTTTACACTCTCTGGCATTGACATTGTGTCAAAGTCGGATCAAAGTAGTGCAGGAACCTTTTCTGAAGTCGCATCAACTTCAGTAGTTTCAATTGGAACAGCTCTCATAGACATACAAGGTATTTCACATGTCCTGCAACTTTGAGTCTCACAAGTCCATTCTAAGTCGTACAAGTGTGAAAGGAGACTTAGCTGTTGTGTGCCTTTTTTAGTATCTAAGTCTGACCTCTGGAGATAGCAGCAGGCTCAAGAGGTCTCTGTATATGCTTGAATTTGTCTCCAAGATTCCATAGGAGCCCCTGACTAGGGTGCTTACTATACAAACTTCCACTCTGAGCTTCATTGTTGGAGCTCTGACGCATCTTTCCCCATTGGTAAGAGCCTTACTTGTTTAGAGGGGCTCAGCACAGTGTATTGGATGATGCAGGGGGGTCATGGCAAAACGCTGACCTTTTATATGGAGATGGCTATGTCATCTTGAGATATTGAGTTTTCCATGTTCAAGTGTTCCAGGGTGCTCTGAAAATGGATAAAAAATGCATGCAAAAATCCCTTGGAGACGCTTTTATCATTTGGTCTCATGTTCACGTTCATTACGGGACAGTTTTCAAGAAAACTTCCTAGTTCTATATGAGCTCTAATGTTCTAATGAATAAGGCTCTTTGGGGTTTTTTTCTTTCACAAAGATATGGAAGTCCAGTGACTGATGTAGTCTAATGATGTAATAAAAAAATGCTCTCATGAAAATGCTAATGTGTATGATTATATTATTTACCCACCTTCCCTTAGTTTAGTATTTGATTCTGTCTTCTGTATATATTTATCTGCTATAATGCTGCTTTCAGAATTTTTCAACCATGCTGACTTGCCATTTTACTGTAATGCAGACTACAGAGTTCAGGAGAAACTTTACAGGATGACCGCAGTGTCTTTGCAGACACCCTGCACTAAACCTTGGCTATATTGTAGCTCATTTTACTGTATAACTGCAACTATAATTGCCCGCTATTGTCTGCACAGAAATGTCAGATTCAAGGGTGAGTTTTGCTTCAAGTACGAGACTAGAGACAATATGGCATGTGTCTTAACCAGAGCCGCAATGGTCATAGAGCAAAATACTAGGCCACAGGCAAGTGCATTGCTTCCAATTGGGACAGTTTGCAATATGGCACCATGCTTGGGGAAATACTTCATCTTACTTACATATATTCAAGCTTTTTTTATTATAGTCTATGAAAATGTCTGCAAAACAATTGAAAATGGTAATGTTCTGTTAAATGCTTGGAAACCCAAAAATATGTGTTAGGCTTAGTCCACACTGGCATTAAGAGCAGGCATTTGGCAGGCGTTAAAAACGCCCCTTAAACGCCTATGCACAATATATACTAGACAGCACATTGTGCTGTTCACACTAAGCGTTAGCGTTGCGTCGCTTCAAAATTGAAACCTTATGTCGAGTCTGGAGGCATTTGGAGCCTTTCAACGCCTCCCATTCAAGTCTATGGTAACTCTCCGCAAACACTCTGGCAGGCATTTTTGGAGCAGTATTGGTTCGGTTGCGGCGCGTTAAAATTATAGGGCATAGGGCGTTTAGGGAGCGCTTAACGCTTGTAAAACGCCCCATTCTAAAGCTCATTGACGCCTGTCTCACGCCCATACTAATGCCATACAAATGCTATAGGAGCGTTTGTTGAGCGTCAGTAATTTAGTTAACTGTAAACAAGCCCATTAGGCCCCGTACACACGATCCAAAAATCGTACGACAGATTGTCTGTTTTTGTTTTTTTTTGCATGCTAGTCGTATATCGAACCTGAAGAGTTTACTAAAGTTACGAAAATTCTCGTATGAGAGAATAAAAAATCTGGAAAGTGATGTCATGTGTTGTAGTGTATTTGTATTGTATTTTTGGACGACAACTGTACTGATTAAGCGAAAATCATACGATCTGGTATCGTACGAGAAAATTTTTCGTGCATGTCCGATAAAATATTGGATGAATTGTCGTGAACGGCTCTCAAAAGCTCTGTACTAATGATCCCATTATCGGAAAATCGCAAAGAAAGCTGTATTTTCCATCCGATTTTGTGTATGGTCCATAAGGGTGTTTGAAGAAACACTTAGGAACCACTTCTGGACTCTTGTAAATGCAACCAAATGCTTTAAAAATAATAAATACTCTGCATTAAGTCTAACTCATGTCTAGCGTTTTCAGCTTCTGATTTCAGCAGACTCTTTAACAGCATTAATATAGACAGCAAGGGTGTGTTGACTTTTTTATTTTACAGGGTTTTGGCTTTCATAACTGCCATCTGCAGCCACCAGCTTCTTTAAAGGAAATCTGTCAGGACATAAATATGGGAGCCAACATTGTTGACTTGCCCCAGGGTTGTCATCTTTACCCTTCCTGTACTACATGCCAATGATCTGGAAGAAGCATTTGGAGATCAGGTGTATATGCGTGTGCCCAGTTCGTGACTAAGTAAATATAGAACCAAAAAAGAAAAACATGACACAACTGGATAATAGACCTTTCCCTCCCATGTTTCTATTTTAACAGGTTTCTTTTAAAGTTCTCCAAAAGGCTCTCCCACCATTGAATGTCCCTTTTACAGTAAGGGCAGCCTTACTCTTTCACTTGCACTCTCTGCCTGAGGAGGTCGGAATTTTCATCATTTATATGTACCTGTAATATAACATACCGTATATACTCGAGTATAAGTCGAGTTTTTCAGCACATTTTTTTGTGCTGAAAGTGCCCCCCTCGACTTATACTTGAGTCAAGCACTTTTCTGCAGCAAAAAAATTAATTTTCCGAACTGAATTTGGGGCCCCGTATCTCAGGGCCACTTTGTGCTAGGAACCCCAAATTTGGTGTGCAAACCCAGTGGAACTGGTACCACAACATATCCAAAGCTGGAGTTCCTAGCACCAAGTGGACCTGAGCTACGGGGCCCCAAAAAATCGGTTCAGAAAATGTCATTCTCTGCTGCAGAAAAGTGCCTGACATTTTCTGAACCGACTTTGGGGCCCTGTATCTCAGGGCCACTTGGTGCTAGGAACCCCAAATTTGGTGTGCAACTGTTACCACAACATATCCAAAGATGGGGTTCCTATGACCAAGTGGCCCCGAGATACGGGCCCCCAAACCCGGTTCAGAAAATGTCATTCTCTGCTGCAGAAAAGTGCTTGACATTTTCTGAACCGATTTTTGGGGCCCTGTATCTCGGGGACACTTGGTGCTAGAAACCCTATATTTTATGGTGATAGTTCCTCTGGGTTTGCACACCAAATTTGGGGTTCCTAACACTAAGTGGCCCCAAGATACGGGGCCCCAAAGTCGGTCAACTGTGTCCATCTGCAGCAATGTCATTTCGGGACCCTTTCAAAGACCCCAAATTTTGGCTGCAGCTAGGGGGCATCTAGGAACCCTTAACTACCGAGTTTGAAGTTCGGGGGACCTATGGCTTCAAATGGGCACAGTGAGGCTGCAAATGGGCACAGTGATGCTACAAATGGGCATTGTTGACCCTCTTTTCCACTTACAGTAGCTGTGCATTTCTCACCCTCGTCTTATACTCAGGTCACTAACTGTTTCCCATTTTTTTGTGGTAAATTAGGGCCTCGACTTAGACTCGGAACGACTTATACTCGAGTATATACGGTAGATATTTGCCAGCACACCAAGGATCGCCACAAAGTGGCGCCCAAACGGGTAGTTTATTGCATGATCACAACACAAGAAAGGTGCAACGTTTTGGAGTCACACAGGACCCCTTCGTCAGGCATGTGATGTGGGGTAGCATCAGTAGGTCAACCCAATGGGGCAGAGTGCTTAAATCTGAGATGCTGTAATCTCCCCTTCCCCTATGCTAATGGAAAAATCTATGGAGTTCTAGTAATCCCCCGCATCCAATTTGCATAAGCGTGAATCCGATTTTAATTTATTGAGCAGTGTATAAACTGCTAAATTCCTTTTTCTTATCAGTAGTATATAGCAGTCTTGTGACTTCTGTCAATGTCTGGCCGAGCACTGGTTAAAACTTGTAGGAGGAGTTTTCATTCTCCTCTGACTGTCCTATGAGGCTGCAGGACCCCTGATCCTCTGCTGTTTGTTTCTTCAGTTCATTGCCTTTTGGGCAGCCTTATTGCATAAAACCTTTTAAGTGTGCCATTTAATGAATAATAATTGACTATACATGGAAAACCTCTGGCACTGAAATTCTAGGCAGGAATTATTGCTAGCTGGTGTGGGAAGCAAGCTCTTGTCAATGTCACAAGGACAGTAGTTCAAGCTGTTACGTAAGTAACACTGCAACACAGACTGTACAAGCTGTTTGTTCCTAGCGAAATAATATGCACCTTGGTTCTAACTGTCTGGAGGCTTGTTCAAGGGGCGCATAAAACGTGTTTAATCGTTGTTCAGTGGATTTATTCAGGTGTGTACGCTTGAAAGAAACACAGCGCTCCAAGCATGATGCATTCACTGTTATGATTTGCAAAATGGTGTGAAAGACAGAAAGATTATGGTGCTGTGCCTTGTTGTTCTGCCCGTTATTTGAAGTGGGCCTATTTTTAAGATCCGCGGCGTACAAGAATCAATGTGGCACACTATCAAATCCCGTTATTTTTTAAACAGATCTCTTTATTTTAATGAATAAATGACATATTGCACCCAATCTTTCTTATATGGCCTAATTAAACATCTTATTCCTCTCAATATTCAATAGTATATAGAAAGGAGTGCCTGGGATCCAGTAAACGTGATTTTATTGAAGGTAGCAACAAGTAAATTCAAGAAAACTTATTTCAGGGGAACAGAGACCCCCCCTTCTTTAGGGCTATTTAAAGTGATTGTAAAGGTTTGTTTTTGTTAAAATAAAATACCTGCTCTGTGCAAGGGTTTTGCACAGAGCGACACCGATCCTCTTCTTCTGGGGTGCCCCGGCAGCGCTCCTGGTTCCTCCTCTTTATCGAGTGCCCCCATGGAAAGCTTCTTTCCTTGGGGGCACCCGTGCGGGC